>CM063105.1:146929308-148287308 GCA_031876335.1 Hipposideros larvatus
ACAACTTAAGCTATATCCTGTTATTAAATAGACCTCAATGACTGAGATATTCAGGGAAGCGGTAACTTACTAAACTAAACAGAAGTGTAATAGTGGAGAAAAGGCTTTGTTGTGCAAAGTTTTAGACTATAGTCTTAAAATTAACTAAAAAATTAACAAGCATATAAAAGTGTACTTTATCCTTTTAAATCAACATTAGATAGATAGATAGGAAATACCTTAGATGATTGATAAATAATGATTGATAGATAGATGATAGAAAATAGATGGTGGATGGATGGATAGATAGAGATAGAGATAGAGATAGATATAGATAGATATATAGATACACACACACACACACACTTCTTTTTTTAGCTAGAACATCTTTTTAACATATTCCGTGTGGTCTTGTTGGGAATGCCTCTTGCCTACGAAAGCATTTGAGTAAATTCTCACTGCTTTTGAAACAATCATTGTGCCCTTAGCTAAAGGTAAATGAACCAAACCATGCTATTGGCCCTTTTTCCCCTCTGTAATCAGCATTACCACCCAGCCCTTAATAAGTAATTTCCCCACTCAGGATGATGACAGCAAGTCACGGGAAAGGCACCCCGCGTGTGTAGTTGAAGTTTACAGACATGTGACAACACATGACACTCATGGGCACGTGAGCCAGCCCTCTTTGGAAAGAACAACAGCAAGGGTGTCCCAGAAAAGCTAATTTCAGAGCAGTTGTGACCATTCTAGGTAATAAGTGAGAACTTCATGGGGCAGACAGCATGGTCAGCGCCCTCAAGCAAAGGGGCAGGTGTGTGTGACAACACGCACAGAGGCTGTGTGCACCATGCACCCTCCCTCACACCTGGGAAGCATCTCCCTTCTATAATCACCTTTCTTTTGCTGAAAGTATTGGGTAGTCGGGAAAGTCATGACGTGTTTTTCTATGTTTTTCAATGCAAAAATGCGTCATGACTTTCCCGAATACCCAATAAAACATTCCACTGCGATTTTCGCTCTTTTATGCGCCATTACCTTTGCTTGTTACGTGTGTGTGTGATTGAAGAGCCTCTCTTTTTTTTTAAAGATTTTATTGGGGAATTGGGGGAAGGGAACAGCATTGGGAAATCGGGGAAGGGGAACAGACAAGTTGCTGTCTTTTTGCTCTTCAGTCTAGTTGTGGAGGACATCACTTCACTGGCCCATGTTGG
The DNA here is from genome assembly GCA_031876335.1 of Hipposideros larvatus. Lineage (NCBI taxonomy): Eukaryota > Metazoa > Chordata > Mammalia > Chiroptera > Hipposideridae > Hipposideros > Hipposideros larvatus. The sequence goes on from CM063105.1 coordinate 146,930,499, forward strand.
TATTATTATCATTGTGCTCTTCCCGGATGAGGCAGATTGGTCGCTGGCCTCTGGACGGCCGCTCACGGCGGCTCTTGGCAGCTCACGGAAGCTCATGCCAGCTGCTGACCAGCCCCACTGCAGCCCAGCTCCAGGTTGAGCTGTTGTTCACCATCTTAGCTGTAGAGGGCGCAGCATCACTGGCCCTCATGTGGGATCCGAACCGGGGCCCTGATGCTCAGAGCTGGCGTCCCAAGCCAACTCCCAACCAATGCACCACTCGGCCGGCCCCTCTCATTTTTTTCTTAATTAAAACAATCTTTTTAAAAGCATTTTTATTAAAATACAGCTAATGTACAATATTACTTTAGTTTCAGGTATACATTGTAGTTACCCGACATTTATATACCTAAAGAAGTGATCACCATGATAAATCCAGCAACCATCTGACACCATCCTACTTTATCACAATATTATTGACTATATTCTCCATGCTGTATATTACATCCCCATGACTTATTTGTTTGCCTGTTTTATATTAGAATGTCAACTATAATTTCATATATATATAGTTATAGGACGACTTATTTGTTTTATACATGGAAATTTGGACCGGTTATTCCCCTTTACCTTTTCTCCCTCCTTTCAATTTTTCAAATTGCAATTGACATTCAGTAGTATTCTCGTAATTTCAGCCATACAGCATACTGGTTAGACATTTATATAATTGAAGAAGTGATTCCCCCTGACTAGTCTAATACCCACCTGGCACTATACATATTCATAATTGTGCACCAAGTTAGCCAGAGAAAGCCAGCGTTGGGAAGCTTAGGATTATTTCTAGGTACAAAAAGATGATGTGAGCTGTGAGCTAGTTGATGTCGTTGGATTTTTTTCCCCCTGCTTAATGGTCATCAAAACGATGCCCACTGTGCTTAGGTAATGAACTAGCTCCTAAAAGAATATGGGTGGCAGCTTTCAAGTCCTATCGTAAATGAACAAAGGAAGCCACCATGTCTGATTCCTTTTGGTGTCTTGCCACTGCCTTACAGTATCTGTAAAGCCATGTGACCGAAACCCTATGACACAAGTCAAAACAACGAGAAACGTTTACAGAGGATTTCCTGTCGTAAAAACCTGAAACTTTCTATTCTAGCAGCAAGATTGAGGCTGAATACAAGCCTCCTTTTTACATGATGCCTATTTCATTCATGCAGACGGAAATGTGATTTCTGGGTTTTAGGCAATTTTCCATAAACTCTATTGTAGTTTATGGCGGTATAATTGACATAATATATTTGTTTCAGTTGTACAACCAAATGATTCAATATATGTTTATGTTGCAAAATGATCCCCACGGTACATCTAGTTAAGATTCGCCAGTGTACATAGTTACCAAAAATACATTTTTCTGGCGATGAGGACTTTTAAGACATACTCTCTTGCAGCTCTCAAATAGGCAACACAATATAATTATAATAACTAGAGCCGCCATGCTGTGCATTACTACACAACCACGGAGCATGGCTCTGGTATGTCTATATTTCTTGTTCCTTCCAGTGCTTTGAATGAAACCTTGTGTCAGCCTCGTCACTGATGTGTTAGAAGTCTGTCTGTTTTGTGTCTCTCACTAACTCATTTATGGGGCCGCGGGGGTGATTCATTCACAGACTCTATTGCAAAGACAGAAAATCTGAAACCCTAAATGTTTCATCAGCTGGAATGCTGAGAGAGTTTGGAGCTGAGCGCGCCTCTGAAGGACAGGGGCTGCTTGCTTCAATCTCAAGGGGTAGCCAGCGTAGCGACCCCGTTCATTACCTCACCTAGAGCGTATATGGAAAGTCACGGGCTCTGCTGGGGAACAGATGTCTAAGGACCCTTCTCTCGGCCCTCCTCTTTGGTACCTAGCATGTCTGTTTGCAGAGTGATTAGCTGCTCTTGTGGTTCATAGAGTTGCATGCCTGTAAACCCCCCCACACACCAAACGTCTGGAGTAGATCAAACACGGTATTCGGACCATCAGAATCGTGCAGGAAGGAATGTGCTCTCGTAGACAACCAACTTGCTTGCATTCATTCTGTACCTGCCATGAAAACGCTGCCTCGTTGATCATTTAAAAGAGAAGGGGGGGGGGGGGAAATCTGGATATTGAAGGGAATGAAGATTCCAAAGCAGAAACTATGGAAACATCAGCTTCCCACCCCGCAAAGAAAAAAACATGCATTGGCTACACTCCAGAGGTGCATGGAGGCTGTTTTCCTCTGGACTTTTGGAAGGAATTCAGAATTGCAAACCTTTCCATAGGATGGAGGAGGAAGGTTTGTCGGCGTGCGGAATATTAAAGAGCCTGCCACCAGAGCGGTGACAAGAGTCAGGCTTTCCTAAAGACGGGTTGTCCTCTGCAGAAACACAGTAAGCCATAGACCATTCTGGAAAGTGCTGAGAGAGGCAGAGAGGTGGGCCGGGGGGGGGAGGCATTGGAGACGGAGGGGTTCTGCCAGAAAATTAAGAGAGCCTTTGAAAATGAATCACTTCTTTCCTTCACGGGGAAAGCGCGGCTAGTCTTCTGCTTATTACACGGCACCCAAACGGCTATTAGCAGCCCATTTTATACATAAAACTGCATGAAAGAGGCTCTCCGCCCATGCCAAGCATGATTCATTTTATGAGAAACTGTGTAAAAGGGCTAGTGATGAATGCTGGAGCCGCGGGATGTTGGTTGGCAGGAAATGCTAATTAGTAATTGCTAATGAAATAAGGGAGGGTTGGTAAGGGCCGCAAGGTCCCACCCATCACAGTGAATGTCACATCAGGTCCCTAAGAACTTTAGACAGGACTGGACTTGGCGGAATGGGCCATACTTAGGCAAACTGTACAGAGGTCACCTTGTATCTGTGTGCGGGTGCAGCACATTCGGGGTCCTGGGTATTGTCATTTTAAAACAAACAAACAAAACCCTTTCTTTTCAACCCGTCCTTTTATTTTGGACCCCTTCATGGTATGAGGTTTTAGAAGCCACCCTTTGAACATTGAAATTGGAACGGCTTGCACAGTGGCTTGGTTAGGGACCGGGGAAGGACTCGGCTCTGGGTGATGTTATTTATGTGTTTTCAACCATGCATTAGTCTTCACGGCTCTAGCAGGTGGCCCTGGGAACTCGTGCCTACACATGAACCAACACGAGGGAATGGCACGGCCCTTGGACTAAAAAAAAGGTACAGAAAGGGGAAAGTATGATAATCGTGTATTGGGGGTTGGGGCAAGGAACAGTGGACAGAGTGGTCAAAGCTTTTGGAGACTTTTTGCTGTTTCGAAGGCTGACCCAGTACAGATGCAGGCACAGAGTGGGATTAAAGTTTGAGCAACCAATTAAATGTGTGTGTGTGGGGGGGGGTGCTTCAGAAAGGATTCAGGGTTGAATCTCAGTAGGAGAGTGCATGTCTCACTACCGAAATGGCTTCACACGTCAGAAGGAAACAGTATTCCCAGATCACAAGCTGCTTGCAATTGGAAATGAACAGTGAACGAGATAGATGCTTAAAACTTGTAACCACTCTGCTACAATAAGTGCCCAAATGGCCTTTTTTCTGCAGCTTTTCAGGAGGGATGAAGAATTTGGTTCCTTGCGTGAAGGAGTCTCTCTAGTCCCTCAATTTATAGAGTCCTCCTTCTTATTAAAATGGAGTGTAGCAGCTCATGCTTTGGGGGAACGTCTGGGAGATTTCCGTATGCATTGGCTTTCAGCCGAGAGTAAAGAATTGTACGGTTTTGTGTGTGTAACTGTGATATTTTTTTCTTTAGAGAAAAACAGAGGTGCGTACTACACTATTTAAGACGGCGATCTCATGATGTCTGTAATTTACTTGGAAACGCCAGCATGAAAAGGAGTTAAAAAAAAAAGGAAAAAAAACAAAACAAAACAAAACAAAAACAAAACAAAAAAAAAAGAAAAAAAAAAGAAAAGGAGTTAAATTACAATATTGATGAGAAATGTAATGGGGAAAAGCCGATATGACTGCTTTTGTGTACACACACACACACACACACACACACACACACACACACACACACTGTCTTACACACAGACACCGACACCCAAATGCCCCTTCCACACACACACACTTTTTTATTTTGCCCCCTGAAAAGCTTCCTTGAGGAACCTTTTCCATTTCGCCAAATAAAACCAACATATGCACTGGTGTGATAACTGGAACCCAGTGAAATGGATTGCCCCTGGGATTGTCCCATATTATAATTATTTTACATGAGTTGGGCCTCATAGGTCAGCCCCCATACAAACCCACGGATGAGACATTTTATCATAGCTGAACGGAAACAGTCACCAGTGTCACTATTAGGTATGTGCTGGAATCCTCTCTGCCATGAGAAACATTCTGCACGGTTGCTTCTCCAACAGAGAGAAGAATGCACAGAGTAAACCAGAGATATGTGTATCTTCCCATACAAGAGGGATGCTTGTGCACTTTTGAGAGCTGGCCACCCACACTGTCCCGTGTTCTCTTCTAGGGTTCTTGAGTACTGGCGACCAAGCAGCCAAGGGCAACTACGGCCTCCTCGATCAGATCCAAGCCCTACGGTGGATTGAGGAGAACGTCGGGGCGTTTGGTGGCGACCCCAAGCGTGTGACCATCTTCGGCTCGGGCGCGGGAGCCTCCTGTGTCAGCCTCTTGACCTTGTCCCACTATTCAGAAGGTAAGGAAGGACCTGCACCGTGGACAGGTGACCGCCCAGGGACCGGGAAATAAGCCCATGTCTCCAAAATAACATGTCCCCACATAGCCTTTTAACTCAGATTTCTTTCCACGTTTTAAAATCGAGATCTAATTGACATAGAACAGTGTGTGTGTGTGTGTGTGTGTGTGTGTGTGTGTGTGTGTGTGTGTGAGTGAGTGTGTAGATAAACCTCTATACGCACACTGATCTAGACCCACACTGTTACCTCAGTCATGGACAAAAGAGTGGTGGGGGGAACGTAACTTCTAGCACCGTTTTTCTAATTCTGATTGTTTTAACTCACACATGTCTTCCATAGCTCCAATACTGACATCATTTCTTTCAGGCGCTTGAAAAGCTTTCATCTTTAGAACCAAACACACCAGTCGGTACTTGCACAGGTCTGATAGAATTATAAGCACCAGGAAATCGATCCCCAGCTGCCTCGGATGATATTTTGGGCAAAGCCAGAACGATGGGAAGTGTCTGCGTTGTCACTTTTAGGCACTTCTCAGTTCTGGACTCGTCGCTTTTTGCTTTATTCTTCCAGCACCTCCTGACCCCTCAGATCATGTTGGAGTTCAAGGAAATGGCAGGAATGTTATGATTTTGATCACCCGTCATGTCTTGTCCCGTACGCATTCAAATGAAGTTTGTGTTTTTGCTCCTGGGCATCCAGGCACTAGGCTGTTGCAACGGGAAATTTTTTAAGCTACACAGAAATGTACTCCTCACAGGTGACTCCTTGCACACAGAAGTATTGCCCAAGAGTTTTCCAGTTTCTCACCAAACAGAGCTTTTCAACATGGGGCAGAATATATTACACACAAATCTGGGCTTTGCATGGATGCAATTTTAAAATTAATGATTTTTTTTTTGAAACACTACAGATTAGCTGGGTGTTCGAGTGAGGATTTCTTTAGGAACAGCAAACTCAATGGATTTATTTGCAAAATTGTGCTTCCTCCAATATATCGAAACACAGGGTGGAACTAGAAATACGCCTCTGAATTTATACTCTGATTTCAGTAGATTTCACCCCGCCTCCCTCAATGAGCTGGTACCTGGTGTGTTCAGTGAGGCAGAATAGCGTTACTAGCCTTTTACCTTCTCCTTGTCAGAGTGGTTTTAGGGAACAGGGGATGTGATTCCTCAGACGGGCTTTGTTTGTAGCATCTGGGATGGAAAAGCAAGCATGACCCCAAATTGTGGGCAGACAAAGAGAATGCATATTTTTACCACCGCTGCTAAAGTGTAGATACAGTGTGCATACAGTTTACTTTTCTTACACAATATGTGGTGTGTGTGTGTGTGTGTGTGTGTGTGTGTGTGTGTGTAACAACATCCCTTAAAACCAACATCCAGCGGGAGGAGGAGCGGGGTGCAGGGCAGGGGGGGTGGCGGGGAGAGCGAGATGGAATCAAGTGAAAGAGACCCTGGTTGAGCCGAGTGCCTCTGTACCCAGAAATTCACATGCCCACGGCACAATCGGAGCCTTCTTTGCAAAGTACAAGCCGCGTTTCTGTCTTGCGGGGTTTCATTTGCATGTGCACAATTTTGCACCTGCAGGTTTGTTCCAGAAAGCCATCATCCAGAGTGGGACGGCCCTGTCCAGCTGGGCAGTAAACTACCAACCTGCCAAGTACACTCGGATATTGGCAGATAAAGTCGGCTGTAACATGCTGGATACGACGGACATGGTGGAATGCCTTCGGAATAAGCACTACAAAGAGCTCATTCAGCAAACCATCACCCCCGCCACCTACCACATTTCCTTCGGGCCCGTGATCGACGGCGACGTCATCCCAGACGACCCCCAGATCCTGATGGAGCAAGGGGAGTTTCTCAACTATGACATCATGCTGGGCGTCAACCAGGGCGAGGGCTTGAAGTTCGTGGATGGCATTGTGGACAATGAGGACGGCGTGACCCCCAACGACTTTGATTTCTCCGTGTCCAACTTCGTGGACAACCTGTACGGCTATCCGGAGGGCAAGGACACGTTGCGGGAGACCATCAAGTTCATGTACACGGACTGGGCGGATAAGGAGAACCCTGAAACGCGACGGAAAACCCTGGTCGCCCTCTTCACCGACCACCAGTGGGTGGCCCCCGCTGTGGCCACGGCTGACCTGCATGCCCAGTACGGCTCTCCCACCTACTTCTATGCCTTCTACCACCACTGCCAAAGCGAGATGAAGCCCAGCTGGGCGGACTCGGCCCACGGTGACGAGGTACCCTATGTGTTTGGGATCCCCATGATCGGCCCCACCGAGCTTTTCAGCTGTAACTTCTCCAAGAATGACGTCATGCTCAGCGCAGTGGTCATGACGTACTGGACGAATTTCGCCAAAACCGGGTAGGTTCTCCCTCAAATCGGGTAATTGCCAATGCTCAGCGTGTCAGGCTCCTCTGTGTAAGGGTTCTTTCTGTGACTGAGGAGACCACAGTAGGCAGGCGTACACATACGCATACACACAATAACAGTCATTTTTCCCCCCCATCTGTGGGGACCTCATTTTTTATTTAGCCCTAAATTGTTTTCTGTCAAGTCAGATTTTTATTCCAGTGCTAGTTGCGTATTGAGAATTCCATTTGCTACCTGGTGGTGCACAATTTAGACATATCAGACGATTCCGTTGGAAGCTGATGGTGGAGTTTCAAATCTAAAGAGAGTCTTGTCTTATTTGGTAAATAATAGGGTTATCAAAACGCATGTGCCATATGGTAAATGGGGCTTCTTGTATAGACACGGGGATGAAATAGATCTCATAATAACTATAGTGAAATATTCTGTGTGTGTGTGTGTGTGTGTGTGTGTGTGTGTGTGTGTGTCCAAGGTCTGCTGGTGTGTGTGTGTCTGTGTGTGTGTATGTATATACATCTCCGAGGTCTGCTAGTGTGTGTGTGTGTGTGTGTGTACATACATATATACACATATGTACATATGCATATACATACATACATACACATATGTGTATATATATGAAATTTATATGTACTTATATACATATGTATAAATGACATATATACATATTAAAAATATATATATATTTATTTATTTATATATGAAATAAGTCTCCTAACTGTAGAGAAATACTATGTGTAGTATTTCCCTGTATGTGCAGGCTGCCTAGATAATGTACACCATTTATACGTGTATTTCATAAGTAAATATAAATTTCATATGTATGTGCATATATATCGATATATATTTATGTATATACCGGGGGGTCCCAGAACAAATGAATACACATGACTTGTATGCATCTTTTGTCGTCAGTATATATCGAGTCTTACGATTTTAAAACAGCTTTTGCCTTCCTTAAAATGTGTGGACGTGTTTTGGCCCCTCGTGGGCTAAATGTGTAGCAAATGGGCAACAGCTCCACAGGCAGCAGCCCCCTCCAAAGCTGTGCAGAGCGATTGTCTGCAAACCATCAAGACCAAGGACTCCCCGGCATCTGAAGTAGCTACGCATGTCGTGAGCTCCCTTCCCTTTCTCTCGTGGACTCACCGAGCTGTGGGTTCTCCTGTCATTCCCCTTGAGCCTGTGGGACTGAACTGAAGATGAAGGCGCTCACGGCTCCAAGGGACAGTAGCGTTCCCTCTAACCTTCCCGTGGCGTGCCGAAGGGCAGGGTTCGGCTCTTGCGGCAGCTCGCGGAGCCTGAGCCCTGGTCAGCTCTAGTGAGAGACAGCTTTGGGGGGTGCTGAGGGTCCCTGTGCTTAGGGCTTAGCAGCTGTCATTCCTCATGATTCCAAATGGTTTCTGTTTTTTTCTTTAGCTGGGAAGCGGTTTCAGAGTGCTGTGCAGCCTTAACACGAGTACAGCACGTTTCCTGAGTGGAGCATGTGTTGCCTAGATCCCCACGTTGAACTCTCAGGTGTTACACATTTGGTCTAAGGAAGACCGCCCTGGGGAGAGGGCGATGGAGAAGCTACAAACCCTTGGGACACAGGCTTACCTACCACAAGAGTTTCTTAGACGAGGAGACGATCGAAGTCGAGCCAACCCCTGTTTTTGAGTAACCCTTGTTTCTGGGATTCCTAGGGCTGCTGTGACAAAGAGCCACAAACGGTGTGGCTTGAAACACTAGGAATTTACAAATTCACAGTTCTGGAGGGGAGATGTCCAAAATGAAGGACTCAGCAGGGCCGTGCTCCCCCCGAAACGCGTAGGGCACTCTCCCCATGCTTCTTAGCTCTTGGTGGCTTGCTGGCAGTCCCTGGTGTTGTGTGTCATGTACCCACTTTCTTGCAACCTCTGCCTGTGTCATGACATGGTTGGTCCCCCTGTGTGTGTCTTTGTCTTTCCATGACCATCTTCTTATAAGGGCACCTGTCGTGTTGCTTTAGAAGCACATCCTACTTTAGTGTGACCTCCTGTGAACTTGACCAATTCCATCTGCAATGACCCTATTCCCCAATAAGGTCACGTCAGGATTTCAGCACATCTTAATTTAGGGGAGAGGGATTCATCTCATAACCTCTTTTAAAGGCAGGACTGTGCTCAGTTGTGGCACAGAAATAAGCTATGTGACGTCTGTCTGCCCTTGCAATATTATGCATTCTCGTGAAGCAGAACGACTCACAAAGGCATTTCCCAAACCATTGCCCTCTGGGTCCATTCATGCCGCCATCACCCAAACATGTCATCCTTTACTTAACATCTAAACACGATGTCGTTACTTTTGTTCAAACCACGTATTTTTCCTTTCCATGTGTTAGAAACAAACTTTATATGATGTTCTTAAGTGGAAAGCTAGCATCATTCATCATCGATTTAACGGAACCATGAAAAAAGAAAACAAAACACAAAAAAACTGTGAAATCCAAACAAAGCCCTTAAATTCTTGTTTGCTTTTCTGCCTGCTGGAGGCTCTGAAGCTGATGTTCTCTGTTTGTTTAAAATGAGAGAGAGAGAGAGAGAGAGAGAGAGAGAGAGAGAGAGAGAGAGAGAGAGAGAGAGGAGAGGGAGAGAGAGGGATGGGACGCATGGGGAAGTATCAATGAGCCCAAACCCTCAGGTAGTGATCTCGCTGTGGTAACAGGACATGCATGAGGGAGGGCTTTGGGGGTCAGTTGGAAGAATCTGAACTTTATGTGAACAGGGGCTATTTTTGTTCCTGCAGAGTCCGTGGGAAGCAGAGCTGGATTAAGACGTGGGGCTATTAATGCACTGAGTTGTCATAATTCGCTTGTAAAGGTCATTGGAGTGACTCAGATCACTTTCAAAGGAAGCCGCTCCGATATGAGTACTAAAGAATACCATTTCAGGGGCAGCTGGTTTCACAGTGAGGTGATGGGCTGAGTCTAGTGATGTAGGTGTTTGTCAGTGAGTGGCAAGGGTTTTGGAGGTGGTTGCTAGTTATTTATGTTAAATAGGGGGAGTGGCATGATCAGCCATGTGCAGAGGACTTCCTTGTCCCCAGGGAGCTGCCTTCATGGTCCAGGTGAGGACAGTGAGCCAAAATGGTGTCAGTATGGGGACAGCATAGAATAAACCATATCTGATGCCACTGCGTGAGGGGAGATGGCCAGACCCCTAGGCAGTGACCCCCGGAATAGGATGGGACACGTGTGAGTACCAGCAACTAGAGACAGGAGTTTGATTTAAAAGACTATCTCACCCTACGCCTCTGACAACACGTTGCCGTGGAGACAGGACCAGGTTGTCCCAGGACACGTGTTGCCATTTCCATCTGGTGGAATTCCACATCTTCTCACAAAGAGCACCCTGACATTTCCAAGGATTTGTACGTTTGCCAAGATGGAATGGGACCCGGTGTTTCTTTTCATACACCTTTAAAGCGAACAGATCTGACCTTACGTCTAGGTTGAAATGGTCATCTGTCTGGCGTGCCAGCTTTTTGTTTTTGATTTGGATTTTTGTTGGGCACAGAAAAATGATGTTGAATGTGAACGTGGACAGCATGGAGAGAGAGAGAGAGAGAGAGAGAGAGAGAGAGAGAGGAGAGAGAGAGAGAGAGAGAGAGAGAGAGGACTGAGAGAGGGGAGGACAGAACAGGATTTTTTTGTAGCTAGGAGGCTGTTTCCATGATCCAGGTGAGAAGACGAAACCAAAACAGTGTTGGAAAAGAACAACATAAGTCAAAACCTTCAGTAGTCGTGTAGAAATAAGGCTGCCTTGGAGACCTTTGATCAATGAGAGGTAACGTCAGGGAAAAAATTAAAACTAACGCCAAGGTTTGCAAACAATTATAAAGCATGAACATCTTTGTCGTATAAAAGTGTCTTTGGGGATCGGAGGGAAGGAGTTCGTGCTGCATAGTCGATGGAACTCAAGAGCTCATTGATCGAGAAGCAGTTCTGTCTGGGTTCTGTGTGGGCAGAAGTGGATAAAAAAGGAAGATGAGTGTTTCTAGACAAGATAATGTCAGTGAATGGACTTGAAGCAATGCAGTTTTGCTTTGTATTGATATACCAAAGACCTGAGATGCGATTGGAAGGCAGAGATGGGACGTTTGCTCCATGACAGCTGACAAACCAACATCTATGTAATATAAGAGAGGTTATAAAACCCACATCCATTTCAGTATTTTTACTTTGTTCTCAAGGGTTTGGGGTAGGTGTGGTGGACACGGACTTACATCTTTAGTTTGCTTTAGATGCTATCTCTACTTTTAAATTGGCTGGTATCATATTATTCATTGATATGCAGCCTTGGCTGAATCTTTGCAGAAAGCAGGAAAGAGGCACTTAAGGAGGCTAGCTTAGAGAGCATGGCCACATGAGCCTGGTTTTAAATGACTCAGCCAAAAAGTATTTTAAGCTGAGTGAATGAACGTCTCCATCTATACAGGAGTCAGTGAACATATAACTCATGATGCAAGAGCTGGCTTGCTTCCACGAGGTCCCAGTAACGCATAGTCAGCCACGATTTTGTTTAGTACACCCTAACACAGCAGAGCCTCCTGCCATCAAATGGAATATATCCAAATTCACTGATATCTTTAAAGAAGTCATATAACCTATCCGTAGCCAACAAAGAGAGCCGCAAGACCTTAGAAACACACATTTAACTATTCACTGCCAAGGATGGCATTTCAAGTAAAACACGGCACTTGAAAGGTGTGTGTTAGGGATTGGGGGATGAGGATGAACCTATGGATTGAGGCTATTACTAGGGAGGGAAGATATGTCTGTTTCTTCCTCTCCTTAATCATTATAATCTTTAATTTTGCTCGCTGGAATTAAAACATTGTGTGCTGCAGTGAATTAATGAGAGAGAGAGAGAGAGAGAGAGAGAGAGAGAGAGAGAGAGAGAGAGAGAGAGAGGGAGAGGGAGGGGAGGGGGAGAGAGAGAGAGAGAGAGAGAGAGAGAGAGAGAGAGAGAGAGAGAGAGAGAGAGAGAGAGGCACCTTACTTAGATACCTCACCTCCTGTGCCAGGTTTGCCAAGGTGAAATGACAGGCTTTCCTGAGATCTGTCACTTTATCTTGGTTGAAGGCTTCTGATTGTACGTCTCCAAGAAGTTTTGATAGATAGATTGTATCAGGCTAAAGCTCCCTTATCTGAATTCCCAAACCCTGTGTTCTCTGAGGACAATGTGAATGTGTTTCTTCACCTTTCACATGTACACAGGATTCCATCAAAACTGGCCTAATGTCCGGCATGAAGAGAATGCTCTGTCTGGCATATCCTTTCCTTAATAAGAGGCCACAGCGAATAGACCCAACTCAGTGACATCAGATGAGTGCAGATCTGGAAGGAAGCCTCACAACCCTCTGTTGCTTGTAGACAGTAAAAAAATCAATGAGAAATGTGTCCGTGGCAGAGTCCAGTTACACAGGAAGTGCTCAAAATGCTATTTTAGGAAGCACAAGAAAAAGAGGCATAAGGTGCTATACTGAATCCAACACATTTTTGAAAACATATAAAAATGTCAAAATTAAGACATAAAATGCAGATTGTTTTTGAAGAGATTCATGTTTATAAGTGAATGCATAAATAAGAAAGCTCATGGCATCGGGACCTACAATTTTCTATTTTTGATCCCATTAGTAAGATAGAAGCACTGAAATTAGTCTGTTTTCAGTTAAGAGGTAAAACTTTTTTTTGGATACCACATATATATAATCATATCTATATATCATACATATGTATACAGTATACAATATATAATGTGATACAGTATAATTATATATGTACACTATAATATACAGTATGTACTGTGGAATACAATATAATTTTTATACAGCATATGCTATATGCAGTATTATATATAATGTGGTATACCATATACATATACTATATACTGTATATCATGTGCTATATATATATATATAAGTATACAGTATACTTTTACACAGCATATACTATATACAGTAGACTGTATATACTGTGGATGAATATTACTTCATAGTCCTTTATCCTAAGCAATTTTTAGGTATTCTAATTTATATGTCGGCAGCAGGAGATAACTTCTCTTGAGCTCTTACTATATGCCAGGAATTTTGGGGGTGACTATTTAACCTTCACCACTTATGTCCAGTCCCAATAATGTCATTTACTCTTGTAGATGAGGAAGATAACTCCAAACGACGTGTAAGAATTCGCTCAAGCTTTCACAGCTGTAAAAAGCTGCTGAGCTTAAATACCATTGAGATTATTTCAACTGTGTCACATAGAGGGCTAAAGTCCTTCCTGCAGGAAAGAGAGCAGCTGCTGGCCAACGATACATTGTTTGCATCATGCGTGATGCCTGGTAACGTCTGTAGACTTGAGATATTCAAGTAGGACCTTGTGGTCCCCCAGCTTCCTGGCATGTACTCAGACAGAGGGTGGAGGCAGCTTCACAAAAGTGCTGCCACAATGTCATTCTCGTTTTTCGTTGTTGATGATCATTTGGTATGTTTCAAAAACAGTAGCAAAGTGAGGACAATGCCATTGTGCTACCCTCAGAAATTGTCTTTTAAATACAGGTAAGATGGGATTTAGCAAAGCAGAAGGAACCTGTGGCTATGTCAGTAGTTTGTGCACGTGAAGAAACATGGGGGATTCACTGCTCGTGACTTCCTGTTTTAAGATTTCCTTGTGACATGTGGACGCGTGTGACCTTGTTTCTCTTTGTTCCTTCTTTCTGTCCCCAGTGACCCTAATCAGCCCGTTCCGCAGGATACCAAGTTCATTCACACAAAACCCAATCGCTTTGAGGAGGTGGCCTGGTCCAAGTATAACCCAAAGGACCAGCTGTATCTGCACATTGGCCTGAAACCCAGAGTGAGGGACCACTACCGAGCTACGAAAGTGGCCTTCTGGTTGGAACTCGTCCCCCACCTGCACAACTTGAATGAGATATTCCAGTATGTCTCCACGACCACCAAGGTCCCTCCTCCTGACATGACTTCCTTTCCCTACGGAACCCGGCGATCTCCTGCCAAGATATGGCCCACCACCAAGCGCCCGGCCATCACTCCTGCTAATAACCCCAAGCAGTCCAAGGACCCGCATAAAACCGGGCCCGAGGACACCACCGTCCTCATTGAAACCAAGCGGGATTATTCCACCGAGCTGAGCGTCACCATCGCCGTGGGGGCCTCCCTTCTCTTCCTCAACATTCTGGCTTTCGCAGCGCTGTACTACAAGAAGGACAAGCGACGCCACGAGACGCACCGGCGCCCCAGTCCCCAGAGAAACACGACGAATGACATCGCGCATATCCAGAACGAAGAGATCATGTCGTTGCAGATGAAGCAGCTGGAGCACGACCATGAGTGTGAGTCCTTACAGGCTCACGACACGCTGAGGCTCACCTGCCCGCCAGACTACACGCTCACACTGCGTCGGTCCCCGGACGACATCCCACTTATGACACCAAACACCATCACCATGATTCCAAACACACTGACAGGGATGCAGCCCTTGCACACGTTCAATACCTTCAGCGGAGGACAGAACAGTACAAATTTACCCCACGGGCACTCAACCACTAGAGTATAGCTTTGCGGTCCCCTTCCCCTTCCCTTGATGCCTCCCCTCCGCAACATGGAAGAGAGAACGAAGAATGAGAAGCAACGTCTCTACACAAGGGATGGTTTTCCTCCCGCTGACTTAGGACAAAAATTTTCAAAATAGCAAAAAGGGCCGTCATCGTGTCCCCGTGGACCCACCCCCTTGGCATTTCCCAGTATGACGAGATCAACTTCTGACCCTATGAAATGTGAAAAGCATACATTGCTGTTACAACACCGCTTTAAGATCTCCGCCCCTCCAGCGAACGTTTCATGTGACCTGGACGCCACCGTTTCAAGGACCAACATAACCATAGAAGCTGACACTTCTGGAACTCAGCCAGGGACGCTTAATTTTTCTTTTTTCTTTTTTCTTTTTTTTAATTACAATTTCAAAAAAGTAAAAATAAAAAAAGTTCTTTATGTGCCATACGACAGATGGCTCTACTACTGAAGTAAAGCAAAGAGCCTATGGGCTTTCACCCAGTATATGCAGCTGTAATCCAGCGAGAAAGAGAAGTAGAATTTTATTATTCAAATAAAAGAACTGACTATGCAGTAACAGACATCGAGTTCTGTGCAAAGAGAGGTTTTGCCCGTCTGAACTATATTTAAGAAACTTTGTAAAAATAGAAGAAAAGATGTATATAGCTGTGAGTTTAAACACACACACACACACACACACACACACACACACACACACACACACAGAAAACAGAACAAAACAAAAAGCAAACAAAAAAAGCTTTTATTGGTGTTTTCAGTTTGAAAGAGCTTTTAGCTAGACTGTGCTTTCCATTGTGGTCTGTATGTATATAAATATATATATATATATACACACATTAGTCATTTCACCTCTGTTTCCTCCAGGACATAGGAGGGTTTTTTTCTTAATTACTTGTAAACGAAGAAACGGGGTTTCGTAACGCGTTTCATTTGTAGCAGGACGTGGTGTCACCTGGCGGACCCAGACTGCCTGTCGGTGTGACTGGGCGCCTTCCCCTTTTCAGGTTGCACAAGTGCATGCGACAGCATTCTTAGGAGACTGTTGTTTTAGGAAACTTTTATTTTTTTGTGTGTGTGTGTGTTCTGCCTTCATGAAATCGCAACGCAAAGATGGATCCCCGACGTGGAGTCTCTTTAAAGCGTGTCAAACGAGACACACACACGTGCATAGCCACAGCAGGAAAACAAAAAACAAAATACAGATCTCGTTCTGCAGTTCTGGTTCTTTGAATATGTTTGGGAAGAGTTGCTTCCCACCCCCAGGGTCCTGCCAAAAAAGGAAGAAAGCTTGCCTTTGGTGGGTTCTGTGTTTCCCCAGCAGCTGCAGAAGGATTTGTCTCATGGAGTACCTGCTCAGCTTAGCTAATCAGATGGAAGGAGGGTGTGTGTCTTTCCTTTTTTGTTTACGCGGTAAGCCCCTTATTTATCAGTAAGCAGGGTTTTTAATTCTTTATATCAATTATGGGATAAAACATATGCTTGTCCGAAAATACTACTACTTGTGGATCAGTCACCAATCAGTGGATATGCCAGAAAGAAAACAAACAAACAAAAGGGACAGACCATGACAAGTGCTTTGCGTGGGTTTTCCAGGAAGTGAGGGTAGCTTCACCGTCAAGATAACATGTGGAAATTGTTCGCCCCCTTTAAATTGGCCACCTGGGGACCAGAGATTTGTCCCTGGGAGATTTGGTCATTTTCTCATTGTTCTTTTAATCTCCCGTGAAGAATAGTTACAGTGTCATAAACTGGAAGGATTCATAAATGGTAACAGCTGTTCCTTTATGTGTTTTTTTTGTCTTTCAAAAATTATTGCAACCCCAGGAAATAGTAGCCAAAGATATCCGAAGACAATGTCACTGGACTCAATCATCTTTATCATCGAAACCCAGTGTCAAATGTCATTGCTAAGGTGGGCGGGCATAATCCTCAAAGATAGCTCCCATCTCTACTCTTTGAATGCTGAACCCCGAAACTCAAACTCTACTGATCTATATCAGAGTGTTAGAAAAAGGCCCTCTCCAGAAAGACCGTTCTTAGAAATGCATAAAAGTCACCCAATAAATTCAGTTGTTTGTCTTGGTTTCAGTTTGAGAGTGATTCTCTGTATATACACATGTGTAGTGTTATGATCCCCAGCTGGCACACGGTGGAGCAACACTCCTTTTCTGCCACTAGAGGTGTCATGGAGAAGGATTTTGTCCTCCATTCATCATCTCAAGCTAGCATCAGAGGCCATTTCTGCAAGCTCTGTATTATTATTATCCCCCAGCTGGGCTATCGCAAATAGGCTGTCCATCAAATTACACAGGGAGTGATGCTTTGCATCAGTGTGGGTCTGGTATGTTTGTAGTGTGAATTTCAGTATTTGTTTAGTATTTCCAATCGTCTTCTGCTAGCAATATGCACAGTAATGTATCAGGCTTGTGACATTTGGATAAGGAAAAAAAAAAAAAGAGTTCTTGTTAAGTGAATAACGATGTTAGCTTTTACGGAAGGTTACGATCAAAAGCAATTTAATACACCTTAAAGGATATCTTATTTCTACATGGAAAGAAGTTATAGAATCTTCATAGAGTTCTATGAGAATAAAATATACTTGCTATCTAGAAAAAGGAGAAAAAATGAGAAAAAAAATAAGTAAAAAAAAAAAAAACTTTCTTAGGCTTTTATTCTCGACCTTCACAGGCACGCAGGGTTTAATGGTGTCTTGGGTTATTATTTTGCAATTTTGTTTTTGATTTTGCCTTAAGTAATGATAGAAGATATATATGGCTGGACACATATGTATAAACTTTTCAGCAGCATTTTTAATAATAAAATATCACAGTATTTTCTAATGCTTTGTGCAAATAATTACGCGTCCATTATTTTTTGTAGGCGGTGTGTAAGTTTACTTTTTCTTCGCATGGCTTCTTCATTTTAAAAGTTAAGTGACCTATGTTGCAAACAGAAAACTCAGTTGGTAATGGGTCAGTTTCTTACTATTCGGTGCACGGTTTGGGAGCTGCTATTGGGTAGGTTCTCTGGGCCTGACTTTGGAGAAGGACGCTCTGGATGGCGAAACTCATGGTAAGAAGTTTCCTGAAGTTTCTGGGTTTTGAACTGTGTTTGACATATAATGCCTTAAAGCTATCAAAGACAGAGCCTTATTGCAGTCAATCTTCAAGTGACAGCCATGAATTCTACCGAATAGACTCAAGAGGCAGAAATGACTATTGTATCAATGAGAGCAAATTCACTGGGCTCTCAGTGTGCATCTGGCTGCTCCTGGTGCTATTTACCATTCCCATCGCCCTAAGGGGGTGGCACCTGTATGTTTGTTTCAACTGAAGGAGTTAAAAAGCAGAAACTTTTAGCTCCAAGGTAAGTGAGGGATACAGCAGAAATGTCTAACTTGAGCTCATGCATATGTGGAGAGTATTGGCTGGTTATCAGATAAAGAGAGCAAATGCTGTCAGTGTCTGCTACATCTGAACTCTGAATTTTTTTTAGATGTTACACTCAGCATTGGCTGAATGTGAGACACAGGAGATAAATATATATAATTATATATTATATATAATACAGAAATAATGAATAATATATAATGACAAATCATATTTTATATAATTTTAAATTTTATAATAAAGATACATTCTCTTATATTAAAATGTCATTGATAATTATATAATCTCTAATATATATTAATTTTATTTACAATCTATTAAATGTATATACATTTATATATCATATATCTCATACTATTATATATGTAATGTACATATTCACATACATACTTTATACATTACATTTATTATGTAATATATTCTCATACATATATATGTATATGTATATATAGTAGATATATTTAATGTAAATGCCATTTTCATAGATTTAAATCTGTAGAAAATTCTAGGTATAAGGGCAGTAACTTTTTTTTTTTTTTTTTTTTTTTTAGCATTTTGTGCATCCTCAGCCATTTTGAATTACTGGAGGAATGATCAAAATGTATGCATTCATTCATTCAGCCGACTTGACTCAGCATCTCCGTTGCCCCACACGTGTGCTGGGGCTGGCATTAAACACGAAACCCAAAGCTCTATCCGTCCTCTGGCCTAAAGTGGGTGACCGGGATGGGCAGGGATGGCCATGGCCATGGTGTGGGGGATTAGTTCACATGGGACCAGTAAGAGTGTAGACACAGCCCCATGGGTTGGTCTGGGAGGAGTGGGGAGCATTCTATAGGAAGGTACCCCAAAGCACATGTCTGCAAATTTGTGGGTATCCCCGCCGATGAAACGATGGTGGTGGGTGCTCAGTGATGACCGTAGACCTCCACGCCTCTGAGGTGAGACGCCAGGATGTCTGGGGAACCATGCCGCTTTGGGTCATGGCTGGAAACAGGAGGTGTGGGGAATGGTGTGAACAGCGCCCAGCTGGTGAAATGCCTCACCTCTCAAAGGTTTCCCATTGTCCCGGATTCAAGCAGAGGCAGTGAACAGCTGCACAACAGTGGCGTGAGCACATTTGTGCTGTTTCCCAGTAATTCTTGCATATCCCGGCCGGACGTCAGGCTACACACATACAGTGCAGATGGTGATGGAGCAGGGGTTGCCTGGGCGACAGTCTGTGTTTCTCACACACCTGCAAAGGGATCCAGAACTTGCTGCTTCCCGAGTATCTCCAACTATTTAGGGGAGAAAGATACAGGGCACGTTGAGGGACAGAGGTTGGAGTGAGAGCAGAAAAGTCAGAATACTGTGGGTGCCAAAAAATGTATCCAAGTGGACACTTTGGTCAATGTTGCTCAAGCAGTAGTTTGCCGTGATCAGAAGTGTCTGGACGCTGATGGGAACCACTTTGAGCACTTCTTGTGATTGCAGACATCAAACGTGACTCGTATTCATGTTTTGTTAGCGGCATATATTGAGTATTACAATTTTAATGCAGTTTTTCCTTTCTTAAAATGCGTATGCATTTCGTTTTGGCACCCTCTGCCTACGTTGCATAGGTTTATAGCTCCGTGTTCCAGACATGACGAAGCGTGGTGATCGAAGGTGGCCAGGAGCACATCTCTTGTAATTGGCTACGGGGAAGTCAGAGTACAGAGTACTTGGCCAAGGCAAGTACTCTTGGCCTCCTTGGCGAGGAGATCCCACAGGACATACAAGGATTTGAGCTCCTACGGGATGGTTCTCGGAAGGCTACGTGGAGCAAGAATTGGTTCTGGACTGGTTGCTCTCAGGACAACAGGGTGTCCATAACATTTAGCCAGGAAGTGAGAAGAAGGGAAGATGGCTGGAGTTATCAGTAAAGAAACCCTGGGGAATATAGGGGATGTTGGGTCTATTTTAGTGGTTGCAGACTGCCTTGTTTTTGTCGTAACCCATGATGGTTGTGGATGACCTTCCCCTGACATTCTCTAGAGTTACAGTTGACCTTTGTACAATGCGGTGTTAGGGGCGTCCATCCCCATGCAGTCAAAACCCTGGGTAATATTTTTGAGTCCCCAAAACTTAGCTAATAATACCCAACTGGTGACTGGAAGCCGTATCCATCATCTAAACAGACTACTGACATATTTTGTATGCTATATGTATTGTATACGTATCCTTACAATAAAGTTAAGCTTGATAAAAAGAAAACGTTACTTAGAAAGCCGTAAAGAAGAGAAAATACATTCACAGTACTGGACTGCATTTATCATACGGTAAGTTTACATCATCTGTTTACAAAATCAGACAAATTGTCTGTCAGTACGTACACCAATATTTTCTTATATGCAACAAAACACTGTAGCTGTTATATGTATCGCTAACTCGAGACATCAAAAGTGAAAAGATAACATGAAGAAGAAATTCATATTGATTGACAGGTATTGATAACGTGCATTGATAATGAATCAGCAGCAATATGACTGTTTCATGGCAGCCTAGGGTCATCGAGGCGACTGCTTCACGGTAGTAAGGACATCTCCAAAAATTTTCCAGTATATTTTCTAAAATCCATGTATATGTGGAGCCACGCAGTTCAAACCTGTGTCGTTCAAGGGTGGACTGTATTTTTATGTGCAATAGAGCCCGCCATGACTTAACCATGAATGATCAGGCTGGTTACTAGCAGTCAGATGGCAGGGCTGTTTTTTCTTTTCTTGGAATGTCCTCGAAATGAACTCATCGCCTCGTGTCTTCTGGACTGACTGATGAAAGGGGGGAAAAAAATTCAAGGTTCTGCCAATGACGCAAGAGAGATAATCTCTGCAGAGGCTCATTATATTTGAAGAAATGCATCTGTAGGGAAAGGTCTTCTATAGAGTGACTATCAGCACAAATCCTTAGAAAACCTCCAAACGATCGTGTTTTTCCAGGCAAGGGCGTTAGGCAAAGTACAGGTGACGGCCTGCTCTTTTGCACTCGGCCAAAGCGAGACAAACCGGGTTGGAAGAATCGATATAGCCTATAAAAGGGAAGACTTCAGACCACTTTCTGAGGTCATTACCTCCGAATAGGACTGGGCTGGGGGCTCTGGGCAATGGTTACAGCTGGGCGAAAATGTCCCATTAAACCTGAAACACACTGCCAGCATCCTTGTGCTCCAGTGGTAAGATCGCGCAAACCTTTTCTGAGTTCCTATATGAGCCTCTCTTCCATGCACCTTACCTTTCTGTAGGTTATACATTATTTAGGAAGGCAGCGCTAAAACCAGTGCCTGCAGCTGTCCATGTTATAGGGTTTTAGGCATAATTCAGGTATGATTAGGTATCATTTACATGCTATTTTCCATAGGACATAGGTAATATTGAAAGTTCTTTTTGGCAACTTATATGAGCAAAACTAGGTAACACTTAGTGAAGACATACGTTATGTACAAAGACATGTGAAACCAGTGCTTAGAGAATTTTTAAAGTATCCAGTCAACCATTTAAAGAGCAATTGCTTGTTTTGAATTTTACAGCATGCAAATAATAATTAAAATGGACTGTTCTAAGTAGGTTACATGCATGAAGCCATCTAATCCTGGTACCACCCTCCTAGTGTAGCTTCTTCCATTTTACAGGTGAGGAAACTGAGGCACAGAATGTTAAATGAATTGTTTAAAATGGATTCTGAACTAAAATAGGATTTGAAACCAGATAGCTTTGCTCTTGAGGGCTTATCAACCATATCTCTAATGTACCTGGTTAGTACAGAAATTGGTGACCCCTGTAGGAATTCTGCAAAATATAAAAGAAAAGTCACCACCATTTTTCTAGGCCTAAAGAAACCTGATAGCTTTGCATTTCACAATTTTCCTCAACAAGCCCTGGTATGCACAGATTAGATTTCAGAGTGCGTGTAGAATTTTGTAGTGTCAGTTTATTTTTTAAGAAAACCAATGTATCAGTTTTACCTATTGTTTTATTTATGCTTGTGGGTTCCTTTTGTGTCATTAAGCCCTGGAATTTCACTTTTGCTGAACTGACACTTTAAAATGCTGGCTGGGCCCGAACATGACCCGAATGGCTGAATATCGAACATGAAACTGCATAGTAAGGTTGGAGAGTGGGGAGGAGATGGGATTACACAAGGAAACATTGTAAATCATTCATAACATGGCAAAAGAGAGCGTGCCGCTGCAGGATGGTTCCCAAATGTGTCAGGAAACCAGCTTTTGAAAGAAGCGACATTTGATTAATGTGAATGACAGCGGAGACAAAGCTGTTCCGAGTCACACAGGACAGCCATGTGCAGGCCACCCAAATGGTGTGGCCCCAAGCACGTGCTTTCTGTAACGTGTGTCTGTTACCATAACCCGTGGGCACCAATGCACTAATTGTCCCCACATTTCCCAATGTCCCTTTAGTATGTGATCTGGCTGCTTTCACCAACCCCACGTGCCAATTTTAGAAGCTCCATTTACTGTCCTCGTGTCATTGGAACAGCATCTAGACTGTGACTAAGACCAGATCCCAGGTTCTTGTGTGTGTGTGTGGGGGGGGGGGGGGGCGGGATCTACTTTTGTTTAAGGTTATCATTTAAGAAGATGAATTCCACCTTCCTTATCTATTTAGATGGGATTTTCCCCTCCTGCACAATTCTGACTGATGAGCTTGTTTGGGCCCCATGGAAAAACTAACAAGCCCTCTAGTGACCTTTGACACTCTCTGGTCACATTTTTTAATTAAAGTTTGTTGGGGTGACAATTGTTAGTCAAGTTACATAGGTTTCAGGTGTACAATTCTCTAATACATCCTCTATATGTCACGTTGTGTGCTCACCACCCAGAGTCAGTTCTTCCATCACCGTATATTTGACCCCTTTACCCTCATCTACCACCCCCCTCCCTCCTGACCCTCTGGTCACCACTAAAGTATTGTCTGTGTCTGTGAGTTTTCGTTTCTTTCTTTGTCTTGTTCCTTCGTTGTTTTCAGTTTTATATCCCACATATGAGTGAAACTGGCCATGTTTTTATCGTAGGCCTAAATGCGCGTCACCATGTGACAGCTCTGAACCTCATACTACCAAATTATTTCTCAATGGCATGCCCACGTGTCCTGTGCACTTCCAACATTTTAAGATGTGTCCCTTTGTTAACTTACTGTCACATATAAGATATGCAATGTGGAGAGTTCAAGTTTTGTGTTTTGAATATAATTATCAAGGTGACCAGAGCACATAACAATGAATGCCATGTCTGCAAAAAGGGCGTGACTGTTGGATGATGTACGTATGTATGTGTGAGAAAAACACACTAACATATCCATTTATTTAAAAAATTTAGCAGATGACAGTTATGTAAAATGGCCCCTGAAATATTATTCCAGTATCAGGCTAATGAGAGAAATGGATGCTTTTGATTTGTCTGATTTTGAAGAAACGGTTTCCAACTTCAAAATTGTGCCATTTGTGTAGGTGTTTAATGTACAAAATCAGAGGAAATGCACACTTTGCTTATGGGCAGGATAATTCGCTGTCACAGTCACCTCTGTTGTCGAAAGAGAATTGATGTCCTGTTTAGAAGGGATGGATGCAGTCTACCGAATGGAAGTCTTCAACCCACTTCCTGGGAATTAGACTAGAATTCTGGGAAAATTTAAAAGAAAGGGTATCTATGATGCAAGAGCCATGAATTGTTGGCAAAAAGTTCAGGTCGTCTAACTTTTTCCCGCAGCCTTTTCAGCACTTCCAAATAGTCAACTTGGTGAACTGTTTGTCAAGTTGGTGCAAATTTATAATGAAGAATCCCTCTCATAGCAAAACAAAGGTTAGCCACATCGGTGCAACAAGTTCGCGAATTTAATTGTCAGACTTCGTATTTTGAAGCCAAGATTCCTGGAAGGTATGGATTCTAGTGTTGATGTTTATACAAAGAAGTCATAGGGTGGCTGATGTTTAATTCATCTAGTGCAGCCTGTTTTTTTTACCCACTTACATGGAGAGGATGTTAGAACCACCTCATGCAATATTTCTATGAATAAGCATCAGAAACTTGACTTCCATTAGGTTAATCTACCATACAATTAATATATGCAAATAGTACACTAATCCCTTTAACAAACAGTGTATGATTTGAGCCCACACTGCCCTTACTCATCATAGAGAGGGGCCACCCTGCCACATGTCCCCATGAGTTGTATGCTGTCACAGATGCCTTGAATTCAATATCATTGGGGACCACAGTTCAACTGCATGCATGTTGTAAGTTATTTCATTTCCTTTCTTAATAGCAAGGGAGATCATGCATTGTTTGTATGTGTTTGCTTTCTTAGCTTTAATAACTTTTTTAAATGTGAATCCCTTTCCCCCCATTTTTCCCATCCATATAGCCTGTGAACCGCTCAGTAAGAAAAACCCAAGGCCTCCGTTACAGAATAATAATGATAATAGTGATAATAAGCATGCTGATTAAGATCAAGGAGAGCCTCTCATTATAAAGGCAGAAAACGAACACAGCATGGGCTTGCATGAAGGCAAAGAGATTCAGTAACGCTAGGACTGTCACAGTAGCAACATCAAGTCGAATACAAGATGATGTGATTTGGGAGGCCACACATAGCTCAGGGAGGAAAAAAGGACAAAGCAAGGGACGGGACTCTGTAAAGGAAGCATAGCTGATTGACACTTCCTGCTCCAGGAGCCATAACCCTCATCTGATGCGTCTCCCCTTTTCTTTGCAAACGCATGAAAAAAAATCATAAAATCAAAGACAAACCATCGTCCTAAGTACAGAAATTCTCCCTGGCTCAAGCACTGCTTTTGATGGCGGTAGATGTCACAAGTCCTCCTCACCCCTAGATTTGTTGAATGGTGTGGAGGTCATAATTGAGACCATCGTCAGCTGGTATCAAGGACAAAAGAGAGGAAATTACAAATAACTGGAGAACAGTGATATTGTGTCCCTCCAATGAACTCCACACCCTCGCTTTGAATGTCTCATGAGGATTTTTCTTGCTGAACATGCTACCGAACCAAAAATATGTTTCTGTTGCCTGTGCTCTGCATTTTTTTCTTTCATCTTACAACCCACTGCCCTTGGGACACCATCCTCCTTTTTATTTTTATTTTTTTTGAACTGTAATAACAAAATCACCTCAGAACTGAGTCGCATATGAAGCATGAACCTTGTTCTATTTTATCCTAAATGTTCAACTCTTGCTCCTAAGACCGATGGTGTATCAAAATAACAGGGAACTGAGATAACTCCTGCCCATTTTTTTTTCCAGGTAGCAATTCCAATTTGGACAGGCACAGCAAGCTTTTCCCACCTGAGGACTCAGGCTGCAGAGGGCCACTGGCTTATTGCAATGAACATGTGTCGACAGCGCTCTGAGAAGAAGTGTAATGCAGTTTGGGGTCTAAACACCTCAGATTTTAATGGGGGAAAAACACACATGTATTTGTAACTTGCCTGTGGCAAAGAAAACAAAGTAATAAGGGTCAGTGGTTGAATGCTATATAGAATATGGTTATCACAAAGTCTTTTTTTTTAATCAAGCGATGTTAGGATTTTTTTTTTTTTTGCAGCATCAAAGGTATCTTATTATTCAGTCAACTGATTTGTTTTTTGTGTGTTTTTTTGACATTCAGTATTATTTTATATTAATTTCAGGTGCACAGCATAGTGGTTAGACATTTATATAATTTATGTAGTGATCCCTCTGACTAGTCTCGTCCCCACCTGGCACTATACACAGTTATTACCATATTGTTGACTGTATTCCCTATGCTATACTCTACATCCCAATGACTACTGTGTAACGACCAATTTGTACTTCTTAATCCCTTCCCACGTTTCACCCAACTCCACGCCCCTCCTATCTGGCAACCATCAAAATGTGCTCTGTATCTATATGAGCTTGTTTGTCTTTCGTTTGTTTGTTTACTTTGTTCTTTAGATTCCACTTATAAGTGAAATCATATGACATTTGTCTTTTGCTGTCTGACATATTCCACTCAGCACAATGCCCTATAGGTCCATCCATGTTGTTGCAGATGGCAAGATTTGTAACACCTCCTCTTTCTATCCATCCATTCAGGGACACCCAGGCTGCCTCCACATCTTGGCCATTGTAAACAATGCTGCAATGAACATAGGGATGCACAGGTCCCCTCAAATAGTATTTTGGTTTCTTTGGATAAATACCCAGAAGTGGGATTACTGGGTCCTTCTTTGTCTCTTGTTATAGCCTTTGTTTTAAAGTCTATTTTGTCTGGTATAAGAATTGCTACCTCAGCTTTTTTGTTTGGTTCCATTTTCATAAAATATCGTTTCCCATCCTTTTACTTTTATTCTGTGTGTTTTCAATCTGAAGTGAGTCTCTTGTAGGCAGCATATGTAAGGGTCTTGTTTTCTTAACCATTCAACAACCTTGTCTTTTGATTAAAGCATTTAATCCATTTATATTGAAAGTGTTGATAGGTATGGTAGCTATTGCCATTTTATTATTCATATTTATATATATATTTCCATCCTAAAGAAGTGCCTATAACATTCCTTGTAATACTGATTTGGAGGTGAGGAACTCCTTTAGCATTTTCTTGTCTGGGAAGCTCTTTATCTGTTCTTTGATTTGAAATGATAGCCTTGCTGGGTAGAGTAATATTGGTTGTAGGTCCTTGGTTGTCATCACTTTGAATATTTTCTGCCAATCCCTCCTGGCCTGCAAAGTGTCCATTGAAAAATCAGCTGATAGTCTTGTAGGTAACTAACTGCTTTTTTCTCTTTCTGCTTTTAACATTTTCTCTTTATCTTTAAGCTCTGGCATTTTAATTATAATGTGTCATGGTGTGGGCCTCTTTGGGTTTATCTTGTTTGGGACTCTCTGTGCTGCCTGGGCTTGAATATCCATTTTCTTCACCAGCTTAGGGAAGTTTTCCATCATTATTTCTTCAAATAGGTTTTCAATTCCTTGCTCTGTCTTTTTCCTTCTGGTACCCCTATGATGTGAATGTTGGTATGCTTGATGGTGTCCCAGAGGCCCCTTAAACTGTCCTCATGGTTTTGGATTCTTTTCTCTTTTTGCTGTTCTGACTGAGTGTTTTCTTTTACCTTGTCTTCCAAATCTGATTCAACCCTCTGCTTCATCTAATCTGCTGTTGCTTCCCTCTAATGCATTCCTCATTTCAATTATTGTATTCTTCATTTCTGACTAGTTCTTTTTTATGTTTTCTATCTCCACTTTTATGCTTCCTATCTCTGTGTTGAAGTTCTCCCTGAGATCACTGAGCATCCTTGTAACCAGTGTTTGGAACTCTGAGTCTGGTAGATTGCTTGTCTCCATTTTGTTTAGTTCTTGTTCTGGAGCTCTGTTCTGATCTTTCACTTGGGACATGTTTCTTTGTCTCCCCATTTGGGCTGCCTTCCTGTGTTTGTTTCAGTGTATTAGGTAGGGCTGCTATGTCTTCCGATCTAGGTAGAGTGGCCTTACGTATAGGTGTGCTGTGGAGCCCAGTGATGCAGTCTTCCTGGTCACCTGAGCCACACATTCCAGGTGTTTCTCTCCAGGTGTGGGTTGTGTGTGCCCCCTATTGCATGTCAAAGGGAGGGGTTGACCATCAGGCTGATTGGTTGTGAGGATTGGCTGTAGCCACAGTGGAGAAGACACCGTACAGGGGCTGACCCTACAGAGCAGGATTTGCTTCCGTGGGGCCCTGGTGCCTGCCCAGTATGCCCTTTGGGTGTGTCGTTTTTTAATGTGGCTGGGTGATGCTCTGGATAGGTCCAAAGCTGGCCACTGAGTGTGCCAGCCCTGGGAGTGGACGTGCTGCAGGCTAAGCTCAGCCACAGCCTGTGGCCTGTCCGGAGTCACCTGGCATGAGCCACGAAGCAATCCCCAGATGGCCAC
Source organism: Hipposideros larvatus (assembly GCA_031876335.1). Taxonomy (NCBI): domain Eukaryota; kingdom Metazoa; phylum Chordata; class Mammalia; order Chiroptera; family Hipposideridae; genus Hipposideros; species Hipposideros larvatus. The sequence continues at coordinate 146,958,500 of CM063105.1, forward strand.
CACCCACGCTGTACATGGAGGTGCCTTCAGAGGCCCAGTGTAAATCAAGGCCAGTTGCCGCTAATGCCGGTCTTGGGGACGTTCAGCCAGAGGACATGCTCAAGTCAGATGCTGCTTGTTTGGGTTTTGTGAACCTTTGAGAGATTTTAGGAAAGTCTGCAGCATGAGCCAAGGCAGGGTGTCTATAGGGAAAAGCCACTGGAAGCAGCTTGGGTTTGCCCGAAAGTTGGGTGGGGTCTCAGGGAATCAGAGAGCAGCGCATGCAGGGTGATTGACAGTGTGACTGAGACTCAGGTACGACGTCTGCATTCGTACGTGCGTGCGTGCGTGCGTGCGTGCGTGCGTGCGTTCGCACACCCGGGGAGGCGGGCTCAACAGAGAAACAATGGCTTCCGCCAGCTCCTCCTTCCGGGAGAAAGCTGCCCCTCCAGCCGTCACCCTGAGGCCAGACATCTCTCTTCCTCCCCGTCTGTCTGTCCCTGTCACCTTTCGAGCTGCTGCCCCAGCGCTGGCGCTCAGAGCCCGGGATTCCGTCAGCAGGTAAGTCTGTGCGCCGGCCATTTAGGAGGAGAACCTGGGACTCCAGCGGCCCTTTCTCACTCAGCCACAATCTCTGCTGGTTTTCACAGCCAGAAACTATGGGGATGTCTCCCCCCGGCACTGGAACCCTGGGCTGTGCTGGGGCTGGGACCCCTCGCACCTCAGAGCGGGGTGGACCCCCGCAGCCGAGCTAGCTCTTGATTTTTAATGGTCACACGTGGGTGTGGGACCAGCTTGTTGTGCGTCTCCGCCCCTCCTGCCAGGCTCAAGGTGGCTCCTTCTGTGTGTCTGTCCGCAGTTGCAGGGCTCCGGTTCCGCTAGGCTTCAGGCGGTTCCCAGTGATGGCAGTTGTAATTGATGTGGTCCTGAGAGGAGGTGTTTGCACACAGCGTTTACCTTGTCTGCCATCTTGACTGGACGTCCCGGAGCGCCTCCTCTTATTATTCATGTTTTCAGCCTCATGCCAGCTGATAGAGACAACAGGCTCTGTTGTGTGCCGGGGGTGAGAAATGGATCTCATTGCAACTTCTTATTGACCCTTTCTTTACGATTGAGGTGGAAACGACTTTCCAGCCTAGGATAAGGAGCACCAGTTGTGTGTTTCTTGGTTGGAATGGTTGATGGTCCAAGCGATGGTCTCGTTGGTGTTTTTAAGATGTTTGCGCAGACGAGTCAATGAGAAAGCACTTTCTGGCAGAATTGTAAATAAGACAGCAATTTGTGGACACATGTTTTTATGATCCATGTATAACATCAATGATTAAAATAAGAGCAATCTTCCTTTATCACCCATGCGAATAAATCTGCACTCAGCATCCCAAGAGAAAGCCTGGCAGCATGTTTGCTCAGGAAGCTTGTTAGATCCAACTGCAAGGCGTGCATGTCAATAAGCTACAGATCAGAATCAGTCCGCCTGGGTTTTTCTCCTCCACTGGCCAGATGGAGGTCAAGTGACCTGACACAAGTCCCTTAATTTCTATGTGTTGATCTGCTAACGAGGGACAGTGGTTGTCCTGCCTGCACACCTCAACAAAATTGCAGATTTGAGAATGTATCGTAAGCTCATTTTAATCTTGTTGGGTCCCTTTTCATGTTTGCTCCCAGGAAACAATGTGAAGCAAGGTGGGAAAGTCGCTCTGTCCTGCTGACTTCTCGGAACTCAGCTTAACAACCTGGCAGCATTTTTTTTTTTTCATTTTGTCTCCATTTATTTGGCATCTTTATTGCTCGTACGCTACTAGGTCCTGTGGGGATACAGGAAAAACAGAAAAGCATGCTTTATTTATCTCCCTAAGGAGGAAAGAAGCACTTGAGAGACTGTGCAGATATACAATAAGGGAAGAAGGGATATCAGAAAGTTCAGAGAATAACACTGGGCTTTATTGAAGGGAGGAGATGGCGACGAACGGAGAGAAAGGTATTATTAGCAGGTGGGGGTTGTCTCACACGTGATACCTCTGATCTTAAACGAAGCAGGACGTGCGAATGGTAATGGGGAACCATGACAATTTCATCTTCTTAATTACCAAACACAGATACTATATTAGGATGTTTAAATCCCAAGACTCCCCTTGCGAGGATGAAAAGATGTGATGACATTGAGAAAGATATGATTTCGGCAATTTTGCAATATTTTTATGGAATGAAAAGTTATTGTAAATTTTCCTTAAGTTTCTTGATTGGTAGGAAACCTCTCTCTCTCTCTCTCTCTCTCTCTCTCTCTCTCTCTATATATATATATATATATATATATATATATATACACACACACATACTATATATATATACTATATATATGATATATATATATGTGTGTAAGTACCTATAATAAGTACCTATATGTATATTTGTGCATATATCATAGTATTATAAGAAAATACTATATATTATATATTATAGCCAGTATAATATATTACCATAATATATTATATATTATAATGTGTGTCACACTGGCTATGATATATGTGTAATTGTATTATATATTATGTTACTATATATTAAAGTTATACACAACTTATTATCAAAGATGGCTATATAGTTATATATTATACAAAATACTGACACATATATAGTATATAATATATACTATATGTTGCATACACACATATACAATATATACATATATACATACTTGTAACTGTTGTTGGTGAAAAAAAGGCCTGTAGAGCATATAAACTTTTTTTTGAAACATAATAATTGTGCATTTGTTAGCATTTGCTCTTTAAAATGCTACACACTGTATTTGAACATAAACCTTTAATCCTCTGGGACTATTTGATGATCTTTAGATAAGCACAAACTGTATCCTTTATTTCAACATAATTTAAACCTACACTAATAAGATAAAAGAAGCTGCTTAAGATGTGTGGTTGGTCTTTGGATATTAGCGTCTTGTTGACATTAGTGGCCGAGATAACAGCATTATGCCTCCATGGGAGATAAAACAAATACCAAGTTAGACATCAGTTGACACCCGATGTGGCAATTCCTTTATTTTCACGTCATTGTCCCCACAACATAAAAGCCATTACTTGCGACTGTAGAAAGGTTATAGCATTGAGGTCAATGTTCCTCAACTCTGTTGGATCTCTATCTAAATCCTGTCTTGGAGGAAAACCAAAAGCTAAATTCTGGTTCTTGCTTTAGAAAATATTTTTACTGGTGAAGGATGTATATACACGCACATAGTATATTATGTATGGCTAAGGATGTTCTATTTATAAATATCAATAATATAAGGGCATAAAATTTATGAAATCTATATGTTGACTAAGTCATTCATAATTCCTTGTATGAAATTGATCAGGGTCCTTTGGAAAATTGTCATTATAAGAAAATTAGGCAATGATTCCCTCATCCACCCACTTATTCCCTCTTTGTGAGACAGTATTTTGTGAGAAGGGCCAGAGCTTGGTCTAAATCCAGGCTGATGGCTCTTCCCAGCTCCTGCCCCTACTAGCTGTTTAAGTTAGCGTAAATGACTTAACATCCTTCATTCCTCCCTTCATCTGGTTTTAGGGTCATGATATAAATAATGTCACATCGATAACATAAATCATTCTAGAAATATAGTTAGCTTCCTGTCTTTTTCTACTGCATTGTGTATTAATATTATAATCAGAAAAAAATACATTGACAGAGGAAAAAAAAACGCCCATGTGTTGTGTTCTGTGAAGCCTTGAGAACGTCCCAGTAGGTGGCGCTATCCGCTGTGTGTCCGGAGAGGCAGCCAAGGCTTGAGGTGAACAAGGGGATTGAAGGATGGTGGACAGTGCTGACCTAGGAAATGCGACCCAGGTGACAAGCCGTTCTAACAGTCTTTCCAAAAACTGCATTAAGGCACTTGTCACCATCCTGCATCCCTATGACAGCTGATTTTATTTTAAACTGGAAGAGTCTATGGTTTTTGTAGACCCCTCCCAGCTGAAGGATCATTTATTCTTTCACCCTCCCGGAGGAAACAGATGCAACAACCCAACCTGGATCTTACCCTCACTCAGCAGTGACCTACAACTTTTGACAAAAGTATATAAACATCTATTTTGTTAATATTCTTGGATTCATGGTACAGCCTCTGAAAATTAAAAAAAAAAAAAAGCCCTTCAAAATATTACATTAGAATTTGCAGCATCTCAACCTGGAGAAATTTGCACTGCTTTCATACGAATTAGAGTATTACTATATTTAGTTCTTGTACAATTGGTTCTAGGAAAAATATAATTATTTCAAAATGATGGGGACAGAGAGATATACAGAAATATGTCATTCTCAACGGTGGCTCTTGAAAGAAGTGAATTCTATGATGGAAGGCCCCCCATTGGTACATATGGATTTTGCATGGCACAGAAGCTCATGTTCCTTTGAAGTTGTAATGCCTAGTTTTTGTTGCATATTTCACTGGAAATTTTATTTAAAATTCCATTTTAACCATGAAATCAATAGCACGACACCATGAAAATAATTCCAGGGCCAGCCGAGTGGCGCGTTGGTTAAGAGCTGGCTTGGGACGCCAGAGGGCCCCGGTTCGGATCCCACATATGAGGGCCAGTGACACTGCCCTCCACAGCTAAGATGCTGAACAACAGCTCAACCTGGAGCTGGGCTGCCATGAGTCACCGGCGACGGCGTAGGCTGCAGCCCCTGCTGCAGTGGGTTGCCATGGGCCACCGTGTGTAGCCAGCAGCCAACGTGAGCGGCCGTCCAGAAGCTGGCGACTGATCTGCCTCGCCCGGGAAGAGCACAATGATGGTGTCAACTTGGGCCAGTGAAGCAACGTCCTCCACAACTAGACTGAAGAACAAAACGACAGCAACTTGTCTGTTCCCCTTCCCCCAATTCCCCAATAAAAATCTTTAAAAAAAAACCTCAATAATTCCATACGGTCTTAAACTCTATTGACACTTGTGATCCTTTATGAGACGTTCGTATTTTTGCAGCGGAGGAGACAAATATCCTGAAATGCTAAATGATTTGTACTGAAAGCCTTTTTTAAAAAATTGGTCTATTCAAGCAATATTTATTTAGTGATTTTTTTGTGAGCCTGATTTCCTGCTAGCTTCTGGGACATACTCAGGTTTAAATAGGTTAGCTTAGAAGGTAAACAATAGGAGAGAGAAGAGGGGGAAAAAAACACACCATAGTTTCAAACTGAGGTGTTTTGAATTATGCAGGCTTTGGTGATGAAATAAAATAGGTGTGTGTTTGTGTGTGTGTGTGGGGGGTACATACTTGGACAGGAACGTCTCAGGAAAAGGTGACAGTCTGGTCAGAGCTGAATCAGGAAAGGAAGGAAGGAAGGAAGGGAGGGAGGGAGGGAGGAAGGAAGGAAGGGAGGAAGGAAGGAAGGAAAAAATTTTAAAAAAAGGAGGGAAGGAAAAAGGAGCCGGTCTTGCAAATGTTTAGGGACCAGTGGAGGAAGATCCCAGACAAGAGAAGGCTCATTAGCAGGCGAGGACCTTGATGAGCAGATAAGAAAGGAAGGAATTTCTGGAGGCCGGGGATGTGTGGGGAGTGAGGAAGTTAAAAGGTGAGGTCGTAAACGTGAGTTTGTAATCCTGGTGATCCATGGACAGATTCTTGTAAATTCCTTGGGAAACCACTGGGTTAAGCAGACTGTTGACAGCCAGGCATCACCAGAGCTCAGCAGAGCTGTGCAGAGGTCAGAAGCAGAGAGGGGACCGCAAGGCAGGCGGAGAGATCAATTTAGAGCAAAGGCAGTGGTCCCCAGGAAGGGGCAGGGAGCTGCGTGCAATGGCAGGAAGAAGAGAAACCGGAGGTGTCCCCTTTGTGTGGTGGGCATGGTACCTCAGGGGCTGGCTCGTGGGTGGCCAAGGGCTGCGATGGAAGAAAAGAAACCAAACGTCAACTCAATGAACGTTCTAGTCAGGGAGTAATGGGTTCCAGGGAAGAAATCAAAATGTCTGGGGAGATATTAGAGAGGGTGAGGACAATTGGTCACACTTGAGATCGAGGTACCTGCAAGCTCTTTCCAGAAAAAACACAGTGTTGAAGCAGGATGTGAAAATGGAGGATTTGGGATTCAGTAGACAAGCTCAAGATTGACCTGCTGGGAATGTGAGAGGGAAAGGGGGTAAGCATGACGTCACAGAAGACAGCCTTCAGGGATGGAGAGCGTGGCCCCCGGGACTGAACACTGCTGGGAGGGCATGCTGGGTGGGAACAGAAAGCATTCCATTGGGTTGGCAAGCACGAAGGACATTGTAGGCTTTAGAGGGAGAGCTTCAGAAAAAATGGTCAACGTGGCATCAAATTGGACTCAGCTGTACAGTGGATCACAAAAATCAATACAGAGGAGGACAAAAGCTAAACTTACATATTATATCTATCTACCATCTATCTAGCATCTATGATCTATCATCACCTATCTATGTATCTATCACCTATCTATCTCTCAATCCATCCATCCATCTATTTTCTATCTTCTACGTATCTATCATCTCTCAATCATCTGTCTTCCATCCATCTATCTATCATCTATCTTATCATCTATCTATCTATATCTCTATTAACTATCTTTTTTCTTTCTGTCTTTCATTTCTCTATCATCTATGTACCTATAATCCAGCACTATATCATGGTTCACATTTCTCTATATCCTCATGAATACTTATTATTCTCTCTCTCTCTCTCTCTCTCTCTCTCTCTTAGCCACATTGGATGTGAAGTGGTATTTTGTTGTGGTTTTGATTTGCATTCCCCTAATAACTAACAGTTTTGAGCTTCTTTTTATGTTCTTAGTAACTATTTATATATCTTTGGAGAAAAGTCTATTCAAATCTTTGTTCTTTTTTTTTTAATTCATTATTTGTCTTTTTGCTGACTGAATCTACCTTTACCATTACTTTTGGAGGAGAATTAACTGATTTGAGTGGATGAAAGACAGATAACTCAGTGGGCATGGCTACCGACCATGCATATATTAAACATGTTTGTAAAATAGAGCCTCATATCCCTCCCCTACCCTAAGTGAAGATATTCATTTGTAAAATCAAAAGTGTTTTTCTTTGAAAGACATAGTCTGGTATGACTTTTAGATCATAGATGTATGGAGAATGCAGAGTTATTAATACAGAGGGTGCCAAAAAAATGAATGCATATTTTACGAAAGGAAAACTGTATTAAAATTGTAATATTCAATATATACCAAAAGATGAATACAAGTCACATGTGACTTCTGCAATGACAACAGGTGCTCAAAGTGGTTCCCATCAGCATCCAGACACTTCTGATGATGGCAAACTACTGTTTGAGCAACGCTGACCAAAGTGTTCACTTGTACACATTTTTTTGGCACTCCCAGCATAAGCCATGTTTTGATGTAGTCTTGGTTTGGAGAGCTACCAGCCATGTAATCTGTGGTTTCATGGTAGAATAAGGCATACTATCAAGAAAATCATGTATCATCACATACTTTTACCCTATGAAATGGTCATGGGCTGATTCCCCCAACGTAGTAACTCTTTTGGAACCGTGGTTTTTTTTATCACATTGTTTGCTTCTTGGGCATAGCTCCCACAAAAAACTGCCCCATTTCTTTCCACTGATAGACAAGACATAGATGTCTGACATGACATTATTAACAAGTCATCGTTTTATGAGAAACTTCCTCCCTTTATTGGCCCTCTTTTAAATTGCAAAATTACTGCAAAAATATGCTCACGTGAATTAATTTCTCCCATTACTTTCTAACTTCTCATCATATTTTTATCACGTGTATTGAAATGAAGGAAGGAAGTCATGGCCAGATAAGACTTGGGTTATTTAGCAATTGCACTCAACCAACTTTTTGTAATAATGTAAGCTAACTTTTTTTTCTGCTATGTTAGGTTTACATTCCGAAATCTGAAGCCATGTGCTAGAAAAGTTACACATTGCTCAACATTTATTATCATGAATGAGAAATGGCAATACTGCATCATTTGTCTTTTTTTTTTTTACTTGGTGTGGAATTCAAAATGAAAGGGTTCCCGTGGTTTCTGCCATATGAAGAGTCTCAAAACTTGGCCGCGCTTCTGCAGACCAGATTTTTAAATAAAATCTAGCTTACCTAATTGGTGCTGAAATTTAAGACCGACTTCCCTCATTCTGCCTTGTGCAATAGCTGAAAGACACTGCCGTCTTCCACCTCCTTAATAGCCCTTCTTATCCTCGCAGTAAATGCCAGTAATGACATTGGTGGTCCCCACAGATAGTTCCCACTGAAATATAAATGAGGACACAGTCTCCTTCGCTATTTAATGGGCCAAACCGAGTTAAGCCTACTTGTCCTAATTCAGTTCTGTAGGATTCTCATGTCCTTAGTTGCTTTGAGTTTGTTACCGCGATAATGAACAAGAGACTTGGAACATCAAAGGAAGGGAGGGAGATGTTTAATGTTTAGTGCTATCATCCAACAAAGTACGTTTGATTAAAGGAGCAAAATCACTATTTGCATAAGCTGGCTCCAGAATGTATTCATAGCCTCGCGCACACATGACACCTCCTGTTGATTGGGAAGACCTAATTAGCAACAATTTTATCAGATGAGGATTGTGAATTATTGATTTGCACTCTAGAGCAGCGCTTGCCTCAAAATACTAGCGGTTATGCCAATCCAGCCTCCTCCCGCTCCTTATATACGACCTATCTTCCACACCAAGGGGTAGGGACCCAATTATTTCATCCCAGCACCCAAACTATGTTGATTAACATCCTAACTTTTGTCAAGAACACTGGAACTAGAAGTCCAAGAGGATGGCAGGAAAGGCCCAAGTGACTCACCGAATTAAACAGGGCTGCATTTGCCAACCAGATACCTTGAACGTGGGATTCGCTTCTGCCAGGAGTGTGGAATTTGAGCCAAATAAGACAGAAATGAAGTAGATGATGGAAGACACTCAGATGTTTGAGCAAGTAAGAAGACCATGTTTTTGATTCTTGTAATCCATGCCTCAGTTCTGATTTACTGCCTTCGATAATTAATTATCTGCTAGGTTTTGTTTTTCCAAAACATCTGCCACTTGTCCTCTTTCTAAGTGAAACCCATGCTTCGACCTGCTGTCTTGCATCTTTGTGAGGTGTTGCCAGAATTCAGTTCCTCGTGGATTATGGGACGGAGGGTCTCGTTTGGGGTCGTAGATGGCTTGGGCTGCCACAACAAAATACCATAGACTGGATGTTTATCACTCACAGTTCTGGAGACTGGGAAGTCCAAGGTCAAAGTGTCATCATCAAGGTACAGTTTCATTCTTAGTCCTCTTATCTTTTTTTTTTTTTTAAAGATTTTTATTGGGGAATTGGGGGATGGGAACAGACAAGTTGCTGTCCTTTTGTTCTTCAGTCTAGTTGTGGAGGACGTTGCTTCACTGGCCCAAGTTGGCACCATCATTGCGCTCTTCCCGGGCGAGGCAGATCAGTCGCCGGCTTCTGGACGGCCGCTCACTGTGGCTGCTGGCCGCTCACGCTGGCTGCTGGCTACATACAGTAGCTTATGGCAACCCACTGCCACAGGGGCTGCAGCCTACGACATCGCCGGCGACTCATGGCAGCCCAGCTCCAGGTTGAGCTGTTGTTCAGCATCTTAGCTGTGGAGGGCAGTGTCACTGGCCCTCATATGTGGGATCCGAACCGGGGCCCTCTGGCGTCCCAAGCCAGTCTCCAACCATCATGCCACTCTGCCGGCCCAGTCCTCTTATCTTGATATGCAGATGGTCACCATCTCCTTGTGTGCTCCATGACTTGTATGAATACAGAGAGAGAGAGAGAGAGAGAGAGAGAGAGAGAGAGAGAGAGAGAGAGAGAGAGAGACAGACAGACAGACAGACAGACAGACAGACAGACAGACTTATTTCTCTTCTTATGATGACAGTAGCCCATAGTGGTGGCCCCAACCTCATTTAAACCTCATTTAAACCTAATCATTTCCCACCTCAAACACCATCACACTACAAGTTAGGGCTTCAAGATATGAATTTCAGGAGGGAGGGGGCACAAATATTCAGTCCATAACAACTAGCCAGAGCCCACCCTAAGTCCCTTCTCATGTAGACCTCTGGAACATGGCTTCTTATTTCATGAAAGCCTGTTAACTCAAGAAGGTGATAGAGAGAGTGCTAGCAAGACGGACGTCAGAGTCGTCTTATCACATCACATCTCCCTGTTCTGCTGGATGGAAGGAAATGACTGAGAGAGCCAACACTCCATGGGACAGATTTACATAACGATAGGAAGACCAGGATTGGGGGATCACTGGGGCCTATCATAGAATGAGCCTTCCATATTCCTTGCCACAACCCACAGTGTTCTCTGTGAAAGATGATAACTGCTTGTTCCTGCCCTTCATCCTCTCCGGGTAAAACCATTGTGATTCTTCCTAGGGCAAATTCACTGACTGTCCTTGCTCCTTTCAGAGATGCCAAAACTAAAACCCAACAGACCACATGCAATGACATAATGGCATCAGAAATGTCATTCTCTCTTCAACATGTTGAGAGAACATCAGACAACCTAAAGTGAGGGGCATTCCAGAAATAACTGATAAGTACTCTTCTTATGTGATAAGGTCACATATGACAAGTGAAGGTTAAGATACTGTCATAGATTGTAGGAGCCTTAGGCATCACACGTGCTAAGTGTAATGCAATGCTGCAAGCTGTTAATATTGGGGACAGCCAGGGAAAGGCTATGCAAGGACCCCCGACACTATTTTTGCAGCTTTTCCATAAGACTCAATGTATTTTTTTTAAAGATTTTATTGGGGAATTGGGGGATGGGAACAGCGCTGGGGAATTGGGGGAAGGGGAACAGACAAGTTGCTGTCATTTTGTTCTTCAGTCTAGTTGTAGAGGACGTTGCTTCACTGGCCCAAGTTGGCACCATCATTGCGCTCTTCCCGGGCGAGGCAGATCAGTAGCTGGCCTTTCGACGGCCGCTCACAGTGGCTGCCAGCTACACACAATAGCTTATGGCAGCCCACAGCAGCAGGGAGCTACAGTTTATGCCGTCGCCAACGACCCACAGCAGCCCAGTCCCAGGTCGAGCTGCCGTTCACCATCTCAGCTGCAGAGCACAGTGTCACTGGCCGTCACATGTGGAATCCAAACCAGGGCCCTCTGGCATCCCAAGCCAGTTCTTAACCAACACACCACTCGGCCGGCCCCAAGACTCAATGTATTTTAACATTAAAATTTTGCAAACATATTCTCACCTGATTTTTAAAAAGAATTTGGTGATTATTGTTGCTGCTATCATACTCAGTCTAGATTGCTCAAAGGAATCTCATAAAATGAGCTGTAAGACATGGATAGCTAAAAATTGTCAACCATCAAGAAAACTTTCGGGCCAGCCAAATGGCTCAGTTGGTTAAGAGTTAGCTTAAGAGCATGAGCTCTGAACAACAGGGCTGCCAGTTCGATTCCCACATGGGCCAGTGACGCTGTACCCAAGCTGAGCTGCCACTGAGCTGCCAACAGGTGGCAGGATGGCTCAGCAGGTGAGAGCACGTGCTCCTAACCACAAGACTGCCTGTTCCATGGTGGCTACGCCCACCCACAACTAAGACTGAACTCAGCACCTTGAGCTGAGCTGCTGCCCAGATGGCTCAGTGGATAGAGCATGTGCTCTTAACAACAAGGCTGCTGCTTCAACTCCTGCATGGGATGGTGGCTATGCCCACCCGCAACTAAGATTGTAACACAGCACCTTGAGCTTAGAGGCCACGAGCTGCCGACAGGCAGATGGCGACTGGCATCCTCCACAACTAAGACTGAAGAAGAACAACTTGGCTGGTCCCCATCCCCAATTCCCCAACACTGTTCCCCTCCCCCAATTCCCCAATTTAAAAAAAAAAAAAGAAAAATTTCTAATCTTTTTTGTTGACTGTGAAAGTGACTGTCTGAAGTATTATACTTTATAACATGGAAATTCAATGGGTCAATCCTGTGAGCTTGCAAATCAATATCTGTCAAAGTAATTAGGATGGAATCAAGATTCAGGAGTTAATCTCAAATGATACCTTTGTCAGAAACAAAAGATGCAGGATAACAATTGTTTCAAAGTATTTAACACCTTCTGAAATGTACTATTAATAACAACAAGAAAAAACAAACTCTTCCAAATTTTAATGGTGTAAAAAATGTAGAAGAGAACAAATACAGTAGTAAAAGTAGAAAAATATTTATGAATTGTTGTGAGAAGATGAGAAATGATGTCTACTCTTGAAAGAAAGATTGTTTTTTCTTCTTAGTATAAAATTTCCAGTGAAGTTTGAGTCCATTATCAGAATATGAGCAGATATCCCAACTCTGAGATAATCCAAGTTAAAAATCAAGTTACAGTGACACCTTCTCTAGAATCCTTGTCCCATTGTTATTCTATAGGACGTTGTTGTTATCAATTCTATGAGTGAGTATTCACTCTTTTAATTAATGGAAATTTCATGTCAGTTATAGCCACGTAAATATCCCAACACTACTTCTATGTTCCTACATAATGACTAAGAACATAATTCCATCTTGGCCATGTACAGTTAGCTGGAGCCTACTTAAATGCCAGAGTTTTAAAATTTCTCTTTAGAAGGGTACATTTCTCCTAAGGCACAGAATACAGAGAGCCTATCTGCTGGAGATCATGAGACAATGTGTTCTCTCAGCTATTATTCTTCCTCAGCATGATACAGGATTAATGTTGTGTAGACACATGAGCTGAAGTATGTCCACAGAAAACTGAAGGGCATTGGTTTCTTTCGAATAATATATATATATATATATATATATATATATATATATATATACATATAAATTAAAAAATATGTATATACAAGTGGACACTTCGGTCCACGTTGTTCAAGCATTTGCTCACCATCATTAGAAGTGTCTGGACACTGATGGGAACTACTTTGAGCACCTCTTGTCATTGCAGATGTCACACGGGACTTATATCCATCTTTTGTTATCGCTATATATTGAGTATGACCATTTAAATACAGTTTTCCTTTCTTAAAATGTGTATATATATTTTTTTTGGGGGGGGGCACCATATATGTATAGAATGAAATATAAAAATGTCTACTGGCTTGGAATACAGATGGCCACTGAGTTGCAAATCAGCTCTCACTGTTGGAGTAGGAACCCTACGAGCTCAGGAGCACCTGGTACCATGTCTTGTCTCAAAGCCTTGTCCAGGAAGGCTCACGTTATACTCTTGTCCATCTGTTTAACTATCCCGAAGGATCTGCAAAGAAAAAGAAAGGCATGGGGATGACGACGTAACTTCCACTGTTGTCACAGTCTGCATGAAGGTTTCCCAACTGTGGAATGCTATAATCTAACATGTCCATAATCCACATCAATGAGATAGCAGTGTGGGAAATATAACATTCTGTCTTCACCATGCGGAGGACGTACAAGAATTACTATCAGTATCCGTTGATGGTTTTCAACGAGGAGATCGGCTTATTTATGTTTCTAGCAAACAGCATCAAGGAATCCTTGAGAACACACATGTCCTCCAAACACCCTGAAATCTGTTCACATTTTAAAATGATGTTGAAGATAATGCTGCCTCTTTGCCTTTCAATTCCTCATTCCCATCAGAGTAAACTGGACAGCCTCGGTGAGGTCATTTGTTTCATCTTCTTAATAATAAGAAAAGCTTCTTAATGAGTAAGAATTACATGCCTGGAACTTTACTCCTCCTTTATCATCTAGGCCTCATCATATTATCATATTCCTATTATTAACTTTCTCCTATGTCTGAGATAATAGCTATTCAGAGAGATGATATGTGTCTGGACGTCATAGAGCCCCGCTACGGCCAATTGGAGGTTGATGTGCACATCTGTTATACCCCAAAATTGTTGCTCTTTTTCACTATGGTAATGTGTTCCCTTGTCCCTTACACATTGTTTCACAGTGTTTCAAGGAGCAAAGAAAATAGGTGATGGTAAGGAGGACATTTTGAGTCACATGGAAAATATGGCATTCAAGTCTATGCTAAATATTAATCCAAATACCAGAATTTAGAGAAATTTGAACCTCCTTGGTTTTCCATTGATATAGCAGAGCTCTAAGCATTTCTACACACACGCAAATGCTCAGTTGGGAACTAGAATCTAGATCTGTCCATTTACTTTAATACCCTTTTCAGTATACTAATTTTCAAGTATAGTTGGTTTTAAGAAAAAAAATCCAAAATTATGTTTATAATATACAGGAAGAAACCAAAAACTGTACCCACCACAAAATCCTCCGTTAGAAGATAACTATGAATTATGCCAATTTCAACCTTATCAGTGGTAGAAGATTAAGTGACAAATCAAAAAAAGTTTCTGTTTAGATGGACAAAGAAATCATCAGTGTTGACCCAGGCCTGATAAAGTCTCTGTGACTGGGAACGTTCCTGTCCTATCAGCTGTTTGTGTTGAAAAGTACAAGAGGCATCAAATGAACAACTCAAAGTGTGAGGAAATCGTGTTCTCAGAGAAAGAAGCAGTTTCTTTGAAAATATTTCTGTTATGAGGATATCACTTCTTGCCAAAGAGGACATTATACATATATTGGATATGTAATGAAAATAGTACAATAATATAACAAGGCTTTTCAGTCGGGGCTATAACCTGAATGTTTATGTCCCACCAAACCTCATCAGTTGAAACCTAAACCCAACCTAATGGTTTTTGGAGGTGGGGTTTTTGGAAGGTAATTAGGTCATGAAGTCAGAGACCTCATGCTGGGGTCTGTGCTTTATAAGTAGAGACCCCCTTTTGCCATGTGGGGACGCAGGGAGAAGATAGCACCTGTGAACCAGGAAGTGGGCTCTCACCACACCCTGGATCTGCAGGCGCCTTGATCTTGGACTTCCAGCCTCCAGAACTGTGAGAAATAAATGTTTGGTTTTTTTGCAATTCACTCGGGATATGGTATTCTGTTATAGCATCCTCAGCTAAGACAGTGAGAGTCCTTTAAACCTATTCACCTCTCAAGTTTGTTCATCACTAGAGATCGTTTACTGCAGCTCAAGGTGAATACCGTATTCTCCTGGGTTCTTAAGGAGACTTGACAATGATGGGGTCAACTCAAAAAGGAGCAAATCACTAAAATCTCTGAGGGCTATTAATTTGTACTACCATCATTTGGGGCTCTAGCCTAAAATATTATAAAAATCAAGAAAAGAGTAGGAAATAACTTTGAAATCATTCCTCAAGACTTTGCCATTAAAAAGTGATTTTCAGCATGATATTGCGGGGGGGGGGGCAATAGATGGGGAGAGGGGGTTGTTACTTTGTGAGGGTGAAAAGGATAACTATTGCATTGTTCTGTACACCTGAAACTAACAATAAAAAAAATTAAAAACAAAAAGTGATTATCTCCCAAACCCTCCTAAGTCATTTATCACTTATCCCCTTAGCTGGTATTTATATTCTGTAAACGTTCTCAAATCTTTTGATCCAAAAACGAATCAGGTTTTAGTTATACGAATATATTAGTTTACATTACGTTAAGCCTCAGAATCAGTTGTTTGGCTACATTTTAGATGATTTTCCCTCGGCAGTACTGTTTAGATTTTGTTGTATGGCTTTTAATTCTGCAGCGTACACATTTGGTCTCTTTTTTATTATAGCAATCCCTAAAGTTAATCTTAATTTACCCACGAAATAGGGTTGACTGCATTTTTAATTCCCTAAGTGTAGCATTACAGCGTGACTTATTTCACTGGAAACTCATTCTAGTATAATAACTACCCTTTATTTATTTCTAGTAACATTCGCTCTAATCTTTGTGTTCTAATGAGTGCTTTATATTGAATGCTAATGTTTTTTATTCAAATCTCTTATGTCTTTTAAACATTTTTCATATTAATGTATACCACTGTTTCTTTTTGTAAAACCCAACAAATGCTGTATCTGTTATAGGTCATGGTACAAGCCGTTCAGAAAATGCTTTTAAATAGTAAGTAATTGGGCAATTAGTTTGAATTATATTCAGAGATATAGAAACAAGGAATTTATTTATGTTTAGAGGTCACAAATGAAGAATAGTGCCAAATAAATATTTCTAAGTAAAGCTGACTTCAGTTGCCAACAAGTTTATACAACTCATGCCCATAACTTTAAAATATTTATCACACATGGTATGAAAGTTTAAGAAACAATATGGAAACTCCATCTTATTGCTCAGAGCTTCATCATTCTACATATCTCCATGATTATTCCTTAACTAAAAGTAGATGGTCTTTTAGAAAAGTGCCCAAATGCACATACCTAAGAAAAACGTTCATACTCACGGGATTCAGATAGAGAGCTCCTGGTTTACAACCTGAGAGGAAAGACACAAAACCTAAGACCAGGAAACTATAATGAAAGACAAAGAACTGTTGGTTGCCTACCAAGTAGATAACTCCCCTTTCTCTTTATGGAAGAACTCTTATAGCAGGTAGTCCCCCCGGAGGGATTTCCTTGTATAATAGTGTAGGGTATAGCAAAACCACAAATGTGAATGGAAAAACATAGGACTAGCAGCAGGAGACCTCTCTCCATCCTTAGGTACCAAGAAATAAATAAAGAGGTTCTCAGTGTCTGGATAAGGAAGCTTTGAATGGGGAGAGCTGTGATGTGACCTTCTGAAACAGTACAATGAGGCCAACTCTCCAATTTAGAATCAGGAACCCTCTTTTTCCTGCCAGAGATTTTTACAGGAATCTTCAAGCTGGCTTTCAGCTCTCAGAGGTGCCTATTTATATAATCCATACAGGCCAGCCTCAAGGGACAGAAACAGAATAGACAGTGGATCTGAAGAGGCAAATAAAAGATAGGTTTTATAATTCTGGTATTTCTCAGCTATGACCTCAACCCTAGCATGCTTCAGAGGATCCCAACCCCTTGATCCAAGGGTAACTCTTGTTGGTGTGAGCCATTCTCAGAGGTCTCACCACTCTTTCTTGAAATACAGGTAGGGCTGAGCAAGTGCCAAGTCCAAGCAATGGAAAGTGTGAACAACTTGTATTGGGGGCTTCTGGGAAAGGCGTGTGGAGAGAGCCTCTCTTGTACTACAGGACATTAGTATGTGTGCTGTGTATGTATTGTATTGTCGTATGATGTGTGGCATGATGTATAGGACTGGAGCCGCCATGTTGAGAAAGGAAAGGAGCTACCTTGAGGAGCGAGATGGCAGAGAGGAAAGGTGGAAGGACACGGGTCTTTGCCGCATGTAGTTTCTTAAGCATTGGGGATGTTTTAGGAACATCTAAATAAATACCACCGGTTCTAGCTACAGTCAACCCAACATTTTTCCTCTGGGCCTTGTGTGAACAGGTAATCAAGGGGTACACTCGTTTTCAATTTTTTCTTGCCAGCAAATAAAAAACTGCAATTTCAATATTAAAATTATAGTCATTTCTTTCCTGCCAGATTGAATTCAATCAAATGCTTCTTACATTTCCACAATTAAAAAATTGTGTGTGTGTGTGTGTGTGTGTGTGCATGTGTGTGTGTCTGTACATGTGCACACACTAAGTGAATCAACATTTATGAGTTGATAAACCTATCAGGGTCAATATGAGTAAATTGCTTGTACATATGTTAATGAGAAATTATTTATGCTAGTTTGATTTGTGCAAAATAAACCATTAACATTTACATATTTGATTTCAACTTCAAGTGATGCAGCACTTTAAATAATATTTGTAATCCCAAGTGTTATTTTTGCAAAGAACAGACTGAAATTTAACCATCTTTATCCTAAATCAGGGGCCTGACAGAGCAAACCAGCTCTTAGAAATAAAATTAAATTGAAAAGCATTTTAATATCCCTTCTAAGGATGAAATTATAAATATTAATGACACTCTTCTATACTCTCCTAAAAGGACATTTATAAATATAATTGTTCTCCTCTTTCCCAATCTAAAATCACATTGTGGATGCACTTTGTAGATCTTTTTCGTGGTTAGAAAGTCTGTATCCATGGTTGTATCATTGCATGGATTTAACCATTTGGCAAATGTTTTTGTTTTCTTTAATTTTCCACTTAGTTTTTGAACAATCTGAACCTTGACAGGACTTGTCAGAAGGTGAAATCTTTGCTTGAACAGAAATCCTTGCTGCCTTTTGAAAACAGGAATTACTGGTCTTTATTTTAAGAACTGACAGATGGGTTCCCTAAATTAGAAGAAATTATTTTTTCTCATAGTTCTCTTGTCTATCAGCAAGGTTAAATAAGGTGTCCTCATTTACACAATAATTAATAATGTCATTTGTGTCACAATCACCTAAGAGTATCTGATAAAAATGATTGACCTTGACCAGAAAAATGCACAGAGCTACCTTTGCACATAACACAATTTCTGGGATTTTTCAGCCCATGTGTAGATTGCTGGTTACAAATGCCTCCTTCAGAATGTAAATTATCCTTGGAAGAATGAGATGCCTTTCTTAATTTGGGAGAAAAAAAAAAGACCTTAAAGAGATTACCACCAGCAAAGATGCATGATGAAAATGACACGTTACCAGCATTTCCCGAAATGCCTGTACATAAAAGAAAATGATTTCCAGGAGTAAGGCTTTTTTTCATGGCCTTTGTATTCATGTGGATGTTATAAGAATCAGATGCAACTGAATATTCAAACAGACTTTTCTAGAGGTGGATGTTGTTAGGTAGACATCTTAGGTGAGATCCAACACCGGTGAATTCCTCAGTCAGTTACTAGTGGGCAAAAAGCAACCCGTTGTCATTTGTTCTGGCTGACATTAGACTTTAGACTCTTTACCAAGTTCTGTTTCAATCCACCAGTCGATGATGTGTATCTTTTAATATTAAGAGGATTCCAGTATACTCTTTCTTCATGTTGCTTTCATGTCTGCTTGCTGGAGTTGTCCCATATTATAATTTCTCCCATAATTAAAATCAAATCCAAGTAGACGATCCACTTTCAGTTGGATGGGTGACCATGATGGTTCAAAATTAATAACTAAATCTGTTCGTCTTACAGTAGACTACTAACTACCCCATACAATCAGCGCTTTCTCTGGGTGGGCTATCTCTGAGCTGTCAAAAATAAATGAAATTATTTTGGAAAAACACTACATGCACATCAGTAGAAGAAAACATAAAGTGTTGTATTCATACAATGGAATGCCTATCAGAAATCAGTTAACCAAAAACAACACTGATTTGACAGTAGCATCGATGAGCCTCAACAGTATTTTGTTCAATGGAAGAAGCCCAGCATCAACAAAAGAAAACCTACTGTGTGACTCTGTTGATAGGAAGTCCAAGGTCAGGCAAGACAAATTCATGATTATCTTGAGATACAGAATTTTGGGGAAATGGGCATGAAGAACCTTGCTGGGATGATGGAAATGGTTTGTGTCTTATTCTAGGTGATGCGGGTGGATCTATCTATTTGTCCAAGCTCAGGAAGCTACAAACTTGAGGCGTATGCATTCTATCATGCATATATTCCACCTTATTGAGACACCATTATTGTTTAAAGATGATCAGCTAAATTAATGTCAGCTAAAATTGAATCTATGGGAGCAACAATTCCACAGGGTTTTAATAGGTGCTATGCAGTAAATTTCGTATATCAAATAATACCCTATGGGACTAGTGTGCCAGAAAACACAGTTTAGGGAACTCTGCTTGAAATGGCACTCGGTAGTCAAAGAAAACATTACATTATAACCTACCTTTTTGGAGGTGGTTCCCTCCAACTTGGCTAGATGTTGAAACATTGTCTTGGGGCAAAGAGCTCATTCTGAATGATTCCAGCTACGTGACATGTTATCATAGAGAGATGAAGAAACAATTTTGAATTTCACTGTTGGAGGCACAGAACTCATTCAGAAAATGCAAATTTTAGTGACTAGAACCAATGAAAAAGATGGTACGAAATTTACTTATTTCCTTCATCCACCAACCTAACAGACATATGTCATACCCTGGTAATAAAAAAATCTGGTTGCTTCTTTTCCTAATGATGCTACTAAACATATATATATATATCCCCCCCCAATCTTAAAATTCACTGGGAGCATCACACACTTTGTCACACTAACAGGTAATATCCTGAGATGTTGAGATGAACACAGGTAACTATACACCTACAAGTGTATGATGTGATGAAAGGTCATCCCGTCGAAATGCATGACATACTGACTCAACTGCTAATCTAATATAGTCACCTTACCTACAAAATCACGATAGCCTAGAAAAAAAATGATCTTTCCATTTGCTAGACATCTTAAATCGTTGTAACTATTTGGGGAGGAAAATGTGAAGCTTTCAACTCTTTAGGAAAAATGTCGCGTTATTGTGGATCTCCTGAGTGCATTTTAACTCCGAGAGTTCTGTGATAGTCTAGTTTAAATCGATAGTGGTTCATTTTTAAGCTACTCATTTCATGAAAATTCATGAAGGTGGATTTTTTTCCTTTTAAATTCTCAGTACAATGCTAAATCTGAAAATGTTCCGTGCTTCCAAAACAGGCCAAGATGCTGTGCTACACACTCATAGCAAAGTCACCTCTGATGAGGCTTTGACAGGCCCTTTTGACTTAATGATCTTTGCATATGGCCTGCCTCTTGTCTCAGTAGATTTTTCTTGGATGTTTGCAGCTCGGATTGCTGTTCCATTTTTGCCTGGCTCTGGTGTACAGGTCTGTTATTCCTCTCAGTGGCAGCCCACACTTAGAAGGATTTCCAGGATGCATTCTCACTGAGTCCAAATGCCCAGAAATCAAGGCTGATAGCCTAAGTGTCAACACAAATTGAGCAGGAAACCTTTTCAATTCTGTGGCTTGCGTTAGCATAAAATTAGAATACATAGAAACATATGAAGTTTCCATTGCTTGAATGCAGTCGGAATATGATTTAAGCGTTTCACTCTTGAACAAAGCTTGCGCTCATCAATTCTCAGTTAATTCGATCTGTCTTTCGGTTACTGGTTGAACCATAGATCATGGCCATTCTCTCTTGTTTGTTCCTTCCTCCTAAAACACAGCAGAGCATGCCAATAGGTGCAACAATATGCTTCTTAAATCCTTTGGAGAAAAATATAATCCCACGAACATACTGGTAGGGTTCAGGCTGGAAACTGGACTTTTTTTTTTTTACATTTGTAGGCTAATTCTCATTCTAAAACCTCAAGTGCATCACAGTTTATACACTCAGTTTACAGTTGGTTTTTAAATCGAATTTGCGCTAAAGATTAAATCATTTGCTTCCGTGTTTTTGCTCTTTTTTCTTTCATCGGCTTATGTTTGAGAGAATTCGTTTTCTTTGAGGTTTTATTAAAAGGCATTGAATGTTGGATTAAAATACCCATTTTTAAGGAGATATTATTTACACACAGAAAACACGATGATTTTAAGTACTCAGCTGGACGCTTTTAGTCAATTGTGTGCATTCATTCATCTGACAACTTCCCCAATAATATGCACAAAATATTTCCGTATCCTAGAATGTTCCCATGTGTCCGTTTCCCATCAGTTAACCCCCAACCACAGGCAACCATTGTCTAGCTCCTGTTGCCCTGGAGAAGTTTTCCCACTTCTTGTATTTCTTATTAACTAGATAATACTATGTAGTAATTCTTTGTCATCTTTTCAAACTCAGTATAACATTTTTCTGATATTCACCATAGTGTTGTGTGTGTCCACAGATCATTCATTGTTTTTCTAGATTTAAACTTCATTTTATTTTTTTATTAGTGTCAGGTGTACAAAACAACATAATGGTTAGACATTTACTCCCCTCACAAAGTGATCACCCCAACTACTCTACTGTCCATCCGACACCATACATGGTTATCACAATATTATTGACTATATTTCCTATGCTGTACTGTATATCCCATGACCATATACAGAGGCAGAGGGTACCAAAAAAAATGTATACACATTTTAAGCTAACATCACATAAAATGTGTATACATTTTTTTGGCACCCCTGTTTATATATATATAAATTTTCTTAGTTCGTGGTTAGCTTAAATATTTTTATAATTGTATCTTTGATACACAGATATTATCAACTTTGATTGAATATAATATTCCCATTCTTTTTATTATTATTATTTGGTCGTTTCTGTGTCCTGTCCAAGAAATCCTGCAACCCCATGGTCAAAGTGAAATTTTTCTGTATTTTCTCACAGAATGTTTTTTTAAAAATTCAGGTATATATCCCATTTACAATGAACTATTGGGTTGTCAGAAAAGTCATGACGTGTTTTTCTATGTTTTATGTTGCAAAAAGGCGTCACGACTTTTCCGACAACCCAACATTAGATAGTGTGATGTCTAGGTTCACATTTTTTTTCCCAGTTTACCAGTTGTTCCAATACCATTTACTGAAAATATTGAAATATGCCTGGGTCTATTTCTGGATGCTCTATTTCTTCCTGTGAGCTTATCTATCCTAAAGCGACAATCACATGATATTGATCAACAGTATCGTGGCATGTCTTGATGTCAGAGAGTATACATTGTTCCTTTGTTGTTTTTTAAGTCATGATGTAATGACCTCCCTGTAGATTGCTAGATTCAGTTGCCTAATATTTTGTTGGGCATCCTTGTATCTGCATTCATGAAATATTGTTCTGAGCTGTTCCATTCTAGTAATGTGTTTATCCGGTGGTTTTGGTTTCAAGGTAATGCTGAATTTTAGGATAAGATTAAAGTGTTCTCCTTTATATTACAAAGTGCTTATGTAGTATTGGTAGCACGTCTTCCTTCAATGTTAGAGAGTGTACCAGGAAACCTGGCCCGGAGGAAGCTTTGTGTGGTATTTTTCATTATTATGTATCAAACAAATTAATGGCTATACATCTGTTTGAATTGTATTTCTCCTTGTGTCGGTTTTGATAAATTGTGTTTTTCGAGGAATTGTTTATTTTATCGAAGTTCTTGCATTTATTATCGTAAGGTTGTTTGTGGCATGGCCGAATCATCTTTTTAACATCTGTTATCACTGAATCATTCCTGTCCTTAGTAATTTCTGTTGTCTGTTTTTCTCTTGGTCACTCTTTATAAAATGTTTGTCAGCTTTATTAAACTTTGTGTGGATATTTTAGTATTAATTTCTATTTATCTCTTTTACATTTAGTTTTTAAAATTTATTTCACTTCCAGTTGACATTTAATATTGTTTTATATTAATTTCAGGTGTACACTATAGTGGTTAGACATTTATATATTTATGAAGTGATCCCCTCAATTAGTCTAGTCTCCACCTGGAACTATACATAGTTGTTGCAACACTATTGACTATATTCCCTATGCTGTATTTTACATCTCATGACTATTTCATAACTACCAATTTGTACTTCTTAATCCCTTCGCTTTTTTCACCCTGCCCGCAACTCCCTCCCCTCTGGCAACCATCAGTTTGTTCTCTGTATCTATAAGTATATTTCTGTTTTGTTTGTTGGTTTATTCAGTGTTTTAGATTCCAGATGTAAGTGAGATCATATGGTGTTTGTCTTTCTCAGTCTGACTTATCTCACTCAGCATAATAATACCCTCTAGGTCCATCCATGTTGTCGCAAATGGTAAGATTTTATTCCTTTTTATGGCTAAGTGCCCATCAATTTTATTGAACTTTTTAAAACAACATTTAACAATCTTGATATCTCAATTTTGTGTGTTTTCTTAAATTTATTTTTCCATTTATTTATCATTTAATTTCTTCAACTTTGATTTTATTTTGCTCTTCTTTTTTTTAGCTTTCTAATGTGACCTCTTAGTTTTCCAATTTAATCTTTTTTCCTAAATCTAAACAGTTTAGCTGAATCAACCACATATTGATATGTGGTGTTTTCATCTTCAAAAAGATCCATATTTTCCTATTTTTCTTTGACAGCTGAATTTTTAAAAATATTTTTCTTAATTTCAAAATATTTGAATTTTCTCTATTTCTTTCTGTCTTATATTTATATACGTATATTTATAAGTATATAGTAATATATACCAGGGGTGCCAACAAATGTACACACAAGACTTGTATTCATCTTTTGTTATCATTATATATTGTGTATTACAATTTTGATGTGGCTTTTTCTTTAAAATGTGTATACTTTTTTTTGGCACCCCCTATGTGTGTGTGTGTGTGTGTGTGTGTGTGTGTGTGTGTGTTCAAGTATATATATAAGTATATACTACATATAAGTATAGATATTTTATACATATTAACTATATATAGACATACATTTATATATAAGTATATCAATAACTTATGTGAATATAAGTGTGTATTTAATTTAAACTTTATGGTTTTTATGGTATATTTTGCTATTTTTTGGTTTAAGTGTGTACTTATATATACTTATATAGTAAATGGTATTTATCAACATATACATATATACATGTACATAAGCATACAAGTCTATATATACTTGTACATAAGGTATATATCCTTATATATCATATATACGTATATATACATAAACACATATGCTTATATGCTTACATATAAATTGGAACCTATGAATCTGAAGAACTCTTTTGTATTTATGACCTTTGTAAATCCCAGCCATTGAAACAATACTAGAAACCTTTTTTATTTGTACTCAGTATTATATGACCTAACAACATACAAGAAAAAGGTTACTTAAGGTTTCCCCACAATAGACACTTCAATTTCACAGACCATTTTGTAATTCCTGCTTATTCAAGACTCCATAAAGTTAGTTTAATGCGTTTTATTGAAAATCCCTATCTTAGGAAGACATTCAGTCCTTTGTAGCCTCAAATATTAAGAAGCTCAAATAATTATACTTTTATAAAGGTGACATGTGGCATATTAAACTTTCTAAAGTGACAGGATGTGCACGTAGAATGGAGATAAAAGGTATTAGGGATATTGTTTTGAAGAAGGGATCTCTTGGGAATTAATAGTGCGTGTATTCCTCTCTACTGAGAAGCAGGTAGAAATCATATCCTCCCAGCTCAGGTGCTATAAAAAGGAAAAAGACGTCTTTCCCAGGACCAGAGTTCGAACTGGCTTCTCTTTCAGGCAGTTGCCTCTTTTCTGATGGTCCTCGCTGAATTCTGGGTGCTTTATATTTCTACAGTAACACAAACATTGCCTGATGGCGTTCCTTATTTGACCAAATATGCCTCCCTCACCAAACATCAGTCTGTGTTCGTTCTTCCACATCTTCTGCTGTTCAATAAGCAGAGAACCACAACGCCCCCGTTAGGCAACCCAAACTGTGGATCATTTCATGGCATGCTGTTACAAGGCATGAGTTACCGTTTTCAATTCTGTCCAAGGAGTGATGGGCTCGTGCTGTGTTCTGTTATTGGAAGCATTCTCTTTCTTGTTGATCATGCAGATTAAAAAGCCATCAGCTTACTTGGTTAGAGCGCAGTGCTCAGAACACCAAGGCTGCCGGTTCGATCCCCACATGGGCCACGGAGTTGTGCCCTCCACAGCTAGATTGAAACAACTACTTGACTTGCAGCTGATGGGTCCTGGAAACACACAGTGTTCCCCAGTAAAAGTTAAAAATAAATAAATAAGAATAAAAATCTATGTTATTACAGTTTGCCCTCAAAAATGTTTAAAAAAAAAGTATTTACTAAGTTGCATAAATGAGTGGAAGCACTTCATATAGAAGTGAAGTGTGATGGATGGTGGGGCCTGTCCAGCTTTGTGTGTGTGTCTTAGTTTTAGCAGCGGTTCTCAACCTTCCTAAGGCCGCAACCCCTTAATACAGTTCCTCATGTTGTGGTGACCCCCAATCATAAAATTATTTTCGTTGCTAGTCTACAACTGTAATTTTGCTACTGTTATGAATCGTAATGTAAATATCTTTTTGTTTTCCGATGGTCTTAGGCGACCCCTGTGAAAGGGTCGTTCGACCCCCAGGTTGAGAACTGCTGGTTTACAGGGTTGGTCCTCAGAATTCTCGCCCATAGTCTGCCGTAACGCCTTCTCCACTTGTTAGCAAGTCACTAGTTGCACACAAAGTCCACTTTCCAATGAACTCTGGGTCGTGCCTGAGCGGAAGAGAAATCAAGCTGGACATCAGGGTCCATTTTGGTCTGTTTCACACGCTGGTAGCTGAGACGCTGTGGACCCAGGCAGGTGGTGAAGTCAAAATTCTACACCGTTAATTTCCTGCTTGTCTGGGGACAGGTGCCTGTGTCTTATCTGAGCAAAGTGTTTCTTGATGTGCTGGAATCGTCATCTAAATGTCCCTGAGGTGCAATTAGGTAAATCATTGTCTTGCAGACTTTTCAATGACCTTTCTCATTTCCTCTTGAAACACAGATGCACCTGCCGTTCAAAAATGCACAATTGGATGATTTACATGGACAATGAGTTCAATTAGAGATTCCTTTTTTTTTGGGACAAATCCTAAATATTTTGGTTTCTAATATTGACAGATCTCCCCATCCAAAGTAGGTTGAAGGATTGAGTCATTGACAGGAAGTTTCTGCCCCATTGAAAATGGGCTTGGATGGTGGGCAGGACCCACACAGACGGTATCAGCAGTTGCTTGCAAAAGGGGGTTCAGTCCAGGAAAAATTGAGGAGGGGTGCTGCAGTAGTACTTGCATTCTGAGATAATGTTTCAGGCTATATTTTATACCGATGGTTTTTTTGTTGTTGTTTGTTTTTTAAGAACCTAAAAGCAACAGTTGCCAAGAAATAGGGCAAAAAGAGACAGTAGTGTGACATCCAGCAGTGGCCACCATTCTGAAATGAAGAAAATATTTGACTCGGGGGCGCTGCTTACCCCAATTTACTGTGTGTGCCTTACAATGCATGCATAAGCCTCTTCTCTAAGCCCTGGTATTTATAAAGGCCGAAGCTGAAATGATTGACACATGCTGAATAGCTAAGATTTCAGATGGATTAGAATCCAGTAATTCAGTTCATAAAGATCTCTTAAAAACACAGTGCTATATCCAGGTAACTATTATGTTTCCCTGCTTTGAAGTGGCTACTTTTTAGGGCAAAAGGGCAGGTTGATCTCCTGTAGAAGATATGAAGAGGAAAAGCCCCCCTCTGTGACAATGTGTGTGACTGGCCTCTGAACATTTTTAGATGCTTCTATTTGGCACCTGTGCTATAACAGTGCTCCAACATGACCTCACTTCTGAATTCTGAAAAGGATGGTCCACGTGGGCTAGTCTCAGTCAGGCCGCCCCGGCCTGTGGCTGGGGTCGAGGCTGTTGCTTGTTTTTAGTAGGTCTCATCTGTATTTCTTCTGAAGTCCAGGCAGATACTGGTAGCGACATACCCCTGGAGCTCCAGGAGATGTCTATTAATGCAGGCGCCTTTGAATCCTCTCCTTGCATCATATTGGCTCTATTCCTTTGGTTCTATTGGCCAAAGAAAGTCATGTGATCAAACCCCAAGCCAAGGGGAGGAAATCACATGGCAAGATTGTGGACATGTCCATCATGTGGGGGAGTGAAAAGTCGGGGCTGATGACTGAGTCTTCCACAAGCACTTTCTTGAGAAATTTCGATGATAAAACTATTCACTGATAAACAAGGATAAAAGATACACTTAAGCTCTGAGAGATTAATGGATAAGGGTCTACAAGGGAAAGGCATACATTTTCACAAACTGTGGAAGGTGGGCGGTTTACTGGGACTTGGGGAGGGGCATTGGATTCAAAATTGGAAGATGAGCATTAGATTATGGAGCCTGCCTTCCTCAAATAATACCTTTGGGACCTAGTATTCTCCACATCAAACAGCCATGAGAATAGTAAATCAGGGTGACTTGACTGTAGAATTTACCCACCCTAAAATGAGATTGACAATTAGCTGGAGGAACCCAGAGATTGTAATGATGACACTGAGATGCCTAGCGCTTAACAAGTTCGCTGAAGTTTCTTACCGATCAACGGAAGACCCAAAATGTGGAACTGATGCTTCCTGATGTCCTTAAAGTAGGCCAATGATCATATCAGGAACTCCTAATCATTCTAAAAAATTCCATTTGTTCTGCTTGCCGAGATTTTCCTTCCGCTGAGCTTTAAGACAGAGCGTGAGTGTTTTGTGATACATCTCCCACTGTTGTTTATTGATTTGGAGGTAAATCTGTGACACACGTATCCTGCTAGCACACTCTGGTATGTTTTACTACTCCTGTCTTTTTTCAGCATAACTGGGGTATAACGGGCAACAAAACACTCCATATATTTAAGGTGTACAGCGTAATGATTTCAATGACGTACCCGTGGTAAAATGACCACCACAGACAAGCTAATTAATATATCCAATACCTCATACAGTTACCTTTTTTTGGGGGGGAGGGGGTGTATGTTAAGAATGCTTAAGGGCCGGCCGAGTGGCTTAGTTGGTTAAGAGCTCGCTCAAGAGTTTGAGCTCTGAGCAACAGCGGTTCAAGTCCAGCCCGAGCTGAGCAGCCGCTGAGCTGTCAATAGGTAGCAGGATGGCTCAGCTAAAAAAAAAAAAAAAAAAAAAATGCTTAAGATTTACTCTCTTAGCAAATTTGAACTGTACAACAGACCATTATAAACTCTAGTCAACGTGCTGTACATTAAGTCACCAGACGTATTCATCTTGCACAACTGAAACATTTTACCCCTTGCCTAACTTCTTCCCGTTTCTCCCCCCCCCCCCCCCCGCCCCCAGTCCCTGGCAACCACCATTCTCTCGGCTTCTATAAATTTAATTTTTTTAGATGCTACATATAACTGAGGTCATGCAGCGTTTGCCTGGCTTATTTCAATTAGCGTAATGTCCTCCAGTTTCATCTATGTTTCTGCAATTGGCAGGATTTCCTTCTTTTTAAAGACCCAATAATATTCTAAAACTCTGTTGTATTCTATTCTGTTCTATTCTATTCTAGCCTACTGTTCTATTGATTCTATTCTCTCTCTCATTTTCTTTATCCATTCATCCATCCATGGACACATAGGTTGTTTTGCATCTTGGCTATTGTGAATAATGCTGCAATGAACATGGGGGTGCAGGTAACCCTTCCACATATTGGTTTCAACACCACTCCAAACTGCTTACCACATTAGCATTAGATTATCAGCCTTGCAAGATCCAATGATGAAGCACCTGCCTACAGGTCTGTGATAAAATGCTCTCCTGCAAGGGATTGTTGCCTCTAATATATTCTCTCTAATGTTTCCCCAAAACTGTGGAAACGCTGAAATTTGGTAAACCCATTGTTTTTATGCTTCTTCGTAACGAGCGTTTCCAACTTAAACCACTGCTTGACTTAAAAATGACTGAAATTAAGCACCAATGCATGCTTTTGAGAGCCGACTTACATTTTCGAGGTGAGATATTTAGAAATAACTAACCTTGCATGTGGGTGACAGCACGTGTTATAAATGAAGACAGAAAAGTGCCACCTTTCACATTTCTTTATATTCTGCCTGTGTCTCCTGCAAACCCGAGAGTTAATTAGACTATTTCGCTTTCTCAGCAGTTTTCTTTCTCCAGAGTGGAAGCCAGTTTCAAACTAGAGACAATGTTCTTTGGGCAACTTCCAGCAGAAAGAAAGGTTTTCACAGTCTTGCATTTTCTTTCTGCTCCCCAGGTGCTAAAAGCATTCATAACAAAAGAACAGCCTTGAACATTAAAAACAGATTTGGTTTACAAGAGGAAAGCATGATGACCCACAAAGCAATTATCAGGGAACGCTGAGTACCTGTCATTTCATTGCAGTGAACGGTGCCAGTTTCACAGGATACTAGTTCATTGAACTTTTGTCAAAACAACATGCCTAAAAATGTATGGAACAGTTAGCATGGATCAGGTTTCCTTGCGAGGAAGACATAGTCGACCTTACCTGTATAGCTTCTGTTTGATCAGAATTATGATTCTCATTCTTGGAAGTGAGCTTAAAAACTATTCAATGATCCTAGCTACCAGATTCCATCCAAAAACGCACTGAAATGACATCTCAGGACAACTTGATTTTTTCATTTCAATTTGTTCTGACTATGGGACTTCAGTTTCATGAGGGAAACGTCCACAGATTATTGTAATTGGGTGTCTATTTACCGTCTCAAATCCATCATCAGCTATATTAAAAGTGGGCAAAATCACTTAAAGCAATTTTAAGCTCTATTTTTAATTCTGTATTCATTTGGATTTTTTTTCTGCTATTGAAACAGATATATACATATATATATATATATATATATATATATATATATATATATATATCTTTCTCCTCGATTAATTTCCATTTCACATTGGTTTTCCTATTCATTTTGTTTCTGAATTTAATTAACATTTTACATTTCCTAATTTCTTTCCTGGATTTGAGTAATTTTGTCTTATTAGCACTTCAAAGTCAGACTGCAAACTCCAAGCAGAGGCCTTTAATTGCACGCATAGTTAATTTCCTATTACATTCGAGCTCATACATAATAAGTGGTCTTTAACCTTTTAAATGTTCACAGGAAAAGTAGAGTGTGAATGCCTTAAATACATTTTCACATGTTAATTTTCTCCCAACGTCTGTGAAATAATAAGGGGACACAAAATTTTATATATATATATATATATATATATATATATATATATATATATATATATATATATATATATATATGATTCTCATTCACAATGATCAGATCTGGGGCATTTGTTCATACATCACCATAGTGGACGACTGAAAATCTATTTTCCTAAGACTCATAGAGCAGAGTGATTTATCCCAATTCAAGTTCACTGAGATTTGCTGCACTGCAGTTTCCCCCCCTTTCTGGAAGAGAACATAAACATAACTTTTTCATTTGGAAAAAAAAAAAAAGAGAGATAATCTATTCCATTTTAGGAATTCTCCCTCAGAAATGATGGGTGGTCGGGTTTAAGGTTTTCAATGTGGATATTTACTACTACATACCTGGGGTGCCAAAAAAAAGATGTGTTCAAGCAGTGGTTCGCCGTCATCAGAAGTGTCTGGACGCTGATTGGAACCACTTTGAGCATCTCTTATCATTGCAGACGTCACACGGGACTTGTATTCATCTTTTGTTATCGGTATATATTGAGTATGACAATTTTAATACAGTTTTTTTCCTTTCTTAAAATGTTTAA
The DNA here is from genome assembly GCA_031876335.1 of Hipposideros larvatus. Taxonomy (NCBI): domain Eukaryota; kingdom Metazoa; phylum Chordata; class Mammalia; order Chiroptera; family Hipposideridae; genus Hipposideros; species Hipposideros larvatus. The sequence goes on from CM063105.1 coordinate 146,989,581, forward strand.
ACTTTTTTTTTTTGCACCCTCTGTAGTTTATAAAAATATTTCTAAATATTTAGCATTAGGGGGCTGGATACATTATTTGCAATAGATCCATATATTCCATCAATTACTGTGATAAACAGAAAAGAATATTTTAATACCAAAGGAGATTATATATATTATCAATTGAAAAAAATGTATATTTAAAAATAATGTATAGAGCATGTAAATATTGTGATAAAACATCATATAATATGTACTTCTAATCATAGAGAATGGCTGTGTGTATATCTATATATATGTATATATAGATATACATATACATATACATATACATATATATCCCCAATGTGAAGAACAGTTATCTCTAGGTAGTAGAGGAAGGTTATTTTTTCCTTTGGGCATTTTTGCTGCTTTGAACATTTTTTTTTTTTGACAATGTGTGTTTGTTTATATAATGAGATAAAATAGTGAAATATCATTAAAAATAAGTATTTTTAAAAATGTCCCTTGTCACTCTTTTTAACAGCTTAATTCTAGGGTATAGCTACAGGATCATGGGTCTAGAAATACAAGGTAGTGTCTTAAAAATTAGTAGATGAGGACAGCAGTGTCCACTCTTTCTCTAGTCTTTTCAGAACCCACTTTTTTGTCTTTCTGGTCATCAGAACTTGGAAGGTGATGGCCAGGAAAACGTGATGTACAGTTAAAATCCTTCCTGATAAAAGCTAACAAAGAAAAAGACGGGTTCTCTTAGTGTTGAGGTAAATCACAGAAAAGAAACAACTATAAACTTAGACTAGACTGAGTTTAATATCAGTTCCCCAGCTCATTTTTTCTTGTTTTGACTGATATTCCTTTGGACTTCTTATTATATATACCACATATGTGGCCTTATGGATACCCTTTACATTGGAACTGAATGGATGCCGGTGACCGATTACCAATGAGGGTTATGAAGGAAAATCTTAGACTTGGGAGAGCTTGACATGGAGAAGGTATTATGGGTTGGTGGAGGAGAGTGTGGTGATCCTGACTGATCCCATCTTCAGAGCGGCTCACCCATCCTTATCCTCTGGGAGTGAAGGCTGTTGACTGCTTCCAGGTTTCACCTTTTTTGAGTTGTGGTCGACTGTTGGGCATTGTCTACTTACAAACCTGCATAGCCCCCAAGCGGTGGACCTTGGCCAATGATTTGTTGGTGTGGGGATCAAAGCAACTTATCACTTATGTCCACTTGGGAGAACTCTGAGGGGCCATGCCAGCTCCAGAGCTCCCCAAGAGGTGGGCTGACCTCTGTGGTCAGGAACCTAGAACGGGATGGCAGGAACTAGAATTTTGATCAGATTCAAGTTGCAATGTTTAGCAAGATGGCTTCATACCTGGTGTTGAGGTCTTCCACCCGGAGCTGCGTGATGCATGGTTGTCTCTCTTTGGGGGATATGAGAATACCTTGATGCCCACTGCCTAGATCCATCACTTCCTAAAGGGCTGGAAAAATAGTGAGTTTCCTCGGACCCATCTTCATTTTTCACTAGGAATTCTACAAAGAGGCATTGCCTTCTTCAATTGTGGTTAAAGGAAAGCAACGCTGTCCAAAATAACCAGGTTGGGGAAGAGCCTAACAGAATGGACTCTCACTGGCTAAAGATGACACACTCTGCCCAGTAATAAAGACAATAATTTAACACTATTAAAACACACCAAATTTGTTCAAATGTATGAATTTATGATGATGCTAAAATACACCCCTTGACCATCTCTTGAAAATACTTACACATCAGCTTATTCCTTTGCAAAACAGTAAATAAAGGGAAAGAAACAAACATGTATTCTACTTTTCCTATTAAAAAGTCTAGCATGGACTAATCACTAAAGTTAAAATTATTTTTTCATTTAAAAATTCAAATTTTTATTGAATTTCATGAGGTACACATTGTATAGACATAGACTTTCAGGTTCCTGTATAAAGCTGTAAACCCCATGTATAACTAATGTTAGTGTCATGTGAACACTACAATAAGAAATGAGCAAAAAAAAACCCCCATAAAAACACAAAGCCACCATGCTGGATTTGAACAATGGCACAGAATCCATTAAGCTGGTCTTATCATGAAACTGCAATAACTAGTCAAGGCTGTGCTTTCTGTGCCTGGAGGGAAGTATTTTTCCTACTTTGTTGACTGGTGGCACCGACTATATATCTTTGAATATACCTTCAGAAGGAATAAAGACAATTTATTGGAGCCTATTAACTTCTCACCATTACCTGTGGTGTGAATTGTTTCCTAATGATCCCAGGGCTTTTAACACATGAGATAAATAAAGTCCAACCAAATAAGGCTGAGGTGAAAGGCTCACATACATTATCACAAAATTAGATAAATATGAAATAAATGATAATAACCCTTTTAAGATACAAATGGAGTGATTTCAGATATTATGATTTTAACTTCCAGCTTCATTTATTATGTAGTAAGATAGTTCCTAAATTTACTTAGAGGCAAAATGAACCATAATGGTGATTATAGCTCGTGCCATATATTACAGAGATCTTACTTTAACAGAAATGTGCATTTTAAATCAAAAGGGAATAGAGACAATGGTGGAATTTTGGGACTAGACCTGGAACACACATGCCCTGAAGGTCTGCAGTCCCACAGGTTATAAATCATGGAACAGGACAAGGATAATTTAATAATACTCCAGGCAGTGTTCCCAGAGTTCATCATATTTTTTTTTTTCCCTGCTCTCCACTGGAAACACACAAAAGAAAAGAAAAAAAAAAAGGCAGTAGCAACCCAAAGTATTTTACAAACACTGGCTAATTAATCTACTTGGCACTATTGTCATGTAAGGTATTACTGTTTGCAGTGAGAAAAAGAGATTTGGACCCTTAAATACCTACAGGCTTACATAGCCATTTAGTTTTGTCACACAGAACATAACCCGTATTAATCAGGTCTCAAGAATGTGGGTTAGAACAGGTGCTGGGGTTGAAAAAAAAGACCTGTTGGTTCCTTGGGGTTGGCTTTCTAGCTCATCATATTTAGAGATGGTGATTTGCATAGATAAGAATATAGTTTTAAACACATTATTTTCACTTCTTTTAAAAGAATCATGGAGGAACTATAATCGCCCATGTGTAACGAACAGGTAGTCTTGCATTCACTGCCTAATGGTGTGTATTCTTGGCCAATTGATTAAACTCCACTTATTTATGTATTTATTTATTTATTTTCATGGCGGGGAGGGACCATTGTGAGAATTAAAGCAAATGAATCTAAAAGTTTTGGCACATGGTAGCTATGCAATAAAGTGTAGCTATTATTTTGTGTCCGAAGCATGGGGCTGGCAAAGGTTTGAAAATGTATCCTTGATCATCACTTAGCTTTTTAAAGGGCTCTCCATGACCATATGTTGTTTTAAGCAGTCATTTATTTATTCACACATTTCTAGGACAAGTTTCAAGCACTGCCCCCTAGTTAAGCATAGAAATATGTGACAAATACATGCATTTTATGACAGGACATTCTAGCCGAAGAGAAAGATAAAGCAATGCAATATGTGTGCCAGAGCACAGATTGGGGTGGATGTGGGGATTTAAGATGGCACACAGCAATGGGTGAAACTGTGCTCAGTACCCAGCCAGGGATGGGGGCCATGCCAGGTACTCACTGAAAATGGAGAGTTTTTCATAATAACCTAATCTCACAAGCGATATCCCACCACTTTTCCCATATTCTATTCTTCAGAAGCACATCACTAGAGCCATTTGAAGCAGGCAAGTCTGTTATATCATTTTATTTCCAAGAAGTCGCATGGTCCCTGCCACAAGTGTCAGCAAAATTATTATTTGTGGGTTGGCTGAAGGGGTGTAAATCTGGAACTGAGGCAGTTCCAGTGTCTACACGATGATGGTGATGATGATGATGATGGTGATGATAACAATGATGGTGGTGATGTGATGATGGTGGTGGTGATGGTTGTGGTGATGGTGGTGATGAATGTGGTGGTGATGATGGTGGTGATGATGATGGTGATGATGATGATGATAACATTTTTTATAGCACTTAATAGGAGCCAGGTACTCTTCTAAGCAGTTCACATATATTTACTCATTGAATCCCTACTCTAGCCCTGTGTGGTGGTTAGTGTTTCACTCATATTTTGCAGATGAAGACAATGAGAAACCAAGACATGGAGTAACTGCCTGTGTAAACTCACACAGGCAGCGTACATTTGAATGCACAATGTGAACGGAGGAGGTTTGGCTTCAATGTCTGTGCCCTGAACCAAAACACCTGAAGCGTTTCAACAATAAATAGAAGCTTCCTTACAATAGATACAATTTACAAATAATGTTTTGCTCTAATGGATTTCACCTTTAGGAAAAAAAATTTTTTTTTTAAATCAGTCAACCAATGTCACACACATTAGGAACTCTCAGATCTCTCAGTGGGAGATATCCATTAAAATTCTGCTGTATGCATTTCTGATGCCTCTTGTTTGAGCTGGCAATCTGTCTCCACCTAGTACCTCCACCCAGTAACTCCTTCTGCCACCTCCACCGAATCAGTTACTGCCTAAATGATCCAGTGGCACAGCCACCTCAAGCCAGGATTTCATTCCAGCCTGAAACCTGCCTAAATTCACCCAGTGGACTGCAGAAAACCACTGATCAACCAACATGTTCAGATTAGCATATAAACATGAGTACTAGTCCTCAGTCCCGGACTTTAATGAAAACTAAAAGGTACCTTAGAATATCTTTTGGGATCCATCCTTTAATGCTGAGTGTTAATGGTGGTTCTGGTTGAATAAGAACTGAAACGTTAAGATCTTTTGTTCTATCTCCTCATCCCCACTGCTTAGTTTTGTGACAGTCAATGGGTGCCAAATAAATGTTGAATGAATTAGTGAAGTCTACTGATTTTCCACCTCTTTCATTCTTTCCTTTGGTATCATATGACTTTTGAAGACCATTTGAGAAGTTACAATTCCCACGATAATGCTTTTGTCTTTGACCAAGAAATATGTGATCCGAGTCTTCATCAATAGAAAGGTTTCTTTCCTGTGGATTACAACAGTATGTTACCAGTAATCCAGTGAGTAAAATCAGATTAAAACCATAAATGCATGAAAAATCAACCTGAGCTTCCTGTAGGAGGTAGTGTTGATTTTTTACCGGCATTTGAAAAATACCAAAGGCTGTCCTGTAATACAAAAAAAAAAAATAGTCTAGCTTTAAGGCCCATAAAAATTGAGTTTGTTCAACTTTTATGTCAGTAAAATCTATACATTTTGTTTAGAATCGTGAATTATGGGAAAGAAATTTCCACAGAACTTCCTTTACTCGAAGCCCATAAGCATGTGGCTCGTGACCTTTTGGAAGTCCGTCTTTTGTTTGACATAAAGCTGAGCATCACATCAGCATAGGCTCCTGCTCAGAAAAAGCACACGTGATTGTAGGATGAGGCATGTTCAGTTAGAATTATCCACTGCCCAGCTTTTCCATAGCCGGTCCCATCTGACTCCCTTTGTTGGGTTTTATTGTCTTCAGTCACACATGCAATTACTAATTTAACTTCCCAGTGATTTTGAAGACCCAGAAAGTTCATGGGAAGGACCTTCCATTGGACGTGGGCGTCTCCTCTAATTACTGCGTGTGTGTCACAAAGCCACCTCTCTCTCACCTTGGTGTCTGAGGAAGCACAGTGAATGAATGAAGTCAGTTTTCTAGACCCGCCGCCTAGGAGTCAGGACCCAGACCATCACCACGGTAGGATGACCACTTAACATGCTACCTGAGACGTGAACCACGTTCATTAATACTTGTGAATGACAACATCCACCAAGAAACTTGATTCCATCAATACCTGAGTCAAGAACACAGATGACTTTCAGCTACTAAGTAGTTAAAATTCACCTGTTAAAATCAAAGGGTTAATTCTCCCAGCAAGACTTCTTTGATAGTTGAACGACTAATTCCCTGGGCTTATTATAATTTTTTTGACTCCTTCTTTGCACAGAATTTCACCTGTACCCACTGTACCTCTTTCTGCTTCACCTACGTCTGATCCTTGTTGGCTCAGTTGCTCTGAATTATTGCTTTTCCTGAAACCCCGTTACATCACTTTTTGTACATTTCGGCCCCTTCAAAATTTCTCTAGAGTAGGCCACTAGCAAATGACACACCGTAATTCAATATTTTATAACTAGATTTCTGAGAAAAGCCAGGTCATCTGGGGAGAGACACAAGTAACCCGAACCTCATAAATTTAAAAAATGGTAATTTTGTAGTAACTTTCAAAAAAGTGAAGTAATTTTTTTTTCTTGGTTTACATCAATACTTTTATAAAGAGAGTCCATCTCTTGCTGACCGTGCCATCTGCTGCTGACTTATTTCTTTTTTTATTCTTAAATAAGTATCAAGAGTAATTGTTCCGATTTTATTGTTTAATAAAATTGATATATTTCTGCAAACACATTTCCTTTTTAGAAGCAGGGAACAATTTAGCATATATATATTTATATATAATATATATATTATGTATATTATATTTTGTATTTATATATACGTATATATTTTTTCAATTAACATGTTGGCTTAGAAGGAAATGCAGTCACAAACTATCAGGAGCAAGTGACCTGAACACCATTTAGTAACAAAAAGCAAGGCATTAGTCTGCATTCTATTGCATATTTTTTTTTTTAGAAAAATAACAAGACATCACATTATTCTGGCAAATTGCTGTCAAGATATTGCTCAGAGAAGGTAGTCTTCCTTTTTTTTTTTTCTTTTTCCTTTGTATTTCTGATTTAGCAATCATGGAGAAAAACAGGAAATCGCCTCACCACTTAAATGCAGAGAAGTGTACTGTGGGTTCATCAGTAACTCAAATGTGTCCTCCTCCAGAGAATCGAAGACTTACAACGTGTATGATAGTTAAGCCTGTTCCCTCACTGCTCTTAAGGATTCTTAAATTAATGTTCCAAGGAGGGCAGCATGTAATTAGTCCCTTTAATTCCACTTAACCAGCACAAAATGAATCCTCCCTTCAATTATGTGCAAGAAAGCACTAGAGGATCACACCACGCACTTTACAAAGAAACCTTATCACAGCAGTGACTTGTCACTGCTTCCTCAAGGCATGTCAGCTCCTTTAGAATTTCCCAGTGACACTTCCATTAATTTCATTGCATTATTCACGGTGGCCAAGACAGGAAAACAACCCAAGTGTCTTTCAGTGGATGATGGGATAAAGAAGGTGTGGTATGCATACACAATGGAATAGTACTCAGCCATAAGAAAAAAATGAAACAGTGCCATTGGCGGCAACATGGACGGGTCTTGAGAGTATCATGCTAAGCGGCATAAGTCAGCCGGGAAAGGACAAGAACCACATGGTTTCACTTGTATGTGGGATGTAAACCAGAAAGCAACAGACGAACAAAGAAAACAAAAAACTCACAGGCACAGACAACAGTAGGGTGGTTACCAGGGGAAGAGGGGGTGGTAGAAAAGGGTAAAGGGGGTCAAATATATGGTGATGAAAGGAGAACTGGCTCTGGGCGGTGAGCACACAATGCAACATACAGATGATGTATTATAGAATTGTACACTTGAAACCTATATAACCTTATTAACTGATGTCACCCCCAATAAATTTAATTAAAAATTTTGTAGTTGGTTTCACATCGTTGGCAAAACCAATTTTCTTGGTTTAGCACCAGCTTGCCATCTATCTTTTGAAGCCATTCACGGAGTAGAAAAAGAAGTCTGTTACTTGGAAAGAATTGCTATCTTGAGATTTATTTGAAAGTGATGTAGAACATGGCTCCTCTTCTGAAGACGTTGCCCAAGGCAGCAGGCCGGGTGTATTGGGTACTTTGTCACCCCTGCCGACTCTCTGCGTCGCATCATCACATGTGCTCACCTGCTGCTGGGAGTGTTGGCAGCTCAGCACACAGAGGTTCATTTCACCAGAAAAATAATCTTCGGGGGTTTTCCAGCCTTGGTGCTGCTGACATCTGAGGCAAGATGGTGCGTGAAGACACTGTGTCTTCAGTATTTCGCCCCTCAGGGGCTGCTTGTAGGGAATGGAGCGAAGAGAGAGAGAGAGAGAGAGAGAGAGAGAGAGAGAGAGAGAGAGAGATTTCAATATCTTTATTTACCTCCTCCTCCTCCATTACCATCATCATCATCGTAAACAGGCGCTAGGCACCAGGTAGGACATGGTATATTTTACACGTGCTCATCCACACCTGCTGAGCAGCCCTGTACATGAGAACAGGGGACATGAGAAGGATGAAATCTCCATGTTTGAGAGAGAACGCTGGCCGCAAGCCCTCCAAAGAGCTTTGCAAGCTCTAAAATGCTCTACCCGTTCATTCTGCTACCGAACAAGGGGCAAAGATTTAGTTTAAAATGAGTTCCTCGCCGTATCTCCCACCCATGTACCCCAGCCTTCGCCATCTCTTCCCATTTACATTCGCATAGCATGCAAAGATGATTTCTGAAGGCGAATATCTGTGTGTGTGTGTGTGTGTGTGTGTGTGTGTGTGTGTGTGTGTGTACACACTAGATGGGATGAAAACCCCAGCGAGGATATGCCGTCACGCCTGAAAACATATGAGGATCCACAAAGCTAAAATTCCTTCGTTCGCACTCAGAAACTCCAGGCTGGATGTTTGCAATGAGATTCTCACTAGTTGGTTTTACAGTCCGACCTGACTAGTTTTCGTTTGCCTTGACTGTATGGTATAGGTCTCGAGGGATACAATACATCATAGTATTTGGGTTCCAGACCCCTTAACTTTAATTCACCAGCAGAAGGCATCTCACAAAAATGAGAAAAGAAAAGAAAGCTGACGTCACCCTCTTCTGTGCATTTATTTTCAGGGTCATCTACTCCAAGAGGAGATATCTGTAGTAAGGGACTCAGTAAAGGCCTGCGGCAAGCCAGCTGTTTATATTTCTCAATTCTAAATGGCCTCCCATATGCATTTGTCACCGTCCCTGGACCAGCACATTGCTGGCTGTTTGCTGCCTCATTTGATCTGACACTACATCTTTATTTTGAGAAAGATATATAAATACATATTTTTTTTTTACAACGGGAGATAGAGTTATAGCATACACCACCGTAAGCCAGGCCGTTATTTCAAGAATACGGTACTCTATGCTCAAATCATCTAATCTGGAACATAATTTCTCACGGTCAAAATTGGACGGAATACTGTTAGCCTCCAGGTAGATATCCATCCTCCCAAGCAACACCAGGAGTCTGAAACGATGGCATTTTATTTACTGAGTAGCGGGCCATGCCAGCATGGCCGGGGACAATCACTTACCAGCGCCCCTGAAATAAATATCACTGGTCCTTTCCCAGAGTCAGCACCCTCTTTGGAGGGAGGGGAGAGAGAGGGAGACGGCTCCCTCAGCAGCAGCTGCAAATCCAAGCTCACTACCCAGGGAGACCCTGATATTTGGGGTCCCCCTATGAACCCCAGCTTGTTTTCTCTGCCCAGAATGTCTTTAAATGTGCACATGTCTCCCTTCCAGGAGGGGGCCTGCTCTCTCTCTGTCCATCTTGTCTGCAAAGGCAGCTGTGTGTCTCTCCATTGGGGATGCACACAGCCACACAAACGGCCTCCGGGTGTGGCGTGTCGTCATCTGTAGTTTCGGTCAGACTGTTCCATGTGCTCCCCAGACTGGGTGGAAATCTTTCCTGGGACACATGCGTGCTAAAGAAAGAGTCATTTCATGAGTGAATTTTCTTTAAGTAGCTGATATACATATAGCTGATAGATACATGATAGATAGATAGATAGATAGATAGATAGATAGATAGATAGATGATAGAGATAAGTAGATGATAGATGGATAGATGACAGGTGATAGGTGATGGACAGATATATAGATAGAAAGATAGATAATATTTAAATTTTATATCAGTGTTTATAATTAAATATATTATACTTAACTTTATATTATTACATCTATTTTAATAATTCTTGGGGTATTAAAGATGAACAGGTCATGTAATTAACTGACATGCATGGAAGCATAATGTGGGCTATATTTAAAACTTGCCTTTTGTTAAACAAAAAGACTTTAGGTGTTTTTAAAAGATACCTGGTGTCGTTTTTCAGTCGTGCAGACACTTGTTGATAGGCAGCTATGTGAGGGGTGCAGCGGGGATGGTCGCCCATCGGGGAATACCACTGTGGCTTCAGGTAAACGCTCTTAAAAACTCGCTTTCGAAGCCTGAGCCAATGAATCAGGGGACATCTGGAGAGCAGTGAGCAGGTGTGTTTGCTTTTTGTTGGTTTGTTCTCTCTCATTGTTTCCCCAGAGATGGTTCCCGGTGTTCTGCCCCTCCTTCCACCTGCCTCTTTTTTACTTCCTCTCCTCAATTCCTGTGACTATCCTAGAGCAACACGGTTGTGGACTTACACCACATAATTGTGTACATCCACTAACAAAACACAATTAGTCCACCGTTTGGTAAACTGCTGAGATCCATTATGCATTTTTTGTATTCGCGTTAACCTAGATGAGCCGAGAGAATGTCAATCATCAGTTCAACGGGGAACGTAAAAGTGAATTATGTGTGTTCAATTCTTTTGAAGGAAACATCCACGTTTCTGTGTTGTTTTAAGAGATTCCGTGTGCACGTTCATGTTCTCCGGTGCTGCGGCAATAGCAGGAAATGGGTTGTATTTCATGCAAGTAACTCTTCTAAGGAGATGTATGAGAGCTAGATGCTATTAGATGCAGGACCCAAAATCTACATCACGTAGCACAGCGAAGAGGCTGGGAAATGGGTGTGTGCGTGTGTGTGTGTGTGTGTCTGTGTGTGTATATATATATTTTTTTCCCTGTAATACTAAAATCCATCAGTAGAGTGCAATTAGCCAACAATTCAAATGTGTCAAGAAGATCATGGAGTCATTAATATTTCCAGAATGGGGTTGGAGGGCACGGGTAATGGAAACATGATGATAATAATCTACAAAACAGGAAAAGTGTATTTTTATCTGGTGAGCAATGAGACCCTTCTCAAAACCCATCACGCCACTGGATTTCGTATGAACGTCACACCCCTTGGCTGCAGCACAGAAGGAGGTGTGTTTAAAATATTGCTCCCAGAACCGAGCTGAATAAATATCTCGCCGGGGAAGAAAAATTGTACTGTCTTCTCTCCTTACCCTGTAGGGGATGTTTCTACTTTAGAACATAAAACAAAACAGTGATGCCTTTCAGTTTTCTTTGGGGCATGAAGACATGGACTTTTAAAAAATAGACCCTCTAGAGAGAGTGTAGGAGAGAGAACGCTCTGGTTCTTGGGAGACATTCTGGCTGTGTCTCTCTGAGAACCCGTCCAGGGCAAAGACCAATTCAAAGAAGGAAGGGCTAGTGCCTCTGTGGCAGTTAACAGGAGCACACCAGCAGGGCAGTTCTGCTCTTGGCTTAAATTGTTCTTATGTCTCTTCTCTGTTTGGGATATTACTTGGGAAAATGCCTTAAATTTCTAATGAAGTGAAACAAGTATCTTCATTCACCGCTAATAAATCATTGAATGGTGACACTGAAATATTCTCATAAGATGAACGGGATGATGTCATGTTGTAGAGAGCATGGGTTAAGAAGTGCTAACAGGACTCAGACACCCAGGGTTCAGATGCATGTCTGATGTGTCCCTCTGACCTTAGTAATGTGCAGTGCAGTGGCCTCCAATGTAAATGCCCCAGCAATATTTGCTCTCCGCTGAATTTTCTGCTGGCCCAAATATTTTCCTTTTTTTTTTTCTTTTCCTTTTCTTTTTCTTTCAGCTGAGCCATCCTGCCACCTGTTGGCAGCTCAGCGGCAGCACAGCTTGGGCTGGGAATCGAACCGGCGACCCTGTTGCTCAGAGCTTGCATTCTTGAGCGAGCTCTTAACCAACTGAGCCACTTAGCCAGCCCTTGGGCCAAATGTTTACAACAGATACAGCAGGGTATATGCTTAGTGGCTTCCTCATTCTGTCCCGGTTACTGGGGTCCCTCCTTCATGGGACCCCCAAGGCTCCAGTAGACAGGGTTTGAACACCATGGGTATAGGGACGGTCATGGCAGCCAGAGGCAAACACAGTTGGATTTAAATAATGGTGCCCACTAACCAATCCCTGAGTTTCAGCATTGTCAGTATTGGATACTGTTGTTTCCTGCCAGTAAAATTGGAATCATAAACTCTCTAAGAGTAACAACAACTATACATTGAAGTGAAACCTATAAAGAGTACTTGGCTCATCACAATCTCTTAGTCAATAAATATTGGTTTATTTTAATTTGGCACTTTGGGTCTGACCCAGTCTTTCACTCTATACTTATATTTTCTTTCTTTCTTCCTTCCTTCCTTCCCTCCTTCCTTCCCTCCTTCCTTCCTTCCTTCCTTCCTTCCTTCCTTCCTTCCTTCCTTCCTTCCTTCCTCCCTCCCTTCTTTTCTTCCTTCCTTTCTCTCTCTTTCTCTCTCTCTCTCTCTCTCTCTCTCTCTCTCTCTCTCTCTCTCGCTTGCTCGCTCGCTTGCTACACTTGAAGTCTATCAATGTACTTATCCACACAATACAGGAGGCTGGGCAACTTGGAATCAGCAAAAATATCGTATTCATCTCTCTTTCTGATACATTTTGGCACAATGTAAATGCTCAATACACATGGCTGCAATGAATCGCCTCATAAAATTCAGAAGAATGCTTTTCAGGTGGTCCTCCTTTTCCTCATACAAGCAAGAAGTGTCATTCATTGTTGCACATGCAAGTGTATACATATGTATATAATGTATACTGCATTATATACAATGTATATTCAAATGTATATACAGGTGTTTATGTAAATAAATAATATGCATTATTTATATTTTTATAGAGTGTAAAGCATGCATAAAACACATTCATATATATATAAATACATATAATGTATATAGATATCCATTGTGTACATGATATAGACTAAATGTCTTCTCATCTGGCTAGAGGCTTATCGTTTTTATTGACGTTTCATATAGCTAGCTTTTGCTTTCATTGATTTTTTTTTTGGTATTGACTTCCTGTTTAGTTCATTGATGACTGCTTTCATTTTTATTATTTCTTTTCTTCTGATAGCTTTAGACTTCAATCGTTCTTTTTTCTGTCTAGGTCTTAAAAGTGGGAACTTGGATTATTGATTGTCTGCATTTTTTCTATTTTAATAGGCACAAATTTCCCTCCAAGCACTGCTTTCACTAATTCTCACAAGTTTTAAGTTTTCATTTTGCTTGACTTCAAAATATTTTTAAATGTTTCTTGAGATTTCCCCTTGGACTCCTGTGTTCTTTAGAATTGTGTTCTTTAATCTCCAAATATTTGGGGATTTTTCCAGCTGTCTTGCTTGGTGATGTGTGGTCAGGACCACTCATTGATTTTGAAAAACTTTTGGTCATTATCACTTCAAATGTTTTTTATGTTCCTTTCTCTCTTTCTTCTCCTCTGACATTCCAATTCAGTTACAAATTTTGAATTTGTCCCGCTACTCTTGGTCATTCTGTTGTTGCCTTTTCTTCATTCTCTTTTCTGTTTGATTTTCAGCATGGGAACCTTTCCAGCTAATTCCATGCTGCAGCCAAAACAGGGAATATGTCTCCATTCATTTTTGCTGTCTTTTTTGGGGGCATGTAATGGTACTGACACCTTAAGTGTATGGCTGGTGTGTGCTGAGACCTTAGTGTTTGGTCACATATGGGCTTCATGGGTGAGTGTGGAAATAAGATTTCTACAGGATGTGCTTGGCCACTTAGAAGCAAACTGACATCCCCCTGATGGGAACCCTGAAATGGACTCTTCAGGAGTTGACAACTTTTATATAAAGGCGTTGCCAGTGTCATAGGAAATGCTTCCGGTTACACAGGAGATGGAGGATTAGGTGAGAAAAGTTTGGAAAGAATTGTCCTCCAGGCATCACCAGCATCTTCTTTGAAGAAAGCGCTTTCTCACTGATGTAACATTTCTACGTAAAACTAGAGCATGGGGCTGAGGTCAGGTTATAGGGTTTATTAACTTTGGGCAATCCGTAGGAAGGAGAAGAAAAGGCAATGACATGTAATGAAATGCCCATTTTATATCAGACAGCGTCCTGGTCAGGCATTATCCAATCTTAGCCCACTTGGAGGGAATGGTTAGCATGAATGATAGTTTTTCTCATTCTCCACTAAGGCAGTGCAGAGCCAGGGAGCCATTGGTGAAGTCAGCGTTTCCCCCACCTTAGAACTTAGATCACATGTTATTTTCTTGCTTACTTTCTGCTCCTCTGAATACCAGTAGGACAAAGACTGTTTCTGTTTTTTCCCCTTTTTTTAAATTATAGTTTATTGGGGTGACTTTGGTTTGTAAAATTATATAGATTTCAAATGTGCATTTCTATAATATATCATCTATATGTCACATTGTGTGCCCACCACCCAGAGTCAGTTCTCCTCCCATCACCATATATTTGATCCCCTTTACCCTCATCTACCACCCGCCTCCCCCGTGACCTTCTGGTCACCCCTAAACTGTTGTCTGTGTCTACGAGTTTTTGTTTCCTTCTTTCTTTGTTTTGTTCCTTTGTTGCCTTCAGTTTTATATCCCACATATGAGTGAAATCATGTGGTTCTTGACTTTTAATGTCTGACTTATTTCACTTAGCATGGTAATCTCAAGATCCATCCATGTTGTAAAGATATGTGTGCTCTGATGTTCACTGCAGCTTTATTTACGATGACCAAGACATGGAAACAACCAAAGTGCCCCTTGAATAGATGATTGGATAAAGAAGATGTGGTATAGATACACACTGGAGTATTACTCTGCCATAAGAAAAGATGAAATAGTGTCATTTGAGACTCTTTCTATTTTATTCATCTCTTCATCCGTGGGACTCAGTGAAGGGCCCAACACATGTTATTCTAAGTTTTTCTGCTCTCCTCTGAGGAATGAAGGCTGGTTATAAGATCTCAGACACTCAGCTGTAAGTTCTTTTGTCGCCCAAGTCCACCTGAGCAATATGTGGTGACTAGAAGGAAAGAAAGCCACGGGTGATTCTTCCTTTGGTAGGTGATGTGTGTGTGTTTACACAGAAGAGGGTTGATGGGAGAACAGTAGAGGAGAGACATGGGTAAATGTCTGGTATTTCCATTGGGAGCTGCATCCTGAACTCTGTGTGTGCATGTGTGTGCGCATGTGCACCTATAGCACCTCATATTCATGTACGTGTGTATATAAGTCTGTATCTATTCTCAAGTGGCTACAGAACTCTCAAGAGAAGAGCATCTCGTTTTCAGCAGAGGCATGATAATATAGGCTGGGTCAGAAAAGTCAACATGGACCACAAGTAAACATTTTCGTCGGACTTATGGAAACTCGGACACATGCTAAGGAGACTTGATAAACAGCCCTTCGGGAGTGAGTGGCCAGCAGTCTCCAAAACACTGCGGGTTCACCCTGCACCAGAATGGACCACAAGGAAGAAGGGTCTTTGATAGGTCACCCGTTTAGTAGTCAGATTTGAACATGTTACTGGTAAACAAAAGTGACTCAGAAGGGATACCCATCCATTTTCTCCTGAAACCCAATTCTGCAAATACTGGAACAGAGACATGCACGAGACACCCAGAGTTGTCTTTAGTGTTTCCTGGTCTTGGTGGTAGATAGTGGCATTTATTGGGGTGACATGGCTTCATAAAATTATATAGGGTTGAACTGTACATTTCTGTAAATCCTGGCTGACTTTGGGCGTGAAATCCTAAAAATCTTTGCGGTTTCCAGCCGATGGAGTGAAGGGAAGCTTCCCTGAGAGCCCGAGACAGTCTAGCTGCATAATATTCGAGAGCCTGGCCACATCTTGGAAGGAAGGTCAGGCAGAGTAATTACTTGCCTCTAAGAAAATGAAGTTGTTTGATTCTAAAGAGCCCGTGAAACTATTTGTATCAGTGAGCTTTCTGATAGCGTCCTTAGTATCAGGAGGTCGCTCTGATGGTTATCAGCCGTGTGCATTCCTCATTCCAGCTTCATATATATGGCGGCGCTTATCTCTGCTCCCCGGACAAGTCCCACACAATGGCCGGCATCGGAAACAATTTATATTCTTCCAAGAACCCCCAGAGTATCTGATTCTATCTGGACCCTTAGACAGCGGCTTAAAAATAAAGTGTGTGTGATATCCTAAATCTCCCTTCACTGCACTCTATTTATCAGCTGTAGGTTATTTTTTAAAATGATCTTCTAAGTACATGTTGAGGTTAGGCAGCGCGTGACCTCGGTCTGGGGTATGTGCTGGACTTTTGTGCCCATCCCCTCAGCTGCATGCACAAGGGCAGCTGGAAATTCTTGGTTTTTTTAAAAAGATTTTTATTGGGGAATTGGGGGGATGGGAACAGCGCTGGGGAATTGGGGGAAGGGGAACAGACAAGTTGCTGTCCTTTTGTTCTTCAGTCTAGTTGTGGAGGACGTTGCTTCACTGGGCCAAGTTGGCACCATCATTGCGCTCTTCCTGGGCGAGGCAGATCAGTTGCTGGCTTCTGGACGGCCGCTCACTGCGGCTGCTGGCTACACACGGTAGCCCATGGCAACCCACTGCCACAGGGGCTGCAGCCTACGCCGTCACTGGCAACTCACAGCAGCCCAGCTCCAGGTTGAGCTGTTGCTCAGCATCTTAGCTGTGGAGGGCAGTGTCACTGGCCCTCATATGTGGGATCCGAACCGGGGCCCTCTGGCATCCCAAGCCAGTTCTTAACCATCGTGCCACTCGGCTGGCCCTGGAAATTCTTTAAACAACACATCTAGATGAACTTCGCCCTAAAATGTCATGAATGAATACAAGATGAACACCCACCTGAGTCCTCTTTCCCAGGGTTTCTCCTGCCTGACATAGTCCAGTGCCGTTCACTGCCCTTGCAAGTCATGGGCCTTTCATAATGAAGACGAGGAAAGTATATTTGAGATTTGGTTAGAAAGCAGTACCTCTCAAGCATATTTCTGTACAGGAAAAGGTTCCTTTGAAGTTGGTTGTAGATATGTACGTGGGGAAGTCTGAAAAAGATCTCGTGATAATTCGACAGGGTGTTCATTACCAGGTGACGGCATGGGATATAAAATTAGGGAGCTGGAGAAGGAATAATGGTGCATGCTGTCGTGGAACCCACCTTGTATGGCAATGGATTTGAGGATTTGTGGGAAAGTGCTCTGTCTGCAAGGGAGAAAGGGTCTCTCTATCTATGCAATTTTTGTTTCTTTATTTTTCAGCTCATGCTGTGGCTATTAGAATTTATATATGTGTGTATGTATATTATATATTGTAATATATAATACAGATAGCATGTTATACATATACAGGGGTGACAAAAAACGTATACACATGACTTGTAGTCATCTTTTGTTATCAATATATATTGAGTATTACAAATTTAATACAGTTTTTCTCTTTTTTAAAATGTGTATACATTTTTTGGCACCCTCTGTATATGTACACACATATGTAAAAGTATAAGTAGACTAAACAATGACAAGAAATGCATATGAGGAGTACGGTTTGGTTTACCACAAAAAGGTTAATTAACACATCCATCACTTCAGATAACTGCAATTTTTTTTGTGGTGAGAACATGGAAGATCTTTCTTCACAACTTTTAAGTCCACAATACAGTATTGGTAACAATGGCCACCATGCTGTACCTTGGACCCCCTGAACTTACTCATCTTATGACTGAAAGTCTGTGCCTTTCACCACCATCTCCCCATTTTGTCCACCGCCCAGCCCCTGGAAATCACTGCTCTCCTCTTTGTTTCTATGAGTTTGGCTTTGTTGAGATTCCACACATCAGTGAGGTCGTACAGTCCGTGTCTTTCTATGTCTTACCTCCAGGTCCATCCACATTGTGGCAGATGGCAGAAGCAAGCAGGGCTGACACAGAGATGGTCTGAGAACCCCAACACTGCCCTCCAAGCGCTGTCACTCCATGTTAGGATAAGCTCAGGCCAGAGCGACCTGGGTTCCCCCAACAATGTCAGCCATCCCATTACGTACACAGAAGGCAGCCGTTTTGGTAATGAAATGTCTCCAGTTCCATTGCCTACATAAAATTTTCTATGGGGCCACGTGCTACAAATTCATCAAGCCCAAGGGCCGGCCAAGTGGCTCTGTTGGTTAAGAGCTCCGAGAAACAGGGTCGCCTGTTCGATACCCGAGCTGAGCTGCTGCTGAGCTGGCAAAAGGTGGCAGGATGGCTCAGCAAAAAAGAAGAAGAAGAAGGAGAAGGAGAAGGAGAAAAGGAGAAGAAAAGCTCTATAATGTAGAAAAAAATAGTCAAAAAAAAATTTCATCAAGCCCATGTTGATTTACCATGAGCAATTCTAGCCAGGCTGGGTACCTCCTATCCAAAGCACCCCATAGACAAAGAGCTTCCCTCTGACCAATCACAAAGAGTGTTGGCCAGGAAGTGTCTCATTAGCATGTTTGCTGAGTCCCAGCCCGAGCTGAACTGCCAACAGGTGGCAGGATGACTCAGCTAAAAAAAAAAAAAAAAAGAAGTCATTAGCATGTTTGCAAGAGGATTGGACCAGTTGATCTTCCTTCTTTGTTTCCCAGGAAAGAGGAAAAATGGCCTGTAGAACTGTTGCTTAACCCCTCCCTTCCCACTAGTAATAAATAGTCACACATAGTGTTTTTCAAGTTATTTCTTGCAGAGCCCTAGGTATTACTGACAGTTTTCTCAGAGTGTCGGTCCATGGTGAGAAAAGGGACCTTGATGGCATGTGTGTAGACATAGCAGTTGGCTTCCCTACTCCATCCTGAACCAGATCATTTCTTTTGGAGCCCAATTTTCTTGACTGAACTTCTGCATGGCATTCTGCAGGAATCAAGGACCTGGGCATACTATGCCCTGATGGTTGAAGGAAAATGTTGGAGGGGTATTTCAAGAAGGGGCATTGGTCTGAAATGCAATGCGTTGTTGTCAAGTCTCTTCATTTTCTCTTGATTTTCGAAACTATGCAATGTCGTTCAATGGTCAACTCAGTGTGTTGCCCATAGAGTTGTTAGAATACAAACCCTGACCCAGTAATGTGTCTCTCTTCTGAACACAAACATCCTGTTAATGCCACTCTTATGATAGTTATTAGCCTAGTACATCGTGGGAACTTCTTCCATGACCTAGAAATCAGACTGACCTTTTTCTGTGAATTTTCCCAAAGTAAAAAAAATCCCATGTGGTAGGTTGGAGACTCCAGAGAGCTGATGGTATAGTTCCTGTTTGAAAACCAGCACCCTGGAGACCCAGGAGGAGCTGATATCCCAGTTCACCATCTAAGGCAGGGAAAAAACGGATGTCCCAGACTCAAGGCTGTCAGACAGGAGGAGTCCCACTTACTCATGGGAAACCTTTCTGATCTATTCAGGCCTTCAACTGATTGGACGAGGCCCACTTCAGCAGGAGAGGGCAATCTGCTTTATTTAGACTACTTGTTCAAATGTTAAGATCACCCAAAAATACAGACGAATGCAGAGTAACGATTGACTCAATATTTGGACAGTCCATGGTCTATTCGAGTTTACACATACAATTAACCATCACATTTATAAATCCTGTTATAAACATTTATACGTTCTATTATAAGTGTTTCACTTTAGGCCCAAAACAAAATGCTGCACCATGTGGTTACCTTTGCCCCGGTCTTTCCAACATAGTAGAAAATATCCTGCCCCAGGAAATAAAGAACTACAGAACCATTGCATGGATACTCATTGGCTGTCCACAGTATGTTATTTTATCCTTGGTTGTGGGAAACTTCACAACACACAGTGAGTTGCCTCTTAAATAGTTTATCTGGAAATAGTCCATCTGAGGGCCCGAACACTGCCCACTGGGGCCTGAACACTGGTCACTTGTTGGATTGCTGTTAATGTTGACATAGGTTCCCCAATCCATTTTGTTGGATCTCACAGGGACTGACAACCCACCATGGGCTGTGTAAAGGATTGGCTTACCCTCTTGGCAGAGTTTTCCCACCTACTTGTCTATAACACTCAACAAATGCGCTCCACAAGATCATCAGGGAAATTGCCGGGACAAAAGAAGCCCTAGCTGTCTTTGACCGAAGCTACCCATCACTTGGTTGAGTTTGTGTTACACTTACTAAAACTGCCTTCCAGGTATCCAGGCTCCAAGCTACCTGGACAGGAGAACAAGGTGGTTCTAAGTGGGGAAGATGTATTTCTAACTTGTTGAGACCAGTATCCTTAGGTGGGACAGTCTCTTTGATCACAGGTAATAGGAACTATCTAAACGAAGCCCAGTGGGGCCACCTGTCCCGTCCATTGGTGATTGAAAAAAAAAATCCCACAGCTGTAGCCAAAACATCATCTACTTAACAAACATATTCATCTCTTTTGTACTATTTTTTTTTTTAAGATTTTTATTGGGAAATTGGGGGGATGGGAACAGCGCTGGGGAATTGGGGGAAGGGGAACAGACAAGTTGCTGTTGATTTGTTCTTCAGTCTAGTTGTGGAGGATGTTGCTTCACTGGCCCAAGTTGGCACCATCATTGCGCTCTTCCCGGGCGAGGCAGATCAGTCGCCGGCTTCTGGACGGCCGCTCACTGCGGCTGCTGGCCGCTCACGCTGGCTGCTGGCCGCTCACGCTGGCTGCTGGCTACACACGGTAGCCCATGGCAACCCACTGCAGCAGGGGCTGCAGCCTACGCAGTCGCCAGCGACTCACGGCAGCCCCGCTCCAGGTTGAGCTGTTGTTCACCATCTTAGCTGTGGAGGGCAGTGTCACTGGCCCTCATATGTGGGATCCGAACCGGGGACCTCTGGAGTCCCAAGCCAGTTCTTAACCATCGCGCCACTCGGCCGGCCCTTGTACTATTTTTTTTTACCTTTCATGTTTTCTTAAACCGCATTGTACCCAAGTCACGTGAGTTCAGTGTTTACACATCATTTATTACTGAGGACTGTGTCATACATTTTAAATCAGTGATATGCATTTTTTTTCCACGCTTGCAATCTGATCTCCGTTTTTCTTTTTTTCATGACATTCGTCATTTTCTGATCATTCCCCTGAGGCTAAAACTTCATTTTCCAATTCTCATTTTGCTAGGATTTCATTTTCTGTGGGTTTAGATTTCCTTAAACCACAGAGTTATGTTGAATTTTTAAAACCTGACCTTGTTTCTCCAGTTTCTTTCATGCCACTTGCTTAGTTTCACGCTACCTTAGAATAACGCACCTTATAGCCATTTCTGTTGAATAACAATACTTAAAGGAAGCCATTCCGGTAGGGCAAGAATTACAACTCCCACCGTTACCTGAGGCAGTAAAAAAGAAAAGAAAAAATTAAATATGTCTAATGCATGTGCAATGAACACTTTCCCAAAGTATACCAATGAACGTGTCAGATTCCACTGGGATTTCGGTCTTTACAACGTACCCTCCTCACTTCGGGCAACCGCTGACCTTTATCCAGGAGGTCATTGACCCTTCTCTGGACTGGCTATTGAAGATGATGCAACGTCTTCCCTGGTTTTCGCCATCAGGTTACGCCACCTTTCATGGACCTCCAAATCAGGTGATAGAGGTTCTTGTACATTTCTTAATTACAGCCTCCACTGTGGCAATCCAGTCTAGCAACAGGATCGCTGTCACCTTCCCCATGATCAGGACCCTGAACAAAGAAACTGTCTGGTTACCCAGGGGCTGCCTGCGTGTGACGTCATCCATGAGGCCTCACCGCAGGCTTTTTATGTCGTCTATGAAATCTTCCTTCCTCTCCCTCATCTGGCTGCTCCCTTAGAAACCTGAGTCATCATTTCTTTACCTGTTTGCTCCCCTCTACTAGACTGGAGGTCCCCCCCAAAGAGGGAGGCTGTCTTCTTTACGTAGTGCCTGCCCTTTTCCCCCACATGAGACAACAGCAGAGACGCTGCCAAAGGGTTGCTGAGTAACGTAACAACATGTCACATTTTACTCTTCACATCTCTGATTTAATGTAGACAGACAAAATCCTGCTTCAAACGCAGTTGTTTTGCTATTCTGGGGTGCTGGGCTATATTCAGTTTTTCTGTTTGCATGCCCTGAATGGAGTCCCCCTTTTTTTTTTTTTTTTTTTTCCTATGTTTTTCTGCAATTTCCCGTTTCTCATCTCAAATCCGGTGAGAACTGCCCACAGGCCGGAGGTGGCCGTGTTTGCAGCTGCTGGGACCTGGGGCTAGGGGTGGGGGGCAGCCTGTCACTGACACGGACAGTCCCAGGTCGTCTCTGTGCCAAGCAGCACTCGCCGAATGTTCTTGGGCTGTTTTATTGTCCTCTTACTCTCTCAGTCTGTTTCCTTGCTTTTCTGCACTGGACTTAAATAAATTAATTTTTTTTTTAACAGTTAATCCCAGATTCACAGCATGCATGGCCACTAGGGTTCTTTTTTCTCTGCCATCACTTACAGCATTACATTTCGAGTGGCGTTATCTCTGGGGACATGCTGGGCCACTGATAGTGTCATACACCTTGTACCCATGCGCGCTCATGGGATCTGCACCTTCTTCCTGAATGGGGGGTCGGGGGGAACAGAAGCAGAGATGTGGAAACAGGTGGGCCGTGCTCTGGGGAGCAGAACCACCCACTGTTCTTCCATGCAGGGTTGCAGACTTTCTGCAGTTTGTTTTTGGTTTCTTTGTCTTTCTGTTGTTCTTTTTAAGCCTCGGCGTTGCATAAATGGTGGCAAGCCTATTGTCACCTTTCTTAGGTGACTTCTACACCAGAGGTTGACAAACTACACCGTGCAATGGGGCCCTGTGACCCATTCCTGTAAAGTTTTGCTGGAATCCAGCTGCCCACGTTTGTTTGCATATCGCCAATGGCTGCTCTGTATGAAGAAGTTGGCCCACGACACCGAAAATAGCGTCTGACCCCTCGTAGAAAAAGAGATCTGTGTTCTATGTCATAAAATAAAGCTGGAGTTTGCTGTGAGCCAAAATCTGTGTGGATATTCTCGTTTCTTTCTTTCTTTTTTTTCCCGCAAAACATTTTGTTTTGCTGATATTCTGAATTCTGGCCAGATGTGTTGGCACCAAGTTTCTTCATCATGTTTGTGAATGTTCCTGATACTTGTCCTCTCTCTCTCTCTCTCTCTCTCTCTCTCTCTCTCTCTCTCTCTCTCTCTCTCTCTCTCTCTCTCTCTCCTTCCTTCCTTCCTTCCTTCCTTCACAGTATAAAGTAGAAAGCACAGTGTTCATTGTGCCGATGTATACACAGCACGGTGTCCTCACTACAGGGGTATGTGTGTCAGAAACCGTTTTAATTAAAACTGTAATTTCATGGTAAGACAGGTTGTTCTCTATGTTAATATTCCCAGACACCCTGTAGGGAAAGCAGGAGAAATGGCATTTTGCAAAATGTGCTGCAACTAATGACAGTGGAGTGTTTATGTGAAAAATGAAAAGGTTGTTGTGACCCATGGAGATTCAGGGTCTATTCATTGATAACAGGATCGCCTATAGTTAGCGCAAAAACTACCCTCGACATTTTCTGCAAGCACAGGTGAATCTTAGAATTCAAAGGGAAAATGCATCGGTTCCAAATGATCATGATATGACAAAAATTCTGTGTCTACCAGATGTCAAAGAGCTTGTGTGTGTTTGTGTGTGTGTGTGTCGGGGGGGTGGGGTGGATCTTTTGTTTGATAAGGTAATGTAAGTTAAATGGAAAACACTTTTAAAATGCAGAAGATATAAAAAAAAAAAATCAGCATTATCCCCCCCCACCCCCACCCCCCCCACCCCCGCTAAAAATCACTAATGCTAATTACACAATTTAACATTTTGATGTCTCCTTCCTCCTTGCTTCCTGGTTTATATTTTAAGTGGTGCAATTGTTCAATGCGGGGAGAAGAGAAAGAGGGCCTTGGAGAAACTTCCACGCCGATAGTGAAAGGATATTTAAAATAAAAGCCAAACATAGTTTAAAAATCAACTTAATGGCATGCGTGTGTGTGTGCATGTATACATGTGCATGTGCGTGTGTGTACGTGCATGTGTATGCGTGCATGCGTGTGACAACTTGAACGCCAGAATAATAATTCAGTATAATTGTGTTTTGATAAGAAATTTGAGTTGTTTCAATAAGAAATGAAACAGAACCTAGCTTTCATTTTGTAACCGAGCAGAGTTCCTCCATCCGCATTGCACATGATCGATTACACCAACACGTAGATGTAGTGAAAGAAAGCGGCTTTTATTGTTTAGCGCTAAGCCATGGGGTATGAGCAGCTTGTGCCAGAGGAACCCCGGGTTCAGGGTGGGGTTTGAAGGGTGTAAGGGAAGCAGGTGTGCAGAAAACCTGGCAGGGCAAGTTGTAATCCGAGGAACTTAGAGCTTGGGCATCTAGGGGGCTTAAGCACTGTGCCTTTCTGGACAGCAGTCCCTTGGGCTTCTGAAACGGGGTCTGGTTGGTGTTCAAGTTCTGGTTGTGTCCTGGTCCTTTGGTTTCATGGATGGTTTTCGACTTTGGTTCTGGGCATTGCTGGAGGTCATAGTTCTTTCTTCTGCACATTCTTTGGCTGCCTGACTTGTGGTTTGGGTCTGTGGTCTATGAAAGGCAACTCAGCGCCTTGCTATTAGAAACACAATAGGACCATTTTGAGTTGGTTCTGTGGTTACATTTTGTAAAAATGTTTTCAGGGCAAATTATGAATGAACAATTGAGTCCCACTAGTGCCCACTGGGAAAATTCCATTTGCTATTGAAACTTTCCAAAGTATTGAACAGGATCCAACTTAATCACCCTCTCAAAGGGACAATTATATATAAACAAAACACTATGAAAATAACCCTGATTTGGAAACAGTGGGGTTTTTTTTTCTTTTAATTCGAATGTTTTAACAACTGCTGTAAGGCTACTGCCACATCATGTATTTACAGTTTTACTTTAGAGCTAAATAAAAGATACTTTTTTCTCTGATGATATTGTTTTCCCTCTTTGGGGGAACTAAATTCATAATAAAAAATTAATGACAAAAGAGTGTTTCATTATTGATGATAGCAGAGACTGTGTTCTTGTGCTCCAAGTACAACCATTGATAATGTGTGTGATTCGACTGTGTTCAAAATGGTCTCTTTTATCTGCCTTTACAGACCTCAAAGGTACCTTCTGAGTGTTCCTCCCAGAAATGTACTCTTTCCACTCAACATTTATTGTGTCCCTGAGAAAACTGGCAAATGATGGAAGCCATCACTGTTAAGGTTTCCTCTGTAAAAATGAAAAATAATAATAACATATGTCTATGGACAATATGGCAGACATGATTGCACCCGGTCAGTATGTACCATGTCATTCATTTGTCGTACCATGTCACTCATTTTTCATACCATGGTAAAGGTCCAGTTATTCCCCCCCCACCCCCCACCCCCATTGCATAGGTAAGGACACCGAGGTACAGAGAAATTAAGTTAGTTGTCCAATGTCACGTGGACAGTTGTCCAAATCCATGTAGGTCATTAGGAGAAGAGTTGATGTGGACACCTAACTGATGGTATTCCATTTCCTTTGCTCTTAAATTATGACGTGGTAATTTAACCACAGACATAAGATAGTGTGTTCGATGGGCATTTCAGCTTTCCTCTGATATACTCATAGATGTAGATGCAAGAAGTCAAAATGACTCTATCACGTTTTCCAAGCCAAGAAATGCCGTGCACCTGGGGAGAATAAGCCTTCCGGGGCCCGTAATCTCGCCACACTTCCGTCTTCTTTCTGCAGTAATGGCTGTGTACTTCATGTGGGGTCATTACTAGCGTTCTATGTGTGACACGGCCCCACATAGGGCTTGGGGCATTGAGCTACCGTTCTCTGCCCAACCCCCTTTTGTTAGCAAGGACATTCATTGTCAATCAGCTGACCAGGCTTAAGTCTCAAATATGACCCCAATAGACCCTCCATGGGGTGTCCTTGTTGACAGTTGTCACTGGCAGGCTACCAAACACTGTGGCACTGAGCTCAGTGTTCACAGGAGGCCAGGTTAAGGCGTAGGATGTGCAGTCTTAGGGAACTTTCCCCTTCTCACTGTTTCCTGGCCTGCAGAGCTTTCATAAACACAATGGCCCCTTCCTCCCACCATGGGGAAAAAAAAATATCCGGATCTCAAAGGACGACGTTTTGAACAAAAATCCTGGTTCACAATTGAATAGCACTTTGACACAGGACAGATAGGCTCACTGTACTCTGTGTAGAGTTAATTTTCTCCCAGAAAATGTAGAATGGTGTTAGACGCCATAGTCACAAGTCAATCATTAATAATTTATTCCCTATGCAACGGAAGAGGCTGGGGTTAGTGGTGGGAGCGTAGCATCCATCAGAGTGAGTGGAAAGCCATTGTTCAAAGTTCGATCTTCGTGTGACATTTTAATTCCACCCTTAGAAAATCAATTCTTGAGGTAGACGGTGAGGGCAGCGTGCATCCAGCTTATTGAAAAACAAATTAGTTACCGTGATAAATCCAATTACACCAAATATATTGAGATAGATAGAAGGATCACATCCGTGCAAAAAAAAAAATCCAGTAAACAGGAAAATGTTCTTACTGCTTACCTCAAGGAATTATGTGGATTAACAGAATCACAGAACTGCAGTAGAACTGGTTATGTAACCAGCATTCGAGGAAGTGACTTGGCTATGAAGCGCTTTCCTGGTTTGTACTTAGAGGAAGGATGCTGTCACACTGCAGAAAGGAGGGGGAAAAAATAACTTCAGTAAAAGGTTAAAGTAGGGATGGTGTAATAGATTTCTGTACCTTCCTTCTCTACAAATACCATTTTTTAAAAAAGGGTCTGTGGAGGGGAATGTGAGAAGAATAACAGATTTATGGAAAGGTCAGTAGAACACTCAAGGAAACGGAGGGAGTATCGGAAAATGGAAGCACCCTGGAAAATGAATGCAGCCCCGCGTGCTGTCTGCCTACATGAGAATCTGGTGTGCACGGCACACATGGCCCCGTCATTCCTGACTTATCCCATCACAAAGTTGTACCTCTGACCTGTGGGGATATGCGTTTCTTCATGTGTGTGTGTGTGTGTGTGTGTGTGTGTGTGTGTGTGTGTGTATGTGTGTGTGTTAACAGCCACATTGATGTGTAATTGGCATACAAAAAACTGCCATCATCGTTAATATAATGCAATTGGATAGGTTTTGAACATATGCATAGACCTGGGACAGCATCATCACAACCAAGACAATAAACACATCTGTCACCTCCAGAAATTTCCTCCTGCCCACCCTCCTTTTTGGGGGGATAAGAGCACAACGTGTTATTGGGGTGACCACTTTGTAAGTTACAAGGTCTGACAATTAAGTTTACAAATTTGTTGCAACCATGTTGCTAACCTTTTTTTGATATCAGAGGGATTATTCTTTATGAATTTGTACCAACTAAACAAACAGTTAACCAAGTTTACTATCTCGGAGTGCTAAAAAGGCTGCATGAAAAAGTCAGACAACGTGAACTTTTTGCCAATTCATGGCTCTTGCATCACGACAATGCACCAGCTCACACGGCTCTGTCTGTGAGGGAGTTTTTAGCCAGGAAACAAATCACTGTATTGGAACACCCTCCCTACTCACCTAACCTGGCCCCCAGTGACTTCTTTCTTTACCTGAAGAGAAAGGAAATAGTGAAAGGGAAACATTTTGATGACATTCAGGACATCAAGGGTCATACAATGACAGCTCTGATGGCCACTCCAGAAAAAGAGTTCCAAAATTGCTTTGAAGGGTGGACTAGGCGCTGGTGTCTGTGCATAGCTTCCCAAGGGGAGGACTTTGAAGGTGACCATAGTGACATTCAGCAAAGAGGTATGTAGGACTTTTTCCAGGATGAGTTCACGAATGTAATTGTTAGAGCTTGCATATAAATGATCGTTCTGTTGTTTACCTAAAACTAATATAATTGTGTATCTCAACGGCCATTGAAAAATAACAAAATAGAGTACAACATTGTTAATTAGACACACTACGGTGTCCAGTGTGTCCCCAGAACCGTTTCTTACAATGGCCACCTCTGTGAAAAAAGTACCAGTGTGCATTTTGCGAAACTTGTCTAAAATTATGCAACGGCCCTGTTATTCTTTTTTATCTGGAAGTTATGCCTACGGGGTTGAACAGTGTCTCCCCGACATCCATGGGCACCTAAACCCTGCAGAGGTGACCTTGTTGGGACCTAAGTTGTTTGCAACATCATCAAGTGAAGATGAGCTCACACTGGATGAGGATGGGCCCTATTCTATTCACTGGTGTTCTTATGAGACGAAAGAAAGCTAGAATCACACACACAGAGGGATGATAGTCACGTGAGGTGGACGCCCAGATTGGGGTGATGTCGGTACCAGCATCGGCAGCTGAAATAAGCAGTAAGGACCCCCCCACACCCCCAGAGCTTCTGGAGGGAGCGTGGTCCTGAAGACACCTCGATTTCACATGTACCATCCCCAGAACTGTATGAATATTTTCCTTTCTTTTCTTTTTTGCCACCCAGTTTGCACTTAGCCATTGCATCCCAAGGAAGCGAACGCAGAGGTTGATAGCATATTGGACCTATGGAGTAACGGGTAATTTAGTGTCTGATTAAGAAATAGTTCTTCAGCATATACAAGTTGGTAGGGCATTTAAATTGTGTCTTTCCTTGCTTTTGGGTTCCCTTTAGAAATACAGCGAGGCAGATTTGTGGTGTAGTCCTTGTCATCTATCTTCCCCTGTGGCAGTTGTCAGAGGATTAAATTTCCCACTTTATACATCTCTCCGTGGAACGTATATAGTGTGTAATTAGCTAAAAGGTCTGCGAATATCATCGCCAAATTACCACTGACTG
This sequence comes from Hipposideros larvatus, assembly GCA_031876335.1. NCBI lineage: Eukaryota > Metazoa > Chordata > Mammalia > Chiroptera > Hipposideridae > Hipposideros > Hipposideros larvatus. The sequence continues at coordinate 147,018,462 of CM063105.1, forward strand.
TGGAACGTCCTGAGACTGTAAAACAGAAGGTGGCTTTGAAACCAGTTTAATTGGGACGTCAGCGGTTCTCAGGTTTCTGGAAACTGGGGGATCACAGGGGAAAAGCATGAAACGTGCCAATCCTGTCCCTTGCCCAGTGACTGATGCTGCACATGTAGCGGGGTGCGGGAGGGTCGGGGGTCAAGATACCTGCAGGTGCCAGAGGACCCAGGAGATCAGGAGGTAGGGGACTGGCCAGGACACTGTTTTAGAGCCATCATGGCCCTGTCCCAGTTCTGCCCCTTTCCATCCCATCCCACGGGAAAGTTAACCTAACACTGTGAGCCTCGGTTTCCTCATCTGTAAAGTGGGGGGGTAGACAATGGCAGCACCTTGTGTTAATGTACGGGTCACCTGGAATTAGAGAATATCTATGTATACGTTTCTGATGCACTAGAAATTATATCGCATATTATATGACATCATAGAAGTGTTTTATATCATATCATATTATTATATCATAGATGTTATATTATATCATAGATGTTAATTAATACTGCCATACTATTATATCATGTAAATATATAGGCGTGTATTCTATAGAAAATGGCATTCTATAAATAGGAACCTCTTTCTATAACATACACACACAATGTACATATAGTTATCAGCCCAGTGTGTTGGGAATATCAGGTTCTGCATAAACAGCAGAACGTTTCCATTTTAATTTCAAACCCATTGTTTTAAAGGTGGGAGTATGAAAATTTCAGAATTTATAATTTTTTTTTTAGGAGTCTTGGGCATGCCCAGGGTGATGTGGGGACTTTATGCTGGGTCTGCAATAAAAAAAAAGTTCTTTTTCTTCCCAATCCCCTCCTTTCAAAATATGTCATTCATACACACACACACACACACACACACACACACACACGACTATATGTGTTATTTTTAGATGCTTCACAAAATTAGAACCTCCTAATTTTTTAGTTTATTCTATTGCTCCTAGCATTTAAAACCACTATTTGTTGTTTAAGCTATTTACCTAGAGAGCACTGCTTCCTTTCCACGGACAGACATTGGCGAAAGGAACGATAGACGACACAGTGACTGTAAGAATTATCACTGGGACTTCTTTCCAATGTGTTTTGTGGAGCCAGATCATTTCTGAGGTACACCGTCGCCTGCCTTGCATCATTCTGGCGTGCAGAAAATCCGCCTCTGCACTCTTCCTATGCTGCAGATGCATCTCGGAGACAATCCGTCTGCAATTAGAAGCCATCCGCTGGCGTGCACACGTTTCCCAGGTATCTCACATCGGTGGAGCAACTGCAGCCGTGGGCAAGAGACCTATCACTCACAAGATACCCTGACCTCTGGCTTCCGGAAGAGGGAAAGCTTGGTGGCTGGATAATGATGTCTTGCTCAGAAGCAAGATGCAGAAGCGCTTCATCTTCATCACAACTGTAATTACAACCGAACAGGCGGCCCCGGGGCGGAATGGCCTTGGGCTAGATGGGGCTGTTTATTGGGCAAAAGATTAGGTGGGGTGACCAGTCGGCAAGCTGGGGTTATGCTGCTGCGGTTAAAGTGAAGAAATATTAATCTCCATGCTACTCGCTGCAAATGCCTTACCGAGGATGCCAGCACAGCCTGCCCAAAGAGGCAGGCACGGGTCAGCCTCCGTGACCCCGTCATGAAAAGAGGCTTGTCCCTTGATTACTTGCGACAGAACAGAGGGGCTGTGTCTTTGCATGAGGCTCAATGTTCAGAGAGGACCACGCCATGGCCTTTTCTTTCTCTCATCCTTTGTGCTGTCTTTGTTTTGAGGTTTTTTGTTTTTTGTTTGTTCTTGTCCCAGTAAGTGAGTTCTGCATTGTCCTAGCCCCCTACGGCGAGGTTGTGAGTCCACATAGAAACATGGCTGTGTGGCTTACAGGTACCATTCGACTTGCCTGTTTTCTTCCATGTTCTTCTGACATCTCAGCAGTGACGCAGCCACAGTGACGAGGCGCACAGAAGCCGTCTCAGGCACTCTTGAAGCCTGCGTTGTACACTAAATGGGTCAAAATGGTGGCAGTCTGGGGTTGGGTCTGCGTGAGTTTCCTATGGCTGCTGTAACAACTGCCACAAACATAGTGGCTTAAAACCATATTTATTTACCATGTCACACTTCTGGAGGTCGAAAGTCTAAAGTGGGTCTCACTGAGTTAAACTCTGAGCCCACCTGGATCACCCAGCGTTGTCTCCTGATCTCCAGGTCCTTTCGTTGATCACAGCTGCAAACTCCCTTTTGCTGTAGAAGGTGACACAGTCACAGGTTCTGGGGACTAGGATGTGGACACGCTCGAGGGACGTTGTGCCCACCACAAACCCACTCCCAGTTCTGAGCTCAGCGTATGTAAATAGCCGAGGTGGGGCCCCTGCTGGTTCTCAATTTACACAGAATAAGATGAGTAAATACACAAGCCATAAGTAACACGGCAAATTAGTGCCCTCCCTGAACTTCCAGTGTGTTGGAGAGACTTAGCTTTCGGGAGTACAGCTTTATGAACTAATATGCGCTACGGTTGTAAGTTTTCATTCACGATGGGATTTCATTTTCATAGATATTGGCAAGATGATCTTTATTTGCACTTATAACAGTGCATGGAGGAATTAAGGGAAAAAAATAAATGATTGATGGATGGGGTTATTAGAAACAATATTCAAAGGGTGATGGCTTTCAGCAGCTCTCCAGGCATGGAAAATGGATGATATCCTACTTACTGTATGCGGTAAGGAGCCCGCAGTGCAACACGTTTATATTTCCCTAACTGCTTCATGAATTTTAGGAATAACAAAGCCATATCTATCATACCGGGAGGACTAGTTTCACACTGTGTGTGAAGGAGAGGGTCCAAATGAGATTCAACAGCCCATCTTTTGAAAGCTGAAAACACTGTGACCGGTAATGATGTCATATGTTCACTAATACCTCTTTTCCTGATCTTTTACTGTTTCAGTGCACAAAGAAAAATAGTTACTCCACTCCTAAAATAGTTGTAAGACCCTTTGTGCTTGTGTTGGGGCTTCTAGATGCATTCACTTACTCAGAAAGCCTCTGGGAGCATCTATTAACTGTCAAGTCTGGTGCTGAGGACAGCGCAGAAAAAGGTGGCGATACCTGAGATTCGGGCCTCAAGAGGCTGTCAGCGTCCAGGAAACACCCAGAAGCAGCAGAACAGCAGCTAAGCTGTGTGCCGAGTGTCCTCAGAGCCGTAAGACACATGAGCTGCTCTGCAAATCCTTCCTTCCTAAGATGTGTTCCTTTCCTGGAACCAACAACGCCCAGTGTGGTGGGCGAGCCAGGGCACAGGTACGGAGGGTTTAGAGGAAAAACTTATTGCAGCTTCTGGGTAAAAAGGGATAGATGCTCAGTCCGCAGAGTGCCCAGAGGACCAGCAACCATTCACCTCTTAGGCTGCTGTAGGCGGTGACCCCAGCCAGGGCGTGGGAAAACCAGAGTCATTCCCTCACTGTTTGGGAGATCAGAAGTGTGAAATCAAGGGGTTGACAGGGCTGAGGTTCGAGGAAGGCTCTAAAAAGGAATATGATTATTATCTTGTGGTTATTTTCTCACTCCGGATGAGCCCATTGCTAAGGTCAACTCTTCGATGCCCTTTTTAGGGACATCCTGGGGGGAAGTACTTGTTGCCAAGCTATTGACAACCCACAGCTGTCAACAAGTTCATGATTGGCTCAGCTGCAGCGAGTACCGCGATAGGGCTCCTTCTGTGTGTGTCTGGGGGATGGGGGGCATAAATGCTGACCACCCCATCCCTCTCCCCTGAGGCCGCTCTGCAGTTGTCCCAGACCCTCCAGAGCTCACCTGGGCCGGCTGACACTGTTGAGCAACTCCTAAGGTCCTGTTTTCTTCTTCCCAGTCCTGGCTCCTGTGCCTCACCCCCAAATACCCTGCTTCAGCCTCCATCGCAGCACCCCCTTAGTAACCAGCTGCTCACCAGGCAACAATGCTGATGTCACGTCTGCTGTCACAAAGGCACCCAGCATCTCACAGGCTGGTTCACTTGGGGACAAGAAGCGAACATTGAATGAGGCGATTGTTTGCCATTTGTTGGAGGTCCATATGATAGTATTCTAGGAGTGGACGGTGAACCCCTCTGTTCATATCTATTTATTTATTCTTGATGCTTCACATTTTTATTTTTATTTTGGAAAACTATTTTTTTCAGCTACAGTTGACATTCAATATTATCTTATATTGGTTTCAGGTGTACAGCATAGTGGTTAGACATTTATATAATTCACGCAGTGGTCCCCCCAATTAGTCTAGTCCCCACCTGGCACTATACATAGTTATTACCATATTATTGACTATATTTCTTGTACTATAGCCTATATCTCCATGACTACTTTGTAACAGCCAATTTGTACTTCTTAATCCTTTCCCCTTTTTTCACCCCCTCCCAACCTGCCTCCCATCCGGTGACCATCAAAATGTTCTCTGTATCTATGAGCCTGTTTCTGTTTTGTTTGTTTGTTTATTTTGTTCTTTAGATTCCACACATAAGTGAGATCATATGGAATTTGTCTTTGACTTATTTCACTGAGCATAATATCCTCTAGGTCCATCGATGTTGTCACAAATGGTAAGATTTCATTCTTTTTTATAGCAGAATAATAATATTCCATTGTATATATTTACCACGTGCAGGTGGGTACTAGACTAATTGGGGGGATCACTTTATAAATTACATAAATGTCTAACCACTCTGCTGTACACCTGAAGCTAATATAAAATAATACTGAATGTCAATTGTCACTGAAAAAAATAAATAAGAAAAAAAAAGAAATACCAATTATACGATTCTTTCCATGCAGCTTAGCTGGGAACTCAAGTATACATGAACAAATCTGAAAATTCTACCCTAAAAATAAATAGAAAGTGAATCAATTTGTAGACAAGTTTTGGGGAGGCTATTAGGGAAAATGAAATATGCTACAATGTTTCTTGTTTTTAGTGAGGTAAAATTCAAATAACACAATTTAACCCTTCACTATTTCAGAGTATATAATTTAGGGGCCTTTAGTTTATAAATAAACACAATGACACTATCACATCGGTACTTGTTTAAATAGTGTCCCCCTCCGCCCCCTAAACCCATGGATATGACCTTATTTGGGAAAAGACTCTTTGTAGATTGTGATTAAGTTAAGGATGTTGAGATGAGTTGTTCCTCAATGAAAAAATGCGTCCCTTCAACCCAATGACAAGTGTCCTTAGAAGAGACAGAGAGAGAAGAAGGTGGTGGAAAGACAGGAGCGCTCAGGCTTGGCAGCAGTGACCACAACTAGGACAGACAACGAAGGGATTGGCCTCAGAGCTTCTACAGGGAACCGACCCTGCCTCTAGTGAAAACCTACCCTGCCATCACCTTCATGTCAGCCCCCAGATCAGGGATGGAGCATAGCTCTGTCATTTTAAGCCACCCAGCTGTGGGCGATTGTACAGCGTTCTCTAGAACACGAATACAAACCCTAAAAGAAAGTCACAATAGTTTCTTAAAGTCCTCTCAGACTTACTGCCATCCAAGTCTCCCTGCTTCTGTCCCGAAATGGTGGTTTATACTTGGTTTGTTTAGACAAGGATCCAGTTGAGATTGGGAGAATCAACTACTCGTAAATGAGAAACACCAATCTGGGGAAATCCTACATGGAAGAGTGTTTAAATGTATCCACATGCATAATAAGCCCATTCTCTATAATTGCCTAGGATACAGCGATGGAAAATAACTGCTCAGATGTGTATCAAATGTAAAGGAAAACAACCCAAAAGTCACACATAACTTAGTACCTCCCTGTGGGCACACTAAAGCAAACACAGAAGGATGCTAAAGACACATAGCAAACACAGGGACTTCATCTGCAAAATGATGGGTGACCCATGTCAATACAGATTCACATCTCTCCTTTCCCAGAAGGCGGGGGAGATATGTTTTGTCCTCCTCGGTACAATGCAGCATTTGTATATCAATCTATGTGGTCCTCACGCCCCACCTTCCAAGAGCTTGTGAATGAGCATCTGTTTTGTATCAAGATTCACATTCACAATACAGTTTGGGATGGATTCTTTAGCATCTTAGGATGTCATGTCAAGGGCTTACTGAATTTTAAGTATATTTGACGACTAGGGAGATGAGTCTTATGAGTCTTATGCCCTGGTAGCTCATGAAACTGAAGCATTTAGACCCAAAGGACATTTCCATCTGACTTGTACATGAACCTGGGTCTGACCTTCCGAGGTACACACCTCGATTGGGGATTTTCTAGACTTTCCCCTGGAGGGGACACAGGTAGCCATCCTGAACTGGTTTTCCCCTGTGTTGCCTTTTCCACGCCACCATGATGCTAATGAGTACCCTGAATGACAGGCAATTAATAAATGGATGTCAGCTATTGGAGAGAAGCCGTGCCTGTCTTATATGTTACTAATTTACCCGTTCCATATGGCCAGACTTTCTTACATGAAGAAACTCATTTAGAACTGCGATGATTAGGGAGCAAGTTGCCTTGGAGTGATGGGTCACGGTGGATAAATTGCTCGATATTTTCACATCTCACAGTTTAATTTTGTGCTCCATCTTGCGCTTCTGATGCTATCATAAATAGCTTCTTTGAAGGTCACCGTGGGCTTTTTTGTGTGTTAGAAGTAGAGAAGCGTGGTTAGACAAGGTGTAAAATCCTCTGGGGGTGGGGGAGGGGCGGATATGGTCGTAAAAAATCAGCCTAAATGTACCCTCATGGAATAAAAATATATTTCAGTCTGTTTGAGGCTGTTTTTGTTATTAACATGTAGCCATATGATGAATGTCATCAGGAAAGCCCTCTATTTATTAAGATGAGATGCTTTAGTCATGCATTTTTATAGATGAGCACCTTCAACTGCTGTCACTGGGTTTTAGGGTTTTGGTACCATTGGGCCTTCAATGCTAAGAAATCCATGCTACAGTGTTGATGAGAATGAGGGGTCGCCCTGGAAGTGACTTCTGATAGAGGGTGTTGATGATAACTTCCTTGAAGGGGCATGTACAGTAAGGGGTGGTTGACATGTTCCAAATGTTCTCGTGGGACAAGATGAAGCCGTCACTCGTCAAGATTGTAACTCGGAGACTCTTGTGTATTCACAGTGTACAGAATCTCAGGTTTGACCCCAGCAAAGCGGAAATCACTTCCCCTGTTTAAACAGGGGACAAACCTGAGGTTCAGTAAGGTTAAACAGCTGTGCCATTCCGTGGCCCAATTTGTCCCCAAGCCAGACATTGAGAGCAGATTTGTCGAGCGCTTCACCCCCACAGCCATATGGGGTTCCGGGGTACCTCTATGCATATGCCTTTGCTTTTGGCTTTTGCATATAAAGCCAGGGCTTCTTACTTGGGATACCCCAGTTTTCTGAGTGAATGCTGCTGCCCGAGGTTCTCTGAAGCCAGTGGCTGGCTGTGGCCCTTTTCCTTTTGGTCAAAGCCACATTCTCAATGGGCAGCTCCTTTTTCCAGAAAGCAACCTGAGTATTGACCTTAGACTCATGAAAATGTGATTAAGATCTGTCTCCTCTATCCTCTCTTTTGTTCTACTCTTAGTTACCAAGGAAACCAAGGCCATGATGGCAGTTTTCTTTAGGAGATTGGTTCCCATGCCCACGCGCTCTCCAAGCAACCATCCACGGCTTCACTTTGCAGTGGTGGGGGAGTGATCACCCTGAGGGAACTGGGCTGAGCTGGGTGCGGAAACCACGGAGCCCAGGTGCTGTCTTGCTGCACCTGTGTCCCTAGGGATGCATCGCAAGCGTGGCCTCTGTGCAGTGCGCTCAACAGAAGCATGTCTTTATCGACGTTCGGGGCTGAAGCGTTCAGTTACCTGTGAAATGCGGTCCCCGTCGTGTCACCAACCTCGTTCAAACTTCAGTCAGAGGAGATCAGCAGTCTATCCTCTTTATGCCTTTTTTGATCCTCCTCCATCGTTACTTCTTCTGTTTGGATATTTTCAAGGCATCTCACGCGCCTGCCACAGCACAGCCTTCTTTAAGCCGATGGATAACCACCGTTTCATTTTTTTCACCCAAGTTAAAATCTTACGCCTCGCACATTTTGAAAGCAAAAGTTGCACGCCTGAGACGTATTGTTTCACTCCTAAAGTTTGTTTCATTCTGAAATTCCTATATGATACATTCATACACATTCCTATGTGAACGTGAAGTTTAGGAAAGTGCCCATTATTTTGAAATACCAACATACACGTTATGTTCAGTGTATCTTAAAATACTAATAATCCCTCCACACCCTTCTATGAAAGCGTGCAACAATGATTCAGGTAAGATAAAATTTTCTGAACACGTGTATGGAGGAGACAGAAAGGGAGCGTTAGTTTCTGTTTCTATTCTAAGTTGACATCTTCTCTGATTCATAAATATATGAAAGATGCAAAGATGGCAAGGGCAATACATCTTTTTCGTCCCCGCTGCACAAACATGTAATTACACAAACCTGAAATTAGCAAGGAATTCATTTTGTTAAACTTTTTATGCAGAAGCATATCAATCACCGAAGCTGTGTTTGCGGAGCTGATATCCCTGGGACCTACAGATGGGGTCAGGCAAGATTCCTACATCTTAGGGTTGTCTTGAGGATTCAATGACAGGAACAAACACAAAAAAGCATTCCGTAAACATCTGCTACCATGGTTTATTTTATACTATATTCATTTTATGTTTTCATCTGCTCCTTGAAAAATAATTCCAACTATTATATTGATAATTATTATCCTGAGACGACTTAATTGGTTCATCCACATTGAATATCAAAAAATTATTTGTGCAATATTTTTTTAGTTTTCGATTACAGTTGACATTCGATATTATTTTATGTAAGTTTCAGGTGTACAGCATAGTGGTTAGACATTTATAAATTTACAAAGTGATCCCCCTGATAAGCCTAGTACCCACCCGGCACTGTACATAGTTATTACAATATTTCAGGAAGTCTCTTTATCCAAAAGGATAAAAGCAAATCTCATAATTTGGTATACAAACACTTTCATGATATAACCTTAACTTCCTTTCCAAACCCAGCTGACACACTGTTGCCCTAAGCTTTGGGTGATATGTCATCTGGAAAATGTGGCATTCTCCCAGCTCTCGCATCAAGCTGTACTTTTTTTGTGGTCCCTGTGTTGGTTTTAACCATGGCATAAGTGGGGGGCCCCTACAAGATTAGAAGTACCCTGAGGTAAGCTGTATATACCCCAACAGCCTAGGGCTCAAATGCTGTTGGGTTAGAAGATGTTATCTTGTAGCTGGTTTATGTTGGACGAGAGAAGAGCAGCGAGGAAGGAGGAAAGAGAAAAAGGAAGTTAGCATGCATTTTTATAGTAGGAGAATTGTCAGGACATGAAAACCGCTGGCAAGCCTTGAACCGTTTCTCCTTTACTCCATTAGGATACGTGTCAAGGAGAGAAGGGTAGTAGTCCATGAGGTCAAAATCAAGTGTCAGTTATATCAAAGCTGCTTGTCTCATACCTGTCCTAGAACTGTTTCTAGAATGTATGGTGCAGAGAACCATGTGCATCTAGATATTCGTATTTGCCCGTATTGTAGAGGTTTACCCATGTGCTGAGGCTCCACTTTCATTGGCTCTGCCCATCTCTTATTAGAATAACATTTATTCGAATTAAGCCAGGTCTCTGTTTCCACAAATTTATACCATCTGCCAATCTCCTCCCTTGTTGACCTCTCCCTACCCTTTTCCAAAATCAGAAAAATTTTATGGAACTGTTATTTCAATAATGTGATTCCACACCAGTCCAATAGATCTCAGAAAATAGCATTCAAAAGGGTCTATGACCCCCATTCCTGTTAAATAAATTGAATAATATCAGTGTATTTCACACATGTAAGCAGACAGGTTTAGATGGGTAAGAAGGAGAATCTACTGGATAGTAACTTATCTAGGTTAAAACAGTGGTTCCGAGTGAATGGTATTTTCTTTTCTGTCATACGTTTTACAATTTCTTCTTCTTAAAAAAAAATACCCATCTCAGCTGGATTTTTTTTTTATTTAAACGGGAAAAAATTTCAGAGCTGGAGACTTATAGAAATATAAACAGTCACCAGCTGTCTATTGCTTTCTGTTAATCCTATCATACCCATTTTTATGAAGACAAGCGTTAGACTAAGAAAAAAAATTGAGGTTGGAAGAGCACACTTTATTTTTATCCTTTATTCTTCTCAAAATGAGCTCAACTGAGACACCTTCAGTTCATCTGAAATACATATGTCTACAGAAATTCATCCCATGAATCATATATCTGGGTTTTGGGGTCTTTTTTCCATCTTTTTTTCCTAAGACTTAGGTAAAAATCAGCAATTATCTGAATTGTCAAGGCTATGGCTCTTTTTAAGTTTAAAATGGATATATCTTTAGTCTAAATGCATAGCTATGAAGAAAGAAAGTTGCCAGGGGAGCTACTTCTGCCTGTTTGGTTTTCTTAAAATTATTTCAGTGAAACTATGGAGACTGAACCATAGAACTGAGTCTGTGAAAACTGTACAGGAGGTTTTTCCTTTCTATTGCCTTATCATTTCTCAGTAAATGGTGGGGCTTATCTTCGCTTCCCAAGCTATTTACGCTATTGGAAGAGATCTGAGCTGATGTATTTCATCCATATTTCATTCAGAATCATGTCTTTGTATGAAGTCTTGATTTTTTTTTCTCCCCTGATATTGTTCAGACTTTCATTTCTTATTCTATACCTTACGTGGAAAAATCCCTTAATCTTTCTTTAATGGAATTTTAGGACGGCAACTTAGATCGATTGGAACCCATCGCATTATTTACCCGGTAGAATTGTTTTACGCGCATTTGCCATTTCTGAATTGAGAACACATCACAGTTTATACAACAGATAAGTAGAACAATAATGAAATGTATCTCTCCCTGGATCATTAATGTCTCTATTCGTATTTCTGTCAGGCATTTTGCTCCTATAAAAATGTAAACATTTTTTTCTTCCTTTCTGTTTTTTTTTTTTCCCCGTTGCAAATCCAAAACACACTCATTTTACCCCAAAGGCAGTGAAGTCATATAGGCTCAGAGTAAACGGTCTGAAATCACGGATACCATCAAGAAAACCTGCGTGTGCTTTCTACTTTCTAGTTCACATTTTTGTGTTACAAAAATTCCGGTTTAGATCGGGAGCCATGTTCCCTTTGACCTGCATTTTTTCTAGGACATGGCACAGTTTACTGCACAGGAGAGAAAGCTCCCCCACAGTATAAATTAATCTATTTCCCCCGCGCTGCCTTTTGGGAACACACAGTGACAAAACCTAGAGGGGGACAAGGAACACCACCTACTCTCAGTGTGTCTGCCAAGACGCATTGCAGGAAACGCATTCTATGCTGAAGACATACTATCGCAATAATGTGGTGTCCAAGAGATTTCCATACACCAGGGGTGCCAAAAACACGCAGACCAGTGGACGCTTTGGTCAGTGTTGCCCCAGCAGTAGTTCGCCATCATCAGACTGTCAGGACGCTGATGGGAACCACTTTGAGCACCTTTTGTCATTGCAGACATCACACCCGACTTGTACTCATCTTTTGTGATCGGTATATATTGAGGATTACAATTTTAATACAGTTATTTCCTTTCTTAAAATGTGTATGCATTTTTTGGCACCCTCTGTGTGTCTATATATACATATATGGATCTATGTGTGTATCTGTATGTACATATAGAAAATAAATATACATGACACTAGTCATCCAAAAGTCATAGAAAAATTGATGTTCTCGCTCAAGAGTTTGAGCTCTGAGCAACAGCAGTTCGAGTCCAGCCCGAGCTGAGCAGCCGCTGAGCTGCCAACAGGTAGCAGGATGGCTCAGCTAAAAAAAAAAAAAAAAAAAAAAAAAAAAATTGATGTTCATCTTCAGTAGGTTTATTATTCTCTTTATCATTACGCCGTACTCCTTAACTAGATCTGGAGACTTACAGAAACATAAATGTGACAAAATTTGGTTCACTTTAAATTTCACTCTGTCTTCTAAAGTAAAGTACGGAGATTTCAAGAAAACTGAGGACAGGAAGTTACATGTGCACAGGAGCCAATATCCATCTCAGCCTTATTCCCCTGCCAATATTTTTAATGCTTTAGGAGAGAGAAGAGGGTTTTGAGATTCTGGATAATAGCTACATCGTGAAGATAGTTTGCACTTATTATTTCTTCTGACACCTGCTCTTCAATGGAAAGAGGTATCCTTATCTTATTCTTGATCTCAGGGGAATTTGTTTTTGGCAATTTTACCATCCCCCACCAAAATGCTCCTTGCTGTAATTTTTTTTTTTTTACCGTAGAAATCCTTCTATTCCCTGTTGGTAATACAGCCTATTAATTATAGTTAAAATTTACCCTTTTAAAAATGTATTTTTCTGCATGTATTGAGGTGACACATGTATATTTTCTTTTAATGTGATTTTTGCTTTCAATGATTTTTCAAATTTTAACACTCTTGCGCCTTGTATTGGGAAAATAAATCCTACTTGAAAATGGTATGTTAACTAATATATTTTTCTTTGATTTATCCCTGGAATAAACATACATTCTCATATTCATTATATCACTTAACGTGAATATTAATGTATAGTTAATCATTTTATATATATATAATTTATAAATTTTGCATGAATAAGAAAAAATATTGACAGATTAAACTCTAATTTCCTTCCTGTTATAGTTTTTGTCTGAGTTTAGTATCAGAGTTATGCTGCCCCCAAGAGCCTTTTTGGAATGGATTCATGAGTGTTGCAAGTTCTTGTTAAATTTATATGGTTTCATGTCTACTAAAACGTCTGTCTGGTATTATATCCTCTAATAGTTTTTATTTTCAATTTGTAGAAAATGTATTATATGTATTCTTTTTCTAACTTTGTTCTTTGCTGTTATTTTTCTGTTGACATCCTTGGATTTTTCTACTCGTGCCATCAAAAAATATATAAATGATAATTAAATGACCTCCTTCTTTGCAATATATGTGCCTTTCATTTTGTTACCTGATTAAATATTTTCAATTGTGTAAACTAGTATCTCCAACATTATATGCATTTATATTATACATAGATACCTTTACATTATATGCATAGATTACATAACGTATTTACATAGAATGTATTAACATAATATATGATACACTGCGATTATATTCATGCATTTAGCAAATTGACTAATACAGTCACCCCAGTGAATTTTTCTTTACATCAGCTGGGTTCTATTTGCTAGCCGTTTAACATATTTCTACCCATTTGTTGCCGTTTGTGCTAAATTTGTGGGATTTCACGTCAATGCTTTGCTCGCTTCATAATAAAAGTTTGGCACTGTTTCTCCTTTTCTATGTTCCAAACCAGAGTAAGTATCAGCAAGTAAATCTTGTTTTCAAAGAAAAAAATCTGTGAGGCCACGTGGAAGTGTAGGGACAACAAAACACCCATTTCGCCTAAGGTCTCCAATGCGTCCGCGAGGACCGGATCAAACTATCTGGTGGGATCCCTTCAGAGCTGTGATTTCCTCCGATCCTTTCTCACTGTCTACATCTGGGCCTTCTCCCCTTTCATGATGTCCACGCTAGTACACAGGTTATCATAACAGTGAGGATCCCCTGTCAACTTTTATTTCATCCATCTCCTTTTTTATTTTGATCTCTCGTGGCTCCTGTCTCATTCATTCCTAGCGTGCCTCTGCATGTTTGACATTGCACTTACTTGCATTTGGGGTTTGGCTTGGACAGCAGAGCTTAGAGTCACAATGTATCTTACCCTTAGCGCCTCTCCACCATGAAGCACGGATTAATTGCATAGCCTGGTTGTGGCATTAAATACCTAAATAACTCAGCGTGGCTGATTCCAATATTCTTGGCTGCAACACGCTGACACATTATTTAAATTTTCACTCCCACGTAGGCACAGGCCACATTGCAAATTATAGCCAAAGTGAGTATGACTGCTGGCACACCTACCAGTGGAATTTCTATATAATCCAGGAACTTAAGCACTGCGTTGTTTTCTAAAACCATGAGCGAGGCCGGGATAGGTAGTTGAACACATCGTTTAGAACTTAAAGTTGTCCTGCCAACAGAGCCCCACTGAATAGGACATTCTAACCTAGTCTTTCTTCTGTTGACTTTTGCCCAGGTTGATATCATTTTTTGCACAAGTGGCATTGCCTTCTTGCTTATTCTAGGTATGGATTACTCTGTTTTTAATTTAGGGAATTTCCAATCATATGCAAAACTGTGGAAACTGCAGGGTGTTTAAATATGGTTTTGTTGTTGTTGTTGTTGTTGTTGTTGTTGAATCTGGAGCAGGAAGTCCTCATGCCACGAACACAAACCCTGTGCTAGAGCCAACGTTTTTGGTGTTGCTGTGAAGGGCGTCCCCCCTGGCTCTCTCTGCTCACAAGCCCCGTGTTTAGATTTTTGCCACTTATAAATGGGTTTCTAGGAGCTATTTCCTGATGCCTGTCTAAAATACCTTGGATGGAAGGAGTGTACCTACCCATATTAGCGCTAATAGAAAATGTCTCCATACCAGCCCACACGGGGCATTAGGGCTCTTTCACTAGAACTGTAACTGGAGATGAAAGCAGTGCCCTAAGGAAATCAGGTGCTTCTGCAAATTTTAGCACACTTTTACCTTGTTATCTATCAAAAAAATTAAAATAAAAACGTATAAAATACACCGACTAAAAGCAAAACTCCTTTAACTTTTTTAAAAAGATTTTATTGAGGAATTGGTGGAAGGAACAGCTGTTGGGGAATCAGGAGAGGGGAACAGATAAGTTGCTGTCCTTTTGTTCTTCAGTCTAGTGGAGGATGTCGCTTCACTGGCCCATGTTGGTATTATCATTGCGCTCTTCCCGGGTGAGGCAGATCGGTTGCCAATCATTGGATGGTTGCTCACAGCGGCTCATGGCAGCTCATGCTGGGTGCTGGTGACTCACGGTAGCTCACAGTAGCTCACGGCAGCCCACTGCAGCCCCACTGCAGCCTACACCATTGCTGACAAATCACAGCAGCCCAGCTCCAGGCTGAGCTGTTGTTCACCATCTTAGTTGTAGAGGGCGCAGCATCACTGGCCCTCATATGTGGGATCCAAACCGGGGTCCTGCTGCTCAGAGCTCGCACTCCCAAGCCAACTCTTAACCAACGAGCCACTCGGCTGGCCCTCCTCCTTTAACCCTTATTCACAAAGAGGCTTCTTAAAATTCGGCTTTGTTTATTTAGCAAGTACTCTAAGAGATTGAGTTAAAATTTGGGCCACAGAAAACGTTTAGCACAGGACCATGAGATGGCCAGTTTTTGATTGATCTATTTATTTTTATTTTTTCAACTTCATTGAGATATAATTGGCAAATAACCTCATGCCAGTTTGAGGTGTACAATGGCATGATTTGATATATGTACGTATTGTAAAATAATTACCACAATAAGGTTAGCTAACACATCCATCATCTCACATAATTACCTCTTTGGGTGTGAGTAGTGAGACCTATTAAAATCTGCTCTCTCAGCAACTTACAAGTATACAATACAGTGTAATTAACTATAGTCACCGTGCTGTACATCTCAAGAACTTATTCATCTTACAGCCAGAGGTTTGGTGCACTTGGACCACCTTTGCCTGCTTCTCCCATCTCCTTGCCTGCCCCTGGCAAACACCAATCTGTGTTCTGTTTCTATGAGTTTGTTGGTTGTTCTGTTTTATTTTATTGGATTGTCAGAAAAGTCATGACATATTTTTCTATGTTTTTTGTTGCAAAAATGCGTCATAACTTTTCCGACAACCCAATATATCCCACATATAGGTGAGATCATACAGTATTTGCTTTTCTCTGTCTGACTTATTTCACTTAGCGTAATGCCCTCTAGGTCCATCCAAGTTGTCACAAATAGCAGAATTTTCTTCTTTTTTATGGCTGAATAATTCTCTCTCTCTCTCTCTCTCTCTCTCTCTCTCTCTCTCTCTCTCTCTCTCTCTCTCTCACACACACACACACACACACACACACACACACAAGTTTGAACCATTAATTTCTTGCATTCATCCTAGAAAAAGTGCTACACACCTCATTGCTGAAGATCACTACAGTCACCTTCGAAGTACTCCCCTTGGGAAGCTATGCACCAATGCCAGCGCCTAGTCCACCCTTCAAAGCAACTTTGGAACTCTTTTTCTGGAATGGCCATCAGAGCTGTTGTCGCATTACCCTTGATGTCCTGAATGGCATCAAAATGTCTTCCTTTCAATATTTCCTTTATGTTTGGGTAAAGAAAGAAGTCATTGGGGACCAGATCACATAAGTAGAGAGGGTGTTCCAACACAGTTATTTGTTTCCTGGCTAAAAACTCCCTCACAGACAGTGCCGTGTGAGCTGGTGCATTGTCGTGATGCAAGAGCCATGAATCGTTGGTGAAAAGTTCAGGTCGTCTAATTTTTTCATGCAGCCTTTGAAGCACTTCCAAATAGTAAACGTGGTGAATTGTTTGTCCAGTTGGTACAAATTCCTAATGAATAATCCCTCTGATATCAAAAAAGGTTAGCAACATCAATGCAACAAGTTTGCGAACTTAATTGTCAGGCCTTTGTATAAACACTTAGGTTGTTTCCATGTCTTGGCTATTATAAATAAAGCTGCAGTGAACATGGAAGGTGCAGATATCTCTTCAAGGTAGTGATTTCATTTCAGTTTGATAAATACCCAGAAGTGGAATTGCTGGGTCATATGGTAGCTGTATCATTAATTTCTTGAGGAATTTCCAAATTGTTTTCCATAGCGGCTTCACCAGTTTACAATCCCACCAACAATGCGTGAGGGTTCCCTTTTCTCCACATTGTCTCACCAACACTATTATTTCCTGTCTTCTTGATAACAATCCTTCTAACATGAATGAGATGATAGTTCATGTTTGATTTGCTTTTCCCTTGTGATTCGTGAGGTTGAGCAGGTTTTCAGTGTATCTGTTGGCCATCTCTTGGCATGTCTTCTTTGGAAAAATGTCTCTTCAGGTCCTTTGCCCATTTTTAATTAGAATATTTATTTTTTGCTATTGAATTGTATGCATTCCTTTTATATATTTTAATAAGGGATATTAACCCCTTATCGGATGTATGGTTTGCAAATATTTTCTCCCATTTTGTAGGCTGTCTTTTCATTTTGATGATGGCTTCTTTTGCTTTGTAGAAGCTTTTGAGTGTGATGCAGTCCCATTTATTTATTTTAGTTGTGCTGCTTATGCTTTTCGTGTCAGATCTGGAATACCATTACCAAGACCGATATCAAGGAGATTTCTCCTTATTTCTTCTAGGGGTTTTATGATTTAAGGCCTTACCTGTAAGTTTTCAACCCAGTTTGAGTTAGTTTGTGTAAGTAGTATAAATAGAATTCCAACTTCATTTTTTGCCATGTGTTTATCCAATTTGCCCAAAACCATTTATTGAAAAAACTGTCTTTTCTTCTTGGCTCCCTTATTGAATATCAGTTGACCATATATTAGATGCCAGTTTTAAGTTGTGATCACTCTAGGTAGACTATAAATACTGGTATATATGGGATGCTTTAATATTTTAACTCAGCAGGGAAATGGAATGGCTGTAAAGTCAACACAAGTTACCCAAAGCAAGAATCAATCTCCTGCCTTATATCAGCTGTTTCTTTTAGAATTTCTAGTCCATATTCACCAAGAGAAAGAAAAAACAAACGGCACAAGATTATTTATGTTCAAATTCAAAGTTATATGAAGTAAATCTATATATATATTCTTAATGTTCTTAAGGCAGTTTTCATATTAGCAAATAATTATCTCTGTATCGTTTTATTTCTAACCTACCAGGTATAGTTGTCTCATAGCCTCTATTCAGGAGAAGTGTGAAATATAGTAATCATTCAGAAAAAATAAAATGGATGGGGCATATGTCCTGGAATTCTCTGCTCTTTTGTAGGAACACAGGATTTGTCTGCCTGGTGATTGTGAACATCCCCAGGGGAGCAGGCATTTTCTAGACCAGGGGTCGGCAAACTGCGGCTCACGAGCCACACGTGGCTCTTTGGGTACGTTCCATCTCAAAAGTTTGCCAACCCCTGGAAGAGCCAATCCTGTCCCTCACAACAATTTCCAAATTATTCAAGAGCCATAAATATATTTTTACATAATCACCATTATGTGAATAATATCCTTTAAAAATTTTATAGATGAAACTATGATAGTTTCATTTTCATTTTCAGTTTTACTTCAGAGCCACATGTACGCACCCAAAGAGCCGCATGTGGTTCACAAGCCACAGTTCGCCGACCCCTGCTGGCTCTTCCGTCTCAAAAGTTTGCTGACTCCTGGTTGAGACAGTTGGAGGTGGTGATAGGCCTACTATAAGACTCTGTGTCTCAAATTGACACTTTATAGTTTCATCTCCATTTTCTTCCTTCTCATGGAAGTGCTAATAAGTTTAAAGAAAAACTGGCCAAGAGACTGTCAAAGCAAAAAATAAAAAAATAAAATAGAAGAAGAAGAAGAATAGAAAAGGAATAGCTTGTTGAGACGTGACTGCATTTTTAAACAGTTAGGGAATGAAACCCTGTTATTACCATTGTTCTGTCATCTTTGTTTTCCAGAAAACGATTCCTATCTTATGCTTTGATACAAACCCCAATCAACATGCATAGATCTTGCTGGTTAATAAGATAAAGAGTGAATAAAGAGAAGATAAATGGGCTCATACATTTAAGATCAGCATTTGGAATCCCTGCAAGCCAGCCTCTGTATCATGGTCAAAGAGTTTCCATTTATTACCAATTAAAGGTCATTCACAAGACTTATCCAAACAGCAAATGTCATTGGCTCAACAATAATTCCTAACGCATAGAAAGACAAGGAGATAAGGACATACCTTTCTCTGTAACGTCAACGAAACGTGTACTTTGGGTCTCTGCCAACCCAATGGGGACACTAGATGGAGCCTGCTGACATGGTTTCAACTCTGTTCTTCATTTGGGGTTCAAATGTGACCAGGCTGCCCTCTGGGGAGATGCTATTAATAGCAGCCCCATGGTACCTTCAAAGAGTTATAAATTCTTTCTAACAGGTGTGAGAATGGCTGTTACCAACAAGACAAGAAATAACCAGTGCTGGAGAAGATGTGTAGGAAAAAAAGACCCTTATATACTGCTGATGGGAGTGTAAAATGGTGCAGCCACTGTGGAAACAGTATGGAGTTTCCTGAAAAAAATTAAGAATAGAGCTACCATAACATCTAGCAATTCCACTTCTGAGTACTTATTGAAAGAAATCAAAAATATTAAATCAAGGGCCAGCCGAGTGACTCAGTTGCTTAAGAGCTTGCTCAAGAGTGTGAGCTCTGAGCAACAGAGGGCCACCGGTTCGATTCCCACATGGGCCAGTGAGCTGCACCCAAGCTGAGCTGCAGCGGAGCTGCCAACAGGTGGCAGGATGGCTCAGCTGGTGAGAGCACATGCTCCTAACAACAAGGTTGCCTGTTCCAGATGGTGGGTTACGCCCACCCACAACTAAAGACTGAACTTGGTACCTTAAGCTTAGCTGCCACCTGAGTGGCTCGGGATAGAGTGCACACTCTTAATAACAAGGTTGCTGATTCGACTCCCACATGGGATGGTTGCTACACCCACCCACAACTAATAGAAAACAGCACCTTGAACTGAGCAGCACAGCTAGACTTGGAGCTGAGCTTGCTGCACCCTCCACAACTAAGATTGAAGGACAACTTGGCTGTTCCCCTCCCCCAATTCCCCAACACTGTTCCCCTCCCCCAATTCCCAATTTATATATATATATATATATATATATATATATATATATATATATATAATCAAAAAGATAATATGCATACCTATGTTCATTGAACCATTATTCACAATAGCCAAGACATGGAAACAACCAAAGTGTCTTTTGATAGATGACTGGATAAAGAAGATGTGGTTATATATACAATGCAAATACTGCGCAGCCATCAGAGAAGATGAAATAGTGCCATTTGCAACAACATGGATGGATCTTGAGATTATCATGCTAAGGGAAATAAGTCAGATGAATGAGGACAAGAATCATGACTTCACTCATGTGCAGGATATAAAACAGAAAGCAGCAGCTGAAAAAACAAAACGAGCAACCAAACAAATAAAAAAAACAAAGTCATAGACACAGACAACAGTATGGTAGTTATCGGAGAGAGGAGAGCGGGAGGTTGAAGAAGGAAAATGGGGTCGAATATATGGTGATGGAAGGTGACTAGACTCTGGATGGTGAGCACACAATGCAATATACAGGTGATGTATTATAGAATTGTACACTTGAAACTTATATAATGTTATGAACCAATGTCAGCCCAATACTTTTTTTAAAGTTATAAATTTTTGCCATTGGGAATGATCACCCAATATCGTGCAGTAAATGACAGATAAGGAGAGTTTAAATCCAGAACTTCTGCCTAAAATTCAATGCAACATTAGGGGATACACTTGAGAGTTTGTTTTATTAGTGGGGCCAAAGATTAGTAGGAAAAATAATTTATTAATAAAACCTGAGTTATAGCTCTGTATACGCCTTTCCAGCTGATAGATATTGTACAAGGCACATAATGATTTGGAGTGGCATTTCCTTCTCTATAAAATAAGCTAATAATGCTTTTTTTTTTTCACTGCAAAAATAAGAAGAGAAATTGCATGGAAAGCACTATGTAAATTCCACAGCATTATAAGGATGAAAAGTTGTATTGCTACAGATATTATTATACTCACATGAAAGCCCAAATGAAGTAGTCCTTTCTATAAAGAGCTGTTTGCTTCTGCCAGGAATAAATTCCACTACTAAAAAAAAAAAAAAAAGATTTTTTTTTTTCCCCTTTAATTAGGAATGAATGAGCTGCCTGTAGTACTTTTGGCCTCCGTCTTGAATAGATGTGTGCAAGGTGGACTTTCGGGGGAAAAGCATTCTGTAAAATGATGTGTAGTTCAATGGGACTTGGACAGTTTTCTAACTATCATGACTCCCGGGTTGATGTTGACTTCTTGTAACCATACCTGGGGCAGGTGGCCATACCTGCACCTGAAGGTTTAAGTTACCTGCATGGGAATAAATAGTAATTTGATCTTCTGTTAAGGGTTAGTCAGTCTGAAATCATTTGATACATCCAAGTGTCGATATCTGGTTGTCTCTTACTATCTTTAAGACTCATAAGGTACAGAACTGCAGTTCAAATACATTATTTCCATGTAAAATTAAACTTCCAAAGCTATAAAAGTGCAACTCATTTATGGAGCATGGACCTTGTCATTTCTGTCTTTTTAAAATATGTTTTATTACAGTTGACATAACAGTAGTACATTAGTTTCAGGCGTACAACACGGTGATTAGACATTTATATAACTTATGAAGTGGTCACCCCAATAAACCCAGTACCCATCTGAAACCACCCATTGTTACTACAATATTATTGACTGTATTCTCCATGCTATACCCTACCTCCCCATGACTATTTTGTAACTGCCATTTGTACTTCTTAATCCCCTCCTTTCACCGCCTCTGAAAGAGACGCATGCTGATGCACTAGTTGGGTGGGGTGGGACCACCGGGAATGAGGAAGGTGGAGTGAGCGGTGTTAGCCAGGACGATGGAGATCCACTCTTGGCGCTTGTGTGCACCTGCCAATTGGGTGGGGGGAGGGCTCAACAGAGGGACAATGGTGCGTGGAGGCACTTCTGTCTGGGAGAAAGCTGCCACTCCAGCCCTTGTCCTGAGACCAGACAGCTCAGTTCCTCCCCATATGTCCCCCGTAACTTCTGAGCAGCTGCCCCAGTGCTGGGGCGCGCAGAGCGAATGAGTCCATCCGTGAGTAACTCCTGTGTGGGCCTTTTAAGACAAGTGCCTGTGATTCCAGCTACCTTCATCTCACCCAGCCACAATCTCTGCTGTTGTTCACAGCCAGAAGTTATGGGGACGTCTCTTCCCCACACTGGAACCACGGGCTGGGGAGCCTGGTGTGGGGATGGGACCCCTCTGAGGGGGACCTCTGCCTCTGAGATATTTCTCCTGATTTTTAACGGCCACATGTGGGTCGAGATGCCTTCCTCCATACTTTTGTAGTTGAAGGACTTCCATTCAGCTAGATTCTCAAAGATGGCTATTGTGTCATTTAGCTGTAATGCTAATGTGCTTATGGGAAGAGGCGAGTACAGCGTTTACCTGCTCCACCATCTGACCGGAAGCCTGGCCTTTTCATTATTTAAATAGGTTTTTACATTTTTCTTTGCAGAGAGAAAGCATCCCTCATCATTGGAATGTGCATGTGGTTGTTCTTGGGGCTACCTTTTGTATTTTATGCCCCCAAAATTCAAATTATGGAAAATGTGCTGATTTTCAAAAGGGGTAAACATAGTTTTACATTTCCTTTTCCAGTGCTTTCAGATTTGAATGTTTGGACGACTGCTTTCATTCCTGATGATGCTCGTACAGTGATAGCTATGCACTGTTAATTATCGGCCACTTTTGTTAAAACAGGAAAACTGTAAAGGAATATTTGATTCTTTCTGTAAAATTTAGACTATTAGATGAAAGAAATATTAGCATGTAAATTTCAGTTTGGCATTATCCCCTGCTCTCCCACCTACCCCCACTCCCCCCACACACACGTAGCGATCATTTGAAAATAAACAGAGTTTTCTAAATTCCCTTTGAGTTCCTCAGAAGACTCTCCAGTGGCTAGTGTAGTCCACTGTCAGTGTTTATTTCCAAATCTTAATTGTGCAGCATAAACAAAACGCATAAAACCTGTGGTAATTTCAGATCCTAGATCTGTTTTTCCTTTAAGGAGAGTAATTTCAGTAACACCACCCTAGTTTTTCTTGTGCAACTTTGTTCATCCTTCCTTCCCCAACATCGCTGCTTAAGTCCTTCGTCTCTCTTCCCACTAGAAGATATCCAGAACAGAAAAGGAGATAGCTATGGATTGTTGCACATTGATTTTTGTATCCTGCAACTTTACTGTATTCATTTGTTGTTTTTAATCGCTTTTTAGTGCAGTCTTCAGGGTATTCTATACAAAGAAATTCCCAATTTGGATGCGTTTTATTTCTTACTCTTGCCTGATTGTTCTGGCTGGGACTTCCGATACTACATTGAATAACAGTGGTGAGAGCGGGCATCCTTGTCTTGTTCCTGATCTTAGAGGAAAAGCTTTCAGTTTTCACCGTTAAGTATGATTATTAGCTGAGGGTTGTGCTATATGGCCTTTACCATGTTGAGGTATTTTCCTTCTATACTCATTTTACTAAGTGTTTTAATCATAAATGGATGTTGTATCTTATCAAATTCTTTTCCTGCATCTATTGAGACAACCATATGATTTTAATGTTTTATTTTGTTTATGTGGTGCATCACATTGATCAATTTGCGTGTATTGAACCATCCTTGTATCCCTGGGATGAACCCCACTTGATGGTCATGTATAATCTTTTTAATGTATTGCTGTATTTGGTTTGCTAGAATTTTGTTTATGATTTTTGCATCTGTATTCATCAGAGATATTAGTCTGTAATTGTGTGTATGTGTGTGTGTGTTATCCTTACCAGGTTTTCATATCAGAGTAATGTCGGCCTCATAAAATATGCCTCTTCTTGAATTTTTTTGGAAGAATTTGAGGAGGACAATGATATATAGATGATGTATTATAGAATTGGACACTCGAAACCTATGTAAGTTTACTAGCCATTGTCACCCCAATAAATTTAATTTAAAAGAACGGCACAGCTGGAATATAAAATAGTTATCACAAATGGTAGCAGGTATTAGCATTGGAATGGTCCCACTCTCATTGTTGGACCTGCATGAGATCAGTGTGACAAATGTTGCCCCCTGTATTTTGTGCTCCATTCAAGTGACAGTTCACATGAAGAGGTGGTTTCATCAGCCTTCTGTCATTTGTTCTTTCTCAGCTGCATTTTGTATTTTATCCCAGAACTGAACCCACAGTGTGTTTTCGTGGGACAGTTTGTACTTTCTGAAGCTACCATGGAGAAATAGATAAGGATTTGGGTCCAGCAAGTGTTTTCAGGTCATCAGAATTGGTTCACCCTCTGATGGCTTATCAGTTCTGTTGTTGGTGGAGTGGTTACTGAATCAAAAAACTTGAAAATGTTCAATCCAGAAGGGTAGTGGACCATCCCCAGAGATAGGATTAGGAGAGTGGGTGGAATGGTGGCGGTATGCTTGACTACCAACCGCTGTTGCAATTGTCACACTGTCATCTCCTGAGTCACGCTACTTTAGAAAAAAAGTCCCTGTGATATGTAGAGAGAAAGATCTAACTTCTGTGACTTTTGCTTTAGGAAGCAGAAAGAAAGTTCCCTAGAGTTCTGAACTATTTTCAGAATTCTTCATATTTGCTCTCCTTATCCTTTTTCTGAGCAAGGTTCATTGGTTTGTGTCTTTTGCATGTTTTCTCAGATCATCAAAGAAAAATACAAGGTCTGAAACCTCTCACTTTCTTTACTATTACTATTTTTTTTTTACATCCTTTAAGTTAACAAATGTGAATGCAGATTCTATATGTGCTCAAATTTATGATGTATCACATATTGGGCTAAATTCCAAATTTGCCATCTTCATAAGTCCTAGGTAGGGGGTAAAATGAAAATTTCTTCCCTCTTGAATATAGTCATTTTAACTTCTTGACAAGTGTAACTATTACCCCTGAGCTATACTGGTGAGCTGTGTCAATACTAGCAGAAACCTGTTTTTATCCATTCAGTATCAAGAGCGCAAAATCACAATTTAGGATGATGAGAATGGAGCAAAGAGAAGCGTGGGTGCCTTTGTCTTGTGTAGAAAACTAACCATCACTTTAACTTCATATAACTAACAGGAGAGAGAAAGGGGAAGAAATACGATGAAGAGAAACCAATGACATTGTAAATGTTTCAGTAGAATAAATTAAAAGATCATTTCATGAGGACACTTTACCGTCAAGGTACACAGAACAGTATTTCTATTTTGCGTGATGTCTTTATATTTTATTTTGGCGTTTTCCCGCAAACTTTCTAACATGGGTCTTACTTTTCTACACTCTCACTCTGCACAAAAATCTCACATCTTCAAGTGTATCTCTCTTGTTATCTCTCAAACGTTGTTTTTTTGTTGTTTTTTTGTTTTTTTAGCTGAGCCATACTGCCACCTGTTGGCAGCTCAGCTCGGGCCAGGACTCGAACCGCTGTTACTCAGAGCTCACACTCTTGAGTGAGCTCTTAACCAACTGAGCCACTCAGCCAGCCCTCTCAAATGTTTTTGATCATTGTCTATGTCGTAGGTTGCACTGTGCCCATGTACATACCCTTAAAATGAGAGGCCAACAGTCCCATTTGGCCATAAGAAAAATTATAAGCGTTGAGCTTGCCTGAATGTGATCCTTTATGTCAAAGGCCTGCAGTTCATAGTGATGGACTGAGTCCAGCCTGTTTCTGTAAATAACATTTATTGGAAAATTGCCATGCTCAACACTTTACCTATTGCCTGAGGCTGTGTCGGCACTCAAATAGTAGTATTGAATAGTTGTAGCAGAGACCTTATGGTCTGCAAAGCCTAAAATATTGATTATTTTGACCTTGTACAGAAAAATAAAGTTTGCCCACCCTTGTTCTAAATCTAAGCAGGCAGTGTATATAGATTTTTAAAAAATGTGGTGAGTTCACCTACAATAGCTATTGTACACATTGAGATTGGACATTTTTTTATATGCATTTTCTTTTTTTTTTTTTTAGAAGAGGTTATTTAAGCTGGCGTGGCTGTTGATGAATTACTCTGGCCATCCCACCCACAAGTCTTCTACAGTTTGGGTGGGATGCTCTCTAAGTGTGTCTGAGCCAGTAACTTCATCAACTGAAACATGGATTTGCTTTACATAGAACCACCTGAGACTTAATGTAGACTTGTGGACCAAAAAGCACAATGATTATAATAATAAAAGTAATAGTAAGAATGGATTCTTCAACCTCAGACAACATTGTAACCTAGGGTCCAGGAGAAGTTATATTGTATCATCGCAGCCTTACTGTTATTTCATCAGATATTTTGTAACAAAACAGCACATTTTGTCCCAAAGTGCTCTGTTTAGGATGAGATGCAAGTGACCTTCCCATTTAGGACCAAAGAGATCAAAAGAAAAAGTCCAGTATGCTGATACAATTCTGGAAATAATCCAATATGTACATATAATTCCTGCAACACACATTGAAATCCGTGGAGTTATTTTCAAAGGGTGTTTCAAGTATGGTATTGGCATGTGATTGTGTGAAATGTGGGATTTTATGTATGGAACTCATTCTTTGACTAATTCTCCTCTGACATAAATGTGGACACTGAAAATTTATAACCAAGCAAGGCTGGTGGTTACCATATCACAGAGCTCAGCTATAGACCATCTCAATCTTTGCAGAAAGTTGTATTGGAAAGTGCTACTCTTAAAGTATAGAGGATAATAAATTCTGTTTCTAAAAGGCAAATTAGTGATAATTTTCAATATTGTGACACATTTTCTAGGATAAAAATACTTATTTCAAAATTCACTTTTCAAATTCCACTATCTAGTGACATTTCAAAAAATGACAACAACTTATCAAATACATATGAGAGCACGGTTAAACGGTGATCAAGATTTTCTTTACCTGAGAACTGGTACCTTTTGATTTTTTTTTCCCACGGTGAATTTTGAAATATCCATCTTGTATATCTAGAGACTTCATTTGAATCTGGCAAAAATGCTCAAAAGATGACCTTTTCATGCAAGAGAAGTTAAATGTGGCATTATCATATTGTATGTTTTATTATTTCGACGTTCGTCAGTTTAATGCTGAGTGAAAAATGATGGCTATCTTTTTCCCCCCTTGAACTCAATAAAGTGTTATTAAGTGGGCCCTGGAAGGCATTTATTAAAGGCATTTATTAAGGCAGGATGGGGGGGCATTCAATAGCCTGGTTATTGGTTTCTCGGGTCTAACTTCATATTTCAGAACTAACTTAATCTGTGTGTTCCGTGGACTTGACTTTTAAGGGAAAGTACCACATTTTACACAAAAAAGTGGAGATATCTTTCAGAGCTAAAGGGCCATTTTTCATGATTTCTCATATGTGTATGCCCTGTAAAAATCAACAAACGGCTTCACGATTGAGGACTGTAGACTTGGTGACTCACAGGCATTTACCTGAAGAGTTGTCACCGTCACTTGAGAATGAAATAAAATGAAAATAAAAGTAAACCGCAGTCTGTTATTTTCCCCAGAAACCTGCTCCTCACTTATTCCTTTGGTGGAGTCTTTGAAACAAATTTTAACTGCATTCCCATTACGTAAGGCCCACAATCCTTGGGAATAAGGCATGATACAAAGTTATAGAAAACAACAATTATTAAGATGTTTTCACAGAGATCGCATTTCCCTGAGAAGTGCCTTTCTGTTAAATCATTGAATTGATGGTATGAAGGACGTTTTGTTCTCCCCCAATACAACCAATTATTATATTACTCAAAAAAAATGAAGATGATTTTCAAGACATGTTTATAAAGCCTTCATTTTGAAGTATATACTTTATTGAAATATGTATGGCATACCATTTTGAGCAAACCACTTTTAAAAAAAAGTTCTCACCTATTTTCTATTTAATACCTTATCTGGTAAATTGGGTTTTGGGGGGGCATGTGGAATAGGTTTTTTTTTCATGCTGTAATATATGTATTTCATCATGCATTCTGTGTATTAGAAAGCTAATCCTTAGCAACCAATTAGGATTTTTATCCATTATCGTTTTAAATATTTTTTAAAAGCAGTTGGTCCAAAATTGAATTGTACATTAGTGATGAAATGTTAAAATGTAATTGTCTATTAATCTGTCTCCCTCTCCCCCTGTCTTTCCCTCCTTTTTCTCTCTTTGTCTCTCTCTCTTTCATGTAAATAGTCTTCAAAAATATTGCCCATGGTCCACGAGTGTCGCTAATGCTCCTAGGGGTCATTGTTAAAAATGGTAGTTTTTGAGCCACTGGAAACTTCCTTTTTTTACAGAATCTAGTTTGTGTGTGTGTTGGGGGTGGGGGGTGGGGGGCGGCGAGGCGTGACACTGAAATGTGAGATCTGCTATCTCAATGTGAAGTTTAAGGCTTAGAATTTGACTTGGGCTATTGTGTGAGTGACTCCGTGACCCAACAGGTACCTTTTCCTCCGCCTTTTCCTTCTTGCTCTGTGCCATGTCTGTCATCTAATGAGCTCTTATCTCCGAGGGCAATTGCATGGCTAGTGATCTTTTTGAAACATTTCATCACTAGTATCTCCTTTACTTTTGTTCTCTCAAGGCCCAATGCCTGTCAGCCAAATTGACTCAGTCTGATTTTAGACTTACTACTCTGTGTATGTCAAACGTAGCATTCTCAGAATCCTTGGTTGTGTGTTAGAAGGTCGTGTCCCATGAACAGTAGGTCAGTCCAGCATCCTAATTGCGTCAACGCGATTACCTCCCTCAGTTAATTACTCAAGGTGGCGTCTAGTGTAAAAATGATACCTTACTGATTTATTTATGAGAAAGGGTGCAGCTTTAATGTAAATAAGCAATGCATTTGTTGGTTTATTTTAGCTCTTTCCAGTTGACGATGCGTGAAAGTGATTAGCTGCTTGTGATGGATTCTGGTGATGTGGAGAGAAGGGCAATACCGTGGTAGATTCACTGTGTGCATTGTGGATTTAATCACCGATAATACAGCAAGAGTGTGGTTTTCCTACATCCTTTCCTAAAAATATATATATAACAATGCAATCTTCTGATAAACGTAATTATATCAGAGTACGTATTCTGATGTACTTCATGAGCAGCTATTCATGGACATCAGCGTGAAGTTATTATTGTCTACATAGAGGACTCAATTTCGTGGAACATGACAAATTCTAACAATGACACAAGATAGAAGGGCCCATGATCCATGACACCCTTACAGAGATAGGTTGGGAGAACCCATCCCTGAACTTGAGGAAGAACTCACTCACTGTATATAAAGATCAAAGTGACAAATATTTGGGAAAATGGGTCTGAACTATAGGAATCCTATTGTAGGGCCAACGGGGAGCGAATATTCAAATTGAGGTTTGGCTCAGGAAGGCAGTATATAAATTCACTTTATCAATATCCACTTTACTAGATGCTAGATTTAAAACCAATGGACTCATTTGAATGTTTGGATAAAAAAAAATATTTAAGTTTTCCTAGAACACTCAGGTTGGCCATTATAGAGGTGTTCCAGCTGTTGAGATAATGGCCATTTTCAGAAACGCTTTAGCTTAAGGCTCTAGGACTCGCCAAATTTCTGTCCCCCTGCCTCAATCCTTTATTAATTGCTGCAAGTATTTAAGAAAAGTCCTACCATGCTTTAGACCCTTGAACCCTGAAGGAAGTTTGCAGCTGTCCCATGCCACCAACATGTGGACAAAACATTTGGGGAGGGTTGCGGTGAGGAGCGAGTCTGTCATTTCTGTTATGGATGGATTTCACCCAGGTGACCTGGGCGATGGGGGCGCTGAAGGTGAGGACACAGTAACGCACAAAGGTCTTTGAAGTGGGTGCCACTCTGGAGTAGATGGAATGCTTCATAGCTTCAGGGGACATGAACTGTGCACAGAGGCAGTGCGGCAGTGAAAGCCTGGGACTTTCCAAGCGCTGTAGCTCTAGGCAAGAAATGGCATTCTCTCAATCCTAGCACGGCCCCTGCCTGAACTGTAAGCGGCCAGCTCATAGCATGGGTTGCCTTTCGAACACTTTATGGCACGCAACAAGCCAACAGCTGAAATCGGGGTGGGGGAGCATAAGTGCGCACGAGAGAGAGAACAGTGATTTGTGATTTGTTGGCGTAATAACCAAGATACCTGCAGCACAAGCACCAATTGTAGCAGGAGAGCCAGATGCTGGACACCAGGGACAAAGGAACGGCTTAGCATGTGTCACATGACGGAGTCTGTTCTCTGCTTTTCTGTGACCCTGCTCCTAATTCACTTATTGGCTCCAGTGGTTTCGGGCCAGTGAGAGGAAAACTCCTAAAACATTGGAATCCTTACATCCTCTTGTGAGCACTGCCTGCCAAAAGGAAGAGATAAAGAACTAATATAATTGCAAGACAAGGGGTTTGTTTTAAAATTGTGTGTGTGTGTGTGTGTGTGTGTGTGTGTGTGTGTGTGTACTATTTTCAACCCAGAGTCACAACCTCCACTATCATCTTTTCTAATCACATACACCCCACCCTCCTACACACACTCACACCCACAAAATCAACAACCAGTTCAGCAACCTTTGCTTCCACAACCCACACACAATGCAAAGTTTGAGAACCCAGAGCCACAAAAAATGAAAACCAAAATTAGTTTCTGTGTTTGTTTCTTTCTTCAGGTGTGAAATAAACATTTGCAGCTACCTAATAAACTTGTGATAGCACAGCAATAGCCAAGGGAATAATTTTTCACACCCAAATGCTTCCTTCCAGAATAGGCGTAGCTGCTCAAGCTCATTAGTCCAGGTCATCCAACAAAGCATTCCAGTTGTCAAATCTCAGGGTAAATATTGATCCCTTCCATTTGGTGCCGTTTCCTCATAATCCCGCCTTCTCTTTGGAGCTCAATTTGCCTCTGCAAGACTCATTCAGAAGGTTAGTTTCTATTGGGTTTATTTCCGTGTTCAATGATTTTGTAGATGTTGGCTTGCATATGTTGGTTTGGTTTTGTTATAAAAATAATGTAATCATGTAACAGAAAATTTAAAAGTAAGTTTACTAAATATTCATTCTATGTATATTTCTTTCCAGGCTTGTAACGTACGCAACTTAAATATGTTTCATGGCCTTTTTCATGTCTTTTTCTACACTGTGCTGCCACTCAGCGTGCTAACATCAGGCATACCCATGTCTTATAAATATTGTCCCTCCTCGTTTCAATCGCTAGCGCCTGTGTTGTTCTGAGAGCGTGCAGGAATTAACTATTGGCAACATCCTGACATACTGAGAAATGCTACTGCAAACACGTTTGTACTGCAGGTTGTTCAGTATTTTGGAAGAAATGCTTAGTCCCGACTTGCTCAGGAATCCAACTGGCAGATCAAAGCAGGTGACTGGTTTCCTGGCTTTTCATTCAAATCGACAACTGCTTTCCCCAAACCTATGCAACTTCTACAAGATAATGGACTATGCAACAAAGAACTGTACGATACTCATGACAGGCAGGGTGAATGCAACCTTTATAAAACTAATAGAAAAAAATATGTTTTATAAATTGAATATATGTATTATTAGCAAGGCTGATTTTTCTCTCCTCTGGAGACTCATTGATTGCCAATTTGATGAACAATAATGTCCATTTTCTGGACAAGTTAATGTCCTGATACCTTAGGATTTTCTCCCTGCAGACTTTCAACGTGCTGTTTCTATGATAACTTTGAAACATACCTGTTTCTAATGTTTTCCTAACCTATTATTCATTTTTGTATTTCACGTTTGCATTGAAAATTATGAACTGTTTCAATGTCTGAAAGCCTGTAACCCATATTTGGCAGATATGAATGATTTAATCCATAGCTATTTCACATTTCCTCTTTTAAAAAATAGTAATAATTACATATTTGATATTTATAGATCATTACAGGTTTAAGAAACATTTATAAGTGAAGAGCAAAAACTGGTAGATATATTATTTGAAAAAATACATTAATCAAAAGAAATTAAAGAGGGGCCAGCCAAGTAGCTCAGTTGGTTAAGAGTGCGAGCTCTGAGCAACAGGGTCGCCAGTTCGATTCCCACATGGGCCAGGGAGTTGCACCCGAGCTGAGCTGCCATTGAGCTGCCAACAGGTGGCAAGATGGCTCAGCTGGTGAGAGCACGTGCTCCTAACAACAATGTTGCTGGTTCGACTCCCACATAGGATGGTGGGCGTAGCCCACCCGCAACTAAGATTGAACACGGCACCTTTAGCTGAGCAGCTGCTAGCTGCCAACGGGCGGCCAGATGGCAACTGGACTTGGAGCTGAGCTAGCTGCACCCTCCACAACTAAGATTGAAGGACAACAACTTGGCTGTTCCCCTCCCCTAATTCCCCAACACTGTTCCCCTTCCTCAACTCCCCAATAAAATTTTGAAAGAAATTAAATATATGTAGGTGGGACAAAATTATAGTACATAGTAACACAGTAGGTTTTATCTTATAATGTGAAGGTGGTTTAGCCTTCAAAACTCAATTAATGCAACTCAATCCTTCAATATATTGAAAGATTTATTGGGATATAATTGACCTAAGGCACATGTTTAAATTCCAGTACTAATTGGTTATTGTTGAAACACACAGAATATGTAGGAGTTGGAACACTCAATATTGTTCTGATGTCAGTTATCTTCACATTGATCTATATATTTAATAAAATCCCAATCAGATTTCCAGCAGGCTTTTTTTTTTTTAGAAAATGACAAGTTGAATTTGAGATGCATATAGAAATGCAAAGGACGTAGCTTGGTCAAAACAGTTTTGAAGAAGAAAAATGATTTGGAGAACATTCAAAAACTGGTAGATATATTATTTGAAAAAATACATTAATCAAAAGAAATTAAAGAGGGGCCAGCCGAGTGGCTCGTTGGTTAAGAGTTGGCTTGTGGCCTGGCTGAGTGGCGTGTTGGTTAAGAGCTGACTTGGGATGCCAGAGGGCCCTGGTTCGGATCCCACATATGAGGGCCAGTGACACTGCCCTCCACAGCTAAGATGCTGAACAACAGCTCAACCTGGAGCTGGGCTGCCGTGAGTCGCCGGCGACGGCGTAGGCTGCAGCCCTTGCTGCAGTGGGTTGCCATGGGCTACTGTGTGTAGCCAGCAGCCAGCGTGAGCAGCCAGCAGCCACAGTGAGCAGCCGTCCAGAAGCCAGCAACTGATCTGCCTCGCCAGGGAAGAGCGCAATGATGGTGCCAACTTGGGCCAGTGAAGCAACGTCCTCCACAACTAGACTGAAGAACAAAACAACAGCAACTTGTCTGTTCCCCTTCCCCCAATTCCCCAACGCTGTTCCTTCCCTCAATTCCCCAATAAAATCTTTAATGAAAAATTTTAAAAAAGAGTAATGAGTCTTCGGATTATATTTCTGAGGAATATTTTTTTTGGTTTGTTCACAATGTCCATTTCTTTAAAGTGTTTTGTTGGATTTGCCCTATGTATTCTGTATTTTTCATGTCATGGCAAAAAAGTATTTGTTTTTTCAATAAAAGAAATTTCAGATTTGAATCCTCTAGCCAGTATATAGAAACACAATTGATTTCCATACATTAAGTATGTCTTAGGCAGTATTTTTTATTGAATGCTGGACATTGTGCATTTGACCATATATTCCTATTGTTCTGGGACACTTAAATTATGAGGGCACAGTTTGATTTTTTTACATGTCACTGTTAAGGTTTGTTATACTGGACCAAAGTGGTTGTCAAGTGAAGGCTATTTATTCTTTACCGAGGCAAAATCCTTCTGTGCATCTTATCCAATACCCCTTCCTCTGAGGTTTTCTAGGGTGGCTGGTTAAAACAGGAACTGTTCCTTGACCTGGTTGGTCCTTGTCTTAAAAGCGGTCTCTTTTTCTATTTTCTTCATTTTTGATTGTTTCTTGAATGATGTAAATCAGGTCCCTCTCAGTCCATGTTGGCCAGTGACTGATGTATGATCCCTCTTTTTAATCCTTATTTTTAATGTAAAATGAGGAAGTTTTCTATAGTTAGTCCCATTTTCTACATATGTTTCTGAAAATGATTTTTTAAAATTCTGTTTTGTGTGATTTAAGTGTGATGGCCCTCAACTACTTAATGTGGTCACATCAGACCTATATGTATTGCTATTTTCATATTTCATTTGCCCACTTCTATGAATGGTTATATTAACTGCCTTAGTGTTTATTTTTTCTGTTTTGCTTCATATCCGATTCATTTTAGCTTGCATTTTATTGCTTATCTCTTGGGCTTTTCCCCTCAAAAAGAACTAGGTCTTCAAGTGTGAATTCTTTTTTAACTACCAGAGCCACCATTTCCAGTGAAACAAAATTTTAGTAATCCAATTTTGTTTATGTTTTAGATGGCTACAGACTACTCTACATATCCCTTCTTTCTTATCTACTAGTTTCAACTGAAAAGGGAAATACAGAACCTTGATGTTGATGATTTATCAAAGAATGAATAATACAATAACACATATCAAATTCATAAGGACACAAAAGGAAGAATTATATTTCAGGAAACCTAGTTCAACACAAAGAGTTTTGTAATCCTTTCCCATCCCTGGCAGGGATAACTGACAATGATGTAGGTTTACTAGAAGCCTGGGACAATAATTTTAGCCATCTCATGTCACCGGATCCTCTCTAAGGGACTCATGCAAAGATCTGCAATGGGCTGGTTTTGCAAGCATAGCCACTTAACAAAGCGAGCTTTTATGAAAGGATTAAGTCATTAATAATGAAGAGTGTTTATCCACAGAAGAGCCTCAAATCCTATTTGGATGAAGATAGGCTTTCTTTCTCTCTTGCAGCTGTCCTAGCCTGAAGCAGGGAGGGAATTTTCAGCTCAGGATGGGCGTGAGTCCAGAGGACTGGGAGGAGGCAGCCCAGGGTGCAGGCATGATTTCACTGTAGGTGCTCCCTCAGAGGGCAATTTGGACTGCTTCTCACATGGATATAGATTTGCTAGGGTTCAGCCACTTCCTCTCTGTACACACCACTTTACCTCATTCGATTTCAGATGTGTTTGGATGTATTGCTTGTTCAATCAGCAAAGTGACCTCTCTGCTCTCATATAGAATTATTACAAAATGTATAAAAAGCATACTAGTCCTAATTATTTCCAAGAATCCCACAATTTAGATTAGATTTAGGTCAAGTGTGCAAAAAAAATGGCTAGAGAATAAAATAAATGTGAACATCCCAAAATATGACCTGTATGTACAATGGAATGCAAAATACACATGATGTCATACATGGAATGTACTTCATACAATGAGCCTACTTATGTTACATATTTACATGTCATAAATATTACTTGATGTTATGTTCACACTGTGGATGACTATCAGTTGCCTTTGTACAGTATGGAAAGATGTACAGTTGCAACTTGAGTTGAATGGAAGCTCCTATGACATCATCACCACCATCACTACCACCACCACCCCCAGCTTCTATCTTTGTCAAAATTGTGGCTCAGAGCATCGATTCGAAAATGAGACTGACTCTAGGGCTGCCATCGACTCACCTAGCCTTGGAAAAATTTATCTTTCATCCAATTTCCATCTCCTTGACTCTGAAAGGAAGAATGGAGATGTAACAGCAGGTCATCTTTTCCAAAATATTAAATTACTTAATATATGAAAACTGCCTGGAACAAGGTAAACCAGTAACAAATATTAATCGCTACCATCTTGGCTTTTGGGAAACCACTTTTCCCTAGTGTCACTCACGATTACTTTCAGGGCTGAGTGACAATAAGTTATAGATAGAAGATTAGATATACGTGATATAGATATATAGATATAGATGATATAGATATAGATACATGAGATCTGACAATTAAGTTTGCAAACTTGTTGCAACGATGTTGCTAATCTTTTTCATATCAGAGGGATGATTCATTATGAATTTATACCAACTGGACAAACAGTTATTCAAGTTTACTATTTGGAAGTGCTGAAAAGGCTGCATGAAAAAGTTAGACGACCTGAACTTTTCATCAACAAAATCATGGCTCTTGCATCCCAACACTGATACCAACTATTAATGAAGTTCTCCAAATCATTCTTCTTCTTCAAAATTGCTGTGACCAAGCTAGGTTTTTTGCATTTCTACATGCATCTCAAATTCAACTTGTCACTTTCTACCAGTGAAGAAAAGGACAGCCATTGGTGACAAGGATCAGAAACATTTACATCTGGATTATTGTCACAAAGACTTATCCAGAATAATATAAGCTAGAAAGGCCTGTGAAAAACCGGACATATAGAATATCTATTCCTCATGACCCGGTAGGGAGTATAGAATAATTTTATTTTACATATTGCTTTAACGTACTTCATAAGGAATCACTCTATATTTCTCATTGATGGGCAATTATTCATTTTTATTGTCAGTTTTATTATCCTTCAAAATTATGGCAATTATGCCTGGCTAAAAATTCACCAATCCTAGAATGTAAATTGGTACAGCCACTATGGAAAATAGTTCCTCAAAACATTAAGAATAGAATTACCATATGACCCAGAAATCCCTCTCCTGGGTATCTACCCACAAAAATCTGAAAACATTTATCCGTAAAGATATATGTGCTCTGATGTTCATTGTAGCGTTATTCATAGTGGCCAAGACATGGAAACAGCCAAAGTGTCCTTTGATAGATATTGGGTAAAGCAGATGTGGTACATATATACAATGGAATATTTCTCAGCCATAAAAAAAAGATAAAATACACTGTACTGCTATTTGTGATGACATAGATGAATCTTGACATTATCATGCTAAGCGAAATGAGTCAGACAGAAAAAGTCGAGAACCATATGATTTCACTCATATATGGGATATAAAACTGAAATCAAAAAATGAACTTGTACTTCTTAATCTCTTCTTCTTTTTTACTCATCCCCCTCGCCCCCCACCTGGCAACCATCAGTTTCTTCTCTGCGTCAATGAGTCTATTCCTGTTTTGTCTGTTCATTTATTTTGTTCTTTGGATTCCACATATATGTGCAATCATATGACATTTGTCTTTCTCTGTCTGGCTTATTTCACTCAGCATTATACCCTCTAAATCCATCCATGTTGTCGCAGATGGGAAGAACCCATTCCCTTGCGTGGCCGAGCAATATTCCATTGTATAAATGTACTGCCTCCTCTTTATCCATTTATCCATTGATAGACACCCAGGTTGACTCCACATGTTGGCCATTGTAAACAATGCTGCAATGAACATATGGATGCACACATCCTCTCAAAGTAGTAGCATTTGGGTGTCTTCAAATAAATACCCAGAAATGGGATTACTGGGACCTTCTTTGTCTCTTGTTATAGCCTTTGTTTGAAAGTCTATTTGTCTGGCATAAGTATTGCTACCCCAGGTTTGGTTTTTTTTTTTTGCATTTTCATGAAATACCTTTTCCATCCATTTACTTTCAGTCTCTGTGTGTCTTTCAATCTGAAGTGAGTCTCTTGTAGGCAGCGTATGTAAGGGTCTTGTTTTCTTATCCATCTAGCCACCCTATGTAATTGACAGTCTTATTAAAATCCGAAAGTGAAATACTCACTTTGGAAGAATTTATTTTGGACAACTGCCAATGTAATTGTGAGCTTTGTCTCTTCTCAGGGAGGGGTGTGTGTGTGTGTATGTGTGTGTTGACTATGGATATAATTTTTATGTGGAAACCAGAGGCAATTACCTCTGTGATCTCAACAAATATGTTTTCTGGAAGTTGATGAAAACTTACCTTTAGGTGAAAACCAAACTATTACCTAAATGTGTTAATTTCATTTAATTATTTACCCATCACTTCTTTGTTTCCAGTGAGAATAAAAGTGCGTTAGATTAGAAAAAAAAATCCAGACATCTGGTTCTTGGCCACACTCAAACTGAAATCATTCATGTTTTCTGCATACAAATTTCCATTTGTTTAGCTTTGCTCGGGTTGGGTGTGGTGAAAGAGATAACAATACCTATCAATCTTGAATCTGATACTAATAACAAGACAAAACCAGCTGTATAAAACTGAGGAATTAAATTATAGCATGGCTTTTTCATGTTTTGAGTGGTCTCTCTATTCCAAAGTAGCTAGGATTTTTCTGTATCTACCATTATTTGTTTTATTTAGGAAATATTTCAGTTTGTATCTTTCACCATTGCCTGCACCCTGTTCAGCCACCTGCCACACCAGCTGTTTTCAGCAGGGACAGCAGAGATGAAAAGCCTGCAGAAGTCAATTAATGCATGTAGTGTTCATTCCTGGCAAGATCAGGTACTAAATCTTACAGGTTTGGGTCTGAGGTAAACCACCCCATGCAAAATGAGTTTGTCTTGTGAGAGTATGTATCGTCAGAATAGTCGAAGCGTCCTCCATGGCTTAAAAATAATTCAGGAAAACAGCCCAGCCCAGAGAATCTCATGATGGAAATCCAAATTGTGTACTCTGACCAAATGCTTTGGGGCTATTTATTATTTGAAACTGCAGCACGTTTTCTCTTATGACTCTTAAGCTTGAAACACCCATCCATCTTACATTAATCTATAAACGTGATATGGTTCAATCAAATGGAAGAGAGTTTGGGTGTAACGCACCAACCTGAGTTGGCCATGTGTGGGCTGAGAAATAGGCGAGAATAATTAAGAAAAAGGAAAGCTTTGAGAATCAGCAATAGGGGGAAAATGGTGCTCTCCCAGATCCTAATGGGTCCTCCTCCACTACTGTAGAAAAAGCCGTGGATGCCTGGAAGGGGCAGAGAGAAAGACCATTTTACAGGATAAAATTTAAAGAGGAAGATTTCTGAGGATAAGGCATTTGTCATATATTAGAAGATTATATCAAGTCAATGAGTCATTTTTTCATGATGTGAGGATATTTTGCTATCTGCGTGTGTGTGTGGGGGGGGGGGCGGATGGTAAAAGTAGGTCCCTACATGCACAAATAAGATTTTTAAGTCTTAGAAATTTAAAAAAATAACCTAAACCAAAAAAATTATTAGGGCGAAAGAAGGATAATGTTTTCATAAATATAGGAGGGGAACAGCCTGCCTAAGCTTCATATGACATCAGAGAATGAAAAAATCTTGATATCAGAACCCATGCTAGGAAAGACCATATTCCCTCTACAAAAGCCAGAATCCATGAACAGACAAAATCTGGGTTGGTTCTCTTATCTCGTCCATGATTTCACCACATAGGAAGGGTGATGGACCAATTCCAAAGTTTGAAAAAGAGTGCTTCAAATCAGTAAGAAAAACAAACACTAATAAGATAACCAGGCCACTAGATTAATTTTAAAATATGAAAAACAAATGTGTTAATAGAAAAAATTTAAGGAGTCAAACAACATATGACAGGTGATTCATCCCACTAGTAATAAAAGGAAAAGCAAATAAACACAGACATGAAGTAATTTGTTTAGCTTATCATATTGGCAAACAAAAAATTTAAAGTACAAATTTTTTATTATGCAGAAAAATGGACATTCACTCTTAATTTAGTTCATAAAATGACATTTGTTAATTAGAACTGTCCATACATTTGATATTATTTTGATATGGTTATATATATATATTATGTTTATAGCACCTTTCAAGCATTTAGAACACGTATTTATTATATTCATGGCGTTTTTCACCACATGCTATGCCAGATCCCAGAAATGTATGTTTCTATGTTGCCATGCCATTTATGACATTTTTTTTTGTTGTTTATAATCTTTGAGTCTCGTGTCATGTGTGCAAAACCTGTGCCACCCACACCCCACTGCTAATATGCAGAATAGGAAGCCATAATGTGGGTCAGTTCAGTGAGTTGCATGAGCCTCAGGAAACCCCGTTTGTTTTGGAATGAAATATCAACTTTCCTAAGTGGATACAAACAGTAATTTCTCCTGGAGTAGAGGGGATGTCACGTCGATAACTACAACATAAGCCAAATGCATTTGAGGTTTCGTCAAGGATTGAGATTTCACATGCGTTGTCATGCGTTGTTTATCAGAAATTTACAGTGCTCATTCTAAGGGTGCATATTTGTTTATTTGTCAAAACTGTTGCTTCTCAACCAAGCATGTCCAGCTGTATCTCCACAAAAGCACAATTTCAGATTTCCAGATGTGTGGGTGTATGCGTTTAGGTGCTTGTTGGTTCTCACTATTCTAAAAGATAACCTGGAAAGAATTATCTGTAGAGAACCCCATCCCAGATGAGTTAGGCTTCTAAGTCCTTTGATTCGTTAATCATGTTTTATAATTTTGACATCAGGCCACTTGGAGAACATTCTAGGAACAGCCCTCAAGAAACCAGTTCTTATATGATAGTTTCCCATTTGAGATATTCTTCAGTGCATTACACAGTTTCTTCATGAGAACTGATTGTATTTGTGGGGTGGGGGCGGGAAACTTGATATCAGGAATACAGGTGCTTATTTTGTGTCCGGATGACTTGTATCTTAAAACACTTCTGAAAACATGCAGCGATAAGTGTGTGGCCTCGATTTACCTGTACCTATGACCTGCTATCCTACTTTGTTTGCTAATTTTGATTAGGTATGGCTTTTTTTTTTTTTTGGTCTTTTCTTGTCTACATTTACGAATGCCTCTTTAATAACATCTTGAATAAGGGGCATGCATGCGGGTTTGAGTGTGTTATCTATTTGCCCTTCGAGTGCCGAAGTGAGGTCCCAGCTTGATAGTTTAGTTCCTAAGTATAACGGGTGGGAGGGCTGAGTAATGGTGACCAACAGCAAGGCTATTTCCAGAACAACAGAAAGGACTAGGACATGGATCCTGTGGGAGTCATCCCAGGGTTGAAAATCTAGTCAGGTCTTCCAGAAGCTGAAGCTAAAACCAGACTTGTTATGCAAGCCCAAGATTTGCTTAGGGGCTGGTCTCAGGAGAAACTCTTAGGGTGTGATGGGAGAAGAATGGGCAGGCGAGAAACTGAGGGGTTCCACCCTGGCCCCTGGGCAATTTAGGAGTGTGGATTGCCTGACAGAGTTTGTTCTGCCTCAGGCAACAGGACGACCTTCTTATAGCATTGCATCAGTCAGCCTTTGGCACTGGGCAAAAACCTCTCCAGCATGGGTGTGTCTCCAGCAATCTCTCCAGCTGTGTCCACAGAAGCCAACCACTCAAGCACCTGGATATGGTGCACCAGCCACAAAGGTCATTTGCTTGCACTGCCTGACCTTAAGGAAGAAGTTACTAAAGGAGCCTGCAGTAGCCGCTGGGGACCTGAAAATCTAAGTTACACATGAGAATCTAAGACACACACAAGAAAAGATGACAAAATGGTGCAATTTTCCCTGCTCATTTTTTTCTTTTTTAGGCTCTTTTATGCATCTTCTCACATCCTAATTCCTAACAGTAGGTCACATCTCTTTCCATTCCACCTGAATTGAGGCAGACAACACCTTAGAAGGTAGGAGAAGCTATTATATAAATAAATGGCTGAGCTAGAATATATTTAAGTACGACTGGCTCTGATTTTTAGAAGAGAGTTGACATGATGTTTGTAGAACATCCCATTGTGTGGTATCCAAGAGTGGGATATAATAGGTACAGAGAAGAATTCTTTAATATTCCTAGGTTGCATCTCTTATTAAACCACTGTGCTTCTGGCAGTTATGGATAAACAGGCACACTCTTTGGAAAATAATTACTTTGTGCCTTTGGGTATGGGCATTAATTTCTTAGTCTTGGAATCTGTTCCATTCCACATTTCAAATAACAGTGCACTTTCTAACTTGAAAATGTATTTACTTTCTGATCTGAATTTGTCTGCAGGGAGCTAGAGTGAGACCTAACATAATAAAGGGTGGTAACTCATTGTGTGATTCCAAGGATTGGGTTTGAAAGTATCATGGAGATGAGATTGCTCGAACACAAGGGTTTTCTGAGGTATTACGTGGTTAAAACTCTTTCCAAAATGAAGAGCTAACATTCATTTCTTCTAATCAATTGACACATCACCTCAACATGCTGCTTTCAGACACACAATCTCTGGTCTAATTTATGTTCTTACTATAATTTCTCCACATATTGGAGTTGAAACTGAATAGTAGCAAATCGCCTGTTAAAGAGGAATGAGTAATTTGGTCAAATGAGGTAACACATGATTGGGGGGGGGGAGGTTGTAAAGTAAGCTATGTTATCATCATAATACAACAAGTTGTATAAAATTAGGAGATTTTAAGGAGGAAACAGCATTTGATGGGATTTATATCTATCTCCCTATCTAGCATCACCTATCTGTCTACCTATCTATCATCTATCTACCATAGTGGTTCTATCTGTCTATCTACCTACCATCTATCAATCTATCTATTTATGTATCTTTCATTATTATCTATCTATCTATCTATCAATCATCTATCCATGTTTCTTTCTCTCTTTCTTCCTCTCTTTCTTTCTATCATCATCATCTATCATCTATCTCCATATATACATACACACACACACACACACACACACACACACACACACACTGCATACAGACACAAATACACATACAGGAAGGGAAATTATCAAGTGTAAGGTAAGGGCAGCCTCTTGCAGCACATTCCACCAGCTGGGAATAATATCATGTCTCCACAAGGTGAAACCCAAGACTAAGTGAGTGAGAAGGACCCCTACAGGCCACTCCACCTTTCTGATATGATCATATCATGATGTGCCCCACACAGAGATTACATCCATCAGTATTTACTATTAGAAATTAGAACTCAGAATTTAAAAAAATATTCTTCATATATTCAGTTTTAAGTCACAAAAACAAATGCAATATCTGGGTTTAAAAAATGGAATAATTTTTAGAAATACCAGCTTACTAAACTACAGCTTGGGTCTTCTAGCTGCTTAGTGTGTTGTGATATCTCGAGCTACATAACCCGTGATAAGCATCATTGTATCCCTCTCCCCCAAATAAAGGGGGTGGGCGGTGACGCAAAGAGTAAATCCAGTCCTATTATTATTATGAAAGGAGTTTTGATTTTGTGGACCCCAGGTGTTCCTGGAGCACAGTTTGAGAACCACTGTTCATAGGTTTCATTGTCTGTGTCTTTCATGTTAGAGCATCGCCTAGAATGCTGGGTGATCCACAATTGTACCAAAACTGACTCTAAGCTGTGTAAAGGTGGATAGGTTTATCCAAACTGTGGGAGCTACCCTTAAACTGGAAACATGTGTT
This sequence comes from Hipposideros larvatus, assembly GCA_031876335.1. NCBI lineage: Eukaryota > Metazoa > Chordata > Mammalia > Chiroptera > Hipposideridae > Hipposideros > Hipposideros larvatus. Next base: position 147,061,498 of record CM063105.1, read on the forward strand.
GTCAATGGGGACATGTAAATATCAGAATCTGTTTGTATTTTCTCTTGTATGTCTCAGTTTTCCTAGAGAAACATTTTTTAGCCCTTACAGTTAGCATTTTTAGAAACCAGTGTATAAAATGGGCTAGCTGCTCAACATTCGGTGTGTGGATTTTTCCTTAATTCACCTGTTTTTCGTATAACAGCAACCCTACCCACTAGTGGTAGATGGTGGCTGGAAGATTGCAGCTCCCTCAAGAGATAAACAATTTCCAGTGTGTCAACTGCCAGATCCAGTAGAAGTTGATTATGTAGCCATGTGGGATGGAATGGGGACTGGGAGATTCCGTTTTTTTAAAAAAAATCCCGTTTTATTTCTGGAATCTGGGACCTCACCATCATGGCCTCTTATACCACCATTTCCCAGGTATTTCTGGGATTTGGTGTTAATTGTTGTCCTATTTTCTGATTTTACTCCTTTTAGGATGAAAAGTTCCAAGTTTCTCTGGTCTGGACACATTGGTATTCATTTACCTGCTTTCCAGCTTACGTTGTTTGGCTGAAATCTTTGTTTTTTGTTGTTTTTTATTTTTTCAGCTGAGCCATCCTGCTGGCAGCTCAGCTCGGGCTGGGAATTGAACCACTGTTGCTCAGAGCTCAAACTCTTGAGCAAGCTCTTAACCAACTGAGCCACTCGGCCGGCCCCAGAAATCTTGAATATGCTATCATCTGCTTTCCTATTTCTTTCTTGTGAATTCTTGCCTCTTATATTTTTCTTTTGTCCTCTAGTAGGCTTATGTTAAAGAACCGTGTTTTCAGTTGGCTATGTTTAACTAGGCATCTGCAAATACACACATATTTAGTCTCTTTGCTGTGCCTCAAAGTAGCCCATGCTTGAGCAACAAGGAAATATGGGCCGTCAGTTACTTGCATAATTAATTAACATAATCATCCACTTCATGAATATGCATTAGCCTCCCACTTTGTGATAGCCACATATGAGTATGTCCTACCTTGGTGTATCTTTTCATTTGGCTCCCTTTACTGGGATATCCATCTCTAATTTCATGAACAAAAGGCAAAGCTAGAGATAAGTATCAGTGAGTTGGAGTCAGGGAGGGCTTGGATAAGAGTAGTTAGCAGATGGAAGAGAAAGGGTTGGCTGGAGAAAGTCAATGCTAAGCAAATGTAGACCCATTCTTCCAGACATGGTTCTGTGCCACCTTCTCTCTGAAGCCACACAGATGCTCTCTAGCCTTACATTCCATTGCTGTTGGATTCTCACCACTGAATGAACCTTTGCAAGGTTGGATATCATTTGTGGGTTGACCTACTGGCCTCTGAGACAGGACTTGAAACACTTTGATCTTCCTCCAACCTCTTGAATAACCTCAAAAACACATCATTATTTTAAGCTGATAGTTAAATCCGGTCAACCTATATTGTTAATTCAGTTGTTTAACCAAACGGTCAAAAAAGCAACAGTGTCGTATGTGTAAGATAAACATATTTTCCTCTATACTACATTGCCACTGCATCAATATCACATTTTTATTTATTTTTAAAATCTCATTGTGCATACCTCATTCAATCCTGGCATGAAATCCCAAATATTTACCTACCCAGCATATCCAAATATTTGAAGAGTTGCTATAGCCCAGATCAATTACAGAAGCAAGAAATGACAAAGTGTACATGCAATATGAGTTTTGTTTCTGAAAATAGAACACATCTCAACTGTGTTGCTTTTCAAAATAGGTCTCCCATAATGGAACATTCAGATTCCAAAAAAAGTTTCAGGATCATTATCTTTACATAAATATGCATTATACTTATTATACCAGTGTGGGTATCGCAGTCATGTAGAATAGTAACATTCTTATCATCAAACTAGTTTTATTCAAGTGTAACCATGGAAACATAGATTGCAATAAATTATAAGTGAAATACATGGGAGAATTCATTTTACCACCATAAGATACAAAGTGCATTTGAAAGTAGATTTGGATGGCTTAGGATTTGGACAAGAAGTGAAAAACAAAATCCCATGTATTCACTGGCTTGAACGTGAGTGAATAGAGTTGCTCATCTTGAAACATCCTGGAAAAATATTTGCTCTGAAACTGAGCGGCAGTTGATAACATCAGCAATCAAGGTCTCATCTGCATTGTTTCATTCCCAAAGTCTTTGCATGATTTAGGAGAGATCCTTGGGGTGACCGGTTAGCTCAGCTGGTTAGAGCGTGGTGCTAATAATACCAAGTTTGCCACTTCGATCCCTGCACTTGGGGGGCTGCGCCCTCCCTAAAAGAGTCAACTATGCCATTGTAGCAAGAAAGCAATGTGCAACCAATGACCATGGATGGTCCCCAGTAAAATTGAAATTAAAAAACAATAAGACAGACCCTTAAATTCAGGTTTGGAAAGGAGTGGGAATTAAAAGGAAACTGCTCTGCTTCAAGGAAGCTTCCTGGACATCGCTCAGACAGCTCATCCTCACCTTCAGTTGCCCAGAATGTGGTCTCATGGTCCCACTGAATCCTGTCACGGGCTGAGAAATGCAGCCTGTAATGTCACCAGCCAGGGCTGGACAAAGACCGTGGTCCATTAAATGAAGACAGAGTGGAACAGACCTGCAGCAAAATCGAGCAGTCTCTGCTCTATGATTGCATGGACTTCTTTTTTTGTCTTTTTTAAATGGAAAACCACGAGCTTCTCTTGAATAAATGTAGTCTGCAAACACGAACATTTATGAATCTGTCTTCTTCCTAATGAAAGGGAAGTTCACAAAGTACCTTTGTTTCCTCTTTTAGTTCAGTTGTTTTTTTTTAACATGTTGATTTCATCCAGATTCTCCACTAAAACTGAGGCCAGAAAAGGTATGAATTGATATGCTTTTGTGGACATGAAAATGGTCATTGGAGTTCACATCTTAGCAATACCATAAAAATCTTAATTGAATAAACTCCAAATTACAAGCAAAGTATTTTCTAGATAGAGGACTGATTGCTTATCTATGCATATAAGACATTTTAAGAATGTTGTTTCTCAGTTACTAGTTTTCTGTGCTGGCTTTTTTTTTTTTTTATGGTGGTGTGCCTAATACATTTTGGAATTTATGCACTGGTCCATTGAACTTCTGGAAATTCTCATGTAGAAAATTGGTACTCACAAGAAGGCATGCTGTGAGAAGATTTGAAAGCAGAACCAGACAGCTTAGATTGTGGTATGCAGGTCAAACTGAAACATAGGGAGACAATTGAAGAAGATTATGAATGTGCGAACTAGAGGACAGGCAGGTACAATGGATGAAGGTGAGGGAGAGAGTGCGCGGTCATGCACTGGGAACTTACAAGCCTCTAAAGGTCTTACGCTCCAAATTCCAGGGGGTTGGGGGACTGATTGATTATTCCTTATCCACAGCCACACAAAACACCAAACTGGTTTCAAAAGGGACCCCATCAATCAGTGTCAACATGGCATCAGGAACAATGCTTTTGAAACCTGCCCAGTGATGGAGCCCTGTGCTTCAGAAAGTGGCCAGTGGAAAGTAATACTAATAACAAATGAAACCCCTTTAACATGGAGTTGGAACTGCTGCCCCAGAGGACCAGTCTGGCCCATCTGACGCCTCCAACCTGTGGATGTTAAAACAGGACACAGTCACATCAGGATGGGGCCTAAGCAGCATTGTGGCCCAAAGAGCTGTTTGCAGAGGCAACAAGAAAGCAGGTGTCATGACTACAGGACTGATGACACTGGGCTGATAATTAAAAACATTGTTTAGAATCAGCGTCACTGTGTCATGTTATCTGCACCAATAGCAACGCCTTCCTTCTGTGACGTCATTGTCCCCCTTCCCTTTCTCATAAACACCCCTGGCCTTTGTGTCCTCATCGGAACACCATCTGGGCTTCTGCCTGAATCAGGGCTTCCCAAATAGCTATTCTCACAGATCTCAAATAAACGCCTGTCACCTCGCACTTTGAGAGACCTCTTATTTTTAGGTTAACATTTCCAGCCTCACATCAGAAGCCCTGTTTCCCCATTAAGTTCAATCACAGCATCAAAATTCTATTTCGAAAGTCTGCCAGAGCTGATCTTCGCAGTTCCCAAGTACAGGATAATAGCAGCCCTCTGCCCGCTTCAAAGACGCCTTAACCTCTCACTCGCTCAGCAAGCAGTAGGGTTAGCCTTTTCAGTCTCCCCCCCATCCGCCCCCCCAATCCCCCGACACTGAGTGGTAGCCTCTTTCTATCAACTACATATGACTTATACTAACTTCTAGAAAATACGCCCTCACTTGATGACTTAGCATTTGAAGAAATGTGTTTTTGCTGCATATCTGCCTGGTTTCTCATTGCGTGGAGGTGACGGAGCTAACAAACATGTATTTTTAAAGCCATCGCTAATCGTTTTGGTCTGCAGCCTGTTGTTCTAGGTCTTAAATTTCTCGTAAAGCCAAGACAGCAATACCAGCCCCTCTTATCATATCAGTCTCCGTGTCATGGACAATCTGAGGAAAAAACGTTGATATATTTGCATCTGTTCACACCCGTCGCTCTAAATGTACTTACTGGCGTTCACATCAAGAGCTTTACTGCCATTTTCCCTGGTGTCTCTGGAACGGAGTGAGAAATCAATGGTCAGAGGCGCTGTAGCAAGCTACACGAGACAGCAGAACACATAAGGCAGCCTGACATTGTTCTTTTGTCTCACGTAATCCAGGAGGGTTCCCATTTCAGTGTGTCATTTCCTGATGGCGACAAGGTGAGCCAGGATTATGAGCACACTCTATTATTCACTCTGTGGAGCCAGTTCCTTTCGGTTGTCCCTGAGAGGTGAGCTACATGTTACCAGAGACTCAGAACCCCCTGGGAAGTCTTTTAAAAGTAAAACTGCTTGAAATATATCCAGGTTTTTTGCTTTGTTGTGTGGGTCAATAAGTGCTCTATTGAGCAGGTATGTGGTTTTGATGTCCAGAGACCAGTGTTAGCTACATTCTTTACAGTTTTTACAATTTGCAACATATTTAGAGATCCATTTTTATTTTTATGTATTTGTTTATTTTTAAATTGGGGAATTGGGGGAGGGGAACAGTGTTGGGGAATTGGGGAAGGGGACCAGCCAAGTTGTCATCCTTCAATCTTTGTTGTGGAGGGCGCCAGTCGCCATCTGGCTGCCCATCGGCAGCTCGTGGCCTCTAAGCTCAAGATGCTGTGTTCAGTCTTAGTTGCAGTTGGGTGTAGCCACCATCCCATGCGGGAGTCGAACCAGCAGCCTTGTTGTTAAGAGCATGTGCTCTCACCAGCTGAGCCATCCTGCCACCTGTTGGCAGCTCAGCTTGGGCACAGCATAACTGGCCCATGTGGGAATCGAACCAGCGGCCCTGTTGCTCAGAGCTCATGCTCTTAAGCTAACTTTTAACCAACTGAGCCACTCGGCCAGCCCTAGAGATCTATTTTTAAATGCCTTCTCTAAAAATGGAGAAAAACCTCATCTCCAAATTCTGGTTTTATACATTGTATTACATTACACATTTGAATATATAAGTGCATTTATACCCTTAATTTTTGTTATACACATTTATTACAAATACATGTGTTTATTACCTATGCATATATATGTATAGCATACATATATGTGTTAAATATGTGTGTATGTATGTATGATTAATTTATATATATATTCTTCCTTACTATCTACCTAATACATGCATCATGAGTTGTATAGGTGGCCCATCTGTCTTACTTTTTTTCTATCATTTGCTCTATACATATATGTATATATGTGTATGTACAATTTATAAATCTATATCTATCTATATATCTATATCTATAGCTAGCTATTATTTTATCTATGCACATATATATGTATATGTACGTGTGCAGTTTGTAAATGTCTATCTATCTATATATCTATACCTCTCTATACATCTGTCTAGATCTGTTCTATCTATCCAGCTATGCATCTACCCATCAATCAATCTATGCTCTATCTATCTATCTATCATCTATCTGTCTGTCTTTGTATGCGAGCCGCTTAGAATTAATTTTTAGTTTTTCTTTTGAAATAAATTACAAGTACGTTAATATCCCGTGCCACGAGTATTTACAGAGGTGCGTGTCTCTTTTTCAAACAGGTTTATAAAATGCTATCTTTCAAGTTTTCCTTTGATTTGATTCTTTGTGGCAGGTCGTTACCTTGTCAGGTTGCATTACCTGCAAATCTGGGTCTGAACGATTGGAGGAGACATACCATCTCAGTGGGAGATAAGTTTTCACACAAATATTTATGTCTGTGGAGTCTTGTAATGCAGGGGCCTGGCTTTTGCATTAACTTCTGAGTACGCAAAGGCAGCGCGTGCTACTAATGGGATTGGCCGACTGATCCTCAATCGCTGGCCAGCACTTTCATCCAATAGGAAGATGTGGTGCCCACGACGTGGAGTAGGTTTCCTACTTTGTGAAGCAGTCTTCATCCATCATTCTGGCTGACGTGATTTTCATTCGGGTGGGAGAGAAAGGTTGCGCCAAGTTCTCCTTCCTTAGCAATCACCATTAACGCTTGGTGTTTGCAGGTTTTCTCCACTCCTTTCCAGATTAACCGGCTACTCCAAAACACATCACTAGCTTCTACTGGCATAGTCCAGGATTTTCCATTTCATTGGCAATGTCCATTTTCCATTGACCCTTCCCACCTTGCTCTTGTTAGAAGTCACATTATAAAACAGCCACTTGTGGGTTTGTGACAATATTTAAGGGACTACATTGTAAGTGATTAACTCAAATCTCACTGCTGATGTTGCTTTGATGTCTGCAAAAGTGAAGCAATCATGGGGCAAATTTGCATCTGAATGGATCACTCCCATGGGTGTACCAGGCAATGGAAACCTTTGGTAAAGAGCCAAACTCTCACTGTTGAGTCAAATTGTGGCCCTTGCCACAGGAGGAGCATCAGCAAACATTGATAGCTGCAGATCAAAGAAAATAGTAATCATGACATCCCGTACATGTTGATATACAGTAAATGGCAAAAAATCATATGCATAAAATGTATCAATGGCAGGAAACACCCCCAGTACTATGGAGTAGAAATAACAGAAGAATTGAGGGAACATGACCCTCCTTAAAAAAAAAAATCTCTGGGTACACTGACTGTGTCTCTAAAGTAATTTAAAATGTGTTTCTTTAAGGTCAGCGTGAGCCTCGCATTCCATTTCTGAATCAAAAAGATACCATTTTCTGTTTCATACCTTTCTTTCCGAGCATGATTTTTTTGTGTCCACATCCACTAATGTGCAGTGAACTCTCTCACCTCCATTTAACTTGGCTTTAGAGGTATTTTGGCTGGTGATCTCTTATCAGTTTTTATTATTTAGGGTCAGTGGCTTGGAAGTTTCTCCACCTGCAACGGCTGGCTATAGGCAGAACACGAAAGGGGGAGATAAGAGATTCCACGTCTAGCTTGATTCGTGGATTTTTAAAATTTGGGTTCACACCAGTACGTGTGTTGGGTCTTCTGTGAGGGTTTACATAATTTTGGAATTGAAACTTGAAGGAGACATCCAACATGGTTTGCCTTTCCTTTCATAGGGAACAAGGCAGACCAAGAATCACAGTGCTGTTTATTTTGCAAATGGGGGTAGAAGACAGGATTTTGGACTTACAGGCAGTGGCCCTCATCCAAAGCTGAGTGGCTGGGTGTCATCCTTTAAGGCAGAAAAACCTTACTAAGTGATTGCCTGTTGGGGATGGGGCAGGATGGTTTGCCTACGTGCCCCGTGAGCTTTTCCTATGAGGTTACTCACTGTTGTCTTTGAAAGGTGATGCTATAATAATGATAATATAATCATTGTTATTATATGATTATGTAATAACCATTATGATGATAGCCTCCTCATCCTAGCGAATTATGAATATCTCTCATAGACCCACCAGCTGCAATCTGCACAAGAGCTGTCACTTACTAATAAGGGGATGGTGGCTGTGAGAGTTTAGGTGTTTGGCCCAGGGTGACGAAGCTGACAGCAGAGTGTTTAGAGGGCTGACCTGCCCTCAGACTGCTTAGTAACTCTTATAAGCTGTGTGACTCGAGGTAAATCATTTAGTCTTTCTTCATTGGCAATGTGGTGAGCATACCATAGCAAGAGAACACAACGTAGACCACAACACGGCATAGCATAACACCACGTGACATAACAACAGAACAGAACACCATGGAATAGCATACTACAGGACATACATTAATAAACACAGCATAATATAACAACAGAACAGAACACAACATGGCATACAACATGTTAGGGAGGGAGAATAGACATAATAAGCATTTGTGACTAATTATTACAAGCAAAAGAGCGAACCATTTTTTTTTTTTAAGATTTTTATTGGGGAATTGGGGGTTGGGAACAGTGCTGGGGAGTTGGGGGAAGGGGAACAGACAAGTTGCTGTCGTTTTGTTCTTCAGTCTAGTTGTGGAGGATGTTGCTTCACTGGCCCAAGTTGGCTCCATCATTGCGCTCTTCCCGGGCGAGGCAGATCAGTCGCCGGCTTCTGGACGGCCGCTCACTGTGGCTGCTGGCCGCTCATGCTGGCTGCTGTCCACACACGGTAGCCCATGGCAACCCACTGCCACAGGGGCTGCAGCCTACGCCATCGCGGGCGACTCACGGCAGCCCAGCTCCAGGTTGAGCTGTTGTTCAGCATCTTAGCTGTGGAGGGCAGTGTCACTGGCCCTCATATGTGGGATCCGAACCGGGGCCCTCTGGCATCCCAAGCGAGTTCTTAACCAACGTGCCACTCGGCTGGCCCGTGAACCTTTTTTAATAAGGAAAAAAAATCAAGAAGACATCTTCAATCTTCCCTCAAAAGGTGTTTAATTCAAACTCATAATAATTTCCCACTGTTCATTACTACTCTTTCACATTCATATGTCCACTCTAAAGCAAAGTATTAATTAAAAAGTGCATAATTTTTAGTTAACAATGTTAGTTGTTTAAAGTAATGCTATACTCCTAAGTCATTTATTTATCTTGGAATTTAAATGTGAATTTGCATTACTTAACTGACTTTCCACAGTAAAATTTCAAAAACATAATTCTTTAACCATTTATGAATATTTTCAATAAACTAAATGAACACATCTTAATAACCTTCTGGGTATATACAACAAATTTTTCAAATTAATGCTCTAGATGGATACAGTGCATTAATGCACTAGATGGATACAGATGTTGTCTCATTTTTATTTTCTTGTTTATTTTTATTAAGATATAATTGAAGTAAACATTATATTAATTTCAAGTGTATAACATAATGATTTGATACATGTATACATTGCAATATGATTACCACACTGGGTCTAGTTAACATCCATCACGCCACATAGGAAAACAAATTTTTGTTTTCTTATGATGAGGGCTTTGAAGACCCACTCTCTTAGCAACCTTCAAGTACAGAAGGTGCCAAAAAAATGTATACACATTTTGAGAAAGGAAAACTGTATAAAAATTGAAATACTCAATATATACTGATAACAAAAGATGAATACAAGTCCCGTGTGACGTCTGCAATGACAAGAGGTGCTCAAAGTGGTTCCCATCAGTGTCCAGACACTTCTGATGACAGCGAACTATGGCTTGAGTAACATTGACCAAAGTGTCCACTTGTGTACAATTTTTTTGCACCTCCGGTATACAGCTCAGTGTTCTTAATTAGAGTCGCCACTCTGTACATTACATCCCTAAGACTTGTTTATCTTACTCCTGGAAGTTTGTATTATTGACTGTATTATTTTTCAATCAACCACTTGAACAATTGCACTGATGTTTCTTACTGACACAATTTTTAATGCATAATCTAATTACAGTGTACACATATCTTTAAATGAGAATGTTGTGTAACAGTAGTTAGAGATAAATTTTCTAAATCTATTGCAACCAGGATTATCTAGGCTTGTTTGTGATAAAATCATGTCTTACAAATCCTAAAGAATGCTGACGTGGTTTCCCCCTAAATATGTGCAGATACCCCAACCTTGTGCATTGCCCACTTTGTGTCATCCTGTATGTGACATTCTGTACGTGACTGAGGGCTTCTAGTTGAGACCAGTCTGCAACCTGGCATTATGACTTCCACCAGGAAATTAACTTGTGTGAAAAAGAGACATGGCGAAAAGAAAAAACAAGGAGACCTAATATCTTAAAAGTGTACTTGTCACATGCAATATAAATTCCAAAATCAACAAATAGGCAGTTGTCAAAACCTGTCAGTTTTCCACAGCGGCGGGCTGACAACGTGTGAGATATTTCAGGTGCATTTTGACAGCGGGGCGTAATTCACTTGGCTGCATTCGGGAAGGATTTTTGCTGAGATCCACTGGCCTAGATTCCCCAGGTAGGGAGTGATAGTATCAGCAAAGCCTCTTCTTCTTGTGGAGACTTTGCCATTAGGTTCGCTCTAGGAATTGCAAAGCAATCACCCTCCTCTCCCAGAAACTGCCAACACACGCAAATGTACAAAAAGAAAACAAAAAAATCAGAGTTTTACTTGAGGGGAAAAAAATGGCTGAAACAGATTTTTAATTGTGGTTTTCACAGTCTTTCTAGAGACGATATAAAAACCAGTATTTGAATCACATAAGGTGGGAATGGTCTATTTTGAAACCATTTAGCATTCCTGTAGGGACTATGACGTAAATAATAATTAAAAAAAATAGACTGTGAAAAAGATACCAGACCAACAAAACCACAGGACCTGACTCAAAACCAAGTAAATGACACTTAAAAAAATGGTTTCAGTGATGGGACTTACCTAACATCTATGAAGTGGTTGAATTATTTGCCAAATAAGCTGGAATTGGAGGCCCTCCTGCTGGTTTAAACAATGATGATGAGTGACGCAATCCCAGATACAGGAATTTCATCACAGGTTTTATTTATTTATTTATCTATTTATTTAAATTTTTTTTTAAAGATTTTATTGGGAAATTGGAGGAGAGGAACTGTGTTGGGGAATTGTGGAAGGGGAAACAGCCAAGTTGTTGTCCTTCAGTCTTAGCTATGGAGGGCACATCTAGCTCAGCTCCAAGTCCAGTCGCCATCCAGCAGCCCGTCGGCAGCCAACAGCTGCTCAGCTCAAGGTGCTGTGTTCAGACTTAGTTGCAGGTGAGCGCAGCCCACCATCCCATGTGGGAGTCGAACCGGCAACCTTGTTGTTAGGAGCACGTGCTCTCACGAACTAAGTTACCCAGCCGCCTGTTGGCAGCTCAGCGGCAGCTCGATTCAGGCACAGCTCTCTGGCCCATGTGGGAATCGAACCCACAGCTCTGTTGCTCAGAGCTCACGCTCTGAGCCAACTGAGCCACTCAGGCGTCCCCCATCACAGGTTTTAGAAAGGCTGAGGGGGAATGGAGGATGACGTTCCTAACAGGCTTTTCCTTTCCATGTTCCTTAGATCATCTCGAGAGCATTTCCGACATTTTTAACCAAAGTACCTTTCGACACAGTAATGCCGTCGGAAAAAAGTGGTACAGGAGCGAATTCTATAATATCTGAAAAAGAGATTATGTTCCGAGCATATCATCCTGAGCTAAAAAATAGTATTATGTCAGAGATCAAATCCATACTCTGCAAAGGATGAATTTTTAAGTTGAAACAAAGACTTGGTGGATGGGATTTAATAAACTAAATTTGGAGGTTCATTAAGTATCAGTTTTAGGAGGTGGCCCGCAGAGTTAGCCTCAACCAATGATTTTTATGCAAATGTGCGTAGTATCCAGTGGAGAGTAGAAAACCACCTCTTTGTGTTGGGATCAGTGTCTGCTTGCACTGGTTATCAGAAAACTAATATTTACAGATAAAAGCCAACAGTCTTATCCTCTCACCATGGAATGGTTGTGCTACGGAAGTATCACGTTTTTAAAAGATAGTTTCATAAAATAGATACATTTTCCCATCAATAAGTCATCTGTAAATGCTAATTTTGGGATGTGTTTAGGAAATATAAAGTTCCCCGAAAAAACCTGTTACTAATTCATGATAATACAGCTGCCAGATACAGAAATCAAAACGTGTCTTAGACTGCCCCGCTCGGAGTAACTTGGAGTTGGTATATATTTCCCACTCAAGTATTTAAATTGTATAGAAATGGTTTAAATTATTCCGTGGTTTCAGGCATTCCTGGCTGTCTGTTAAAGTTCACCTAAAAAGTATGCTTGCTTTAGCAGAACGAATAAATCTCGCATGCACACTTGTTGCTGTTAAAATCCGACCCGTTTCCTTTTGAGAGTTCTGTTTGGTAAGGCACTTTATTGGTTGCTTAGGCTTTCAATATAACACATAATTGCCTTACATCAGAACACAGGTGAAAGAGGAATGGATTCGGCAGCAAACGCATTTCGCTCATGATAAAAAATTTAACACAGTGGAGACATTGGGTCCATGCAGCTTTTACTGATCAGACGAGCCTTGTGTTTGATCCTGCTTGTCAATTGTAAACTACCGACCTTGAGCACGTGCACCTGTTACCGTGAGAATTTATTTAGAAAACACACCTCAAGCACCCTCCTGGCATAGAATAGATGCACGGAATAGCCTGATATGTTTAATAAAGTGGCATAAGGGCTATGAAACTGGAGTCTCAACAATGGTGGTGGTGCCAACGCTTAGATCTTGATTTTGACCAAAGAACCACACAAGAGGTTACTACTGGGGGGGATTATATACGTGGGGACTCTGCGCTGTCATTGTGAATTGGCTGCAAAGCTATAATAAATATGATCCCAAAATTAAAAGTTTTGTTTTTGAAAACATAGAAGTCAGCCTGGATCAGTGGGCGCCTGAGGCCTAGCATTCAAACCTGCCTGCCACTGTCCAAATTCCTGCTGGGAGCAGGAATCTCCAGAATGCAATCATTAATCGATGTGCCCACATCTGTCTGCACCATAAGGTGTAGCCAGCTAAGTCCGGCTGGCTACAAATGTATGGCACAATCACTGCATGAACGCACTCAGAAAACGTCCCTGGAGTGAATTTAGCCCCTAGTCGTATGCAGTCCACATGTACAGAGGGCGCCAAAAAATGCATACACATTTTAAAAAAGGAAAACTGTATTAAAATCGCAATACTCGATACACTCCGATAACAAAAGATGAATACAAGTCATGTTTGACTTCTGCAATGACAAGAGGTGCTGAAAGTGGTTCCCATCAGTGTCCAGACACTTCTGATGACGACAAATGACTGCTTGAGCCACGTGGACCAAAGTGTCTGCTTGTAGACATTTTTTTGGCACCCCCGGTACTGTCGGTGTCTGCAGTAGCATCCCGGACACAAGGACTCCGTGAGATCATGGGTCACTCCAGTCTGATACAGTCCGTGCTTACAATATCATTTAGGAATACTATGCTTAATTATGCTCATTCAATTACATTTTTTAAAGGGAAAATAGGCAGGAGGCCATCATGTGCCGGCATGTACTTTTGACACAACAGGGTCACATGTCAGCTTGCTTTGTGATGACAGGCCAAGGAGAATAGGCACTTATAAAGGAAACAGAGAAGTAGACCTCAATAAGACAGCCCGTTGGATAATCTATTTTTAGAATGCTGTGGATTTAGGATGAAAAGGAGTGACTCTGACATCGTCATTTGGGGTTTCAATATGACATATCATGGGGTGGTATCCGACACCATTGCATAGCTGTCACTGAAAGACCAGCCATTATGAAAATTTCCTCTTTAAATAAAGAAAGGCATTAGAATGAGTCTAGGAAGTACTGATTTCACAGGGTTCTTGTTGTGTTTCAATTCAAGAAGTTTACGTCGCGTGACCAGGTAACCTTAGAAACTTGAGTCAGGACGGGGGCTGCCATAGATTTTATTCAAAATCTGTAAAGCGCACATTACGAGATCTCTTTGGAGAATGATAAAAGATTTGTAGGCTGAATGGCCCAGGAATTGGCAGCTAAGGTAACATGGCGCTGTGTACATTACCACTGGACGGGGGTTGCATTTGTAGAGAACCCCTATTTTTAGGCTAAGTCCTCACCTACACACATTCTATTGCAGCTGCTGGTGGGTCCCAGTCTTCCGAAGCAGTTGCGCATTCAAAGCCAACAGTGGAAGGCCGACGGTGTCAGTAAAATTCTCATCAACACATAGACTGCTGTAAACAGTGAGCCCTTGAAATAAAAGAAAAAAAAGGAAAAAAGACAGCACGAAAGAAAGAAAATCCTTGTATGAACACTGATACTGAGATCAACGGTAAAACTACCGTATTTCCCTGAAAATAAGACCTAACTGGAAAATAAGCATGATTTTTCAGGAGGCTCATCATATAAGCCCTACCACCCCAAACATAAGCCCCAGTTAAGACTGTCAGCCAGACATGACTGTTTGAATACGTGCAGATTTTTGTTATACGAATAAATGAATAATAGTAGATTGTTGGAGTAAAAATTAATATAAGACCCAGTCTTATTTTTTGGGAAACACAGTAAGATTTTACTGTGCTACAGACCTAGAGTTTCAAGCCTGTGCTTCCCAGAGGCTTGGAAACCAGAATATCTGAGCCAACCCTGGGTAACGTGGGGAGAGAGATGTAAATGAAAATGAAACATAGCGACGTCAGGACTCCTTGGTTCTTCTCCTGGACAAAGTGTGGCGAGCAGGAGTGCGATAAGGAGACAGCCGGTCACAGTGAGCAGTGAGACAGGCCTAAGGCGTGATGAAATGATGGGGCCGGGAAAGCCCAACGTGGTTCTCTAAACAGGGCCTGCGGTGGGTTAACCCACAACCTAGAGGATCAAGGCAGGGGGTTTAACAATTGGCTGATTGCTGTCAGACTTCTCCCAGAAAGGGAGAAGGGGTACTTTGTTACACAGCAATCAGTAACGAACATCATCACCTGTCTCTCAATTACTTTACTTAGCCCATATAATCTCTGAGGAAGACATATGAACCTCACATAAATCCCTCAAAAAAGCATATATGTACTAATAACATATATTAGTCATTGTAATTACAAATGGTGTATATATGGTATACAGAATATATATATATATGTACGTATATATATATATATATATATATATATATATATATATATATATATATATAATAACAAGGAGTGATAAAAAATATGAATGTTTAAGTAAAAAAACTGATTATAGAAAATACACATTGCCATTAATCGCCCTCAGAATACTCCCCATCGCTTCGAACACACTTAGCCTATCACTCTTGCCATTTTCTGAAGCAGTTCTGGAAGTCCTCTTTCATGAGTGTCTTTAGTTGTGCTGTCCTGGCCGCCTCGATGTCCTGAATCATTTTGACTTTGGGGAAGAGCCAGAAGTCGCACGGTGCCAGATCCGGTGAATAAAGTGGATGAGGACACACCGTCATGTTTTCATTTGACAGAAATTGCCGTATACTAGAAGCACTGTGTGATACAAAATGTTGTCATGATGGAGGATGAAGTAAAGACACTCAGAAAAGAGGACTTTCAGAAATGCTTCAGAAAGTGGCAAGAGCGATGGGATAAGTGTGCTTGAAGAGAGAGGGAGTATTTTGAGGGGGATTAATGGCAATGTGTCTTTTACTGTAATACATTTTTTTAAATTTAAACATTCACCATATCTTTTGATCACCCCTCGTGTATATGCTTACAGTATTATTATTATTATTACTAACAACATATATATTACTAACAAGTAGTTATATGAATATGTATGTGTATTTAGTATACATGTACCATATAGTATATAGAAATATATATTAGTATTTATTTATGTATATTCATGTATACCAATATGTTACTAATGTAAATACTATGTACATATATATACTACTATATATTATATATACATATATACTAATAATGTATAGTACATATACTAATATATATACTATTATATATATATATATATATATATATATATATATATATATATATATATATATACATACACATACATACACTAATAACTAATTTAACATTTCATATTTTTTCCCAAGGGCATGAAAACATCCAGGTGACTTTCAAACATTTTCCCTCCATCTACAAAGCCACAGAGTAAGTAGAGCATGAAAGATTCACGGAGATGGCAATACTTGAAGACAGACTTGGAAGAGATGACACAGTGAGCTCCACAGACCTGGGGAAGAGGTCTCCCCAAGGTGGGAACAGCTAACGCAGAGATTCCATGGCAGGAGTGAGCCAGGTGGATCCCAGATAACTGGCTGGAAGGGAGTGAGAACAGGGGGAATGAAAGATAAACACTCAATATAAGGGGGTGCCAGATATTTAAGGTAGTCCTCACTAAGTTGGGGAGCTATTGGACAGTACAGAGCAAGGCAGTTATTGTCTACTTACTGTGATGAGAGAATTCTTGGGGGTGTACGCAGGTATGGAGACCAAGGATGCTTACAGACATTCGTGACAAGGAAATATGGCGGCTCCAAATTGCAGTGAGCTGTGGAGTTTGGCAAGAGGTGCTGTCTGCTTCTCCATCTATCTGGAGGTTTGGTTAAAAGGATTCATCTAGACAGGGAGGTCCCCATGGTTTTAGAAAACAGTGAATGGTTCACAGTTGCAAGAGCTCACAGCTCAATTCAGAGCACACACTCATATAACCCTCTGTGTAGGGATGACTTTGAGATCAATCATTTTGAGACATGAAGAGCTGTTAGTTTTCTAAAATATTAGTGGCTTAATCATAGGTGTCATTGGAATTTTGTGTTATTTAGATCAAATGAAAGTATTTCCCTTTAAGGCATAATGAATTTCCCCCCTGCCCTTCAGAGTTATGCTTACTTTAAAAACCCTCTTCAATCATATTGTGGAGAGTTTTGATAGAGAGATTCATGAAACCAATGTTATCTTGCTATTTAATTAAATTGAAACAAAAATAGTGGAAGCTTTTCAAGCAAAATTTAAATATGTATCTGTGGTATTTGACAGGCACATTGGCTTTTTACCAATATGTGAAAATATGTACTTACATGGTTTGGAAAATGGCAGTATTATTCATGTTTTGGTTTCCTTTTCATTAAAGTTTCTATTTTAAAGTACATCAAGAAAATTACTAACATTACACATGAATTAGTTATTGCAGGGCTACAGGTGAAAGAATTTTTGTAAATACGAAGATTAAAGCAAAAATACATTACAAAACTATTGGGTAATAATAAGCAAACAACAGCAATAATGTAGATTTAGATTAAAAACTAGTTAAAAGAAACTGTACATAGGTGGAATGAATATTTGTTTAATAAAAAGACTGCCCCCTAATATCTTTGAAATAATTTTTATTTTTTATTTTAACCAAAATGAAATCAATATAAGCAAAATGAAAAGAAAGCAATTTATCTGAGTAATGCAAACCAAAAAAAAAAAAAAAGAAAGAAAGAAAGAAAGAAAAGAAAAGAAAAAGAACAGAAAATTCTATTGATTCTTTATCAATTTTTGTATTCTAAGGAGGTTTTAAGTTACAAGAGTTAGGCATCTATAGCAGAAAGGACCATGAAATCTAAGCAATAAGTCAACAATAAGAAGGCAATCTCTTTTTAATATTGAAATCAGTGTTCCCCTGAATTGGAGGTGTCCTGTAAGGATGTGAAAGCATTTAAAATGTATTACATACATATTGAAATCTATGACGTTGTGTATGAAATCTATAATAGGCACGTGTTTGCAACACCGTGGCACCCCATCGGATAGTAATTGTTGTCAATAAAAGCAATGCAGTAATCTGTGCACATCTATAGCTTGGCAGAAACTGGCCTTCTGCTCTTGAAAGTCATTGTCTGGGTCAAGGACATTGATGCATCAACTAAACCGGTTGGGTTTGAACATCCGATATTATGCCAAAAATATGGGTCACGTTGCTCATCTTTTTTTCATATTATTGAAGTCAAAATATTCTAAGCTATGTGAAGGACAAAAAATGTACCAAAATTTATGTGAAGGACAAAAAAAACCCTATACTAGTTGAGAGTACACTGATTTATTAAATATATAGACATGACTGAATAAATACCAGGGGTGCCCCAAAAAATGTGTACAAGTAGACATTTTGGTCAACATTGCTCAAATAGTAGTTCACCATAATCAGAAGTACCTGGATGCTGATGGGAACCACTTTGAGCACCTCTTCGAATTTCAGAAGTCAAGCGTGACTTGTATTCATCTTTTGTTATTGGTATGTATTGAGTATTACAATTTTAATACAATTTTCCTTTCTCAAAATGTGTATATGTATTTTTTGGCACCTTCTATATAAGGACAGTTTTTATAATTCTGTTAGGCACTCATTAACCTCTGCATTGAAGTTAAGGGAAATTTGTTATTGGTGACAACATATGGAATAAGTAGTCATCTATGAGCCCTCCCCCACTCCCACCAAAAACAAAATAGAGTTTAATGAAAAATTCCCATTGGAATTCATTTAAATTCCCCAGTTGAAAGTTACCTAATTTCAAAATCACTCACTTGTACCACCAAAATCATCTAAAAAGTGTGAAGTATCAAAAAATCATTTATAAAAGGGGTAAACAAACTGTTTTTGTGGATAATAATATTCCATCTGAGAAATATAGACACAAGTGGGCAAGGATTCATCTGCCTTCCTCACAGAGTTTCCAGTATCCTATTTTCGAAGAGTCACTCAGGTTTGATTAGGAATCACTCAGTTGTTGGTGGTCGGCTTTATCCAGCTGATATAATGGATAAAGGATTTATCCACATGCTTTCAGTTACCTTGTATGGTCTTCATGCAGTCTTGTTCATGAATATACTGCTTGAAGGGAACTCAGGCATTATAAGTACAATGACAATTAAATTAGTTATGAATTTCATAGTACATTGAAAAATCTTTGCATACATTAGAAACTTTTAAATCACTTCGTCTAAAATAGATTCGAGAAATCTGGGCAGTGGGTGCTTTTACTCCTATGTCCACAAGGAAAAGTAGGGAACCATCAAACACAGAACAATAAAACAAAAATAAATATCCAGAAGTTCAAATGCATTTAGACGATAAACATAGAATATGTTCATTTTCAAATATTCAGGGAATTTTTAAGAATCATAGCCTAGGAAATTGTCCATGCTTTAAACACATACTTACTGTGTTTTTTAATTGTTTCTCAAGAATTATACTGGAGATGTACAATCTGCATTTTGAAAGAATTTAAAATACATATTACAGTTAATGTTACAATGTCACTAAAAATCATTCTATCGCATGATTTTAAAAGCTACAAATTAGTCCATCCAAGGCTTTAACCATGGTTTTGGCAGTTTAGGTGTTGTGTCAGGCAGGGTGAGACACAGACCAAGGATGTGATCTTACACAGTGGTGACAGTGGCTCAGCAAACCCTAAGAGGCTGTCATTTTTTCAATCTGACGCTGGCTCTTGAAGCCTACAGGGCACGCAGTTGGAAAGAGGAGATACATGTAAAATGAGAGTGAAAGAGAACAAGCAGAAACCCACATGCGCAAGTTTGCACGTTACAGCACCACCAGAAATAGGAAACACATCCATAATGTTGGGACAGTAGCAGTACCTAACGCATATGATGCATACTGGGACTAAATGAAGTGTTAGAGACACATCCCTTAGAGTGCCACCTGATGTAAAAGTTAATTCCATTGCAGTACTAGTAATACCAGGGGTGCCAAAAAAAATGTGTACAAGTGGACACTTGGGTCAGCGTGGCTCAAGCAGTCATTCACCATCATCAGAAGGGTCTGGATGCTGATGGGAACCACTTTGAGCACCTCTTGTCATTGCAGACGTCACACGGGACTTGTATTCATCTTTTGTTATCAGTATATATTGAGTGTTACAATTTTAATACAGTTTTTTCCTTTCTTAAAAATTGTAGACATTTTCTGGCACCCTCTGTAGCACTGTTAGTAGTAACATAGCGCTGCTGCTGGGGGTGGTAGAGTTAGTAATATTAACTTTGCCAAAACAGACATTCCCCCCAAGTTTATCAAGCAGTCACTGAATGTCTTCTTTTCTCCCCATTACCTAAAAGAATTCTCATCTTTTTTTTTTATTAAAGTTTATTGGTATGACAGCTGTTAGTGAAGTTACATGGGTTTCAGGTGTGCAATTCTGTAATCCATCATCTATATATCACATTGTGTGTTCACCACCCAGAGTCAGTTCTCCTTCCATCACCATATATTTCACCCTCTTTACCCTCATCTACCACCCCTCCCCCTTTACCCTCTGGTCACCATCAAACTGTTGTCTGTGTCTATGAGCTTTTGTTTCTTTGTTTGTCTTGTTCCTTTGTTGTTTTCAATTTTATATCCCACATATCAGTGAAATCATATGGTTCTCGACTGTTTCTGTCTGATTTATTTTGCTTTGCATAATAATCTCAAAGTCTATCCATGTTGTCATAAGTGGCATTATTTCATGTTTTCTTATGGCAGAATAGTATTCCATTGTGTATATGTACCACATCTTCTTTATCCAATTGTCTGTTGAAGGACACTTTGGTTGTTTCCATGTCTTGGCCACTGTAAATAAAGGTGCAATAACCGTCAGAGCACATATATCTTTATGGATAAATATTTTCAGATTTTTTGGGTAGATACCCAGGAGAGGAATTGAAAGCTTTCTTTAAAGCTCTGTTTAAATATCAGCTTATATTTCAAACACTTGAGTTAATCTTTAAATTCTTTCATACCCAAAGGAAGGCATTGCCTGTCCTTAGAAAGGTAAGGAAAGGATACATTGTTTATTTTTAAGAAACACACATCAATCAGACATTTAAATATTTTCAGTGAGGAAAATGTCCAAAATACATGCTTTTGGTACTTTTTAAATTTGTAACGTGCATATGATTTTTTCTTTCTCGATATTTGGTAGGGCATATTGAACATCACAAACATAGTCAAATCTTGACCGCACTTAGATGAACAAAAATATTTTTCAAGGACATTGTTAGACATTGTGCGTATGCGATGTTAATAAAATGCAGACCAACTTTAAAAAGTTGTATCCTCTATTAATTAGAAAAATATTAAGAAATGATAGTGGTAGCCAAAGATTACCATTGGAGCTAATACTCAAAAAACCATGTGGAAAAAACGAGAGGAAGCTCAGATACTCTTGGGTAGCATGTGAAGTGATAATGTTAAATCGAATTGAAATAAATGCCATATTTTATTGAGTAATTGAAAAAAAAAAAGGCAGCAGCCGATGTCTCCTTGATCCCTCCATAGTCCATGGAAGGGGCTGCCTGGTACAGCCAGTAGCCTACTTACCTGAAAGTCTGTTAACACTGGCTGTTAACACTGGCTGTTACCACTATGCGATGTATGACTCTCTGCCTATAGCTGCAACCTGTACATCTCCTACTGAACTGTCTCACAGTCACACTTGGAGAGCTGTTTCAACATCAACTCAAGATGTGTTTTCTGTACTAGACACTTGATGCTTCTAAGAGTGTGTCTTCTATCCATCCATTCTCCTTCTGGGTTTCTGTGTTCAGGTGTGAACCATGAATTTTAATGTAGACTTGTACAGGGCCAGTCCTTCTGGGCACACGGACGAAAGACACTATGAAGAGGCATCATCTATCGCTAGTTCTGCCCTTAAATTGGTCTATCTCTCCGCGATCATGGACCAGACTCCCACTGGGGATCTGTAACTTTCTCACTTCTCAGAGCCTCCCAACCTGTGTCCCAAGGCCTGACCCTCTCCTGCTCCACCAGCTCTGCACAGCCCGGTGGGACCCAAGAAGGAAAGAGAGCTCACAAAAGTAGAGTCACATTGATCGACTCAGTCCTAAAACATCACACACACACACACACACACACACACACACACACACACACACACACACACACAGTGCCCAAAAAAGTATAAACATACATATTTTAAGAAAGGAAAAAAATGTATTAAAATTGTAATACTCAATATATACCTATAACAGAAGATGAATACAAGTCATCTGTATACATTTTTGGGGGACCCCCAAGATATATCTATATATCTATATCCACATCTATATCCATATGTATATCTATATCTATACCTATAAAACTGTTTATTGATTGATGCTTAGTAATCTAGTTTGACAAAGTATATGGCAGAAAACTCAAAGCCTATAGTTTAACCCATCTTTCCATTTTAAGAAGGGAGGACTAAGGAAATTAGTCTACATTGCTGTACAAAAGGTGAAAGTTGCCACGATTTAAAGTAGATTCACATCCTGTCTTTTTCGTCATATCTTAAACATGCACATACCTTTACTATGGAGAATTTAGAATGAAGTATTGAGAAAAATACGAGTAGTAAAATCATGTGTTGTTTTTATAAAACCACCTGTTTTTCTGTTATCAGCCGTAGTATGCAGGACACAAAGCCAGCTGAGATGAGGCTATTTCTGCTCCATCGGTTAACTCAGGAATGACTGATTTATCACAGAACGCAAGCCAACAGAGCTCAGCAGGAAACATTTAATACACAGTCATTGTAAAGGAGAAAACCATGCAACTCTGGAAAAGCAAAATTATTAGGGGCCGTGGTCTATTTAAAATAATTCATTTTCTAAAGCCTGCCAGACAAACGACTTAAGTTACTTAAAGCACATCATTCACACTTACACGGGTAATTAAAAGTGCCAGCCTGTAATCTAATGGTGTAAAAAAGAGGAAAATCTGGCATATTTCTCTTGCCACTTAACCATTATTTTAGTCCTTATTGTAACGTCTCAAAATAGGCAGTGATAAGTTTGAAATGGACATACATAATTTTCTAATACAGGAGTTACACTGTATTATAATTTGAAATACATTAATGTCAAGATTTAGAATAATAAAATATAATTTTGGAAGAGAGAGAATTATGAATTAACGAGACCTCTGAGTTATAAAGAATTTCCTTGTTATCGGGTTAATTCCAAGAGCAGAGGGTAACTATGAGATTTACATCCTGGTCCTGGGGAGGCTAATTTTTTGCCAGTAGAAAGGTGTTGTTTTCACATTCAGAATGCATTCTTAAGTATTGTATGAGGTATTCCTTTTTCTTACCAAAGCAAATGATTTAGTGCACAGCAGTGTTATTAAGTATAGTCGCTCTGCTGTGTATTAGATCCTCAGAACTTATTCTTGAAAGTTGCTGAGAGTTTATCTTACATATTCTCAACACACACACACACACACACACACACGCAGAGTCAACTATGTGAGATAGATGCTGGATGTGTTAATGGTGTTGAACTTGGTAATCATTGCACAGTGTATATGGATATCAAGTCATCAGGTACACTTTAAATATATACAATTGTATTTGTTAAATATTCCTTAGAAAACCTGAAAAATTTTTCAAAATAAATGATTTATGTTTTCCTTGAAGTTCCACCTTTTACAAGGCAAATCTGCTTAGGAAACCCAGCAGAGGGAATCTTTTATCACAAATGAATCTCTTACTGTCCCCAAACCAGGAAAGCTGTCCCCTCACGTGTTTTTTTTTCCCCGTAACACAAACTAACACAACAGGACTATTCAACTTCCCCCTTGGAATTCACCATAGTCTCTCATCTCCGCAGACCCAGTCTTTACTACAGAGAATTTCTGAGCCATGTTGATAACCTGTCTTCTTTTATGTAACGCATTTCCGCCCTACAGTTCTTACAATCACGAGAATATTCTTTAGTACGTTAACATAAATCGGGACAGGTGCCCACAGGTAGACAGACAGACATTTGATAGCAGCCATGTTGAATTCATGGAGTCCTCAGTGTGTTAATCCCAACGGACATGCACTCTCTACATCACAAATGCTTATCTTCATGTCGTTAGCCCCATATTCGATAAACATCATGGTTGCATTGTCTATCATCCTGTCACATCGTGCCTGCTGTTAGGAAAAGTGACCCTTAAGTCGGTAACATTTAATATCATCCTCCACACCCTCTTTGGTTAAATTATGTCATCGTTTGCAGATGGGAATTAAGGTGGGCTTTTTATGAGGTCCCTCACATGCTTTGCATGCCCTTTTCCACGGATAAATTAGTTCTGCTCATTTAAAGTCCAACGGCCCCATTGCACTTTTTCCACTGAGGAAAGGAACTCTTAATATCTGCCCGTAGGGAGCACATCCCAGCAGTGGCTTCTCTTTCATGCATTACAACGAGATCCAATATCCCGCGGCCCAAGAGACTTACCCAATATGAATTATAAACTGCTGAAGGTCATCACACACCTCAGGAGAGTCTGGCAAAGGGAGTGGTGTGTGTGTGTGTGTGTGTGTGTGTGTGTGTGTGTGTGTGTGTGTGTGTGTGTGTGTATTAAGGATTCCTCTGAGTATGTGCTCACTGGACGTCCTTTGTTCGTACATTTTTAATAACATCCTGATAACCAACTTCTTAATGTCTAAGTTAATCGCAAACGTCACTTCTGTTACAGGTTGGGACAAAAGTTGTGCCACCCTAAAAGTGCCTTTCGGGATATTGATGTTAAGCTGGTTAGTAAGAAGCAACAGACTCAGAAGGAACCTTTGACCCGCCCCCTTTCCTGCCCAAGAGATTCCGATGGAAAGACCTGCTCCAGGAAGGGCTCTTAGCAGAGCTCGCTGAGCCTAAATTGAATTGAGGGGGGTGGTGGGAGGGTGCAGGCAGGGGCCTGGTGGCTGGATCACCCCCAACTTCACCCCCCATCCTCCCATCACCCCCCTCTTGTGTCCCAGTGAAGCAAGACTGTCCCTGTCCCCTGTGGTCTGCTCTCATCCACTACCTGTCAGTTGCCTGTTCCACTTTCCCATTCCTCCCTTCTCTCCTTTGTCCAGAATGACACAGAGACCCACGTTCACCTCATTCTCTTTGGAACTTGCATGCTTATGTGAATTCCCCATGTGCATGTATTAAAATTGTATTTTCTCCTGTTAATCTGCCTCTGGTCATCTGATTATTAGCCCAGCTAGAAAAATTTAGAAGGTGGCAGGAAAAGTTTTTTGTTTTTTTAACCCCCATGCAAGAAACCCAAGTCTCTGATAAAGTGCTGGACTTGTTCAGTGTTCACCCATCTGGGGATACGTGTCCATCACAGTCAGTGGTATTCTTTTCCCCAAGGTTAGTCCTGGAGCATGTCTTACCAAAGTTTCGTGAAGTGTTTGGGTTGACAGGAAGTACAACGAGAAGTAAGTGCATGAGTCCACAAATGGAGTCACTGGGTTATATCCGTGTTAAAAGTGTGCATGCTATGGGAGTCTGGACTTCCGTTTTTCAAACTGTGTCCTCTGTAATGGTGATGCTCCCACAATAACAAGAGTGTATGCAGTCCATTCGTAGATTACATGCTCACAGAAAGGTGGACAGAGGCTTGGAGCAATAAAGGAGCCTGTAGGCATAGGTCTCCATTAGTGTGTGACAGTTGCCCCATCCAAACGGAGCTAAATGCAAAATAGAAACAGAGCTATGTGCAAAATACACAGCAAATTTCAGAGACATCAGAGGAAAGAAAGAAGATAACATACCTCATTCGTGATGTTTTTAGATGGATGACATATTGAAAATCTATTGCATGAATATTGGATTCCATAAACTATATTTCAAACATTATTTTCTACCATTCCTTCCACTTGTTATTTTTTAATGGAGCTACTTGAAAATTTGACCTTATATACAGAGGGTGTCAAAAACTGTATACACGTTTTAATAAAGGAAAAAAACCTATTAAAATTACACGAATGGGAACCATTTTGAGCACCTCTTGTAATTGTAGAAGACAAACATGACTTGTCTTCATCTTTTGTTATTGGTATATATTGAGTATTACAATTTTAGTACAGTTTTTTTTTTTCTTTCTTAAACTGTGTATATGTTTTTTGGCACCCTCTGTATATGTTCACATTACATTCCTATTGGCTATGCTGGATGCATATGTATCCAGATTTTCTTTCAATAGGTTTTATTGTAATTGCATATAGATCTTATTTATTGTTTGCTACAGCTAAAAATTTTAAGCCAGTCACATGCCCATCACTGTGAAAATCATTCCGCCAATCATGGCACATCCATTCCCTGTGATTCTTCAACATGAATAAAGAAAATGACATAGCTTCCTATCGAGAGAGTGAAAAATTGTCTATGTTCAGTATCTGATGGAAAAAAACAAAATAGCCCCAAGCAGCACATAAAACGGGGTAGTGTGAATGGTAGGAAATTGTATTAGTCAGGGCTCTTTAGAGAAGCACAACCTGTTTTGTTTTGTTGGTTTTTTTTTTTTTTTTTGCTAGCCATGGAGTGGTGATGAATACTGAAATTTCCAAAGACCATAATTGCATGTATTCAAACGTTTCAATAGAGAGCTAACAACCATAATATCTGAATGCACCTAATATTCAAAGACAGCAACGTTTTAGCCAAAGGAAGGTCTTTCTTAAAAAATGGTGCAAACAACTCCTTGCCTGCCTTTCTCATGTCTGCATTGCATTGAAGAGGCTTGTCTTGCAATGTCTTAAGCCATTTTCCAGACAAGCAAATGACTGAAACCTCAAGTTGCAATGACCCTGCTGCCAGGGCAGTTTCACCAAAAATAATTTCCCTTGCCTTTTCTCTCATGGTGATCTCTTCAGGATGGGGGTGGGCAAGCCTACAGTGAAATAAATGCCAGGCATCTGTTCAAGTATGTAAATTGGTCCAAGGTAGAGTTATGTTGGTAACAGTGGCTACGAATTAAAGCATGGCCGTCTTTCCCTCTCAGCCTTAGAACATTTCCTAAGGCGTTGATTGAAGCCCAGCACGTTCTGCCACATCAATTAACACACACACACAGAGCTGTTAATTGGCTACTTTTGAGACTTATCGGACATTTTCTGCTGATATGCTCCATATTTCAAATAGTTATATCTGGAACACAGATGTGTGGAAAATTGGCTGGGAGAGAGAGGGGAACTAAAAGTCCGGTCCGTTTTGATATCAATGCATTTGACAAGGAATTTAAGATGTGCCACTGATTTGAGGCAGGCGGTGTATAGGGCACGCAATTTCGTTTAGGTAGCCACGTTTCTGTTGGAGGTGGGGGCAAGCAGGAGAGAGATTGAAAAGGGGAATGAAAACGCCACGGGTGACAAAGATGAAGTCACCCGGCTTCTCTCATTGTCTTCTTCTGAGAGTCCACCGTCACTCAGTCTTTGCACAAGGAACCCCATTCTGGATCCTCCTAGGTGACTGAAGAGAATGGGGTGCTGGTGGTTACCATCAGCCTTATTTCCAGGCATCTCAGTTCTAGGGTTGTAGGGCTTCGGAAAGGGTTAACTAGAGTCAGGACAATGGCATTGCCCAGATATGTTATCTCACCGAAGGGCTTCTATAACTAGGAAGAGGGGCTGAGTACAAATTTTACATACTTTGACATCTCCATAAATGAAAACGCTGTACAAATCTGACCCTGGGCAATGGCCCCCTGATTTGTTTTTCTTCCCCAAAGCCTCTCCCCATCTCATTCCCTCCTCCAAAGTGCTCCAAGTCGGAATACTATAGTGATTTTTCTGACAATATGTGTAATCAGCAACGGCCAATGGCTTCGAAATGCCAGGACAAGGGTTTGAAACCTATGCCTTGCAACAAGGATTCAGGGGTGTTACTTTCAATCAAAATTCCTTTCTTATCAGCCTTGAGTTAAAACAAATGGCTTTCTTTCGATTTCAGTTGTCCCATCATAGTAAAGTGATAAATACTAGCTATCTCACAGAACTGTGTGAGAATCAAATGTAAGATGTACAAAATAATATTGCTACTGAACTACAGAATTGGCCAGTTTATCTACAGGCTGAGCTCCTGCTCAGGCCGACTCCTCAGTGGTGTGTAGGTTACAGATCCTATGGGGCAAAATCACAAAGACACCGCGATTTAGGGGTTTGGGGTTGTGCTGGGAGCTCATTGGTCAGAGGTGAGGTTAATGACCTTGAGGACAGCTCTGAATTCTTCCCTGTGTCCCCGTTTCCTGAAATACTAGCCTGTGGGTCTGTCATTCCACCACAGGGCTCAGGAACTGAAAGGTAACTTAGGTCAAGATGTTATTTTTAGTGGGCCAGAGGTCTGGACCCTAAGGTCATTAGTCACATCCTGGCTACCTCTGCTGCTGCCTGGGGGGTTGCTGGTTATCTGGGGGTGAGGCTGGGTCTCTGAGGGGTGGAGAGAGAGAGAGGAATATGATTTCTAGAGCTAGGGTTTAAAGCTACATTTAATCGAAGTCATAGGGACTCTGTTTTATGATCACCACTGCAATCAAAATATTCCTGTTATCCAGTCCTCCAGCCCCAGACACTGGCAACAACGTTTTCCCCTTGCAGAGTTTTGTCTTTTCTAAAATGTCACATCAATAAAATGCAACTTTGCCTTGTGAAGCCACTTTCACTCGGCATGTATATATTTTTGATTAATCCATAATGTACCAATATCAGTAGTTTGTTCCTCTAGATTGCTGTGGAATATTTCATAGAAAGGATATCCCACTACAGGAAAAAAAAATAATTCCCTTATCCCCTTCTAGGTTCTTTGCTGAGACCCCCCGGTAATAAAAGGCAGATAAACAAGAGAAAACTAAAACTTTAATAACCTGTAGACTTCCTGTAGACTTGGGAGATGCCCAGGAAAATGCAGTAAAACTCTGAAAAGACCCAAGCCACCACCTTACAAACATCTCCAGCTAAAGACAAAAGGTGCTGCTGCAGGGGCAGAGGAAGCCACTCGTGGGAGATTAGCAGGAAAACCACAGTTAACAAGGGTAAGTTTGTCATGCAGATTTCAGCCTCTGCTTTTTCCATTGACGAGCTTCCTGGGATTTACAGCCATCCTGCTTTTTGGTTGACAGAGAGGCAGACACCCTAACAAATGGAGATTTTTTTTTTAGACATGTAAATGTCCCTTACCAAAGGGCAATTCTACTCACTTTTCAGAGCTTCTGCTGTTTCTGAAAATAATCAGCTCGAAATAAACCTTATGTCTTAGAGGCATATTGTGGGTCGGCAGCGTCCATTACCCTTCACCATAGTTTATCTATTTACAAGTTGATAGACAGTTGGATTGTTGTCAGTTTTTGCCGATTATAAACTTGATGGAAGCATTGATGTTCAGGTCTCTGGTGCACAGCTGTTCTCTTCTTTCTTGGTTGAATTCCTGAAGTGGGGTTGCTGGTTATATGGTTAGTATATATTAACTTGTATAAGAAACTGCCAAACTGTTTTTTTAAAGTGCTATAACTGTTTGCATTACTATCAGCAATGCGAGATAAGTTTCATTAGTCCATATCTTCATCAACACTTGATGCTATCTGCTTTTTAGCCCCCCAGCAGCGATTCTAAGAAATATGCATTGTAAAAACATGGGATTTTCACTTGGAAATCTCTGCTGTTGAATTTCTTCTGTTTATTTGCCACCCAAATATGTTCATGGTAAGGTGTCTGTTCAAACACGTTGTTCAATTTTTTTTTTGGGGGGGGGGGTTGTATGTTTCCTTAGTGCACTGGGAGAGATCTTTCTGTAGTCTGTATATGAGTCTTTTATCCGCTGTAGAGAACCCCATTCTGTGGCCTGTCAATTCTTTACAGTGTCCTGTGAAAACAAGCGTCTAATTTTGATACATTTCAATTCATCATTGTTTTCTTTGATGGTCCATCGTTTTGTGTGTTCTAAGAAATGTCTGCTCAGTAAAAGTCACAAGAAGATCCTACACTTTCTTCTAAAAGTTTTATTTTAAAGTCTCCATGTTGATATATGGCACATATCAACTTAATTTTTAATAGGGTCCAAGAAATGCACTGAGTTTTGCTTTTTTTTTTTTTTTTCGGTTTGTATATGGATGTGCAAGTATTCCAACCCCCATTGTTAAAAGATTCGAGATTATTTAGGATTATCTCAGCAAACAGCAATATCACCTGAAAAGGTAAGGTAGATTTTTTTTCTTCCTTTTCAGGCTGTATGCCTTTATTTTGTTCTGTTTTTTTTCTTGCCCATTGTACTGGCTGGGACTTTGAACTACCTTTGAAGAGAAGTGGTGAGAAAAGATACCCTTGCCTTGTTTCTGATATTAAGGGGGAAACATTCAGTTGTTCACCATTAATATATATATATATATATATATATCTGTAGCTTTTTCATAGATGCTCTTTCTAAAATTTGAGTAAGTCCTCTTGCATTTCTGGTTTGCTAAGAGGTTTTATCAGGATTGAATGTTGTATTTTATGAAATTCTTTTTCTGATTCTCTACAGATGAACAGATTTTTTTTAAAGTTTCTAATTAAATTCTTTTTTTCCCCAGCTTTATTCTAATTAAATTCTACTGTGATTAGAAAACATAATACATAATGTTAATTCTTTTACATCTGGTTGTGTTTGTTTTATGGTCCAAAAATATCAATGATGGTTTTGAATATTTTGTTTGCACTCAAAACCAATGTGTATTCTCGTGTTGGCTGTTGTATACCTACATGTGAATTATGTCATATTACTTTTAAGCTTTGCTTAGGTCTAGGGTATTGATAATTAGGTTTTGTCAGCATTTTCTGACTATTGCTAAGAACAGAATGTCAGAAACATCAATTATAATTTTAGATCTGTTTATTTCATCTTTCCAGTCTGTCAGATTTTGCTTCATGCATTTGAAGCCCAGTTGTTGGCAGCATAAAAAATGAAGGGGTGGTGTGTGTGTGTGTGTGTGTGTGTGTGTGTGTGTGTGTGTGTGTGTGTGAGAGAGAGAGAGAGAATTGACCCTTTTGTTATCACACAATATCCTTCTTTATTCCTGGTATTATTTTCTCCTCTGAAGTACGCATTTTCGGATACCCATATAGGCAGTTGAGCTTTGCTGAGGTATTTGCACAGTATAATTGTTCCCCTTCTTTTACTGTGAACCATGATGTGTGTTTATATTTAATGTCCGTTTCTTATAAACAGTGCATGTCCGTTTTTTTTTAATCCGTGGTGGCAATTTCTGCTTTTTATTTTATTTTATTTTTAGCTGAGCCATCCTGCCACCTGTTGGCAGCTCAGTGGCTGCTCAGCTCGGGCCGGGACTCGAACCACTGTTGCTCAGAGCAATTTCTGCTTTTTAATTGGAGTAATTAGATCATTTACATTTATTAAGATTTATTGAAGGGATTGGAGTTAAATTCACCACTATGCTCATTGTATATTTTTGGTTCCACCTATTTTTTTTTTTATTTTTTTTTACCTTTTTCTATATGTTTGAATGTAGGTGAGGGCTGCAGCTTGCTTCTATGAAACAGAACTTGGAAAATGTAAGGGAGTATGATGCTCTGGGTTATATTTTATGGTATAAAAGTCTGTCATCAGAAATCTTGTTCTCTCTCTCTCTCTCTCTCTCTCTCTCTCTCTCTCTCTCTCTCTAGGACATGTGAGAACTCTCTCTCTCTTTCTCTCTCTCTCTCTCTCTCTCTCTCTCTCTCTCTCTCTCTCTCTCCCCCCCCCCCTTTCTCTCTCCCTCTCTCTCTCTCTCTCTCTCAGTTCTTCCTCTCTCTCCCCCCTTTCTCTCTCTCTCTCTCTCCCTCCCTCCCTCCCTCCCTCCCTCCCTCCCTCCCTCCCTCCCTCTCTCTCTCTCTCTCTCTCTCATCAGAACTCTCTCTCTCTCTCCCTCCCTCCTTCCCTCCCTCCCTCTCCCTCTCTCTTTCTCCCCCTCCCTCTCTCTCCTGTGCCTGTCTCCTCCCCACCCCCATCCAGTCTCCTCCTTTCTGCATTGCTAACTGTGAATAGGCAAGATTTCCCTAAGTTATAGACATAGACCCTACAAGGACGTGCAATTTTCCAACAGTCTGAATGAATGTATTATGGGAGTGGTTCCTTCCCCAGTCAGACCTTCAGAGGAGAATACAGCCCTGGCCAACCCTGAATTGCAACCTAGCAGGTGACCCAGCTGTGCTGTACCCAAACCCCTGTACGTTAGAGACTGCAAGATAATACTTGTGTACTGTTTTAAGCTGGTAAATGTATAGTGATTTGTCATGCTGCAGAAAAACCTCATACATCTGTTGAAGGACTCTGAGATTTCTTTGTACAGAGCCATGTCTTGTATCATGCAAAGTTTGTCTACAGCTCTCTGGTAGACTCAGGAAAATAGATTTTTTTTTTTAAGCATCGCTGGCTTTCTCTATTTGCATCAAAGATTACTTTCCCTCTTTTTGTGTCTCCTTAATGCCTTCTAGCCTTTTTCTTTTCCTCACGGAGTTTATGATGAACAAACTTCCTTACTATGAAACTGGTTCCCCCTATAGAATTCTGGAAATCCACACAGAGAGCAAGGTTCAGAGGTGACTCGTTTCTGCCTCAACCTGTATCTCATTCTGCAGACACTTGTGCATCCCAGCACCCACCAGGGTGCCCCCGGCCCGGGGAGCACGATTGTGGGATATTCGGCATGAGACTTTCATGGAATTCGTCCAGTGACGGACACTCTTCCTTCTGAGGCAGCTACAGGGTCCTTCCTCCTTGCTTGCTTTGCTTTAGAAAGCATGCATTCGATGATTCTGTGCCCTGGCTGCACGCGGGTGGTAAAGGTTTACACGGCACTGTGTCTTGAGCAAACCAAGCAAAGTAATACCGCTCAACACCAAGGCAGTACCTGAACACGCTGTGTTGTTACTTCTCCCTCTGACTCGGTGCAGAGCAGACAAAGGGAGGAGGAGGAGAGAGAGCTATCTAGGGCATATTTCTGTGAGCAAAAGGAGGCCTTGTGCACCTTGTCGACTGGCCAGAAACAGCCTCCAGGTAAATCCACCAAAAGAAACGGTTTATTCGGGAAAAAGAAAAGAAACAAAGGCGCCAAGGAGTGCACACAAGTGCACTCAGTGGCCTGTGTCTCCACTAGCTGCCCACGTGGAAAATGGTGGAGAGACCAACATGGCCTCTTCCTTTATTCGCATCCTTCCTCTGGGAGTTACCACGAAGTTCAACAGGGAGTCAGCACTAGAGAGTTAACAAGGGGCCCAGCTCCACCCATGGTCCTCCCAGCTCTATGGTTAAGCATCTTAAGAGGCCAGTTCACTTTTATCAACCTTCACACAGAATTTTTCCTATATTATCTCCTCCAAGCCATAAAACTACCCATGAGGTCATATCTAATATTCCCATTTTATAGATAAGGAGATAAAGACACCAAGTAATTGAGACAGAACATAATTTATCATTTGCCCACTGTTATAAAGTTACTAATGGGTAGAACCTTTAATGAAACACGGAGTTTGTGCTCCTAACGTCCAGGATATATTATTTTCAAAAGTGAGGACCCCTGGGAGCATCCCCTAGAAGCATCCTGTAGTCATTTTCTCATCTTGGGCGGGCTGAGAAAAGGTTTTGTCTACTTGCTTGGGTCACTGAAAACCCAGTGAAGAGTTGGTCACCCTTAACTCTCCCATGAGATTTTCTTGCTTACTTTTTAACTTCTAGGTGTTCATGGATGAGCGGTTCTTTTTACTGTGACACATGATTTCTCCATTTTAACTTTAATTTATACATTGCTTTGAAAATATCTCTATGCTGAATAGCACGCACGAATCACATGGCACCCAGCATGAAACAACCTGAGAGTTTCTCTTCATCTCCCCATCCTTCATTCCCCAAGGTGACCCCCATAAAAGATTTGCAGTTCTTTCAAAAAACCAAATGGGTAGCATAACCTTTCCAGGAGAGCTATGGGGAAGATTTTAAACATTTACTTTTTTAAATACTTGAAGAATGCAGCAACTAATGGAACAGAAGAGTTTTTGCAACAGATTGCCCAAATATCATGCCGTGTATCTGTTTATCGCATTTCTATTTACCCAATAATTATGGTATTATCAAAATACTGAAATAAATTCTACCAATGTGCCTTTACCTAAAAATAATTTTAATTTATCTAAAAAAATGTTTTACATTGATATGACAGTATATATGTAGGTATATGTATATAACATGATCAATAATATTATATATACTATAGTATGCATAGTAATATATGTAGGTATATACTATCTGTAATTCTAATATAGTATAGTGGAAATAAGCATTTGATAATTGGTTTCATGATTAAGTTAGTGGTCATCTGTAAACACCGAAGTTGGCTTTATAAGTGAGTGCTGAGAGGAAAAAAAATATTGTATGGAACTTAAGCTCTCTTTATAGCTAATCCATCTCAAAGTTTAAGCCTAGCAAGACAATGTCAAGATCAAACTAAAATTTTATAAATGCCAATGTTATAATCATTCTAAATTAAATTTCCTCATAAATGGACAAGAACATGTACTTTGTAAAGTTAGTTTATCTCTATCTCTGTCTCTATTATCTATCTATAATATCTCTATAATATAGATATAGATATAGATATAGATATATAATATGTATATATCTATATCATCTATATCTATCTATCTATCTATCTATCTATATATATAGAGAGAGAGAGAGAGACAGAGAGACAGAGAGAGAGAGAGTGCTTTTTCATTGGACCCGTATAATGTATTAGGCTGTCAGAAAAGTCATGACGTATTTTTTCCATGTTTTTCGTTGCAAAATGCGTCATGACTTTTCCGACAACCCAATAGTATTCTCCTAAGTATTCATGGTGCAAACCTTGGCTTGTTTTTTGCAAACTCACACTTGTATTTTGCAAGGTTGACATTGCATATTTTTATCTAGGGTTTCACAATGCTGATATTGGATTTTGCATGTTATTATATTATCCTCCTG
Source organism: Hipposideros larvatus (assembly GCA_031876335.1). Classification (NCBI taxonomy): domain Eukaryota; kingdom Metazoa; phylum Chordata; class Mammalia; order Chiroptera; family Hipposideridae; genus Hipposideros; species Hipposideros larvatus. Next base: position 147,096,186 of record CM063105.1, read on the forward strand.
GCAATCCTGGAATATTGTTAACTCAGTTGCAGACTGACAAGTGATTTAGTAATGCATGCTATGTATAAAATTCTCTTCCCTGAGTTATAGAGGAGAATGTTGAAATGCAATATACATTTTGGAAAATGCAAAATAGGGAAATTTTACGTACAAGGATTGACTCTATTCTTAATGTAAGCCCTTAGAAGTTCATTCACAGTGTCTGTCTCATGAACATTCAATTCATTTGGAAATAATTTTGAGTTTTGGATAAAATTATAGTATTTGCCTATATCTCAAAGTTTTATTGTCCATGTTGGTATAAATATTTCAATTTAAAAATATATTTATTTTTTTCAGTTATACTTAACAATCAATATTGTTTTATATTGGTTTCAGGGGTACAGCATAGTAGGTAGGCATTTATATAATTTATGCAAAGATCTCTCTGATTAGTCTAGTCCCCACCTGGCACCATACATAGTTATTACCATGCTATTGGTAATAACTATGCTGTACTTCACATCCCCATGACTGTTTTGTAACTGCAAATTTGTATTTCCTATTTTGCTTTTTAATTGAAGGTGTTAAAAAAGCTAAGGAATATTATTAATTCACTATGGCCATACTGAGTGCAAGACTGCCCTCCAGGTTGATAAATCTCTAAAGCCAAGTTAAGTAATTTGTATGTTTGTTTTATAACAAACAAGGATATTGGAAGCTGAAGACAACTCAAACCCCTCATTTCCCTGGTTGGACTTGTTACCAAGAATCCTGGGGTAGGGGGTCCTGCCCCTGCAGTTTTTCCCTTCAAGGTTAGAGGCTCCAAGCTTCCAGGTAGTGCTGCCTGCACGGCTTTGGGTACCTCCATGCCTGCAGCGTTCTCAGGTCATGCTTGGGTCCTGTGCCTGCTGTTCTCCCAGGGTGAGGTCCAGTGCTCATCCCTTCACAGACATCCTTTGACATCTAGCCAGGGGCAGCCACATCCCCAGAGTGTTTTGGGCACAGCTCCTGCCTCACTGAGACCCGTTGGAGGTGTACCTGGGGAAACATCATGAAGCATGACCCCCCATTTGAAATCTTTCTGTTTTCTCACTAGAATTGCATTGACTGGTCTGTTTACAGCAGTGTAGGCTTTTTTTAGCACGGGCCTCAAAATTCTTCCGATATCTACTCATGCCCCAGTTTCAAAGCCACTTCCACCTTTTCAGGTAATTGTCATAGCTGCACTGTGCTCCTTGGTACCGATTTATGTCTTAGTTTGTTCAGGCTGCTGTCACAAACTGTCACACACTTGATAGCCTAATCTGTTGACCAGTGGTTCAATGATGACTGTGGTTGAGCAACAACAAAGTAGATAACCAGAGTCACAAAGCCTGGGCAATATTTGTGCACTCAGCGTGCTCATACCTTGAGGATTAAATTTTAGCTCATACTGCGGTTGGCTGTTCTCCATTTCCATAATGGCATTCGGTATTTTTCCTGATCCAAAATCCAGTCATTCCTTTATTTTAAAAAACTGAGTCATTATGTACTAGATGCTGGGCTCTTTCCCAATAGTGTTTCTGCTGTGATGGAGAAATGGATAAACCCTCTTCTCAAAATTGGTAACTAATTATAATGCAATGCAAAAAAAAAAATGGTACGAACTCAGATGACAGTTCATAACTGTTGCCAAAGAGCTGATAGAGTAAAAATTGAAAAATGGGATTGGTCACTGATAACTAGAAGATGACTACATTTTGTTAGTGGAGAGGGTTTGGGGAAGGTTTTGGAGGCCAAAGAGTATGGCATGATATTGAGGTGTGGGATGAAGGACCTGTAAAACATGGCACATTTAGACTTGTTGACTCTGCGAATGATCAATAATGGAAATGCAAATACAGGAAGTGGGGCGGATGTGCAGGTTGGCTTTGTCAATGGGAAATCCTAGTCTGAAAAGTTGGATATTCACTGTACAGGTCACAGTGAGTGGAAACTAGAAGAACTCAACCAAGGCTGGTGGCGTGAGCCACCAGTAGAATGAGAATGAAAACTCCAGGGATACTAATATTTAACGGGCCATTGAAAGAAGAGAAATCCTCAAATAAAAGGCAAAATATAGTAGCAGTGGTGATCATAGCATCAAGAAAACCAGTGCAGTGAAGTAGCTCAGTAGCTGAAGGAGTGGAGATGCAAAACTGCAATAGATTGGATATTGGTGTATAACGAGTGATTGAAGGAACCACGCAAATAGGATGCCGATTTGGGAGAGAACTTTGACAAGCCAGGTTCTTATCTAGATCCTCTTTAACACCTCTCTCAATAACTTACATAAAGTTATACCACACATGTAGTGAAAACCGAAGATATGAAATTTGAAGGGACTAGCCATTATACTGACAGAACCGGGAAGATCTAAAGATCTAGATAGATACAAATTATGTATTGAGATTTTGCACTTCAGTCCAAAAATCTTTAGCACAGCTATGGAAGGAAGCATAATTTTAATTGGCTTAGTGATACTATGCGGAAAGGGTTGGTGGATTATTTTGTACCTGGTCCGTGAGTGAGAGATGGAAAAGCATCCTTAGAAAAATCCTCCAAGGATGACTGTAAACCTATTACCTTTCACAGTGGTTGAATGACACTTGGATTATCGCCTTTAGTTCTGGGTTCCATGTTTGAAGAAGGGGTTGGGTAGACTGCAGTATTCAGAAAACCTTGAATGGGATAAGACAAGGACTCTAAATCATTTAATATGTGAATTATTCTCGGGGGGCAGAGATATTTACTCTGGTGAAATGGGGTCCTGGTATCATGTTCTCAAATGTGTGAGCTGTATTTACATATAAAATTATTATTAGATGCTTTCTCTGGGAATCGCTCCTCCTGTAAGGAGGAGTAACAACACAGGGCACGTAAGACCTCAGTGATGGCGAGGGCATCCCGGAAACTGGGAGACTTCCTTCTCAGCAGCTCTTCAAGGAAGAGCTGGGGGCTCGTTCAGCAGAACTTCCTTGAGGAATGTTTGGTTAACGGAACTCTCTGTACTGTCTCTTCATATTCTGAGATGCTCGGCTGTTTCCATTTGTTATGAACCGAAAATTCTAAAGTGAAACGATATTAACGCTCATCTCTACTTTGAACTACCGTATTTGCCGGCGTATAAGACGACTCGGCGTATAAGACGATCCCCTAACATTTCCACTCAAAATACAGAGTTTGTTATATGGTCGGCTGTGTGCGATTTTGCGAGTGTGGTAAAATCGCATAACAGCAAAATCGCATAACAGCCGAGCATACACCCAGCAGCGCTGCTGATGCCTGAACGGTATGTGGAATGAAGTGGGCGGGCATCGGGAGGCCACTATGGCACGGGGCAAGCACTATGGGCAGTCTATCTGAAGTGTACCTGGCGTATAAGACGACCCCCCACTTGGAGGCATATTTTTCAGGGCCAAAAAATCGTCTTATACGCCGGCAAATACGGTATGTGTCAGTAGAATGTCTGCCTTACCTTTTTTGAGCCACACGTTGCCTAATTTTTAGCGTCAGATAGTCACTCAATTTCTATTTCCTTTGTACTCTCTTTGAATTCTCATAAATTCAATTAAACTCTTTTCAGTATTGGCCAACCTGTATATTCAATACCTGTGGTCATATTAATGTTTTAATTCACCCCTTTGAGTTTTAACTATGTTCACCAAATTTAGGATAATCAAGTTTATTTAATAATATTTTAGCCTTTAAAGGGTTAGTTTCTTGCTCAAAAAACAGACACATGCACATGCAAGGTATATATATTCAATCATATGGAAAATATTCTAATTACCCAATGGGGGGAAATTTTTAAAATCATTTTTTGCTCTTTTTGTTGGTAAAAGTGTGAGAAGTTTAAAGAGAACTACATAAATGAAAATGCCTAAAAATATAAACAGCTTAAGAACTTTCAAAATATCCAGTGGCCTAAACACCACTCTCTGTAAAAGAACAACATTTATAGAGTAGCTGGAAAGAGAAGAAAGTATATGTACATGTTTCTCCATAGAGGACATACAGATGGGCAACACACATATGAAAAGATGCTCAGTGTCACTGTCACCAGGGAAATGCAAATAAAAACCACAATACAATACCACCTCACTCCTGTCAGAATGGCTATCACCAATAATCAACAAACAACAAATGTTGGTGAGGATGTGGAGAAAAGGGAACCCTGGTGCACTATTGGTGGGATTCAGATTGGTGCAGCCACTGTGGAAAACAGTATAAAGGTTCCTCAAAAAATTAAAAATAAAACTACCTTATGACCCAGCAATTCCACTCCTGGGTATTGACCCCAACAGACCCAAAACACTAATTTGAAAAGACATATGCACCCCTATGTTAACTGCAGCGCTATTCACAATAGCCAAGATATGGAAGCAACTTAAGTGTTCATCAATACAGGATTGAATAAAGACATTGTGGTACATATATACAATGGAGTATAAAAAAAAATGAAATCTTACCATTTGCAATAATGTGAGTGGACCTAGAGGGTATTATGCTGAGTGAGATAAGTCACATAGAGACAGACAGATATCATATGATCTCATTTATATGTGAAATCTATTGGGTCTTCAGAAAAGTCATGACATATTTTTTCTGTGGTTTTCAAATATCATTTATTATATAAAGAATGAAGATCAATCAGTGATATATTGCCTGTTTTGTTCGATAACCTTTTGCAATCTTTCAGTGAGCTTCATAATTCCTCATTCATAGAAGGACCTGTCTTTATTTGCAAAAAACTGAACAAGGTGCTGATTTACAGCCTGATCTGAATTGAACGTTATACCACGAAAGGAGTTTTGAAGAGAGCAAAACAAGTGGAAGTCTGACAGTGCAAGGTCAGATGAGTATGGTGCGTGTAGCAACACATCCCATCCAAGCTCCAATAGTTTTTGATGGATGGTCAAACTTGTGTGTAGTCTCGCTTTGTCGCGATGGAACACAACTCCTTTACAATTAACAAGCTCTGGACGTTTCTGGATAATGGGTTTGTTTAAACTGTCCAATTGCCAACAGTACACAATCGAATTGATTGTTTGTGTCCTTGGTAGGAGCTCGAAAAACATGACACCTTTAAAATCCCACCACACTGAGAGCATAACCTTCCTCTAAATGTCTGCTTTCAATGTCGTTTGAGGCAAATCATCACGTCGGCACCAAGACTGTTTGCTCACCACATTGTTGTCAACAATCCACTTCTCATCACCAGTTGTCAGTCGCTTCAAAAAAGGATCGTTTTCCTCATGTTTAATGAGCATATTGCAGATGTTTATAGGCACCATCAAATGAACTTTGAGTTCATGTGGAACCCAAATATCAAGCTTGCTTATGTATCCCAGCTTCTTCAGGTGGTCATGAACACTTGAATGATGGATGTCAGTGTTTCTGTAATCTCTCGTGTCGTTTGACTTGATGAATGCCTTTATTTTGTCGTCATCAACCTTGGTGGGCCTTCCTGACCGAGAAGTGTCATTGAGATCAACATCACCAGCACGGAATTTTATGAACCATCACTGGCACTGACATTCTTGTAGAGCATTGTCACCATAAAGTTCATGCAACTTTTCACAAGCTTGCCGCGCATTCTTCCCTTTATGGAAGTAAAACAGTAAAATATGACAAAAATGCACAGTTTGGTCTTACATCTTCAACTTGTAAAATCTCCAAAACTCAACCAAATCGCTCAGTTTTTTTAAGAATGAAGCTAGACCTGTCAGCTGTCAAATGACGTAGCAATAACATAGATGCGAATGATTCTAGTACTTCGAAAAATGAAGTAGTTGCCATCTGTTGCAAACGTGCATCATGACTTTTCCAAAGACCCAATAAAAACAAAAAAAAGAACAAAACCCAGAAAAAAATTAAAATAGCTTTTAATTAGCTTGGATATGGGATGAGATGCTATCAGAATCATTGTACAAAGTACGTAAGTCTTCATGAATATATTCATGCATATAAAACTCAAGGAAATTGTGAAAAAGAGCATTTAAAACAGGTAAAATCATGACAGAATCCTTAGCTATCACATAGGACTTGATGGCAGCCTTGCCAATAGCCCTAAATTTTTATTTCATTTCCACCCCTATTCCCACGCCCTGTAACCTCTTATCAGTGCAGTGACACAGTGAGGGTCATGGTGTTAATTTTTGCATCACACTGAGAAATACTTTAATATCCACAACAGAACATTGAATTATATTCAATATGAGGTTAACAAAAGATTATTTCACAATGTCAGCTGGCCAAAAACAACTCCCTAGAAAATGCACTGAAAGAATGGTTTATTCAGGAAAAGAAAAAGACAGGAGGTCACCCCCAGGAGTGTGTGAACTCACACTTCCCGCCCCAGCTGCCCACACGCAAAAAGCCCGATTCCAAGGTGACTTCTCTGTTTATTAGCATCCTTCCCCAGAGGTTACCACAAAGTTTAACAGGAAGTCAGGACTAGAGAGTTAATAAGGGGCCCAGCTCCACTCATAGTCCTCCCAGCTCTATGGTTAAGCATCTTCAGATGCCAGTTCACTTTTATCAACAACAAAGAAAATTCTGGTAGCAGTGCACTAGTAACTCAGGTGGGTCACCTCATTGAAATTCACAAGCCACACATATGAAGAGGCATTAGTATCCTCAGAAACACCCAGTAATCTAAAGTCATGGCCTTCCCATGAATTTACTTTTAATCAGTATCCTAGTGGAACGAGTATGAAGCAGCAAACTTACCTTTCCAGGCAGGTGTTTTAATTAATGTTCTGGAGATTTCCTTATCTGAGAAACCGTTCACATGTGCTATGCTACTTAGATGCTCTTGGCATATGTAATGTGCCTGAATATTTTGGAAAACATGTTTTCAAGTGGAAGCTGACAGTCCTATTTGCTTTCTTTTTTTGTTATTTATTTACATATCCCTTGATATAATATTTCCATTGTTTTATCTCATAAGAAAACAGTTGTACATAAAATTGAATACATTTTAATGTTCTATTAAAAGGAAGATTATGTCTGCAATTAGCCAATTAAAATAATGTAAATATGTAGGTTATTTATATATACAGAGGGTGCCAAAAAATGTACACACTTTTTAAGAAAGGAAAAAACTGTATTAAAATTATGCTGATGGGAACCACTTTGAGCACCTCTTGTCATTGCAGACGTCAAACTGGACTTGTATTCATCTATGGTTATCGGTATATATTGAGTATTATAATTTTAATGCAGTTTTTCTCCTTTCTTAAAATGTGCATACATTTTTTGGCACCCTCTGTATATAGAATACTTTTATAAGATAAATCTTTACAAGTATGAATTTATACATTGCCAAATTACAATAACATAGTCTGTATTCATTTAACACATCAGTATATTTTCACAGACAGAATATTAAAATAATTATTATCATTTTAAATTGACCCAAAGATTAAATTCATATAAGTGTTTAGAGAGAATTTAAAGAACGTAAAATAACTTACAAATCACGTGATCTCCTTGAGTCCCAAAAAAAATGGACAAAGTCAGTTTTTAAAGAGACTGTTGAATAAATGATATCTAGGGTTTACCTTATATAAGGTATGAACGATTTTTCTCAAAATTCTACTTTCAAGAATACATGTATAATTCCCCAAAGACTTGTGTTATGTGGAAAAATACTGTTTATATTTTAAAAACCATATTAACCATGTCCACTTAATAAAACAAACAGTAGCTTGCAGGAGAATCTACATTTAAAAGTGATATTGCTGGAATTCTGTACTGTGATTTTAGGAAGACACAGATCCCAAACATTTCTCCAAGGGTTAAGGAAATATTAAATTAATATCCTTTATTCCAGATAACACAGTAAAGATTCCTACATAATTCACTAACTGAATTTTGTTAAATGTTTTGACAGCATATTGTATATGGTCAGACTTTTGAGGACAGTTGCTATAAATGTTGGGGAGAGTGGTGTAAATATCAGTAACCACCTGGGACAGTCACTGAGTCTTAAATTGAGAAATAGGTCAGTGAAAGACTATACCTGTCAGACACATCAAATAGAAAGAAGGGATTTCTACTAGAGTGGGCTACTCAAGTGATGCACATGGAAATGAAGCAGCAAGTTTGAGGAAAGAATCAACATCATCAAAAAAATAATTAACAAATGGCCATTTATTACCCATGTACTATGCACCATCTGCTTCATCTAGTCTTTTACTAGAACAGAAAGCTGTTTCATCATGCCTTAATGGATCTGAATGAAATATTAACATACATATCCATTTATCTCTAGAGTCCATCTTGAATACAACTTATTGGGTTGTCGGAAAAGTCATGACGCATTTTTGCAATGAAAAACATAGAAAAAATATGTCATGACTTTTCCAACAATGCAATGCAATATTTTCCTTTCCAAATACATGACGTGGAGTTCAGGGTTCACTTCTTGCCAGAGAAGAATATAATTTTCTAATGCTGATTACAGATGGAAAGCACATTTTGTCAGTTTTCAGTTCTGAGACGAGCTAATTTGAAGACAGGACATTTTGTCAATTTTCCATTTTGAGGTGACCTCGTATGAACCTACGGCCCTTTACTGAGCATTACAGAAGAGTAACATGCGAGGGAAATAATAGGTGAACACATTTCAAATGTATTACACCGCCCAGCATTTCGACATTCTGCAATTTCTATCTAATATTCATTTTCGTTTGTTAGAGCTTGTTTAAGAGTAGCATTGTTAGTTTGTCAAGTCAGGAACCAAAGTAAAAATTGCATATGAACACGCATACACTTGAAAATGCTGTCAGGATGTCTTCTGATGGCACACCATGATGGACAGCCCTGTGGTAGGAGACACCATGTTGGAAGCCTGTTATATGTATTTCTCTCAGTTCAATGGAAACAGATTTCTCCTTCTGTCTCCTCATGTTGTATGAGAAAGGTACAACTTGGTTCATTACAGTCTCACTCCACGTGTTCAGATTTGCATGGTATGCAGGACCTTCTGGAATTGAGGTCAACAGAGGAGACAGCTAACGTTTTTCTTCTGGGAAGTTCTGTTGGCACTCTGTTCAATTATTTATCTTTCTCCTTCTTTGTTCATTCTCTGTTGACTGGCAAGTACGATCGAAACCAGGGAAGTTAAGTGCCCAGATTCCTCCAGATGTTGTCTTCTTAAATTCGCCTGGGTTTCTTCAGTGCCTTCTGCCCATCTTCAATGTCAGGACTAATTTCATCTCATTGTAATCCTGCAGCCACATTTCTTTTGTGGTTTGTGAAGAGTTCCGACTCAGGAGCTCAGGTCATGGCTAAAATAAAAAAATGCGTGACGTTCCAGGTCTGACTGTAGGCGATTATGAAAGCTTTCCCTGGAAGGTCCCATGGCACGGATGAAAGGTGAGTTCCACACCCCAGATCTGGTGCACGAGAATGCGTTGCAATTTTTGAAGAGTTGTCGTCAAGGGTTCGGGCCCCTGGCTGGCCATGCTTTCATGCTTATCAGCGTTCAGGACCCAGGTGCCTCCATTTAGAGGTATCTTTAATGGGGGACATTGGTGAAGGTTTTCCTGGATGCCTCTGCCAAGATCTCCCGTTGAAACTGAAGTGGAAAGCCACTTTTCCCCACTGTGACTCAGTAGTTACGACTTTTCTTCTCCTTGCCCTTACCCCTCTCTCATCCCCTGGTCCCAGATCCATAAAGTGGCAGGACCCTCATCTAGAGCTGTCCCATGGGGAGAAAACGAACAGGGGTGCTTGGCCTTTTCTGCAGTTCAGCTTCTTGCTTGCACCATGGCAGCAAGAGATTAGGTGTCTCACTATGAAATTCATTTGTGCTTTTTGCTCCTAATCAGCTACTCCGACACCTGGCGTCTGAGCTCTGTCCAACTTGGTCGAGCACCTGACGTTGACCTACTCTTCGTACAGCTTACACTCTCAAGCCAGTTTAAGTTCAGTAGATTGATGCACAGGCACACAGAAAAAAATCTTGGGATAAAAGAGCTTCGCAAATAATTACAAACATGAATTCATACGTATGTGATGCACTGTTGTGCTTTCATCATAGACACCATTGTTGATGTCACGTAAGGTAGGGCGTCTGAGATATGTATATAACAGGAAGTACATAATTGCACTGAAATGTGTTAAAATGTCTGGCGTCCACCCTGTCAGGACAAACATTTGTTAGTTTCTGTGGGACATGTGTGGTGTCCGAGAATGCTTAGCCTTCATCCTTCGTTGCTACTGAAGTTGCCATGGTAGGAAGCAGGGGGCAGAACTCATAAACCAAGGCGTGGGCAAGTACCAGCTGCCCTAAAACCTCAAAGCGAGCCGGGGTGGTGCATCTATTATTGAACAAAAAGGGCAATTAGAGGCATGCTGTAGTTGAAATACAAGGCCTGACAATAAAGTTCGCGAACTTGTTGCAGCAATGTTGCTAACCTTTTTTGATATCAGAGGGATTATTCATTATGAATTTGTACCAATTGGACAAACAGTTCTCTAAGTTTACTATTTGGAAGTGCTGAAAAGTCTGCATGAAAAAGTTAGACAACCCGAACTTTTCCCCAACAATTCATGGCTCTTGCATCACTACAATGCACCAGCTCACACAGCACTGTCTGTGAGGGAGTTTTTAGCCAGGAAACAAATAACTGTCTTGGAACACCCTCCCTACTCACCTGATCTGGCCCCCAATGACTTCTTTCTTTACCCGAAGATAAAGGAAATATTGAAAGGAACACATTTTGATGATATTCAGGACATCAAGGGTAATATGATAAGAGCTCTGATGGCCATTCCAGAAAAAGAGTTCCAAAGTTGCTTTGAAGGGTGGACAAGGCACTGGTGTTGGTGCATAGCTTCCCAAGGGGAGCACTTCGAAGGTGACCATGGTGATATTCAGCAGTGAGGTATGTAGCACTTTTTCTAGGGTGAGTTCGCAAACTTCATTGTCCAACCTTCATAGCTCACATGGTAGAACAAAGAAGTGGGGAATAGGGCAATTCTTATATGGAAGCACTTTGAAGCTGCCAGGAAGTCATTAAATGTTTTTCACAGGGACACTGGATGGCCTTGAGTTGCAGATGCAGGAACTTGTCATATTTACCATCCATTTCCTACCACGTGCTCTTTGGGGCTTAGTAGATACTCAGTTAAATGTCAAAAATGCAACTGATCTTTTTTGCTCTTTGCTACATAAAAAGGTAAATTAACTCTGTTTCTAACATAATTTTAATGTATCATTTAATGAGTTATTTTTCTTGTATAGGTTCTGTACCTTAAGGTACAATGTTCCTTTCTATAGATACTTTCATTTTCTTTACAATGTATATTGATACCGATATTTATATAATTATGCAACAAGTTAGTTAATAACAAAAAATTCCATGAATATTTTTGATGATTCATGAGGTTGCCCGAGTAAGTGACATTTCAGATGTGGCATAATGAACACTGTGAGTGTTATAATAAAATAAAGGCTCTCTGTTATTCCCCCCGCCCCCCAAAAAATAATGTAAAGAAACAAAAGGTTTCTTCTCATTGTAAAAACATAGGCTAGTCATATTATTTCAACTATTAATAATTTTATCACAGTTATCAATTCTCCCTTAAACTGGCAAACATTGACGGTTGTACATACATACACAACTTGAGCCGTTGTTTATAGTTTTACCATTTGGAAATAATATTCAATTCCCCTGTTTTGCCCTCGATCTGCAAGGATCTGTAATAACATCAGTGCCCAACGAAACCCAGAGCACGTGGATTTGCATTTCATTTCCAGCTGCATTTGTGCTTCCTCTCCGTTCGTCATGGCCGACAAATCGACAAGCCCAGCTGGTATCTGACACAGGGAGCGTATTTCCGAAAAACCTGAGCAGCGTCGCCACTCTCTGTTCTCGTGCACATCTTCATAACTGCCAGACATCACTTAGTCATGAATTTAGAAAGCCTGATTCCTAGTTTATCAGTGGCCTCTTTCATTTCCCCCAGAGCCTCATAGCTGTGAAGACTATCAGCTTAGCTACTGTTTTGAGCCATTCCAAACCGATTTAAAATTCAGAAGTCTCGCATGCAGGCAAACAAAAACCAAGCGCCTCTGCCAGCCTTTCAACCGTTCCTATGAATAAAATATTTTGTACATTTCTGCAACGCGTGACTTTTAAATGTGAGACTTTATTTGGTGACATTTGATGGAAGGGAAAAAAAATAGGGTTTCGTTGATGATGAATGGGGGGTCGTGGGGTTGGGAGGAAAAGAGCAGCTTTAGCACCTGTGCTTCAAACAGTGGCTTCTGAGGTTTTTCATGGATTCTCTGAGCTTCGCTTGTGATAAAGAATTACAAAGCAAGCTTAAAAAAAAAAACAAAAGAAAAATGAGAGCTGCCCAGGGGTTCTGCACAGCCAAATTTATTGCCCAGTGTTTAAAGACAGCAAACGCGACTGGGGCTGCTGCAGTAAAGCCATCCTGTGAAATCTGCCCTCGCAGCATCCAAGAAGCTGAGACTATAACCTTCCAGCATGTAACCCTGTATCCGCTCTCTGATGCCTTTCTAAAGAGCAGCTCCTATCCTCTCCTCCCCACTCAGCACGTTTTCCAGAAATACCTGACTCCATTCTTGGAGCAAAGCCATTCGTTCTACTTTCAAAAACTTGGTTCCTTCCTGCAGGGTAGGCATTATCTGAAATGTGTCCGGTCCCTTGACTGATGGTCAATCATTAATCAGCAACACAGATGGACTGTTTCTGATGACCCCTTTGTTAGAGTTCATGAACTCTTGAGGAAGCAAGGAAGCGTCCACCCAACGGATGACAAGTCCTTCCCAGCGTCACTCAGCAAGTCTGTGTTCTTTTGTGCCTCTTAAATGAGCTCCCCCTATCCTCTGAACTTAACAGTCAGGAAATTATAGAGGTTGCAGGTTAATTGTCTCAGGTGTTAAGACAGCTGTGGAATGTGGGAAAGGGATGAGGGATCTCTGTCATGGAGAGAAAGAATCTTGTCCAGAGAGGCCCAAATGGAATTGAATGCTTGAATTGAACTTTGATGATGAGTGGAAAAAATTAAGGCTGTAGGCCGAAGCACATTTAATATTTATAACGTACTTAAAACAAACAACATATATCATATAGGATAGATTTGTTTAGGGGCCTGACAGGACCCAACAGGCACACCTTTTCTCATATAATTGGAAAAAAAAAAAGCTACTAAAGAAATAATAAAAATAGTAATTATCAAGCACAAGCTCCCACCTTCATTTAGATTAGAAAATTAGAATATATCATCCAACTGAAAGTTATAAGAATTGCAACATTGCTAAGTCTGGGAAAAATGAGACTAAAGACAATAATGGACTTTATTAATAATAATTATAGTAATTAATAATTCTCTTTATGTCTCAAGGAAGTTTAAGGAAATTTCCGAAGGCTGTAGAAAGGGCTGCGATTTCTCACATTTCTAAGGTCTATTGATTGACCTGCTAAGAATAAAAAGTAAAAACAAAACAAAACTTAATTTTGCAGAAATATAGACTTCACTATTTTGGCATCAGCACATTATCAGCTATCCTTCTCTAGTCCATGTCTTATAAATTCTTCTGAAGGATTAAAATTGTTCGGTGTCCTGGACAAATAAGTTTTATGTGTTCCATGAAGGAATATTAATGAGCATTTTATAGATTTTTAAATGTCTTTAAATATAGAAGCCTGTCATCAATTAGCTCCAAATATAGAAGACTTTGCAAACATTGTCATGTAAGCAGTATTTACATCCTAAAAATATGGCATATATTGTTAGTTCTTCAGAGATCGATTGAAATGACAAAATTGCATGTAGCTAGGATTTCTAAGGCAGAAGACTATTCTTACAGAACTCGGTCACAAGACGGTGAAAACTTCTTAGATATCAAGAGCCTAGTGATGGGATCTAGTCATGATTTATAAGAACAAGAATCTTACCTTGGGTTAAAAACAGAACAATACAAAACAAAGGGCTCACAAAACTGTAGGTTGCGTAGACAACACTTATAAACAAGTAATAAAATTATGACGTATCGATTATACACCAAGAACAATATTATCTTCAGGTAAGGTCTAGAGGTTTTAAATGAGATGGAGAGAAATCCATGTATGTAAATTAATGCTATAATTCACAATGAGGATATGACCAGCATGCAATTTTATGTACAGTGTCACAGTATCAAAAAAACAAAAACAAACAAACAAAAAAACACATAGCAAAAATATTGTGCCAGCACAGCGATGCATGAAGCATGTGCCCTGTGGTTTTTTTAACTTAATTTTATACTTATGGTTTTCTGCTCCTCAGGGATTTCCCTTATATCTGCCTTAGAAATGCATTTCAAGTTACATTAGAAATAGCATGTGCCATATTTTAGGTGTTTTCTACCTGTGCATTTGCACCAAGGAACTCATCTGCAGTATTTCTGGAAACAGGAGGCTCGTGATTTTCATATATTGCCCTTCAAATAGAATGGACAGGGTTTGCCAAACCATCTGCTTCCAAGTTCGATGAAGGGACCCCTCTTCTATAAACAGCCGTCAGACTACCAAGGCCACTTATGTTGACATTGGCTAACGGGCAGCAGGCGTGTCCTCTAAGGAAAGGAGATATTATGAGGTGGTCTGGCTTGCCACTGGAGTACAAAGTCCCTGGTGGGGAAACTGATGGTTAAGAAGACCAAGGTGGTGCTTCTGTGCCGAGAAGGCACTGGTTGGGTTTCTTAGAACCTCAGGTGGCTGGTATATGTGAGGCAGGCAGCTGGGGTGCACGCAGGTGGCCCAAGGTTGGGAAGGAGATCAAGACTGATTGTTGCAGAGGTGGCACAGGCATGGAGCAAGACATGCCAGAGATGTGTTGCAAAGGAGGTGAGCTATGAAAATAAACATGGAAGCAGAGGCAAGACCTTAAGACCCTGAACATCCCAGGCGGCCAGGGTAGAACCACCCACCTGGCATCTCACTGTGCCCAAGAGAACCCCCTTACCTAATACAAGATGCTCACTTACACCTGTTCTCGGAAAGACAGACAAGAACACTGCGTGAAAGGTCACCTCCGGGAGCTGAAGAAGTATGTTTTTGGAATGATGAGTGACCTGACTTCTCATTGTGGGGTTGCCAGTATTCAGTGACGTTTTTTACCCTCCTCTGATGCGACTTTGATCATTAAAAAAATTCCAAATATGGGGCCAGCCGAGTGGCTCAATTGGTTAAGAGCACAAGCTCTGAACAACAGGGTTGCCGGTTCGATTCCCACGTGGGCCAGTGAGCTGCACCTGAGCTGAGCTGCTGCTGAGCTGCCAACAGGTGGCCAGATGGTGACTGGACTTGGAGCTGAGCTGGCTGCACCCTCCACAACTAAGATTGAAGACAACAACTAGGCTAGTCCCCTTTCCTAATTCCCCAATAAAATCTTTTTTAAAAAAGTTCCAAATATGTAATATGTGGTGAAAAGTAAACCCCTCAAGTGTTTTTTTTTGTTCTTTTTCTCTATTTTGAATGATCTTCATGCATTATTTCTCAGCACTTACTATTATCATTGAAATTTTAGCTTCCACCATGAGTCATTTAAGAAAAAGGACCAAGAAAATTCAAGCCCGATCTGTGACGTGGGAACCTATAGGCACGTTTACTGTGGAGAGTAGGGTAGGTGCTTTGGACTAAACCCCAAGGTGTGTGCTACATGCCCCGAGAAATAGGTCACAAACATGCAGCTGGGCTTTTTATGCTGAGAGTTCTCTAGGAAAAAGATTGGATCTGACAGAAATGGGTGTGTGGACATGGCCACCAGGCTGTCACAGCCACCAATGAAAAGCTTTAAGACCCTGAACCTATAACTGCCTGTCCCAGACCAAGATTGAGATAGGATGCTCAGAGTTACTGTGTGCTCCGAACAATTCAGGTTGATAAAGATGGAAGAACTGGGTGAGCAGCATTCCTCAAGGTTTAGTGATGGAGAGAGAAAACCAGTAAAACAAGAGAAAACAGGAACTATGTTTATTTGCTATAGTTACTTTTCAAGCATCTTAGCAAGGGCTCAGGTTTGGGTGGGAGTGATATATGTGAATGCTCTCTTAATAGTTAATTATAAAACTCAATGTAATATAAATAACTTGAGATAGCACTGTTATGCTTGACAGATAGAGCTGAAATACATTGATTATTTATAAACATTCCCAGGCATCTAAAGGACTAAGACTGAATGGAAAAAACAATGTTAGCATTACTTTACATACATATTTTATGGAGAATGCCACCATGGAACAGATTCCAATGCTGAATTTAAATGTGTTGCTTAAAAAAACAAAAAAACTGATTTAACTACTTTTCAACTATAAACTTAATCTGAAGAAGAAAGCATGCCTTCTGTTGCTAGGTTATGCTGACTGTTTCATGGTTTGTTAAAGTTTGTCCATTTGGCAATGAGCGAAGTAGACATTGTATCTGCGAGTAGATACAGTGTCCACTAATAATAAGAAAATGCAAACTCTGGCAACCGCTTGTATAAAATAGAAGTAACGGGAACCAATCCAGAGTCCAAGTTACAAAAATCCCTCTCTTTTGTATTTCTGTAGTTATTTTTGGTAATTTCTTTGCTTGTTTTTTCATCTCCTGGTGGCTTTCAAAACCTATCATCTATCCTGTCTCTTTTGGGGAGAGGGACGCGGGGGAGGGACTACTTTCTTCTGTCCCTTTCATGAATCATTTTTTGTCACTTAGAATAATAGGACTTTATAGTTGGAATGCAAATATTGGTGTGTGTGTGTTGCAGTATTGGAGAGGGTTTCTGCCTTAATTCCGCCATCCGCCATTTAATTTTAAGCAGCGGGCAGACACCCTGGCCGTACTTGGCAAAGACACAGTGGTCAGTAAATAGTCAATTTCCTTTATTCCTTTTATGAATTCTTTCCTTTCTTAATAAAAAAAAATGATTCCACTATGTCTCATTTGTCACCATATTACCTGTAATTCTTTGTTATGTTAATCATTGCTTTAGTGTTTATTGTGTAAATTTTTAACATATCACATGATTTACTTTCAAGTGGTATGACATTTCATATATAATATAAGAATCTTAGAAGAATGTACTTGTATTCTCTTAGAATACTTAACATCTGTGCCCCTGTCCTGATCTTTCTTCCATGTTCTCATGCATTTTAGTTTTTATAAATTCTTCTTCTTTTTTTTTTTTTTTTACTTTTTAAATTAGTTTCAGGTGTACAACACAGTGCAATAGTTATACTTTTTACCCCTCTATTTTAGTTTTATACATGCCATAAACCACAAACTACGGTTTTATTTTTGTTTCAATAGTCAGTCATCCTTAAAGAGATTAAATAAGAAGGGAAAATCTTATACTCTTAGCCATGTACGTATCACTCTGGTTTTTCCTTACTTTCATTAGATCCATCTCTCCATCTGGTCTGATTTCCTTTCTAACTGAAATTTCTTGGACGACAGGTCTGCTTGTGACAGACTGTTTCAGATTTGTATGTTGCATAAAAAATATTGCATTTTTTTCCAAAGATGTTTTAGCTCTTATAGATTTCTAGGTTTGCGGTATTTTGTTTACTTGCTTTTTTTGTTTGTTTCAGTTATAAACATTTCTATAAACGTTCTTGAACTTTGTCCTGAGGCACAGTTAAGTGACGTGAAACCAGTTTGATCCTTCCAGATTTTACTTTTAAGGTTTTTTTTTTTTTTTCTGGAGACACCAGAACCACACTCAATCCTTGATCTCAGTTAAGAAATCCTGCAAACTAATCAGAAACAGTCTCAGAGACAGAGAGAAAACTGATGGTTGCTAGATGGGAGGGGGTGAGGAAGAGGGAGAAGGTGAGGGAATTAGCAAAAATTGGTAACCATAGTGTTGCCACGGGGATATGAAAGACAATTTGGGGAATATAATCAAAGGTTTGGGGAGAAGCCACGTGGTTTTAGAACCATGGGGATGGCGTTTTTTGCAAACACACTGACGAGGTAGAGAAGAGGCTCTGCTTCTATGTAAGTGGTCAGAACGGAAAAGCACCCAGCAGTCTTATAGCCCCAGAAACATTGAAAAATACAATGAGTATGTATTAAATGAGTTCTAATGACTACCTTTCTAACTACCTATCATCTATCATCTATCAACCTGTCATCTATCATCTATCTATGTGTATGTCTATTATTTATCATCTATCTATCTATCTATCTATCTATCTATCTATCTATCACCTATCTACCCACCTACCTATTTACCTATCTAGCTCTCTTTAACAATGTGTCTGGACTTTTCACATTCTTAATAATGAATTTTGATGAATAGAATTTCTTAATTTTTGTATAGTTTATCACTTTTCCTTTATGATTACTGCTACTTGAGTTCTTTGAAGAAATTTTTCCTTATGCAACTTTCTTGAATATATTTTCTGTATTACTCTATAAGATGTAGTGAGTGATGGTTCACATTTAGAACCAGAATCAATATTTGCTATTTCTGTATAGTGTGATGTGGGGAATCAATTTTTATTTTCCTCTCTTTGGGTTTCCATTTAAACCAGTACCATTTCTTAAAAAGACCATTCTTTCTACAACTGCTCTGCCATTTCACCTTGACCATATATCTTTGTGGGTCTGTTTGAAGCTCTCTGTGTTATGCTGTTGATCCACTTAATCTATCTTTTGCCAATACCATGTCTCCTTTTTATAGCAGACTCAAGTCTTGAAATGTGATAGAGTAGGGTCTTTATTTTTTCTCCTTTAGAATGTATTTCTTTTTCTTGATCATTTTGATAGTTATATAGATTTTAGAGTCATCAGATAGTATTTTATAAAGGATTATATTTAATCTATACATCAGCTTGAAGAAACATTGGTATTTTTGCTGTATTATGTTTTATAATCCATGAACACTGAATACATTATTTCTATTTTCTTACATTATTTACCTTAATAATATTGTTTGAATCAATATAGATCTCATGGAATCTTGTACATCTTTGTGCAAGGATTATATGTACATATTCAATATTTTATTATATAGGTACCATATGTTTTATATTTCAATTTGTTTCTGATGTAAGATGAAGTTAATATAATCTATATATCCAAATTCTTTTGAGGAACCCCATTAAACTTATTTATGAAATATTATCATCCTTGTGTAAATTATTTTGGATTTAAAAAAATATACAACCATACCATCTGTAAATAAAGACAGTTTTATATTCCAGTCTTCACATCTTCCATTTTTTTAATCATCTTTGCACATGTTTATAAAATGTTGAATAGAAATGGTGACAAAAGGTTACCTTTTCTCATTCTCAACTCAGAGGGAAGGTGTTGGATGATTTTATTACAGAAAGAGAGAAATTTTTAGCTATAATTACACAGCTTGGATATAACAGCAAGAAGAAAGCAGTTATACAATAATTTAAGCCTTTATCCTAAGAAAATAGAAATTTTCACTGTTTAGTTAAAATATTCTTAGATTTCTTTTCAATACCTAGCATTTAAAAATATACTTTCCTATTTTTGAAGCATATGATTTTCCTATTATATTTGTTTGTTGACTAAAAATTGCTCTGTGGTCAGTAAATCTATGCTGTATGGTTGCATTTAAAAAAAAAAACTTTGTTGAGATTTGCTATATAGCCAAAAATATGGTAAATTTTGTACGTATTCCACATACTCTTAAAATGAACACATATTCTGCCTTTTTCAAATGCACTGTATTACATATGTTAATTTTGTCCCTTTTTCTCTGCAGTTTTCGATACTTCTCTACATTATTTGTTTTGGTCTTTGTATTTTGTCAGCTACAGAGAGTAGAGGATCCTCATTACTCCGTCTTATTAACTTTTATTTCTCTTAGTTTTGGTGATGTGATTTTTATATCTTAAAGTACCAAGCCATTTCTAATTGAGTACCAGGCATTATACATGAAAAGATGTGGATAATTTTTGTTCTTGAATGGTTTTATCTTCATTAAGAAAACAATTGCACTTGCTGCCAGTAGATGGCCCGTGGCTTTGTGCACCCCAGATAACCACGATAGATCTTATGGGTTAATTGGGTTTCAGCTCTCGTGTGGGCCAGACTTGTTCTAGTGTATATGTACCACTGGGTTATAGCATTTAGGGGCCTCCATCCAAAGCATGGGAGATTTATCAGTGCCTGTGGACACTGCCCTCAATTTTTTCCCCTTAAATCTACGAGGCTAATGAAACATTTGCTCAACTTCTCAGCCTCTCAGCTGCCTCTGCAAGACTTGGAAGGAAACTCTAGTACACACTCACCATTGACGTATAACTGTTGCAATACTTTTTAAAGCATAATTTTGTCCAGTTTTCCTAGTTGTTGTTTTGTTTTTTTTCAATGTGGAGTTTGGTCTGAGTTCTCTAGATTGCAGCTGACTGAAGGGTGTTCTTCTTAAGTAGTTTTACAATGCAATCTCCTCAGCTGCCAGACCTGTTTTCTTCTGATCGTTTAGAAACTAACAACAGAGAACAGGATTTAATTAGGGTTTCACAGACTTTTTCAAGGTACCAAACAAGGCTGTTACCCAGTCACTATGCTTAATTTTTAGAAAGTTTTTTTTTTTAAGATTTTATTGGGGAATTGGGGGAGGGGAACAGCATTGGGGAATTGGGGAAGGGGAACAGACAAGTTGCTGTCCTTTTGTTCTTGAGTCTAGTTGTGGAGGACATTGCTTCACTGGCCCATGTTGGTATTGTGATCATTGCACTCTTCCTGGGTGAGGCAGTCACTCGCTGGCCATTGGATGGCCACTCACGGCAGCTCACAAAAGCTCACAAAAGCTCACGCTCACTGCCGGCCAGCCCCACTGCAGCCTACACCGTCACCAGCGACTCACCGCAGCCCAGCTCCAGGTCGAGCTGTTGTTCACCATCTTAGCTGTAGAGGGCAGTGTCACTGGCCCTTATGTGGGATCTGAACTGGGGCCCTATTGCTCAGAGCTAGCGTCCCAAGCCAACTCTTAACCAACGCGCCACTCGGCCAGCCCGAAAGTTTTTAGATAATGTAAATTGAAGACACACAGCATCTGAACGTGCATATAATTAATACTTAGGTGAACTCTATGCTCACATTATCACCTACATAAGCAACAGAGCCAGTAGACGCAGTTATGAAAGTGACATGAAAGTCTTACTGGTTTTTATGAAACCAGCATGATATAATGCAAATGTATATAGGTTCCTTTAGGATAAAGTATTGTAACAAATATTCATGTATCATGATTGCAATGTCGTTAATAAAAGTACTATTAGTGTTTCCATGAGCTAAGTTTGAGAATAAGTAGAGAACTTTGTATCACCTAGATCAGGGATCAGCAAACTGCGGCTCGCGAGCCACACGCAGCTCTTTGGGTACGTACATGTGGCTCTGAAGGAAAATTGAAAATGAAAATAAAACTATCATAGTTTCATTTATAAAATTTTTAAAGGATATTATTCACATAATGGCTCTTGAATAATTTTCAAATTGTTGTGAAGGACAGGATTGGCTCTTCTGTCTCAAAAGTTTGCCAACCGCTGATCTTGATGGAGAAAGGTGCTTAAGAGAACAAAAATTTAAAGAGTTATAATTTATGATAGAATATCAAATATTTATAAGAAAAATTTGTGAAACAGAAAAGCATTCCAAGAATAAAATGATTGGTGCCACTATTTTTAGAGAAAAACTACTATTAATATTCTGGTTTGTATAGTCTTTTATTTTTTGAAAATTGTCTTGTAGAGTAGACTTTATACTCCAAGAGTGGTGTACATTGTCAAAGGGGAGGTTTTCTAACGGGTAGATTTTGGAATACGTGGACATACGTGACAAGACTGGGTAGGAGGAAAGATATTTTGTTAAGAGTCTAAATAAGTATCCCCAGGAACCAGACAACAGATAAGGGGGCAATGGCTGAATGTGGAAAGCTGGAAATTATGTAAGACTGTAAGAATCAGTAATTCCTTGTGAAGTACGTGGTACACTAGTCCCCTTATCTGAGAGGGACATGTCTCACGACCCCCAGTAGATGACTTAATTTGTGGATAGTATCAAATCCTATATATATTATGTTTTTTCCTATATACACACCTATGATAAAGTTCAATTTATAAACTAGGCACAGTAAGAGATTAACAGCCTTAGGAAATAATAAAATAGAAGAATTATAACAATAGACTAATAAAAGGTATGTGTATGTGGTGTCTCTCCTCTCTCTCCCTCCCTCTCTCTCTCTCTCTCTCTCTCTCTCTCTCTCTCTCTCTCTCTCTCTCTCTCTCTCTCTCCACCAATCTGATAACCGAGAAGGCCAGTAAGTGACTAATGGGCAGGGAGTGTCTACAGCATGGAGACTGGGACAAAAGGAGGATGCGTGTCCTGGGAGGGACAGAGCAGGACTGCATAAAATTTCATCACGCCATTAAGAATGGTGTGCATTTTAAAACTTATGAATTATCTCTTTTTGTAATTTCCCATTTCATATTTGTGGACCACAGGTAACTGAAGCCATGGAAAGCAAAACTCACGGGTAAGCGGGGGAGGGAGACCTGTAGTTTACCAGGTTTATGGAAGGTGTTGCAGAGGTAGTAGGGTTCATAGGGGGAAAAGCAGATTTTTGTTTGTTTGAATCAAAGGATGCTAGAATGAAGACACCTGGTCTTGAGGACTAGAATAAGGTGTAGAAGCAGGAGTGTGTGTTCCCTTGGAAAGGACATATAAGTTTGGGGCAAGCATTTGCAATGTCTGTACTATTGATATTGGGGTTGAATACTTGAATTGGAAAAAATTCATCTCTCCTCTTGTGTATTTCTCCTTGTGTGTTTCCTTTACTCCTCATTTAAAACACTTCAAGTTTCCCAGAGATTTTTATTTCAATCCCTACCTGATAAAATGGGCAATTCCAATGGCAGTGACATAATCAGAGGATACTAACTGGATACTAACTGGATACTAACTGGTAGAATGGTTATTTACCTAATAACTTCATGACAAACTACAGATGCGCTCCTTACAGTGGGGTCATGTTTCAATAAACCCATCGTAAGTTGAAAATGTTGTAAGTTGAAAATGCATTGAATAAATTATATAAATGTCTAACCACTATGCTGTACACCCATAATTAACATAAAATAATATTGAATGTCAACTGTAACTGAAAAAAATAAATAAATAAAATGCATTGACTGCAGCTAATCTATCAAACGCCAAAGCTTAGTCTAGTCCACCTTAAACATACTGAGAACACTTACGTTAGCCTACAGTTGGTCAAAATTTTCTGACACAAATCCTATTTTATAATGAAGTGTTCAATGCCTCATGTATTTCAGTATTCGTATCGCTTTCACACCTTCATAAAGTCGAAAAAATGGTAAGTCGAACCATCGTAAGTGAGGGACTGTCTGTAGTCAAAATACTCAAAATATTACCTTTATAGACTTATGATTTAGGGATTTTGAACTTATTTAGAACCAAGTATTCTTCTATTGAAGTGGAGATTTTCTTGGAAAGGTCAGTTTTACTGAAGTCTCATTTCTCGTATCTTAGCTGGAATTATGACAATGGGGTGTGTGGATGAGAAAAGGAGCATTTAAAAAGAGGGGGATCAAAGTGGCCTATATTAATGGCATCATGATTTATCTGAAACTGAGCACAAAGTACAGAAAATGGAAATTTGTTTTGGTCAGTATTGGAACTAGGACAGCAGAATCTTTACAATTTACATATTTTCTGAAATCATAAAATGACTCAGCGTTAAGTATATATATGATGACAGATTTGATGCATTTCAATAACAAAGATATCGAAACATCTATTTCAAAAGCATCTTGTAAAAATTGAATATGCTTATGTGGAGATGTTTTGCATAAGCACAGGGTTTATTTTTAGCTCACCCTAGGACAGCTG
Source organism: Hipposideros larvatus (assembly GCA_031876335.1). Taxonomy (NCBI): domain Eukaryota; kingdom Metazoa; phylum Chordata; class Mammalia; order Chiroptera; family Hipposideridae; genus Hipposideros; species Hipposideros larvatus. Next base: position 147,120,095 of record CM063105.1, read on the forward strand.
CCAGCTTATGACTGAGAACTTATAATTAGATGGGTCAGCGCATTTTAAAAAAAATTATGTTATTATGGAAATTTATTTTTTGAATGCATTGGGAAAGATTTTATCTAGCAAATAAATACATATGAGTAGAGTGTTTTGCATATCTTGTAGATGAGCTCACTCCATCTTTCTATCACCTGGTGTCTGATAATATTGTTTGGGGCACAAAGACTTCCAATTTACATAAATTCTAGTAAAGAGCTAAATTTTCAGATCACATTACTTCACTGGGGAGAGGGATATACCGAACTCCAAGCAGTCTCATCTTGGTTACGATGTTTAACTTGTATTTTGAAATGCCGAACTAGTATTTCTGTTGACAGAAGCATATGGAGATATACTGGGGGTGCCAAAAAAACCAGTCTATACATGACTTGTATTCATCTTTTGTTGTCGGTATATATTATTACAATTTTAATAGTTTTTTCCTTTCTTAAAATGTGTATACCTTTTTTTTTTTTTTGGCACCCTCTGGATATTAAAGTATTCTGACCCCCGATCAGTAGGAACATATTAAATCTATGATGAATGATGTAGCAATATATTGATTCATGTTTGCACACACATCAAGATGGGGACATACGGAACGCACAGTAAGGCTGTGAATGAAGGCCACCTGTTTACCTGTTGAAATGATCCCCATGGCTACCTCCTCACCTTCAGAAGACTTAGCTCTAGAACAGGTGTCTCATCCATGCCCGTTGACCTGACGGGGCTTCACGTCTTCATGAGCAGATAGACGACATGAGCTCAGGTCCCATTGGTGAAGAATACCATGCTAACCCCAGTGTCACAAAGATGTCTGCAACTATCACATCTCTTGCTGCCTGCCCCAGGGAGTGTGTTTGTTGTCCTGTCGTGGACATCGCAGGCTGATTGCGTTGTGATTTGTGCACAGTACGGACAGCTGTCCACTGCTTGAGTCTCATGATGAGGGGTGGATGGCATGTGTCCTTCCACGTGCCTTTTGGGGACGTTTGTGTCCCTCAAGGGAATGCCAGTAGTAAACGTTGCATTTTAGCAACCCCAGTTCCTCTGACTATGACGATAGCCACTGTCTCTTTAAAGAGGGAAAGAACCCTGTTTTCTCTAAAAGTCAACCGCTAAAAAGAGGGAAAGACATAAATAGCGCCTTGGCAATATATGTCATCTCCTCTATTGTTACCCTCCCATTTGGGATGAATTAGGGTGTGATTTCACCTTTCTAGCACTTTGCTTGTAGTTTGGATTGGTGTGTTTTTGTTGGTTTCAGTATTCACCACATCCTTTAGAAACTGCTTTGTTGTCTCTAAGGGTCAGAGATACCCACGTTTTTTCCTTATAAGAATCCAAGGTCTGGCCTCATGGTCCGCAAATGGGCATCTGGAGTGTGGCAGGCCGAACTCTGCATGTGTGTCTTTGCACATATGAAAAAAAAATATCGGTAGATTCAGCAAAATGTTAATCATGTTACTCTAGGAGAAGATGAGTACTTTTTCATTGTGCAATGTTTTAAGTTTTCTAGAACACACATGCCACTTTCTAATTCTTACATGTTTGAGGAGAAAATGTGCAAGGAGATAGCCAATAAAACCGCCTGTTTTTGACAACACTGTCTCATAAAACGTTTTGATATTGTGCCACAACGACCGCTGAAGTTATTGGCAGCTTCACGTCCTGTTTTGTCCGTGAAAACCCTTTGGCGTCTGCGGCGTACTCCCAGCGAGGCGTGGTGTATAGATCAAGCACAGAGCTTCAGAAACACAAGCTCCTTTCCTTCTCCTGTTTACTCTCAGCCCTCTTTATCTTCCCTTCATTTCGAAAGTTCTCAATTTTAGCTCTATTACATTTCACATCGAATCTACCTCCAACAGATTGTCAAAATTCATTTTAATCTCTTTCGTTGTAACTACATAAACTATGAAAATTGAACTGCAGGCATGAATAATGTTAACTTACGTGACTATAACTCAGGACAATATTATATATAATATTGAGTGTTTTTAGTCTCCCTGTATTTGTCAATGAGTTGAAGCTTTCATGTCCAGTGTTTTTTTTCTTTTGTTTTGTTTTTGGTCACTTTCACTTACAAATTTGCATGCATAAAATTCTAGGTTGTAATTCATGAACTGATATATGAAGAAAGGTAACTATTCTTCATATAGGGGTATATTTAGCTTAAAATAAGGGGTGTGATAATCTATTTTAGGTAACAACACTCCATACAGGGGGGAATTACGGTCTGACAAGATTTCCAAGCAATGTTATCAGTTTCCCAGGGAAACACAAGAAAAGTGGGAACATGAAAGCGTCCCCAATGTGTTAATCTTGCGATAGGCATTCATCCTGCATTGTCACAGTTTCCTGCAGCTTTGTAAAAGGCACACCGTTTTGCTGAGGACCCCAGGGCACCATGAAATGACAGCGTGGGGAAACACCTAGCTTACTGAAGCCTGGCGTCAGTCCCCAAGCAGAAATTTTGTCACAGCCTCTAATGACGAATGACAGAATGGAGACTCAACACATATCACAAATTAAATCCTTTTTACCAACCAACGACACATTGGGATGCTGACCCCATTCCTATCCACAGGCGATGCCACCCCTTCAAAAGCTGTCCTTCCTTGGAGCAACAACTTTTTTTAAGATGACTCCACCCGGTTCTTATGTCTAAAGCTGTGTGGGAAAATGTTGTTACTGAATGATAGAAGGGAGCTGTGAAAATAAATATCCGAAAAGATGGAACGTTGTATTTTTCACATGAAATTCAGGTTATGAGGATATCAAGAATCGTGTAGTGCTGCCAACGACAAGCTTACATCCCAGCAGACTTTCCATCCATCCTGTAGGGTCCAGAACTCGGATAGAATGGATCCTCTATGAATGTTTACTGGATGAACAAATGTCAGGTAGTTCCACCAGCGTATGGAAGTTAATTTTTGAAGAGATGATAGATTTACCCATGTAAAGAACATGATTTATTTCTCAACAGTCTTTAAAAGGAAGGTTTGCAAATTATTTGGAGAGGGGGAAAAAAATCTCATTAGGATTTATTCAATAGGTTGAAGGCCAGAATAAAGTAATAAATGTTTTTTTTTTTAAATAAGGGTAAAAATAATAACAGGATGATAAAATTGGAACTCATAGGAATGAAACAGGAAATCAACAACAAAATACTGTGGAATATTTTATTGACTCCTTAGGTAACATGAACAAGAAGTAAATACTGACCTTTGAAATGAAATCATCCTCCGCTGATTCTACCGTCTAAACATTTTTAGCACTGGCTTTCTGGATAAGTCCTTGCTCTCTATACAACTCACTGTTTCCATGTGTCACATGGGAATAACCATATCTGCCTCACAGCGTTGTTGAAGAAATGTAGATACAATAAAATATTGGTAAACAGTGGACCCAGCTTAGCCCAGTAAGCAATTACTGGGTGGGGGTTGTTATAATTATCATCATCATCATCACTATTGTTCCAGTTAATCGAATCCTCACTCATTTAATGTCAAAAGTAACAAGAGGCAGGTAAAGAGCATTAGGACAAGGTTAATCCTTTTGATTATTTTCCAGTGGTTAACAATTTGGCAAGTCATCTTGAACCACTTGTCGAGCTACTCTGGGTCTAAGTTTAATAGGTGTCTTGGTCTACGAAATAGAGAAGTATACAAACTTATCTTGATATTCGTGTATACTGTAATGTTCCAAGTTTTTATTGTCTATGTTCTCCCACAAGAAAGGACTGGAGGAGAGGATTTCACTAAACAAGTTGATGTAATGAATCTTGATTTCAGAAATGCCATGTCAAGTTTGTGAATCAAATTATCAAATTACTATGCTTTTCCGGAAAGCTGTCCCATGATACTATTAGCTGAAGGGGGATCCAGTTTCCTTTATACAGAAATTATTAGATTTTAAAAATCACTCCAACGAGAGGCTGCATACCTAAAAGGGATAAAATATAACAGCATCATCCTGCTGTAAACTACTTCAGTGACTACCATTTATATGGACATATATACAAAGTGCTGCTACTTATAAACATGTGTGCAGAAATCAAAATAGCCTCATTATATATTCCCTGATGGTAGAATGTTATTTGCTAATACAATATTCAATTCAATGTGTACTATCATATATATATATATATATATATATATATATATACACACACACACATTATTATCATATATATCATATATATACACGTTACCGATAATTTATGCAAATGCATATATACACGTGCACATTTACATGTATGTATGCATATATGTTGTGTATATGTATAGATATGTTAAAAGATGTAAATCTCTAGTTGCATATATGTGCATGCAAAATGAGAAACTTCCATGTGAAACCTTCTGGAATTTGAAATATAAATCAAGAATATTTGGTTGCAAACCATGTCTAGTTTCACTCAAGCAAAATATCAAGAAGAAAGCAAACCAAGCTTCACTGAAGAAGACATAGTGCGTTTCCTTTATGAGGTGTAGAAGTGGCCAGGGTGTTAAACAAATCCTTTTTAAGATGCAACACGCCGTGATAGTGCTCTGGTTCCATCCAGGGTGGACGGTTTCCAGGTCCATTCTCTTCCAAAACCTTCTCCTGAAGACAAACACAAGAGCATGAATAAATATGTACTAACAAGAAATATTTGTCAATTGGATGGTGCCGTGAAAAGCTCTGGACTCAGAATCAAATTCCTGGGAAAACATACTGGCGGTAAACTTTAAAGACATTCTACGGGTAAAGGCATTACAATCTCTACTTCCCTCTCTGATTGACACATCCCGGGACCATTGTATTCCAGGCAGAAACAAAGCATTCAGGAAAAAAACAACAACTGCAGACCTAAGAGAGCCTCACGAGAAGATGAAATGAAATCCTTAGGGGTGCTTACTCAAGTGTGACAGCTGTTTATTCTTTCCTTTTAAGTTGATTTCTGTTTATCTCTTGGCGGTGGCATATAATATGCATAAGAAAGAATCACAATAGAAAGAAAATTGCCTTTGAGTTAGGCTCATTCCTGCTTACTTACTTGTTTAGAGGAAATGAAGTTATTTAAGTGGAGATTTTAATTACTATAATTCCATAAGCATTTCTTCTTCCTAAGATGCATACACAAACACTAATACATATAGAAGCATGCACACACACACACATACTTGTAGCATGGTACTATGGACTGGGGCGGTTCTTGCATAAATGTTTATGTGTTCAGCTACAAAGGTGGATAATGTTAATTACTATTGACCCATAAGACATGTTTGCTTTCCAATGCATTTATCATTTGATTTTCCTAAGACTTCCTAAGTTTTTGCTCTCTCTTTAAGGTTTTGGAATGGACTTTGGAATCTCATACATTTGGAAAATGCACACGATTATTTGAATAAAACCCCGAATCATATTTTATCTGAATTGTTTAAGTAATTTGATTATAACAGTATGGAAGAGAGGGGATAAAATTGCATCCATTTGCAACATTTTCAAATGTTCAGATGCACAAAGTTAAATTCAGAACTGTCAGCCCTTAATTTCTAGGAAACTGTGGGAGCTAGGAAATCTGCTCATTTGCAACAACCAATTACTTTTTTTCATTACCCTTTTGAGCAAATGGAGACAGTAATCTAAGCCCAGGGCGAGGCTACACCAAATTCTCACCCAGCTGTTTCTGTTGCCTATACACTATTAATATTAATGGATTCTGATAACTAGAATGATGACATTCAGTTAATAGAAGAGAAATGACTCCTGTTTCTTAGTTGTGCGAGGTAGCACCTAGCAAAATCCGGCAGACATCAATCCCATGAATTTTAAGCAGCTCTGTGGAACAGGGCCCTATGACAATATTACTGTTAAAATATTGCATCCATTCAGTTTCCATTAGTTCAGACGGAACTTCAGTAACCATCCGCGTATTTACACAGGGTGCTGTGATCAAGCCACACTAACCGGTCCTTCACCACGTTAAAGTAATGTCACATCTGAAAGACAGTATGACACTGTATGTAGAAGAAAGACAGATGGCAAAAAAATACACAATATTCCTCTGGGCCGGACGAGTGACTCAGTTGGTTAAGAGTTAGCTTAAGAGCACAAGCTCTGAGCAACATGACCGTCGGTTCGATTCCCACATGGGCCAGTGAGCTGTGCCTGAGCTGAGCTTCTGCTGAGCTGTCAACAGGTGGCAGGATGGCTCAGCTGGTGAGAGCACGTGCTCCTAACAAAAAGACTGCCTGTTTGATGGTGGGCTACTCCTGCCCGCAACTAAGACTGAACTCAGCACCTTGAGTTGAGCTGTCACCCAGATAGCTCCATGGATAGAGTGCGTGCTCTTAACAAGGCTGCTGGTTCGACTCCCACATGGGATGGTAGCTATGCCCAACTGCAACTAAGACTGAACTCGACACCTTGAGCTGAGCTGCCACCCGGATGGCTTGGTGGATAGACAGAGCGCATGCTTTTAACAGCAAGGCTGCTGGGTTCGAAAAATAAAAAATATCTTTTGCAAAATCTGTAACTACTTACTAAACATGAGACACAGGTGGAAAATGAAGGAAGTCATTGGTGCACATCTCTTAGAATTCTGTAAACCCCTCCACACACCCCGATAGGAGATGGGAGGGAAGGAGGCATAGTGACCCAGGAACCAGAGAGACGCCATGTGTCAGAATGTCTTGACAACTGATCTATGATTTATGTCGCAGTTAGAAACATGGAGAAAAACTGGACATGCCCCAAGAGTTCATGACACATTGTCTGAAATTTCTTATCTCTGGCTTCATCTTCTTCCTTCTTCTGTTCCCTCTACCCACTTCCTGTTTCTCCTTGGAATACTTCCTTTGCAAGTTATTTGCATAAGAACCTTGGTCTCAGTATGCGCTTCTGGGGAATTTCAACTAAATACATAGTTTTTGAAGCAAAGCAAATTCTCAGCATCTGTCCACAGTAAATATTAATGTAATTTCAAAAAATAAAAAAGCAAAAGCCTTCCTTGATTGATTACTGGAATCTTTATTTTGTGTTGTTTCATTTTGCTTTGTGTTCAATAACTACACTGGTTTTGTTTTGCTCCGTAATGGTGCCATAGCAAATACTCCTCGGCACTTAGTGAGGGCTTGATGGGGTCATACTTGACTCATATGACATGGTAAGGTCTGGAGCAGGCTCCCCCTGGAACATGCCTTTCTTATTTCGGAGGGAAAGATCCGAAAACTGGTAAAGACACAGAACAACGCCAAAGCTTGTAGTTGGCACCCTTGTGGGATGCTCTGTTCCCATGTTACTGGCCAGACCAGATACAAGGAGCAGCCTGAAAGTGCTGTGGAGTGTCTTTGATTAGAAATACCTTGGATGCCTTTTTAGGGTTATTGGAATATATCCTGTAGACAACGGAGAGTTGAAGTGTTACTTATGAAGCAGCCTACCCCTCGAGGTCAGCCAAGGCCCAGGGTGCTTCCATATTTTGGCTTTGCTGTTGTCTGACAGGAGGTTCTCACCTTTAAGGATGAAGCTGCACGATAAACAGGGCCAAGGGGAAGCAAATTTGTTTTGACTAAGAGGGATATTCACAGAAAACCCTCAAAAAAAATCAACTTCTCTAATAATGACAACAAAAATATGACCCCTGTATCCACCTCTGGGTCAAGCAGAGAATATGACCCACAACCTGAGTGTATCAACCAACTCAATAGAGATTCAAGAGGAATGGGCCACACAGCATCAAATATCTTCACCATCAGATTCCTAGGAAATGTCACCATATCGGAGGTTGTGATGGACCAGCATAATATCTAGATCAGACGTATTACCAAGCACAGACTCAGACTCATTTTGATGGAGGAAGAAATGTAAGTATCCTGTAAATAAACAGTCTTCAAGTACTTTGTCAGGGAGTGACAGCTGAAATTTGGGGATAAGCCCCAGGGTTTCATGAGTTTATGAGTAAGTAGGGGCCCCTGATCTACTCACACAATATTTATTGATTGATTCTTTCTTTTAACCAATAGCCACTATGTGTGCCACTACCACTTAGGACACTGAGTTTACGGTGGTAAGAAAAAAGAAAGTATACGTGAAATCAGATAAAATCAGATGTCTGCCCCATCGATCATGGGAATTTCCGTCTGGTTCCGTCTGCTACTCTCTGAGGGTTAGGTAGCCCTCTGCCTCGAGCGCCATACCGATGGGTCTCCACTTGATTCCAGAGTACCTACTGCACACTGCTGACTCTACTGTCCTGGGTTTCTTACACACAACTTCTCATTTAGGTAGTAAAACACCTTGGGAGGACAGATATTACCCCTCAGGTTACAGGAAAAAGTTATTGGTAGAATTTCATCCCAAGGGACCATTTCATTTAGCAGTGTCGCTTCCAGGGATCGTCCATCGCAGCCTTACATTTTGGGTTTGGTTTTTTCACAGTCACTCCTTCAATAAGCCTTTTTAGATCTTCTGTCCCCTAACCTCCCTAACCCCCATGAAATGTTAGTAGCAAGCACATCCTCCATGTGTGTTTAGGAACAGTACACATGCCTGTGCTTTATACTTGAAATAGGAGGGGGTTTATGACTCCCAAGGTCCAGCAACGTTGTCCTCATGGGCAGAATTTCCCGAGGTGAGAATGTAGGCTGCAGGTAAACTAAAGGTGACAGAGATCCACTCATACCACCCCATTTCAGTGGTGATGTTTCTGCCCTCAGGGTGGGTTTAATCCTGCATGGTGCCAGGGAAAGGAAGCGGGCTAAGCCTTGAATAGGCTGCATAATTTCTCCAGTCGTAAGGCTAATTTTAAGTAGTAAGTTCCCTTCTCTGTCTCTCTGTCTCTCTCTCTCTGTCTCTCTCTCTCTCTCTCTCTCTCCAAAGTCCCTGCCTTGCAAGAGCTGGCGACAAAAGCACAGGACACACACTATACACTATTGATCTGCATTTCCATTACCTATCAGATCTAGTGATGAAGAACAAAGGGAAATAATGATAAGTCTGCAGGTATGTTTTATACATTTGCATGACTCCCAGGGGAACTTCCCAGAGTTAGGTGTGTGTGTGTGTGTGTGTGTGTGTGTGTGTTGCTTACGCCTCCCCAAAGCTTCACTGGAGATTCCCCAAGTGGGACCACATTGGCTCAGCCTCTGATGCCTACTTAATTCATTTGCATGTGGTTTGTCTCATTTTAAGTCATTACCATAAAAGCCTGCCATTGCCATGACACAAGCAACTTCAGTATCCAATATACAAATCTGCTCCATTTCTTTTTTTTAATTAAATTTATTGGGTGGCATTTATTAATAAGATTATATAAGTTTCAAGTGTACCATTCTATAATACATCATCTAGCATTGCATTGTGTTCTCTCCGCCCAACGTCTAGTCTCTTTCCGTCACCATATATCTGACCCCCTGTACTCTGTTCATCCTCTCCCCAACCCCTTCTGTTTTTGAATAAGTATACTTTCTGTTACTTAAGATGAACAAGTTCTCGAGATCTGTAAAACATAGCACCTATAGTTAACAATGCAGTGTTGTGTGCTTTAAAATATGTTCAAAAGATAAATCTTTTTTTGTTGATCCTTGTTTTTATTTTATTTAATTTATTTTTGTGACATTCAATATTATTTTATATTACTTTCAGGTGCACAGCATAGTGGTTAAACATTTATATAATTTATACAGTGATCCCCCTGACTAGTCTAGTCCCCACCTGGCACCATACAAGGTTATTACCATATTATTGACTATATTCCTTATGCTGTACTTTACATCCCCATGACTATTTTGTAACTAACTGGCTAAAAGTAGAGATCGGACAACACCATTGCTCTCATCTTGGTCTCTGCATCAATTAAATTGGAATAATCATGATAAAGTACAACCTAAAACTCATGCAGAAAAGATACTATCACCTAGTAGAATAATGTATTGGAATTTGCTCTGTGTACCCTATAAAGTGAGCAGATGACTTGAGTTGTCATTTTTGAGAAATCACTGTTTATAAAATGATTAGGTTGGGGCTGGCCGAGTGGCACATTGGTTAAGAGCTGGCTTGGGATACCAGAGGGCCCCGGTTCGGATCCCACATATGAGTGCCAGTGACACTGCCCTCTACACCTAAGATGCTGAATGACAGCTCAACCTGGAGCTGGGCTGCCGTGAGTCGCCGGCGATGGCATAGGCTGCAGCCCCTGTGGCAGTGGGTTGCCATGGGCTACTGTATGTAGCCAGCAGCCGCTGTGAGTGGCCGTCCAGAAGCTGGCGACTGATCTGCCTCGCCTGGGAAGAGCGCAATGATGGTGCCAACTTGGGCCAGTGAAGCAACATCCTCCACAACTAGACTGAAGAACAAAAAAAGGATAGCAACTTGTCTGTTCCCCTTCCCACAATTGCCCAATAAAAATCTTAAAAAAAAATGATTAGGTTAAATGAACCATGTGAACGGAACATCTGAAAATGTGTACCTAGCGGAAGTCTCACATTTTAAGTTTCAGGGTGTGTCAGCCGTCTCATCTTCGTAAGGATCATAGAAAAGTTAAAGTCTTTGCACAAGATGCAGAGTGAATGGCCCTAATAATAGACTGGTGATATGCCAGTGTGCCACAGGGTAAGGAGACTCGTAGGGTTCTATCTGGTCATTGGAACCTCACTGTGCTGTTAGTCCTCTGCCGTCTTGGATGTGTTTCATGCATGCCTGCTCTTCACTCAACATGATCCATAGAGCCTTCATGCTCTGCAAAATTCTAAACAACCGTGATCAACGTACTGTTTTAGGTTTTGGGTTTCTTTTTAAAGCTCACAAACGTGTTAATAGTTTACTAAGCCAGATCTCACGAACTATTGAAATGTCAAATTGGAGAGTCCATGAATATTATTGCAAAAAATAAAAATAGCCAAAAAGACCTTCCTAAGCATAATCATACCATTTTTCTAAGGGGGAAAAAACCAAACACTGTGTAAGCTTTTCTCAGAAAGAAACTGCAGTAAGACAAGGGGATCCCAGCTCACAGCATGCAGTGGTCCAATCTTTCACACCCCATGCTTGAGGATCCATAGATTGCAGCTTGGCCAACTTCACTAGAAAAGATTAGAAAGACTGCAAACCATGTTCATGTGGAAAAAGCCTGCAGCAAGACCCTCCCAGTTCAGAATTTTATTACTCCCAGGCAGGTGAAAAGAAGCATAACATTAATTCGTGATTCGTTAGCATATATGCTAAATACGGAAACTTTCCCAACCAATGCAGATGACTGATACGCTTTTAATGCACAAAGGTGGTCACTGCTCCACCAGATTTCTGTGTAATTTTTGTGAATAGATCAGATCACGATATAATATTTCTTATGTGTTCTCTTCACATATATTTGCACCTCCATCAGCATGTTTGATGAATTCACAGCTTAGCACACATTTTAACAGAGGATCTGGTAAGTCGATAATATATGTTCGCTTCCTAGCTGGTTCAGGCTCCAGGTAATAAAATTCTCACTACAGCTCACAGTGCTGCTTAAGCATAATTGCAGTTAGTAAAAGGAGCTTGGCGATAGGCAAGCCAGTACATGGAAGGGAAAGCCTTATTTAGGTAGTCATCCTTGAAGCTCCTTGTCAAAGCTCGAGAGAAAACACGCACCAGAGAGGCTCCACCAATTAGCACCAATGTTCACACTGGGCCTTTTATCCTTGACTCTTCTATCCATGATGGGGTATGGCAGTGGAGATATGAGTACCATTTCATAATTCTAACTGCTGGCCAAACATCGAGTGAGAGAATGAGCAGTAAGTGAGAGAGCCAGGAGACAGAGGACATACTTAAACCATGCAAGAAAGAAACCCTTTGTATTAGCCACGATTAGTAATGCTAGCTGCTGTAACAAGTGTCACCCAAAATCTCTTAGGCTTTAAGCAATCAGGTCTCTATTGCTCATGCCAAGTCCAAGGGAGAAGTTTGTTTGTTTGTTTATTTTTCCTAGACAGATCACTTGTAAGCAACGGCTTAGGGATGCAGGATTTTCCCATCTTTTCTCTTCCACAGCACATGGCCTCTGAGGACTCTCTCTTTCTGTCTCCCCCTTCCTTCCTCCTTCTGTCTTTCCTCTGCCCCCTCCATATCTAACCCCTGACTCTATTCAGGGGACGTGGGAAATTTATTCTGGATAGTGGACCTTGGAATATACAACGCTCACCTTAAGAGAATGACTTTCCTTCTATACCTGTGAAAGGTCACTGGTTACCTTCACCTAAGGCCTGGGGTCCACTCATGGTCAACAGGCAGGTTCAAGTTGTATTAACCTATTAACCGTGAGTTTATGGGAGAGCAATGGAGGGTATATTTCTAGAAAAGTAGGGCATTGCAGATAACGGTGTGCTTGTTCATTCCACATTCTCCACAACCACTAGACTGGAGCTGAGAGGGGAGGCCTTGCTTCTGGTCCTCTCTGCGTTAATCGCAGTGATGAACGATTTGTCCTGGGCATTGATGGATCTTAGAGTTTCCACGAGACAGTCACTTTCAGTCAATGACAATAGCCCATTTTCTTGTTTAGTCATGAGTCATTTATGATCACGTCTGAATGATATTTTTATGTTTCGCTTTTTTTCACACTGAGTAGAGATATTCTGCAATTTAGTACAATTCTCCAATATAACTCTTCACATAGATGGCAGTAGCTGATCACAAATTCCAGTTCCAATAAGCTGAACTCCAAACAGCCCTTGATGACAGGACTTTTGCTGAGGAGGCTCTTATGATCCCATCAACTCAGCTTTAATTCTTTGTGAAGTGGACCCTAAGGTCAGGACGTAAGTTTCACTCTCAGTGTCAAAGTAATTGATGGATACCAGCGGCCTTGAATGACATTCAGACAAGTCAGAGGAACAGAATTGTGTCATCAATTACCAGGATGGCTTTGACCACAGATAATATTTCATGATGTGACTGTTAAGAAAACAGACATCTGTTCACAGAGGCACCCATTTTTATATGATCCAATATCATCTTTTGCTTTCCTTAGATAGATGCATGGGATATAAAAAATAACCATCACGTAATTTACCTTTTGGAGTGTAAACATTTTTTGTATGTCCTTCTGTTTTAGGAATTTATATAATTACCTAATTAAGATCACCTCATCAGGAAAACCTCCTAAATTTTGTCTTAGCCAAGGGAGATGTAGAAGATTGAGTTACACTGGCTTTGAAGCAAGTATTCTGAATATTTTAGAAGTGGAAATTGCTGTTACCTATGAGGAAGGTAAATTCAGAAACCCTGAAGACGCAGGCCCACTTGTCATGGAGCAGATGCGTGTTGGTATTTGAATGTTTCCAAAGCTTTGGGAAGCACTGACCACACACACACACACACACACACACACACACACACACACACACACTTATGTAAGTAGCCTTACACAAAGTACTTGAGTGTAGAGCCATTCAAATACTCCTTGGGGCTCTAGGGGAAAAAACCCCAAAAAGTCTTTATGGCTATTCTGGTTAGGCATTATTGCATAATAAGTCATCTTAAAACTTGGTGGGTTAAAATCACAACTTATTATTTGTCATATTTCTGTGGGTTGAATGGCACACACACACACACACACACACACACACACACACACACTTACACATACACACACTCTTACCTTGATAAGACCAGATGAACCAAGAAGGTCTTGTATTTTATTACAATGGAGAGAATGGAGAGAGGGAGAGAGAGAGGAAGATTGATACATATAGATGATATATAGATAAATATATAGATGATCGATAGATAGACAAGTTATAGGAAGAAAGAAGAAAGAAAGAAAGAAGAAAGAAAGAAAGAAAGAAAGAGAAAAGAGGAGAGAGAAGCATTAGATACATAGAGAGATATAGAGAGAGTGCTAAAGACTCCTATCTTTTGTCCTGGAGATATCGCATTTGTTCTGTGATCCCCTGTCTCCTGCCAGTTACTATGAGGGACAATGTGAACTGTCATCCCTTGTTGCCCAGGAAGGAGAAAGCAACGCTCCTTTGGGGGAAAGCCTGACCACGCTTTGGATAAAAACACAAGTTGCTCCTGGAGCATCATGTCTTTGCTATTGAGTATCAGAGGTGTCCTTATCAAAACGGGAAAGGTAGTGCTGGCTGAGTGGCACGTTGGTTAAGAGTTGGCTTATAAATATAAATGAATGAACTCTAAGTAATTGCATATAATCTGAATAGGTATTATTATAGAAATTAAAAGGAAGCACTTGGGAACAATGAAAACATATTAGAAACACATATAAATGAAATTGTCCTCTAGAGTGTTTTGTTCCTTATGAGTATCAATGATTGACCTTCAAGTAAAATGCCAACATTTTATGATACACAATTTTATTTATGATGACTGTTAACTTTTTGTTGTTGTTTTCCAGAGAAGTCTCAAACATAGATTCAGTGTATATTTTTAAATTGGTTTTTAAGTTCTAGGGCAAAACTGCCACTCAAGGGACTACTAGTTCATGACCATCCCTGGAGTAAAGAACAGTCATCTTTCAAACTAGGCTGAATTTTAAACTCTGTATAGAAATGTCTTAATCTTACAATTATATCGGGTTAATGTTTTCTTGATAGAATGTATCTAAATACAAAAAAACCCAAAAACCCACGAACAAAACCCTATAGGTATATAATGTGTATATGCCTACATAGTAGTATGAAAAATGTTACTTTTTCATTCTATTCTGGTAATTCCCTTACTGATACATTAATTATGGGTAACATCTTTCAACATTTAATATTTTAACATCGATAGATTTCATTTACACATGTTTGCTAATAAATTGGCTTGGGAATACACTCTTCTCTATAATCCCACTCCATAAATAATATTTAATTATTTATTATTTATTATATTTAGTTAATACATTAATTATGTTGACTATTAATGAGGACACTTAATGATTTGGTTATAAATGCTAATGCTTTATGGATATTTTAATAAGTAAAACCACTTGATATGTATTCATATTTAATAATGAAAGCTATATACAAATGCAAAACTGTGATTTTTGAAACATAAAAAAGAAGCATTTTTAAAATTAAAAATAATCATTACAATAAAATAATCTTAATGCAATGTCCTTGTCAAATTGTAAGCTATTTTTGTCCTTTTTCTTCTATTGGTATGAAATGAGATATTCTTGAATTAGGCAACATTAAACACATTTTAAGAATAAAAAATGATGAACAGATAATACAGCAATAGTTTTACATGTGAAAATTGGGTTTAAATGATAAGTACAAGCAAACTTATTATTGGAGTTCTTTGGGTTTTGGAATTTGAATTGAGTAGGCAGTGGTAAGTACAATTATGTGTAATGCAATAATATACAATAGTAATATTACAATATGAGGTTCATAAGTATGAATTTTTACGATTTTTTTTGCATTCAATAGCGTTTTTAGATTTCATTTTTAAACTAATAAGTACACCAGTGAACCTTTTCACAGTTGTTTGGACCTAGAAATGTAAAATAAAATTTGAAGAAAGGATTACGTCCTGTGGTTTGAATATGAACATACAAACCAATCCATATCTGTTCATGACGTTATGTACATTTTCTAATGTATGTGGGTTTATTACCAAGGGAGTTTGCCAGTGTTATGTCCATTTGAGACCATTGCTTACATAGAGATATTTTGATTTTTAATTTGATCAAATAAGTGCCAATGTTATTTGCCATCAAAGCTGAACGCAATAGAGAGTTTGTATTAGCAATTTTCTACTTCAACTAAAATGAGAACTAAGTTCATTTGTGGGTTTTAAAAATTAATCAAAGAAGAACATGGATGTAATTGGGAAATTTGAATGTGCATTGTACTTTGAGTCAGTAAGTACCCCATCGTAATCTGGAGTTTGAGCTGTTAAATGTACCAGCACTTGTTTTAAGAGGTATTCAGTTTTTAAATTTCAAACAAATAAAAAATAAAGGTTTTATGGTGTCGTCAATGGCAGTATTTCATCTTTTGTTATGGGCGAGTAGTATTCTATTGTGTATATATGCCACATCTTCTTTATCCCATCATCTATTGAAAGACACTTTTGGTGTCTCCATGGACCTTGAGATTATGCTAAGCCACGTGTCAGACAGAAAAAGTCAAGAACCAGATGACCTCACTCATATGTGGGAAATAAAACTGAAAGCAACAAGTGAACGAGACAAAGCAACAAAAAAAAAACAAACAAAAGCTCATAGACACAAACAATAGTTTAGTGGTTTAGTGGTTACCAGAGAGTAAGGGGGGAGGGGGGTGTCTACCAGTGGTTACCAGAGAGTAAGAGGGTAAAGGGGGTCAAATATATGGTGATGGAAGGAGAACTGACTCTGGATGGTGAGCACACACAGCAATATATAGATGATGTATTATAGAATTCTACACTGGAAACCTATATAATTTTACTAACCAATGTCATCCCAATAAATTTAATAAAAATTATTTTTTTAAAAAAGGTTTTATATAGAATTTGACATAATAAGTTCACCTGTATTTTTTATTGAAGTTATTTGGATTTTGGAAGTTGAATTATAATTTGAATTAAGTAAAGCAGTGTCATTTGGGATTAGAATTAATAAGTGAGCAGTGCTTTTTACCAGAAATATGTAAATGGTAGAATTTGATTTGAAATCTGAGCTAATAAGTAAACCAGGGTTATTTGCTTTTGGAATTAATATATGTACCATTGCTTGTTATGGTCTTATTTGTATTTTTGAATTTAAATTGGGAATTCAACTAATGAATATGCTAGTGTTATTTAGAAATGAATATTTGCTTTTGATTGAAATTGAATTCAAATTACTAAGTAGACTGGTGGTATTTAGAATTTAAACCAGTAAGCACACAAATATGTGTTATCAGGTTTATCTGGATTATAGAAATTGAATTAAAATTTGAGCTAATAATAAATCAGTGTCATTTGCATTTCGCCTAATAATTGTATGAGTTCATGTTATTGGTGTTACTTGGATTTTGAAATTTCGACTGGAAATTTCAGTTGAAATTTCCAGACTGTTATCTGAAATTTAAAATTTACATTATAATTGAATTGATAAATATGCCAATATTACTTGTAATGATTGTAAGTACACCAGGCTTCTTAGATTATTTGAATTTGGATTATGAATTGAAATTTCAAGTAAATGTACACCAGTGTTAATTAGAATTTGACATAATGCATGCATATGACATGCTTGTTATCAAATTTATTTGAATTGTAAAATTGTCATTGGAATTGGAACTCATAAGTAAAGTTATTTGGAATTTGAACTAATAAGTGTACCAGTGTTTGTTTGTTTTTTTAACTTTTTGATTGGAGAACTCAAATTAGAATTTGAACAAATAAATAGACCACAGTCATTTTTAGGTAATTTTAGGTAATCAATGTACTAGGATGTTTTATTAAAATTAATTAGTTAAATTAGCAGCTGTCATTTTGAATTTGTTATAATAAGTAAACTAATGTTATATAAAATTTGATATACATACGAGCCTCATTCAGAATTTGAATAAAGTGCAATAATGGTTGTCATTGGAGAAATTTGCATTTTGGAATTTGAATGGAAATGTCAAATGATAATTAGAGACAAGAGTTATTTGGTATTGGACCTCAAAAGTGTGCCTGCTTGGGGCCAAGTGGCTCAGTTGGTTAAGAGCTCGCTCAAGAGTGTGAGCTCTGAGCAACAGCTGTTCAATGCCCGGCCAGAGCTGAGCTGCCAACAGGTGGCAGGATGACTCAGCTAAAAAAAAAAAAAAAAAAAAAAAGTGCCTGCTCTCATTATGGGTGTTATATGGATTGGAAAATTTAAATCAGAATTTGGGTTGATAAGACCACCGGGCATTACGGGATACTTAGCTTATACAGTGAATCAGTGCTTTTTATCAGAAATTTCTGGAATTTGGGATTCTGACTGAAAATTAAATTAATAACTAGATTACATACTACTAGGCACACCAGTGTTATTTAAATATTAGCCCATAAGTTCAGCACTTACCATTTAAAAAAAATGTAATTGGAATTTGAACTTACAGTTATGCCAGGGTGAGTGAAATTAGAAGAAATACGTTTAACAATCCATGTTATCACTGCAATTTGGATTTGGGACTGAGTTGGAACTTAGAATCCTAAGGCCATCAGCGTTATTTGCAATTTGAATCAATAATCAATATCGTTGTTTGGAATCAGAGCTATTTAGATATTCAAGGTGGAACATGAAACAGTGAGCACAGTAGGATTAACTTAAACTTGAACTTAATACCTGCACCGATGCTTGGGGTCAGATTACCACCACTTCAGAATTCAAATGGCATCTGAAATATAAGTGCACCTGAGTTTGACTGTCAGAGCTCCTTGCATGTTGACACAGGACCTGATACCTACATCGGTGTTATGGGAAATTTGATGTAATAAAAGCATCCAAGCTTGTTAGTAGCATTATTTGCAACTAACACTTAAAATGGCGACATTAATACATTTGGCTGAAATCGTAACATAGCCTCTTTGCCTAGATTTTTAAAAATATAAAACTGGCAGTATAATTATTTGATACAGGGACTCTCTTTTTTATTTTTATTAAAATATAGCCAGCATGCAATATTATATTAGTTTAAGGTGTAAAGTACAGCATGAGGAATCTAGTCAATAATATGGTAATAACTATGCATAGTGTCAGGTGGGTACTAGACTAGTCAGGGGATCACTTCTTAAATCATATAAATATTTAATTACTATGCTGTACACCTGAAATTAACATAAAATAATACTGTCAGCTGTAATTGAAAATTTTAAAAAGGTGAGGTGAGGGAGGAGAAGAGGAATAAGAGGTTCAAATTTCCAGATATAAAACTAGTAAGTCATGGGGATGTAATGTATAGCATAGGGAATATAGTTAATAATACTGTGATAGCATGGGATGGTGTCAGATGAATACAGGAATTCTCTTAATGGAATATCTTTTACCCAATTAAAGAGAAAATAATCTAGTTATAATAACAGTATCTATTACTTGTCCATTAATTTAATGTGTCACTAGGAACGCCAAACACTTTCTTTAACAGCTTTGATGGACCATAATTATGTGATCGCCTAAAATGCCCATGTGAGATTATGCTATAACTTACATCTTGAAGGAATGTCAAAGTAACTTCATCGTGTATCTGGAAATACAAGTGTTTTGACAAGATAAACATACGTATTTAGTATGGTACAACTGTTTGACCATTTATACCATGAAAACATATCTACTATGTTTTCAAGTTGAGATGTACCCTAGCCAAAAAAAAAAAAGAAAGAAAAAAGAAAGAAAAAAAAACGAAAGTATCTGCATTCTAGAATTATTTCAACATTATAGACATAGTTTTAGACTTTGGTGGTCGGCTGTAAAAGCTACACTCTATGTTTTATCGATGTTGTCTTCATTTTGGAAGAGACATAATACACGATTGGCTGTATAATTCAAAAGATGGTGAGCTATGTCTACTGGCTGATACTTGTATTTTATGCATTTTGGAATCAGAATTAAGCTATAAGTTAATAAGTTAAATCAGTGTAATTTGAAATTTGAACTTTTAAGTAAACTATTACAGTTTGGAATTTGAATATGTAAGCATATATTACGTATGTGAAATCTTGCTATGGAGACATGTGGGTATTGAAATTGGATTTGCTGCCTGGACTTTTAATTACATGGGAACATTTTGGAATTTGAACACAATCACCATTGATTATTATCATAGTTTTTTTTTGAGTTCAATGTATTAATCACAATTTAAACTCATCATTCCAACAGCATTATTTGGCATGCTAAGGGAGTAGTGTGCCAGTGCTGGTTTCGGATAGATTTCAGTTTTAGAACTTGATTTTCAGTTAATAAGACCACCAGTGTTGCTCGTTAGTTGAACTAATATCTGTACATACCAGTGTTTGTTACAGAAGATATTGAAACACTAGAAATGGGATGTGACGTATCTTCATATCAGTGTTACTTTGAATTTGAGCTAATAAGTGTAACAGTGTATGTTACCAGAGATATTAGATTTTGGAATTTATATGAAGTAGTAATTACACCAATGTTATTTGAAATTAGAAGTAATAATAGCTCCAGTGGTTGGTACCAGTGCAATTTGTATTTCAGCATTTGAATTAGAACTTGAATTAATAAGACCACAAGGGCTATGTGCAATTTAAGCTAATATATATATTAGTGCTGTTTATGGGTAAATTAAGATATAAATAGAAATTAGAATCAGAACATAAAATAATAGCTGTAACAGTGATTTTTGGAATTTAAACTAATAAGAGTACCAGTACATAGTCTTGGTGTTATTTAAATTTTGAAATTTGAACTGTAAATTGACATAATAAACACACTAGTATTATCTGGAATAATTTATTAGCATTACAATTTGATCCAGTAAGTTATTTAGAATTCAACTGAATTAAGTGCTTGCTAACTGGGCTATTCAGGTTGTGAAATCTGAATTGAAGTTTGAAATATGTATCCCAATTTTACTTGGAATTTGAAGTAATAAGTCTACCAGTACTGGTTTTCAGATATATTTGTCATTTTGACTTTGATTTGAAATTATAGGAACATAGCGTTATGAGAATTTGAGTCCAAAGGACACTTTTGTGTGTTCTGGAAGAGTTCTCATTTTGTGTAAGAATTCCCAAGTTCTGTGGCTGCTTATACAATGTTTGCCTACTGAAATTAATCCCATTTTTTATAGCATCCGTTCTCCTAGACCATCCATTCCACTGTCTCTGTCAGTTGGCTCCTGGAGTACTGATAGGTATCTGTTTAAACATTGACATTGTATTACAAATCAATTTCAAGTCTTGCCAAAAAAAAAAAAAAGTAGAATTTTATTAAGACCTTAAAAGCGATCATAGACAGCTATTAGAATCCCATGCAGAATTAACAACAAACAAGAAATCTTGGGAGTTCAGATTATCAATTTAAAATCAGAAATAGGGCGGTGATGTAATGAGAAATTCAAATGGAATGATTTGTATCTCATAGGATAAAGACAGACTTTTGGAAGCGTATTGGAAAGCTGTTGTTTGTTTCGTTTGCAGCAAACAGACTCCTAAGTTGCTATGTAAAGTGAGCACAGAGTGAGGTGTATTTCGTCATTCCAGCTGACACTGACGCCAGTTGACACTATCAATGATGCAATCTCTCATGGAGGCACGCACACACAATTAACATGACTTAAATACGACGCCAATTATAAGGAAAAACATTTTGTTTTCATACATACTTTTGGTAGAAAAATTCTCAATTTTTAAAAAGGTTATGTGGGGATTTTAGGTTAACATCCTTCAAGGGTGCATCGTTACGGGAACAAGAACCCCTTGTACTAAATTCTTCCAGTGTGTTCCGGGTAATTTGAGTGTAAATGGGGAATTACTGGAGAATATAGAGAGTAACATGTCTCATAATGATCCCTAAGCAGCAAATGCCCAATTCTGTACATCACATAAGAAACAAAAACAAAGGACATTCAAAGACTATTGCATTCTGCTCATTGTATAGGATATGTATGTATGAATGTGACTAGCTGTTAATAATTTGATCTAAACAAAAACGGCAGACATAATATATCACACATGCACACTGTGAATGCCATCTATCAAAAACAATATTTCACAGTGTGTTTTTGTAAGATATGTGTCTACAAAACTAATAATAACACGTCCATCAATTCTGGGGAACAGCCCAGTCAGCGATGAGCTACCGCTGAGAAAAGAAAATGTTGTTCCCTGTAGGAATAGACTATTCACACTTATCTAGACTAAATTTCAAAAGATGAAAATGCATATTGATAAAGACGTGAACAGTATTACCAAGCCCAACATTTGTGTCTGGCTTTCTTGAATCTAGATAGAGCACAGTTACTCTAAAAAAAGATTTTGAAAGGAAGCTGCTGTTTTCATGTCCTCTCCCTCCTAAAAAGCAAGTCATTTGTGGGTAGATTAATTTGTTTAATCTGTTTTAAGAAAAACAAGAAAGACATGACTGACTCATGCCATGTAATGCCAACCATGCATTTGGCAATCTTGCTAACGACTTACCCCTCCAATCTTGTGAACGAGGAACATTCTTCTCAGCTTAAGGAAACAGGGTGCCTCCGAGATGGAAAATATAGCACAAAATGAAAGAGACAGAATCACTTTCTGGAGCAAACATCAGGATGTGAGACTATGAAAACTAAATGAGGCAAAAAGGATCTATAGTCTCACATTAAATATAGATTACCTTCTAGGTCTTTTTTTGTTTCTGGCTTTATTCCTGTGGTTTATTTGATTCCAAGTGATTATTTTCCTTATTTAGTAAATGTCTCTCGGGTGACTAATAGGTGGCAGAGCTGAGCTACACAAGAGGAAACCACGATAGATAAAAATGTGTTCCCTGTCCGAAAAGATACCATAATGTCCTAGGGCATAAAACAAGGGAGACCTGTAACCCTAGTGGAAGGATGTCTCTCCCTCAGAGTGTAGACGCTCCAAGGAGGGACTAAATGTCTCCGACAAGGGCATCCAGAATGGAAAGGAGAGTGAAGAAAAAGAAGATTGTGACAGAGGAAATTGACAGTCAATTTTATCCATTGGGCGGCTGCAATTATTTGCAAAATTAGATTGAGTCACTCTGTGAATGTCAGCCTTCAGAGATGGGTTCGCAGTCCTCATTTACTGAAGGGATGGTATGAAATTATGATGGAGCTAAATATTGGGTTGTCGGAAAAGTCATGACGTATTTTTTCTGTTTTTCGTTGCAAAAAATGCATCATGACTTTTCCGACAACCCAATACATTCTCCGAAGGCTGAACTGCAGCCATGTTAAAGACACATGAACTCTACACCTGTTTCTGCCATTTTATGTCTTTTCATTATATCACCACAATGGGAGGAAAACAAAGAGATGTTTCAGGGTTTTTTTTTTTTTTTAGTGTCTTTTTTTTAAATTAAAATTTATTGGGGTGCTCACCACCCAGAGTCAGTTCTCCTTCCATCGCCATATATTTAACCCCGTTTACCCTCATCCACCATCCCCTTACCCACCTTACCCTCTGGTAACCACTAAACTATTGTTTGTGTGTGAGTTTTTGTTTCTTTGTTTGTCTTGTTCCTTGGTTGCTTTCAGCAACCATTGCAAAGCAATGCAACCAAAGCAACCTTTGTTGCTTTCAGCAACTTTAATTTAAAAAGAAAAACAAAAATTTTGGGGGTGACAATGGTCAACAAAACTACTCAGGTTTTGATAAGAAAATGCCTGGAAAAGGCAAGAAATGATTAAAATTAGGCTGCAGCATTTCAATCATGCACTATCTGTTAGTTTTACAGACTTGCCACTGTGAAGCACTGAATCTTAGATCCTCCGTGTTCCTGCAGAGAGCACCCTGTGGAAATGCTAAAAATGAGAACAAACAACAGGGGTGGGTAACAGGTGATTTAACCTACAAATCCACATTGTGACCTTATTTGCTTTACAGAAAGCTTTTATTGAAATGATTTCTCAAAGCATGTCGTTAACTTAATCACCTTCCCTACTCATCTTGACTGGCCAGGAATAGCCATCTTGGGATATGGAAATGGTTCAAATGCCTGCTTTTCTGTTTATCGGTAATTTCTGTTTAGAATGAGGGTGGTGGATGGGGCAGTGTTATAAAATAGACATTTCCATAATTGCCACTTGCTAAGGTGAACATTATAAACAAAACCCAAGATCCCTGAAAACGAAATAGCCAAATGTTGCTCAATAGAAAGAAGTCATTTCCTATTACCGTGATACAATTATTGCCAACTCGATAAGGGAATATTTCAGCTCTATTTTCCAGGCAAACAAACATGTGCTCAATTTAGAAGTGACCATTAAAGACTGTGGTTATTACCTTTGAAAATATGGTATGGGCATTACTTGACCTATTTACACATCCCTTCAAGTGCTAATGAACATCTAATGCAGGCTATTTGAAATGACAGTTGCAGCCTTCAAGTAGCCTTACTATAATATTCTAATGATTAAAGAAAATATCATTTTGAAAGGTCATGTTTTTCTTATGTGGGCTATTCTGGCTATTTTTACTCAACATTCAATGCTTTTTATCTCTTTTTTTTTTTTAACTTTTTTGGGGAACAATGTGTCATTTCCAGGACCCATCAGCTCCAAGGTCAAGTTGTTGTCCTTCAGTCTTAGTTGTAGAGGGTGCAGCTCAGCTCCAAGTCCAGTTGCCGTTTTCAATCATCAGTAGTTGTGTGGAGTGCAGCCCACCATCCCAAGCAGGAATCGAACTAGCAACCTTGTTGCTCAGAGCGCATGCTTTAACCAATTGAGCCAGCCGGCCACCCCAACATTCTATGCTTTCCACTGTTCTGTTGATATTCCTTACCATCTAATTTTTAAAAACACGTAATTCACAGATATTTAAAACTTTTGTTCTGTAAAAACTGGTTTGTTTGCAGTTTTGTTTCTTGCTATGTCTTGGTTTTCAGCCATTTGTAATTGTTGCCTCTTATCTCTGGTACTTTGATGAAAAGCTGGCATAGTTTAAAATAATTTGGAAAAAGAAAATTTGACTTGGGAGCGTTTCTTTCAAAGAGAGTTTATTTTTATTTGATCTAATTGGCATCTTTGAAGCTGGTTTCCATTCATTGTCAAAACCCCCTTTTTTTTATCCATTTCTGATTCATCCCCACTCCTAGGATCTAGCTGGTCAGGGTTCCATAATGAAGACTGGCGTTTGTACCAGCCTCCTGCTGCAAGGCAGACTCTCATGTCCACTGTTTGTCATGCAGGTACAGAGTAAACGCCAGTGGCTGTGCTCAGGTCCTCAGACCCTCAGCCAATGCTTGTTTCAACAGCCTCTTTTGAATCATTCATATCCTGTGTGTTGAATTCATGTCAGATGATAAGTTAACCTCTATTGGTCCCTCAGACCCTCTCATCTTGGTATCTCTCAGATACTTTTAAATAGAAATCGTATAAATTTTCTCCCTTCTTCTATGGTTGGTCATTAGAAAACCTCCTCACAGCTCAAGGCTTAATGTGAAAGAACAATAAAAATAGGAATGATAAATAAGAATTTAGGGCCGGCCGAGTGGCATGTTGGTTAGGAGTTGGCTTGGGACACCAGCTCTGAGTAGCAGGACCTCGGTTCGGATCCCACATGAGGGCCAGTGACGCTGCCCCCTCTACAGCTAAGATGGTGAACAACAGTTCGACCTGGAGCTGGGCTGCTGTGAGTGGCCGGCGACGGCATAGGCTGCAGTGGGGCTGGCCAGCAGTGGGCGGGCACTTTCGTGAGCTGCTGTAAGCCAGCGTGAGTGGCTGTCCAATGGATGGCAAGTGACTCTCTTACCCGGAAAGAGCGCAATAATAATACCAACAAGGGCCAGTGAAGCGACGTCCTCTACAACTAGACTGAAGGACAAAAAAACGCAACTTGTCTGTTCCCCTTCCCCGATTCCCCAGTGCTGTTCCCCTCTCCTAATTCCCCAATAAAATCTTAAAAAAAAAAAAAAGAATTTAAAAAGATTCATGCTCCCAGGACGCATTTCCTGAGCCCCCTGCTATGTGATGGTAAGGTCTCAACTTGCACCTGTTGACAACTATGTGTTATCCATTCTTTACATGAGTCACTTGGCTTCTTAAATAGTTTTGGCTTGGAGTTCTCTGGATGTCCAGTAACTACAGATTTCTTTCCTAGTAGCCTCTGTATTTTATTATATATTTCTTTGGTGTTTGTGTTTGAAGTGAGAGCAAAAAACTGCTTGATTCTTCCAGTCCATCATATTCATCAGAAGTTATCACCATGGTTATAATCAATTGGTTGGACTCAAGTGTATTTTGCATTCATTTTAATTTTGAACACAAAGACATGTAAGTACTTTAAAGCTTACGTCTCCACTGGAAAGCTCATAATTAAATTACATGTTTTGAATCCCTGAGCTAATTTGATTCAATAAAGAGAGAGATTTTGCACAAATGTTCTCAACCATAAACATCCCTGTGGATTTCTAACAACTCTTATTTCATCATTCATCTCTCTCTCTCTAATTCTCTCTCAGCCTCTTTTTCACACACAAGTGCATTTGCAGCTTTGCAAAATGGATAGACAGAAAAGTTGTGCTTACAACTATTTAGCTTAAAACTATTATAAAACTAGATAAGAAAAGTTGTGCTTAAAACTATTTAGCTTAAAACTATTATAAAACTATATAAAACTATATAAGAAAAGTTGTGCTTAAAACTATTTAGCTTAAAACTATTATAAAACTATATAAAACTATATAAGAAAAGTTGTGTTTAAAACTATTAAATCTATGTAGCAGTTGGTCACAGAGAGATAAGCAAAGAGTGCCACTGTCAAGTATCTAGTAATAACAAAATATTTGAGGAAGAGATGGTTATGAATGTGACTAAAAAAAAAGTCCAAAAACATAGGTAAGCCTATTGGCTTCCCCCTGTAGATTGGTTAGAAAGTCAAATTATTTTATATCTATGTAACCCAGTATACTCCAATGTTGAACAATTAAGTTTGCAAACTTGTTGCAACAATGTTGCTAACTTTTTTTTGATATCAGATTATGAATGTGTACCAACTGGACAAACAGTTAATCAAGTTTACTATTTGGAAGTGCTGAAAAGGCTGTGTGAAAAAGTTAAGACGACCTGAACTTTTCGCCAACAATTTACGGTTCTTGCATCATGACAATGCACCAGCTCACATGGCGCTGTCTGTGAGGGAGTGTTTAGTGAGAAAACCAATAACTATATTGGAATACCCTCCCTACTCAGCTGACCTGGCCCTCAATGACTTCTTTCTTTACCAGAAGATAAAGGAAATATTGAAAGGAAGACATTTGGATGACATTCAGGACATTGAGGGTAATACGACGACAGCTCTGATGGCCATTCCAGAAAAAGAGTTCCAAAATGGCTTTGAAGGGTGGACTAGGCTCTGGCATCGGTGCATAGCTTCCCAAGGGGAGGACTTCGAAGCTGACCATAGTGATATTCAGTAATGAGGTGTGTAGCACTTTTTCTAGGATGAGTTCATAAACTTAACCGTCAGGCCTCATAGTCATTGTAGAAGGACAGAATGGATGCATACCTCTCTGCTTCCATCATCTAAATAAATTACCATTTGTTGTATATATTTACTTACCACAGTTTTATAAATTACTTTACTTCCTTCTTAAAAGTTTATGGAAGATACGGAAACAACTTAATGGTTGGCCGTGCAAAATAAAACGTACGTTATTATTGTGTGTATTCCGGTTAACCAGCCTTCAGTGTTTGATTTGTTTGTTTTGGTTTCATGCCAAAGGATTTCTACAACTTGAAATGTTGAGTGTTTGAATGTTCCGGCTATGTGAGGATTTGAGACCACAGTGTAGATCTATAAATTTACAGACGTACTTAAACATACTCTTTTCCCCACTTTCATCTCCTTTATCCAGCAAGTAAGAGGTTTTTTTTTTTCCAGTCTCTTGAAAATATAAAAACAAACACAAAGGAAAATGAAAGTTCAGCTTTCCTAGGCCTCTAACATGGATTTCTAGAGTAGAAGTCACCCAATGACAGATATATACCAAAACATGCAAATTGTCATCTTTCCTCATCCCTCTCCACAAAATCTCACTGCAAATGTCTTCTTGTCTTATTTACACCCTGGTGAGCAAAATCTTCTGGACTCCCACTCCTCTCTAGACATCAAGGTCTGATCTGTTCTGGGCAAAGTGACTCTCTATGATTAAAAAAAAATTTCTTTGGGCCGGCTGAGTGGCTTGTTGGTTGAGAGTTGGCTTGGGAGCGCAAGTTCTGAGCAGCAGGGCTCAGAACCATGTAGGTTCGGATCCTACATGGGCCAGTGACGCTGCGCCCTCTACAGCTAAGAGGGTGAACAACAGCTTGACCTGGAGCTGGGCTGCCGTGAGTGGCCGGCGAGATGGCGTAGACTGCAGTGGGGCTGCAGTGGGCTGTCATAAGCTACCGTGAGTGGCCAGCAGCTGGCATGAGTTGCCGTGAGCCGCCGTGAGTGGCCGTCCAATGGCCAGCGACCGAAGTGCCTCAGCCGGGATGAGCACAACGATAATACCAATATGTGCCAGTGAAGCGACGTCCTCCACAACTAGACTGAAGAACAAAAGGACAGCAACTTGTCTGTTCCCCTTCCCCCAATTCCCCAACGCTGTTCCCTCCCCCAGTTTCGCAATAAAAAATCTAAAAAAAAAAAAATTTCTTAACAAAATGTCAGTTAATTCTTCTCTCCTTCCACCACAGTTTTACTGAGCTATAGTTGATATCCCTTGCTGTATAATTTTAAGGTGTATAGCATAATGACTTGACTTACACACATTGTGAAATGATTACTGCAATAAGGTTGGTTAGCATCCATCATCTCATATACATGGAAAAAAAAAAGATTTTTTTCCTTGTGATCAGAACTTTTAGGATTTATTGTCTTAGCAACTTTTAAATATCCCACACAGCAGTGTTAACTATCATCATCATGTTGTTCATTACATACATTGCTGAGTTTTCTCTTTGCTTAGTCTCTTTTGCCCAATAATTTGGTAAATCTGTCAAATCTCACTCATTAGCATCTCACCAATTCCCCCTGTTCTCTCCTTATCCCCAGCCCCACACTGAGTTCAAAGTCACACCATTCCTTGCCTAGACTGACAATTATAGTCAGCTAATACATATCTCTACCTCTGTGAAACAATTTGTCCAAATCTGGTAAAGCTGCCTAAGCACACACCCATGGTGCAAATGGGCATTTCTCTGTTTATCAAGGGAGACATTTGTAATTGTTAGCATGTGAAGTCCGTCCTCATCAGCACCTGAACCCCCCCCTCCCCTGTAGCACATCCACCTGAAAAAAACCAGTGCCTCGTGATGCCTGCCCAATACCATCTACTGTACCATAGCTGTGAGTTTGCAATGGGTGCTCTCAGTGCCTAGAATGTCCTTTATCTATTTGTCCATCACTTAGAATCACAGCATCCTTCATCACCATTTCTGGTGAACATTCCCTACTATGCCCAAGTAAGTATTATCTGTCTCCTTTATTGTTCCTATGACAACATATCTAGTTCTCTTTTTTATACTAATCACTCCATTTTAACTGTTTACTCACTCATTGGCTCTCTCAATAGATTGCATCGTCTGATCCATGAGGTCATGGATGTAGTCACGTTCACCTTTACATACTTGGCTTTTACAGAATGTCTACTTCAAGATACAGAATAACAACTGAGCAGATGGATGGCCTCATCATAAGTGAGCCCAATGGCATCTTAGCATATTCACCTGTGATGACCTTTGACTTATTTATCGTTGGTAATAAAATTAACTTTGAGCAAATATTTTGAAAACTTTTTATTATTTCTATGTAGGGGATTTAATAGTAATAATAATAATAATGATAATAATAATAATAATAATAATAATAATAATAAATGGAAGAAGTATGACCAACCCTAGTTAGAAACACCAAGCTGCTTTGTGTCTACTATTCTTAATTAATCCTTTGGGAGAACCCCTTCATCAGTCATGATAAGTCATCTTCCTGAACAAACAAACTAAACAGACTCAGATACAGAGAAAAAACTGATGGTTGCCAGGTGGGAGGGAGGTTGGGGGGATGGGTGAAAAAGATGAAGGGATTAAGAAGTATAAATTGGACAGACTTCTGGTAAGATGGCAGAATAGACAGACGCTGTGCCAACTGCCTCCCAGGATCACACCAAAATTACAAATAATTTATACAACATTCAACCTCGGAAGTCCCCTGAATACTACATGAACAGAACCTCTAAACCAGGGGTTCTCAACCTTCCTAATGCCGCGACCCCTGAATACAGTTCCTCATATTGTGGTGTAAGAAGATTGAAATCATATCAAGTGTCTTCTCTAACCATAATGCTATAAAAGTAGAAATCAATTATAAGAAGAAACCCGGAAAGCACACAAATACATACAGGCTGAATAACATGCTACTAAATAGCGAGTGGGTCAACAACGAGGTCAGGGAGGAAATCAAACGATACCTTGAGACAAATTTAAATGAAAACACAACCACCCAAAACCTATGGGATGCAGCAAAAGCAGTCCTAAGAGGGAAATTCATAGCAGTGCAGGCCAACCTAAAGAAACAAGGAAAATCTCAATTCAACAGGCTATCTTTACACCTAAGGGAACTGGAGAAAGAACAGCAAAACAAGCCCAAAGGGAGTACAAGGAAGGAAATAATAAAGAGAGCAGAAATAAATGAAATAGAGACCAAAAAAACATACAGTAGATCAATGAAGCCAAGAGCTGGTGTTTTCAAAACATAAACAAAATCAACAAACCCTTAGCCAGACTCACCAAGAAAAAGAGAGGACCCAAATTAATAAAATCAGAAATGAAAGAAGAGAAGTGACAACAGATAACACAGAAATACAGAAAATTTGAGAAAATACTACGAGTAACTATATGCCAACACATTCGACAATCAGGAAGAAATGGATAAATTATGTTAAGTGAAATACATCAGTCGGAGAAAGACAAATACCATATGATCTTACTTATATGTAGAATCTAAGAAACTGAATGAACGAGGAAAGTAAACAGAAGTGGTCTCAGAGATACAGAGGAACAACTGATGGCTGCTAGTTGGGAGGGGGTGGGGATGAGGGAGAAGGGGAAGGGATTAGACAGCGTAAATACGTAACTACAATATTGCCACAGGGACATGAAAGACAATTCGGGGAATATAATAAATAATGTTGTAAATATTTTATAGGGTGTCAGGTGGTCACATGTCTTGTTAGGGAGACCGCTTCATGAATGGGGCAGAGGCTGGATCACTGCACTGAACACCCAAAGCTGATGTCACATAATATTTTATGTCAACTGTAATTGAATATATATGTAGTCACGGAACGTGGAGTAGAGTGTGGGCGTGGAGTGAAGGGAATTGTAATAGATATGTATGATATTGGGGGGAGGGGAAAGGGTGGCGGCAGATTGGGGGAGGGGGGCTGTCACTTTGAGGGGTAAAAGGTATAACTAGTGTGCTGTGTTGTACAGCTGACACTAATTTTAAAAATGCTTATTTCACAATTTAAAAAAAAAGTATATATTGGTTGGTACCAAATAGTCACGGGATGTAAACTACAGTATGGGGAGTAGAGTAAATAATATTATAATAACTATGCATGGTGCCAGGTGGGGACTAGGCTTATGGGGGGAAATCACTGTAAGGTAAAGTATATGAATGTCTAATAACTGTGCTTTAAACTGAAAGTAATATGAAATAACGTTAAATGCCAACTGTCATAAATATACAAAACTAACTAAAAAAAAAGAAAAAGAAAAAAAGATATCCTGCCTCTACCTCTTTAAAACCAATGTTTAAAACTGTTAATTATTCCCCAAATCAACCGAGAGCCTGGGGTGCAGCTCAGAGAAGGGTGGGCAGGTTCAGGGTTCACAGGTGAAGCGAACACCAAGGCTCCCACAGGCAGCTCCATCTCCCGAGGTCTTGGAAGAGTTCACAAGTGCTGGGAAGATCTCGCGAGATGTTGGAAGATATCGCGGGATCTGCTAAAATCTCGCGGGATCTGAGATGATCTTGCGGGATCTGAGAAAATCTCGCGGGATCTGAGACGATCTCGCGGGGCCCTCAGGTGCTCGATTAACTGGGCGGTCAGCAGGGGGCGCTGAGGAGAGCGCCGCTTGTCTGTGAGGAAACGCCCTGTCCATCACCTGTGACGCCGACGTCAGCCCCCGTGGTGTCCGCAGCCTCAGTCAGCGGCACCGTGTGGCGGCGTCGCTCCCCAGGGACCGTCAAGTCCCGGACTGCGGCCCAAAGACTGTGCCCCGGAGGCGGGGCCTCCGGAAGCCAGCACCGGGGAGCCTGCCCGGAGCCGCCAGGCCCAGGGGCCGCCCCGCGGGCTTCCGGTGAGGAGCCCCGGGCCCCACCCAGGACGGGCCGCCCTCCCGGAGACCCTCGCGCCTGGTTTCCCGGAGAACAGCCTGGAAGCGCTCGGGCACTGTGACGTCACTGGCCCGCGAGCGAGGACGTGGGCGTGAGGCGTTTGTGACGCTGAACGGGACTCTCCGGCCGAGGCCGCGTCGCAGGAGGCGAAGGAGACCCGAGGAACGGTGCCCCGAGGGCAGCCACGGACGCTGGAGGTGTCATCCCAGAGGAGCTTTTGGATGTCACCGGAAAGGGGCCGCGCGACGACTCTTACCTGCCTGAGGTAAGGACCCGTGAGCTGACGGTTCCGCACAGGCCAAAAACGCTGTTTGTTTCCCTTGAGGGCCAGAACGTGCGAGGATTGAAAAAGGGGAACACGCGTAGAGAACGAGGTGGAGCGGCAGAGCCACATTCACCGTCCAGTCCTCCCCGAGAACCGTCACAGTGAAAACCGGAAATCTCCGCCTGAGGAAAACAGCGTTTAGGGATGGCCCGGGAGCCCGAACCAGGTTGGGGGCCCAGGCGCGGCTGGTAGGAAGTTTCTGACAAAACTCGAAGCAGGGGCGACCTGACTCCAGCGTTTTCTATGGGTGGAGACGTTCTCGCTACCCGAGGCACAGAGCCGAGTTGAGACTAGCCTTCGGACAGGATTTTTCTAGAAGGCTGACGGCGGTGGATGCAGCAGGAATATCCGTAAAAGAGAGAATCCAGTCACCCCTTCCTCAGCCTTGCCCTCCCCCTTTCCCTTCATTCCTTCATTCCTTGTTATGTTTTAAGCACTCACGTGCTATGTGGAAGCCTGTCAATCCTCCACCCACAGGTGGACGTCAGATCGTCATCGTGAACTCATACAGCAAACCCTACGGCGTGTCTCCCCTACACTCACCATCCTGCTAGTCACCCATTTGCCCAAACAATACGAGACGTTACACCCACGTCCGAGTGTCAGCCCTTCTGCCATCAAAATACACCCTGAGTCCCACATGTTTCTTACCACACCTCTGTTCCCATGCCGTCCTGTTCTTTCTACAGGAAAAGAACTCCTCAGCCAGCGGTCCTCATGCCCGACCCCTGAATACAGTTCCTCATGTTGGGGTGACCCCCAACCATACAATTATTTTCGTTGCTACTCTGTAACTGTCATTTTGCTACTGTTATGAATTGTAATGTAAATATCTTTTTGTTTCCGATGGTCTTAGGGGACCCCTGGGAAAGGGTCGTGACCCCTCATAGGTTGAGAACCGCTGTCCTGAGCAGTTGGCTTGCTGTTACGCATCCCCCCCCCCCACAAATGATGGTGCCCCCACCCAGGTGAAACTGCGGTCCCTTCACACGTCCTGCACAGCCCCGCGCGACTCAGAGCCTGGGCAGCCTCCACCTGTTCCCATCGCACACCCCCTCACCCTCCACTCAGTTCTGTCAGCTGGTGCCTTTTACCGGCGGCAGGCATTTTACTCAACCCAGCTGTCCCTCCTTTCCCATCTAGGCGGCGGATGGGCCAGCGGACCTTTGGCCCAGACCTGCGGCAGCTGGTCGATGCTGACGTCATCAGCGGGAGAGTCACTGGAGCGTTATGACATCAGAACTCATGCAGCGCCTGCAGAGCCCCTGGGGTGAGTAAACAGTGAGACCCACTGTGTGCTGATGGAACCTGTCTGCTGGTTACTGCACAGAGACGCGAGTCACTAGCTGTGTAGGCACTTGGAGCCAGCAAGGGTGTTACAAGTGGTTTTAATGTTAAAGCCTGTTCATAGACTAACCGATATGATTTGGGAAAGGAGCCAACATTGATGCTGGGGCAGGGGGCAGGGCGAGGCAGAGAGAGGAGCGCGTGTAGACGGAGAGCGTTGGCTCCAAAGGTGACTACGTGAGGTTTGTGACCGTCAGTTGTTTTTTGCCCAGGTGTGTACCCCTTGAATCTCCTGGCTGCCTCTTACGGCTTAGCTTTAGATTCCGTGGGAAGTGGCTGAGTGTGCTGCCTCCGAGTTGAGTCTGATTCTGGCCAAGTGTGTTCCTGGCTGTGACTCTGGTTGGCATATCGCTGTCTACGCGGCCGGGAGCAGTGCCAAAGCTGTCCGTTTGTTCACGGTGCTTTGTCACTAGTGTGAGCGGCTATTGAAGGTAGCAGATCACTCGGGTTTTCGTTTGGCTGCATCTGCATTTCTCTGCTCACCTTGAGATTCCGACCTTTCCCGCCATTTGGGACTGTACGGTTCGGAGGTCGTTGCTGTGTTGTTTTCTCGGTGACGGCTGCACCCGTGGCTCTGTGTGTGTGCACGCGCCTACCCGCTGGGGCCCCCACACGGTCCTCTGACCACAGGGCGTCAGAGCCTGTTTGTTCCCCGTCAGCTTTCATGCATACTCACTGCGGCCTCCATAATGGCCAGCGTCTACAAAACGGACTTCCTTCACCAGGGACGGTCCCGATATGCAGTCAGTCCAGGGCAAGCTTTCGGCTCTAGCAGAGCAGTATCCCTCTGGGGAGTCCTAAACAGACAGAAAGCCAACTCGGACATTTGGCGAATGATCTTTGACAGGCGTGGGGAGTAATCTAAACAATTAAATGACTACAGCTGAAGCTCACATCAGGACTTTGGAAATGAGGCCAAAGAAATGAGACAACAGAAACACATGTCTTTAGGAATGCCATAAATGATTCTTGAAATAGGGACTCTGACAACCAATTAAAGCAATATTTAATAAATCTCCAATCCCCAAGTCAATTAAGCCCTTCATAAGAGCTCACGACAAGAAATGTCATTATTATAATGGTCCTGGGCGTAAGATGAGAGAGTGACCTGACAGCTTCACAAAGGAATCGTAAAGGTACTTTAATGGTGCCAAACGAGGTACAAACACACACACACACACACACACACACACACACACACACACAAGTACACATATATGTGTGTATATGTATACATTTCTTCAATTGAACATTTCTAATAGATTGACCAGTGTATCTATTTTCAGCATATCCTACTGCTTATCAAAATGAGTTCCCCTAGCTTTCGTTGGAATTTGGCAAAAAAGGTTTCCATTTTATTACTTTGAAATATTTTTGAGAACAAGAATGCTATACTTTGAATAATTTTGAAAATAATGCATTAGATTATAGGTTTTCTTAAATGTTAATTGAGTACTTATTCTGGTTGGCTTATAGAGATGAATGAGGGCTTATATATATTTGAACAAGAAACGTGATCATTTCTAGAAAAGACATTTCATTTCTTTAAATGTTAAATATTCATTTAAATGTTTAATATTCATTTAAATGTTTTGGATCTTTAAGAAATACATGTATACATATATATACTTTTTTTTTCTTAAGTGAATTTGTAAGTCACAGAGAAAGTGGTTTATATATGAGTTTACTTAATGGCCTTGATTAGTGGTTTATAAGAAAGAACTAAAAATTGCACACCAATATTTTGCTCTTTTAAATTTTAATACATTTCATAGGTTTTATCACAAAAACAATTTCATGTAATATCTTTAACCAAGATGCTCCTTGTAGCAATTGGATATATTTAATAATTCTGTTTTATTAATTGCTATTGGCTTTATTTTCACCTCATCATAATATGACGTAAATTTACTCCAACATTCTCATTTAGGCAAGCCTTCAGTTTATTGTTTTCTTGAAAAACCTAAACAATTTGAGTTGCCTATGTTTCCTGTTGGTTTATCCTAATAACACACTAACACCACAGTGAATAAACATTAAGATCATAAAATAATAAAATGACTACTGAGGGAGTTAAAAGAGACTTGAGCTGTTGATTTATCAAAGCAAATCAAATTAAAAGAAAAAAACAGAAAAGGAGAAAAATAAAGGGATGAATTAAGACCATAAGAATAGCATAAAAATTATCTGAAGGAGGAGGGAGCCAGATAGGGAAAAGAGGTTAGGAGACATAAAGACAAAATACATCAATAAAACAGAAAGATAAAGCCTTTAATGAAAAAAAAAAGTGATGAAAACCAGTCCACACATATCACTTATAAAAATAGATTATCCATGAGGTATGAACACTTATTAAGAGAGAAATGGGCAGGCCAGCTTTCTGCTGTCTGTATAAGACACAAATCTATTAGATAGTCACAATGTAGATTTCAGGGGAGAGTTAAGTGCTTGGTGTGGCGTTCCCAAGATTTCTAGACAGGAAAGCCATCTCTTTGGGGATGGTGCTTGAAAGGATGAACTGAACTGCCCAGTGAGACTGGGTTTCAGTAAGACAAGAATATGGATATACCAGCACGTATGAAGAACATGAAAATTTAGGAGCGGGATCAAGGAACCGTATCCTACAATAGAGACTAAGAAAAAATATGCATGAATGGCAGGTAAAAACAAAAATTGTGTTTTGTAACAAAAGCCAGCGTTTCAAAAAATGGGAGTGAATCCTCTTATCATAGGGTTGGTTACCAGAGCACCTGAAAAAGTAACTTTTCTTGGAACCAGTTTGGGCTAACTAAGTCCTGAGGACAATTAAATCCCGTCTCGCTCTTAAATTCTGGTAAATCCAGGGCACAGCAGCTCTGCCTGGTACCCATTTTCTATTCCCAAAGTTTTCATGACATAACTTTTGTTTTTACCTTAAATTTCTGATGAATGGCTACAGTTAGGAATTTCAGCAGTCCCCCAGCAAGACCTATTATTATTATTAGTTTTTCTGAACCTGATCCCTTTCTTCTGAATTCGCTTTCTGAGTTTTTCTCTCATAATGCACCATCTTCCAGGTTTGTTACTTCTTTGCACATTCTGTCTGATGCTTTGGAACAAGGTTATGTTTTCGTGCTCTGTAAAGGTGACTAAGATTTTATGTGCTTTCAGATCTTTTGCAGGCTCATGAGGGATGTAGTAAAACCAGTAAACAGATATGATGGGAAAGTCTGGATGTTACTCATATGTAAAATGTAAGGCATGTGACGGGCATGTAAATGAAAAAAGCATCAATATAAATTTATGTTGTGATTTGTTGTTTACGACAGTGTTAAATTCCACTGAGGGTCTCTCATCCCACAACTATCAACATTGAAAATATAGGCCTCTGCCAATTGTGCTCAAACTACACCTTTTAGACGAAGGTTCATTTAACCTGTATGTAAAAAAGTGAGCAATGCCACTTCCCTTTTGTGTCTAGGGTTTTACTCATGTCAAGTTTAAGAAAAGATGTGTGCACAAGCCAATGAGGTACGTTCCACATAAAATCAGCATTGGTGACATCTACAGAGAAAAACGAAATAACTATGAGAAAGGGAGAGCTCCGAGCATCCTTTGAATATCAATGAAGCTTGAAAGAGAAAGATCTGATTATTCTTTTCACTGACAAACAAGTAGAAATGTTAATGTAGGTGAGAGGTGGCATCCTGAAATTCTATTCTGTTCTGTATATTGGGATAATTCCTTCAGGAAATTAGCTCATTTGTTGAGAAATTGAGTTATATCATCTAATCAAACTTTGCTTCTTAAGACATAATATGAGTAATACATTTTTCAAATGATGAGTTAACTAGAAAATTGTAAATTCTCTTTTATTAGTCCATCTTTGGCAGTACAGTAGCCTTAGTGTTAAAAGACTCACTTAAATGAAATTCATAGTGTTAAAAATGTCAGGACCACACATTTGTTAAGAAAAACAGAAGACGGAGTGATTGTCATTTTTTTGTTTGTTTGGTTGCATGGAGACTTAAATCTAGAGAGAAAGCCTTCTAGACATACAGATACTATAGGTTTGCAATATGAACATTGCTCATGTACACGGAAGTGCCTGTGATCTCTGGAAAACAGCTAATCTGACAGGTCATCGGTCTACATAAGGACTGCAGTTGTCATGGGTGAGAGGGGGCGAATTCACAATGCACTGTGGTCTTTTCAGTACATATCCATTTCATTCCAGGGCACATATGAATCTCTGCTGGTGGTGAAGCAGCTATGTAAAGTTACATGAATTTAAATAATTCAGGACACAGAGCATGTAATGCATGGCCCACTCAGAAAAATAGATGCCCCACTAGCTAGCTGAAGACTGGTTACATGTAGGAAGCTATTTGACAAGGTATTCAAAGAGCTGGAAAGAACACGGGACAGTGAGCATATGAGGCCATCTGCCACTTCAGGGAGCTATTCCCTATTCCCGTCTGCTTTAGAGCCAGGGGCTGGACCTACATGGTGGGCGTTGGAACCGTGCAGGGGACAAAGCCACCGATGGGAAGGCTTCTGGAAGCACAGACATAATGAAGCCCTCGGAGTTCTCACTTCCCTTCTTGTCCCAGCATCCTGCCTGGGCTGCTGTTGCTGAGATGGACGACAGGTGCCAGTTGGCACCTGTACAGCCTGGTACAGGCAGATGGAGCAAGGTGGGGTGAGGACAGACCTTAGTGCAGAGAGGCAAAAGTGGCCGGTGACACCAGCCAGCAGAAGCCAGAATTCCCAAGAGAGCTGTTCCCTACACCTTTCCAGACCTACACGAGTGTCTGCTGGGACGAAGCTGGGTCACACTGGACCTCTACCTGCAAAGGAGGGAACGTGTAGCCTTCAGCACCTCAGTGAAAAGTACTCAGTGTTTAGGAAGGAGCCCCTCTGCATTGTCAGAGATCATTTGCTTCCTGAGTTTCGTTCATCTGCGTGGGATGTATAAATCTATTCATGATGGAGGTCTTCTGACACGTGTCCTATTGCATTTTTCTGGTACATTTAAATTTTTGAATAATGTGGAATCACCATCTTATTTTTCTTCTGAAATTGTTTTATCTGGTATGTTTCATTATTTTTCTGGTATACTTAATTTTTTTAATATTGTGCAATCACAATCTTATTTTTCTTAAATTGTTTTACCTCTTTATGTAAAGTGTGTGGGCTTTATTACCTACACACATGCATACATTCATATACACACATATGCAAACACACATGCATCAGCTATAGCATATATATAGCTACAGATATATCAGTGATTCATACATATATATCTATAGTTACCTATATATTTGATGCTAATGTAAATTATGTCTTTTGAAAAATTATTATGAATTGTATCTTTTAAAAAATTACACATTTTAAATCATCGATGCAGGTATAGGAATCTTTTATTTATTTCCACTTTTCTAACTAGATAAAAACTGTGTTTCTAGGCTAATAAAAATATGCTTCCAACAGTAAAATCCCTGGAAACTTGCTGAGAAATTGAGAGGCAGAGAAGTTGGTAATTAGTTTTTACAAAATATTTTCCACTGATGTTGGCGGTGAAAATTGGATGTAATGGCTTGTCACAATGTTGTTAGGAAATTAGCTGTCAGACTGTGGTCATTTAACTGGTAAAGTAAAAGTGGAAATAGAAGTGGGTTATGGGAAGTCCAAGGTGTTCTGTTAAAGAACAGGAAAATAGAACTTGGAAGCCATTCAGAGATGTTTTGCTTTCCTAATAAACATGGATTCACACTCTAAATTAATGTTCAGCTGGGCTGCCCATGACTGAATACAGGGCTCTCAAGAATTGAAGATAACTTCATATTGCTATTTAATTCAGTAATGTAGATTAGTGCTTCTTAAAATTATTTTATTCGAATATTACTTTTATTAATGTCCTAAAGATGACTCAATTAACTTACTCCTTATTATGCGTGCAAAATTGACGAAAAGAAAGTAAGACATGACTGACTAACATGCAGTGGAAAGAGTGACTCCGGGTAGGAATTCCAATAAAAATATAAGTACTTCAATTTCATGGATATTAGTTCTCTCAGGGCAGATGCTCATCTACACCATTTGAGTACCTCGTTTAAAACCACTTACTAGGCGTGTATTCATGTAAAAAAATACAGCAGTGGTTTGTTCTATTTTGTTCTGTTTGCGTATCGGCTGAGAATGTGTGACTTCCGGAGGAAGAAGTGTTTGCTTTTAGTTTCACCTTTCCTAAGTTATCTGTAGGATCTCTCTTTAATTCAATATTAGGTGCCTAATCCTTGTCTTGGAAGTATTTTCTTTTTAAAAGCATACAATTATATACACATTTTAAAGTAATTTCACATTAGTATATTAATATTCTGCATTTCTTCAGCTGACCTTGAAGAATTTGAACAGTTGTAGCATTTGGGATAATTTGCACTGGAACTTTCAATATGAAAATTACATTTTTGTTTCCAGCCTTCGTAAATGATGGGTTAAAAGATAACCATTAGACATTTTCTAATATAGATATGGTTGACAACTTGACTTGAATTATTTTAGTAAATTATTTACATTAAGAATTCAAGGTTCCAATAGTAAACAAGAAAATTGTTTTTTTTTCCAATAGTGTTTTTACTTTAAAGTTACTACACATGGTTTAACTTAATGTCATTTACCAAGTTATTAATCGTGTTTTTAAAATTTAAGAGTATTTCATCTGACCTCTGTATCACTCCAGCCTCTGAGAATCATTTTGTCCCCAGAATGCAATCAAATAAGAGAACGCTTAGATTTGTATAAACCTATCAATTCCAAAGTGAGAAAAGAGAAGAAATGCTGTTATTGATAAATAATGTTCCATTATGTCCCATCATAGCGTCCTTCTACACCACACCCAGAAGCTTTCTCAGTTCCTAGCTGTGCTAGCGGATTGTTAACAAGGGAAGTGCCTAACGTTTTGGCAATTCTTCATTGTTTCTCCTACATGCTTGAGATTTCAGCCTTTCTCAGTAATGTGTCGCCTTTTGCAACAATGTGAGACCTTCCCACAAAGAAGCTGTTCTTACTACTGTTGATACAATTACACAGATGAACTTGAACTGCTGAAGAGCATGACCCCTCCCTCCTTTGATTGGAACATAGTTGCCCCTCTTATCGTTTGTTACAAACTATCCCGTTAAACTCCAGAACTGGCAACATCGATTTGAGGCCTTACCTGTTGCCCCTGACAGACACAATGCTACAGTTTTAACCGTCTTCCTCCTCCTATTATCATTAT
This sequence comes from Hipposideros larvatus, assembly GCA_031876335.1. Taxonomy (NCBI): domain Eukaryota; kingdom Metazoa; phylum Chordata; class Mammalia; order Chiroptera; family Hipposideridae; genus Hipposideros; species Hipposideros larvatus. Next base: position 147,161,059 of record CM063105.1, read on the forward strand.
CATTTTATTTTTGAATGGCAGGCTTGCTAGATTGAGACATACAACTTTTGGTTTTGTTGAACTATTTAAATCTGGTCTAAAAAGATGGAAACCACAACAAAAAGTGGTCTGCCACAAAAAGTGTGCAATAGGAAATAAGAAATTTACTTCCACGTTTTTCTCCTTCTGATGAATGTTTTCTTATTCTCTTGGAGCCACGTAAGAGATTGGTGTGTCATTTTCATTTACTCTTTCTATCGAAAGGAAAACTCTTCTAGAAAAAGAGGGCAGATCATGGCCATCCTGAGAGGTCAGTAAGGAATAGGCTGGTTTCCATCCGTCAGCCCTTAACGCTGGTTATCGTGACCAGTTGCATGTGGAGACTGAGGACCTGTGAGCCAGTGTCACTGCAGGATTGAGCGTAGCATGTAAAATGCACGTGTTAGAGTGTGAACAGCATAATCCCATGTTCTAAACATGAGTGTCACAGCCCTCAGTCGTATGTAATAATAGTGTTCAAGGTTGTAGTGTCTCAGGAACCATTTTTCTGAATGACGATCTGGAGGTCCGGAAGAGTGCCACCCGCTTGAGCTCGTCACCATTCCAAGCCTCCCCAATCCTTTTTTCAGAACATTTAACTTCAACAAAATAGAATATTGCAGCCCATGTAGAGGAAGGGGACAAGAAAATACTGTGCGTCCCGTACAACTTCAACTTTCTTTTCCCTTTTCATTTTGGAAGATGGGTTTCATTCTGTACCCACATTATATGAGATCATTAGGTAGGAGCGAGTTCCCATGTTCTTGGAAATTTCTCTTTGCAGACCTGCTGAGCAGAATCATTGTACTTCTAACTTCTTTGGTCCCTTTGGGGATAGTTTGTGTGTGTGTGTGTGTGTGTGTGTGTGTGTGTGTGTGTGTGTGGTGGAGGGAGAGAGGTGGGGGGAGAGAGACGTGGGGGAGAGAGAGTGCTAATGACCTGTTAAATTTATTGCCAAAGTATAGCAAAGCCATATAGTTTTGCGTTCAGCAGCACATGACAGACAGTTCTTCCTGTTACTACATAAGAGACATCATATATGGGTGAAGGATATTCTGGGCAACACAGTAAACAAACAGAAGAGCAGAGCCAAGATAACCTACGTAGACAGACGTTTTACTCTTAGACATAAACCGGCGGCTTGCCTGTGTGTTCAGCTTGTAGAGAGATTTTCACATTGGTATTTCTAAAAATGAGGACGTTCTATAGAGTTTGAAATGGGAAGGAACCAAGTAATATATGGCCACATGACATTTTCAACTGGAAGCTAGCGTATAGACTTGATGTGCTCTCTTCAGAGCGTTTAGGTGATTGGGCAGCCTTAGAACGTGCACTGAGGTTGTGATTATAAATAATGGGAGCATGGTAACCTAGATTAGGGTGTTGGAATTCGAGATACAGTGGGTATATGTGTGACTGAGAAAGGACGCATAGGGAGTGGGATTGAAAGCATAGAGGAACAAGTTCTAGAAAGCCCCATTGGATCCAAGGTCCTGCATAAGTCTCCCGCTGTTTGCTTCATCTGTCAGCTGTTAATAAGGAACTTTATCTGGAAAATATAAAGTACTTGAGGTAAAGTCCATTCGATTAACTCTTTTAATGAAGAAATTAATAGCATTATTATATCCTCCGTATTGATCTAAGCATCTAATATGCTTTTTCGTTCCTTTTTTAAAGTCAATTTTAAATTACACTTAACCTGTCTTTTACTGTGTGGGAATAATTAAAAGGCTGCTTCCTTCTTAAACAATCAAATGGAGAGAGAATCCCAGGGATAATTTCCTTGGATTGGGTGTCAAGGCCACAAATCAAATGCAGCAACATAGAACAAGGTTAAGACCACAGGACCAAGTGCATTTTTTTCCCAGAAACCTAAGATGGGTTTAAGATTTGAAAATCAGTCAATGTTTGTCTCCACAATTCCATGACCAGAATAAAGATGAAAAACCATAGAGTCAACTTAATAGATACAGAAAACATTGAAAACAAACAAACAAACAAACAAAAAAACACTCAACAAACTCAATGGGAGAATGGACAGCCAACTTGTAGTATACTCACACAATGGGATATTACACATAAAAAAAAATCAAGTACTGATTTATGAATAGTATGGGTGGCTGTCATAGACATTGGGTTGAGTGAAAGAAACCAGACACTAAAGAGTGCATATTTACAAGGTGAGGTTACATTTATAGGAAGCTCAACAAGCACAAAATCAAGCGAGGGTACCAGAAAACATGGTTCCCCATCCTGGATGGAGCATCAGGGGATCTTTTCAGGAGATGAAAATCTTCCACATTGATTGAGGTGGTAGATTCTCGAAATCTCAAAACACACCTTTGTGGCCCGTGCATTTCCCAATGTGCGATTTTCACCTTGATCCATTATGAGTGAGCAGACACGCTCACACACAGTTACAGGTACAGGGGACATAAGAAGCAAGTGGAAGGGAACATAAGCCAGAGCAGCTCTCCTCAAATGCAAAGATCTTTCCCGTCCCGCCTCTGTGTCGGTAAGACACATGTTTTTCACTCCGAAGTGTTCAGTGTAGAGATGACGTTTTAAACTATTTGACTTGGAATAAAATTATTCTCAAAGATGTGATTTGGTTTTCTCTGTCCTTCTAGTCCCCTTTACACATTTCCATCATCTGTGTGTTCTGAAAGTGTGGAATGGAATAGTTCTTCCTAAAAGCTCAGTTCGGGAGGGAGGTGGAGGTGGACTTTACTATGTCAGTGGCAAGATTTGCATTTTCTGATCTCTGTCACTTGATGATGGAAATAGCGAGGCCCCCGTCTCTTACTTAGATGCCACTTCTCCTTCTGCCAGTGAAGTGTATCGGTGCCTGTGCAGGCTGCTTCATCCGTGCAGATGGGCGCTATTTAATTAGTGTGTGGTGTCTGATGCAGGTCCGGTAACAAATGAGATGGAGCATCTGTGAGGTGAAGCTACTAGCTACACCAACATGTCATCCGTCATGACCAGCCGTGACGGGCGGCACAGGAGTCAGGACCGTGTGTTTCGTCAGTTGTGCTTTCCCACCAAGCCAGCCTCTGCTGGCCTCTCCTCCCAAGTTGCACAGTGAAGCATTCACTGCGTCCTTGTAGTCATAATTCCCACATCGCCATACAAAGAAGATGGGCAAAGACTAGACACTTGTTGTGGATGTCGACTGCACGTCTGTGTGGACGCTTGATACACTGTGTCCGCTACATCATATCATAATCTCAGAGTTGCATTTACTGGCGCTTGGATGGGCGGGAAAGATGGAGTCATTTAGTCTTGAACATGCATGCCCCACCTCCTTACCCCAACCTGCTCGTTACTAGAGAAAAAGAATACCTCTTTGACAGAGTTTACGATGTTAGTCTAACTATCATTTGATGAGATTTGTTGTTACTGGATAGAATTTCTTGGAAGCAAATCTCAGGCATCTCAGCTTTCTGTCCCCTGCTTCTGTTTCCATCATGTGAAACAGGGAACCCCTGGGATTTAGAATGTAGGGGAGAGATGGTGCATTGGGCGTCTCGTTGAGCACCTCTGGTCATTGACGTCACCCCTTGTCCATGTGCGACTCTCTTCTGAATTCATGTTTGTGGCTGGTGCCCTTCCTTGTGTCCTCTGGACTCATCCTGGCTGGCGCTCCCTGACCACAGGTCCCATTCCAGAACCATAACCCAGGGCCCCTGATCTATCCTCCATTCATCTGCACCGGGGGCCTTCTCCTGGTCTCTGCTCTAGGATCCTACGGCTCTGCTCTGTCCTACTGTGCTGGCAAATTCCTGTGGACCCCAGAGCAGCAAGGTCCTAGCCGGAGCTGGGCTTCCCGTCCAGTGAAGAGGAACACCTGGCTGCAATCCAGCTCTACCTGCTTGCTCATCACTGTGCTGTGCTCTAGAGCGATGTCTGCCCAGAACACACGGCGCCTTTGGCGCTAACTGAAATGCAGGTTCTTCAGAACTGCTGGGTGTTCCCTGAGAGGACGCTGTATGTTACTCGAGTGAGGAGGAGCCCACAGTCAGAAGGACACACTTCCTACATCTCGATTTACCCGGGACTCAACGTCGTCACCATGCCCCATCCTGTCCATTTGTAGTTAGCCAGCTAGGTGTTAATATCCCTGATGCGTTAGACAAGGGCGGGGAGGAGGATAGGAGAAGGGAGAGTGTTGTTGGGCTCACATTATTTTACTACTATTTGGAAATATCTATAAATCCAATTATTAGAAACAGATATTACTCAAATTGCCCCGAAAAGCATGCTTTTCTCTGTTCCCTAAATAGTCTAAGTTGTTCATGAAATGCAGACAGGTAGATGAAATTCACATCTAAGCAGTCACCAGGCTGTATCTTCAATTTTTGATTTGTAATGAGATTTGATTGGGATGTAGCCAGCAGCCACAGGACAATGGTTATTGTCACATTTAAGGGACATCTGTTAGAATACCTCTTAAATTCTGTTTGAGCCACTGAGATTTGCAGTCACGGCAACATTTCATCTTCACCTAAGGGTGACAGGTGGAGGAAATGAGACCTATTTATGGCCGGCACTGTATTTCAAGTAAAATTGAAATTGATTTACCTTTTTGTGTTTGGCAAATATTTTTAACCATAGTTTTAAACTGATTTATTTTTGTAGATTTTTAAAAGAATATCTTTTGGCAAATATTTTTTATTTAAAAACAATTAAAAAAAACAGGGTTAATGAGGGAATGTATTTTATTTTTAAGATTTTATTGGGGAATTGGGGAAGGGAATAGTGTTGGGGAATTGGGGAAGGGGAACAATGTTTTTCCAGGACCTGTTAGCTCCAAGTCAAGTTGTTGTCCTTCAATCTTGGTTGTGAAGGGTGCAGCTCAGCTCCAATTCCCGTCATTACTTTCAATCTAGTTGCGGGGGCAGGGAGTGGGGGGAGAGGCGCAGCCCACCATCCCATGTGGGAATCAAACCTGCAACCTAGTTGTTAAGAGCACATGTTCTAACCAACTGAGCCACCCGGCTGGCCCCGGCAAATACTATTTTTAACCATAGTTTAAATTGATTTATTTTTGGTTTTATTTTGGTTGATTTTTTAAAAAAGAATACCTATTTATCATATCCATACTAAAACATGCACATAAATGGTGGTTGTCTTTATTTTATATTTTGACTTAGCTACACACTACCTGAACAGACACATGCATGGCAAAATATTTTGAAACATTCTTGAAAGATATTTATTTTCTGTTTTCTATAGTTATAACCTTGTTGACAGGCTTTCCATTCTTGAAGCGCAGATCTTGAAGTTTTAGTGGAAAGACTACAGATGAGATCTCAGGGATGCTCAAGGGCATAGCCTGTAAACTTTTCTTGGGGGCGGGGGGAGGGAGAAAATGACAGAAGAAGCCAGCATTCATCAGACTAACATTTCAGAACTCTGAATAATTCCATCATGTATTCCTCTTTTATGGTTTTTTTTTAGATTTTTTTTTTTATTGGGGAATGGGGGATGGGAACAGTGCTGGGGAATTGGGGGAAGGGGAACAGACAAGTTGTTGTCCTTTTGTTCTTTAGTCTAGTGGAGGATGTTGCTTCACTGGCCCAAGTTGGCATCATCATTGCGCTCTTCCCAGGTGAGGCAGATAAGTCGCTGGCTTCTGGATGGCCGCTCACGCTGGCTGCTGACAGTGGCTGCTAGCTACATACATACGGTAGCCCATGGCAACCCACTGTAGCAGGAGCTGCAGCCTACACCGTCACTGGTGACTCACTCGCCGCCCAGCTCCAGGTTGAGCTGTTGTTCAGCATCTTAGCTGTGGAGGGCAGTGTCACTGGCCCTCATATGTGGGATCTGAACCGGGGCCCTCTGGCGTCCCAAGCCAGCTCTTAACCAATGCGCCACTCGGCTGGCCCTCTTTTGTGTTTTCTAAATGTAATCAAACTACTATTTCTATAAAAATTTGGTTAACTTTTAGCATGAATTTTATTTAGTTTTTTTTTGGTTGACATGTTTTATTGAACTTGATGAAGTCTCACCTAAAGTGTTATTTTCAAAGATCAAGACACAAACTAATTACAAAACATGCACTGTATTTGTAAGTCAGAAATTGCAGCTTCACATAAGATAATGAGTGTATTTCAGTCAAAACTATTATTTAACAAAATATCGATCAATATTTTTGCTTCAAGTAGAAGTTTGTAGTCTATTCAGGAAAATATTTTTGTTAGAATATTACAGAAAGAAACTGAGGGTTGCTAGTCGGGAGGGGGTGGGGATGAAGGAGAAGGGGAAGGGATGAGACAATACAAATGGGTAATTGTAATATGGCCGCAGGGATAGAAAAGGACAGTCCGAGGAATACAATCAATAATGTTGTAAGTATTTCTTAGGGGGCCAGATGGACCCATGTCCTTTTGGGGAGTCCACTTCATAGTTGATGTAGAGGCCTGGCCACCGCATTGTATTTCTGAAACTGATGTTGAATAATACTGTATGTCAACTATAATTATATATACATATAACCTCGGGACATGGAGTAGAGTGCGGGAACGGATTCAATGGAATTGTAATAGATAAGCATGATATCGGGGGTGGGAGGGCAATAGATGGGGGAGGGGGGTTGTTACTTTGTGAGGGTGAAAAGGGTAACTATTGCATTGTTCTGTACACCTGAAACTAACAATAAAAAAAATATTACAGAAAGAAATAGATTTCTATTTTTTATTACCTGGACATATACCCTGTACATTCCAAGTTGTCCACAAGTAAGAGCAGCAGCTTAGTAATCGGTTTAAAAAGAAACACACCTTTTCCATTGAGAAAAGACAAACTGTTACATAAATATTACGTATATAATGTATTATTTTTGATTCAGCTTCATGTGCTATGTGTAAGTAGAAGTGACATTTAGAGTTTCCGAATTGTAAAATGATTATTATATATTTCCTTTATCCTATGCTCTATGAAGTTGTCCTCACCATTATTGCAGCTGTTGTGGAATATTCAGTTTCTTATAAAGACTGTGTGTCCATGTCACTTAAAAGACACAATTCCATAGAAAAATAACTATATTTTACACAGATTTCCAGTCCATCCGCTGGTGAGGATAGAAATATCCATGTGTGTTGTTAACACATCTCATCTCTTTAGTAACTAAGCCTAATCACTAACGATGGTTTCTAAGAGAAGCAGACAGTAAAAATGTAGTTGTTGCGCTAAGTGTTGAGTGGATGCATGCATTGATTGACTCACACAATAATTACTGAACACCTACTGTGTGTCAGACACAGGTCTCGGCTGTAGATACACACCTCTTGGTATGAGTCTGACCAAAATGTTCTGCCATTGCTGACTTTAATTCTTATGGTGAGCACAGGCAAGAGATAGTATAAATAATAAGTAAATTAAATGGTGTGTTAGAAAGTACTAGAAAGAGAGAAGAACAAACCCTGTAGATCAGAAGCGGGAGACATAGTATGTACTTAATACCACTGAACTGTACACTTAAAAATTGTGGAAACGAATGTAGTTTTACTGATTTTTGAAAAAAGAAATTGTGAAGATAGTATATTTTCTGTTTTGTGTGTTTTACCACAATAAGAAATTGAAAAAAAAAGTAGAGTAAATTCAAATTCGTATTACTTTAGTGGTTCAGTGTGACACAAGGCTTTTCTACTTACTTCCAACTTTGCTTAAAAACAAGACTTGAAAGGAATAATTTTCAAGTACATGAGTATATTCCACAGAAACTCTGGAATATATAGATATATAGATATATCCTGTACCCAAAAAAGGTAAAATTTGCAAAGACTGGTATCTAATGAAATATTACTAACATGCAAAAGAGTGGAAAACTATGACTCATAACGTGGAGAAAACAAAAGTTCAATAAATAGAAACAGGCCAAGAAATGACATAGAAAATAGAATGAATAGACAAGGGCATTAAACAATCCTTTATAAATATAAGTTTAAGGAGGTGGCTAGAAATTAACAGCATCAGAAAAATGTAGCAACAAAATCAGTCTTCTAGAGTTAACAGATAACAATGCCTGAGATAAACATGATATTGGAAGGAATTAGCAACAGGTAGACACTGCAAAATAAACAATTAGCGAAATTTAACAAAGTGAAACTATCCAAAACAAAACAAGATTAAAATGATTGATAAAAATAAACCAACAGGGATCCAGTGAACTGTGGGACAACCTTAAGCAGTGTAATATGCATGTAATTGGAAAGCCTGAGAGAGTTGGGTGGAAAAAAGGATTTAAGTAAATACTGCCAGTTTTTCCTAAGTTTAATGAAGCTTGTAAATCCACAGTTTCAAAAGTCCAATGAATATGGAATGGAGGAAAATTGAGGAAAATGAAAGCAAGGCAGATTATAATCAAACTGCTGTAAACCAGTAATAAAGAGAACCTTTCAAAAGGAGCCAGTGTGTAAAGACATCCCCTACAGAGAATCCAAGACGAGGATGACCCCCGGTGTTCTCATTAGAGACAAGGCAAGCCAGGAAATTGTGGCATGCCGTCGTCTGCCAAGAACTGAAAGTAACATTCATCCTAGAGTTCTAAACTGAGTAAAAATATCTCTCAACAATGAAACGGAAGTACAGACTTGTACAGACCCACATAGGTTGAAGAAGGTATCCCCAGCAGACCAGAACAATAAGACACGTAAAAGTATTCTTACAAAGCAGCAGGACAATTACGGCACATGGAAACTTGGAACTACACAAAGAGATGAAGAACATCGGAAACGGTCCATGGGACAGTAGATATTATGGAATGTGCATTTCTTTCTTTTTTAAAATTATTTTTTAGTGTAGAAATGTGCATTTCTTAAAACTTTACAAGTGCTGACAAATTCAAGCAAAGTAAAAACAAACCAGTCTGTGGTTAATTGCATATGTAGAAGTAAAGAGTATGATGCTGATAGCATAAAACATTGTAAGGTTCTTATACTATAGGAGGTGTGATAGACAAATACGGTGAATGCTGCTGCCGAGAGTCATCCAGCAGAAAGGCAGGCATCTTCAATACGGGAAACGGCACATGGAAACTTAGTAACAGTGTGTGACAAGTTTCAACTTGTTTGGTGCAGTCAGTCGGGTATGAGCTATGCTTGAGAAAAGGTGTGTTTTAAAGTGTGCCATAAATCATCCTCCATCATGACAACGCTTCATGTCACACATTCCTTCTGGTATATGGCAATTTCTGTCAAAAACATAACAGTGTATCCACATCCACCTTATTCACCGGATCTGGCACCATGTGACTTCTGGCTCTTCCCCAAAGTCAAAATGACTCAGGACATCAAGGCATCCACGACAGCACAACTAAAGACATTCATGAAAGAGGACTCCCAGAACTGCATTAGAAAGTGGCAAGAACATGGGATAAGTGTGTTGTTCAAGGTAAGGGGGAGTATTTTGAGGGAGATTAATAGCAATGTGTCTTATATGTGATAATTTTTTTTTAGTTAAACATTCACCATATTTTGTGACCACACCTCATATATGCCATGGCATAATACTCACCAGTAGACTGTGACAAGTTAATTTTGTATAATGTAAACACGATGGAAAATTTTGAAAAGAAGAAAAGTTACAGATAATGGTTCAAGCATGAAGACAGGATATAGTAAAAATGATCAGTCAATCTAAAAGAAGGCAAAAAAAATCTAGGAAAAAAATAACTGATGAGACAGAAAACAAATAGCAAGATGTAATCAAGTTAAATGTAAATAATTTAAATGCTTCAATTAAAAGGCAGAGAGAATGAATTTAAAAGCAAGATCCAACTATGAGCTGCCTACAAAAACACATTTAAAATATAGATGAGTTAAATTAATGGATGGAAGAAGACATGGAAATGCTAATTTAAAGAAAGCTGGAGTGACCCTCCTAACAGCAGGCTGAGCAAGGACTGATGAGGTGGATAAACAGCATCAGTGAACAATACTATTATACACTGCGGACCTCAGCAAGAGAACACAGCAATCCCAAATGCTTATGGCCCTAATAAGAGAGCTTCCGAGTGCAGAAAGCAAAAACTGATGTGAAAAGAAGAATCAACAGATGCATAACTAGAGTCTGGGCTTTTGAAAGTTCTGTCTCAATTTTTAATAAAACCTGCACACAGAAAATCAGTGAGCGTGAAGACAGCCCGGGCAACACACTGGCATTGGTAGACCTCTCAGCCTCAGCGGACATGCATTCTTTTTATGAGCGCAGGGACACTCGTTAAGAGAAACATTATGTGGCACATAAGTCAAATTTCAGTAATCTGCGATGGTTTTAGCCATACGTGTTCTCTGGTGACAATGGAATCAAATTCACAACAGCAGTGATATCTAAATATCCCAAATATTTGAAAACTTAGCAGCAGACATGAACATAATACCCGCCAATAAAGAAATCATAAAGAGATTAGTGTTGAACTGAATAAAAATATAAACAGTATATCAGGAGGGGATAGATATGTATGTTACCTGGCTTGTGGTGATGGTAATATTGTATACATGTGTCCAAACTCACCAAATTGTATACATTAATTATATGCAGTTTTTTCATTATTCCTCAATAAAGCTGCGGAAAAAAAAGATTTTTAGTTTTACTATGAAAAAATATGTAGGTTGCAACTGAAGTAATTATAAAGATATTTATATTATTAACATTTTTCCACCATGAAGTCGGGTGGCTTCATTGGGGAATTCACCTAAACACTTATTAGATAAAAAATACTAATCCTTCACAAACTGTTCCAGAAACTGAAAGGAGAAGAAAGATTTTAATCTCATTCTAAGAGGCTTAACATACCCTGATACCAAAGCAGACCAACATAGTACAGTTAGGAAAAATATAGTACAAAAAAATCCCTCATCATTGTAATTGCAAAATATTATCTAAGTGAGTCCAATACCATATATGTCCATACATATTATAAATGTGTGTGTGTGTGTGTGTGTGTGTGTGAGAGAGAGAGAGAGAGAGAGAGAGAGAGAGAGAGAGAGAGAGAGAGAGAGAGACAGATTTCAAGAGGACATAGGTGGTTAGGACCTATAGGTAGTTAATATTATACTTTATGGTGAAAGACTAAATTTTCTCCAATAAAATAAAACTGTAAAGTTGTTAACATTCTTTTTTAGTGTTCTTTTATTATGCTTTAAATATCTGTAGTATTTTTAGTGATATCATCATGCTGTTCCTAATAGCTGTTGTTTTACTGTCCTAATTCTATTGTTACAAGTTTATCAATCTGATTGATATTCTCAGAGAAACAGCTTTGGGCTTCATTTGTGTTTACACTATGTTTCTGATTTCCAGTTCATCGAATGCCACTCTGGTCTTTTTAAATTTCTTTTCCCTGCTTTTGTTCTGTTTCTTTTTAGTGGGAAGCTGAGGTCATTGATCTGAGCCTTTCTTTCTTTTCTGACATGGGAATTTGGTGCTATAAACATCCCTCTAATAACCACTATATATGCATCTCACACATTTGTGTAAATGGTGTTCTTATTGACACTCAGTTCAAAACAAATACTTATTTCCCTTTTTTTTTTTCTTTGACCCATAGAAATGTGTTATTCATTCTCAAATGCTTTTGGATTTTCCAGATAGCTTTCTGTTCATGATTTCAAAAAAAATTCTAAGATCAAAGAACATCCTATTTAGGACTTGAATACTTTGAACTCAGGATACGTCCTCATCTTGGCAAATGTTCTCAGTTCACCAGATAAAGGATAGGCTCTGCTATTGTCCTGTAGCTCTTCTCTAAAGATAAGTTAGGTCTAATTGGCAGATTATGTGCTTCCTGCCTTTTGTTTTGTTTAAATCATTCCTGGTCACCTGTCTACTTGTTCTATCAATCATTGATAGAAGAGTATTAAAAGCTCTACAATAATTGTGGAATTGTCTGTTTCTCCTTGTAGTTCCTTTCAGGTTTTTCGTCATGTATTTTGAAGCTGTAATTACAGGTATGCATTTTCAGGATTGTTATAGCCTTGAGGAAATGACCCCTATGTCATGATGAAATGATGCTCTTTATCCCTGGGACAATTCTTTGCTGTAAAATTTACTTTGATATTGATTTACATATTATATATTCCTTTTCATTAATGTTATCAGTGTTTATTTCCTTTGGTCTTCTTTCAGCCCATTTGTGCCTTTTTACTTTCCATGGGTTTCTTTAAGAAGCATATGATTGACTTTTGCTTTTTTTAATTTATTTATTTATTTATTTATTATTTTTTATTATTATTATTTTTTTATTGGGGAATTGGGGGATGGGAACAGCGCTGGGGAATTGGGGGAAGGGGAACAGACAAGTTGCTGTTGTTTTGTTCTTCAGTCTAGTTGTGGAGGACGTTGCTTCACTGGCCCAAGTTGGCACCATCATTGCACTCCTCATGGGTGAGGCAGATCTGTCGCCGGCTTCTGGACGGCTGCTCACTGCGGCTGCTGGCCACTCATGCTGGCTGCTGGCCGCTCACGCTGGCTGCTGGCTACACACAGTAGCCCATGGCAACTCACTGCCACAGGGGCTGCAGCCTACGCCGTCACCGGCGACTCACAGCAGCCCAGCTCCAGGTTGAGCTGTTGTTCAGCATCTTAGCTGTAGAGGTCAGTGTCACTGGTCCTCATATGTGGGATCCGAACCGGGGCCCTCTGGCGTCCCAAGCCAGCTCTTAACCATCGTGCCACTCGGCCGGCCCCTGACTTTTGCTTTTTTATCCAATATGACAGCATCTTAATTGGAGTGTTTAGGTCATTTACATTTAAAGTGATTACTCAAATCATTGGATTTAACCTTCCTCCTTGAAGTGTATACATATTTACGTATACTGTTGAGTTGTCGGGGAAAGTCATGATGTATGTATTTTTCTGTTTTTCAATGCAAAAATGCGTCATGACTTTCCCGACAACCCAATAGAAAAGATCACAACACTAGAACACCATTTCTGTCTTTCCTGCCATAAATTTTATGTCTCCATGTTATAAACCCCACAATGCATTGTGGTTACCATTGCTTATGAAAGTCTGTTGTCATTTAAGGATATTTAAATTATAAGAAAACTTTTTATTTATGCAGTTACCATCTTCACTGCTCCTTATTCCTCTGTGTGGATGGAATCCGTAGTATTTCATCTCCTGCTTGGAGAAGGTCCTTTAGCGTTGCTTTTATGGAGTCTGATGATGATGATGGGTGTTTCAGCATTTGTAAGTCTGACAAAGCCTTTCTTTCATCTTCTTCCAGGTATTGTCTTGTTCACGTCTATAATTGACATCTGGTTCTTTTGTAATGTCTTCTTTTTCCTAAATGTTCTGTTTTTCCAAACATTGTGGGACGAGTATAATCGCTTGCTGGAGGACCTTTATGTTTGGTGCTTTAAAATTCTTGTTGGGTGACTGCATCTCCGCTTTGGTGCGATGGTTTCCTTTCCTCCCTCCAGTGGGGGTCGGCCAGGTTGTTGCTATGGCAGGAGATTGGAGCGCCTCCTAGGCTTTTGGGTATTATGTTGAGAGGCTCTCCATCCTGTTTTAGGTGGTCTGTTTCAACAGGTGTCATGCTGTTTAGAATCACGGCGCAGATGCTGGCTCACTCTGTGTTCTGTGAATCTGGTGTGCGACCCATTGGTACTGTAATAAAACATGAGGCACTGCTCCACACTGTAACCCTGTTCCCTAGTCTGCTTCTGTGTGTGACAGCAATGCCAACAGTGTATTGCTCACAACAGATTTAAGCAAGAAACAGGAACGTCCTTCCTCAGGCTCACCTCCATAGTCCCTCCCTCAGCTCTTCCCACTCACTATACTTGTTTTCCTGCAGCTCAGTTTCCCCTTAACAGAGTATCTTGGAGAATGTTTCATGTCTGAACCTGTATATTTACGCCCATTGCCTGAACTGGAGGGCGCTAAGAGCAGGGACATCAGGCAGCTATCTGAGCGTTCCCATGAGAGTCAGCCCTTGGGAGGTCTCCACATTCTTGCAAGTGCAATGTTGCAATGACTTCTAGGTCATTGCTCATTCTCAATATAACATTGAAATGTTTGTAGAGATAGGTAGGTAGGTAGATAGATGATAGATAGATAGATAGATAGATATAGATAGATAGATAGATAGACATGTCTGTGCCCAGGTTGGTAGCCTTATGATGCTACCCATCACGGGAAGGAGATAGTAACTAATTGTATAAGAAATACCACACCTGATAATATAAAACGTGGCCGTGTCCCCATGCTCCAGTTAATAAAGGGATGCCTACCTCTGAATAAGGAGCATGTAACTCCCCAGTGACCTCTCTCCTTTCTCTCACTCTGCTTTTCATTAGTTTTCCCTGGCTCCGTTTAGTCCGCTCGTCCAGTTCCCTGCTGCAGAGCCTTCTGCATGGCCCTCTTTCATCGACGCAGCGTTTCAAACTCCACCCCCTCGTAGAACCCAGCCAAATGATGGCGTGTTATTAAATGTGTCCACTTAGACATGTTTATGTCTCACACACACACACTATTTCTTCATGTTGTTTGAGGTTCATAATATAACTTGTCCTGCCCTTACTGAAGCAAGGAAGTAGGCCACTTCTACCTGGATCCCCAATTATATGGAGAATAGAGATTTGGGACACCCAAGCCTGGCTAGTTAAGACCACTTTGCCTTGGTAGAATTATCACATATTTAGGCAAGGTTGTTGGCCATATACCGGCTTCCTTAAGCAGTAAAATTCCTTCCTTCTCCTCTTTTCTCACCCATACAAAATTTCAGGCAGTAGGTAAATATCAAAATTTTGGTCAGACTGATTCTTGGGGAGATAGCAACTTTTTTTTTAAGAATCCATACTTTCTTTACAGTTAAATGATTTTCCACTGGACAAAATAACCCAGATAACATGCATTTTCCATTGTATCCAAGAATATTACTGAGCTAATTTTATCAAAGTAATTTGTTTTTTTCTAAAGGCATAGGGATTTTTTTTCCCAGAATATCAATGCTGCATACTGTTGCAGGGAAAAGTAATATGTGAATATATCACTGATAACCTCATTTGTTATATTATTGAGTGTTGTTTTGAGAATGTTAAGTGGAAGACCATGCTAAGATATGCAATTTGGCAGGAGGCTTTGAGGGAAATTACTGAAATACAGTGATGATTTTTGCCCTGCCTGTCTTATTTACCTGCTCCATTAGTGAATCAGCTTGAATGACCAGAGAATTATTCCAGTGAAATAGCAGAATGGTAATAACAGTCAATTAAACTAATTTCTAGATTCACCTACTTGCCTTTACCAAGGTCATCCAGCCAAACAAAAATTCAGAAAAATTAATATTCTGTCTCCTTATTATTAAATCATCTCTGAGAACTCAGAAGAAAGGGGTGTTGAACACCAATCTGGTAATATCTTTTAAATCCTCCTCATCTGCTTAACTGAATCCACTGTTAGAGTTATTAAAAAAGCGACTGCCTGGGTAATTCAAATAACGCAAGAAAGAATAGGATACTCAAATGCAGTGGAAACAACCGCATTTGATACTATGTTTATCTTCTCAGCACTAAATAATTATTTACACTCGGTTTGATCACTTTCTTGGCATAGGAAATTACTTATATTCATTCTGTGCATCACCCCTTGACATAGCTGTATTTATATATTTTTTATTTTTATTTTTATTATTAGTTTCAGGTGTACAAAACAATGCACTAGTTATCCTTTTCACCCTCACAAAGTGACAACCCCCCTCCTCCAATCCATTGCCCCCTGACCCGATATGATACATATCGATTACCATTCCATTGACGCCATTCCCATACTATACTCCGCATCCCATGATTATATATGTATTAAATTATAGTTGACGTATAACATCATTCAACAGCAGCTTCAGATGTACAGTGCGTTGGTCAGGCCTCTACACCATCCATGAAATGGTGGAGACAGCAACTTTTTACAGATATATCCTGGTGATCACCGGAATGAGGGGTTTATTCTGACAATTCTAGAAAACTGTTATAAACTCATATTTTGATAATCTGAGTAATTATTTCTGCTCTTCTGATAAATCCATTTTCTTCCATATTATGTTATAAAAATGTCAGGAAAAGAAAAACAGGGTGACAGTATATGTGTGATATTCAAATCATGTCTCTAAAATGTTGACATTTTAGAAATAATTATTCTACAGAGAAAGCCTAGGGGCCCTCTATTTTTCTATCATAAAAGCAAAACATGGATTTAGTAAAAGGGGCCTGAAGGGGGCTTTCGGCATCATAATTAACCTTCAAATGGGTTGTTTGAATTTTTTGACTCATTAAATCCTATTTTAGATTCATTGTATTTTCTAATCAATACTTCACAGTTTTCTTTCTTGTGACATATATTAAAACAATGTTTTTTATTTTAAAATTCATAAAGCATGAATAACATCATGATGTGTATTATAAACATTGAAACTCTGGAAATTGGAGAATGTTTCTGAGTGTAAGGTTGACTCAAAGTAGATTGATGATTTCTCAGATGTGAATAGGGAATGAGTAAAACACACACTTATTTTTGTTGGGGGAAAAAAGCAACAAGATCATTCCAAGAGAGCCATGACTGTATTTTTATCCAAGACGAAAGCTGACGGCTTAGTAGATCTCATTGTATGATAAAACGGTGAAATTGGTGAAGTTAAATTTTAATGGTTGCTCAAAATGTATTTTTAGCACCCATTTCTTGCTGTTTTGTCTCATCAGCTAGGTAATTTCTCATTTATTTTTTATTAAATGATGTATATACCTAGCTAACTAACCAGCAATGCTAAAAGCTGCATTTCTCGTGCATGTCATGTGGTCACAATCCACAACGCCCCTCTCCTGTGACCCTCACCTCCCGTGAGACCTTTGTGTAACCCCTCTCCTAGGCTATGGGCTGGAACCACTGACCTTCTTCTAACCAGCAGGTTCTAGGAAGGTGATGGGGCTTCCATGATGGCACGGGAATGATGCTGAGACCTTTCTCAGCATAGGAGTCCCGTGTTTGCTTTTGTAGAGCCTTCTCCTTACCAGCGTGGTAGAGCAGACTGCCAGGAAGTAAGTAAACCCTGAGGGGGAGAGCCCATGTGCCAGGAATCACGGGTGGCCCTGGACGCGAGGGTGTCTTTTCTCATGGAAGTTTCTCTCATCCAGCCTGTGAATTGAACCATCTCATAGTAAAGGACCTTGTGAGATATGAAGCAACAACTGGAAAAATTAATATGGAGACATGAGGAAATCCAAAGGCATAGTTTTAGATTTTAGCCCACCACTTTTTATAATTTAAGATAAATCATTTTAGAAAACATGAAGACATTAAGGCTTTGAAAGGAATAATGCATGTGATTTAATGGGTATATATAGAAACCTGTGCCTGTTAATTAGAGAATATACATCATTTCAAGCACACGTAAAGCAATTATTGGGCTGTAGAGAGAATATATATCTCAACTAGATTAGGGTTTTCTGGTTAAAGTTTGCCAAAACTTGTGATAAGGGACTAACTGGGGAAGTTAGTAAAAAGGTGGTTGAATATGCAGTGAGTATTAGGGAGCTACTTCCCTGCCTAGATACCTGTGTTCCTATGTCAGATGGGGATTGTATCAGGGGTCCTCAATAAATAGGCCCCCTTGTGAAATAGGTGGTCCCTAAGACCACCCCAGGGTGGATGATTGAGTGGGAGGAATCAGCATACAGTCCCACTCACAGTTCTGATGGGGTGGTCACCTACACTCCTCCTGCCTGGCACTTACTGAAAGACCCGACTCGCAGAGGAACGTTGGTGTTGGGCCGAGACTGCATTGTTGTCCGAGAATTCAGGCAAAGTGAGTCAGTCTGACCAGTTAGGGAGCCACAGAAACCCTACGAAATCCAACAACCAGCCTCAGCAGCATAGCTTTCTCAGAGGAGCAGCCTGAGAACTGCTGTGTTAGCTCCTGTCCACACAGGGTGGGTCACGGGGTTGTCACAATCATCTCCACACTGGAGATGTCCATCTCCATTCTGATGGAAAAGGAGGAACTGGGAACCTTCTCTTCCGAAGGGGATTTCTGGGCTTGCTTTTGTTAGATTTCTCTCCCCCTCTGCAATGACAAAAAGATACACAAGCTAAGAGAAGGATCTAGAAGGTAACTCAGAGCTTCTCGCGGGGTAAAGGAAGGGCTCTGTGTTGGAATCCTGTCACTCCCTCATCACTCTTCCCCATTCAGCAAAGAGACCGAATCGTCAGTAAGAAACAGTGCAGGACAGGAGATGCACAGTGGAGACAAAAAAGGAGCTTTAAAAAGTCTCAGAATCCCTGCATTGCTAAGCACTTTCTGAAATATTTTACATTGAGATGCTTCATACTGAGTCATGCATAATTATTGGGTTATCGGAAAAGTCATGATGTATTTTTTTTGTTTTCATTGCAAAAAGGCATCATGACTTTTATGACAACCCAATGTATAAGAAGAGATTGTGTGACTAATACCAGGATCAAAGAATATCAATTAGAACCTCAAGAAAATTGCGTTGTGTGGTAATTGCCAATGTTTATCACGCGCTTGACTGCATTCTGCCCAACACTCTTAAGTGCTTCCCTCGTGTAATCTCCTTTAATTCTCACAAGGACTTGTGAGACTGTTGCTCTTATGTCACAGCTGAGGTTCCTGAAGTTGTGGAGGTGGCCACAGAGGGATGGAGGGCCCATCCAGCTCCCAGGAGAGTGAGCGAGGGGTGGGGCCACGGTTGGGGCGCTGGCACCTCTGGAGATGGTGAGGACGGGTCCCAGAGCACAAGGGCACTTGCAAGCTGTGCGGGCGATGCCGTGTCTGAGCAGCACGCGTGAGCGAGGGTGGTTGCGTCCCGGAATACCACCACGGGGACTTGGTGTCTGTGGGGAGCAGTGAATGTGCTGGGTCCTGATGCCCACACACCTAGAATGGCTCTTGTGTCAGGGCTCGGGCTGCCTCCCTTCGACCAGAAGCACGCCCATGCGCAGGTGGCCCGTCCAGCTCTCTGGCCAGATTCTTGCTTGCAGTCAGCTGCCACTTAGACGCAGCAGAGGCCACACTTCAGTACAGCATGATTCTCACTTTGGGTAGTTAGAGGTTTGATATGTTCCCACCAGGTATAAATTCAAGGTGAGTTGACAGAGTCGCTTGTCACATGTCAGCCAAACATCTACAACAGGAACAGCAGCAACCCCCCAAATGAGACCAAGTTAAAAAGCGGGAAGTTCCCAGCCCAGTGGGGGGAATTCAGCACCCGCATCTCTAATCCTTCAGGGTGATGTGACATTGAACTGCGGGCCTGAGGAGGCCACACAGGGCAGTGGGGCTTGGACACAGCTTCTTCTCCACAGACGGTAGTTGGTAAAGATAAACAGAAGAAGGGAGAGCAGGTTTGCCCGGAGCTCTGGCTTCCAGTCCCAGGGAAAGGGATGGATCAAGCCTCTCCTGACAGGAGGCCCCACTTCCCCTGCCTGTGTGCTGCTGACATCACCAGTCAGGGACACGGCCGCCTCCCCTCAGCCCTGGAGCAAAACCGAAGCTTTGACTTGCAGAGTCTCAGGACAAGATCAGGCGTGAAGAAGGGAATTATGGGAGGCTCACTTTGCATCTTTATCATTGCACACTCTACGCTCATTACCGCTCTGATGAGGAGCGCAGTGGGAGTGCCGTGAATTCCTCTTGGAGTGGCTGGTCCCCCGGCTGCCCTAACAGACCCTATGCCAGATAAAAATGACTCTGTCTGGGATGGCAATCAATCAACCGAATGGGACTTAATGACTTCTATTAGTTATTTGGGTGAAAACTCTCATCTTAAGGTGTGAAAATGGAGAACCGTGGGAATTGATCATTTACTCAGTGGTGATCTATTAGCAGAGTCCCTTGGAAACTCGTCTCCTTAAGAGACTAACAAAAATGTTTGAATTTGAGAACTGCCACGTTGAAGGCAGTTCAGGTCTCAATCACCGGTAGTGGGGAAAAAAGAGTTTGATTTTGTAACAGGTTTCTCATGGCTTCTTACTATGGCTCACCCGGCCCTGATGGCTTGCCATCTGTGTGGTAACTTTCCCCAATATTCTAATGTGCACTGACACTCGTTAGCAGACACTGGAATAAATATTTTCTCTTTAAGACGTTTGGAATTCACACAACAAACTGCTTACTCAAATTTGTAATGGATGTGTTTTATCCTCCTTGGAGTGTAAGCCAATGATTTTAAGAAGCTGAACTGAAAAACAGGACTATGTTTGCAGTGGACACATAGGTGAAATGTGCTGCAATTGAATATTTTGAAACTCTTGATCCATAATTTAGAATGTTATTTAGCCGTGCATTTCATTAATGCCAGATTTTTGTTCATGTTCTGTTTAATGCCTGTGCTCTCTTTGATGTCAAGCACCGTTTTGGATTTGGAATAACATGTCGAGCTCTGTACTGGTGTTAGTCGGTTCCTTACTGGTTCACAGCAGAAGTATGCCTGTTGAATTGAAATTGAATGGTACTGAATTGAAAACCTTTATAGCTAGGCTTTGAGAAAAACAAGTATTGTTGGATTAAGTGGGTTTGTTAGCATTATGAATTACAAGAATATGGTATCAAATATAGCAATGACATTTCCCATGAAATGAATGTTATTTTAAATGAATTCTGTGTTAAAATATAGGAAAGGTCTTTGTTTTGTTTTTGTTTTTGATGAGTTCATATTTTTATATTGAACCCAATGTTATAAGACAGAAATGTTTCAAAATTTATGTATTATATGTACTTTGAACTAGTTTTATTTACATAGCACTGAATTATTTTTTTTGAGTTGTAAAATTCTGCTTTTAGACTTGGTGGTTTAGGATTGCTAATCCATAAGTAAATACATTTCTTTTAGTAGAATTACAGCTGTGTTATGAATACAGTTTTGATATGTGTTTTAAATAATCACAGTAAGACCCTGACTATCACACATATTCTAAATAATGTGTTTTTTAAGGGGCATGGCAAAAATTTTGGTTGCATCATTTATGTAGGCAGTAAGAGTTGTGCCAAATAGAATCCTTCACATATTGATATGGCAACAAAAAGTCACAGAATATCATCAGTCAATTAATTCAGGAACAAGTGTAGCATAGCACATCTGTGGTACATTTGGTTTCCCTTGAAACAGATATAGGGAAATAAACACCAATAAGCTTTTATTAGGTTCTTGTATGTGGGTAACCCTCCAATTTAACATTGATCATTAATTAGTTCCCCTTATTATAAAAAATGAGAATGTGAGTAATTGCATACGTGGTTGTGTACACGCACAGCTTATATATTGATATATACAGTGTAATGTATACTGTCTGTTGATACATGTATAGATAGCTCTATTATACACATTCAAAACCTTTATGTCTAGGTTTTGAGACAAAATTTTTTTTTTACTATTTTTTTCTTTAAATTATTTTTATTATGAAATACACATGTTTTATAATTAGTTTCAGCTGTACGACACAGTGCAATAGTTTTACTTTTTACCCCTCGAAGTGACAACCCTCCTCCCCCAATCCGCTGCCCCATTTCCCCCCAATATCATACATATCTATTACAATTCCCTTGCCTCCACTCCCCATGACTATATATATATATATATATATATATATATATATACACACAAAATATTTTAACATGCCCTGATGCTTGCTACTATATATGTACAAAACTTTATATATTAGTGTGTGTATGTATCACACACACACACACACACACACACACACACACACACACAGAGGGTGCCAGAAAATGCATACACATTTTAAGAAAAGGAAAAACTGTATTAAAATTATAATATATACTGATAACAAAAGATGAATACAAGTCATGTGTATACATTTTTTGGCACATCCATTGTGTGTGTGTGTGTGTGTGTGTGTGTGTGTGTGTGTGTGTGTATCGCCAAGGATGAGGTATATTGAAACTTTCATTTTAATAAAGGGCATTTCAGTATAATTGATCCAAGCCTATACACTGTAAAATAAGTAAAAGACTCTTTTCCCACTGACCCTTGGATTAAGATCCTCATAAATGAAGTGGTCCTAACTCTAGGTAGATCCTTTGACCCCATACTTGATGACGCAACATCCTTTTTTTCTTTCTTTCTTTCTTTTTTTTTTGGTTCATATTTCTCATTTGAAGAGCCTCCTGGCTTACCTTCATATTTATTGGCAAACATCACTGTTTGATTTGGTGTGTTGCTGTTTTGTGGTGATTTTTAAAACACAGAAGATAATGTCCTGGTGTTTTTGGATGTGCTGCTCTGCTATATGCTTCAGAAGCGAAGGCATGGATTTTATAATGAACCCTTAGCATGGCCTAGAGAACAAGAGAAAAGGAGAGGTCCCACCTAGGTAAAACTGAAGAGCATCAGCCGCCATCAGACTCATATGTCACCGTTTTTAGTCTAGGGTTTTCTCACATCTAATTATGCTGTTTCGGCTCTCAGTAAATAACCTGACTACACTCCAGAAACTTGAGCGATGCCGGAGGCCATAAACTTGTAAAGCAGCTTTAAGCTGTTTGTCATTTGTTTTGTTGCAATTACCTTCAATTGGCACTAAGACCACACTTTAGAGTTTTGGGACTTCTAAGCAGCGATATTTGCAACATCTTTAACATATGAATGGATGTATACTTGCAAATGTAGATTTGCATTTTCATTATGGAGTGCACTTCTTACCAATCGTGATTATACAATCTGACTTCACAACAACATAACCCTTTGCGCAAGCCGTTCCTTTTCCGGAAACATTCACCTTGACTATAAAGTCAATTTGGAGTGCCCTGTGGGTTCCAACCTATATTTATTTTCCTTGATGAAGCCTGCCCAGCTGCTTGGTCAAGTTACTTCCTCTTCCAAACGTATAACAAAGTGCACATTTAAAAACAGTGAACACTTGGAGTAAGTTTGGGGGGACAAGTCCTTGAGACTGATGATGTTCTTAGACTGCATCTTACCCATTATTACCCCATGTCTGCTTGTACTCCAGCACTGGTACAAAGCTTGCGTAAGTGATTAATTTTTAACTTATGTGTTCATGATGTTCTACTGCTTGCAAGATGACCTCTCATTTTCTAATATTCCAGTAGGTAGGGAGTGTCATATAATGAGGTTAAAGAAAATTATAAGAACTGCCTCCTTTCCAAAGTGTTCAATTTAGTATAAAAACTTAAATGTGAATTACTGTCACCTCCCTAATTCACTGTTAATGGGAATTCCGTTTGGCCATAATGTGAGCTAAGTTTAAGGAGTTATGCATGCCTTGTCAAGAGTGTGTGATAATCACTGATTTAGTCATCTGGGTCCATTTATTTTTGGTATATTGCTTAGAAATAAAACAACAAATCAAAAAGCACAGCACAAAGAATGAAAGACATTGTGGCCTAAATTTCAAATACATCCAGTGAAACAAGCAAAAACTACGGCAGCTTATGTCAACTCAAGTCGAGAGCCACGTTCCTGGAGAGCCTGGGTTGGGTTCCTCCATGGAGACCTGACGCTTTGGAGACCAGATCTCAGCGTATATTTAATGAGTTTCTTCACTTGGAAAAAATATAGAGAAAAAGTAGAAAAAATTTTAAAATGACTATACTCAAGATAATAATCTCAAACTATAATTCTCATGTTAGACATATCAAGATATGTAAACATTGTTTTATCAGAAACAGAGTCTCCCTGTTACAACAGTTGCATGTCGGGAACATGGGGCAGACTTGCTTGGTGCCGTTTGAAAAGACAGAGAAGCCTGACTGTCACACCTGTGTGATGATGTTAAGCTTGGAGTGTGAGTGCCAACCATTCACAGCAGCCTCCAAACAGTTCTGCACACAAAACAAACGGAAAGGAAATGGAAAGGGAGAGGCCAAGCTGCAGTCCTGTGCCCCCAACACACGGCGGAAGTTTAGCTGTTTGGACACAGGGAAAAGGGGGACCTTTTGAGCAGGGGGCAGATGGTCATGTGGCCACAGTGACACCGGAAAACATGGCACAGGTGAGCATAGGACAGAGAGAAGCAGCTGATAATTGATGGACGAGTGGATTTCCTTTTGTGTTCTTGGGGTCCTGAAAGTGCTGCTCTCTGGCTAATTTTTAAATGAACAAAGCATGTTCGACCAAGAGAGGAGACCGCCTGAGACACTGTCAGGTGTCTCCTACAGTCTGGTTCTTTTCCAAAATGAGTTTTATTATCCTGAGTGCAGGGAGGAGAGATGGATAACAGTATGTTAAAACCTACCTTATAAAACATACCCACAAGGTTTTTCCATTTATGCTCCCTAAAACATACTCGTATTTAGTGCTTTATTATTGGAAACTAAGCATTCACTTATACACAGAAACTCAGTGTTATGTCTCATTGACATTTCATTAAAAGAACCACAACAATAACAAAAATCAGCTCACACTGTAGAAACTGGTACATTTTTTTCCTAATATTCTGTCTCATTGACACTTTTAAAAAATGAAACCAGCTACACTGCAGCAAAGCAGCCGATCACAGTGTTTCCATAAAGCCTGATGTCTGAAATGATACCTTCAAAATACACGTTAAGTCTCAGATCACCAAAGAACCTTGCAGCTTTCGCTGAAAATTGGCTATGCATCCCGGGCTTCCCAGCCTTGAGCCTGTGGACACTTGGTACGAGCTGATTCTCTGATGTGGGGGTGTCCCGAGCACTGTCAGGGGCTGAGCCTCCACTCGCCACATGCCAAGAGCACTTCCTTCACCCCCCCCCCTCCACTGGTGACAATGAAGAATGTCCCTGGATCTTGCCAATGACCTGGGGTAGAGGAACACATTCCCCCCACCGCCTCCAGGGGAGAATCACCACATAAATCCAGCCACTCTAGTGTTTTAAACTTGTGTTTTCTAAAACCCAGATTCCTCCTTTTCTCTGTGCCCACTGGACAACAGCACATTCCCACTCCTGCGCTAAAGAAGGGTGTTCTAAACTTGCAGATTCATGTGGACCCCAGATCCCAAGGTGGGGGTATCAGGAGGGTAGACAAAAGGAAGGTTGCCCTTCGTACACGTCAGCCTACTTAATATTTCATAAGAGAGGTTTTCTTAGGCTTATACGACTCTCCTCTGGAATCCCAAATGGGTCTATCTGATATCCAGTTATACTATAATTCTCCTACCTCCTGTGGGACATGGAGGGACAAGTTTCTGTTACTGTGTAGCAGAAATGAGAACGACAGTCAGCATGCTTTCCACGTCAGATCTGTAACCGTTACATGTTCTTTCTCCCTGGTGTACGTGTGCTGTCTGTCCTCCTAGCTCGAGAACAATAGTCACATAGTCTCGCCATCATAAGTACACCATAAAGAAGGAAGGTGCCTTAGGTGGTGCTGTCAGGGGTCTTGGGACCGTAATTCGGAATTTTCCTCATGCTTTCCCCACATGAGAACCATTTCCCCAAATGGGAACACAAGAGGGCCCTTATGTACGGTCAGAGAGCCCTGATCCCCGAGCGGAGAACTTTTACAATTTGACATCTTGAAATGGGATCTGAAGGATGAGCCAGAATTAATAAAGATAACTGTAAGATGTGTGTGGAGGTGGGCGGGGTCATGGTGAAAGAAAAGAGGTGCGAGCATGCGTCAGCTGGAGGGAGGTGGTGAACTGTGAGTTTGTTTTACTGGAGGGAAGACCATAAGATGTGGCAGATAGAAACATGGCCCCAGAGAGGCTCATATCCTGATCTGGAGACCCATGGCGATGTGAAGTGACAGGGAAAATGCAAAACTAGGCTGCAGATGAGACTAGACTTGCTAATCAACAGCTTGACGTGGACAGAATCCCCTGGATTATCCAAGGAGTCCCGCGTCATCACCCGCATCCTTAAAAGTGGAGGTTGGAAGCATAAGAGAAGAGTCAGGTTGATGTGATGGGAGATAAACGTGGTCGGCCATGGCTGCCTTTGAAGATGAAGAAACGAGTCAGGAGCCAAAATGGAGGTGGTCTCTATGCTGCCAAAGGCGAGAACACAGGTTCTTTCCTCGTGTCTCCACAAAGGAATGAGGTCCCGCCAGCTCCTTGATGTTAGCCCGTCGATCCCTGTGTCAAGTTTCTAAATGACATCAGTGTAGCTTAATACATTTATGTTGTTTTAAGCCACTATGCTTGTGCCGGTTGTTATAGCAGCAAATAGGAAACTAAGAGACAAGTCTAAAAGGTGGTGGTTGGAAAATGGTAGAGTGAGGTAAAGCCCATGTTACATAATGGGGGTGTTTTCTTAGGGGCCCTGGATGGCACAGAGGAGGTGCAAACAGTAGATCATGTTCTCTGCTTTGTGGTGCGTGTATATGAGATAGTCAGGAGGTGGGGAAACCCATACCAGGATGATTTGAGGAATCCTCCCGAATACTGATGGTATTGCTGAGAGGTAGCTGCTGATGGGAGTGAACGGGCAAACGTGAGCCATAGTCCTAGGGAGCCGGCAGGAGACAGTAAAGGATTAGAGAATGCACTGAGTCCCCAAGGACTTAGGATGTATTCTCTTTTCACTGTTTCCTCAGCGCAGGCTCATTAAAGGTGATTCATTGCCCACGGAAGAAGGAAAGCTCAATGTGGACACGTGGATGGACTTTGAGTTTGCTTTGGTTTATCCGGGGCGGGTGGATGACTGTCGGCAGGTGGGCACATGGATCCAGATTTTAGGAAGACAGATTTATTGGAGACCTCAGTTTGGCTGACCGTCAGCACAGAAGTGCCCATTGAAGCCAGGGAGTGAAAGAACTTGTCCCTGGGAAGTGTAGACTGGACACAAGATGAAACATGGCGTTTGACTCCCAACATCTAGTGATCTCACAGGAAGAGGCGGAGGATGAAGGGGAGCACAGAAAATATAAAATTGGAAAACACAGAGGAGGAAGAACAACAGACGAGTATTATGGCTGCTAAGGCATCACAGTATTTCAAAAACAGGACTTGGTCAGAGGTGAAACACACTCAAGAAATGAGATGCTGAACAATTTCTCTGTAGATTTCAAAGTTGGGAAGTCATCATTGATCTCCTTTAGAAGAGATGTGGTGGTGGGGTGCTTTCAGAGGAGTCAGGAGAAGCCCACAGAAAAACCGAGCAACAAGTCTGTGTGCCTCTGCTTCATTAACTTGGTCTTGACCTTCTGTCTGCTTACAGCATCAGCAGTGAATACCGATCATCAGCACTGAAAATACTTTCTCAGAACAGCTAGAAACTGTGTAGTGAAAGTGCTCTGTTGTATGGCCAATAATCAGATAGTGCATCACCTGAAGACGTTACTCCCAATAATGTTTATGTGGGTGCTGATGGACCGTCCCCAATGGACTATGTGGCATTCCATTTTAGAATATAGAGATATTGTGCTTAATTACTTTACCTTCAAAAATTACGGTTCTTATTGATCATAGAATAGTTAAGCACTTAGTTCGAAGCATACACAATATATGGAAATTTTTTTCCTTTTGCAAGAAAAAAGCAAACATTGTATGTAATGCGTTTGTTTTTTTTCCCCTCAAGACTATGAAGAATGTTGTCTTTTGATGTGAATTCTCTTCCATTCTGTGTGTGTGTATGTGTGTGTGTGTATTTGTTTCTGTCTCTGTTGCTATCTAAAATATACTTTATAATTTTATATGCACAAAACATTTTTCAGATCTTTTTGTTAAGTCTAGTTCACATCCATCACCATACACAGAAACTTTTTCTCTTGTGATAAGGACTTTAAAGAGCTACCTATGCCCTTAGCAACTTTCAAATATGCAATCTAGTATTATTAACTGTAGTCACTTTCTGTACATTCCATCTGCAGGACTTCCTGATTTTAATCTGGAAGTTTGGCCTTTTGACCCCCTTCACCCATTTTGCCCACCCCCAGAAACCTCTGGCAACCACCAGTCTGTTCTCTGTATCTATGAGCTTGCTTTTTTGTTGTTGTTGTTGTAGTTTGTATTTTTAGATTCCATACGTAAGTGAGATCATACAGTATTCATCTTTCTCTGTCTAACTTACTTTACTTACCATAATACCCTCTAGGTCCACCCAGGTTGTTGTAAATGACAGGATTTCCTTATTTTTATGACTAGTATGCCATTGCATATGAGTATATACACCACATCTTCTTTATCCATTCATCCATTGATGGACACTTAGGTTGCCTTCATATCTTGGCTTTTTATTTTATTTTTTATTTATTTATTTATAATTGGGGAATTGGGGGATGGGAAAAGTACTGGGGAATTGGGGGAAGGGGAACAGACAAGTTGCTATTGTTTTGGTCTTCAGTCTAGTTGTGGAGGACGTTCCTTCACTGGCCCAAGTTGGCACCATCATTGTGCTCTTCCCGGGTGAGGCAGATCCGTCCCCGGCTTCTGGACGGCTGCTCACTGTGGCTGCTGGCCACTCACGCTGGCTGCTGGCCGCTCACAGTAGCTTATGGTAGCCCACTGCAGCAGGGGCTGCAGCCTACGCGGTCGCTGGCGACTCAAAGCAGCCCAGCTCCAGGTTGAGCTGTTGTTCAGCATCTTAGCTGTAGAGGGCAGTGTCACTGGCCCTCATACGTGGGATCCGAACTGGGGCCCTCTGGCGTCCCAAGCCAGCTCTTAACCAACGTGCCACTTGGCCGGCCCCATATCTTGATTTTTTAAAAATAATACTGCAGTGAATATTGGGGTGGCTCTATTGTTGCAAATTATTATTTTCATTTGCTTGGATAAATACTCAGAAGTCGAATTACTGATTCATAAGGTAGCTCTATTTTGAATTTTTTGAGGAATATCCATATTGTTTTCCATAGTGGCTGCACCAATTTATAATCTCACCATCAGTGTATTAGGATTCCCTTTTCTCTACATCCTCACCAACACATTTCTTTTATTAAAAAAAATATTTTTTCAGTTACAGTTGACATTCAATATTATTTTATATTAATTTCAGGTGTACAGCATAGTGGTTAGACATTTATATAACTTATGAAGTGATCACCCTGATAAGTCTAGTACCCACTGGGCACAATACACAGTTATTACCATATTATTGACTGTATTCTCCATGTTGTACTTTACATCCCTGTGACTATTTTGTAACTGCCAATCTGTACTTCCTAATCCCTTCCCCTTTTTCACCCTGCCCACCAAACCCCCTTACCTATGACAGCCATCATTTATGAGTCTGTTTCTGTTTTGTTAGTTCATTTATTCTATTCTTTAGATTCCACATGTAAGTGAGATTATATGGTATTTGTCTTCCTCAGTTTGGCTTCTTTGAAAACTCAGCCTAATACCCTGTAGTTTCATCCATGTTGTCGCAGAATATTACTTGGCTGTAGAAATGAATGAAATCTTACTTAGCATTTGCAGCACTTGTTATTTCTTGTTTTTTTGATGGTAGCCATTCTGACAGGTGTGAGGGGGTATCTCGTTTTGGTTTGGTTTGCATTTCCCTGATGATGGGTGATGTTGAGCACATTTCATCTACCTGTCTGCCATCTGTATGTCTATTCAGACTCTCTCCCAATTTTTCAATTGGATTTTGTTTTATTTTGCTATTGAGTTATATGATTTTTTTCATATATTTTAGATATTAACCCCTTATGCAATATATGATTTGCAAATATGTTCTCCCATTTGGTAGGGTACCTTTTCATTCTGTTGATGGCTGTCTTTGCTGTGCTGTGCTTTTTAGTTTCATGTTGTCTCGCTTGGTTTTTTTTTGATTTTGGTGTCAAATCCAGAAAAGTCATTTCCAAGACCAATGTGAAGGAGCTTACCACCAATGTTTTCTTTTAGGAGTTTCATGGTTTCAGGTGTCACGTTCAAGCCTTTAATCCATGCTGAGTTAATGTTTGTGTGTGGTTTCAGATAGCAGTCTAGTTTCATTCTTTTGCAGATGGCTATCCAGTGTTCCCAGCACCATTTATAGAAGACACTGTCTTTTCCCATTGTATTTTCTTGGGTCCTTTGTCATAATTTAATTGACCATATGTATATGGGTTTACAACACTGTATATGCATCAAAACACATGGTGTCTCTTAACATTTAATTTTCATTGGTTTTTAAGATCTTTACACCTGTGCATGAAACATACTTGCACCGTCGCACATTTATCCCTGAAGGAGCACTGCTTAAAGTTTAACACATGCCCTAGACACTTACCCCCATGTGCATCTGCCTATCTTGTAACAATTGTACTGCACAGTTTAAAACAGCTCCGTTTTAGAGTCTTCTCTTTGAAAACTCGGCATGGTGGAGTTCACCTAAAGCGGTACTAAATTATTGATGTGCTGTTTTGTTTTTTTTTGGATGCTTGTCTTCCGTGGATCAAACAGACCCAAACCTTGTCTGACAGCAGCCTGACCCCCAGCCTCAGGCTTATCCAGTGCAGTGCACACGGTACGGCCCTGGACAGACGCAGCCTGCTCACGGTAATTGGCTGCCTAATGGAAGAGAATTGACCCTCTGCAGCTCCTCTTCTCCTCTGCGCCAGCGTAGCTGTCTATTCACTCTCACCTAGATTCCAGAGAAGCGGAGCTGGCGTGAGCAGCATATACATTCAGACTCATCTCAGAAAGAACTCTGTTCATAAATGACGCAAAATACGCACCGTTTTCTTTAAGCGCCAGACAGAATCCCCTGAAAATACCTGGTCTTTGTGTTACAGAGAAAAGGTGGACAGGCGTCCCCGACTTCAGGCTCGGCCTCCCACGCTGGAACCCACTGCTCTTTGCCTGTCCCACTGATACGTGCAGAGTGACCAGTGTGCGCCGGCCACCGATGGAGACCCACGTCCCACGGACAGAGGGACTTCTTCCATGTGACTGGGTTCTGATAGCTTAAAATGAGCAGCTATGTCACATGAAAATGAAAGCAGCTCGGAGCAGAAGCCATCCAGAGAAATAAGATACAGCAGTGAGATGGACTGTGCTCGGTGCCACGAGCAGGCGCTGCTGAAGAGGGGCCATTTAGGCTGGACGTTACATGGCCCTGTGACCTCCGCCGTATAGAGATTCCCACAGTGAGATGTTCTGCAGAGAAGCAGCCTCCATGTGTTCCGGGAACTGAGGAGACGCCCGAGTGATGAAAGCGGGCAGGCAGGGCTGGCGGACAGAAGCAAGGCCTTGAGATGGGGAGGAAGGCAGGCTTACCTCAGAGGGCTTTGTGAACAAACACAGGGGCTTGCATTTTATTGTCTGTGTGACGGAAGCCAGGGTTTCAGCTTTGGGGGGTAATGATCTTATACTGTCACTCAAAGAGGTGAACAGGAACACTCCCCCACCAGCGTCTGCCTGCAAGGGAGCCTATCTGCACTAACAAGATGAACTAGGAATAGCACCCCCAACCCCGGCCACTTCCCACAGGCATTTCTCCTTGGGGTGGGGCTGAATCAATGGAAATACGAGTCTGAAGATACCCTCACCGCAAGTAACTGCACAGGGCCATCAGCCGACACTCGCTCTACCTGCCTTGTTCAAATGTGTCCTAGCATTTAGCTTAAAATGGTCACATCATTAGCTGTTACTGTCCCCACATTCCTAGGATGCTAGATGGTGCGTCCGAGTCTGTGGTGAAATTCATAATGACAATGGAGATGGACCGAAAGTCACTTGAAATAAGAAACATAATCAAGCCAGCAAATACCCCAAAGACGGAATTTATTCCATAGTCCACATAGGGAATTTTGCATATGGGTCACGTGGAAAATATAGTCCTGTTCAATATATTTAAAAACATGAAAGAATGATGACATGAGATTATTTGAATATTTGAAGGAATTACCCAGCATTGGTAAGACAAGAGCGAAAACAAAACCAAACAAAACAACTAGATAGTGAGATTAAGGGATATAAATAGAATAAAAAGAACTAAAATGTCCTCCTGCAAGGCTGTGGGAGAAGAAGGAAAAGTGATGGGATGAAGTTATGTTTCAGAAGGTGTCAGCTGAGATGTTTGCTGGATGGTCAGAGATACACATTCTTATTTTGAACCGCCTGGCAAATCCACACGTGATAAGTTGGAACCTACTCAGACCTAGAAACCAGAGTATAAATTTAGAATATCAAGGCAAAGCAAAGATCTTCAAAGTAGCAAAGGATTTCTGTTTTTAAAGAAAGAAAACAAAACAAAGGCATACCAATTAGTCTGACATCAGATATTCTCAGCAATAACGCCAACCTAGAATTCTAAATCCAGCCAAGTCTCCTTCAAGGGTGAGGACAAAGCAAAGATGCTTTAAGTCAAACCGATGGCCTTGGAAGGTATCTTTGCGATGGCTGCAAGGTGTCAGGGATGCTTTCAACATGATTTTAATAATGGTAAAGTCGCAGGAGCACACTGCGCCATCTCAGACTAAAGGTCTAAGATACTAGGGAAAAGGAAGCGTATGGAAAGTGGCAAAGTGTGTAGCTAGAGCTAAGCAAACACTGACTTTATTAAATGAAAGGAACAATGTCTTATGGAAGTGAAAGCAAACTAAGAGAGACCTAGCTCAAAATACATGATTGCAACAGCTTGTGAACTGAAAGGGAACGTGAACACCACGTTTTTTTAAGATGTGATGATCAGGAGACAGAAGAGAAGTATTGTTTATATTCAGGCTGTGATTGAAGCATGTTTGACAGAGAAAACAAATGCTGCATGATGATTAGTGATTACAACAGATAATAGAGTAGAAAAATGGGAAAATAAAAAAATCTAGAAGTCAAATAAAACAAAGCAAAACAGAGCATGTGAAAGGAACAGAACATACAGGATAAGTATTAGGTTGTTGGAAAAGCCATGATGCATTTTTGCAGCGAAAAACAGAAAAAATACGTCATGACTTTTCCTACAACCCAATATTTAGAATCACCAAAAAATTCAGGGCATATTTTGCTTAGGTGGGAGGGGCTTGAGCTGGACAGGAGCCCCCAGACAATAGGGAAAGAAAGGTGGAAGGAGAGCTCGTGGACGCGGGTCAGGACCCGCTTCTGTCCGCTGGAGTTTGTCCATTCAAGACACAGGTTAAAGATTAGATTGCAGCACCTTCAGATGTCTCCCCAGTTTCAACATGACACACGGCTTAAATAGCTTGATGACCCAGCTATATGGAAGTCCCAGTTGGTTAATTTGATGAAAGAGAAGGTCGATGCAGGTTAAAATTAGACTTTCTTCCACTGATTGAGCTACAGAACCCTGAATTCACTGAATGGACTGTTTCCTAACCTAATAAATTGGACACATGACATGGTGGTGTACAACACGTTACTGCCGACACCCCAAGTTTCCAATAAGTGGGGGAGCTATTGTGCTGGTCACTCTGTCTTACAATGCAATTGAGTTCCTAGCTCGTGAGCTTCCATTGACTGGGAACAGCCAATTACTTCATTAGTAAAACAAAGGAATACTGTTTCAAAGTCCCTCACAGGACTTGTGTTCCAGCACCTATGATCTTAGTGACATAAATTATGGCCCTGAAGCACCACAATAAATGAGGCATTTTTCTATCGAAAGACTTCATCTCACGAGACTGTTTTAACAATCTCTTCCAAAGGTGATTCACTTTTTATCTTAGAATGATAACTGATGGTAGCAGGACTGATATTTAATTCATTTCACACTTTCACTACCTTGATGATATCACTTTACCTTTTTGAGAGTCATTTATGTTGACAGTCATACCTTTCAATAGTTTTATTGGTGAAATTTGATAGGATTGTGTCGAATTATTTTATATATGTATAGCACCCGGTTCCTCTGGGGTAGACACTGATGGGATTTAACATCTATTAGTTTCTTTTCTGTGCTCTAGCACTTTTCTTGTATAACTGTTTAAAATGATGAATGTCTAACTATAATTAGTTGATTCAATCTTCAGTAATTTTGGGATGTCAGGGATGAATAGAAAACTGCTTTTATGGGTTGTGTGTGTGTGTATTTGTGGTAGTACCAATGATGGCATAATGTGAGAGTTTAGCATATTCAAATCTTTCTTACTCAGTGGACTAGGCTGATGTGCATTTCAATTTAAGTTGATAGATTATTACAGGAAAAACAATGGTTTCCCAGTGTGGCCATATCTAGCTCTTTTCTTTCATTTATCAACATTAATTATTTGATAAAGCATTTGTTGAGTGTTTACAGTATATAAAAATTAAGGAGGTATAACAGCAAAAATAAGACAATCCCTGAATTAAAAATGTAACAATATGATAATAAAAACAATGCATGAATGCATAGACAAAAAAAAAAAGTGTAGCAATCAAAACAAACTAAAATTTAAATAACGCTATTTGGAGCCCAGTGGGATCACTGGATGACGGTGTTTTCTTAGAGATCCGTTATAAACTGGATCTTTTAAAACATTGTAGATACCAGTTAGACAGAGGAACCAAGCAAGAGGTCCTTCCACACAGAAGTACAAAATGTGTCAGAGACCAGAATGCAGGCCACAGAACTCAGCTGCAGACCTCACTGCCGGTCTGTCTAACGCCGTGATTGCCCGTCCGCAAAGTTCATTTGCTAGTTTTCCAACACATGCTAATGGAGCAGAAACCTGCAGTGTTGATTTCTGTTGCTTATGAAATAACTGTTGTCAAAGCCATTCCCTGTATTTATTCCTGATTTCACTAATGGAATGGTACCGCCTGGATGAGCCTGTTTCAGATCTTGCTAC
The DNA here is from genome assembly GCA_031876335.1 of Hipposideros larvatus. NCBI lineage: Eukaryota > Metazoa > Chordata > Mammalia > Chiroptera > Hipposideridae > Hipposideros > Hipposideros larvatus. The sequence goes on from CM063105.1 coordinate 147,195,717, forward strand.
CGCCGCAGCAGACCTTGTTGCACTTTATTGAACCTTTTTCTTTGAATCAGAATTAAGATCTGCGTCCTGAGTAATAGTTTGAAATAGTAACAATAACTTCTTTCATTTCATTTCCTTTTAAGTACTTGTGTTTGTTTTGAAGAAAGAGAAAGAACAAGTGAGCATTTGGGTCAGGAGAGAAAAACAAAAGAGACTTCAGTTTCCAAGGGGAAGAACCGCATCCAAATAAATAGAAGGGTCCCAGGATTTGTTCTTGGCTCTGTGGTGGGCATGTCAGTGCGCGCGCGCGCCTTTGTGTGTTTGTGTGCGCGTGCGTGCCTGTTTGTGTGTTTGTGTGCGCGCGCGCGTTTGTGTGTGTGTGTTTGTGTGTCTTTGCACACGTGCGCGCGGCAGGTGATGGCAGCATGTCGACACAGGCGCCATATGTGTGCAGTGCCTAAGGGCAGATGTCTGCAGTCACTGACCCCACCCACCTACACAGACCGAAACCTACCGCCTGTGTTGGCAGGACGTATGCCACGGGGCTACCTGTGAGATGGGCCAGGTTCTGTTGCGGCTTTTGGAACAGCGTTCCTTGGGCATGGGGGTAGTGAGCAGATGTCTTTAATCACAGCCTGCATTAGGGCAGCAAAGCCATTTCCCGGTCACTCTCTCCGATCATAAAAGTGCAGGTATCGTATCTTTCTAAAAAAATAAAATTATTCTACAATTTGAGCCTGAGGTTCTTTAAAAAGAATGCCAGTAAACTGCAGCATGTGAACTATTGAAAAACAAACCCATGCAAATTTTAAATCCAGTGTTAACAAAATGAGTAGATTTACCCCTCTCTGCACGTTTTAAAAATTGTTTGGTGCAATTTCAAAAACATGTTCAAGGCATTCTAGAGGTTTCTAATTTATAGCTAATGAGAATGACTTACAGTCTAAGAGTATTAGTATACATTTCCCTCATTTGTATAAAAAATTAAAGGGCTAATATTTTAACTTTCACAAAAATGGTGACTTTTTAAGCATGGATGGTTTTGATAGCATTTATGTGTTTATTATTTTCTCTTTCATCTCTCTCAAAATCCAAATGACATCCATAATAATGTCATGTATATTTTTTACTTGGTTTTCTTCCTAAAATCTGCAGTGCATTTTATATCAACTTAGTACTTTTTAAGTCATCTTATTTTGGTACCAAGTTGAAAAATACAGATGGTGACGGTTTCTTCTAATAGCTTGCAAAAAGCACGGTGTCCTCATTTCCCTGTGTTGTTTGAATAAGCTGCAGACACACTAAAAGGTCTCTGATACTGTTTCGGCCTTAGCCATGTGAGTAATTTTTTTGTGTGTATCAAGTCGGCATCTGTCTGCAGTTGCATCTGCCACCCCTGCAGTGGTCCCCTCGTCACTGTTTAATGCCATTTGCTCTTTCTGTCTTGCCTCACTTTCACACATCCAGTATGCCATCAAAGAGCAGCAACAGAACTGGTGAGACCTCAGTTTCAATGACTTGTTTCCATTTGTAATAACTATTTTGAAATTTCTTCAGTAAATATTAACTTTGTAAAATGCAGAAAAACATTTAACAGACATCCATAAACACATTACCAAGTTGCCTTTAGCTTTGTATTAACATATAATCTAAACACTGAAACGTTTGCAAGTCAAGTGATCAGCAGATGGATTAACGTACTGAGAACACACCCGTGTCATGACCACCCCGGTTGCTAAGTAGAATATTCACTGTGCTCCAGAAATGTTTTCCGCACGCCTCTGTCACTACTCGTCCTCCCCAACATGATCACCTCCAGGGAACTCTCCTGTTCTGGGACCTTATAAAAACGCAACCATGTCATTTCCTTTGCTTTCTGTTGCTCCTTTTACTCAACATTTATTTGTCGGTTTATCCATGATGTGGTTTGTAACTATGCATGATTTGTTGGATTGCTATATAAATATTCCATTGCCTTCATATCCTATAATTTATTAATTCTGTTAATATCACTAGATATGTGGGTTATTTCCGATTTGGAGCTACCATAAATAATGCATGGTCTTTATCCCTGGTAACTTCATTTTCATTGCTATATGAAATGGTAACTTGGACTTGAGTTATTTAACTGGTGGTTTCTGCTGCAGAGGGAGCTGATGTTGGTGCCTGCTGAGCATTCACACTAATTTTAGTATTTTGTAGATTCCCTTGCGTGTGGATTATCATCGGTATATCATCTATCAATATTACTTTGAAACTTTCAGATCTTTTTAATGTTTTTCCCTGCCATTTTGCAGAAGGCGTGTCCTCAAATATATTGTAATATACAATAGATGCAGGATTGTCTTTTTTTCTGAGTGCTGATTCTTGCAGAATGTTTAAAAGTTATTCTTTGTGATATAAACAAAGGCTCCTTGTCACCTTAGTTTGATGAGATGTTCCTATAAACTAATCAGGGACGAGTGTTTTTCGAGGGACGTTAATTGTTAAAAGTAGGCAATTTTAAAGCATGTACCCAAGTAGACAAGTATAAGAGCCTGATCACCAGCCACCTTCAGTTGTAACCAGCTTAGGACCAGCCGTCCTTTCCTGGGCGTTGGTCACCGGATAATGCCATGCGTGTTAGCTGATGATGGAGGGCCATTAATGGAGAGAGTTTGAGGATTAAAATGTCTTGCCGGCACTGGACTACTTTATTGGTTAAAGACAGGGTCTGCATGATACACAATTACTCATTTTATTCTGCCATGATTTTAATTCTCTGTCTGAGATATTATCTCATGTTTCATCATACTATTGATGTTTCACGCTTTTTTTCTTTGTTCCTTGACCAAACTTGCAAATGTTTTCTTCCATATTCCTTTTTTTCATTAGCCAATGTTTTAAATGTTATTTGCTATATTGATTTTCTCTGCCATTCCATTGCAAACCACCCAGTTATTTCCTTCTTTATTTTTACTCCTCACTTCCTTCTTTCTCTTTGCATTTAATGTAGGTTTTTCTAAGTTTTAATTATTTTTGCCTTGTATATTTCTCCTTTAAAATTCTGTGTTAGTCGTACTTCACATGACTTACTATATGTTGCTGTGTCTTTGATTTCTATGTTGTTTCCAATATACCGTATTTTGCTGTGTATAATGTATGCCCATGTTTTTGGCCCAAACTTGCAGGGAAAAAAAACTTTCATTTTATTTTTTTTAATTCAAATTTTTATTTGCTTACATTTAGATACTTGTTTTTTGTATTATAAAGGAATTTTAGCACTTATTTTTTAACATATCAGGGTATAAGAAACTTTATGTAACAAATAATTACAAAACACAAGAAAAGATACAAGGTACAAGAAATTCTATGTACCGGTAACAGATTTACAATATTTACGCATCTCAGAAGGCCAAGAACTCCTCCTCGTTACAAGTTCGTTGTAAGTTCAACAAAACTGATGATCGTATTCCAGGGTATTATTTTGCATACAGATATCATTATTGATTTCTAGAGTTACACTTTTAACTCATAAGCATAAATAAAAGAATTAAAAACATTTATATAGATACGGAAGTAGCACTACCCATGTATAATGTGCAGCCTTATTTTCCCCTCACAAACTTGGGCAAAAAAGTGCACATTATACATGACAAAATACAGTACATGATATTTTTCCTTGAACGGTTGAATTATTGAGAAGTGTGTGTTTTATAATCCAAGTATGTGATGTTTTTTCACTTCACTTTTTGTTACCACCTTCTCATTTTACTGCATTGTCAGTTAACATACATTTATGTTTTGCTGCTGTGTGTCAGGGTTTACTGGTTCATGCAATGAAGTTGTAATTGTTCCTGACATGCAGGGTTCTATAAAGTCCATCACTGTAATCGATTTACTGTTCTGGGTTGTATCTGCATCTCCTGCCTAAGGAATTTTTTGTTTGTCAGACCATTTCGGAGAATGATATATTTAAGTGTAACACTGATTTTGCATTTGACTGCTTTTTTGTTTCCTTTTGGCACTGTGTGCGTGTGTGTGTCTGCTGTTTTGTTAGATGCAAACAAGGTCAGAATTTGGGCCATTTTTGTTGTGTTGTTGCCTTGTATGATAGATTCCTGAGCGTTTTCTTGCTTGCCAACTCGCTACTCTAGTGGGCCTTGCTACACACTGCTGGTGAAATGGCAGCCCTCAGGCTCTGTGCCTTCCTGAAGCGAGGTTGCAGTTTTATTATTGAGAATAATAAGGCTGCTCTGTCCAGAAGGCTTGCTACACAGTGTTATAAATAACACAGAGAGCAGTGTGCCCTCCCCGAGTGGCTGGTGCTCGCTGGACGCAGCCTTATCTGCTACAGTGTCCCCAGACAGCCTCCTGGGCATTTGAGCGCTGCACAGAATTATCAGTGCAAATAAGTTATCAAAACATAAAGAAGATGAAGGATCAGACCAGGGATTAGGTCAACAAACATTGTGATTGTTTCTGCGCACACAAGAGAATGCACACACACACGCAGACACATTTGCTCATCATAAATCGGGTGTCCATTGTGAATACGCGCTTCATGCACCGTACAACATATGCACAACACAAATGTGTGCAGTTTCACATCACTGTTATTTACAGATAGATTTGCATATGCTGGTATTTAATGTCCTACAGTGTTCCTGCTTCAATGAGCATGACCTTGACCCAGATCATTACAGAAGGGAAGCAGTGGTAACAAGCCTCCCTCCGGCTTAGGATGGTCAGCTTTTTCAGGGGTGAAATCCCAGTTATGGGACCATGATTGGAGGCCCGGGCCAAGAAGCTATTAGCGACCTTTACATAAACCACTTCCAAAGAACTGGAGAGGTGAAGCCCTGGCTGAGTGTGTCTAGGAGAGAATGGGCAGGTGGAAGAATCAGGCAGGTGAGAATACCCAGCTTTTGGGGGGAATTTCACTGCATGTGGGAGCAAAGAGTAGCGTGCACCAACTGTTTGTAGAAATGGAGTCACGAGCATATTTTTTTTTAATTGGGGAATTGGGGGGATGGGAACAGTGCTGGGGAATTAGGGGAAGGGGAACAGACAAGTTGCTGTCGTTATGTTCTTCAGTCTAGTTGTGGAGGACGTTGCTTCACTGGCCCAAGTTGGCATCATCATTGCGCTCTTCCCGGACGAGGCAGATCTGTCGCCGGCTTCTGGACGGCCGCTCACTGCGGCTGCTGGCCGCTCACGCTGGCTGCTGGCTACACACGGTAGCCCATGGCAACCGACTGCCACAGGGGCTGCAGCCTTGCCGTCGCTGGCGACTCACAGCAGCCTAGCTCCAGGTCGAGCTGATGTTCAGCATCTTAGGTGTAGAGGGCAGTGTCACTGGCCCTCATATGTGGGATCCGAACCGGGGCCCTCTCGCATCCCAAGCCAGTTCTTAACCATCGCGCCACTTGGCCGGCCCAGGAGCATATTTTTTAAGGTGGGAAATATGGCCAAAGTCAATACCTTCCTGTAGCCTGATGCATTATCGATCCCACATATTGTGTTGGTATACAAGAATTTCTGCCTTTTAAAAAATTTTTTTCCTGGCTGGCCGAGTAGCTCAGTTGGTTAAGAGCTCGCTCAAGAGTGCGAGCTCTGAGCAGCAGCAGTTCAAGTCCTGGCTCTAGCTGAGTTGCCACTGAGCTGCCAACAGGTGGCAGGATAGCTCAGCTAAAAAAAAAATCATTTTCCTGGCACCCATCAAATTTCTTCCTACATTTTATACAAGCCTTTAATCAAAGATGTCAACATAGCTTTTTTTTCGTGTTTCAGAAAGGATCCAATTTATATTTTTTCTTTTTTTTTAGCAGTTGACATACAGTATTACATTAGTTTCAGGCGTATAACACAGTGGATGGACATTTATATAATTTATACAGTGATCCCCCCGAAAAGTCTAGTCCCCGCCTGGCACCATACATAGTTATTACAGCATTATTGACTGCATCCCCTATGCTGTACTTCACATCCCTGTGACTGTTTTGTAACTGCCAATCTGTGCTTCTTAATCCCTTCCTGTTTTTCACCCAGCCCCCAACTCTCCTTCCACCTGGCAACCATCAGTGTGTTCTCTGTGTCTATGTGTCTGTTTCTGCTTTGTTTATTCATTTATTCAGTTCTTTAGATTCCACATATAAGGGAGATCATATGGTGTTTGTCTTTCTCTGTCTGACATATCTCACTTAGTATAATAATACCCTCTAGGTCCATCCATGTTGTCACAAATGGTAAGATTTCATTCTTTTTTATGGCTGAGTAATACTCCACTGTATAAATGTCCCACACCTAAGAGCCCATTAATAGACAATCCAATTTACTTTGAAATGTAAGTAGATACACCATGCAACAAAAAAAGAGGCACAGGAAAATATTTTGTATAGGCCAAGTGCATAGAATGCAATGGAAAGCACAGTGTGCCCTATTTATTTACCTGTTAGAGAAAAGTTACATCCCACACTGCATGGAATTTGTAAGTCCATAAGCTGATGCCTCATCTTTCAACTGAGCTGAATGCCAATATGGATAAAAACTCAGACACATTGGAGAATCTTGAGAGGAACACAGAATCAACCCTTTGAGGGACAAACTGGCCTGAAGAATCATTTCTCACCTGTGTTGCCAAGAGCAGAATTGCCACCTGCTGCCACTAGGAGCCGCTGGCTTTGCCAGGACAGCTTCCCGAGAGAGACGGCCACAGGCAGCCACCTGCGCAAAGCTGTTGGAAGCTCACTAGACTAGGTCACGGTTATCCAGTTGGCCCCAATGTGTCTTTACCCTCCTGCCGTCCTCCTATGAATCACTTTGATGGGCATTAAAAGAAGTTCTCGATTTTGAGGTCAGTAGTTTATGGTGATACCAATCAGATACAGTGAAAGAGAGTCTACTTCTACAAATAGCATGAATACCATTTTTATTACCAATGAAGAAAATAAAAGAGGATGATATATGCCATATGCATGCATACATAGATGGTACATATAAGGTCAGACAATTAAGTTCGCGAACTCACCCTAGAAAAAGTGCTACACACCTCATTGCTGAATATCACTATGGTCACCTTCGAAGTCCTCCCCTTGGGAAGCTATGCACCGATGCCAGTGCCTAGTCCACCCTTCAAAGCCATTTTGGAACTCTTTTTCTGGAATGGCCATCAGAGCTGTCATTGTTACCCTTGATGTCCTGAATGTCATCAAAATGTCTTCCTTTCAATATTTCCTTTATCTTCAGGTAAAGAAAGAAGTCATTGGGGGCCAGATCGGGTGAGTAGGGAGGGTGTTCCAATACAGTGATTTGTTTCCTGGCTAAAACCTCCCTCACAGACAGAGCCGTGTGAGCTGGTGCATTGTCATGATGCAAGAGCCATGAATTGTTGGCGAAAAGTTCAGGTCATCTAACTCTTTCACGCAGCCTTTTCAGCACTTCCGAATAGTAAACTTGGTTAACTATTTGTCCAGTTGGTACAAATTCCTAATGAATAACCCCTCTGATATCAAAAAAGGTCAGCAACATCGTTGCAACAAGTTCGCAAACCTAATTGTTTGACCTTGTATATGTGTATGTGTATACTGTGTATACATGGTGTGTATGTGTATCTATGTGGCATATATATATACACACACACACACACACACACACACACACACGTGTATTTGGGTGTGTATTTATATGGCATATATACATGGTTTGAGTGTGTACGTATGTGTACATATATACACACACACACACACACACACACACACACACACGAGTGTTTGTGAGTGTGTATATACACATGGGCATAATTTACATTTATAATTTACAATTTACATGTAATTTATATTTATATTTACAAAATTGTGTACCTGCTCAGAAGAGAAAATTACGTTAAAGCAGAAAAAGGAAATGATGAAATAAAATCATATTCTCACTGTAGACCTCCGTTTTCTGATCTCCCTGACCATGTTCAGTTTTCTTATTGAGCATATTTTCAGTCAATATCATTGTTTGCAGTTTTTGACGATACTTCTGTGCATTGGACCCAGGGCAGAAATTTGAAAATAAGAAGTCTGTAGACTATTTCATTTGATTTATGCAGCCTACACTTAGGTGAAGCATTTCCGTTTTGCTAAACTAGGTCTATTGTAAAATCGCATACATGTGCTCCCGTTTTTGGAATTTCTAAAGATAGGCATTCTCCATCTTGCTTCCATTGTAAATTATGTATAGTCTCAAATGTAACTCATACCACCATCTGTTAAAATATTCTTCTATAACTGCTGCTGCAATGTGTAGTTCAGTGTTGTCATTATGGACAATTAGCACAAGCAAGTATTAATGATTTAGGATGTATGAGAGAAAGACTGAAATGAAAACTGCTGAAACAGATGCCTCCGTGCGCGTATGTGGCGATGATCTCGACAAGCACAGACAAGGGCTTCAGGAAGTCAGGGACAGCTAATGAGACTCGGGATAAAGAAATGTAGTAATACTGTTGGGTGGATTCCTACAAGCAAGTGTGAGCATGACCCTTGAGACAGTAAATCTTCAGTCGAGTGTTCCAGGCTTCACCTGTATCCCCGTTTCATCACTATCCTTGCTGTCACAATAAATTACCATGTGGTACTAAGATAGCATAACTCTAGTTTTGTCCCACACGTCTTTATGATAGACCTTTCCTTTATGAAAGGGCCGCAGTTGGACAGATAAGTGTATGGTTGTTTCTCGTTGGATGGAGGCAAAGACAGAGTAAATGCACACAACTTTACACACACGTGCCAATATGGATATTTCTAACAGAATATTACATAGCTTGCCTCTTTGTTTTAATTTTGTCAAGATTATTAATAAGTGGACTGAAAGGTGGGTCACGCCTTAAGGGGAAGTTCGGTAATTTTCGGAAATTTCCACCTTGGTTGGTTCCCACGTTCAGCAGTTAGGGCACAGAGCGCTTCCTAAGCGTCAGCAGCTTTGTTTCTTCGTATCTTCGCAGATGCTGTCAGGACTTTCTCGTGGGTTGGTTTTATAGAAGGCTTTCATGGCAGTTAATCTAATAACATTTATGATTGAATCTGAGGGGCATGTGTAGGATAGTATGTAAGTTGCAAGGAGGACAGGGACCTATTGGGTTGTCGGAAAAGCCATGACGCATTTTTGCAATGAGAAACAGAAAAAAATACGTCATGACTTTTCCGACAACCCAATAATATTTTGTGACAGCCTCCCAAGCCGTGGACGCTTCAAGCTTGCTTTGCCATTGCATGATAGACACAGAAGGCAGTTCACCTGTGGTTGTGGTCCTTAATGCTGTCAGAAATCCTGCGTTCGGCCTGTCCCAAGAGAGAAATAGAAACACATCTGCAGAACCTTTTGACTGAGCCACAAAGGTTAATATTAAACAATAGTAGGTGGCATGCTTTGGGCTCTGACTGCATTCTGGGCACTGTTGTGAGTGGTCTCTCGGCGTCCTTTTCCTATTGCTCATAACCCTGTGAAGTAGGTCCACTGTTAGCCCATCTCACAGATGAGGACATGGGGGCCAGGAGTGTTTTAAAAAGAGCACTCATAGTTGAACATAGAATGATTTCCTGGGCTAGAGTGACAGCAGGAGTAAAATCTAGGGTTTAGAAAAAAAGCCTATTGAGCTGTTTTCCATTTATAAAGAAAAGATTCTACTCTTTCTTCACTATATTAGTTCCAGAAGGGTTAATCTGATGATTAAACAGGCTCATAATTTTAAAGACCTTAGGACAGTTGTTGGCCATTGGTAGTCACCAGTCATCTCTATCTATTGTCCTTTATTAATATCAGGGTTAGTCCATGGCAAGAGAACTGCCCTAAGAGCAGGTTTATACTTTGAAATAACCCTAGGTCTACAGTATGTGCATTTAAAAATGTCAGTGGGAAAAATTTTGTCCATGGGAGCCTATTGCTTCTAACAGTGTATGTGAGAAGAATGAATTAGGCAGTTTAATTAATACCTACATGATAATATCTGTTATTTTTGTCAAGTTCATGGAAACTTCTCCCATCTGCAACTTTGTTATGGGCTAATCATTGTTATGGGCTAATTAGTATATGTGTATCATAAGATACAAAGCATAGGGGAAGCCAGTGAGTCAGCCTGATCATTTTAAAGTGACATTATTGGGAGAGACATGGAAAAATTTAAATATTGCTTAAAAATAAACACCAGAGAAAACCTAATATATAACACACTAAAGGATGACTGCTTCTCTCCTTAACTGCCTTACCGCCTTCCACCTTGGATAACTATTGGTTGTTGGAAAAGTCATGACGTATTTTCTTCTATGTTTTTGATTGCGAAAATGTGTCATGACTTTTCCGACAACTAATATTTATTTTTTATACCTGTCTGGTGTACTGTTCTATTTAAACACCTGCTAAAACCTTTGTGCAATTAACTCATTGAAGATTTTCCCCTAAGCACAGAGAATCTTTAGCTGAACATGAATCAGACATTACATTGTAAAAGCTGTAGGTAGCCGCGCCATCCTCAGCCTAGCACGTGTGTAGTGAGTTCCCAGGACACACCCATCTGTCATTTTGTCATCAGCAGCGGTTGAGTATGTCACAGCCGTCTTGGGCAGGTCTAGAGCTGTGGTCCTCCATTTCTTGCCGCCACGGTTATCCACATTGATCCTTTCCTCAATGCGTCAGTTCATTTATTTCCCCTCACTCTTCTGTCTCTCAGACAAGCATTTACACATCACTGCCGCCTACAGCAAGACAAACCCACCCAAAGGTCTTAGCGTTCCTTCCTGCAGGAGGTCTTTACCGGTAGAGATCTTCCCTCATCCCCAGTTCACCACACCACACTCTTCCCCGTGCCCATTTTCTTAGTCATTTACATTTCTAAATTATCTACAAAGTGTCTCAACCACATGAAATATTAAAAAGAAGAGGAAAAAAATGCCCCTCTGACTAGCAACTAAATAATGAGATGCTGTTAATAAATTTTTCAAAGTGTTTTTAAAAACAAAATATAGAATCAGCTAACCTTCCCAGATCTGTGTTTTGTCCCCTCCCAGAGGTGCCCGCTCGCTGGCCATCCCTGTATGTTCATCGGCGCACATTTCATGTCGGGATTAATGGGACATTCCTCTGTGGTGACAGGATGCTGACACGCATCTTTTACAGTTAGCAGTCGTCACTATGGGTTGTGTGCCTCCGGAGAGCTTCAGGACGGCAGCTCCATGCCATCCTTGCAAATCCTAGGTGTGGGTTCTCCAGGCACCCCTCCCCTTTCCGCCCCATGCCCCTTGCTTTTCTGTTCTGTGTCAGGCATAGAGACAAAGAACCTTTGCTAGTCCTACAGTATCTGGGCCAAGGACACGGTCTCCTTCTCTTGTCCTCTAAGGTCCGGGGAAACCACCCTGTGAAGCTGGCCCCTGTTTCTTATAGCCAGACCTCCCAGCTCTGAATGCCCTGTGCTTGTAAGGTGGTTGGTCACACTGCATGAGCCTTTCACAGCCATCATTCTGTGGATGTGGTCAGCTGTCGGGACTGCAGAACCCTGATGGGAAAGGAAGGGTGTTTTCAGGACCTCATGAACTTGCTAGAAACCCAAGGACAAGGTAGGAAACTGGGGAAATACCAGCAGAAGCAAGTAGTTTGGCACATTATCCTGCCACAAGCAGAGACTGACTGCTCTGAGGGCCAGGGACCTACTTCACGTTGATGGCTCAGCTGTCATGAGTCCCCTCGGGAGGTTTCTTAACGTGTGTTGGTGTTCTGTTATTTATTACAAACAACACATGTTGGCTTTGCACTTTACTGTTTTCATTAAGTGATGTTTGTCTTAGATCCAGATTTGCCTGCTGTTAGAATTGTGAGGTTCGCTGTAATTGTGTGGACATGTTTTCGTAAAGGCTCTGCCCTTCCGCTAATTGCCACCTCTTCTGATGGGGTTTGCATGTTTCTGTTGAGTCTGGAGGGATTAAACTGGGTTTGCTGATGCAGTTTACCATTTCAATACGGTCCTGGGTTGTGTTAAATCCTAGGATCTCCTCTTGCCGTCACATATCTTTTGCTGGGCAGTCCCTACTTCTGTTGTGACTTTACCTGCCAGCTTTATCGCACGTGCTCCTGGTGCATGAGCAGTGGTGCTGAGACATGCAGACATTTCTCTCTCTGCAGGTGAAGTTTGCTTTCTGAGGTTAAGGATGGCCCTCCTCTGCAGCATTTCTCAAAAGGTGCCAAAGGACCAATTCCATTAAGACAGTCGCAGGGGCCTGAAAGCACCACTGTTGTTTCCGGAGACCTGCTGTTGGGGCAGAGGGCAGGGCTGTGAGTCTGTATTTATTAGCACCTCACATGATTCAACATGCGGTACTCCTCCATGACATCTTTCTAGGCGCTACGTGATGCTTAACTAGCATGGGTCTTTGTTCACCATTTCATGAAATCTGTTCTACATCTACTGTAAAAACGCAAGCTAACAAGTCCCCCTCTTTTTCTCTAATCACACCCCAGATTATGGAAAGGTGCAGCATATGTACTTTTAGTTTTGCCAGTGGGGTTTAAAAATTGTTTAAATTTAGTTATTTCAGTGAATTCAAAGTTCACTGACAATCTTTTATGAACATATTTTCAAAAGTTCTAAGTGATGCATGTTGCTTTTCTTCTTGGTTGGCTAGAGTCTTTATCTCAAATTATGTTTTTATTTGTTTCCTTGTTTATGTTTTGGTTAGATGATTTATAAAGGGATGGTGACCTATACTCACATATCACTAGGGTGTGTTTATATAAATATAAAGTAATGTAACAATGTATAAGTGATTTATGTACTTACAATATTGCTATGTTTACATTTATATATTATGCTTATAAATAAATATATAATATATTTATATACTTATCAATGTATTATATATTTATCTTTATAATAGATAATTTATATATGTATATATACCACATATGTGCACAAATACATTATATATCACCAATGATATGTCTAATTTTGGTTGAGGTTATATATAAATTTATGTATAAATTATATAAAGAACGTAATTATATATCACATTATATATCACTAAGATGTTCAATATTTAATAGTGATTGAGATTGAGCTCCTTCTTGGGAAATAATATATCATTAAATGTCTGTACTTTGGACAGTCCCTTTGGTTTTCTTTCATGACAGCTTTGAATGTTATTAATTTTCACGTATTTCTTTCATCACAGATGCTAAGCTGGTCCTGCACTCATAATAATCTTGTGCATCTATCCCATCCTTATATTCTTCTTTTTCGAATTTGCTTAAAATTAGTATCAGCTCTTTCATTTTTACCTTAAAAACCTGCTGATATCTTTCTCTTTTGTGGTCATGATTTTTTTCTCTCTATAATAATTTAATCCTCTGTTATGTTATGCTCAATGCAGAGAGGTTGTTCATCTCATGGAATTGCCTAGTTGTCACTCTTAACCCATTGTCCTGAAGCTCTCTGAGGACAGAGCCTCGTTACCCTTCTTTAGGGGGGTGGTCATTGTGACGTCTCATGTCTGGGATCCAGGGTTTCATGTACTGTGTCTGTGTGGGTTTCGTTTTTCAGGAGAAGGGCACATCAGGTCTGTGTAATTCCATCTTAGGGCAAAGGACAGATGGGTGCAATAGCAGAAGAAAGAGATTAAAGCAGCCAGATATTAGTGCAGAACTTTAACAGTAGGTTAGGGCGCTTCACCCCAAAGTGTGTGGACATCAGGGAGAGACGAGGAGCTGACAGGGAGAAAACTCTCCAGCAGGCCAGTGAGCCCCATCGGAGATGGACTGTTTCAGAGACGATGAGTGAGCAGGGATGGTGAGGCCACTGCAATAGGCGGGGGCTGCTGTGGTGTGGACAGCACTGCCCGTGAGCTGCGTGTGCACCTGAGGTCAGGCAGAAGGCAGCTCCTCTGTGCAGGGATGGTCAGCGCCGTGGGGGGAAGCGGGTGAGACGTAGTATATCCAGCAAGGCGGTCTGAGCGCACTTCATGCCATAGGAGAGGCCGTGCAGGAGGGGTTCTAGGCTGCCTCACACCAAAGGCAGGCCAGCGATCAAGGCTACGGGAAGGCGGGAGCCTTAAACCAGTCTGTTTCCGTAGATGCGTGGGGACGAGATTATTCAGTTAAAAATGCTTCACGAGGCAGTGAGTGGGAATTGGGAGGGGCAGTGTCTGGCCTTGTCATTGGTGGAAGAGTGAGTACCTGTGTCTTACCCGAGTCACCTGAGGAAGGATGCTCCTGTGCAGTAACCCTTTCCCAGAACATGGAAGGGCCGAGACTTCTTAGTCACGACTGCCCTCCGGGGTGACCTAGCTCTGGTGACATTCAGTCTGGTCCATTCCTAGAGTTGGCTATAAATTTCAAAGTATTTTGATATGACATGACACATGCCAGGCATAGGAGGGATGACGATTTTTAAATTTTGTTCAATGGGGTAAACCTATATAGTACTGTTTTTTTTTTACCCTATTAAAATAATAGCAACAAAAACACCAACAAAACTTTTATTGAAGGCCACTTTTCTATCCTAATTTGCCCTTCTCGCCTACTACTTTGTTGCAGTTCTAAGTACTGAGTAATCTTAAATGTCAAGAGTACAACTGTCCAAGGTTTGCCCGCTACTGAATATAATTTTAGCCTATTTACAACCTATAGCTTTCTGTGTTTCAGTCAATAGACATTTGGGACACCAGGACAGAAAATTTTAAAATGCCAAAAAAACACCAAAAACAAAAACCCAATAATTGTAGTCATCTATTTTTGGAATGCTCTCTTCAAAACAAGGAGTGAAAATGAAAAAACAATTGCTCTTTCCAGTAGGTTCAAGTCTATCACCAGTGATAGTCCGTGGCCACCTCATTTAACCAGCCCATGAGACCAAAGTATTTTTTATTTATTTTTATTTTTAAGGATATCCCCTTACATAATTCTTATAGTGTGCAAGTAATTCTCCCAAAATAAAATATTGTGAGGGGGATCTCATTAAAGTACGGGTTAATAATCGTTTTTGTGATTATCGGTACACTAAAAGTAAAACAATTCTTGTCAGTAGAGCTTTGAAGAGAGGCGTTAAAAATGTCCAACTCCATTAAGCTAAGCTGGAGACAAGATTATTGCTTACAAAGGCAGTCATTAGTGTGGCAGAGATGTACGTGAAAGCAGTCTTTCAGGACTAAAAAAATCCCCCAACACAAAAGTATGACTGAGGCAAAATTCAATAACTATGTTTTCAAGCAGTGCATTATAAAATTCACAGTATATTTTCAGCTCTCATCCAATTCATGTATCAAGATAGTATAATTTTATTTATCTAAAATATCAAACTACTTTAGAAAGTGAGTTATTTTGGCTATCTGTTTTGATTTTTTGTGCTTATGAAAATAGATATTATCTGAGTTTTTCTATCATGTCTCAGAATTACCGTAATTTTATCTTTAAAGAAAAACAGTCTTTATACCCTGAAATAATGGGTAACCAAGGCATATGGTAGTTTGCCTCCTGCTTGTTTCAGAAGATGAGTAAAATTACTGAAAATTGTCCTGTAATATATAGTCTAGACTTATGCAGAGAAAGGCAACACTAGCTTCTTTATAAATTCAGGAGAGGAGGGATATCATAGAACTTCCAATAAAGTTGTAGGGCTGTACTTCTGGACGCATCATGCGCATTTGAAATGAAACAGTAAAAAAAAAAACCCAAAAATAATATTAGTACTTGGGAAGAGAGACATTGGGTGGGACTGTGCAAGTGAATTATATAAGCTAAATTAGTGTGTTTGGCAGGCACTGCAGAGTGGTGATCCAAAATATACTCCCCACCTACTTTCCCTTTCTTTACAAAAGAAACTACAGTAAACACTGAGTCTTCCTCGTCGCATGTAACTGTGTCGCCCAGGTCCCTTTAAGAGATGTAGCTGGAGGGCTGGCTGAGTGGCTCAGTTGATTAAGAGCTCACTCAGGAGTGCGAGCTCTGAGCAACAGGGTTGCTGGTTCTAGTTCCAGCCTGAGCTGAGCTGCCAACAGGTGGCAGAATGGCTCACCTAAAAAAAAAAAAAAAAAAAAAAAAAAAAAAAGAGATGTAGCTGGAAGTCCTGGGGAGGGAGCTCCTTGGACGCCCACTTTCTCTGTCCCTTTTGCTTGGAAACCCCCAGTGCTTGCACATACAGGAGCACTCATGTGTGTGTGTGTGTGTGTGTGTGTGCACGCGCACGCCCACACATGAATCCCCAATATCTGGACATACAGCACTACTCAGGTGTTGGTGTGTGTAGATGAATAGATAGATGAGATAGATATAGATATGGGTAGACGATGGATGGATGGAAGATAGACAGAAATACATACATTGTTATATATATGGAGGGATAGGTGATATATATATATATATATCAGGTATATATGATACATGGTAGATAGATGATAGGTGGATAGATGGATAATAGGAAAGACATATAGATAAGTGATAGATATTAAAGATAGATGATACACAGATACATACTTTTAGATAGGATTGATAAGACAGATGATAGATACACACCTTTCTCTATATATGTAATACACACATATACATACATGTAGACACACATGCACACACATATATACATGCATAGCTGTACACATACAGATCTGTATTCTATGCACATTTTCTTACTGTTACATTGTTTTGGTTAAATAAACATGACTCTAGGATTGTAAGCATTTGAAGTCTTTTTAGACTCCACTTGATTCCTTTTTGCAGTGTTCTAGCACTGGACTTCCACCATCCATGTATGTAGAGATTCCTGTCCCTGTGTCACTGCCCTACCGTCAAACCTTTAACCTGTCACAGGCGGGAAGTCTGGCAGCCAAGGGGCCTCCTCCTGGGGTGTTGGCAGGGGATTGTCCAGGGGAAGGGACCTGCCTGCTGCCCCGTGGAGCGGCGTTGCCCCTCCTGTGTGTCCGGGAGCCAGGGGCTACCAGCATTGCCTACACAGGGGAGGGAGAAAGCTAGGGCTGTCCTGCCGGACCCTTGGAGAGCAGAGTCTCCCGGACAGTCTCTGGGCTCATGCAGTGTTTTGGAATTTTGTTTCTCAACAGCAAATAATTGGAATTTTCTTTTAAATCGACCCCCCCCCCTTTTTTCTTTTTGGCAAGGAGCGTTTTGCTGATCATTTTGTTTTGGGTGCTGTTCACTTTTCGGAGAGCTTCTGTTTGCACGTTCACCCTCTTCTTGCCCTCGCTGGGGGAGCAGAAAGCAGAATGGTAGCCCCACCCATGGCCCAGATGGCGCTGTGTCCCAGCAGCCTGGGCTTGTCACACCATGAGCAGGAGGTGGCAGGGCCGCTCCAGGAGCTGGCGCTCCTCTCCCATGAGGCAAAAGCTCAGTGCTCTCCAAAGTGATGCTTCCTGTGCGAACATCATTGTTGCTGGGCATCAGGAGAAGCTACATTTACATTCTAATAAGGCACGAAAATCTAACGGGAGACCGTCTCAGAATATGTGTTTCGCTATGTGTGACCATTATTGCGATTCATCATTTTTCTCTCATTTTGCATTCTCCTCTCTCTGTCTTAACCTGGAAGGTGTAGCGTGGGAGGCCCCTTCTTCTTAAATGGTTTCTCGTCTGTTCTCTTCCTTACCCTTCCAGGCGTTTATGATAAAGTCCCATTTATTGGGTCCTCTCTCAGTGAGTCTAACAGTTAATATTACAAGATTTATTCCTCACCACTCTTCTTGAAACCTTTATACTCCCCTGTATTCCATCACTTTTGGACTAATATTTCATCAGTGTATATCCCAAAGAGATTTAAACAGTTGTATACTCTCTAAGTTAATCAGTCTGCTTGAAGTCTTTCATCTTTAAGGAAAAACTTTGGGGCTCTTATATAATCCTCACCATTGAACTTGCACCATCAACTTTTAAAAGTAATTTTGAATTATATTCTCCATCTCCAACTGATTCTCAACATAACTTTATTGTTTAATTGTTTCAAGTATTTTAGATAAGAATGCTGCCATTATGATATTCTTTGTCTGGTAGTTATATTCATATTTCTGCATTCTTAAAATCTGTGTGTGTGTGTGTGTGTCCAGAAATTGTGACTGAATATGTCAAAGCGTGAGAATTATTTTTCCTCACTCTTTAATTTCATTTACCTAAGTGGGTCTTAGGTATTCCTTTTCATCCTGAAAACTCCTCTTGGAAGTGGCCTGGCACCCATATGGGGCTCTGAAATATTATAAATTCTGTGCAGGAAAAGAATTTACTGCCAACATTTTAATCCAGCAATATGAGGGCTGCACACGTGAGGCATCTATTCCAAGTCCCCCTTCCCATCACAGCTTGCCTTCCCTTCCTAATTTAGAGTGGATCACACAGGCTAGGTGACTTTGAGAGCGTGGAATTAGTCTGTCCTTACAGACAGCTGCCCGGTTTTGCCTGTATTAAGTTCCATCGCTGTGGTAGTAACCATGTGACTTTGTTTTACACTTTCAGAGTCAGATTCTCACCATTGTTGGAAGTGCTTATCTACATCTCTTTGCTCACCATCTAGTCTCCATGTTGCATGAATATTAAACTTCTGATATATATCCATAGTGAAATTCATAATTCATTTCAGTTCACAAGAAATGTGACACTTTTGTTTTTGACCCTAAACGCAACCCTTTATGGTTGGTCATTTACAGAGAAAGACAAATACCACATGATCTCACTTATATGTGGGATCTAAAGAACAGAATAAACCAATGAACACAACAGAAACAGATTCACAGATACAGAGAACAAATGTCAGGTGTCCCACCTGACCCCTTGTGTCCAGGAGTTTCCAGTGTAAGGACAGGCATCGGTATTGATGGTCTCATCTCTGAGTCAGTCCGATGGCCAGGAGAGAAGGTGTTGTTGGCTTTCTCTGTTTGGGGTCCCTCAGTCAGTCTGAGGGAAAGAGAGCAGGATTTGCCTGATTTGTGGTTGCCATGGAAACCAGGACCCACCCCCATGCTGGGTGTGATGTCATAATGGGTAAGGTGAGGGTGGGGAGGGCCTTGTGGGGGAATGGGGAGACAGGCCCCGGCTGACCACAGCTCTACAGTTAGGAAGGGCATAATTTATAATACTAAACTTGGCCTTTCTAAGAAGCCACACACCCCTGTGTTCATTGCATGACTATTTACAATAGGCACCATATGGAAGCAACCTAGGTGGTCATCAGTAGATCATTGCATAAAGAAGATGTGGTACATATATATATAATGGAAATTACTCAGCCATAAAGAAGAATGAAGTCTTACATTTGCAACGACATGGATGGAGCTAGAAGGTATTATACTAAGTGAAATACATCAGACAAAGACAAATATCACATGATTTCACTGAAATATGGAGTCTAAAGAACACAATAAGTAAAACAGAAACAGACTCATAGATACAGAGACCAAACGGATGGTTGCCAGAGGGGAGGACATGTGGGGGGCTGGGTGCAAAGGGGAAGGGATTAGAAAGTACAAATTGGCAGTTACAAAACAGTCATGGGGAGGTAAATTACAATGCAGTATAGGGAATACAGTCAACAATATGGTAATAACTATGTATAGTGCCAGGTAGGGACTAGACCAATTGGGAGATCACTGCATAAATTATATGAATGTTGAGCCACCATAATCTATACCTGAAACTGTTATGATACTGAATAACAACTCTAATTGAAAAATAAAAATAATAAAATTAAAAGATATAACTGAGGAAAGTGAGACCCAGTGACTTAACCTATACAAGGTTTAAAAACCTCAGAAGTGATATGTAATTAAGGACTAGAATGTATTCTGTGATTCCCCACTGGGCTAATTATGTCATAGGCTAATGTTTCAGGTTTAAAAAATTTTTTTTTCCCCTGTCACTCCTTTTTTACCATTAAAAATTGCTGGGGGATTGGAAACAAGAACACATTTTAAATCATTTAAACATCTGACATATGGAAACAAATTGCTGTCATGACTACAGAAACAAAATAGAATCACCCAATTATGTGAGGAAAAAGCTATTTACATAGACATGCAAATGTAAATTTAATATTTATGTATGTATAACCAAGCTTCTTACACACCCTAAATGAAAGCTTAATATAACATTTCTGACTCACTCCACCAAAAATTTAATTTCAGTATATACATTCATTTGGGCCTTGCCACTTTTCCATGGGTGATGAAGTATGTATAGTCAGTTAATTCTATAATTTAGTGCGAGATTTTTGAACTGTTTTCTCCACATTCCAGTGCCTTTCTCATCAGTATTATTTTTGTCTCTTTAATTAAATGACATGGTTTACTCTAGGTGAGCAGCAAGTCATAAGAATTAACACTTGTTACCAGAAATTTCAGCGTGAGCAAAAAAACATACCCACAAACAGAAAGGAAATGAGAGAATTTTTAGAGACACAAAAGTTGTTTTCTTGACGGTGAATTTTCATTTCCCTCCATGTAAAGCTGTTACAGAGAGCAATTTATTAACCTTTGTATGTCTTCTGGCTGATAAATAAAAGATACAGTCTTAACTACATGGAGCATAATTATTAACTTACAATTATGGGGTCTCTTTTATTTGGAAGGGCGTAGAGTTCAGTATCAAATCAATCACATGCCTAAAATTGTGCTAATCATCAAAAGATAAACCATGTCTGTCTGTCTGTCTATCTATCTATCTATCTATCTATCTATCTATCTAATCTATCATCCTTCCTGTGTAATAACTAAATAGAACATATTAACTTTTCAAAAAGTAATCATGGAAGTAAAGATAAACAAAAGCACCATTTTGTAGTTGATTTTTTTAATAGAACACCTTGTGAGTAATGTTTAGCTGAAGTTTGATCTATATACAGCCTACCTAGGTACTGTGTCTTTACCCAAGAAATACAAAAGGTTCTTTGAAGTATAATTGTCAAACGTTTGGCTTCTAAATGGATTATTTCATAAAATGTACTCATTACTTCAATAATGATAAAATAATCGCTGTGCATCCATTTTGATTAAAAATTATATATCAAGAAACAAAGAAACTTAAGGTGAGGGGACATCTTAGAGATGATGTATTCTGACAGTTATTTAGAATGGCAATTACATTTATCTTGTGTCCCAGCTGTGTGTTGTGGGTTGAGACATGAGAATCTGTGAAATTTGGAACCTGGGAAAGAGTGAGGTCGAATGGTTCATTCCAGACCAGTGTCTTGTACCAACATAGATGTAAAATTAACAAACACATATGAGAAAGTTAATGCATGAAGTATCATATGCAGCATGACCAATTGGGGTTCATTTGAGGGCAGCACACTATCCCCCTTAATGCTAGAGTATTTTTAAAAATATGGTTTAGTCACATTAATAGATAAATGGTCATCTCAATGGATGCTTTCATAGTAGCTGGCAAATAAAAATTAATACAGTTCTCCAAAGTTTCAACAACAGAACTGTGAGGAAACTAATTCCGAGCTTCCTAAACAAGGGGAAGGAGGCCAAGAAACCCTGCAGCGACTCAAGTTCATGTGATGTTTAGGATGGGAAAACCCACCTCTGTCCTGTACTGTGCTGGCCAGAAAGGGAAGGAAGTAATAGTTCTATGAATTGAATTAGAGGAAAACTGTCATGACATATCAGTGCTGTGGAAATACATGCAGAAAACCCACACGAATCTACATAGAGTTGGTCACATCAATAGGAGCATTTAAGGGTATTGTGAGGTACAGTAGGGACTAACAACGTCAGCTTCCTTTCCTACAAGAGTAACAATCATTTAGAAAATGTGCATCAGCATATGATTTACAATGGTAACAACAAAATATAATTTCCTTGGCATAATGTGCACAAGACTCAGTGAATAAAGATGCCACTTCTTAATTAATCCATTGATTCATTGAAATTCAAATAAAAATGTTAAAAGGATGTTTTATGGAAATGGATATGAATGTCAAACCACCATGACTTTTTTTTTACATAGAAAAACAGTGGTCCAAGATAAGCCAAAGAGCACTTTAAAGAAAAAGTGGAGGAAGATGTATTCTGTGAGATTTCATGTCTTATTTATAAACCTATATTAGTTAGAAGAGCATGACATTGGCGATAGACAGATAGAAAGAAAGAAATAAAGCGAAAGAAAGAATATAGGTAGATAGATGATAGATGATAGGAGATAGATGATAGAGAGAGATGGATAGATAGATGATAGATAGATATGGATAGATAAATGATAGATAATAGATGATAGATAGATGATAGATAGTTAGATGGTAGATAGATGATAGATGATAGACAGTTACTTCAGTGGAAGCAGAGTTAACCTATATAAACATATATGAAAACATAATTTATGAATGAGAGGAGAAAGATAAATTTTCCGTAAATTATGCTCATACAAACCTATGTACAAATTATGCTTGTAAACATATGAAAATATGAACCAATTAAAATAGTTACAGGTTTGGTAAGTACCTAAAGCCAGATGTCAAAACTCTTCAACTTTTAGGATAAAGTATTTGAAAATATCTGTAACAGAGGACTATGAAATGCATCAAAAAATAAAACCAAAGCTAAAAAATTTGATTCAATTTCAATAAATTAAAAATTCCACCCATCTAATGTTAAAATAAAAAGTGATAAATGAAGCATCCAACTTGGAAAATATATTTTTAATATCTCTAACCAGGAAAAATAAAATATAACACTCCTCACATGCACACACACCAGTATAAAAATGGGCAAAATAATAGGCAGTTCAGAGATAAGTCGTCATTTAGAACTCATAAACATATGAAAGGTTTTAAAGTTCAATCATAAAATCTAAAATAAATTTAATTAACAGTGAGACATCATGTCTTACACATAAAGTTGGGCAAAACAATATACTTGAAAAATTCTGAGTGAGGTTCAGACTGTGGATCAATTAATTTTTCACCCACATCAGGTTGGATTATAAATTGTCATCATGCTTTCAGACTCTCTCATTTGGCATTACTGCAGAAAGTCTAGCCTAAGAATAACTCATGAACCAATAATTCAGCTTGGTTCCATTTATCATGGATATCTCAGGAACATTTAGGCATGAGACATCTATAGGAATATTTATAGCAGCTTTGTTTGTAATAGCAAAATCCTGGAACACACAAATGCCTACGAAAAGCACAGTGCATAAATATTGTGTTCTATTATTACAGAGAAATTCTCTACAGTGGTGAAGAACAACAATTATGTGTATATAAATCAATCTGGGTGAATCTCTAAAGACGATGTTTAATGAAAAAACCCAAAGGAGGGCAGAATATGGTTCCCTTATGTAGTGTTCAAAATCAGGCCAAATTGCAGAATATATTCCCTAACCACAGAATACTAGAAAACCTAGCTTTAAATGCAGGAACTTTAGTTGAAAAGAGGAATAAAGTGGCATTCATTTAACTTGTCCAATTTCCTTACTCGGGGTCCCCTTCATGATGTGTGGCCCGAACAATTGCCCAGGGAGGGAGGGCCTGTACTCAGAAGGGCTCTGCTGCCTCTGTCCCAAAATCCTGAACCGTTCAGACACTGAGCATGTGTTTTGTAAATGGAGTCTAGTGGGGAATGACGCATGGTGAACAGAGGAGCTATGCACCACGTGCATTTCTGCCACTGTCCTTTGCTACCTGAGAAGCAAGGTCATGGAGCCCTGTGAGCATGGAATTTGGCTGGTGTGGGAGTTGGGTGAGGTTCAGAGTAAGTGTAGAGTAAGCGCGTTAAACCATGGTTTATGCTGGAACAAGAATTTGTCTCTAAGAAACATGAACCACCAAAGAGCCTTATCATATCTTATATCCCTTTTACTCGTGTTACTTCTTTGAGCCAGGCAGCCACTTACGATGACAAGAAGGCAAGAGAACGAGCGGGCAACCCCCAATCCCTTTCCCTCCCCGCCCACCTTGCTCATCAGGGAGCTGAAGATGGAGTGTTGGTAGGACAAGGGCATAGCAGGAAGGGAGATAAAGCCAGCTGAGTTACTCCTGGGAAGTGGTCCCTGCTCTCGTCAAAATGGACTATGTACCAAGGCCCGTGCTACAAAATACAGACTGTGCCACTGCAGTGCCTCGGAGTGCAAGCAAACTCCCCTGGTATTGAAGTTTAAGAGTAGCTTCGCACACTGTGAAGAGCTCAAGGTAGAAATCATGCCAATGACTAAATATGCCATTTTTAAATTTAATTAGAACATTCAATAGCTAATTAAAAAAATCATGGCAAGGTGATAGAAGAATAGAAAGAACTCTATATTTTAGTTCTGTTAACAGTACTGAAAGGATTGGCCACCGTTTCCTGGGAACGGTCAAATAGCAAATATTTTCAGCTCTATGAGTTACATAGACCCTGTGGGCAACAACTCACCTCTGGTTGTAGCAGCCAGAGCAGCCACAGGCAATACATAAACGAGTAGTTTGTTCCAATAAAACCTCATTTACTGGAACAGATGGAGGCAGGATTTGGTCCATGGACCATAGTTAGCCTATGGAGAGTGTAAGAGAAAGAATCTGTTCTCAAGAGTCCTTATCAGCTCAAACGACACAAAAAGACTCTCTCCTAAAACCTTAGCATGTGCTTCCCAAAGCTTCATGGTGACTCAGCATTTGCATGATGTTGACAGTCACTGTAGCTGTCACACTTCCAGCAGTATGTTCCGTGTTTGGGGGTCAGAGATAAAGAGATTGACACTGGTAGTTCAGCAGGGATCACTTACTCTTCTGCCATGCTCCTTGGGAGAAATGGGGTGAACACCAACCCTATACTGATGTCACATTTCTACTTCTAGTATCTACCGGTTATGGTCCCCAAGAACTGTTATCCTTACAATAGGCCTGGGAAAGCCACACCTGCTTACTGCCAGGAGCATGACTGTTTCACACCTCTTAAGGGCAGAACCTGGCCATTTTCTGCCTTTTGTCACTTTGGTTCAATAGGAATATTGCAGTGTCATATTAATACTTGAGGTAGAGAGCAGGAGTCCGGGTAATTAATCTCAGTGTCAAGTGCAGCTACAGGCAAGAGTGGATGTGTAAAGCTCCATCCATACGGGGCATCCCGTTCTTTATTTTTTGTTTTTCTTTTAGGAGTTCAGAAAGGATGGAAGTGTCAATGCAGGAATGCTGTTCTGACTCCCTGCAGGAGCACAAGACATTTCCTTTTTTTTTTTAAAGATTTTATTCGGGAATTGGGGGAGGGAAACAGCATTGGGGAATCGGGGAAGGGGAACAGACAAGTTGCTGTCCTTTTGTTCTTCAGTCTAGTTGTGGAGGACGTCACTTCACTGGCCCATGTTGGTATTATCATTGCACTCTTCCCAGGTGAGGCAGATCGATCACCGGCACCTGGACGGCTGTTCACGGCAGCTCACAGCAGCTCACGAAAGCTCACGCCAGCTGCCGGCCAGCCCCACTGCAGCCTATGCCATCGCTGGCGACTCACGGCAGCCCAGCTCCAGGTTGAGCTGTTGTTCACCATCTTAGCTGTAGAGGGCGCAGCGTCACTGGCCCTCATGTGGGATCTGAACCGGGGCCCTGCTGCTCAGAGCTGGCGTCCCAAGCCAACACTTAACCAACGCGCCCCTCGGCCGGCCCAGGACATTTTCCTTGATAGTACCTGACGATGATTTCTTTCCTAAAGGTTTCTGGTTCCTCAAGGAAGTTTCTAGTTTAGCCAGAAATTTCTCTACAGTTGCTTTGGTGTTCCAGCATGGTTTCTTTCTGAGCAGTATATGTCTCTTCCAAGAGAGGCTGGTGGTGTTAGTTTACTGAGAAACAGTGTGACAGGGGTTTCATGGAGGACCATTCCAGAAATTGGAAAATGTATAGCAGAATGAAAATTTCAGCACTTGCTAGGTTAAAAAGAGACATTGAAATTGTCAAAGTACCCATAAGTCAGCTTTTAATATACTGTGTGAGGGAGAGATGAGGTGTCAGTGATACTGCATTTCTGTTTTTCCATTCTTAGGCATGATCTTTCTTTTCTGTGCGAAGACCCGGTAACATTAGTAAGCTCAATAAAATGGAAACATAACAGAGGGTGCCACAAAAATGTATACACATTGTAAGAAAGGAAAACTATTAAAATTGTAATACTCAATATATACCAATAACAGAAGATGAATACAAGTCCCGTGTGACGTCTGCAATGACAAGAGGTGCTAAAGTGGTTCCCATTAGCGTCCAAACACTTCTGATGACGGCGAACTACTGCTTGAGCCACGTGGACCAAAGTGTCCACTTGTATACGTTTTTTTGGCATCCCTGGCATATGAAAAGTTCTGCTAATATCATTGTACAATTTTAAAAGGTAAATTTAAAATGTAAAGACACCCACATATGTTTACCTATATATGTAAAATATATATGCATGTGGCCATATTTAAATTATATCTTTGTATACATACATAATTGTGTTTACTGAAATTAGTTGTGGTACAACCTTAATTCTCTTTTCATGTTTACATTTCATCTTTGTTACTATTTCAACATTTGAAGCCACAAACCCTCATTTACATTTTTCAATAACAGGAAGTGGGTGCAGTGTTGTGACTGGTAGCGGCATCAGGCAGTCCTGGTTTTTTTGGTAGTCCCTAAAGCATCAGCTACACAGAAGCATTTTATCAACCTGCGATCTCAGAAGGAGAAATACTCGATTTTCAAGTTACTCAGTGATATACAAATTCTGCATTGGTCCCCAGAGAAACCTTCTTCCTGGTGGTGTTTACTCAGTTTATGTAAAAATATTTCAGTTTGCAATTTAATATCCTGGAAGCCAAGGAGGATAGAGTGGGGTTTAAGTACAGTGCATTTGATGTTTTAAACTGGAAAATGTTTAAAAGATAGGCACTGCTACTGAGATTAGTATTTCTAAAAACATTAATGGATTGATTTAGTAGTTTTAAGATTCTAAATTAGTATACTTTTCAGAGCCTCATATCCACCACTCTGAATTTTTTAAAGATAAAATGTGCTTTTGTTCTTTTCCTAAGTTGAATTATTGATGAAGGTGAAGTTGCTGAGTGCCGTTCGGTTCCCTCTGTCAGCAGAAGTGGTGGGTGGCCTCTTACTGCTTTTTGAAATTCTCAGGGGCTCTTTCAAGCTACAGTTTTATATTGTCACCAAAAGCATGTGTCACTAAACAATACTTAGTGAATGTTTTTAAAACTTACGTTACAAGTACGTTAATGGGCCTCTTTTGGCAAATTGTTTTCCTTTTTGTTATGCAGAGGTCTAGCTAGTCCCTTCCAGTACAGCGAGTGCCCAAACACTGGAAGTGACTCAGTCACTCCTTTCGCTGGATCTAAGTCACGTCCAGTTTTCCTCGTGAATAACTGTAGGGCGAGGAGCGTGTTGTCTTTCTGTGTACATACATGAGCATTTCTTTGGTGTGTGTGTGCACTTTATAAATTTTAAATTCTGTTGTCTTGAGCAAAACTGTATTGTCCCTAACAATATGTATTGTCCCTAACTTACAAATTGTAATCTCAGGCACAGTTAGCAGATAGAAAAGTTGAGGGTGTTCTCAGACTGCCTGTCCAGACAAACTCCGCAATGAAATACGTCCTGCCTTCTCACCGAATGGTGCTGCTGAGTAACATAAAAGTGAGGTTTTCCATTTCTCTAGACAATAGAAAATTGTTTCTCAAACACTGTGTGCAAATTTCTCTTTGCTACAATGCACGCAGCCCATATTTACATTTTTGTTAAGCAATGGCTGTGAAATTGCAATTTCATTGTTTTTATTTTTCATTTATTACTAGTAGATTGGAATCTGACTGCATATGTTTATTGATCATTGAAATTTTCCTCATTGGGACAAATAAGGTTCATTTCATTTTCTTTTGCTAGATTGTGTGAAGACCAAGGGGCATGTGCCTCCACCACCTTAATTCAATGTGTTTTTTAAATAGGTGATTGAATCCAAAAGCAATTTGACACTGATACATACATCCTTTTATTTTCTAATTAAATGTTGATATCCCAGTAGGCACTCCGCTTGATTCACAGAAGAAATAGTAGAGGTTTGTAAACATGTGGGCACTAGGCACTGAAAAATCTCATTTTGCTTTGTTGAATGCTGACACAAGATAGATAGTAGCGACTTTTAAATTTAATTTCCCTCATAGTTGTCAATAAAAAAAAAGAAAAAGAAAAAATGTTCCTTGTGCTTGAAAAGTTCTGTGCCGGAATATGTCATTTACGAAGGTGCAGACTTGTTCCTGAGCAGGTTGCTGGGTTTTGTACTGATTATTCACATCACAGGAGGCAGAGCTTTAAAGCTGGGAGTAATGGCATTGCACTTAACAATGGCACCGTTTGAATGGCATAAATTGAAACCATTTGTATATTATAGTTTTAAGAACTCTTCTCCTTTTAGAAAAGTGAGTTTGCTCCGTTTATACCATAAACATATGTGCTCTCTAGGAATGTTTATTCACAAGTATGCATACGAAAGCACACTTACTTAAGAAAGACAAGAAAGCATTATTTTTGGTAACATACTCCTGAAGAGTGGTTTCCCAAACAGACGCCTGTATCTTTGATACCTTTTTTAATCTTCCTGCTTTCCACTTGAATTTGACATTGGGGTGTGTGTGCGTGTGCCTGTTCTGTGGCCATGTAGTAAAATCACCCCTACTTTAAGCTTGTAAAACAGTGACATTTTACAGGCTAGTGGCTGTTATGCTAATACATTTCTGTGCATTGGGGCATGGAAAGGCTTCACTGGGCATGGCTTGTCTGCTCATCAGGTTGGGGGCCTCACCTGGGGAGTCCCAGTGGCTGGAGGCTGGTCAGAACTGAAGGCCCCCTCACCGCTGTGTGTGGGTGAGTGCTGCCTGCTAACTGGCACCTCTGGGGGCTCTCAGGTTGCAGAGCCAAGCAGGGTGCCTCCATGAGCTGCTGGTGGCTGAGTTTCTAGAACAAACCACCCGAGAAAACGGGGTGATCCAGCCTCAGCGTTTACATCGTATCAGTTCCTCACAAACTAATCGTGATGACTGATGCCCTGTGCGATGGTTTGAACTGCCGGACACACAGTAAACCTTGGAATCACGTTTCCCATTCCTGCTAGCCATTTCTCTTGTTACTTGTGTTCTTCGCTACCTTTTGCTTTGAGTCTGGTTCTTCAATTATAACATAAATGCCATTTCATGTTAAAGAGTTTCGAAGCAGCATAATTCGAAGACATACGCTTTCTTTAATGTAGCTATTTCAGGATTTTTGAAGATTGACCCTTTACCTAGGAGAATATTTCCTGGAAGAGCTGAAATTAAGTTGGGCTATAAAAAAGTCCCACTTTTATGAGTTTTCCTTGTTTTAAATGATAGCTTCAGTGGACTGATCTATAAATTCTACCTGACAATGGCTAGTGCATTTGAGACTGTGCATATAACTCTGAACTCCTGTGTTCATGTAGGGTCTTTTCAGCGTTGATTGTAAAATGTTAGGATTTTATAAGTTGTCTGCATTAAAATATCCCCTCATTAAGATCCCTTACGTACTTATATTCCACTCATTGTGCTCAGTATTTGAAAATAATTAGCTACAAAGCAAAACCACGACTCAGTTTCATGTTTATGTGTGATATGTCCATAAAAGAAGAGACAAGAACTCCAGCCCATGTGATGTCACTGCCGTGTCCCTAGGAATGGATATGGGCCTACAGTGACAGAATAGAGGATTGGTGGCATTGCTCGCCTGAGCAGAATTATTACGTGTTAAAAATCATTTGTGATTCGTAACTCATCAGACAAAATGTTATACCCCTTCTTTTAAACAGTTAAAAAAGTACCCATATGCAGTCTATTGAAAGGACGTGAATCTCAGAAAATGTCAGAGAGATTGTAGAGCTGATCCAACACATCAGATATTGAACTAGAAGAAAACTCAGCATCAGCCAAAACAATATCCTTTTATCTTTCGCCCTCTTGATTCTGCTGAAACCCCCATGCTTCGTGTCCCCACATGGAGAAATAAACAGGAGCACCAGTTATCTAGCTGACTCACCCCAGAGCAAGTGGTGCTTCTCATCTGCCTATTCCAGGAAAATCGGGGCTGTCTCCGCCTCCTGGCGTATAGGGCAGTTCAGCACACTCATCCATACAGACCTGCTTCATTATGTGTCTGTGTCAGGCATATGTGCACACACATGGAAACCCGCCTTCCTTTCTCATGTTACAAGTTTATGTGAGAAGTTGGATGCTGCGTTTTTATGTCATGATTATTTCCTAATTTCTGTTCTACTTTTAAAATTGCATCTGGTTCCAACATTGTTCCTTTTGAAATAATAAATCTGAGGTCCTTCTGCCATCCATCAGAACCATCGGCTCCCTCACTGCAGCTAAATTAGAGATGAATGTGGCTGGCCCAGGATGGGGACGTTTAGTCAAGATTTCTCAGTTGCATGTCCAAGAGGACAGCGAAAACACAGTGGCGCTTTTGCTACCTGGAACCCTGACCTTTCGGAAATTGAAGCCTGTCCTCTCGGAGGCATTTCCTTCCTTGTATGAAAAAGCTCTTGTGTTGCTCCCCATTTTCCCAATAATTAAATTAAGCCTGTGCTTCTGCTAGCTCTGGAAGACCCTTGGGACAGAAGGTCCTAAGAGGGTTGTGCAGTTGCTTCCCTAAGCCCTCGTTGCGGTGGAATAAGTCAGCCAGCTGTTCTGAAATGACAGTCACACAGAGCTGGCGCAGAATCTGGGGTTTGTCCCCCGATTGCTAAGTGCTAAGAGTGCTAAGAGCAGCTTAGACGATTGACACACAAATCCATCCCACCTGCAAAGCACGTGCTACACCCAGGGGACCCAAAGCTGTGGGAGGGAAGCCTGGCACTGCGTCCGGTTTTGTTCAACTTCAGTCCCTCGCCAGGACCCCAAAGGTCCCCTCACCTCAGTGACTTTAATACGGAAGCACATACATCATTAAATCCTAAAATAACAAATGGCAAACCAGAAAATGACAAGGCTGACGTTCAAGGCAGTTGTTCCAAAGAATGCTTGAAGGAATCCCTGGGATTGTCAGCAGAACATGTGGGAGATCATTCGTGGTCAGAGGGGAACGTTCAGTGTCCTGACTCTATGGTTACCCACAGAGCATGGAGGTCTCAGTTTGCAGCTGTGATCCAATTCTCTGCTCTAGTGGCCTGGAAAGGCATGAACCTGGCAGGACTTGGGTCCCATCCTTGCAAGGCTACCCTTTCGCAAAGTCTGGGCAAAAGAGAGAAGAGCAGAGAGTCACTGACTCAGCTGTGTAGCTTCCCACGGCTGTGAGAGGTGGAGAAGGTGGTGCATGCTATGGAGGTCAGTGCCGCCACTTTCCAGGTGAGAGAACTGGGCCCTGAGATGTGAGGTCTTCTGTGGAGGCGATGGATAGCGGCAGGCAGAGCTGGAACAAGACACCCGGGTCCACTACCGAGCCCAGGGACCTTTCCACCGCTTCACCAAAAGTGACCCACCATATGTGTGATAACTGCGGCTTACAACCACCTTCTCCTGAAACTCAGTTGCTGAAGGAGAACGGTTTTTTTTGTTTGTTTGTTTTTTGTTTTTTTTTTAAAGATTTTTATTGGGGAATTGGGGGATGGGGAACAGACAAGTTGCCGTCCTTTTGTTCTTCAGTCTAGTTGTGGAGGACGTGGCTTCACTGGCCCAAGTTGGCACCATCATTGTGCTCTTCCTGGCTGAGGCAGATCAGTCGCCGGCTTCTGGACGGCCGCTCACTGCGGCTGCTGGCCGCTCACGCTGGCTGCTGGCCGCTCACGCTGGCTGCTGGCCGCTCACGCTGGCTGTTGGCTACACACGGTAGCCCATGGCAACCCACTGCAGCAGGGGCTGCAGCCTACGCCGTAGCTGGCGACTCACGGCAGCCCAGCTCCAGGTTGAGCTGTTGTTCAGCATCTTAGCTGTGGAGGGCAGTGTCACTGGCCCTCATATGTGGGATCCGAACCGGGGCCCTCTGGCGTCCCAAGCCAGCTCTTAACCATTGTGCCACTTGGCCGGCCCCATGAAGGAGAACGTTTTAAGATTCTCTTCTAAACCACTCAGGGGAAAAAAAATTCAGAGCTAAGCCTATACAAATAATTTCGATGTTTTCAATTTTCATAATCAAATATTGTAGATCCATACCATACTTCACATAAGAAAGATCAATTATATGATAAAAGGTAATTTTAAAAGAATACTTTATTTAAGGAGAATTTATGGTTTAGAAGGGAAGGAAAAGCCAATTACTGTTGAATTTAAATTGCTTATAAATAAAAAGCTAAATATTTACTATTACAAATGGACTCTGTACAAAAAATGCTTTGGAATTAAATAATTAAGGTTCAGCAATCTTTAAATTGTGCAGTTGAATCTGCTCACTGGGCAGCATTTATTGGCTGATATTTTAGCAAGGTGAGGGTGGTCAGACATTGTGGGTGCCAAAGATGTCCACACCCTAACCCAGGACCTTGAGGATGTGATTAAATTAAGGATTTTGAGAGGAGGAGGTTACTCTGTGTTATCTGGGTGGATCCAGTGTAATCCCACAGTCCTCATAAACCAGAGGCAAAACTGTCATAGTGAGAAAGGGAGATGGGATAAGGGGACAGAGGTGGTGTGACGTAGGGCGTGAATCAGTATGTGGAACCTAGGAGCCATAAAAAGAAACCAGATTACCCTCTAGAACAGCAGTTATCAACCTTTCACAGGGGTCGCCTAAGACCATTGGAAAACACCTATTTTCGATGGTCTTAGGAACCAAGACACCGCTCCTCTATCCGTCTCCAGGCCCACATGCAGAGATGCCCACATACGAGTACCTGGGAAAGGGCCGTTTGACCCCCAAAGGGGTCACGACCCACAGGTTGAGAACCGCTGCTCTAGAGTCTTGAGAAGGAGTGCTGTCCTGCTGACCCTCTTTAGATATGTGACCTGCAGCCTCTGTGGTAATGAATAGGTGCTGATGAAACCACTGAGTGCCTGGTACCTGTGACAGCAGCAATACGAAACTAATACAGTGCTCAGGGATATCCATTATCCACAATAAAACTTAATAGCTCTTGAGTATAAAATAGGAAGCGTAAAGCTTCTCCTGAAGCTGTGACAATTCGGGGATGTTTAAGGGTATGAAAGAATTGCTCTTGGATCTGTAGGCACTCATGTTGCTGTTGTCCCTTCCTGGGTTTAGGCACTGCACCTTCCCCGCAGTATGACCCAGCAGTGGCTGCGTGGAGGGCAGAGGTCTCTGTGTCGGACGGACGTGGACAGGAGCGTCGCTGCCTGACTTTCATAACGGCCGTATTTGTTTAGAATGGAACCGGAAGCTGTACATACGATTCCTAGAGAAAGCTGTGTCTGCGTTAGTCGGTACTTGTGTCAACAGCAGCTGACCTTCCATTGTATGGATATACAATATTTTATATGCAAATGGTGCAACGGTGGGCATTTGTGCTGTTGTGAGTATTGTGAATAAGGCTACTAGGAACACTCGTGTAAGTTTTTGTGTGGACGTGTTTTCAGTCCTCTTAGCTCTGGACGCCTGATAGTTAAATGGCTTTGTCCTATGGGAACTCAGTGTCTGACCCTTAGAGGAACTGGCCGACTGTTTTCCATCATGGCTGCACCATCTTTTATTGCCAACAGCCATGTATGAGAGTTCTAATTTTTCATCGCCCTCACCAACACTTGTTATATATAGTCTGTCTTCTTTTTTTTATAGCCATCCTAGTTTGTTCCTTTCGATTCTTAAAACTCTGCTCTGCCAATCTCTGAGTTTTTGCTGGGGAGCTCAACCCACTTATTGTGATAACTTCTTGCTCCTGTGTCTTGCATTTTTTGGGTTAAAAACTGGATAACTTCTATAATAAAGCCACCCTGAAAATCAGTTTTCCTGCTGCCCAGTGTTTGTTTTACTCTATGTTGTCATGTTTTCTGGAGCTGCCACTTGTTTGCTTTTTCAAAAGCGTTCTTGAACTAATTCTGTAAGGTCTGTTGTGTTTTTCTGCTAAAGTCTCTGCTGTGTTAGTGTGGTGTTCAGCCAGTGGTCGGGTAGAGAGATTCACTTCAGCATCTGGACCCTCCAGTCTTAGGCTAGAGGAGTGGTGCACTGCTGCTATGTACCTCGACACTCAGGCAGACAGTGCCCCATGTTCTTGCCAGGATTCAGCCTTTTTCCTAGAACACATGCTCCTTGGATTCTTGCAAACCTTTCGTTAGCTTGCAGAGCTAGTGAGCAACTCTAGCTTCTACTTCATCCTTGTGCAGTGCTTGAAGGTGAGACATAGGTCGGAGCTGGCTTCAGTCCTTCTCGTGTCTTCCTTTGCTTGTACACATTTCTGGGCGTGCATACACACTATGCGTGCGTGTGGCCTTCTTGGTTCATAGGCCTCCATCAGATCCTAAAGAGTCCCCAAGGGCATACAGTTCTCCAGCTTTTAAGATGTTTCAGTAGCTTGCTATTTGCCCCCACTTTTATTGCTGCCTCAGGCAGTTGCCCTGTTAAACAGTTGCCTCTGATTGTTTTTGACTAACTGTACCAGGGAAAAGGCTGTCCTGACAGGTGGGCTCTGTCAGGTTAAGTAAAGACGACCTTGTGGGTGGGGCAGACAGATCAAATAATGGCCATTTTCTGCAGGTGGGGCTTCTTGTCTCTCCAGTGGCTGTTGGGCTGCTGGTTTTCCCATGTTGGTGGGGTGTTGGTCATCAAGGTAACCATGGAACTTGGGAGACGATATGTGTATAGGGCAAATTACGACCTTGCAAAAGCTTACTGTTCTCACTAAAGTTCATCTATTTTTGTTGAATAAATGCTCCATGAATTGTTGCTAGCTTTGGTTTATTTCCACACTCCTGAAATGATTGTTTTTGATGAGGTTTTTTTCCAAGTAGTTTTTTCATCGAGTAGAGGATTTTTTTTTTTGGAGATCCTCAGTTTCCCATTCCAAATAGTGTTACCTCACAGTTTTTCATTGCCTGTTGCAGTTTTCAAGTTGTTTCTTACTGAATGGTGCCATGGACCTCCAAGCACATTCTCTTTTCACCATTTGGGGAAATGACAAATTAGAGTCGGCGTGGAGGTAACTTTTCCACTGTTTCTGCAATGCCCATGCATTACATTTCTACAGCACCTCAACTCACTGGAGTATCAATAAGAGATGTAGAAATAGTGTAAGTTCCTCGTGACACAAGATAGCAAAACTCTTTCTCCATTAACTGTTTGGAATGGCTGTTCTTAGTCCACGGTGGGAGCATCGTGATATTTGCTACTTGCTTCTGTGTGACTTTGCAAAGTCGTGCAAGTGAGATATCTGGCGGCTTCAGGCACAGAAGTTTCCAGGTCGTCCTTCCCCAGGGTCTGAAATAGACGTGCTGGACTTTGAGTGTGAGCTTATGCTCTCTGAAGCTATTCCAAAGCCAAAGAGAATCCAGATCCCATTTTGTGGAATAGACCATCTTACAGCTCACAGAGGGTCTGTGCTTCATGAATGAGGCTCCCTTTGCTCTCTCCCCAACGAGCTACAGAATGGCCCACTCTCATGCCACAGGCATGACTAGTATTTAGAGTCCTTCAGAGATGGAAAAGCAATTGTGGATGAGGCAACGTTTGTGCTGTGAAGAAACAGTACACATTTTAAAGATTAGATTTGAATCCGCCAGCCCCCGCCTGCCCAGGGAAATACCTTCATGGGCTCACCTCCAGCTCATCACCTCTTGTTTTACAAGAAGCCTGATACGCTGAGCTGGGAAAAAAAAAAAAAAAAAGGAAATGAACTCAGACACATGGAGATCTCAGCCTGATTTCTTGCTTTGCCCCCGTACTGGTGATCTGGCTCTCCATGAATTATTTAAATGCCTGTTTAAATTATTTAAATGGCTATTTAAATATCCATTTGAAATAATAAAGCATGTGTGGGAGCAGATTGTCAATTTCCATGGGTGTAAGACACTAGATTGAGCTTTGAGAGAATTTATGTCTTTTAATAAAAGACAGTGGGACATGTAGGGGCAGTTAGTGCATTGAGGGAGCTGGAGTTTACATCAGGGAGGCGTTTGGCCATCATTTCCACTGCGGGGCAGGGAGTGTTACTTGGAGTACAAAATTTAAGGGTGTTCTGAGAACTCAGCAATCATGACAAATAATAGTTTAAGGCAACATTTGCAAAAAGCACAATAAAAGCAAAGAAATCCATGGTACTCAAAATGCCAACTTTGTAAGTAAAGAGGTGCTTTGATAGGGCTGGGATTTCAGTAAGGAGATGGCATGAGTCCGGCTAAGGCCCACCCCGCGTGCTTCATTGCTCCCCTTATCTTTTCGTGCTGCCCCTTTTTGTGGGGATGGGAGTGTGAAGGCGGTGAGGTGTTCCCTCTGTGCTGAGCTGGGAATGGCAGCACGCCCGCTGAGGCCAGTCTGTTCTAAGGCAGCGGGGTCCTGAGTTGTGCTCAGTTCCTGCCAAGCTGGAAATGGGTGGTGTCACGGGCTTAAGTGTGTCCTCCCACATGACATGTTGGAGTCTGAAAAACACTGGCAATAGGGTCTTGGAATTTCTTGGAAATAGGGCCTTTGCAGATACCATCAAGTTAAGATAAGGTCATTAGGCTGGGGCCCTAATCCAACAGGATTGGTGTTCTTCTGAGAAGAAGAGATGAGGACACAGATGAGTACAGACAGAAGAGCACGTGAGAACAGAGAGAAGAAGGCCTTGTGAGGATGGAGGCACAGATTGCAGTGCTGGGTCTACAAGCCAGGAATTTTGGCAACTGCCAGAAGCGGACGAGGCACGGAAGGGTCGTTCCTGACAGATTTCAGACGGAGCGTGACCCTGTAACGCTACATGGCAGAGGAGAGATTCCTAGTTTTGTTCAAAGGAAGGAAATTGCTTTGGCTTTTTAAAAGGCTGAATTTTCTGCCTTGCGCACTGGTAAGTCTCCATATGGAAAAATACGCAGTGCGTAGAATTCTGCATCATTTGCACAAACAGCAAAGGTTAAAATATTGCATCACTAGCATAATGGGTGTATGCCTTCTTTTGTTGTAATACAATAGGAAATATTTTTATGTTCTTCCTGTATAATTTTGTTAACATTTGTTTTAGGGTAACTTTTAATTAAGCAATTTTTTTAGGTCAGTGGCCACAGGATTGGTGAAACTTTAGCAAGTTAAATAATGTTAAATAAAATATACTGCTCAAAAGAAATGGTGCGGCTGCAATTATAATCAGACTATTACTACTGAAATGCTAATGAGGCATTTTTCTTTTAAATGGGTGACCTTTTTAGCACTGAATCTAGAGGAAGGCTTGGAGCTTTTATAGGGACTCTTTTTTTTAAGCTAACCTTCAACATAAAAATATACCCTTTTCTTCTCTGTGTACCTATATTTAAGTTTCCGTATGTCTCAGACACCTTTGGTATATGTTTCATTTGAAGCCAAGTTATTTCTAATATATGGACAGCCCCAGACGGATGACTGGGGCCACCAATCTCAGACTGCTGTATCCCCAGGGGCAGCGCGTTTTCCTCCAATCGTGGCAAAATATATGTAACGTTTGGTTTACCACTTTAACCAGCGTAAAGTGTACAGTTCGGCGGCATTAAGTGCATTTACATTGCTGTGTGACCACCACTGTCCATCTTCCTGCAATGAAACTGTGTCCCCATGAAGCACTAGTGGCCTTTATCCCACCCCCAACCCTGGCAGTCACTTTCCACTTTCTGTCTTCATGTATTTGCATGTTCTAGGCATCTCATAGAAAAGGAATAATAAAATGTTTCTCTTTTTGTGTCTGGCTTATTTCACTTAGCATGCTGTCCTCAGGGTTCACTCATGTTGTAGTGTGTGTCAATTTCCTTCCTTTTTACAGCTGAAGAATGTTCTGTTGTATGAACACACCACACGGTGCTCATCCCTTCGTCCACTGGTGGACACTTGGCTGGTTTCCACCTTTTAGCTACCGTATTCATGCTGTTCTGAACATTTGTGTACAAATAGCTGCTCAGTCTCTGCTTTCACTCATTTGGGGTATTTACCTAGAAGTGAACTGACAGTATTCAGTGAGGACCTACTATGCACCAGCTCCCCAACCCTCCAACCAGTTGGCTCAGAATTAGCTTTGGTGCTCTACCCTTGGGAAGTGAGAGAAGCTGGCACAACCCTGCGGTCCTTGTGCTCACAGGAGAATGTGATTGTCTCTGATTATAGCAATAAGCATCATAGCAGTTATCGTTTAGTCAAGCCTAAATTTGATGTCTTCCCGTAGACCCTTGATATGCGTTCTCATTTGACCAGGAAGGCCATCTGAGGTTAAGTTACTCAAGGTCTCAGGTTAGATGCCAGAATCTATGTTCTTTCTGTCGCACTGCTTATGAATAAGGGTCTTCCCAGTTTCGTCTCCAAGTTAACACCCCAGTGTTGTCTTCTGGGGGCTATAACCCTGTCCTGAACGTAGGCTGCCTTGACTGAGGTCCTGACATTCAGCAGCCCTCTCCTAGCAGTGGCGGGACCTGATTCCTACCCTCTGCATCGCTGCTGGTGTCCTGTTCCTGAAGGGACGGGCATCTGGGGACCAGGCCATGTACCCGTCAGGTGCCGGCCACTCCTGCTGCCCCCACCCCCATGCAAGCCCCTGATGGAGTTAGGTCACCCAGCCGAGTACTCTTGGGACATGTTCCCCACAGTGAATGCTGTGAGAGATGTTTGGGTGGTCATGTCGTGTGGGCCAGCATTCTACCAGGCACCCAGGACACAGTGTGACATGTGATGTGCTGTGTGTCAGGCCGCCTCTCATCCCAGCTCAGATGAGATTGCAGCAGAAGCATGCTGAAGAAACACCCCTCTTATGTGCTGCCGTAGTGAAAAGGCCATGCCCACGAGGTGTTCCAGAAAGAGTGAATCTCAGACGTCCACCAAGAGGCCCTGGGTCCCTGCAGAGTCATGGCTGCTTCTCATGTCCCACATTGTCAGTGGGGAGCTTACCCCACACAGTTTTGGTGATAAGGAAGCCGGAGAAGGTGATGACATGGGGTGATTGTGAGCCAGGCTTCATCCCCGGCTGCAGTCCCTCCATCCATGTGCGTGCAAGGCCCGTGGGCTCTTCTCACCATGTGGCCGTCATTCAGAACGTCTGAGGTGGGGCCCGTGGCTCTGCATTTCTAACGAGGTCCCCAGTACGCTGAAAAGTGCTGGTCCTCAGACTACACTTGGAGGAGCAAGCCCACAGACCGCTTTAAACAGGAGAGAGTATACTTTACAGTCGGTCGTAACTTCACGCCTTTGATTCAAGCAAAACGACATAGAATGAATCCAGTTTTATAGTAGGCCGATTGATACAACTGAGAATTAAGTTCCTACAGCATCTGATCAATGTGTAACAAGACAATGCTGAAGTAAACGCCATCATTCGAGGACCTGCTGTGGTTACTTTGATCTAAGTTATGTATGTAGATAGCACTGGAACGTCACGGCCAGGTTACATGATCGTAACAGAAAAGTAATCATTCATAGAGAAAAAGAAATAAACGAGCACTAATTCTCAGGGCAGGAGAGAGTGGAGGCTGGGTTGAGGGTCTGGAAACACATACTGGAAATCGGGGTGGGGTGGGGTGGAGAACGAGCAACAGCTGTAGAAACAGCAACAGTGGTGTTCAGTGGCATAAATGCTCTGTGTTTGAAAAGCAGAGAAGAAGGTGGCCTGGGGTTCCTGCTGAAGCTGGTCCCAGCCCCCACTGAGGAATACCAGACCCAGGACCCCACACTCTCTGTCACAGAGCAGACAGACCCCAAAATCTTAACGAGTGCATGTAGAGCAGCCACAGCAGGGCGGGTGCACCAGGGTCACAGATGGCGATCGGGGCTAGAGGGTAGATGCCCAGAGGCAGGGCGTGAACTTACCTGCTGACCTCCAGCCTCCAGAAGGAACCAAGCAAGGAAAACTCAAGGCACCATAGTCCCAGAGGAAGTATTGTGTCCAGGAAGGACTGAAGTCAGAAGCTAGAACACCAAGCACAGGTTAGTCCCCTCCCGTGACTCATACACTCAGGTTTGGGAAGCCCTGTGGGGGCGTCCACTAGGCACAGTGGAGAGACAGGCCAGCTGCGGCCAAGGAACGCCATCATAGGCCCCGTAACAGTGGTGCTTAGAGACCCAGTGAAGAGCGCAGCCAGCTTCCTCGCAGAAGACAACCCAGTGGAGAGAAGGGGAGGGAATAACACTAAGTCCTGCTCAGGGGTCAGCATAGCTGGGCAGGGATACTCGGTCATCATGTGCCACTGAGTCAGCTCTGACCCTGCTGACCCTGTGAGTGAGTGACATCCCCAGCGTCCTGTCCTCACAGCCCTGCTCAGCCCCTGGACACTCAGCCGATGGCCTCTTTGATGGGGTCCATCCATCTCAGATTTCCTTCCTCTTTTCCTGCTCCTTCTGCTTTCCCACCATTACTGTCTTTCCCACAGAACCTGCCTTCTCACCATGGGCCCGAGCAGGACAGCTGCAGTGTTGTCATTTTGTCCCCAGTGATATTTGAGGCTTAATCTGTTCCGGGACCCACTGGTCCATCTTCCTGGTGGTCCCGGGTCTCCGTAGAGCCTCCTCCAGCACCCTACGTCCAATGAATACTTTTTCCCTCTCTGTCTCCTTCACTGTCCAAGCTTCGCACCCGAACCTAGTCATTGGGAGGATGAGGGTGTGGGTGACCTTGGCTCATTCAATGGCAGAGTTTTATTAGTGTTGAAGAATCATTCAGCCATGTGTATTATACTCAGATTATGACTGATCATAAGAGAAATCACGAGCGCCAAGAGGGATCAACTCATAAGATGTACTTGACAATTTTCTCATGCCGTGCTTTCAAGAGACTCATGTAAAAGAAATGCTATCTGGTGCCAGAGCTTGTACAGATATCTTCCAAGAGGTGTAAAACAAACTTGAGAAAAACAAACATGGTGCTCTGATTTCATCTCTTTGACAAAAATATTGAGATATAACTTTTAAAAAATATGAACACAGGTGTAGGATGATAAACAAAAACGTGAAGGTTTTAATTATACAGCTTGATTCAGCAGATGTGCTGAACATGTACTGTATTTAGACGCTAAGGCTGCAAGCCTGAATAAAATCATCTTGTTGCAAGTATCATAGTAAGTGACAAGGGTGGGATGAAAAGACAAGGATAGATCAGTGGCAGGGTGCCCTTTGGGAATATGGGAGAGCCAGGGAGGCCCAGAACTGGATGTGCCCTTCAGCGAGGCCACTCTTTCGTAGTCACGTGGTGAGGGGATGGACAAGAGGACCAGGAAGGAGGCTGGCAAGAACAGAAAGGAAAAGATGGCTGCAGTTGAGTGAAGGGCTGGACCTTGGAGCGCAGATTTGCAGAAAGGATGCTTGGTCCTCAGGCATGGCCAACCTTTGCTATGAGGAGACCGAGACACACACTGCCGAGCCAGGACCCACGGGGCACGCATGGCCCTTCGCTGTCATCCGTGTCATTATTAGTCACACGCTGGCAAACAGTCTCACTAGTTTTATAGACTGGCGATGATTTAAGGCTGTTTTTGTAATTATGTCAGCCTTACAGCTCAGTTACTAACTGCATGTCTAATTAAGTCATCACTCCACATAAGCCATGGCATACTTTAGTTCTACTTCTGTTTTATGTCTTTGGGCTCTCTTCTGATCTAATACAGGGCTTTTAATGCCGCGGATTTGGAGTTACTCATCCTTGTTTTGCCACCTCAGTACAAGCACGCTCCATGAAATAGGTTATTCAGAATCTCAAGATCTCTGTTGTTCCTCAGTGGGCAACACCAGTGTGGACGCCATAAGACTGTACAAGAGCAAACTCAGTGCATGTGTGTAAAATGTTAGGCGCGTATGTGAGGCTAGCGGGTGTTCAGTAAATAATAACATCAAAGAATAACCGCCAATAAGGGATCTTAAATACAGATGTCCTGTTAACAGTTCGGAAGGAAGTGCTTGCTTTAAGCCCTAAGGTTTTTGTATGTCAGGTTTTCTGTTTCACAATTGTGTTGAGCCATGTCAGTACAGGACTGCACACCAAGGGGCTGACCAGCTGCACCGGGCTCCTCAAAGCCTGCTTATCCCCTAGGTCTTTGGGCCTGCTGCCTGGCCTGGGTTATCGCTACCCTTGGGACAGCCTGCCAATAGGAGCGTCTCTGCAGACCTGCCTGGGGCCTTGAGCCATGCCAGCAGCTAT
The DNA here is from genome assembly GCA_031876335.1 of Hipposideros larvatus. NCBI lineage: Eukaryota > Metazoa > Chordata > Mammalia > Chiroptera > Hipposideridae > Hipposideros > Hipposideros larvatus. The sequence continues at coordinate 147,237,869 of CM063105.1, forward strand.
GCTAACAGTGTGCCTCATGGTAGGCACCCGTTATGTTCGTTTCTCTGTTTTGTTGTTTGTTTTTTAACTGGGGGCTTGGGGTACACTACATCACTTTGATCTCTGGGCACCCTGGAGACTGAGTAGCTGAGGTCAGCCACACATGCGGGGGCGCCATGCTCACCGGACTGACCTCATGAGAAGCTCCTGACTCAGGGCTCCGCTGAGCTTTCCTGGCTGACAGCACGCATACGTGTTGCCACGCTTGGTTGCTGGGAGGCCTCAGCGCCGTCTGTACAAGACCCCTGGAAGGGGCACCTCGGGCCTCTACCTCCTGGCCTCCTCCCATTCCCTTCCCCTCTGCTGTTCCTGATCTTTGCCCTTCCCTGTAATAAACCACAACCGTGAGAAGAACAGCTTTTCCGGGTCCCTCAAGTTCTTCCAGCAAATTATGAAACATTGACAGTGATCTTGGAAACCCAGAGTCAGTCACCAACTTACAACTTTTCAGTTCACCAGGATTTCTAGTGACCCCAGTTAAAACCAAGCATTGATGTCAGGAAAATATGTTTATCCTCTTCCAAGCATTCGAATTATTGATTAAATTTCAGTGAGGTTTCCTATGAATATTTGCCCTGTGACAGTGAAGAGAAGGGGTTAATTATCATTGATTCTACTGGTAAACGCAGTGGTAAACTCACATGTATATTTACAGCCTAGAGAAAATTTCCCTTTGCAAAATAGAAAATCCATTGTGCAGAGTACCAGTCATTCCTTATACAAACACTGAGTTATTTTCTGTCCTTATTTATCTTGATCACTAACTTCTAGGTTATCGTGGGTGTGCCATTCTGTCCTGTGTGCTAAGTAGAAGAGATTCTGCATCTTCACCAAATAGTCACTGCAATATAAGGTCTTCTCTTTAACTAATGTACAATACTCTGGACCAGATATTACAATAGACAAAGCATTTAATTTTCATAACAACGAGTTCACCCCTCCTCTCACACCTTCTGGAAAATCTCAAGGATGATGACTTGGAAATTATTTTTCTCTCTTCAGTCCCTCACTTCTGGTAGTCTATTTATGTAGTTTATGATAATATTTAGCACTACAGGGATACGTTGGAAATATTTGATTTTAAAAATTTTGCTTGTCATGTAAATACCGTATAATAAACATCAAGTAAACTCCCTTTAAATCATCCTGTTTTTCTGAGCCTGCAGTGGCCCTCATCTTGGAGAGCCTAATTGCCACCTTTATGTGTTTCAAGGTGAAAAGGACTCTTCCATTGACTTACTGTGTAAGCAAATGATGTATATAAATGAAATCCATAACACATATAGACATTTGTTTTCTGAACCGTTTGTAGGCAGAATTCATAAACGCAAAAAGAGCTGAAGTCAATAAAGGTTTTATTTCAATATTTGATTTTAAGTCTTTTCAAATATTGAAGTCTTTTTTAGATTACAGTGTTGAAATACGATTGTCTCGCATTCTGTCAGCTAGATTTTAAAATAGCTAATTCAAGACAGGAACCAAATCTAAACATGATTAATAAAGGGTATTAAGAAAGTGGCAACAGCTTTACTTTAAAAAAAACCCCACAATAATTATGTGATGGAATACTATTACTGTTGTGAATGTGAAGAAAAAGGATTTTGAGGTTTATTGGAACCATGAATTAATTCAGATAAGTTTAAATTTAACATAACGTGAACAATAATAAGGCTTTGTTCCTATGCCGTATTTATTCCATAAGAATCAGTGATCACAAGAAATAGATATTTCAGCTAAACATGTTACATTCCTTTTTTTCTGTTTTTTTTCCAAACTAAACCAAGGTTATTTATCAAAAATCATTGTTAAGGCAGAACATTAGTTTGTTGGGCTGCCAGAACCAAGCAGCACAGACTGAGCTGCTTTAAAAAACACACATTTATTCCCTCTCAGTCCTGGAGGCTGGAGTCCGAGATCTGGGTGTCCCAGGGCTGGTCCCCCCTGAGGCCTCTCTCCTGGGCGTGTAGACGGCCGTCTGCTCCCCGTTTCCTCACATGGCCGTCCCTCTGTATGTGTCTGTGTCCTCACCTCCTCTTCTTATAAGGACACAGTCCTATTAGATCAGGGCCCACCTAGTGACCTCATGTTACCTTAGTCACCTCTTTGAAGACCCATCTCCAAACACAGTCACATGCTGAGTTCTTGTGGGTTAGGACTTCAACATATGAATGTGTGTGTGTGTGTGGGGGGGGTCGGGGACACAATTCAGCCCATTGATATTTTCTCTCCAGATTTAAAAATTGAATCTTAATATATATGTAAGAATAGATGAGGCTGGGAGGTGGGAGTGGCGATAACCTGTTAACACATTTCTGTGAAATACACGGGGAATTAGGAAAAATAATTTGAGTTGAGTTAGAATTGCAGCAGAAAGGATGTTACTTTCAAACTTTGAATATCAAATGAAATAACAAGGAATTGCTTGCTGATTAACTGTATCAGTTACTAAATATGTATGCACGTAGACTCAGAAAACCTAGGTAGATAGAGCAATAGACTTTTGATGACATAGACTTGTGAATTGTCACAGACGCTCTTGATTGAAATGCTTCATCTTTTAATGTATACTGGTTCTCCGATGGAGTTATTTTGCCCCTTGGAACAGCTGGACACATTTGTAGTTGTCATCCCTGGGGAAAGGGGTGCTACTGATTTCTAGTGGGTGGAGACCAGGTTTCCTTCTGTAGATTCCACAATGCACAGGACAGCCCCCCGAAAACCAGCTTGCAGCTGGCCCCAAATATCAGTAGCGCCCAGGTGGGGAAACTGCCCCGGATCTCTAGTAGTTTCTGCAGTGTCACTCGCATTCTACTTATTCGACACTTGGACCAATCCACACCATTCCTTTACTTTTTTCTTTTATTACTGCTGCCCCAGGACTTTCCCAATTCAAATTTGACATGAGGATTCCCCTAAAATCTGTCAGCAGTGCTGAATAAGAGACCGTTGCCGTCCGCTCCTGCGCTGTCGTGTCATCACCAAACCTTGTCATGAATCGGCTCAATTTTCCGTCTCCCCGTCGTTCCCATCAGCCTGGCCCTCTGCGTCTTGGCTGGACAGCCCCTAATGACCATTCTGAAATGGAACAATGACCCCTTGTTGTAGTCTCCCGTTTCCAGCAGAACCTGGATAGATTGAAAGGGCAGTTGGCACAGTTACTATAATAGGGGGGATTGTGTTTCACAGACTCTTGCTACTATAATATATTTTAAATAATGTACAGGTAGAGGCATTTAAATGTGTCCCGTGAAAGCACATAATAAATAGGACGTTTCTCTTCCCTCCTGCCTCGTTATTACAATTTATTGTCGAGGCTCCAGCCTAATGAATGATAAACGGCCCAGCTAAAACTTTATTTCAATTAGCAACTAGGGCCCCAGCCCACCTGTAAAATGTTTGGATTTTGAGGTGACTTCTTTATTGACTGTTTTTTTTTTTGGACTGGTTTTTTCAAAACTTAGTTCTCAGAATGATGCTACTAAATATACCATGCTGTTAAATTGATTATATCTAACCATATTAAAATATATTATTCTTTTGGAAAGCAATTTTAGTCTTTCTTTCCTTTTTTAAATAACACTACCATTTTATGACCAAATAAGCTGATGACAGAATTTATCCAGCATTTTTACAAATAAAGTTCCACAAAAATTATCAGGTTTGGAGGTTGGTCAATAGCAATCATGGGTACCTGACTGAATAGGGTAATGGATTATGGGATTTCCAAATTAGTTTACACATCAGAATGGAAATCAGGCAGACCATTGTTGTGAATTAGAAGACTTGGAGATGTAATTAAAATGGGGGCTGATGGAGGGGGAGAGAAAGAGAGAGTGGAAGGGAACAGATGCATATTAATACCAATTGGTTGATTTTGTCCACTCTCCAAGGGGGTGGGTATCTGTTCCTGTAGATTACATCTTCTGCTTCCTCTCTCTAATACTATACACCTATGACAGTGTTGCAATGTACAAGGGTGGGTTTTGGGGTGTCCCATGGCCCGTGAGGCTAGCTTTTGTATTTCTGTTCATCATGAGAAGAACTCAGGCTCTATTGCTGAGCCAAATTTCTGGAAACAGGTGGCTTGGGAAAGCATCATTCTTAAGGTGGTTATTGCATCATTTATATTCCAGCAAATATGACTAATCTGTATTACTGTTGGTGCCATTTAAGATCCATTCTTCGGGTGGGGCATAGCTTCTTACACCTCATACTTCTGCTAATGCCACACTTTATAAATTTGTCAAATCCAGTGTAGTTGGCAGGCGTCTGCAGAGCATGAAGCCACTTGTGTCACGCTGTTAGCTGTGGTATGTTCCAGCGTGCCGATCTCTGCAGGGGGCCCTGCGGAGCTTCTAATGATCTTACAGTCCAAACATAGATGCGTCTCTTCCTAAATCCATGCCATTCGCGTACGCTGCCATTTCCATCTGCGACCAAGTGGATGTTAACTGGGCCCAGAGAACTAAGGTATTTATACTCTAAAGAGGAAGGGGATGGTCCGGCCGACTGGCTCAGTTGGTTAAAAGCTCGCTCAAAAGTGCGAGCTCTGAGCAACAGTGTTGCCGGTTCGGTTCCTGGCCCGAGCTGAGCTGCCAACAAGGGGCAGGATGGCTCAGCTTAAAAACAAAACAAAACAAGAGGAAGTGGAGAGGACAGTCACTAAAGGGGCCACTGCTACCCCTTAACGTGCCACACAGTCACCTCAGGACAAGCCACTTTGTCCTGTCATCATCATCATCACTGTTATTCTATTTAGGTGATAGAAATGCATCCCGGAGAAACAAATAATTTTTCCAATCTTCCATGCTTTAGCTGAGGAGGTGTGATTATACTGAAGTCAGCCTTTTGGGTAATCCTTTCCATGTAAATGGAGATCTTTACCAGTGCTGCTCAGATCCATTTATACCATAAACAGCCTATTTTCAACTAAAAATCATGAAAATCAATTCTGGGAGATTTTGGGTGCCACTGGAAATCCACAAGTTTCCAAGTTTCATTTGCTCTATTCAGAGATACATTTCTAGTACCATATTTTTTAATCTTTGGGTCTCCACAGCACCCTGCAATAGAGGTATAATGCTAGGGCTACACCTCTGCATTTATGTCTGCATTGCAGAAAGGCGTTGAGGCTGCCGTGTATGTTCAGCCCTCATTATTTATAGGAAGAGCACTTACAAAATCGCCAGCTGGGTAAAATGGGTTTGTAAACGCGAAGCAGTGCTTGCAGTTTCTCCGTCATTCTTGGATATCTGCCGAGCAGCAAAAATCTGAGTCACCTGTCCTGCCACTTCCCAGTGAGGTTGGATAAAGTCACTGTGTTGTTTGGTTTCAGCTCCCTTACTACAAATGGGTGTTTTTTGGTTTTTTTTGGGGGGAGGGGAAGGGTCTATTTTGTTACTTGTATTTCCTGTTTCTGTGCTTTTGTTTGGTGTGTGTGTGTGTGTGTGTGTGTGTGTGTGTGTGTGTGCGCGCGCGTGACATTACTGTTTCAAATGTCCCCTAGGCACAGAGCTGAAGTTCTGTAGTGTCCCTGACTGTGACAGGGAGTAGGGATACACCTCCCTCAAGGAGGAAATGCGTGTGTTAGATGGGTTTCATTCAGGCACGAGTTACAGTGCTGCCGGCTGTGACATCGATGTGAATGCACCCAAATACCTATATCCTTGGGAAGGTATCTTTAAACCGAAACACACACACAACAAGACCAGGCATGGATGGGCTCAGAAAACCATGCTGACTGGAGGCTTGCAGGACGCTCCCCCTGTGTGTCCTGGGAGCAGCCACTCAGCGTTCACTAAGCCAGAGTTCCCAGCAGCGGCATGGTACATAATGACTGAGTAAGGGGAGCCCACTGGGGATGGTCATGTGACTGTATGCTCTTAAGTAACGTGTGTGTGTTTTTCCGAGGCCTGCAATCGCAGAAGACCACAGACGGGCGGCTGGCACAACACACGTTTCTCCCTCCCAGTCCTGGAGGCTGGAGTCCGAGATCTGGGTGTCCCAGTGCTGGTCTCCCCTGAGGCCTCTCTCCTGGACGTGCAGACGGCCGTCTGCTCCCCATGTCCTCACATGGCCGTCCCTCTGTGTGTGTCTGTGTCCTCACCTCCTCTTCTTATAAGGACACGGTCCTGTTGGATCAGGGCCCACCCTAGTGACCTCATATTACCTTAATCCCCTCTTTAAAGCCCCATCTGCAACTACAGTGACATTCTGAGGTGCTGGGGGTTAGGGCTCCAACATGGGAATTTGGGGCATGGGGACACAATTCAGTCCAAAGCAGTACATGTTACAATTTTCTCGGTCTGGAAGTTTACGTTAATGTTCTTGATCTGTGCTTTGTTTTTTGAGAAAGAGCAGAAGTACCAGGAGCACTGGGTGAGAATGCATGGTTTGTTCCTATTTGTCTGTTTCGTCGTTGTCTCTGCCCACAGGTTATCTGCAGGGAGACCCTGTTTATCTGTTAAAAATGCTGAGGGTGCAGGGGCTGCAGAGACTTGACAGTGGAAGTTGTATGGATTTTACAATGTTCAGAAGCACCATAGAGAGAATTGCCAAACCAATTTCTCATTTAAATTCAATAATGCACTGTTAGCCCCCTCCCCACGTCGAGTCATTTTTCTTCGGTCATTTCTGTTATCAGGTTTGGGCATATCCCCAAGTGCCTGGAGTAACAAATAATGTGCGAGTACAGACCAACTTTCAGTCAACATCGATGGCGAGAACTTCAAAATGAGAGCCACAATTTATATCCAGTGTTGCCTGAGAATTCCTAATGTACCTGGGGGAGGGTTTTAATTAACCTTGGGGGTGCAGGAAAATGAATAGCAACTGTTCTTTTGTACATTAATTTTATTTTTTAATTTTAATTTTTCAGCTACAGTTGACAACCCATGTTATGGTCGTTTCAGGTGTACAGCCTGGGGTATTTTGCTAAGTGGAATGCGTCAGACAGAGACTAGCAACTGTTCCGAAAAATGAAGTCATCCTTCTGTGTGGGTTTTCCAACCTTTGCTCAATACGTTGCGTCTTATTTATTTATTTATTTTTACCCATGCTCCAGTTTGTGTCACCAAAATATTATTTAATATTTTCAGTGACTTTTAAAAATTATTTTTTCATTTTACAGAATAAAACACAATGATATCGGACTTATTTCACTCAGGACTTTTAAAAAAGTTCTCATAATGCATATTAATAAACTTCATGATTATGTATGTGTAGGAGTAATTACAGATTGTATTATATATCATGCATGGTTGAGGAACATTCATCATGTAGCCCTTTGAATACAGCATACACGACCAGCAAGCTAACGTCAGTTACGGACGTCCCGGAGTCCTGGGGCATGCGTTTATTTCAGTGTTTGTGCATATGCGTAATTGGCTTGACAACACTGAGCTGTTAGTGTCCACAGAGGTCGAGTCACTAAGAAGTAGGAAGACCTTGCTGTTCTAATAATAAAGGCTACCTGAGAAATACGCTTCCTCAACGTGGTAACTTCTCACCAGCTGCTTTGGAACCCTCTAAGGGAAGAATCATGTGTGATTCTGTGATGCATGAAATGACAATCAAAGAGAGAGAAGCCTCCCTGTGCTGTTATAAGGAGGAATGCATGAGCTCCCGAGGCTTTTAAAACCAGGTACCTATAATGCTGTTGTCTCACCTGAGAATGGAATAATATACTTAAGAAAATATCTAACATACATTACTATTCCACCTGGTTAAACATCTTCAGTGAGCATTAAAGAAGGTTAGAAAACTCCAGATACCTGGTGTGAAATAACAGAAAAAAAATAGAAAAAATATTTATCAAGGTCTCTGCCTTCATTTCCCGGCACAGCGCGCCTAAAACCCTGGTAGTTTCCTAACGATAAGAGCACCGGGAGCCTCTTTGGTTCTAACGTTTGGGCTTTGACCCCAGTTCCTGACACAGCTCCTGAGTCCCTTGGGATTTCCTGGTGCTTGGAGGGTCTTCTGTTCAAAGGAGATGATGGCTGCTGGGCTCCTGGATGGACCAAGCCCTGATTGGACGCTTGGAATTTCAGCCCCAGCCTCCATTCCCCAGAGGGGAGAAGGGGCTGGAGTCTGAGTTCATGGTGGACCATGCCCACGTGACGAAGCCTCCATGAAAACCCCAATAACACAGGGTCTGGAGCTTCTGGGGTGGTGACCACAGCCGCTTGTTGGGTTGGTGGCCACCTGACTCCATGGGGACAGAACTCCCGCGCTCAGGACCCTCCCAGACCTCGCCCTCTGTATCTCTCCATCTGCCTCTTCTGTCATATCCGTTATTATACAATAAACCAGTAAATGTAAGCAAGTGTTTCCCTGAGTTCTGTGAGCTGTTCTAGCAAGTGATGGAACCCAAGACAGGGTGGGGGGTATGTGGGAGAGTAGGGTCGTAGGAACGCCGTTTTATAGCTGGTTGACCAGAAGTTCAGGTGAGAACCTGGGACTTGTGATTGGCATCTGAAGGGACAGCAGCCTTGTCGTTGAGCCGCTAACGTGTGGGATCTGCACTAACCCCCAGTGGTGTTGGATTGAGTTGAATTGTAGGTCAGCCAGCTGGGGTCACAGAGGGATGTGCTTGGTGGGAGCAAAAAATGCCACACGTTTGTGACAGGAGTGTCAGAAGTGAATCGCTGTGTGTAAGCAGTAAAGGAGAGACACAGAAATGAGGGTTTGTTTATGCCTGGGCATTTTTACCATGATAGTTTGGAGATACCACTGTCTCATCATTCAGGTGTAAAATGAAATACTTAAGATGGTTTTTACGTGGAAAAGGCCATAGCACCAATGCATAACAAACATTTTTATTTATTTGTTTATGGGGCAGGGGGATATGGCAGTGGCTTTTCTGGCTACCTGACAAATACATGAACCCAATTCTCACACATTTATAAAACTAGATTAGGAATATTTTATATCTGTATCAGAGCAGCCACATCCTCCTTCCTGGACTGGGTCAGTAAAGTGGGACTGCCGCTAGGAATGCTCGCTTCTTGGACTGGCAGAGTGTGTCATCAAGCAGACACATTTTCATGTGGCGACAACCGTGTTTCACTGAAAATGAATTGTGATTGCAGACATCTTTATTCAGCCCAGAGCACTATAGATCTCATGCTTCTTAGTAACTCCTGTTCACTTCACTTGGGGGAAAAGTGGGCGTTCTAGCCATCTTGTTTGTTCCCTATGCGACACCGAGCACCTCCAAGAAAGCTGTGTCACTTTCCAGAGCATGTCTTTAGTATTTCACTTTTATTGCCATGCGGTGTGACTAGCCTCCAATGACCAAGATGGAGTTTGTCACCAGTACACGGCACATCTCCCAATGTAATCTCACAAAAACTCAGCCCGGCTTGAGGTCTGTGTATTCTAGGTGAAGCCTTCAGCCTGGGCTGTGACAGACTGTGACGAATGCAGGCCTGATACTCCAGACCTGATTCTCCCAGAGCTGCGTAGAGAGAACCTCCCAGATATGAAGACGGCACTCCAGTCCTCGCACTGCAGGGCGCGTCCTTTGCTCCCCCTGGAAAAAGAGTGTTCTCAGCTGCCAGGCTCCCGCCGGCTGGCCAAGCGTTCCATCCTTCAGGACTGGTATCATACGCCAGATGGAACACAGACGGCCGCTGCCCACTCCTGCGACATCTGTCATCTCCTGGGACAAAAGATGTGCTGTCCCTCCCACCCTCCCCACCCCTCGAAGATGACAGAGGGAGCTCTGTCAGCAACTTTGGCCTTGAACCTTAGAACTCACTCATTTTTACAGCCCTAATGTCTTTGCAGCACGAGAAATATGTGTCTCTTTTCCCCAAGTAAACTGGAATGCTGAGGTATGGCCCAAGAACGTTTCAAAAAAGGGGGAAGAAAGGTGATTACGTTTGGTACAGCTAAGGCTTTGAATATCATAATAATATCACCATCTTTTCTGGCAGTGAAGTCACCACCCTGATGTACTGAGCATCCCAGTAAAGGAGCTGCCTGTTTGTGAAATGAGCCATTGTGGTTTAAGGTGGACACTGTTGACTCTGTTCCCTGCGCTGTACTCTACATCCCTGTGACCATTTTCTAACTGCCAGTCTGTACTTCCTAATCCCTTCCCCTTTCTCATCCATCCTCCCATCTCCCTCCCATCTGGCAGCCATCAGTTTGTTCTCTGCATCTATGCGTCTGTTTCTGCTGTGTTTGTTGGATTGTTTTGTTCTTTAGATTCCACAGATAAGTGAGATCATATGGTATTTGTCTTTGTCTGACTTATTTAGCATAGTATCCTCTAGGTCCTTCAACATTGTCAATTTTGGTAAGATTCCATTCTTTTTATGGCCAAGTAATATTCTATTGTGTATATGTACCACCTCTGCTTTATCCAATCGTCTATCAATGGCCACGTCTATCAGTGTTGCTTCCATATCTTGGCTATTGTAAATAACACTGCAGTGAACACAGGGGTGCATATATCCTTTCAAATTAGTGTTTTGGGTTTCTTCGGATAAATACCGAGAAGTGGATTATGTAAGGTGCCAGGTGAGCACTAGACTTATTGGGGGGATCATTTCATAAGTTATATAAATGTTTAACCACTGTGCTGTACACCTGAAATGAGTATAATATTGAGTGTCAACTGTAATTAAAAAAAAAAGTCTGGATTTCCCCCCCAAACTCCCCCACCTTCCAAAAAAAAAAATGGACATTTATATCATCTTTCCTAGCCCACAGATAACCTTTCCACATTTGGAGTCTCACTCAGAGATTCAATCAGGTTCACATTCCCACTGTCTCCAGCTATTTCTAAGTGAAATTGGTGTTAGATATTTTCTTTTTTTTTTTCTTGTGGACGATTCCATTCATAGCTTTTCTTACCTAGACTTCTTAAACAGCTTTGACCCTGATGAGAACACATACTCTCTTTTAAAAGAAATCAATTGATTTGTTAGCGTTAGCTATTGTATTCAGAAATGTTACTATTATTTCAAAAACAATGTGATTGAAAAAGAGAACGCATTTAAAAAATAGATAGACATTCCCACACTCTCCGTGGGTTTAGAAACAAACTTATTACTGAGACTTCCACAGCTCTGCATTTAAATTTTATTCCACTTTTTAATTAAATGGGTAGATCTTCTATCATACTTCTTAGTTTATCTGCTCATCCAATTCAAGATGGCAGTCATTTATTATACAGTCATAGATAGTATTGCAAACCCACCCTATGGATAACCTGGGTGACAGCTGACCAGGCACCAATGAGATTTGCAACAATATCACGCTTCCTCACTAACCAGAGTTTTCTCGCCACGATGCTGCCTGACTCAGTTCTGTCCGGATTTTTAAAATGTTCCCTTTAAAACCTCTTCTAGTTTTTTTTTTTACATGTTTTTTATTCATTAACAGTTCATTATTGAGACATTTCTGAAAGACACATTTTCCTTAACTGGAAAGTGATCAAGTGTCCCCAGTTTCAGCTGTTTTCATATTGAATTGGAAACCCTTTGTGACCAAAGGTATGAGGAGCTTCCATTCTTTTACTAGAAAAGTAATATTCATGAACAGAAAAATATGTGTACACACACACACACAAACACAAAGCTATTTTTGTAAAAACTTTTTAATATAGCTTTATTATTTTCAGTGCATATATTGGGTTGTCGGAAAAGTAATGATGCATTTTTGCAACGAAAACCTTAGAAAAATACGTCATGAATTTTCTGACAACCCAATAGAAACAATTGAAAGAGTAATAGAATTTTAATGTCTTAAGACTTGATATCAGACACTGATTGTCCTTTTAAAAAATAGTTTATTATCTTCAAAAACATGAAGAATAAAGAACTCGCTCTTGCCAAAACACCACATTTTAAAATTAAAACGCCATATCTACATTCAGCTTGAGTTCATAGAAGGACAGAAGAGCTATTAGCAGATCTAGTGAACTAACAACTGCTATTGTATTGTGAAGGCAAACTGTTTATTCCCTAAAGCAGGGTCCTCCGCTTTTCACAGAACTGACTGTCTCTCTGTAAATCATTGACTCTGGTTCAGTAATCAAGTAATTATAAGAGTAAGCCTCAAGTTACATGAGTACAAGCGTTTGCTTGGCAAAGGGAGGGCGAATGTCTCTGATGTCAGTGATGCATTGGCTGATTCTGATTCCAGGTTTTAAAACAGATCACACGTTTAATCAGGAGCTGAGACATAGCCCACAGCACAGGATGGGAGTCATCCTGCTGACCTTCTGTAACGCAGACCACCCAAATAAGGCTCAAACTATCACAGCATGGCTGCTAGAATGTGCATGTCTTTGGCCATGGCTCAAAATTATTTACAGAGATTGATTTTTAAAATCTGAATGCATTTAATATCTGATCAAGAAAATATAACAGACTGAGGCAAGGCGTTTTGTAATTTTAATATAGATCTAAGGAAATTGAATTACTTGGGAAATATAAACCTTCTGACACTGACATATCCAAATATAAATGGATTAAAATTTTAAATGTGAAAAATAAAAGTACCTTCAGTGTCATGACACTAGAATAAGCACACACAGAAACCTTCCATTTTAGTTAAACTGGATTTTCAACAACATTACCCTGAGTTAAACTATATAGACGTGGTAGGAAAATGGGGCTCTGTTGTAGGTAAGCTGGGCTGATGATGGGGACTTAGGGAGTGGAACCAGAAATGCCGGGGCCAGGGATGTGTGAGCTTCTCTTACCAAAGGGGACGCAGCTACCATAGTCCTGGTGAGTCACACAGATAGTCTCTCTCTATGCAAGTTCAAAAATCCCTTTCAAGGAACGCGAATTCTGCAGCATCAGCCTCTTGTGTGTTAGCTACATCTAGTTGCTTGCTATGTTATTCACATTTATTGAACTATTTTTAACAGTGCTGTTTCGAGTTACTGGGGAAAGATGATTAAAATATACAACAGTGATTATAGGTTTGCCTTTTTCTCCGTTTTCATCAACGGTTGCTTTATGTATTTTTTTATTGTGAAATAAACATTTTTTAAAATTAGATTCAGCAGTACAACACAGTGCAATAGTTATACTTTTTACCCCTCAAAGTGACCACCTCCTCTTTCAATCTGCCACCCTACTCCCCCCCATATCATATATATCTATTAACAATTACCTTGACTCCACTCCCACACTATACTCCACGTCCTGTGACTACATATATTCAATTATAGTTGACATATAATATTATAGAACATCAGCTTCAGGTGTACAGTGCAGTGATCAAGCCTCTATACCATTCATGAAGTGATCTCCCTAACACGACATGTGACCATCTGACACCCTACAAAATATTTACAACATTATTAATTATATTTATCAAACTGTATTTCATATCCTTGTGGCAATATTGTAGTTACCTATTTATGCTGTCTAATCCCTTCACCTTCTTCCTCATCCCCACCCCCCCCAACTATCAACCATCAGTTTTTCTTCTATATCTCTGAGACTATTTCTGTTTACTTTGCTCGTTCATTCAGTTGTTCAGAGTCCACATATAAGTGAGATCATATGGGATTTGTCTTTCTCCGACTAATTTCACTTAACATAACAGTCTCTAGGTCCATCCATACCATTGCAAACAGTACAATTTAATTCTCCTTTATAGCGGAGTAATACTCCATTGTGTAAATGTACCACAGTTTCTTATTTCAGTTGTCTACCAGTAGGCATTTTGGTTGTTTCCAAGTTTTGGCTATTGTGAATAGCGCTGCAATAAACGTAGGGGTGCATATATTTTTTCAAATTAGCGTCTTGGAATTCTCTGGATACATACCCAAGAGTGGAATTGCTGGGCCATAAGGTAGCTCCATTTCTAGTTTTTTGAGGACCCTGCATACTGATTTCCATAGTGGCTGCACCAATCTGCGGTCCCAGCAACAGTGCAGCAGGGTTCCCTTTTCTCCACAACCTTGGCCAGTGCTTGTTGTTTGTTGATTTATTGATGATAGCCATTCTGACCAAAGTGAAGTGTGGTATCTCATCGTGGTTTTTATTTGCATTTCTCTAATGCTAAGTGAGGTTGAACATTTTTTCATATGCCTGTTGGCCATCTTATGTCCTCTTTTGAGAAATGCCTCTTCATGTCCTCTGCCCATTTTTTAATTGGGTTATTTGTTTTTTTGGTGTTGAATTGAATGAGTGCTTTATAAATTTTAGATATTAACCCCTTACCAGAAATATCGTTGGCAAATATCTTCTCCCATTCAGTAAGCTGCCTTTTTGTTTTATTGATGATTTCCTTTTCTGTGAAAAAACTTTTAAGTTTGATGTAATCCCATATGTTTATTTTTTTTCTAATTTCCCTTGCCTGAGGGGATATATCAGTAAAAATATTACTGAGGGTAATGTCTGCAAATTTACTCCCTATGTTTTCTTCTATGAGTTTTATGGTTTCAGGTCTTACATTTAAGTCTTTAATCCATTTTGAATTTGTTCTCGTATATGGTATAAGTAGGTGGTCCATTTTCATTCTTTTGCATGTGTCAGTCCAATTTTTCCAGCAGCATTTGTTAAATAGACTATCTTTACTCCAATGTAAATTCTTGCTTCCATTGTCATAGAGTAAATGACCATATATGGATGGGTTTATTTCTGGGCTCTCTATTCTGTTCCATTGGTCTATGTGTCTGTTTTTATGCCAGTACCATACTGTTTTGATTACTTGTAGTATGATTTGATGTTGGTTGCATAATACCCCCCACTTGGTTCTTATTTCTCAAGATTGCCATGGCTATTTGGGACCTTTTATGGTTCCAATTAAATTTTAGGATTATATGTTGTATTTCAGAGAAAAATGTCCTTGGTAGTTTGACAGGAATTGTATTGAATGTATATATTGCCTTAGGTAGTATTGACATTTTAACTATATTAATTGTTCCTACCCATGAACATGATATGTATTTCCATTTATTTGTATCTTCTTTGATTTCTCTCTTCAGTGTCTTATAATTTTTGGAGTACAGGTCTTTTACTTCTTTGGTTAAATTTATTCCTAGGTATTTTATAGTTTTTGAAGCAATTGTAAATGACATTGCTTTCTTGTTCTGATAGTCTATTATTGGTGTATACAAATGCAACTGATTTTTGAATATTAGTTTTGTATCCTGCTACTTTACTGAATTCATTTATCAGTTGTAACATTTTTTTGGTGGAGTCTTTGGGATTCTCTCTCTACACGGTATCATGTCATCTGCATATAATGCCAATTTTAGTTCCTCCTTTCCAATTTGGATGCTTTTAATTTCATTTTCTTGTCTGATTGCTGTTGCTTGAGCTTCCAGAACTATGTTGAATAAAAGTGGTGAAAGTGGGCAGCCTTGTTCCCGATCTAAGGGGAAAGGTTTTAGCCTTTCCCTGTTGAGTATGATGTTAGCTGTGGACTTGTCATATGTAGCCTTTATTATGTTGAGATATGATCCTCCTATTTTCACTTTGCTAAGAGTTTTTTTTTTTATCATAAATGGCCGCTGGCTTTGTCACACTCATTTTCTGCATCCACTGATGGGATCATATGATTTTTATTTTTTATTTTGTTAATGTGGTGTATGCATTAATTGATTTGTGGATATTGAACAAACCTTGCATACCAAGAATGTGTCCCATTTGATTGTGGTGTATGATCTGTTTAATGTGCTGCTGAATGCAGTTTACTAGTATTTTGTTGAGAATTTTTGCATCTATGTTCACTAGAGATATCGCCCTGTAGTTTTCCTTTTTTTCTAATATCTTTGTCTGATTTTGGGATCAGAGTAATAGTAGTCTCATAAAATGTGCTTGGGAGCCTTCCCTTTTGTATTTTTTGGAATAGTTTGAGGAGAGTAGGTATTAATTCTTTTATGAATGGTTTGTAAATTTCACCTGTGAAGCCATCTGGTCCAGGACTTTTGTTTGTTAAAAGCTTGTTGATTACTGATTCACTTTCTTTGGTAGTAATCAGTCTGTTCAGAGTTTCTGATTCTTTTTGGTTCAGACTTGGTAGATTGTATGCTTCTAAAAATTTATCGATTTCTTCCAGATTTTTGAATTTGTTGGCATATAGTTGCTCGTAATATTTTCTTCAAATTTTCTCTATTTGTATTGTTTATTTTGGTCTCTATTTCATTTATTTCTGCTCTGATCTTTATTATTTCCTACCCTGTACTCCCTTTGGGCTTGTTTTGCTGTTCTTTCTCCAGTTCCCTTCAGTGTAAAGATAGTCTGTTGATATGAGATTGTTCTTGTTTCTTTAGATAGGCCTGCCTTGCTATGAATTTCCCCCTTAGGACTGCTTTCGCTGCATGCCATAGATTTTGGGTTGTTGTGTTTTCATTTTCATTTGTCTCGAGGTATCTTTTGATTTCCTTCGTGACCTAATTTCTGACCCACTCACTATTTAGGAGCATGTCATTCAGCCTCCATGTATTTGTGTGCTCCCGGGATTTCTTCTTATCATTGATTTCTAGTTTTATAGCATTGTGGTCGGAGAAGCCCCTTGAAATGATTTAGACTTGTTTTGTAGCCTAACAGGTGGTCTATCTTAGAAAATGCTCCATGTGCACTTGAGAAGAATGTATATTCTGTTGCTTTGGGGCGAAATGCTCTAAAAATATCGATTAAACCCACCTGGTCTAAAGTGTTATTTAAGGCCACTGTTTCCGTGTTGATTTTCTGTCTCGAGGATCTGTCCATTGGTGACAACGGGGTGTTGAAGTCCCCTACTACGATAGTATTGCTGTTGATCTCTGTCTTTATGTCTGTCAAAATCTGTTTTATATATTTAGGAGCTTCTGTGTTGGGTGCATAGATGTTTACTAGGGTTATGCCCTCTTGTTGAACTGATCCTTTTATTATTATGTAGTGTGCTTCTTTGTCTTTTATTGTAGTCCTATTTTAAAGTCTATTTTATCTGAAATAAGTATTGCTACTCCAGCTTTTTTCTCATTTCCAGTTGTGTGAACTATCTTATTCCATCCCTTTACTTTCAGTCTGTGTGTCTTTTGATCTGAGATGGGTCTCTTGTAAACAGCATATGCATGGGTCCTGTTTTCTTATCCACTCAGCCACTCTATGTCTTTTGATGGGAGCATTTAATCCATTCACATTTAAAGTGATTATTGATAGGTGCATATTTATTGCCATGTTGCTGTTTGTATTTCTGATCTTCCTGGGTTAGCTTGTTTTCCCCTTTCTTCTGTTTAAAAAAGCCCTTTTAACATTTCCTGCAATGCTGGCTTGGTGGCAATGAATTCCTTAAGTTTATTCTTTTCTGAGAAGCTCTTTATCTCTCCTTCAATTTTAAGTGATAGTCATGCTGGATAGAGCAACCTTGGTTGTCGGCCTTTATTTTGCATCACTTTGAATATTTCCTGCCACTCCCTTCTGGCCTGCAGAGTTTGTGTAGAAAAGTCAGTTGTTAGTCTTATAGGAGTTCCTTTGTATGGAACTTGCTGTCTTTCTCTTGCTGCTTTTAGGATCCTGTCTTTGTCTTTAACCTTTGCCATTTTTACTATGATGTGTCTTGGCGTGGACCTGTTAGGGTTCAGCTTGTTTGAAACTCTCTGCACTTCCTGGGCTTGTATGTCGATTTCCTTCACCAGGGTAGGGAAGTTCTCAGTCATTATTTCTTCAGATACATTCTCGATCCCTTGCTTCTTCTCTTCTCCTTCTGGTATTCCTATGATGCGAATGTTGTTGCGCTTGATGTTGTCCCACAGGTCTCTTAAACTATTTTCATTGGTTTTTATTCTTTTTTCTTTTTGTTGTTCCAACTGGGTGATTTCTGCTATTTTGTCTTCTAAATCGCTGATCCTATCCTCTGCTTCATCTAATCTACTGGTGATTCCTTCGAGTGTGTTCTTCATTTCAGTTATTGTATTCTTTAGTTCTACCTGGTTGTTTTTTATGATTTCCGTATCCTTCTTTATGTCTTCCTTAAGTTCCTGAAACATTCTTATCATCAGTGTTCTAAACTCTGTCTCTGAAAAGTTGGATACTTCTGTTTCATTGAGTTCCATGCCTAGAGGTTCCTTCTGATCTTTTTCTTGGGATATGTTTCTTTGTTTCTTCATTCTGGCTGTTGCTCTGTGATTGCTTCGATGTATTAGATAGATCACTTAGAAAAAGAAAAAAGAAAAAAAAAGGGGAGGCGTTTCCACCCGCTTTAATCTGCAGATCACTTGCTCAGCAATAAATAGAGAGTCTCTGGGCGACTTAGCACCAGCTGTTGGGAGAAAGGGGTCAATGCGTCATGCGCCAGCTTCCCTCTCAGGCTTGCAGTGAGCTTCCCACAATTAGCTGCTGTGTGCTCTGGAACTGTGCTCACCACCAAAAATCCCCACTGGTTGTTGCGGGTTGTCTGCTGCTGCAAAAAACCCTCTGTGGCCTGGAGAGCTAGGAGCCAGGGACCAGGGGCTCAGGGTGCCCCTGGCAACACAACTCTAGGAGGGCGGGGCAAGCCCCCAAGGCACCACAGGATGTGGCCACTGGCCCCCACCAAGTTTGAGCAGCATGCACTTCTGCACTCGCAACTAGCCCGCAGAAATGCACCGGGAAAACCCCGGCCAGATCACGCAGGTGCACAGCTCATGGCCCAAAACTCCCAAGAAAACTCCCAGTCTCAGCCTGTCCCAATCAGCCACTTGCAGGTCAGGCTGAGCAGCCCGACAGCCAATTGCCAGGCTGGCTACTCACTCTGCACACACAGTGCGGAAATTGGGGACCTAAGGCGAGTCGCACACTTCCAGGTCTCAGTAAGCAGTCTGTTGTAGTCTGAGCGCGCTTGCCTGGCGTTTCCCTGGCTGTGCAGCACAAACAGTATGGAGGGTGGGGAATCCAAGGCCACATGCGCACGCACGCACACACGCACCCTGCGCCAATTCCAGCAGACCAATGCAGTCCCACACCTGAGCCTCTGTGGGAGGGCCCAGCCCTGAAAAAATGGCGCCCTCTGTGCACTACTCGTGTGCAAGCTCCACACCAGGGGAACAATGGTTCCAAAAACCCCCAGCTCCCGAGCCAGAGGCTCTCAGTTCAGTCCTTCCCGCAGGCTCCTGGGCCTTGCTCACAAAGCCACTCCCTCCACCAGGAACCGGGTGAGTGCTCACCAACGAGCGAGTTGGTTTGCCGGCTCCACTGTTTCTCCAGCCGCCCCCAGCCTCACCGAGCTGAGCAAAGAGAGTCCTCACTATTTTCTACTTCCAGTTATCGTAGAACTCCTCTTCCCGGCGAAGTAACTCTGGAGGTGAGCATGGTGTGGGGCCAGAGGGTCTCTCCCCCAACTGTAGAAGCCTCCCCACTGTTGAGGTGTCCCTCATGGGTTCACTCTCTGTCGTCTCTGCCCCTTTTACCAGACTCGATGTGGCCTCCTCTTTAAGTCCTTCGTTTAGAGGTTCTGTTCATCTAGTGTTCAGGGGACTTCGGAGGTTGAATGTTGTATAAATTATTTGTAATTTTGGTGTGATCCTGGGAGGCAGTTGGCACAGCGTCTGTCTATTCTGCCATCTTACCGGAAGTCCTGCTTTATGTATTTTGCTGCTCTGTTATTAGTTGCATAAACATTATTAGGTGCATAAATATAATTATTATATTTTTTGACATGTTGATCAGTGTATCATTTTGAAATATGTCACCTCATCTCTGGTATAATTGGGTCTGTCTCATATTAATATGAAAATTCCTGCTTTCTTTGATTTGTGTTTATGTAGCATGTGTTTTTTAATCTTTTGTTTTGGTCTGTCTTTGTATTTAAAATTCATTTCCTATATGTAGCATGCAGTTGGATCTTCTTTTAAATCAGGTCTTACAATGTTTGCCTTTTGTTCATTTAGAGTGTTAAGTTGGTTGTGACCAATGTGGTATGGTAGCCATGGGCCACATTGGGCTATTTGATTTAAACTTAAATTAATGAAAAGTAAATACATTTACAATTCAGTATGTTAGTCACATTAGCCCCATTTCACACACCCAGCAGACATGTGGCTGTCATGGGGGGAAGTTTCTCATACAGGCTGTTTCCATCATTGAATCACGTTCTACTGGATGGCACTGATAGGGATGGTGTAAGAAATGCCATTACCTCCCTGGCCTTCCATAGGGGAACACTGTGACGTGTGTCACAGTACATGCCACTGGGCTCGTGACATAAACGTGATGAACCGAAGTAAGAGGTTGGAAAAACATATGAGGAATATATACATGACTTATGGAAGGAAGGCCTCACTTTAACAAGATAGAACATTTACCAACCATAAAGGAAAATAGTGATTTTATAATATGATAAAAACATCAGCTATGGAACCTACCCGCTATGGAATGTATCTATAGACTGCCATTTCAGTTGTGCTTTTGTGTGAACATTTAGAATGGTGAAGAGGTAAAACACTACATAAAGACTGTTATATAAAGGACACACTGAAACGTGCCGACCATGCTTTTGAATAGAGTTTGGTTATGTTTTACCTTCTTCACTAAGTGAATCCACATCGTCCGACTTTTTTGCAATGGGCATGGCATACTTTTCAGTCAAAAAACAATGCAGTATTTCATGTGAAGTATACAATGTGGCCTACGAATGTGTAAAACCTTAAAATTAAGTTTAAAAGGTAATGAAAATGTGTATTAACAGTATTAAGTTCTCTGGAAGCTGAGCTTCTTCATAAGAGAGTTGATTTTTGAAGTGAGTCGTATTTTTACAGCACTGGTGTATTGATTCAGTTTGACAAACTTCTGGTTGCACTTGTCATCAGCAAAATCCACTCCGTAGTTCCTGAAATGCACAGGCTGTGGCCCTGACTTTCAGTGAATGGAGTCTGGGTGATGTGGGGTTCTCATTGCAGCCACCAGAGCTGGGAAGACACCCAGGGGTCATATTATGTAGAGGGTGTGGCTGGGAGAGACAGGCGGGCCAGTGGTGTTTCTCTCTCATCTGTCTATTGACTGCTTCTGTTTTGTATGAATATCCGTGGTTTTCTGGTTGATTCTGAAACAGCAACCAGTCCCCACAGGAACAGCCTCATTTTTCTGCTGGTATTTGCTGCAGTGCCCTTCAGGATGGGACAACCCTCCTCAGTTACGTGCCACTGCACTCAAGGTGTTTACAGGACACTGGTATCCAAAACTGGTAGAAAATCCTTGTAATGGGATTTTCAAAAGCCCTAAGATGCCTTCTTGGAAAGTTCACAGCCTTTTCTGTAAGGTTAGTCCTAGAGCCTGAGAGTCCTGGTGCTTCTAGATTTTCTATTCTCACCTCTGCGTCTCTCTTTCACGGTCTCTACTCTCCCCTACATCACACAGAGAATAGCGGGGGCTGCCATTGCCAGGTAAAGTTTCTGGTGAGACATTTTGCCTGTAGAAGAAAAGATGCTGCCAGAAGTTTCCACTGAGATTTCAGAAATGTGCTTTAACTACTGGCTGAGCTTCTCTCCTCTCCTCTGAGTGATGTCCGCCTCTGTTTCCCCGCAGGACAATCTTTGTTCCTTAGAGCAGCCTGAGCTACTGCTGTTGACATGGCAGACACCTAATGGGTGCCATCCTGAATGGGTGGGGAAGGTGGATTGTGTGGCCCAGAGGTGCCACGGTCAGCGGTGGGGTGGAGGGCAGGGCCCGTGCTGTGCAGTGTAGAAGGGACAGGCGTGACCTCAGGCTTCACTGGGCCTTCCTCGTTGTGGATGAAACAACTCTCACTTCACTCATTTTACATCAGTTCAGTACTTTCAGTTAACATTTTCACATACAGCAAGTGCGTTGCTGACTCTCTCTGTTGCATTTTAACATTTAAGTCAAGGTTACCTCATTATTAGAGAGCCCTGTTTTCTGAAACAGACAGATGCACATGCCCCTTGACATGTTAAGGAATGTGCGAGAGGGAAGACCCTGTAGAGATCATTTCATTCATGCCCCGCTGCTCCCCACCCCGGTTTTATAGGTGGAGGAAAATAATGCTGATCCCGAAAGACCAGTGAGTTTTATTTGTATCATGACTAAAATACTTGAGTCTGAACAGGCCAGTACTTTTTATATTGTGATTTTGCAAATTAGTTGGATATAAGTAATTATAATAATGGGATTTGTGCCATTACTGAGAGAAATTTGAGAGATGTTATAAGAACAAATGTGACTTGAAGCTATTTCTTTTACTAGTATTTAAAATCCCTGAGTTTTTATTTTAAAGTTTAATTTTTCTAGAATATCTTTGTAAGATACACATTTTAAATTACTAAGTGACAAAACCATATTTAATCAATTTTATTTGTTATACTCTATTCAAATATATGCACAATTACTTGCTGATTCATATTGCATAAGCTTCTACGTCAAGCTTCTACACATGTACCTCAAAAGAAAATGAAACATTTCGTCCTCTCCAATCACTGGTGAATGTCATCAACTTTACCAGATGCCTCTTTCACTCCTGGTAGCATTTAGTGATGAGGTCTGGAGAGATGATGGGCAGAAGGGAAGGATGGAAGCCCGACTCTCAGTTTACCAGGGAAAACTAAGGGAGTTTGAAGGAAGAGAAAATCAGAACCTCCCCACTATTGGGCATCTTCCCTCACCCTCCTTACCCCCATCCTGCTCACCTGGATAGGGTACATGGTGTGATGCTTAGTTCTTTGCTCTTTGCTTTAAATATTCTTAGTTCACTTGACCACTCCCAGTCAGCCATTTCTATTTAATAACAGCTTTGGTTTCAGAGAATTAGAAATATCCTCATTAGGAAGAAATAACTCATGCATTTCCTCCCTCTCTTTCTCCTTTTCGTGTGTGTGTGTGTGTGTGTGTGTGTGTGTGTGTGTGTGTGTGTTTGTTCCCTTCCATTTTATAAAATTGTTATTCGAAAGGGGCTGTCCTTCCAGGACTTCATTTACCAGCATCCTTTGCCTCTAGCTATGGTCATGTGGTGAGTTGTCACCAATGAAATGTGAAGCAACTAGGACTGACCTACAGATGATTGTTGAGAATGTGGAAACACATGTATTGGGTTGTCGGAAAAGTCATGATGCATGTTTGCGACAAATGGCACTAGTTCATTTTTGAAAGTACTAGAGTCATTCACATCTATGTTATTGCTATACAAATGACAGTTGTCATTTGACAGTTGTAGCTTCATTCTAAAAAAAATTGAGTGAAAAAAAGAAATAAAATAAAAAATTTAGCTATTTGGTTGAATTTTGGAG
Organism: Hipposideros larvatus; assembly: GCA_031876335.1. Taxonomy (NCBI): domain Eukaryota; kingdom Metazoa; phylum Chordata; class Mammalia; order Chiroptera; family Hipposideridae; genus Hipposideros; species Hipposideros larvatus. Next base: position 147,261,084 of record CM063105.1, read on the forward strand.
ATTTTACAACAAGTTGAAGATGAAAGACCAAACTGTGCATTTTCACCATATTTTACTCCTTTACTTCCCTAAAGGGAAGAACGCGTGTCAAGCTTGTGAAAAGTTGCATAAAGTTCATGGTGACAATGCTCTACAAGAATGCCAGTGCCAATGATGGTTCACGAAATTCTGTGCTGGTGATTTTGATCTCAACTATGCTCTTCGGTCAGGGAGGCCCACCGAGGTTGATGATGACAAAATAAAGGCATTGATCAAGTTAAACCCATATTACATGACACGAGAGATTGCAGAAACATTGAACATCCATAATTCAGGTGTTCACGACCACCTGAAGAAGCTGGGATACGTAAGCAAGCTTGATATTTGTGTTCCGCATGAACTCAAAGAAGTTCATTTGACGGCGTGTATAAACATTTGCAATATGCTCATTAAATGTGGGGAAAACAATCCTTTTTTGAAGCAACTAATAACTGGTGATGAGAAGGGATTGTTTACAACAATGTGGTGTGCAAATGATCCCGACGTGATGATTTGCCATAAACAACATCGAAAGCAGACATTCATCAGAGGAAGGTTATGCTCTCAGTGTGGTGGGATTTTAAAGGTGTCGTATTTTTCCAGCTCCTACCAAGGAAACAAGCATGTGTACTGTTGGCAATTGGACAGTTTGAACGAATCCATCATCCAGAAACATCCAGAGCTTGTTAATTGTAAAGGGAGTTGTGTTCCATTGTGACAATGCGAGACCACACACAAGTAAAAAATTATTGAAGCTTGGATGGGATATGTTGCCACACCCACCATACTCGCCTGACCTTGCACCGTCAGACTTCCACTTGTTTCACTCCAAAATTCCTTGCATGGTATAACGTTCAATTGAGATGAAGCTGTAAATCAGCACCTTGTTCACTTTTTCGCAAATAAAGACAGGTTCTTCTATGAACGAGGAATTATGAAGCTCGCTGAAAGATGGCAAAACGTTATTGAGAAAACGGGCAATATATCAGCGATTGATCTTTGTTCTTTATATAAATAAATGACCTTTGAAAAACATAGACAAAATACGTCATGACTTTTCCGACAACCCAATATTATCTGTTTTTGAAAATCATGAAGCTCCTTTCACACTGTATAAAACTTCTCTATAAAAGATGGCAGCACAGGGCCGGCCGAGTGGCACATTGGTTAAGAACTGGCTTGGGATGCCAGAGGGCCCCGGTTCGGATCCCACATATGAGGGCCAGTGACACTGCCCTCTACAGCTAAGATGATGAACAACAGCTCAACCTGGAGCTGGGCTGCCGTGAGTCACCGGCGACGGTGTAGGCTGCAGCCCCTGTGGCAGTGGGTTGCCATGGGCTACCATATGTAGCCAGCAGCCAGCGTGAGCGGCCAGCAGCCGCAGTGAGCCAGCAACTGATCTGCCTCGCCTGGGAAGAGTGCAATGATGGTGCCAACTTGGGCCAGTGAAGCAACGTCCTCCACAACTAGACTGAAGAACAAAAGGACAGCAACTTGTCTGTTCCCCTTCCCCCAATTCCCCAATTAAAAAAAAAAGAGTTTGAGCTCTGAGCAACAGGGTCCCCGGTTTCATTCACAGCCCGAGCTGAGCTTTTGCTGAGCTGCCAACAGGTGGCAGGATGGCTCAGCTAAAAAAAAAAAAAAAAAAAAAAAAAAAAAAAAAAAAAAAAAAAGATGGCAGCACAATTGGACATATTATATATTCATCATTTATTTTTTCAAGGGTCCCACTCTGATATTGGCATGAAATAAACAATATTATTTTAACCTATGAAGTAATGACCATCAATCTAATAGACAGTATTTCTTTGAGAAAATTACTCCAACAGAGATTATTATTCTTAAGGAAGAAAGTAATCCTATTATGTTTATGCTATTATATGATGTATTTAAGACTTCTTCTTCATCTCTTTTATAAAGGAGAGAAATATAGTTAACATAACTGGATACAGTCTTAATAGATTTATTGGGCTCAATAGTTGTGCTTCGTTAAAAAATAAACTCTTTTAGACAATTTTTATCTGCAAATGCATTTTACCTGCCTTATCTTCTACTACATCGAACCTTTTCAGGAAGAATAAACTTACCTTAGTGATTTTTTTAGAGTAATTAAGAACCATTTTTTAGTCTGATAAAATTCTAACTCATAAATTCTTTGCATCTAGTTTTGATAATTTTTGTCTTGCTGATCTGTATTTCTTACATTATAACACAGTACAACATATAATTTTATATTTCTATAAAACCTTTATTACTTTGAAAGAAAATTGGGGTGGAAAGTTTATCTCTTTCATCCAGAAGTAGTAAACATCTTTCTAGATCTATCATTTATTTTTGCTTTATCCTAACAGGACTCTCACATTTGATAAATAACTCAAGCCATTAATGATCCACCTACTTAACATATTCTTAATCTGATAGTCACTCATTATTTGCAGCATTCAACAGCGACAGATAACTTTGATGTGACATCAAAATACAAAACCTGAAATCAGGTGACCTTTATGTTATGATACAAATTTCTGAATTCTGCTTCTCATAAAACTCTGGAAACATCCCCAGTATTTCCAGCTTCCCCTGCCCTTTAGCATCATTTCTTCTCTGGGTCAGGGTGTAGGCAGGGGTTAGGCCCACTAACCATCTTCATGAACAACCTGAAGATCTTCATGTTATTAAAGTAGTAGTTCAATAGATCACCATACATCAAGAGTTATATTAAGAGAAGTACATTAAACAATGTGTATTATGCAGAGCACCATGCGCATGTGACTTCCTCCAGCCTTCACAGAGGCTATAGAAGAGAAACACCCTTCTTTCCCTTAGGCAGACACTGAGACTCAGGGAAGTAAAGCAATGGGCCTGTTATGGCTGAATCACACAAAGTACAGATAAAACCTGAATCCAAGCCATCTCCTGATGCCAGCACGTCTCGTGTTCATGATGCTGCAGGCACACACCTGCTTTAGTGTAGTCAGTACTGTGAGGGGTGCCCAGTGTGTAGACTGACTGGTGGCTGAGCCACCTGGAGACCCCCCTCAAAGCTGCATTTCTATTGCATTTGAAAAACAAGGAGCTAAGGGCTGGGTGTGTTGGAATTTCTTCTGGTGTGGAGGAGTAACCACATGCTTTTGTCGACAAAACACATTGCTTCCTTCGTGTTGTCCCTTAGTCATAACTAAGGAGAGGGCAGTTCACTAGACTGTCTGTTTGTTATTCTGGGTGGCTTATTAGAGTTTTGTCTCATCCAGGAATCATCCATTAAGGATTGAGGGGTGAAGGGAGAACTCTCCATGCAGAAAAGGTACAGAGATCTTACGGGGACACTGTGTCCTCAAGCAGAATGGAGCATCGTTCCTTGATCCCAAGCGTGGTTTGCGCATAGTGACTTTCTTCCAAGGAGGAGCCTGTAGGAGGCGAAAGGGAGCGTCTTTACCATGCACCACCTGGAGCACCGCCCCTGCTCCCCCTGGTGGTGCAGAGGGCCACCTGGAGTGATGAGTCTCACTGATGGCCACCCTCTGGATTGTATGAGGAGCCCAGCAACACACCTCTGTGGTCTTCCTTCCCAAATCTGTAGCGTCAGTCTCATCATGAGAGAAGCATCAGACAAAGCGCGAGTACTGGGCAGTGAGCACATACCTGATCACTACGCCTCAGAACCGCCAAGCTCATGACAACAAGGAGAATCTGAGAGGCAGCCGGGGTATTGTCTGCTTTGTGGTTAATGGAGGACCTCCCAGGACTTTACTGCCAAGTCCTTACCTGTGGCAGCTGGGGACCCACCTTGCTGCCCCATCTGAGCCACGAGCACACACACTGACGAGCACCCAAGCAACCAGAGTTTACATGGGGCTTTCAGATGCCATGGCGCATTCTTATTGATATGCCTCCTTTTACAAATGTTTTCTCAGAGAAATCATCTTCTCCCCTAACTCTGGTCAGTCCCTGGAACGCGCCTAACTTACCCTAAACAATATATAGTGTTGTGAAGACCGCCTTTCAAGAACATCCTGAGTTGCACAGAGGATTATAATTGGGTTCTGGGAAGCCATGTCACTATTTCTCTTTAGTTCTCTGTACCCCTTAGACGTTCCCCGTGTCATTTGGTCTGTCTTCACTTTTAGAGACCCCAGCTTATCCTTACAGGTAGAAAAGGACACTGGCCATTAAATCACAGAGTTAGACGTGGTCTGATGACAGAACCTGCAGAAATGATTTAGTCCAGGCGCCTGGCACCGTATATCTGTCACGTTTCCATCCGGGTTCACCTTGCCCTTCTCATGTTTCATGTGGTGGCAGATTACCCACTCCCACCCAGGATGCCGAGTGCAGGAACACCTCCCATCACTCAAATCTGTGATACAGCAACCCCTCAATGAGCCTCATGACTGTATCTCCATGTCTCAGGTCCCCTCCTGAACTGCTCAGGCAATTTCAACTCCCTGCTCTTCATTCTGGAAACTCATATTTAAACCCAGATTGGTATCTCTTCTCCAAGTTCAGTTGTCTCTTTGCTACTACCTGCAACTCTCTGATATCGGGCAATATCTGACTGATCCCAGTTTTATCAGATACATCAAAACAGGGCAATTAGTTGGATAGAACCATAAATTCCAAAGATGATCAAATAAACTCTTTGTCTTAAATATCCGATGAGCAGAGATCTTTATAAAACACAGCATGCATTTGCATTTTAAAAACCTAGGTATTTATAGCTGCTCTCAATACGCCCAGAATCAGGGGACGTGAGCCAATTGAAAAGATTGGCTCATCCTAGAAATCTAGCAGCTTGAACTTGGTGAGTTCCAGAAGAACTCCTAGTGCTCCCCAAGCTGGACTGTGAAGATCCTTGTACTCCTTCATGTTAAGAGGAGGACAGCATCGTTCAGGCCTGTCCTCCTACAGAGGACACTGGTGCAAATCTGGTAACATTCCTGGTTACCAGACACATTTCAAACTGGGGTTTTCTTTCAATCATGCTCCAAAGAAAAGAAGGCCGTTTTGAAGTTGGTGTACTGATGCTCAGAGTAAGTTCACAGGTGGCGAGGGGGTGGGGGTGAAGCGAGGTGACATGCGCGGAACCCTGAGCACCAAGGCGGCCAACTTGCTTTTTAGATAGTGGATTCCATACATAGTTTAGAAAACTTCTCTCCCTCAGGAATGATACTAGGTGTACTTTTATGTCTCTGTCTCATTTAAACTTGACCGTTACCCCATGCCATGCCCCCAGGGAGTGTCCTCGGGTCCCCAAAGCATTCTGATTCGTAATACCAGTGTGGGCTATGTTTGAAACTGTAGTGTATGGGTAGAAAATTTGAGGTTCAGCAGGACCAGTAGATCAGGAGACGACAGCCATTGAGAGGAGTCTCTTACTCACGTCAGCACACCATGTGGCAGCACCAGGTTTGGTCAGGAGGCAGGAGGACAAGGAGACACGTGTGGGCAGTAGCCTTGATTGTGGTGTCTGTGGGAAGGAATGGACAAGGTTGTGAGCAGGCTTGGGATGGGCCCCTGTGAATAACTCTGCGGGCGCTGGGGTATGGGACTGTCTTCACTCGTTTGGTATGTGATGTTGGGCAATTAGGACAGGTAGATGGTGACCCAAGGAGGACAGCCTAAGGGAATTGGTGGTGGGTGTGTAGGCTCTGCCTTGCTTGGCTGCCATTGGAAATGTGTGCTGTTGAGTAAGTGGGTTCTGTCTCTGTGCATTGCCTAGTCCTAGGAAGGGGGAACCCTCCAGGGTCAGCACAGTCTCCAGATGTCACAGCACCAGAAAATAAAAGCCATGGTTCATACAGACTACAGATGTCATCAGCCTACCCAGAAGGCACAAGACCAGGGACCCCTCGCCCATGACTGCTGTCATGGCATCTCCTTCCAGGCTCAGCAGGTGCATCTCACTCCCCAGGAACCAATGCCCCTCAAAACAGCCCCACAGGCATGGACCACGAGGCCCCAGCAGGGAACCCACCCAGTATTGGACCTATATACTCCGGAGAACTCAAAACCCATGTCTTCCTGGTGGGTATTTCTGGTTCTCCCAAGTCACAGGCACCATCCCAGTCATATGTTACATTGGCATGAACAAGGCTGCCTGTTAGTACACTTTTCCTTCTTCCTCTGTCAAGCTTCTGGGGGGCCAGGTCACATGTTAACTCAGGACTGGGTTCGTCATCACCCAGGATGAGCAGACTCCCACCTTTCCATTCACACCCTCACCCCTCAGCCCTCCGGCAAATGAGAATACAGCCACATGACCGGTGACGAAAGGGAGCCTGGGAAGGGAAACAGACGGCTTGGTCATATTATAGGGTGTTATGTGAGTTTGATGTAGATAGCGAGGCCAGTGTTTATTTAGCTGTTGCACTTTACTGAGCCTTTCTGTGGTCAGTTCATTCGGGCGCTGATAATGATAATAAGCTTGCCACATGCCAGGCCGTTCGTGCCTAGTGACTCATTTGCTATTCAATCACACACACAAAATTCTCTGAGGGAGCATATGTCATTTTCTCCACATAACAGTATATGTCCATGCCATGAAAATATCAAAGCAGACAACAGTGGATTTCACACTCAGGTTGGTGGTGTAGACAGAACAAAACCTGCGTTGCATGAATATGACTGCTGCAAAAATCTGGAATTAACAGAAATGGAATCCAGTACTTTTTTAAGAATAAAACTGCCACTTCAGTTATATTGAGTAAGAATACTTACCACATTTTAATGAAACAAATAGTTTAGTAATAACAGATTTGAAAAATTTCTCCTCAAAATAAATGAATTTGTTTCAGGTCAACTAACCGTCTTTCCTTTGGATTCCTAAAGTAACTATTTATTAGGCATCTATACAAACCTAACATTTAAGAATATTAAATTATTTCAGTAAAACTGTAATAAAAATTTTAAAAATAACTTCACAGTTAGAACATAACATTAGGATTTAAAAATATGCAATGGATTCAAGTTATGCCAAACATTTACTTATGTTAGATGTAATTTGCATTTGTAAAATGATAGATTTTCAGTGAAATGGCTAGTGTACCAGAAACTAATATGTAAATACCACAAATGAATAAGAAATTTGCATACATTTTTTCTACTCATTTACTCCTAAAAACATATCAACACTTTATCTATTTTTCCCTCCCACATCCTTCACGCTCTCTCTCCCTCCCTGTCTCCCTTTCATCCTTCCTTCCCTCCTGTTTGTTTAAAGTTTCCTCACTTAAAATAAATTTGCTGAGAGGACTGAAATTTGTATCCTCATAAAAGCAACTGTTTGGGGTAAGCATTGTTTTATATTATAAGCAGAGTGCAGTGTTTTAGGAGTAAATGATACATTACCAATGGCTGAATGGTTCAACATTCACGTTTCCTGGGGTTATCATGAGACATTTCCTTCAAGATGCTATAAAAGGACCATTTTAAATATTTATGCCATGACCAAGTGGCAGATTCACCATGTTAGAAATTGTTAGGTCAAAACAAGAAAAACGGAGAAAAATAAATGTTGTACCAAAGACTGAAATTTAGAACAATTCATGAATTGTAAGCCAGGCAAAACTTGCCTTGTGAGGACCTCTGCTGAGTCTTGGGGTCCTTCGCCTCGCACTTGGAAATGTAGCCAGCATTGGATGGCAGCCCTCCCTCAGCCTGGCCTCTGAACAAGAGGAAATTTCCCTTGTGCCACAGGTTTGGACATGAACCTAGATAAGTGATGAAACAGCTTCCATGAGTCAGGTGCTGCTTTTGTGATTTCAAAGCTAAAATGACACCCTGGCAGACGTAACATTGTAGGTTTTGGTTCACCGAGGCAGGCAGGTCTTAGCAGGGCAGTGAAAAAGGAACTCAAAGCAGATGATAGGAAAAGGAAAAAAAGTAAGGATTTGGTGTAGGAGTTCTAAGTCCGTGATTCCTGACATTCACCCCCTGAGAAACTAGGGCAAACGTTCTGTCAGTTTCCACATAAAGAGGGGAGTATTCATGTACAAAAAGAATATATGAATACTTAAATCATTTCCTCTGACAGGTTTTATACTAGATCAGTTTGTCAAGATTCCTAGGATATTGATGTTATCTATCCATTGTTTTTTATACTGGGGGTGCCAAAAAAATGTATGTAGGTGGACACTTAGGTGGACACTTTGGTCAATGTTGCTCAAGCAGTAGTTTGCCATCTCAGAAGTGACTGCATGCTGATGGGAACCACTCTGAGTGCCTCTTGTAATTGCAAACGTCAAATGTGACTTGTATTCATCTTTTGTTATAGATATATATTGAATATTATAATTTTAATACAGCTTTTTCATTTCTTAAAATGTGTATACATTTTTTTGGCACCCCAGTATATATATTTCACAAACATCTTATTTTAAATGAGAGATCAGCTATACTCGTTCATGTACATATTATTTGTGAGTGTTTTCAAACTTTAACAACAGAGTTTGGTTGATGCAGAAAACATATGACCTGCAAATGCTAAAATATTTACTGTCTTGTCCATTAAAAAAAAATCCCAACCCTTATTAGGGTGTCATATTTGGTTTTGAGTTTAATTTGAGGTCTTTTGCCATGGAGAGATTTTTAAATGAGTTTTTACATAGTTATAGAAATCAGTTGTTTTCTTTATGCCTCCCGAGATTTCTCTTTTCATTATCAAGGCCTACTCAAAAATGATTATCTATATGTTGTTATTGATTATATCCTGATATGCTTTCTTCATATGTATACATAAATATGCATGGTACCACTTTTATGTTAAGGGCATTCATTGTTTGGGGATTATATATATGTATAATTCATCATACATATTATATATATGAGCTTAGACAATTAAGTTCGCGAACTCATCCTAGAAAAAGCGCTACCTACCTCATTATTTGGTTAACTGTTTGTCCAGTTGTACAAATTCATAATGAAAAATCTAACTTAATTATCAGACCTTGTGTATATATTCATATTAATGATACACACACACAAATAAAATCACTAATGCATATTGTATTTCCAATCCTGCTAAGTATTAGGAAAAGAAAAATAAACCAGCTGAGTAAACACTGGAAGGGAGCAGTAAAAACTACCATCAGTTGCAGGATATGTGATTATCTCCATGAGAAAAAAATACATATATATGACTCAGCTTTAATAAGAGAATCCAGCAAGATTACTAGGTAAAAGATTAACATGTAAGTGGAACTTAAACATTTGTGGTATTTTTGTACCCTGCAATAATGAAGTTCTAAGTATAAAGCAAAGCATTTTCATTGCAATATCAACTTAAAAGTATTAAAAATGTGGGAATTAAGTTATTTAAGCACATAGAGGTGAACAAAGAAAGCAAACTAATATTATACCTAAATATTATCATTTGGATCTTGGAAAGCATGACTAGTGAACTATAGGACAAAGTGTCATTGACAAATATTTCTACCATCAAAATGCAGGATAAATATGCGTAAAAGTAAAAGTTGATCAATTGAACGCACATTTTTACATTGTCTAATCTTACAACCAAGAAAATAATATGTAGATATGTATGAAACTCCTGCAGTCTTATAAGGAAAATGCAGTGACCAGAACAATTAGGGAACAGAAAAAATGGACACAGGCTAGAAGAAAATTCCACATGCATATTTCCAAGGGGATAAATGTGGAGCGTACTCATAATGCTCACATTCCCTGAGCTCTGATTAGAGGGCTGAATGTGAGCCCTGAACGGTTCACTCGCGATGCCTACAGTAAAATGCCACAACCCATGACATTTTAAGTCAGCAGAATGGTCAGAGAGCAGCCTAAACCAATGTCAAGGTAATTGAAGAAAACCTTTTCATTCCTCTTGGCAGAAACTTCCTGGTTGGGAAAGACAAGGACAAGGACAGGATTCTGAGAATATGCTGTGGTGATGAGAGGCATGATTATGCCCGTGTGCTTGCTGTTGATTTTTTGCGTCGTATTCCTGTGGAATTTCTTTTTCTAGAAGTTCCTTGCAATTTTAGGTTAAAGGCACGTTTGAATATAAACAAATATAAACATAAGTATAGATGGTAGGAAGATGATTGATAGATAGATAGAAAGATAGATAGATAGAAGGATAGATAGATAGATAGATAGACAGATATAGGTAGATAGATAACCACATTGATCTAGATAGGTACATCAGTATACAGGTAGGTGGGTGGATGGATGGAAGGAAGTAGGGAAGGTAGGATGGATAGATGGGTGGATGAATGGATGGATGGATGAATGGAGGGAAGGATGGATGGTGGATTGATGGATGCAAGATGAAAGGAAAGAAGGGGGAAGGAAAAGGAAGGAAGGAAGGAAGGAAGGAAGGAAGGGAGGGAGGGAGGAAGGAAGGAAGGAAGGAAGGAAGGAAGGAAGGAAGAAGTATGTAGATGGATGGGTGGGTATTGGATGGATGGATGGAAGGAAGGATGGATGGACGACAGATGAATGGATGATGGATGGATGAATGGATGGCTAGATAGGTATATTTGTAGATAAATGACATATTAGATGATAGATAGATAGATAAAAAGAGTTTCAAAGTAAATTTTTTGTTCAAGGGATCCCAGAGTTTCCCCAGATACTTCTAGATGCCTGTGTGTTCAGTTCCATTTTCATTATTGAGCTAAGACTTAATTTTTTTGTATTTGATCTCATTCTATTACTGGAGCATTCCAGAAACTATGTGGCATGCCACATTGCAATAGATTGAATACAGAAACAGAGATGAGAGTCCAACTTTATTTAGTCAGACATCAAAGAGATTTGCAAATGGAACATAACACCAATTGTATTGCTACTTTTTCTTTTTTTCTTATTTTAGCAAATGTAGTTATTTTCATAACAATATGTTATAAATGATAAAATGCAATGTGCTTTTGTTATGTGTAAATGAGTTAAGAAAGAAATATAGATTTGTTTTCAGTTTTAATTTCTAATATTGTTGCCATCAAGATATATAACCCTAACACAAATAAAAGGTTTTTAGATTGTCTTCAATAATTTTATGAGGGTTAAATGTTTTTTAAAAAGTTACAGCCACTGAATATCTCTAACATGTATCTTTCATCTGTCTATTTGCATACATACATATGTAAGTATATACCTACATTTGTCTTTAGTACCTGTATTAAAACTTAAACGTTGGTAATTATATTTATAATGTAGTAATAGTAGGGAATTTGGAACATGGGCTCAGCATTCCTAATTTTGCTTTTGTGTCCTAGCTTTGTCACTAAGTTATAATTTTGATAACTTAATCTCTGGGCAAACTCATGTGTATAAAGGTATAATACACCTGTATCAAAATTTTGTAAGTGTTAAATGATTTAACATGCTTAAAGAAACCAGAAAAATGCCTCCTCTGTCATAAGAATACACTATTTTTCAAATTATTTTTATGCCAAATAAACCCATATCGTTTTGTTTTGTCAGTCATTTAGAAAACAGCTAAGGTCAGTAGAAAGCATCAAAAGCTATCTAGGAACTTATCACAAAGATTCTGCTGGAGACATCAGGGCCATGGAGGGAAATGAGGTGATAGTGTCTTCTCAGGTGTGAGCACTGCGGGCTCCTGAGTTCCCTACTCCACGTTCTGCAGTGGGTAAGAGGAGAAAGCTGTGCTGTATTGGACCAAAGGGCTTGCTCAGGCAGCAGCCATAACTGCTTTTTCTGCAAGGGGCAGTGGTCATTCCGTAACGCGGGTCCACACACCTGCCAGGAAGTCTGTGAGTAGCTGCTGCTCTATTATCCTGGCCGCTGGTACATTTCAAGTTATCTCCCTGTGCATCCTGGGAACCACAGATGAATGAAATGTTTGTATGTTCTGCAGAGCAAATGGTTAAATGCCTGCAGAATTCTCACTTTGTGTTTAGTTACATAGGGACCTTCAGCTTGTTTCGTGAAGTTGACATGTATCACTTGGAGGAAAGTGAGTCCAAAAATATGGATGACGGAGTGTGTGTGTGTGTGTTTTCAGATATATATGTACATGTATGATGTATGCACATAGAAGTATATATGCAGATTATATATTACATAAATGTATATATTCCTTCATAGATATATATGTACATAGACAAATACATGTGGAATATATTGTATATCATGAACTTGTTATATATTTTCTGTGATCTTTACATTTAAAATGACTAAAAATTCTTCCCAAAATAACATTACAAAGGAATTAATACTGTTTCAAGGATCCTGCGTCAGGCTAAATCATTTCTCCAGGTTGTCATGGGAATAGAGAAACACAGTTAATTTTGACTCATTGAAGCAGAGCGGCTCAGTCCTGCCTCTTTGCTAACATAACATGTTTTCCCTCCTGTGAGCTCCATGGCATCACATGGCATGACGTTTATTTGCATGCTAGCTCCATCTTCAGGTGGATGATGAGCAAAGGTGATATGGTCCTTTTCCTGGACACTGTGTGGTCAGGGACTGCCTGTGATCAAGTGTTTAAATGTTCACTAAACTATTCCCAACACTTTGATAGGAATGGCTGTATGAAGGGCGGGATCAGGGTTGGTCAGGATTGTTTTGGAGGCAAGTAACAAAAAATGAGCTCAACCTGGAGAGAGAAAGAGAGAGAGAGAGACAGATAGACTCACAGACAGAGAGAGGGAGAGACTGAGAGACAGACTCACAGACAAACAGATTCAGAGAGAGAGAGAGAGAGAGAGAGAGAGAGAGAAACAGACAGACTCACAGAGAGACTGAAAGACAGAGACTCAGAGACAGAGAGAGAGACAAAATCTTTTCCAAACTGAAAAGTATAAGTTCTCTGGGTTCAGGCGTCGCTCCATATGGTGGCTCCCAAAATGATCCTCAGAACATTGAACTCGTCTCTCGGTCTCCAGGCGTTTTCTCCCACGTTGACTTTGCTTTTAGGCAGGCTCTTCCTTGGTGTACGTGCTGTCTTGACCACCTCTACCACTGTACCATTCAATTCACCAACTCCAGTGCAAGTAGTGCCTTCTTTATGTTCTGCAGCCCCCACAGATCTGGAATTTGCGGGGATGGCCAGCTCCAGTCACAGTCTCAACCCTGAATCAATTATTCAGGAGAGAGGCTGCACTAACGGGCAGTCTGGTCCCATGCACCATGGGAACTGGAGAACCACTGGCTCTGAGTTTGGTGGGTGGCCTCTTGAAAAGCAAATCTCTGTTTCAAAGCAGGTAGCCCATCCATGCTTGGCGTGCATTGGTAGCAGATAAGCTCTCCGGATCCACGTGAGAGTGAGATTTGAAAGGGTCCACTGCTGAGGGTCGTCTCCCTCCCAGAGGACACGGGATATTCCCCAGCCCTGTGGAACATCTGGAATATGGCCTGGGAACTCACCTGTGTAACGAGCCTCTGAGCAGATCCTGTCACACTGCAGTTGGAACGCGTACTCTCACAGGCTCTTGGCATTTTCTTAGCCAGGGTTACGTTCGGGCTTTCTGTAGTAATTCAGGCATGAAATACAACTGTCACAGTACTGTTTGTCTCCCTCCATTCGAGCTGCTATAACAGAATACCACACACTAGGTGGACTGTAAGTAACAGAGGTTTATTTCTCGCAGTCCTGAGGCAGGAAGTCCGTGATCAGAGCACCGGCAGATTCAGTTTCTGGTGAGGACCCACTTCCAGGTCATAGGCAGGGTCTTCTCGCGGTGTCCTCACATGGTGTAAGGGGCAAGGGGGCTTTCTGGGGTCTCTTTATAAGGGCACTGATCCCATTCCTGGGGCTTCCATCCTTATGACTTCATCGCCCCCCAAGATACCACCTCCAAGTACCATCCCTTTTTTTTTTTAATTTTGTTAGTTTCAGATATACAGAACAATGCAGTAGTTATCCTTTTCACCCTCACAAAGTAATAACCCCCCTCCCCCCATCTACTGCCCTTCCACCCCCGATATCATGCGTATCTATTACAATTCCATTGATTCCATTCCCACTCTCTACTCCATGTCCCGTGACTATATGTACATATAATTATAGTTGACATACATTATTATTCAACATCACCTTCAGATATACAATGCGGTGGTCAGGCCTCTACACCGACTATGAAGTTGTCTCCCCAACAAGACATGAGTCCATTTGGCCCCCTAAAAAATATTTGCAACATTATTCATTATATCCCCCAGACTGTTACCAATATGTATTGTCTCATCCCTTCCCCTTCTCCTTCATCCCCACCCCCTCCCAACTAGCAACCTTCAGTTTTTCCTCTGTGTCTCTGAGACTATTTCTGTTTACATTTCTCATTCAGTTTTTTAGAATCCACGTAGAAGTGAGACCATATGGTATTTGTCTTTCTCTGAATGACTTATTTCACTTAGCATAATGTTCTCTAGGTCCATCGATATTGTTGCAAATGGTACTATTTCCATCTTCTTTATAGCTGAGTAATACTCCATTGTGTAAATGTACTGCAGTTTCTTAATCCAGTCGTCTACTGATGGGCATTTCGGTTGTTTCCAAGTCTTAGCTATTGTGAATAGTGCCACAATGAACGTATGGGTGCATATATTTTTTCGGATTAATGTCTTGGGTTTTTTGGATAAATACCTAAGAGTGGGATTGCTGGGTCATTTGGTAGTTCCATTTCCAGTTTTTTGAGATACTTCCATACTGATTTCCACAGTGGCTGCACCAATCTGCAGTCCAACCAGCAGTGCACCAGGATTCCCTTTTCCCCACAGCCTCGCCAGCACTTGTTTGTTGATTTACTGATGATAGCCATTCTGACCGGGATGAGGTGGTATCTCATTGTGGTTTTTATTTGCATTTCCCTAATGCTAAGTGAGGTTGAACATTTTTTCATATGCCTGTTGGCCATCTGTATGTCCTCTCTGAAGAAATGTCTCTTCATATCCTCTGCCCATTTTTCAATTGGGTTGTTTGTTTTTTTGGCATTGAGTTGGATGAACGTTTTATATATTTTGGATATTAACCCCTTATCAGATATCTCGTTGACAAATACCTTCTCCCATTCAGTAGGCTTCCTTTTTGTTTTATTCATGGTTTCTTTTGTTGTGAAAAACTTTTAAGTTTGATGTAGTCCCATATGTTCATTTTTTCTTTTACTTCCCTAGCCCACGGGGATGTATCAGTAAAAATATTGCTCAGGGTAATGTCTGCAAATTTAGACCCTATATTTTCTTCTAGGAGTTTTATTGTCTCAGGTCTTATATTTAAGTCTTTAATCCATTTTGAATTTGTTCTTGGATATGGCCTAAGGAGGTGGTCCAGTTTCATTTTTTTGCATGTGTCAGTCCAATTCTCCCAGCACCATTTATTAAATAGACTATCTTTACCCCAATGTAAATTCTTGCTTCCCTTGTCATAGACTAACTGCTCGTATATGCCTGGATTTAATTCTGGGCTCTCTATTCTGTTCCATTGATCTATGTGCCTATTTTTATGCCAGTACCATACTCTTTTGACTACTGTGGCCTTGTAGTACGTTCTAATGTCTGGAAGAGTGATCCCCCCGACTTTGTTCTTATTTCTCAGGATTGCCGTGGCTATTTGGGGTCTTTTTTGGTTCCATATAAATTTTGGGATTATATTTTCTATTTCTGTGAAAAATGCCCTAGGTTGTTTGATAGGAATTGCATTGAATCTATATATTGCTTTAGGCAATATGGACATTTTAACTATATTAATTCTTCCTATCCATGAGCATGGAATGTTTTTCCATTTGTTTGTATCTTTTATTTCTTTCTTTAGTGTCTTATAGTTTTCTGAGTAAAGGTCTTTTACTTCTTTGGTTAAATTTATTCCTAAGTATTTTATAGTTCTTGAAGCGATTGTAAACGGAATTGTTTTCTTAATTTCTCCTTCCGATAGTTTATTATTGGTATATACAAGTGCAAATGATTTCTGAGTATTTATTTTGTATCCTGCTACCTTATTGAATTTGTCTATTAGTTCCAATAGCTTTTTGATGGAGTCTTTGGCGTCCTCTATATATAGTACCATGTCATCTGCGTATAGTGACAGTTTTACTTCCTCCTTGCCAATGTGGATGCCTTTTATTTCTTTTTCCTTTCTGATTGCTGTGGCTAGAACTTCTAGGACTATGTTGAATAAAAGTGTAGAAAGTGGACAGCCTTGTCTTGTTCCTGACCTTAAATGGAATGGTTTTTAGCTTTTCCCCATTGAGTATTATGTTAGCTGTGGGTTTATCATATAAGCCTTTATTATGTTGAGATATGATCCCCCTATTCCCACTTTGCTAAGAGTTTTTATCATAATGGCTGCTATATTTTGTCAAATGCTTTTTCTGCATCTATTGATATGACCATATGATTTTTATTTTTATTTTTGTTGATGTTGTGTATCACATTAATTGATTTGCAGATGTTGAACCACCCTTGCATATTAGGGATGAAACCCACCTGGTTATGATGTATGATCTTCTTAATATATTGCTGAATTCTGTTTGTTGAGGATTTTTGCATCTATGTTCGTCAGAGATATCGGCCTGTAGTTTTCATTTTTTGTACTGTCCTTGTGTGTTTTTGGAATCAGGGTGATAGTGGCTTCATAGAAAGAGTTTGGGAGCCTTCCCTCCTTCTGGATTTTTTGGAATAGTTTGAGAAGAATAGGTAATAATTCTTTTTTGAATGTTTGATAAATTCACTTGTGAAGCTATCTGGCCCCGGGCTTTTATTTGTTGGGAGCTTGTTGATTATTGACTCAATTTCCTTGGTGGTAATCAGTTTATTCAGATTTTTGGTTTCTTCTTGAGTTAGTTTTGGAAGGTTGTATGCTTCTAGGAAATTATCCATTTCTTCCAGATTGTCAAATTTGTTGGCATATAATTGCTCATAGTAATTTCTTAAGATTTTTTGTATTTCTGTAGAGTCTGTTGTTAGTTCACCTCTTTCATTTCTGATTTTACTAATTTGAGCCTTCTCTCTTTTTCTTTTGATGACTCTATGTAGGGGCTTGTCAATTTCGTTTATCGTCTCAAAAACCAGCTCTTGGTTTCGTTGATCTTTTGTATTGTTTTTCTGGTCTCTATTTCATTTATTTCCTCTCTGGTCTTTATTATCTCCTTCCTTGTGCTCCCTTTGGGCTTATTTTGCTGTTCTTTTTCCAGCTCCCTGAGGTGTAAGGGTAACCTGTTGATTTGAGATTTTTCTTTCTTCTTTAGGTAGGCATGCACTGCTAGGAACTTCCCTCTTAGGACTGCTTTTGCTGCGTCCCAGAGATTTTGGGTTGTGGTGTTTTCATTTTCGTTTGTCTCAAGGTATCTTTGATTTCCTCCTTGATCTCATTTTTTACCCCCTCGCTATTCAGTAGCATGTTATTCAGCCTCCATGCATTTGTGAGCTTTCCAGATTTTTTCTTGTAATTGATTTCTAGTTTCATCGCATTGTGGTCAGAGAAAATGCGTGATATGATTTCAATCTTTTTAAATTTATTGAGACTTGTTTTGTGGCCTAACATGTATGTGCATCTTAGAAAATGATCCATGTGCATTTGAGAAGAATGTATATTCCGTAGCTTTGGGGTGAAATGCTCTGAAAATATCGATTAAATCCAGCTGGTCTAAAGTGTCATTTAAGGCCACTGTTTCCATGTTGATTTTCTGTCTGGAAGATCTGTCCATTGGTGACAGCGGGGAGTTGAAGTCCCCTACTATGATAGTGTTACTGTTGATCTCTGTCTTTATGTCTGTCAAAATCTGTTTTATATATTTAGGGGCTCCTATGTTAGGTGCATAGATGTTTACTAGGGTTATGGCCTCTTGTCGAATCAATCCCTTTATTATTATGAAGTGCCCTTCTTTGTCCTTCATTATGTTCTTCAATTTAAAGTCCATTTTATCTGATGTAAGTATCGCTACTCCAGCTTTTTTCTTGGTTCCATTTGCATGAAATATTTTACTGCATCCATTTACATTCAGCCTGTTTGTGTCTTTTGATCTGAGGTGAGTCTCTTGTATACAGCATATGGAAGGGTCTTGCTTTCTTATCCACTCAGCCACCCTATGTCTTTTGATTGGAGCATTCAGTCCATTTACATTTAATGTGATTATTGATAGGTGTAGTTATTGCCAATTTGTTATTTGTGTTCCTGGTCTTTGTTAGTTAGTTTGTTTTTCTCTTTCCTCTGCTTTAAGCAGTCCTTTTAACATTTCCTGCAATGCTGGCTTGGTGGTAATGAATTCCTTTAGCTTACTCTTTTCTGGGAAGCTCTTTATCTCTCCTTCAATTTTAAATGATAACCTTGCTGGATAAAGCAATCTAGGTTGTAGGCCTCTGTTTTTCATCACTTTGAAGACCTCCTGCCACTCCCTTCTGGCCTGCAGTGTTTCTGTAGAAAAGTCGGCTGATAATCTCATGGGGGTGCCCTTATATGTAACTTGCTGCCTGTCCTTTGCTGCTTTTAGGATTCTGTCTTTGTCTTTAACCCTTGCCATTTTCACTATAATGTGTCTTAATGTGGGCCTGTTTGGGATCGCCTTGTTTTTTTAGAACTCTCTGCACTTCTTGTGCTTGTATGTCAATTTTCTTTGCCAGTTTAGGGAAGTTTTCAGACATTATTACTTCAAATATGTTCTCGACCCCTTGCTCCCTCTCTTCTCCTTCTGGTATTCCTATGATGCGCATGGTGTTGCGTTTGATGTTGTTGCCTAGCTCTTAAACAAATTTCAATGTTTTTTATTCTTTTTTCTTTTTGTTTTTCTGCTTGGATGATCTCTGCTATTTTGTCTTCTAAGTCACTGGTTGAATCCTCTGCTTCATCCAATCTACTAGTAATTCCATCGAGTTGTTATTTAATTCAGAAATTGAATTTTTTATTTCTACCTGGTTGTTTTTCATGATTTCTCTATCCTTCTTTTCATTCTCATTAATTTCCTTGAGCATTCTAATAATCAGTGTTCTGAACTCTGTCTCCAATAGTTTTTTTTACCTCTATTTCCTCTAATTCCACAGATTCAGGAGGCTTCTTCTGTTCTTTTATTTGGGATGTGTTTCTTTGTTTCCCCATTCTGGCTTACTCTTTGTGTTTACTTCGATGAAATAGGTAGATTCCCTAGGTCTCTCAGTCTTTTCTGGGTAGACTTATGTGGTATATGTCCTTCTATTTGAATTGCTCAGACTCCCGTGTGTGTATACCAGAGGTGTTCCTTGTGTTATGTGCCTTCTCCTGTTGAGGTCTAGTTTTTATTGCTTTTGGCTTGTCAGTAGGTGGGCTTGACTCCCAAGCTGACTAGCCATGAGGATTAGCTGTGTCCAAAGTTTATAAGCTGTTGTTTGAGGGTTCACCTTCTGATAGGCTTGGCCCCAAGGGGCTCTTGTGCCTGTAGCAATTTCCCTTTGAGTGTGAATCTTGTAGGTCAGACCCTGTAATGCTCTGGTTTTATCTAAAGTTGGTCTGTGGGTGTGATGATTCTTGTGCTTCTTTGGCTGGGCCCCGCTGCAGAGTGTGTTTTAGGGAAAAACAGATCAACAAGCACGACCACAACAGACACGAAAGGTAATCAGATACTCTCTGATGTACAAAACAACCATCACCCTACACTCAACATATATGGAAAATATCAATCATACACAAGGAGAAAACAAACCAACAGAAACAAAACAACAGCGAGAAAAGAAAAAAGAAAACAAAAAACAGGGAACAAATAATAGAACAAGATAAAATAAAATATAAACTAAAAAATAGAATGAACGCGAGAAACAGTATAGCAATACCTTTAAAACAACAACAGCAACAGCAAAAGAAAAAAAAAGAAAATAAACTTGCAGAAAAAATGGAAGGGAGGAGGCAAATCAAGCTACGACAAGGAAGCAGGAAAGAAGGGAGAGAGGTTAGAAGAGAAGGAAAGAAAGAGAGAAAAATGAAGAGAAAAAAATATATATGTCTACACCTGCATATATATGGACATATATATCCACATATATGCTTCTTTATATACGACTGTATAAAAAACTGAAATTACAAATGAAATAGAAAAATCCAAAAACAACCAACACAAGCAATCAATGAAAAAAGAAACACCCCAAAACATCTAAGAGAACCCAATTAACAATAACAGTATAACACACCAAAAGAGAGAAACCCAAACCAAAAACAATCAAATGATAAATTAGATTGGCACATTATTAATTTATCAGAATTAATATAGAGTTAGAAAAATCGTACTAGAGACCGAGTATTTGTTATTTGGGTTAAATACTAACACTCAGAAAGGGATGGTACTGAGAGGAGGAAAAAAGGCGGCGGTGAGGAGGACGCCCCGAGTTCTCCCCGGGAAAGCACAGCAACTTGAGCAACGCGCGCAGCAAACAAACCTCCAAGCACGCTGAGCAGCGAAGGGACTCCCACGCCGAGTACTTAAAGTGGGGGCCCGGCGAGTGGGGAAGAGGGAGGCGAGGCGCGTGGAGGCACGGCCGCACCCGCGGCTGCCGAGACTCGGGGTCTCCGAGGGCGGCTCGCTGCCTGCTCCTCCAGCCCCGCGAAGGCAGAACAGAGAGAGGAGGGCGTGAGGGGAGGGGGGCGCAGTCCATCCACGCCCGCAGCTGCGGGGCAGTGGGAACCCAGCACAAGGTGGAGTGGCTTGCAGCGCCAAGGCGGCTCGGCCTCTGGGCCGACCCTCCCGCCCACCGAGAGTGCGACAGGAGCCCCAGGGCGCGCAGTTTCTGAGGCAGAAATGTCAAAGGAGCCAGCAGGAGAAGAGGGAAGCGAGGAGCGTGCAGACGCAGCCCGCACCCCACAGCCGTGGAGACACGAGCTGCCTTGCCAGGGGTGGCTCCTGGAGAGCAGCAGGGGCTCTGCGGGAGCCTCAGAGGGTTTTTTTTTCTTTTTCCTATTTTTTTCTCTGTTTTCCCCTTTTCTCTCAGATAGGAAAAATAAACTGCTTAGATAAGTGCACACCGCACCCTCCCTCAGAATCCTTGCCCCCCACCACCAGAGCCTGAGGCTGACCCCTGAAGAGAGGAGTAAGTCAGAACAAAGATGCTTCCACTCCCTGGAGGTTGAGAAATTTGCATGAGAATAGGCTGCAGGAGGGAGCTACTAAACACCCTGTCCCCGCCCCCACCTCTCCTGGGCGGCTTGGGAAGCAGAACAACTTTGGCTGCTGAGGCCTAGGCAGGCCTACCAGCAGCTCTGAAATCTCCACCCCCCCACCTCCAACAGCCCCAGCGGAAAGAGCACCCGAAGGCGCACATCCAGTCCTCTGGCTGCGCAGAAATCAGAGTGCCTCTGGACAGGCAGGAGCAGGAAAAACACTGACTTTGTAAAAAAACTAATAATCACACCTCATAACTCCACTCATCTAAAATAGACCTGCATTACCAAGCTCACTCTAGGTGCCAGGCAGCTGGCTCTGTCCCCACAGGACACACAGGACTGTGTGTATAGCAGAGGAAAACTTGGGGAGAGCTTGGCGGACTTCAGCCAAGATTGGCACTGGTTATTTCTTGTTTTTTTCTCCCCCTTTTTTTTTTACATGGGCTTTAAGATAAGCTATTTGCATATCTTTCCAAATTACATTTTATGTGTTTTTAGATAAGAAAGTCTTCATTTTTAAGACATACATTTGCATTGCTTCATCATGCTGAGCTTTTGTTTGTAATGTGCCGAGATGTGAAACTTCCGGTAAAACTTGGTCCTTAGCTTGGAAACTGGAATAATTTTGGGATCTAAAAGTCTTAAATTCTGGCAACACTTGAGTGAATTACAAGCCATTTAGGGAAAAAAATACAAACAGAATTAAAATGATTGAAATAAGATTTACCTCTCTAGTGTAGTTGAATACGAACATTAACGTTTCCAAGGAAACGGGTTATGCTCTTTTGAAAAACGAATACATTTTTTTCATTATGCAAAACCTTATATTAAGTTTTATCATTCTCTTTGAACTATATTATTGTCATCTTACAACTACTCAAAATGTAAACAGTGGATTGCAAGCCATCCAATATGTTCATGTTATAAAAGCAACTGCTTTCTAAATTGTGGATTTTTTTTTTGAGGACATACACACAAAATGCTTTCTTAATAATAGGACCCTGATACTTAGTGCTTTACATATTCAGCACTCGTATGTTACTTTGATGTATTTGTGATTGATTTAAAAAAATAATATTGGAGCCAGCTGAACGCTTCTCATGCAAGATTGGTGGAGAATTCCAATTTATTTGTTCAGGGCTTTCCTTTTGTGTCTCTCCTAGAGGCTGGTGATGTTTCTTTCCAGACACAGATCCACGACATCCTGGTTCGGAATTAGTAAGGTCCTTTAGACCATGGTCATTGTGAGGAGCAGGTTTGTTACTAAAAGCAATGTCTTTAGAAAATACATAAATATATAAAAGGAGTTCAAATGGAGCAACCAAATAATAACAAATAATTGGCCAAACCAATGAACATTAAATATCCTAATTTGTTGAATAAAAAAACTTTTTATTAAAAAAAAGCCTATAAGGGCCGGCCGAGTGGCTCAGTTGGTTAAGAGCTCGCTCAAGAGTTTGAGCTCTAAGCAACAGCGGTTCGAGTCCAGCCCGAGCTGAGCAGCCGCTGAGCTGCCAACAGGTAGCAGGATGGCTCAGCTAAAAAAAAAAAAAAAAAGCCTATAAATACCTTAAAGTCTTTGAATGGAAAAACCAGGGCATTAAATGATGTTCTGAATATACCTGTAAGAGATTTATATGTTTCATTTTTTACCCTTCTTTTACCATTTATAATTGATTTGATTTTCCTTTTTACATTTAATTAATATTAATTTAATTAATATAACTGTCCTCGCGATTTGACACAACACTGTCACTTTCAACGAGGAATCATTGAAATCAGACATCATGACCTGGAGTCCAGTGGTATTTAAAAAATAATTAGGTGTACTGTCAATGAGGATAATAGCATCTGACGAAAAGGAATAAAATATGCCTGAACAAAACCTCCAATCACATGTAAGTGTGAAACGCCATCAGGACAAGACAATGATTTCATCCTTGGGTCCGCTTCTCTGGCTAATGGAGGTAAAAGGATGGAAGCAACATCATACGAGGATGCCCAAAGATGTCCTGGAGATACGAGCCAAACAAGGAAGTCATCTCCACGATCAGGACACCTGCCATGCAAACATGGTGAGGTTGGAGTCCTCAGGCAGGATTTGGTCTGGAAGCAGGTCAGAGCTGACCCTCTGCAGGAACAGCTATTATCAGTGCTGCACAGAAGGTTGAACTTGAGGTAAGGGACTCCTTGAAAAAGGTCAGATATAAGGGAAAAGAAAAGTGCCTACTAGTGTCCAGGGCTAGGCTTGAAAGAAGCTTCAGAATAGTTTGGATGCAGTCATCCTCAGGGTCCCAGGTGGAACATCTAGAACCCAGCCACGCCTCAGTGGGTGCAGAGAATGGAGCTGGCATACCCACCAAGCCCTATGACAGGAGGTCACTCCACCCCTTATGATGTGCCAAGGGTGTCTACAAGACTGTGGGGGTATAGAGTGGGGGTATAATCTGGTTGTCTCAGAGGACACAGTCAGTAGCTTGCAAGAAACACTGGCCTGTAAAAGTTAACTTTAGGTAAGGTAGTGGGAGCTTTCAAGCTGTTATATTTCATAATTTCTTGTTCATACTCATCTTTAAAAATGTTTTTAATTGAACTGTAGCACAAGCAGAGATAAGGTTACAAATACTATAGTGTTATGTGTTACATGCTATTGCATTGACCCCGACTCCTGGTGATGCTGTGAATAAGCGACACCTACACTGTCCTGTCCTTGCCAGCCCTGCTCAGCTCCTGGAGACTTAGCCTGCCGCCTCTTTTATGGAGTCCACTCTTCTCCTGTTTGGCCTTCCTCTTTTCCCCAGCATAACTGTCTTTTTCAAAGAACCCTGCCTTCTCATGCCGTTCCCAAAGTAGGAGCGCTTTAGTGTTATCATCCTAAGTGTACTGTGGAATGATTTTTTTGCGAAGTGTAGCACACAAACTATGAAACAAATAATTTCAAATTAAGAAACAGAACATTATCACCACCTGAGAGACCGCTTTTCATTCCTCTTCCAGCAACTGCCCCATTGCCAAGAACCAGCTTGACAGCCGGGGCACCTGGATGATCAGGCCAGGAACCCACCGAATGGTCCCTGAGCAGGACTGATCTGCGAGAGGAAATGAGAAAAGAAAGAATGGCATAGACGCCGAAGTTGGGATTAGGAGGGTCACTGACTGCTGATGGCAGCCAGGACAAATTTTATTAAAAGGCATAGTGCTTATATAGAGAGCAAGTTCCTCTTTTACCAGGAATAAATCTTATCTATGCATAGGGTTTTGGTAGGGGGTTTTTGGGGGAATGAGGAACCAGTGTTCCTGACTTAGGGTTTTGGAGGTGAGATAATGTCTTGGCAACAAGTTACATGATCACATAGCATAGACTAATAATAGATTTTAAGCAAAGTGAAACTGAGGCAAATAGCAACTGTCAGCAAGTCCATGATGGAAAAGTCCCAAAAGTTCATAAGTCCATAGACAGTGACATCTGAGGGTCTGGTGGTTGTGGTTTAGGAGCTTCTGCTTTTCCAAGGCACAGGGGGTGAGCTGGGCGTTGTTGGGTTACTGATTTTAGCAGTTCCCTTTTTTGCTGTTCAGCTAACAAGCAGCTTTGCAGTCTTTTTCTCAGCACACAGAACTTGGGGGTCTTTAGCCACCTGCCATTCTCCACCTGCAGTCAACCTGGAGTCTCAGTACTCTGAGATGGCTCCCAACACCCCATAGTAACCTTATTTGTGATATCTGCCATCATAGATGCAGCCTACCTGATTTGAGAATCATCCATGTCTTTCCATGTAGTTTTTGAGTCCATTCTAATGCTTGTTCATTCACTTTGCTTGTATTCAGTTGCATGAATATACCAAACAGTTATTTACACTTTCTTGGAGATACACATTTGCATTTTCTAGGCTTGGGGCTAATGTGAATAATGCTGGTGTATATAACACTTAGGTATATGTCTTATCATAAAGATACTTGCTCAATTGTGTTGTTATTTCACATTGTGATTAATTTTGTAATTGTCTATGGGTTTTAAGGTAGAATATCATAAAGGTAATATTTATTTTGTACTCTGACAAGGTCATCAGAGAACTCGTGGTTATACACTTTGCCTGTTAAAAAGAAAGAACATTAGCACTATTCAGATAAAATTGTAAAGCAAAAGTTAACTTTAAATTGTGGGGCTGACATGAAATTGGTAAATCTATAGTGGTTTATGGAAAGTATCATAATGGCATTTTAGAAACAACCACCCAAGTGAGTTTTTCTTTATTTCATTCCAATTCATACAATCTTAAATGTCTTTGGACCTCTGAAGTATTGCATGGTAAAGCATTTCTAGTTTAGATAATGGTATTTTTAAAAATTCAGTAAGTACCCGGAAACCAAGAAGAAAATTCTGCGGGTGTGTTTAAGGTATAAATGTTAGACATAGCCTCCCGTTTGCTATCATGTTACAAACCTGTGAGCTCTCTGTGGGAAGAACAGCATCCAGAGCCTATGTAGAATGTTACTATGGAGAAATCTATGTAGAACTGTACTATATAGAACTCTCCTCTGTAGAATTTTACTATATAGAACTCTACTATGTAGGATGTTCCTATGTACAACACTCCCATGTAGAACTCTACTATGTAGAACTCTATTATGTAGAACTCTACTGTGTAGAACGCTACTATGTAGAACTATTGTGTAGAACTTTACTACATAGAACTCCACTATGTAGTACTCTACTACATAGAACTCTACTGTATAGAACTCTAGTGTGTAGGATGGAACTCTGTTGTGTAGAACGCTACTATGTAGAACTCTATTGTATAAATGCTACTTTGTAGAACTCTACTGTGTAGATCTCTATTGTATAGAACTCTACTATGTAGAGCTCTACTATAGAGAACTCTATTGTGTAGAAGTTGACTATATAGAACTCTACTATGGAGAACTCTCTTATGTAGAACACTCCCATGTAGAATGCTCCCATGTAGAACTCTACTATTTAGAATGATCCTTTTTTGTATTGGATATACGCAAAGACTGTAATAAACTCTAGTACATTAGCTAACGTATAAGTAACCTTATATTTCAAAGGGGTACATGCTAAGAAAATGAACATTTAGACCAGGGCATGGGGACTTCTCTTGGGGGGAGAGGGTTGCAATGTAAATAGAAGGTAGTGTTTGGGCATATCCATAGGAAATGGAGGAGTTGGACCAGCAGAAAACTGTGGGACAGGAGTCCCCCAGTAGAAGAATGAAGAAAGCAGTTACTTATCAAACTAGTCAGTTGCTATCCCGTAATGTCACTGAGCTCTTTGAATTGCAACTGTATTATTTTATTAGTTGTCAATCAATTCTGTAGAAAAACAAAGACTAGGCAAAAAATGTTTTCCCGAACATATATATTGGGTTGTCAGAAAAGTCATGATGCATTTTTGCAATGAAAAACATAGAAAAAATATGTCATGACTTTTCCTACAAGCCAATACATTTTATATGTAACATATAATTTATACAATTATGTATAATGCATAGTATGTGTTATGTTTTTATATCTATGTATGTAACATTTATATAGTTATATAATAACATAACAATATATAACACAATTATATATAATATATGATATAACAATATGTTTATATAAAACATAATATATCTTATATATAATATAATGATAGTATAGGCATATAGTATAATGTAATAATATAAATATAAAAGTACATGTTTTAAATATTTATAAATATAATATATATTAAATATGTAACATTGCAATATATGCAATACATATATATACATACACTTGCCTTTGTTTTCCTCCCAGTACGATGTTTCATTATTAATTTCACGAAGTAAAAACTATTAATCCTTGTTCACCCATGGTGATTTGGGTTAACAGAATTTTTTATTAAACAACACCAAGTTTATAATTGTCATTTTCTTTGTCATAATAAAATAATTTTTAAAATTTCTGACCAGGAAATATATATTAGTTTTATTTAATCTCCTTTTTAAAGTGAACTATTTATGATAAAGATAGATGACCTTTGGCTGAAATTAAATATCAAACTCTGGTCCTCGTGTTTAATAGAAGGAGTTCATTTTAAGATTCCTGAAGGAAGAAATGAGCCTACATCTCATATATGTAAAGAACATGGCTATGAAGTAAGTTTTCTTGGCCAGGATGCTATTAGTAAGCAGATTATTTTAACATATCATGAAACTAATGGAATGAATATGTTATTCTAAAGCTAAACCACATCAGAGAACTAGATACATTTAGTGGTGTCAAGAAAAATACTAATTTCTCATGTTGAATGGATAGAACTAAGATACCAGTATAGTGAAATTTTGTTTTTTATATTGTGGCTAATTAGTTATTTAGATCCAACTTCCTGCTAAAACATCTTGAACTTTGGGGAAAATGCCCTTGAAAGACATAATTGTTCTCAAGAGTAGAAGAATAATTTCAAAGTTGAAAGTTCAATCATGAAGAAATAAGAAAAAATAAAATCGTAAATACTACCAAAAATTTTTATTGGAATAGTGACAATTATTTTAACAACTTCGTTCCCCAACTGAAAATTGGATGTGTGAAGCTACTGGGATGGTGTCTTCACTGTGCTAAATTTACAGGGTAGGAGACATGATATAAATACCATTTTCTTTCCAAGTCAAGTATAATTATTTTGTATCATGTGCCATTATGAACTTACCAAGGATCATTTCTTCCAGCATGAAAATATGGAAATCTGTGCTGTTGTAAAGGAAAATAAATTTGAGAAAGAATAATCTTTATTACTTCTAAGTGGAGAAATTAAATTTAATCAGAAAACTAATAAAAACACTTTTTTCTAAAGCATTTTTCTTGTTAGATTTGGTTGTGTATGTGTGTGTGTTCATATTTTATTCGCTTCTTAGTGGATGTAGCAGCAATTTTAGGATGCTTTCAAAAAGCTTATTCCAGTGAGGACTAGAGCAGCCTTTTAATTGGATCATTGTCATCTTTGAGGAAAAAGTTCTAGCATAGAAATATACTGCTATAAATTAACAGAACTTCCCTCAAACCTCACTAGGAATAGCTATTGTCTTTTGAGGGGTATGGGGCAACAGGCAGGTGCTGGTTCCTTTAATATAATAAGCAGGCTCAGAGACAAGACACTCTTACAATTTAGAGAATTTTCTTTTAGAATGTGTTTTGTCTGAAACTGTTTATTCTAGAACTGGGCCCTTTTCCTGTTTCGAAGAAACTGCAGAAACCAATGATGTTGGTTGTGGATGAATTGATGTGGGTTTGGAGAAGGAAAGATACTGATTAGTACCTTTAATGGTAATATCTTTGTGTATGTATATGTTACATGCAGAAAGGTGTATGTATATGCACATAGATACATTGATCAAGTATGATACATAAATACAGCATACATTTATAGATACATATTGGTGGACGAATCAGTGAGGCTTCAGTGAGATGAGAGAACCACTAGCGCATGAGTGTATATCTTCTATAAAATACATCTGTCTTTAATTGCAAGGAATTGACAGCCCACTGGTGGCTAATGTAACTTCTCTAAGGAGCATAAGCAGGTTATCACAATGGGAGAATCCCATCACAGGCAGGCTGGATCTCGTGGGCATGGATCAAGCTGTTGTCCACAGAACCGCTTTTTCTGTTTCTGTCCAGTCAGAGTCCCTCTGGAAGAAGCAGAAGTAATAGGTGATTGGGAAAATAAATCTGAAGTATCATTTCCCAAATTCCTCGTGTCTTGCATTTTTTGGATTTTACTTCTCAAGAAATACATTCACATCTAAATCAGAGCTTCCAAATCCTCAAGTTACAGTAATGATGCGTCAGACATCTCCGACATCATGGTGAGCTAGTTAGTTCAGAGAAGTTTCTGGTACCCTTCACACCCCAGTATGTGTAATGGCAACATGGCTTCCCTGCCTGTGTGCCAAACAGTGGTGCAAGGACCGCCTGGGAGACAGTGCACTGACAGGAATGAGTCCTGAGAGGATACAATGCATGCAGAGAATTTACTGTTTTTGACCTCGTTTGGTACACAGTTCTGACATCTACACACTGAAATCCACAGTAAAGAGAAAATATGTACCTGCTTCTCTTTCTCAACTCCCCCCCCCCCATTTCATTCTGCTCACTCAATTTTCCTTTTTATTCTATTTATTTTGCTTCAAGCTTTTGTCTGAGCTAGGTTGGAACAAAAAAAAATGAAGATGAATAGAAAGAACAGAAAAATGCTGAAAATCAAATGGTCATTTTACTTTAGTGTAACAAGAAATGCTATTAGATGCCTGGGGGAGAAACTTTGGGAGTAGAAATTCCTGCGGTAAATTCAGAAACGCTCTTCGTTTCTGATAGTTCTGTGTCCTGGCTGCAGAAGGCCATGGGTTGCTCACTTTTCTTTGTGCACACCATAGGGCAGACACTCCACAAAACTATGTCAGCTCATTCAATTCACAAATTTTGATGAATGATTAAAACAGCCACATGGGAACATTACTGAATGGCCCAATCATTTCACTAATACATACACTTATTTTTTGACTGTATCAAATGCCCTATTTCTGTGAATGAATGTCCACGTGAACAGTATGAACTGAGGAACCACGAAAACATGCTGCATTCAGTGTTAAAAAGATTCAGGCTTAAGGTCATCTTCCATGTAAAAACGCAACGTTTTCAACTGATTGCTTGTCAGTGGATACCATAATTTGACTACGTTTCTTAATAACCGCCTAAAATTTGTTGCTCTTAAAGAAGGATAATTAATGTTGGTTCTATCTTGTGGTGGCATACAGTTCTGGCAGTTGCAATTTCTTTCCAGTGTAAAGGACTCAAAAATGAGCCAGTGACTCCTGGAGCCCTAACATGTAGAACCATTCAGCCATCATCTAAAATTTATTTCATCCACAATGTAAGAGGCAGTTTGCTAGAATATAACATTGGTGGTGAGCTTATTCAGAGTAATTTGTAATCACTTTAAAATGCCAAGGAGCTCTTGTAAACAGAAGGGCTTACGTGTAAAATGCTGAAGTTTATATCAGCATCTTATTCAGATTACAGTGGGGATAGACCATTTGCATTAAGGCAATTTGGAGGATCACATGCAACAGTGCTTACGAAAGTGTGTGTACTAGTGGCTTGACTTCATTGAACAAAAGTCATGCAAGGCTGCTATTTAACAATGAGATAGCAACTCACTGTCTTAGGCCTTGTAAAATTGCATGTTATTGATCTTGGACTTTGATCAGTATTGTAAGAAAATGTAACCACCACTCCCTCCTTCTACTCATCAAGTGTTCTCATTCTAACTATGAAGTAAGGGCATTTTTCACATCGCACAATAATGCCAAAAGACTTTCCACAGATCTTGTGTTCAATGATATTGCCATCTTCTATTTATTTCCCAATAGTTAGAAATGGGCTGATCAAATATCAGTAGACTTTCTGATCAAATATCAGTCGCCTTTCTGGTGTCCCAAACACATAAACTTTCTTAGCCATTATGCATATTCTGCATTTATTTTTCAAAGGAACGTAGTATTAAAAATAAAAAAGAAATACAATCGTAATTGAATGTATGTATATTTAGTATACTTCCGTATATACATATTGTCATTACTTAATGTAATTGTCTCAGCCTCTTCAATTGTAATGAGGATGATTTAACTAGCTAGTTGTGATTATTCCCAGGTTGAAATGATCTACATTATCCTATGTAAAGTATGCAGGACACTATCCATATGTTTCTGGGGACTGTGTGTCTAGAGCGTTTCTATAACTCCCCTGTGCATACACACGCTATAAATGAAGCCCTGACATGCCTCTTTCCACCATACCAAACCACCAAGTTTGTGGGTATATGAGAAATGCGAGGTGGCTGGTGGAAGTGTTAGTACAAATACTTACTGGACTTCTGCACCTGAGTGTTGACAGTTGACTTACTTTGTATGGTCCCATTGACTCTATCTACTATTTGCCTTTGGTTTTCTGTTTGTATATTGGTATTTTTTTTAGTTGGTTTCTGTTTGTTCTTTATTTTAATTTCAGCATGTGTGTTTGTTTTATTAAACGATGGACACTTCATTCCCATGGTGATATTTTATTCAGTCAGCCTTTGGACATAGTCCTTTGTCAAAATGTTCATTGTCTATTACATAGGAATTGCTTTGTGCCACCTCACCCTGCCCAAGTTATCGATTAGTATTAGCAAGTGCTATGTTTGAAGCACAAGTGTCAGCAACAGTGAGTCACAGACCAGCCTTTCTCAGATTGTGTTCACTCAATGACAGGACAAGGCTCAGCTTTCTGAAGAATAAGTCACACAGGAAAAGTAAAGAACCATATGATTTCACTGATGTGTGGGATATAAAACTGAAAGCAATAAAGGAACAAGACAAGCAAATGAAGAAACAAAAACTCATGGACACAGACAATAGTTTAGTGGTTACCAGAGGGTAAGGGGGGAGGGGAGTGGTAGATGAGGGTAAAGGGGATCAAATATATGGTGATGGAAGGAGAACTGATTCTGGGTGGTGAACACACAGTGTGATATATAGATGATGTAGTACAGAATTGTGCAACTGAAACCTATGGAACTTTAATAAGCATTGCTACCCCAATGAACTTTAATTAAAAAAAAGTGACTTGATTTTTCTTAATATCCTACAGTAATGCATGAGAAAATGTAGTAAAGTGCAATATACAATAGCATTTTATCAAAGTATGCATTTTAAAGAAAGTGTCTTCTGTAGGACTCCTACTATCCAGTGTCTTGTCTATGTTCTGTCAATTCTGATACTGCATGTGATGTGTCAACAACAGCCTAAGCCTCAAAATTCATCAGGAAGCAGACAGTTCAGTTCATGACGCAGTGAGATTATCTGTCAGTTAAAGGAAATGGAGCACAAACAAGGTGACCAGGAATTGCCAACTGTATCACCTGGTACTAAGTTGTGGGATGAAAAACAAAGCACGGGAGGAACATGGCATACGCCAAGGGTCCTATTTCAGGAAGAGACACTATTCCCATAGAGATGAGTTTGGAGCGAAGCTGTGACAATAGTTGGAAGAGCACATTAAATTTATATCTGTGGAGAAAACATACTGGAAATGAGAACAGAAAATACGAAGGTATTCTGAATTCCTGTTGATAAGTCATTTCCATTTACAGAAATTTTCATATAATTAATACATATAAAATTATTGACCAGTCTCTTTATAATTTTGAAATATTTAAAAATAACTTTAAGAGTATGTTGGATATGATACATTTAAATTAGAAAATGAAGGATAATAAAATAAATTAGATCAATAATAATTGACATATGAATAATGTCTAAAAATATTACTATTGATTTGTCGGAAAAGTCATGATGTATTTTTCTATGTTTTTTATTGCAAAAATGCATCATGACTTTACCCGACAACCCAATATCTAAAAAACCAAAAAACATACTCTTTGTATTTTATTTCTCATGTTACATATGTAAAAATCCAAGACGCGCTGCAATGTATTAGCATGTTGGTGATTCGATGAAGACACATGTGTATGTATAATATAGAAATATACAATGTATATTGCTCGATTGAGAGCACATCAGGCTGCCCAGAGGCATGACGCTGCAAGTTGGGTTGGGACATATTTTCATATGAGCTCATCGGGTCCTGTCCCTAAGGACGTGTTGGTCAGATATAGGGGTTTCCGGGTATGCCGGCCTCACACAATGGATAGATAGGGCAGCCTTCCCTCACCATCTTCTTCTGACTTTCTGTAAGTTGAGTGCACGTCTGAGGACTCACTAATGGAATCTTCTGTACCTCAGCTTCTTTGTGGACAATTCTGTGGTGGCAGATTCCGTTTCTATATTCGCTTTTTGTTACTAACATTGACCACACATACACACATATAGGTATCTAAGATGTCCCCTCTATACCTATATCTAAGTCTGTAATATATAGTCTCTGTAGATATGGATATACATACAATATTTCACAATATTCTAACATATTTATGCCATGTCATTTCTCTCACATTTCCTTAAGGGACTGAGGTTAGAGTCCTCATGTCCCTCACTCTGTACTCTGTTGCCTGTGTGAATAGCCACCGCCGAGTCTGGTATTTCCAGACACATCCTGATGACCAGAGTCAGGATTCCAGATGTACACACTCATTTATACAAGAGAAAGAATTCAGACATCACTCATGACATGTCCATAACTTCCGTCTAAAGCCAAAAAACTCTTCATTAATAATGTCCTTGGAATTTGCAAATTATAGCCCATGGGAAGGCTATGTGTGTCTCAGTCGCTAAAATGTTATCTTCCCTGGTCAATAGTGCTTGGGTCTAGCTTTGTTTTTCTTGGGATGGACCAGATTTCTGTACTGGAGCCCAACCCTGGGAATAAGTTCTAGATCCCGAGTTCCAAATCTCTAAGGTGACAAAGACCTTGTGTATCATGGAAAGCGGATCCATGTGCTCTGCCCGCATAATTTCTTGGAAAGGCCAATGCCCCAAAATTCTAGTGAGTTTTGAACCATCAGTGAAAGGGATACCACTTTAAGTCTTGTGCACTGTGATTGCATCTTCATCCCATCCATGGTATTGTTCTCCCAGGAGGGTCGGGGACCACATGGCGCTATGGGCTGACTGAGCCTAGCGGCTGCCCCATCGTTAACCACTGCTGCTCCTATCGTAAATATCAGCTCTTCTAGTGAGTTTCATGGGGGATGGTGCTGTGGTAGTTCTGACCTCCCCACAATCACAATACGTGGCGACCTAGTCTGTCTCTTTCCTAATCTTAGAGAGGCACACATGTTCCCTTCGGTGTGATGAAACGATGCTTTTTGGAGACTTTTTTCTTGACCAGACCACCTCATCGTAGGACAGAAGAAATATGCATAACCCAGTTCCCTCCCCATGTTGGTGTAAACCTTTTACTCCATCTCACCTTGATGGCTAGGGCTTCTCTGTGTAATACTCGTCAAAATTGTCTCTTATGGGACGTTGATCCTATTACGCACACATTCTCTTGAATGCTGCGTTGAAAATGGTATTCGTGATTTTTTTGAATTCAGCAAATTTTTCAAAGACACTCATGGATAGCGTGCCTATCAAATCAATTTATTTCAACATTTGAAACTCCAGTACAACACACAGGATGTGCATGGTGACTGGGAGAGATGACAGAAGGAAGGAAGTGTGCTTATGAAGAGAGAACAATGATTTAGAAAAGAGCAAGTATCATTTTCTTCATTGATCTGGATTCTATGGAGAAGATGCCATGACTGGTGCTCGATGCCGTATCCTGTAGCAGAGTGAAACAGGGCAAAAGGCTTAGTTGAGTTGACTATGACAGCGTGACAGGGATGAGCCCCAGGATGTACGATGTCAAGGGTTAGAGAGGCTGTTAGTTAACGCAAAGGACAAAATCCATGAGGAACTTAATATTCTGTATCTGTGATATGGGAAAATGTGTTTGGATTTTCTCCAAGGATGTATGTTTGGTGGGCCCCTTCGTGATTAGGATCCATTGCAGGAGTTTCCTGATTTTTAGATTCATGTTCATGGGGATGGGCCATCTAAAAAACATTTACCGTTCTGTGACTAGTTACATTCCTGTCCTCGTCCTGTAATTCTGAAATTTGTTATATATTCAATCCTTCTTGTTCATCCTTCAAGTTTAGATTTTTGGCGGCTGTTTCACAATGGAAGAAAATAAAATAAAGGCCGGTTAGCCAATGTGGTTTTCTGAAGCAATATCACTTTAGGACATTTACAAATCACAGTTTAAACAGTGCACCTTCTGTAGGGGAATCTATGTCCAACACAGTGTGTCAGATGGTGTGGTTGGAATTGTCCGGTGTGGCTGTGAGGATTATGTGCAGTTATGTTTGTGTGTGCAGGAATGGTGAGATCCCTTTGAGCCCGGTT
The DNA here is from genome assembly GCA_031876335.1 of Hipposideros larvatus. Lineage (NCBI taxonomy): Eukaryota > Metazoa > Chordata > Mammalia > Chiroptera > Hipposideridae > Hipposideros > Hipposideros larvatus. The sequence goes on from CM063105.1 coordinate 147,296,067, forward strand.
CCTCTGGAGGACTGATGTCCATAGAGAAGCCATCAAGTCCACACTGACTGGAAGACTCATTCCTTTTCTGGTCTTTCCCCAAGTCCTGGAAGTGCCCATTCTCCCTCAAGACCATCATTTGTATGAGAATGCTGCGTCCCCCAGACTCCATCAGCATGAGTCAAGCCCCCCAGATTTGTAATTTAATAGGGTTCTAGAGAAACCAAGTATCCTAATGGAACAACAAAAAAAAATGTCTGTGAAACAATTCCCTTCTTGTGATAAAAAAATAGTTACTAAAAAACAAATCACGTATGAAATCACAATGAATGCTTATTGAATTTCTTGATAAAGCAGCACTAATAACAGTTTATTTTTACTTACAACATGGAGGTATCTAAGTCTGCGATTTCAAGGACAAGTGTCTGTGAAGAAAACACGGAGAACAGGGGAAAAAAGAAGAAGTAGTTCAGTATCATTCCCCAACTTTCCAAGGAGCTCTATTATTTTTAAATAATGTTAACAGTAGATAATATATGGAAGAGGAAATGTAAGAAAATTGAGTTTCTTTCCCAATAGTAATTTACATATTTTGTCAGGAGTAGATTCAGGAAAAACAGTCACATTACCAAAGTTGATGATGTTCACAATGTTTTCGTCTGGAATATTCTTTTCTCTAGTCAGGTCCTTGAACTTCGCAAAATCTTCCTCATTAGCATCATTTTCTTTGCCTGAAAACCACCATGTATAAAGCAGAATTTTGTCCATTAGAACTCCTAAGAATTTTGAATGCACGACGGAGACGAATGAATGTGGAGATCAGGTCTTCACATGGTATAATGTAACAGAGTCCCAAAGACTACTCTGACCACATCGACCACAGCTGCGTGATTTCGGTCATTAAAGAGGGCTTACACCCAGTCCACCTCTGCAACTGTGTGTGCTCCAAAGACATATGAGGAGCCCATGAATGTCGGTCCCCATGCATCTCAAAGAGCTCATGAACTGAACCACCATCTACCGACAAGAACCTGTATCTGACCTTCATGTCTTGTTCTGGTCGCAGATGCGGTGGAAACATGATTCTTACCTTCCAGACAATGAGCCCGGTCACACACGCTCACGGGAGGCAACTTTTCTTTTAGTGCCCGCTGTTCTAGCCATAACTTCTCCAAATAGAAACCTACTAGGCTAACACACACCTCTCAAAGCCCCGATAGGGTTTCTCCAGGGCGTACATGGTCAACACTCAAGAGACCAGTGCATCTGAAGTATTAAATGTGATGAAAGTTTATTTAAAAGTTTCAGGTCCAAGGCTTAGAATGTATTTGAAAAACTGTGGTCAACTGGAGGAATTGAGGTCAACTTGTATAGAGCCATGGTTTAAAATGAGTTGACCTTTTGAGAAGTTATTGCTGATGAAATGAAATGTAAAAACAACCTCGTGAGGGCCGGCCAAGCAGCGCGATGGTTGAGAACTCGCTTGGGACGCCAGAGGGCCCCGGTTCGGATCCCACATATGAGGGCCAGTGACACTGCCCCCTACAGCTAAGATGCTGAACAACAGCTCAACCTGGAGCTGGCCTGCCATGAGTCGCCGGCGACGGCGTGGACTGCAGTCCCTGTGGCAGTGGGTTGCCATGGGCTACCGTGTGTAGCCAGCAGCCAGCGTGAGTGGCCAGCAGCTGCAGTGAGCGGCCGTCCAGAAGCCGGTGACTGATCTGCCTTGCCAGAGAAGAGCGCAGTGATGGTGCCAACTTGGGCTAGTGAAGCAACATCCTCCACAACTAGACTGAAGAACAAAACGACAGCAACTTGTCTGTTCCCCTTCCCCCAATTCCCCAGCACTGTTCCCATCCCCCTAATTCCCCAATAAAAATCTTTAAAAAAAAACACAACCTCGTGAAGTTATTTCTCAATTTCTGATGATCTGATACCTCCCACCCCACCAGTTCTTTTTTTCAGCTTTTTTTGTGATTAACTTCCAGGTTCCTTCAGCCAGTGACCCTCAGACCTAGTATTCATAATGCGTAATGTGGATAAAAATGGATTTCCTGAGTATTCATTCTGACAATAAAGTGTTATTTGACAATGACAAGATAGATTAGGTTGGGGATGATACCTACCAACTATTACATTTATTGTGTTAACAGCACCATTTTCATCCTTGTTGACAATGGTAAATATGAAAGAGTTTTCTGTTGCATGAACGAGATGGAGATCATTGCTCACTGAATCTGTGAGAGAGATAATGTAATAGTAGCTTTGTCTTAATATTTTATGATGAATTAGCTGTATCATAGCTTGTTTCACATATTGCTAAGAATACTTCCTACATTGACCCTTGTCTCACTCCAGCAATGCACTGAATATTAAATTTGATGATGACAGCATGGCAAGTATGGAAGAATTTCCTTACTGCCACCTTTTTATTCCATAAAACATTGCACATCTTGCGGCCTTACTAAAATATTTTGTAAATCGTGTGTTCTGATGAAGCCAGCATTTCTTTAAACACATGATGTGTTGGTATATAACCTGTTATCAAATAGAAGTTAGATAATTTTTGTATTTCCCATATCACAGCACAGGAGTGATTTCTAATTTAGCATTCAGATCGTGACATGATCGTGGACATTTATCGATTGTCTATGCTACACAGGGAAACGTTCTGAACACCTCATGTTAAGGATTGCCCCAAGTCGACCTCTGTAAAAAGCGATAGCTGCCCTAACAGGTCAGTTTGACCAGAGACCAAGGGGGCTGTACGGCTATGCAGGCGGTGACCGTCTAAGCAAGTCATTCTGATCCCCCTGGAGGTCGTGTGTTCATCTCCTGGCTGAGTCCATCGCCTCTGCCGTGTTTCCAGGGAACAGAACCAGCACTGACCTGCTGGGTGTTACCAGTCGGTCCTACCACCTCCATTGCCTCTTCCGGCCATCGCATAACTCCTGCTTTGAATCCCTGATCAGGATTGGATTTAACACTGTGTCAATCTGTGTTCCTGACGTGTGGAACTGGGACCCATTATCAGTCGGGCAGACGAAAGACTATGTGTAGTTGAAACACATTCCAAGTTTCATATCCCCAAACAGGTGTCTGTATCTTCCCCACGCCCCTCTACAACCACGAGTTGGGTTGTGTTGGAGCACATTATAAACATTTTATGCAACTTGCTAGATTCTTAGGCACAAAATGTGTTATCGATGGTGTTAGAAGGAGGGGTTTTGCCGTAAATCTCACTGAATAGGTTTCTGCATGAACAGTAAGGAAGCAATGAAAGAAAAATGTCCTCTGAGGCTGATGGTGGCTATCGAGGCCACGGCTGAGACTCTGTTTGCTATGGCTACACATTCTTTTCTACAACAAAAGCAGCGTAGGTTGTGGTTCTAGTTCCCGGGAGTCCGGTCCACAGAGGCCAGTTCATTATGTTTTGCTCCCTTCCTGCTGTGTCAAAATCCATGCAAAAAGGACGATAAAATGAAGGAAGTTTCAGGAAAAATGGTAGAAAATGTGGATGATTCAGGCTAAGGGAAACACTATTATAAATGAAGGGAAAAAAGGTGAGGGACGGATTCTAGACCTTGGAGGTGAGCACACGGAGGGTACCCAGGTGTGGGGTCAGGTCGATGTACACCTGAAAGTGACATGATGTTATTCGCTGTTAATTATAAAATAAAATAGAGGAATAGAATTAACCTTATAATAACATGCTGGCAATATAGAGGAGAGTCATTGTGAGGGCGTGTGGCTCAACGTCTGGCGTGTATCTCAGTTATGTGTGTTTGTGGCCTAGCGGTTGTGCTGGTTGTAGAGTTAGGCAAGGGATTGAATACAGGTGCACATATTCCCCTCTGAGTCAAATGTGTAGACACCAGGCCATTTAAAATTCGGACTGTTGTTCGGGAGGGTTAAAATCACTTAGAGGGAGAAACCTTAAGCCACACCCCTATTGTTTTCATTCCAAACTTTGGTCCTGAGGCAGTGTGCTTGGTGTGTCCCTCACTGTGACTGTTTATATTTCACCTTCATCAAACCACACACTGAAGGGAAAAGGTGTTTTATTGATAGTTTTAAAGGGAATTTTTTATGCAAAATGATGTTCATATATAAACTAATAAGCCTATTAGTCTCAGGCTCCCTAGGTCTTTTCAAAGTCTCTTGAAATATTTTCATACACCTGAGAACCTTGTGAAATACCAGTTGTCAGCACGTGGACTTAGTCACACACTGCGTGAAGTTGAGAATCAGAGGGGCCATCGATACGGTGGCATTTAAACCTTTGCACACAACAAAATTAAGTCAGGGATAATTGAGGGACTTGGGCCTGGTCAGACTTGTAATTCTTGGTAGAAGTAGAATTGGGATCTACGCACCTCTTTAAAGAGACCAAGATTCCCACAGTAATATTCTTTTGTCGGTAACACCATCATACTTACAACTAGAAACGTAACGGTTTTCTTCTACATGTGTTGCAGTGACGTTGTGCTATACGCATTCTCCATTAATCCTGAAAAGGAAAACATCTTCAACTTGGTTGATTACAAATAATACAAATTTGTAATGATTTTTTATTTTCTCCGTTTCACCCTCATTCGACCCTGTGTCAGGTATCATTTTGTGCCTCCAATGAACGTGACATTCAACGGAGGACGGACATGTTGTCTAAGGTTAAAATAATCACCCTGGGGTAAGGATGGCATTGTCTGACCATGGAATCGTAGTGGTGCTTTGAAAGATAGACTGTGAATCCAGAACAGGTCCCGTTTACAGCCAAGAGGATCCCACATATATATTTAGAGATTAGGTCTTCAGAAATGGACTTCATTCACTTTCTTATCCTCGTAATTATGACTGCTTGTACCTGTTCTTCACTCCTTTACCTGAGAACAAATTGTCCCCATTGCACCCCAGTTCCAGTTTCTACCCCGTTCCTAACAGAGTCGTTACTCTTTATTTGCAACCCTTTACTTGTGTCTTTGAGCCAGAAAGGTTGCAGTCCCAGGAATTTGCATGTATAGAAATATTTCCTTCACATCTTTTGCTTCCTGCCAGAGTCACCCCCTTGGAAATTTTTTCTTTATTTACACTACCATTAAAAAAAGAAAAAGTTAAGCTACTCTTCTCAATGCACTTATGACTGGACATGAAGCATTGCTAAATGTAAAAATTAAGAAGGTCATTTCCACCTATAATAGAAAAAATATATATATATAGCCTTAAGGGCAAGAGATCTCCTAGCAGAATTTGATGTTTTTGAATACCCCATGTTTCTTTGATTTGGATAATTCCTCAGTTTCATTTCTTTGTGCTAGGATTTTTCCTGTTAAAGTTAAATGTTGGTGTTGCAATAATTGTTTTCTCTGGGTGAAATCATCAATATATGTGATTAAATATATTAACAGATTAGCAATCATATTTCAATGTGTGTGTGTGTGTGTGTGTGTGTGTGAGAGAGAGAGAGAGAGAGAGAGAGAGAGAGAGAGAGAGAGAGAGAGAGAGAGAGCGGGCGGGTGGGGGAGGCAGAGAAAGATATGCAATTGTTGAAATTTTCTCACTTGGTTTGAAAGCATGTCTATGATGTACATGGTCAAGTTTAAATTCAGAACTAAATCTCTGAATGAAGAGTTTGTTTCTTCTATATTCATGAGGTCATGGAGAAGCATAATCAGAAAGTAGGATTCAGCTTCTTCTGTGATTTAAATAGACGCCCATTTCTAATGAGTGAAGACAAAAATAAAACTTTGACTTGTAAGATTCCTCAGAATGAAATGTAATGTAATGTTTTGTTTTGTCTAAAACTTGCAGTTCGATTAGCTACACATTCAATATATCGTTCCCTGGTCCTGTTCGTTATTTGCTGAGCACATGTTTGGGCAGAAGTGAATGCCTGTGACTCTGCACACATTACTCGCTTCTCCTACTTCCGTCTCTGAAATGCCCACTCCACCTTCCAAGGCCTCCTATACCGGTCATGTCCGTCTGTCCCTTTTCAGACCCCCAGGATGGTCCCCTTTTTCCACTTTCCAACTCATTCATCCCATTCCTATAGAATTTCACCCCCAGCCGTGTTATTAATTTCTAACTCTGCATCATTGACTCCATGATGGCCAATGGAGGGAAAAGAAAATGTGTCTTTATCTTCTCTGATGAGAGTTCTGACACAAATGCCAGTGATGTAGTGAACACTCATTTCACTAACAATGATGAAGCCGTGAAGGCCTGAGTGTTTAAGTCATTGGGCAGAAATGCTGTGAGGAAACTCCCGTGTACATCTCATTCTGTTTCGCACCTGCTGATGCTCTTCAGAAACAGACCCTGAATGGAAATCTTTCCCCCTTCTGCGTGCACCATTCCTGTAGTGGAAGGAGGTGAGGGGCTGGAGCACCCTGACCGTCCTGGCTGCTTTTGTCACTCTGTAAGGAGGCGATTCCAGGTGGAGCTCCTGTGACTCTCTGCCTCTAGTCAGAGCTCCAGAACCTTCTCTAGAAGATCAGACTGGACCTGAGGTGACAGCTCCAAGGACACTTTCAAGGTACAACTCAGAGACTGGAGCCCTTGACATAATCCAATTATTTCTGTGCAAACATGGAAGCAGACCCTCTTAGGGTTTGACATGTTTATGTTTCATTGTCTATTATTTGTACTTACATGAGATAAAACTCGAATGACACAGTTTTGTTATAGTCCAAGTCAATTACAATGTTACGCACAAAACCTCTGAATGGACCAGTGTCACTTAGCTTTTCAGAGTCACTAGATGATACATACAGGGTCTTCCATGGTCCTGAAACCTAAAAGGAAAGTTCCATTCAGAAATTGTAATCAGGAATTTTTTATTTTCTGTGACATCACTCATCATAAGTTTACCTTAACTTATGTGTCATCACGAAACTGCCTGTAGTGAAGAACGCAAAATTTATGAAACAATGGGAAAACCCAAGCCAGTGGTAAACAAGTAATCTGAGATATTCTTGGAAGAGCTTGAGCATGTTGTTAAATGCAGGAACTCCAACCCAACAGTGCTTTAGCTGAAGCAGCTGCTCTTTCTCAATTACCGTAGAAATGTATGACCTGCTCATTATTTGTCCGTATGGGCAATACCACTTACGTAGAATGGAAATGTATATGGAGCCAAGTAATAGTGATTCTGCGTTGGAAGTCAATGGTTAGGTTTAAGTTTAAGGAAATTGGGATACAAATATACCTCCCATAAGGACACACGCACACACACACACACTCACAACCAGGTACACACACACACACACACACACACACACACACACACACACACAGACACACACACAGACACACAGACACACACACACACACACACACTCACAACCAGGTACGCACACAGACACACACACACACACACACACACACACACACACACACACACATCCTCACATACACTCGACATCCCCATCCCCTACCTTGGACACGTCCACAGTGGCGAGGTCAGCACAACCCAGACCGAGGAGAAGAATCAGCAGCACAGTCTTCATTGTCATGTGCGTCCTGGTCCCCCGTGTGGCTTATCCAGATGGCTTCTCTGTTGGGGACTCTGAAGGTGCGTCTTTATATATGTCCGCCTGAGAGTGTGGTGTTTGCTGAATCCACTGGTCATCCATCACGAGATTCTTTGCAACATGGAAAATAAACGTCCTCCTTGGCAGGAACGTACCCTGAAGATCTTTGTGGCCTGGGGCACAAGCCTCATTTTCCTCATGCTTCCAGAAAAGACGTTCAGTTCCGGGGTCTGTGGGGTTGTCTGGAAACTGCCCACACGCCTTCGGTAGCTTGTACATCTTCCATGGCCATGCATTCCTGGGAAAGCACCCCGTCTTTCCCTTTTCTTAGATGCCTTTCCAGGAAAGCACCTTGTTGCCCCCAACACGTCTCCTCCTTGCTCCGTGTAGGAGGACACAGACCTGTGTTGTGTGCTTCTCAGACACACAGACAGACAGACACGATGCTGTGTTACACGGCCACCTGGATGGAGAAGCTTCCCTCACAGTCCACACGAGGCTACTCCAGTAGGTGTTTCAGGAACTTCACCCATGATGCTGTGCGTCACCGAGAAGAACCATGTCACGGTTTCTCCAGTGCTATCTCTTAACCCTTCATCCTGCCCATTCACTCGGGAGCCCTCTCCTCATCCTTCCTTACACCTCTTAATTTCTATTGAAATTCAGAATGATTTCCCACGTCTCAGGCTTCTTCTGAAAGCGTAGAGCGCTTAAAAAATTATCCCTAAAACGTATATGTAGTCATCGTTGATTTCTTTCAGTGATGCATTATTTACTATCTTCATATACAGTTGACCCTTGAACAGTATGGGTCCACTGATACGCTGACTCTTTTCAATCAATATGCACTGTATTATGAATATATTTTCCTTATGATTTCCTTACAATGTTTTCTCTATTTTATTGTAACAATTAGTATATAACACGTATAACATAACAAAGCATGTGTTGATTGGCTCCTTCTGTGATCCATAAGCCTTCTGGTCAATATTAGCCTATCAGTAGTTAGATGTTGGGTAGTGAAAATGTATACATGGATTTTAAACTGCATGGGAGGGTCGCTGCGCATAAACCTCACTGTGTTCAAGGGTCAACTGCATTTTTAGTTTACTTCGTTCATTTTGATTTGAGTTTCATATGCTTTCATTTTCTCGCTTCTGATTAAGAAAGACATTCATTTTAATACTTAAAAATCTGTAAACATATGGTGCTTTAAATATCGCCCTGCATGCCACCTTAGCTGAATCCTACCCATTTTGATTGTTTAGGTTTTTAATACTTCTTCTACTTTCTTCTAACCATGGAATATGCCAAAATAAATATTTTTCTTAGAATTCCAAATATTGAAGGATTTTCCACATAATTTTTATAGATTTTAAAATAATTCTGTTTTGAACAAAGTATATACTTGATCGGATTTTTGTCTCTGACTGTATTATTCTTTAATTAAAAAAAAGGAAATGTATTATTATTATTTTATGGCCAAGCATATGGTTTATCTTTGTTCCATGTGTACCTGGAGATCAGGTATATTCTATATTGGGTGTATTTATGCAGTGTCCATTATTTCAAGTTGTTTGCCTGGATGCTCACATCATGTCGCCTCTTCTTATTTTTGATCTGTTATACTCATGCCTGAGAGTTGATGGTTGAAATCTGAATGCATAATTAAGGATTTGTCTTTTTTTTACTTTAGATTTGTCTGAATCCCACTCATTCTATTTGATTCAATGTTGTTGTGTACATATTGGTGGAATGCTGTCCTGTAGAATGTTCCAATAGAATGGTCACATGTTGAGGATTCCCATTTAGAACCCTACTGTGCAGAGCTCCTATGTAGAATGCTGCCATGTAGCACACCCCCATGTTGAATGCTGCCATGTAGAACACCCCCATGTTGAATGCTTCCATGTAGAAAACCCCCATGTTGAATGCTTCCATGTAGCACACCCCCATGTTGAATGCTGCCATGTAGAGCACCCCCATGTTGAATGCTTCCATGTAGAACACCCCCATGTTTAATGATGCCATGTAGCACACCCCATGTTGAATGCTGCCATGTAGAACACCCCCGTGTTGAATGATGCCATGTAGAACACCCCCATGTTGAATGCTGCCATGTAGAACTCTTTCATGTAGAAGTCTCCCATGTGCAACTCTACTGTGTAGAACTTTGCTACATACACTGCTCCGGTGTGGAATGCTTTTATGTATACTGCTTCCATATAGAATGCCCCCTTGTCCAATGTCCCACTTAAAACCTCCCTTGTAGAACTCTACTATGTAGAACTGTGTTGTGTAAACTCTGCAATGTAGAATACTACTACTGTTGAAATATTTAACAATAATTTTAAGTGTCTAGTGGCTATGATACATTGAAATTAGAAAACGTAAGGTATTGAAATAAATTAGATGAGTACTAACCAAGATATGAATAATGTCTAAAAATATTAATACCTAAAAAAGAGAAATATCATGTTCTTTACACTTTATGTCTCATGTTCAATCTGTAAAACCAAGACACACTAGAATATATTAGCCCGTTGGTGAGTTGACGAAGATGCATGCGTATATATAATATAGAAATTATCCCACTCTATTGAGAGCGCCTTAGGCTGCCCAGAGGCATGATGGATGGATGGAAAGATAGATTGATGGATGTAGAGATGGAAAAAATGGATGGATGCATGAAACAGAATAAAACATAGATCAGTGATGCCTTTGAATTATGGTTATTCCACATTTTTGCAACCACGTTTCTGAAAGACAGGAAAACAATTTTGTGGTAGATTGTATTTCATGCATGTGTTCAGACCCTGAGGATATTGAAGGGGAATGGTCAGGTACTAGTGAGGCTTAGAGCACACCCGCGCACGGTAAGGTGACTTCTCATGTCACTCTTCATTTGCCAAGTGCTGCTGGCTGGAGCATGCCATGGAATGCAGTGGCTGCATTTCCCCAGCCACGCCTTGATGCCCGGGTTCCTCAAGAATTTAAAATAGGCGTTTCCCACCAACACCTTTGTCTCATTGATTTTTAGATGGCCTCTGAATGTAATTTTCTTAATCCACCACATTGAGCTATCAAATGTAGACTTGGAATACTTTGCTTTTCTAAAATGAAACGGCCTTTGTTTTCTGGAAAGAAAGGGAAAGTAGGAAGTTGCGTGAAGTGCGGGTAACATTCTCTCCGTGTCATCTCCTGCTCAGAATATCTGAGTCGGCGGCCCTCAGGCCAGGGGCCCTCAGTGTGGAACCAAGTGGTGGATACATCTTGGTGGCCACACACAGGCGGGAACAGTTGACCGCTGGCTTCCTTTTCCCCACGTGCTTTCCTTAGGGGGCACCGTGATGGAGCCTGTGTCCTACGCCTCTACGGAAGGTTCCAGAACACTCACCATTGGGGCTGGGGCCTGTGTTCCAATTTCCCAGCCTGTTTATGGTCTTGAGAGCAGTGGTCCCCTTCCCACTGTTTTATCTTCACCAACATGGCGATGTTTCCACTCAGGGTTTAATGACCGTTGGATTTGCTTTTTATTCGTTTCCATAATCAGGAAAGTTGGGGTCTCATGGTAGTCAGGACTGTAACACAATCCCCAGCGACCTACCTTGAGTGTGAGAAGGTGCAGAGAAGGTAACGATGGCCTGTCTCTCCCAGGATACGCTTATGTCACAAGGCATGGTTGACCTTAAGACAGGGAAGTTGTCTCCCGTGGGCGTGACCTACCCAGATTAGACCTTCAGAAGTTCAGCGCTCTTCCTCGCAAGAGAGAATCCAAGTATGAAAGGAGTTCCACAAAATGGAGCTTTGTCTCTGCTGGCTTTGAAGATGGGCGGGACCATGTGAGAAGGAAGGCAGATGGCTGCCGGGGGCTGAGTGCAGCCCCTTAACGACAGCCAGCAAGGAATGGGGTCCTCGGTCCTACAGCCACAAAGATCCGAATTTGCCACTACCACTTAAGATGGGAAAAGGGCTCTGAGCTCCAGAAGAGAGCAGCTCAGTGCCTTAGTTCTGGTCTTAAGAGCACTGAGCCGAAGACACTCGTGCTAAGCCCCGTTTCTGCTGTACAGAACTGTGAGGTAACACCTCCGTGGTCATTTGTGAGGCAGCGATAACAGAGGAAGAGAGCACCTAGTGAATATTGTACCGTGCAATACGTAGGGCAAACCTTAGCCATAGTAAGAAACAACAAACTCCTTTAGATGACAGCCTCATGGTCACTACAGGATCATTTTTATTTGTTTGAAACAGCTGTTTCCACATCAAAATCTGACAACCAATTCTTTTCCAAGAGTGAGAGAATGACCCCTGCTCTCCAGAGAAATTCCTTCCTCACAGATGGCTCTCGCCCTCGTTTTCAGATCGAACATCCTATGTCACCACATACAGATTTTTAAGAATTATTTGTAATTGGTCTACGATTTATTACAAATTTGGAAACGTGATCCCATTGGCAAGAGTTTTTAACTGAGACTGCCATATATATGACAGAGAAATTGTTCAATGAAGAAATATAAAATTTAACCTCCCCTTTCTGTAAAATTATTTTACGTGCAACATCACAGATAGTAAGATTATATGTTCAATGCTAATGATCCTTTACCCTTATTTTCAGATACTTAGCATGTATATAGACTAGGGTATTAATATTTGCTGGACTATTCTTTCCAAGGATATAATCTTATTTTCGGAAGTAACTCAGTAATTGATGATGGGTGTGGTTAAGTTGATCTATTCTTGAATACTCACCGCATTCCTGGTAACTCATCTGAATGTACATCCTTAAATTACATGTGCAGACATTTCTAATATGCCACGTTACACAGAACATACGTTATACTTGAAATAGCAATGTTGCCACTTGGAGGAAAATCCTCCCACTTCTGTCAATGATGACAGATCCATGGGGCTCACATGTATATGTCAAAAAATGCCCACCAGATCCATTGGGCTCACATGTATATGTCAAAAAATGCCCACATCAGTTCATTATTGCCAGCTGCGATTTGGAGACTTCTAATTTTGGATTTTAGAATTGTGAAACAGTTGTTTCGAAGAGACCAATATGTGCTCTTCTTAAAAGGCCACTAGTGACGAGGCGTATCGATGGAGATGTGTGTTCTCCCTGTGGTGATGCGCAGGTTGGATAATCCTGAGAGACGCTGATGAACGGGGTTGACCAGAAGGCTGAGGAAAACACCGGGATTTGGGAGGATGCCTTCTGTATCCTGGGCTATCTCAGGAATACAACACGGCCTCCAATAATGCCAGTTTATTCAGTGTCCTTTCGTCATTACACTGAGAAAAGAATCAGTTCCTGGTGGGGCCACAGTCTGTGGAGTTTGTGGGTCTCCCCCGTCTGCGTGGGTTTTCTCTGGGGACTCAGGTGTCATCCCACAACCGAAATGCCTGAACATAGGTGAGTTGCGTGTCTGCACTGTCCCTGTGTGAGTGAGCATTGGTGGCCACGCAATGGGAGGGTGTCCTATCTAGGCAGTCTCTGATTTGTTTGTACGACTCTTTCTTAAATGTATGTATGGCCCACATTTATTTCAGTATTTCATGTTAGAAACATTTTGGGTCTTTATTTAAGTTTGGTGCTGTTTTTGTGACCACAGATATGCCGTAGGCACTTAGCTCTTGTTTGCGTCCATTATCCTAGGCTGGAGTACAATTTTGCTTCAGGTAAGTTTCCCAGAAGCTCCAATGACATTCAGTGAGCACAACTTGACCCAGCTGAGGGCGTCCCATCTCGGCTCTGACTTGCTGAAATTCTAGGGAACACAGACAGAACAATGGGCAGTGCTGCTTTCATTTTATCACACAAGGAAGCAAGTTCTCTCTTGGCCCAGCTGAAAGGGTGGGAATAATGCCACTCACGTTAGGTGCCTGTGCCGGGGTCCAGGGTATGTGGTGGGACTGTGAGATTGTGAGCACAGAGTATCTCTGTACAGAGCCACAGGGCTGGCGACACCAGAGGTCGCCCCAGGCTGCTGGTGGCGTGGCAGGAGATGTCCCCATGGAGGCACTGCAGGGAGTGTAGGCAGCCTATGCTGGGGTAATTCAGTCATGTGTGGAAAACAGTGCATTTCTTCAGATAGACTTGAAATGAGCTTGAAAGGAGAGAGAAGGAGGGATAATGAAGAAGAATTTTGCTGTCCTGGAAACTATGCAAATGAGGTGGGACTCACCAAGGTGACATTCAAAGCCCCTGTGATGGGACAGAGTATCATTCTGAAGTTACAACCACGGTGACTTCCTCTTCTGTCCTTCCGTACACGTGGCCTCATGTGATTTGCTCTTTTCCGGTCCGATAAAGCCATGTGAATCTCCTGAATTTACTAAGAGGCAGTTTGCAGAACACAGGAATTATACAAAGGCATGCATTCATGGAGACTGAGCTTCAGACATGGATACTTGTATTAATTTTTCCTTCCTTTCCATCTTCCATGCTCACTATATGTGTTGATGAGTTTTAACGACGCGAAGAATCTTCCCCAACCTTATACACAAATCAGGGTCATGTTGCTTTTATTAGTCAGTTCAGGCCACCACAGACTGGGTGGCTTGGAAGACAGAGATGTATTTTCTCACAGTCTGGAGGCTGAGATCGGGGTGCTGGCATGGTGGGATTCTGGATAGGGCTGACTCCCCACCTAGCCGATGGATGCGTTCTTGCTTTTCCCACATGGGAAATTGGGGGTGGGGAGACAGAACAGAGAGTGAGAGAGACTGAGAGAGACTGAGAGAGAGGCTGAGAGACCCTCTGCCTTGCCTCTTGTTTTATGAGACTAATCCCATTATGATGACCCCACTCTTATGACCTCATTGAACCCTAAGTACTTCGGGGACCCCAGGGCAGATATCATCACATTGGCGGCTGACGCTTCAGCACAGACATTGAAGGTGACACCACTGAGTCCATAGCCATGCTGAAGGCAGTTTAACCTGAATCCATGAAACCCTTGACCAATCACAAATGAGCCAACCTCTGATCACGGGGCTGTGTTTGGAGATGTGGATAACTTTGAGCCACATAACTTTATGCTGATAAAAGGGAATATAAACAAAAGATTTCAGACATGTAAAAACAACCAGACTAAATTTTTACAGGCGAGGATAGGTTAATCTGGAATTCATACAAAAATTAATTTGAAAGTTACACTGGCTTATTTGTCCTCAAGCCAGAGGATAGATGTGTGAGGCCTTATTGCCCATCACGTGGTACCATTTACAGACAGTGCGATGCAGACACTGGGTGTGAGTCAAACTGTGTGTCTCCGGAGACAGTACCTTTTATGCGACACGTGTCAGTCAGTGGCATGGATGGGAACGGAATTTCTGGGATAAAGAAGGAAGCCAGGCGGGTCGTTGTACGAGGAGCCGGCTGCGTTTCCGTTTCCGGGGGGCTTCCTGGAGAAGCAGAGCTGCCTGCAGAACGAGGGGTGGCCAGACTTCGCCTCCACGTCAGAGTCAGACTCCGCCATTCCATGTGCCTCCCCGGTGCCCCCGAGGATTTCTGTGGGTAACCTCTTCCAATCGCTCGGTGCCTCCGCAATCCCGACGCGCTACGTGCTGTATCACAGCGCTCAGAGCCACTTTGGATGTGCGCAAGTGGCAGCCCGACCTGCGTTTGAGGCACAGGCCGGGGTCATCCTTTAGGCTTGGAAGAGCCATGAGAACATTCTCAGTACTTCTGTCAGCTGCTTGGTGTCCCTTAGGTAGCTAGAAACTGGCAACGGAGGGGACATTTACATGAAGTAACAGGAACTTCCAGGATCTGTCTCTCTTTTTGTTCCCCAGAGAGAGCTGCTAAATATTTATCCGTGTACTGCTGCAGAGAACACAAATATGTGATGTACTTGACCTGGGTGATAAAACGCCAAGTCAGGGCTGCCATGAGCTACCGTGAGTGGCCAGGAACCAGCGTGAGCCACCGTGAGCGGCCATCCAATGGCCGGCAACCAACTGCCTCGCCCGGGAAGATCGCAATGATAATACCAACATGGGCCAGTGAAGCGACATCTGCCACAACTAGACTGAAGAGCCAAAGGACAGCAACTTGTCTGTCGCATAGAAAAAATATGCCATGACTTTTCCGAAAATCCAATAAGAGTGTTAGATTTCAGGAAAAACACAGGGACAATTGTGGAATCAGAGTAGGCTAAGAGTGGTTAGAGAGGATCACCAACCACAGAAACAAAACAAAACAAAGCAAACATAAAACTTGCTTCATGAGGCGAAAGAATGATAATGAACCTTATGAAAATTTAGAAACATTTGCTATTTGAAGCTCATCAGAAGACAGTGGATAAACAAACTAGGTCCTGGGAGAAAATAGTTTGAACCTCTCCATTCAATACAGTACTGGTATCTACAACACATGAAGGACACTCAAGACCGAACATTTCAAAAAACTCCCGATGTGTACGGGGAGCACAGCGGGTGTTTCGGGCTGTGACAGTACCCTGTACGATGCCGTGCTGGCGGGAACATGTCGTTACACGTTTGTCCAAACCCACGGAGTGTTCACCTGGTGTAACTATGGGTGGCAGCAAGGGGTACAGTATCTCACTTGTTTCACGTGTCCTAACAAACGTACCACACTACTGTAAGGGACTCATTGTAGGGCGGCCTGTGTGTCGGGGAGAGGGTGTGTGGCAACTCAACTTTCTACAGTACTTGATAAACCTAATGCTGATCTAAGGAGTAAAGTCTATTATTCAAAAAGAGAGCGAGAGAGCAAGGAAAGAGATCTGCTGTGCCAGTTGCATTTTCCTCATGTCACCATGGACGTGGGGAAAATTATTGCAGGAGCAGCATTCGGGAACTGCACCTCACACCTGGGCCCTTGAGTCGCTGCTCGGGCCCGGGGACTTGTTGATTCCTCACCCCATTTCCCTCTAAGAACAACCGGGGGCAGGGGCACACAGAGGACCCGGTGAGGTTCCCCAAGGCTCCTCTTCAGAAAGGACGCCACTGGGTCCCCTGTGTCACCAGCAAGGAGCCTGCCTGGAGTGCCTGGCTTACACTGGGCAAATGTCTGTCATTTGTGGTTTTAGTTGCACATGGAAAGCTAACAATCTAGCTCAATGTTGTCCCTTAGAAGACAAATGCAAGTTTTTGTTCAATGCCAGAGTCACCGATCCCCTGAGGGTGGAATGAAAGCTGAACTGGCTCAGCCACTGGCTGGCAGCATGTCAGCATTTGCACCTGGAATCCTGACTTCACCTCACACTCACTTCCTGAAGGAAAGTGAGTACGGTTGATAATAAAATCAGTCTAAAGCAGCCGCTGGTGTCAGGAGGAGCAGTGAGTTTCAAATGAGGGTTGAAATGGTATCGGAAGTTTCAAGACATGAGGAGTAAGCATTAATGTGAAAAAACAGAGAACTGGAGAAGACCCAGTTTTTCGTGGTTAAACAAAGTGAAGTGAGTAAGGTATTCCCATATGCTTTCATGACACAAAATCATCTCTTTTAACAATTATTTTAGAATTTAGAACAAACTCCTCTAAATGAATCTGTTGTATTTATTTTGATATTGGGAGCCTAGTAATGCAAAAGCTAAACGATAATGCTTCTGTTCAGTTTTCTTTATTACCCTGACATCAACATTCATAAACGGTTACTCTGAGATTCTGAGGGATAAAGAATTAAAGCATTCATTTTTTTTTCAAGTTAATAGTGGCAACATTTTATTCAGAGTGAATTTATTTTCAGTTTTTTTCGGGGAATCTAGATATTTTCTTATCTAAAGATGAAGTTCATTCATTAATATTCCAAACCACCCTTCACCCGTAAACAGCAATGTGAGTTAGAAGCATTAAGTGGAACCGAGAGCAAGACACAATAGTATATGTGTCACACACACACACACACACACACACACACACACACACAAAACGTCTCCACCTGACCATAGCGTCCTCTCTGCACCTCATTTTCTGGACAAAGAGACAAACGTCCAGTGCTAGACATAATTTTATCTACCGTGACCCAACAACCAAGATTTTATGTATTCAGATGGTACCAAAACAATGCATGTACGTTTTAAGAATGAAAAAGAGCTGTTTTAATATTGTAATCCTCACTATATACCATTGATAACAGAAGATAAATACAAGTCACGTGTGTACATTTTTGGCACCCTCTGTATATAATAAGTGAGTGGAGGTAAACGTGTATTCAGTTCCTTTACCCTCATAATTTATCAGAACACAAATTCCCAGCACTGTGACAATACAGAGAAGGTGTGGATAGTAATAATGCACATACTCATATATGCTGACATGTAAAATTAACTTCAGGCTTTGTCTGTAGTTTTAGTGCCGTACGTGTAACCTTGAGAACACTAAGATATTAATTAGTCCCAACTTTGTTTCCTTCTTGGTTTTCTTTGGAAAAGAGCATGGGAATGGTGCTTTCAAATTCTACTACCCCTCTCCCCCCGTGCCCACTACTGGAACTGAAATAGAAACAGATCATTCATGAAGGATACTTTGGGGGGCTCTTATGGGCTCACTGCACACCTTCCAAAATTGATATGTTGATGTCCTATCCCCCAGGACCTGAGAATGTGACTACATTTGGAGATGGGGCTATAAAGAAGTGATTACGGTAACAACATGAGGTCACTAGGTGGGCCCTGACCCATTAGAACTGTGTCCTTATAAGAAGAGGAGGTGAGGACACAGACACACAAACAGGGACGACCATGTGAGGACACGGGGAGCAGACGGCCGTCTGCACCCCCAGGAGAGAGGCCTCGGGGGGGACCAGCTATGGGACACTGGATCTCGGACTCCAGCCTCCAGGACTGGGAGGGAATAAATGTGTGTTGTGTCAGCTGCCCGGTCTTTGGGACCTTGTTATGGTCGCACTAACAGACTAAAAGAGGGGCTGTCCCCAGGCTTTGGTCGTAGATAGTATATCCAAAGATGTTTAGTATGGTTATTGATTCTGAATGGAAGAGAGCATAGTCTAATGTAGATATCATTTCAGAGACAAATAGAACCGCTATTCCTTCTTCTAAGAGACTCTTCCACTACTGGAGAACCCATCTCACTTTTAGGCAGCTCACGCTGTTAGCAGTTTGGAAGGTATCGGTGGGTCTTCGGAGGGCCTGGTCCCTCTGCCTCCGTCACAGCAGAGTTTCTGGAGTGGAATCCGCATGTCCATTCCACGTGTCCATTTGCTGGACACTCCTGCATTTCCCTGCATGGCCCCTCTTGAAGGAGGCGCTCTGAGGATGTCTTCTTCCCTCTGAGGGCAGCCGGTGGCTTTTTTATGTGTGCCTTTTTTTTAAAATATGGGAAATAAATTATTTTTCTATTTTGTTATTGTTATTAGTTTCCTGTGTACAAAACAATGTAATAGTTATCCTTTTCACCCCTCACCAAGTGACAACCCCCTCCTCCCATCCACTGTTCCTCCACCTCCGATATCATACATATCTATCAGAATTCTATTGACTCCATGACCATACTCTACTCCATATCCTGTAACTATATATGTTTTAAATTATAGTTGACATATAATGTTATTCAGTGGCAGCTTCAGATGTACAGTGCGGTGGTCAGGACTCTACACTGACTATGAAGTGGTCTCCCTAACAAGACATGAGTCCACCAGGCCCCCTAAAACATATTTACATCGTTATTGATTATATTCCTCTCACAGTCTTTTCTATCCCTGAGGCCACATTGTAGTTACCAATTTATGTTGTCTCATCTGTCCCCTTTTCTCTCCTCCCCACTCCCTCCCATCCAGCAACCATCAGGTTTTCCTCTATATCGCTGAGCCTGTTTCTGTTTACTTTGCTCCTTCATTTTGTTCTTTAGATTCCACATATGAGATCATATGGGATTTATCTTTCTCCGACTGGCTTATTTCACTTCACAAAATGTTCTGTAGGTCCATCCATATCGTTGCAAATGGTTAGATTTCCTTCTTCTTTATACCTGAGTAAATGCTCCATTGTATAAATGGACCAGTTTCTTAATCCAGTCGTCTATCGATAGGCATTTCAGTTGTTTCCAAGTTTTGGCTGTTGAAAATGGAGCTGCAGTGTACATAAGGGTGCAGATACTTTTTTGGAATTAGTGTCTTGGGTTCTCGAGATAGATACCTAAGAGTGGAATTGCTGGGTCATAATGTAGTTCCATTTCCAGTTTTTTGCGATCTCGCCATACTGATTTCCATAGTGGCTCACCAGTCTGTAGTCTCACCAACAGTGCACCAGGGTTCCCTTTTCTCCACAGCCTCGCCAGCACTTGTTGTTTGTTGATTTATTGATGATAGCCACTCTGACTGGAGTGAGGTGGTATCTCATCGTGGTTTTTATTTACATTTCCCTCATGCTGAGTGAGGTTGACCCTTTTTTCTTGTGCCTGTTGGCCATGTGTATGTCCTCGTTAGAGAAATGCCTCTTCCTATGTTCTTCCCATTTTTTAATTGGGTTGTTTGTTTTTTTGATGTTGCGTTGAATGAGTGTTTTATAAGTGTTGGATATTAACCTCTTATCAGAAAATCGTTGGCAAATATGTTGTCCCTTTCAGTAGGCTGCCCATTTGTTTTATTGATGATCGTTGGCTGTGAAAAAACTTTTAAGTTTGATGCAATCCCATATGTTTATTTTTTCTTTATTTCCGTTGCCCGAGGGTATATATCAGTAAAAATATTTCTGAGGGTAATGTCTGCAAATTTCTCCCTGTGTTTTCTTCTAGGACTTTCATGGTTTGAAGTCTCACATTTAAATCTTTAATCCATTCTGAAATTGTTCCGGTGTATGGCATAAGCAGGTGGTCCATTTTCACTTATTTTCATGTGTCCGTCCAATTTTCCCAGACCATTTATTAAATAGACTGTATTTACTCGGATATAAATTCTTGCTTCCATTGTCATAGATGAAATGACCATATGTGGATGGATTTATTTCTGGGTTCTCTATTCTCTTCCATGGATCTATATGTCTGTTCTTCTGCCAGTACCATACTGTTTTGATTAGTATAGCCTTGTAGTATGATTTGATGTCGGGTAGCGTGATACCTCCCATTTTAATCTGATTTTCCATGCATACCGTGCCTTTGGGGTCTTTTATGGTTCCAATTAAATTTTAGGATTATATGTTCTATTTCAGAGAAAAGTGTCCTTGGTCATTTGATAGGAATTGGGTTGAATTTACACATTGACTTAGAAAGTATTGACATTTAAACTCTATTAAGACTTCCTATCCATGAACATGGTATATGTTTGCACTTATTTATATCTTCTTTCATGTCTCTCTTCAGTGTCTTATAATTTTCAGAGTACAGGTCTTTCACTTCTTTGGTTAAATTTATTCCTAGGTATTTGATTGTTTTTGAATTAAGTGTAAATGGCATTGATTTCTTGATTTCTTGTTCTGATAGTTTATTATTGGTGTATTCAAATGCAACTGATTTCTGAATATTAATTTTGTATCCTGCTACTTTACTGAATGCATTTATCAGTTGTAACATTTTCTTTGTGGAGTCTTTGGGATTCTCTCTCTACACAGTATCATGTCATCTGCATATAATGACAATTTTAGTTCCTCCATTCCAATTTGGATGCTTTTTATTTCATTTTCTTGTCTGATTGCTCTTGCTAGAGCTTCCAGAAATATGTTGAAAAAAAGTGGTGGAAGTGGGCAGCCTTGTCTTGTTCCCGATCTTAAGGGGAAAGGATTTAGCCTTTCCCCGTTGAGTAAGATGTTAGCTGTGGGCTTGTCATATGTGTCATTTATTATGTTGAGATATGATCCCTCTATTCCCACTTTGCTAAGAGTTTTTTTTTTATCATAAATAGCTGTTGGATTTTGTCAAACGCATTTTCTGCATCCACTGATGGGATCATATGATTTTTATTTTTTTATTTTGTTAATATGGTGTATTGTGTTAAGTGATTTGTGGATATTGAACCAACCTTGCATACCAGGAATGAGTCCCACTTGATGGTGGTATGATCTGTTTAATGTGCTGCTGAATGCAGTTTGCTTGAATTTTGTTGAGGATTTTTGCATTTATGTTCATTAGGGATATCAGGCTATAGTTTTCTCTTTTTTTGGTAATATCTTTCTCTGATTTTGGAATCAAAAGAAGAAGACTGGCCTCATAAAATATCCTTGGGAGCCTTCCCTCCTTCTGTATTTTTTTGGAATACTGTGAGGAGAATAGGTATTAATTCTTCTTTGAATGTTTGTACAGTTCACCTGTGAAGCCATCTGGTCCAGGACGTTTGTTTGTTGCAAGCTTGTCGAATACTGATTCAATTTCTTTGGTAGTAATCAGTTTGATCAGAGATTCTCGTTCTTCTTGGCTCAGACTTGGAAGAGTGTATGCTTCCAGAAATTTATCCATTTCTTCCAGATTGTCGAATTTGGTGGCATTCAGTTGCTCGCAATATTTTGTTCAAATTTTCTGTATTTCTTTGTTATCCCTTGTCGCTTCTCCTCTTTCATTTCTGATTTTATTAATTTGGGTCCTCTTCTCTTTAATTGGTGAGTGTGGCTAAGGGAGTGTCGATTTTGTTTATGTTTTCAAAATAAAGCCAGCTCTTGGTTTCATTGATCTCTTGTATTGTTGTTTTGGGTCTCTATTTCATTTATGTCTGCTCTGATCTTAATTATTTCCATCTTTGTACTCCCTATTGGCTAGTTTTTCTGTTCTTTTTCATCTCCTTAGGTGTAAAGATAGCCTGTGTAATTGAGAGTTTCCTTGTTTCTTTAGGTTGGCCTGCATTGCTATGAATCCCTCCTTTCGCTGCATCCCATAGATTTGGGTTGTTGTGTTTTCATTTTCGTTGGTCTCGAGGTATCTTTTGATTTCCTCCCTGACCCCATTTCTGACCCCCTCGCTATTTAGGAGCATGTCATGCAGCCTCCATGTATTTGTGTGCTCCCAGGATTTCTTCTTATAATTGATTTCTACTTTCATAGCATTGTGGTCAGAGAAGATGCTTCATATGATTTCAATCTTCTAACACTTATTGAGACTTGTTTTGTAGCCTAACACGTGGTCTATCTGGGAAAATGTGCCGTGTGCATTTGAGAAGAAGGTATATTCTGTAGCTCTGGGTGCAATGCTCAAAAAATATCGATTAAATGCATCTGGCTAAAGTGTCATTTAAGGCCACTGTTTCTGTGTGGTTTTCTGTCTGGATGATCTGTCTGTTGCTGTCAATGGGGCGTTGAAGCCGCCTACTACGATAGTGCTACTGGTGATCTCTGTCTTTATGTCAGTCATAAACTGTTTTATATGTTTAGGAGCTCCTATGTTGGGTGCATAGACGTTTACTAGAGTTATGCCCTCTTGTTGGATGAACCCTTTATTATTACGTGGTGCCCATCTTTGTTTTTATTTTAGTCTTCATTTCAAAGTCGAGTTTGTCTGAAACAAGTATGGAAATGTATATTCTGCTGCTTTGTGTGAAATGCTCTAAAAATATCGATTAAATCCTACTGGTCTAAAGTGTCATTTAAGTCTGCGGTTTCCGTGTTGATTTTCTTTCTGGAGGACCTGTCCATTGGTGACAATGGGGTGTTGAACTCCCATACTATGAAAGGGCTATTGTTCATCTCTGACATTGCATCGGTCATAATGTGTTCCATATATTTAGAAGCTCTTAACGTGGGGTACAGAAACGTTTACTTGTGTTATGTCCTCTTGTTGGATCGATCCCTTTATTATTATGTAGGCCCTTCTTTGCCTTTTAATGTAGTCTTCATTTTAAAGTCTAATTTGTCTGAAATATGCATTGCCATCCAAGATTTCTTCTCATTTCCATTTGCGTGAAAAACCTTATTCCATCTCTTTGCTTTCAGTCTGTGTGCGTCTTTTGACCTGAGATGAGTCCTTTGTAAACAACATATTCATTCATGGACCCTGCTTTGTTATCCACTGAGCCAGTCTTTGTCTTATGATTGGAGCATTTTGCTGATTCACATTTAAAATGATTGTTGACGGGTACATATTTATTGCCGTTTTGTTATTCATGTTTCTGGTCTTCCTTTGTTAGTGTGTTTTCCCCTTTCTTCTGTTTAAAGAAGCCATTTGAACATTTCCTGCAGTGCTGGTATGGTGGTTAGCTTCTTCTTTTCTGAGAAGCTCTTTATCTTTCCTTGAATTTTCAGCAGTAGCCTTGCTGGGTAGAGCAATCTGCATTGTAGGCCTTTGTTTTATGTTCTTTGAATATGTCCTGCCACTTGCTTCTGGCCTGCAGAGTTTCTGTAGAAACGTCAGTGGTTAGTCTTGTAGGAATTCCTTCATATGTAACCTGCTGTCTTACTCTTGCTGCTGTTAGGATTCTGTCTTTCTCTTTAACCTTTGCCATTTAAATGACGACGTGTCTTGGTGTGGGCCTGTTTGGGTTCAGATAATGGAACTCTCTGGACTTCCTGGGCTTGTATGTAGATTTCCTTCAGGAGAGTAAGGAAGCTTTCAGTCATTATTCCTTTAAATATGTTATCGATCCCTTGCTCTGTCCCGTCTCCTTCTGGTATTCCTGTGATGTGAATGTTGTTGCACTCGATGTTGTACTAGTGTCTCTTAAACCATTTTCATTGTTTTTTATTCCTTTTTCTTTTTGTTTTACCAACTGGGTGATTTCTCCTATTTTGTCTTCAAAGTCCCTGATCCGATCCTCTGCTTCATCTTATCTACTGGTGATTCCTTCGAGTGTGTTCTTCATTTCAGTTGTTGTATTCTTTAGCTCTGACTGGTTGTTTTTTTATGGTTTCTGTATCCTTCTTTAAGTCCTCACTAAGTTCCTTAAACACTCTTATCGTCAGGGTTCTGAATTCTGTATCTGAAAGGTTGGATACCTCTGATTCATGGAGCTCCATGTCTAGAGGTTACTTGTGATCTTTTCTTGGGGGCATGTTTCTTTGTTTCTTCGTTTTGGCTGTCGCTCTGTGATTGCTTCGATGTATGAGGTAGATCTCCAGTGTCTCTCAGTCGTTGCTGGTTGGTCTTATAGTATGTGTCCTTTATATTCTGATTGCACAGTCTCCCTGTTCTCCTGTCCCGTGTGTTTCACAGGTGTTGCTGTGGAAGTTGATCTTTAATTGCTTTTGGATGGTCAGATGGTGGGATCGAAAGTCAGACTGATTAGCTGGGAGAATTAGCAGTGTTCACAGTGTATGAGATGCTGTGTGGAGGTTGATCCCCTCAGAGGAGGCTTGGCCACTGTGGGCTCTAGTGCCTGTGGAAAAGTCCTATGAGAGTGCCACTTGTAGGTTCAATCAGACTGTACTCTGGTTTTGTCTAGTACTGGCCTGTGGGTGTATTGGTTCTGGTGTCTCTTGGGCGGGGCTCCCTCTCAGAGCCGTTTGAGACCTGTCTCTTAGTGGTCTGTATCTACTTGGTCGGTGCCTCAAGGCTGTACACAGTTGGATGCTCCCTGTGCTGGACCTGGGGTCATGTGGGGATGGTCTCTGTGTGAACTGAGGCTGGCTGCCCCCAGTATTGGTCCTGAGGCAGTTTAGCAAAAGGCCCGGGCCCCCTAAGACTGATGCCACCGGTCAGGCTCAAGTATGGAAAGAGGCTCTTTAGGAGTGTGTCTCTTGCTATTTGACCCGGTGTTGAGGGTGCCCCCTTGGCAATATGGCACTAGCTTGGCTGGAGGAAGTTCAAGTGAGCTATGAGATGTGATTGGTGGTTTTTAAGACGTTAATGCAGATTCAGGTCTTATGCCAGTAGCAGGCCAGGGTATTTTAAATCTCAGTCATTCTTGTGAGACTGTGAGAGCATCACGGATGAGCAGGAAAAAAGTGTGGATTCCATTGTGAGAATAACAGAGATGTTCCCACCTGTAAATGAAACCAGTGTGTTCACATATGACTGTGTGTGGCAGGAATGCATACTTTTCTATGGCTAATAAAACACAGTAGATAATGATTTGTGGGATGAGTTTGTAACACCGTTGTAACATGTGGCCCTGGGTCTGCCTTTCTGCATTGTTGCCTGAGGCTGAGCTTTACATCCTCTCCTTTTCTAAAACCCTACTTGGCTACAACACAATAATTTAAAATAGAATAGGACTGAGACGCGATGAAATAAAACAATGATTTCTTTAAGAACATAATTTTCATAAGGAAAAATAACCTATTACATTCAAGAATAACCAGATCTTCAATCCTCTGTCAAGATCACTGATTAAACAGCGTCTGGGTTTTAGTGCTCCACATTGGTGTTACTTTGCAAATATTTGTTGTGTACAGATCAGAGTGCTCTGTCCATATTGGCTTTTCCAAAGTAAAGACTCTGAGTGGCACTGTCATTTGATGAGACTTGCTTATGGGCACTTGGACAGAAATGGTTGTTGATTGTCTGTAATCTTTTATAATATCTATTCACATGTGACCGTTTTGACAGCTGTGTAATGATCCTGTAATAATAGTATACTTCAAATGTTGTTATGTATGTACATGAACATCATATGTACACGCCAACACATACATGTGCCTTCTAGGTAATATATTTAGATGAACATAGGCAATTGTGAACATAGGCTTAGGCGATGAACTCACATTTGTGAACAAGCTTAAGTTATTGTACGTAGGGTAGCATCTGTTTACAGCCACTTGGTTTTTCTAGCATCTGAATTATTAGGTAAACATGGAAAGGCCTATGAAAAAATGAGACCTTTAATTTTGAAGGTAGAAAATTAACTCTAACGGATGGTCATTGCTCCCATATTTTTATAACAGAGCAGAAGAAGAAGGAGGTAACCAATTTGAAAAACTGTCCATATCTTCTGAAGAGAAAAAAATCATTCCATCTTGTCCAAAACCAATATGAAGCTGGAATTGCGTAACAGATATTTTTTTTTTTTTTTTTTTTTTTTTTTAGCTGAGCCATCCTGCTACCTGTTGGCAGCTCAGCGGCTGCTCAGCTCGGGCTGGACTCGAACCGCTGTTGCTCAGAGCTCAAACTCTTGAGCGAGCTCTTAACCAACTGAGCCACTCGGCCGGCCCCTTGCGTAACAGATATTTGAAGTGTACCTGGCTTTATATTTTTATACTCCGTCTTCACTATCGCTTTCCATGTTTCTCCTGTGTCTTCTGAATCATTTGATACCACCTTATTATTAGTGTTCATGTTTAGCAGGTAACACATGATCATGACATAAACCGTCATGGAAATCCGACACCCGATTTAGACTTGCGGTGAGACCTGCTTCATTGCTTGGTTTGCACCAACGAAAATGTGCCACTTTACTTAACTGATAACCCATATAATATGAAAACTCAGTATAGTTATTTTGTAAGTGCCAATGGGATAAAATATTTGCCAATGTCAGGGTGACGGTTTGCATTTCTTATTTTTCACGTGTATTCCTATCTTGAATTAGGTATGTTCCCTTTAGGAAGCTAGTGATTAAGCAAAGTAAAAACATATAAACAGAAGGCAGTACATAATGTATAATTTCTGTTGTTCTGCAAGAAATTAATTTTAAGCAAAATAGAAGTGAGTATGATGTATCTTCAACTCTATACCAAGTATTTGTTTCTTTTCCCCTCCACATCATTAGCTTCCTTCTTATTTTAAGCACTTTAAAATAGCACTGGTGTGTCATTTACATGGTACATATTTTTACGCATGTGTATGTATAATATAGAACGTATCTCGCTCGAATGAGAGCACCTCAGGCTGCCCAGAGGCATGACGCTGCAAGTTGGGTTGGGACATATTTTCATATGAGCTCATCGGGTCCTGTCCCTAAGGACGTGTTGGTCAGATATGGGGGTTTCCGGGTATGCTGGCCTCACACAATGGATAGATAGGGCAGCCTTCCCTCACCATCTTCCTCTGACTTTCTGTAAGTTGAGTGCTCTTTTTTCTCTGCACGTCTGAGGACTCACTAGTGGAATCTTCTGTACCTCAGCTTCTTTGTGGACAATTCTGTGGTGGCAGATTCCGTTTCTATATTCGCCTTTTGTTACTAACATTGACCACACATACACACATGTAGGTATCTAAGATGTCTATACCTACCCATCTATACCTATATCTAAGTCTGTGATATATAGTCTCTGTAGATATGGATATACATATAATATTTCACAATATTCTAACATCTTTATGCCATGTCATTTCTCTCACATTTCCTTAAGGGACTGAGGTTAGAGTCCTCATGTCCCTCACTCTGTACTCTGTTGCCTGTGTGAATAGCCACCGCCGAGTCTGGTATTTCCAGACACATCCTGATGACCAGAGTCAGAATTCCAGATGCACACACTCATTTATGCAAGAGAAAGAATTCAGACATCACTCATGACATGTCCATAACTTCCGTCTAAAGCCAAAAACTCTTCATTAAATGTCCTTGGAATTTGCAAAGTATAGCCCATGGGAAGGCTATGCCTGTCTCAGTCGCTAAACTGTTATCTTTCCTGTTCAATAGTGCTTGGGTCTAGCTTTGTTTTTCTTGGGATGGACCAGATTTCTGTACTGGAGCCCAACCTTGGGAATAAGTTCTAGATCCCGAGTTCCAGATCTCTAAGGTGACAAAGACCTTGTGTATCATGGAAAGCGGATCCATGTGCTCTGCCCTCATCATTCCTTGGAAAAGCCAATGCCCCAAAATTCTAGTGACTTTTGAACCATCAGTGAAAGGGATACCACCTTAAGTCTTGTGCACTGTGATTGCATCTGCATCCCATCCATGGTATTCTCCCAGGAGGGTTGGGGACCACATGGCGCTATGGGCTGACTGAGCCTAGCGGCTGCCCCATCGTTAACCACTGCTGCTCCTATCGTAAATATCAGCTCTTCTAGTGAGTTTCATGGGAGATGGTGCTGTGGTAGTTCTGACCTCCCCACAATCACAATACGTGGCGACCTAGTCTGTCTCTTTCCTAATCTTAGAGAGGCACACATGTTCCCTTCGGTGTGATGAAACGATGCTTTTTGGAGACTTTTTTCTTGACCAGACCACCTCATCGTAGGACAGAAGAAATATGCATAACCCAGTTCCCTCCCCATGTTGGTGTAAACCTTTTACTCCAACTCACCTTGATGGCGAGGGCTTCTCTGTGTAATACTCGTCAAAATTGTCTCTTATGGGACGTTGATCCTATTACACACACATTCTCTTGAATGCTGCGTTGAAAATGGTATTTGTGATTTTTTTGAATTCAGCAAATTTTTCAAAGACACTCATGGATAGTGTGCCTATCAAATCAATTTATTTCAACATTTAAAACTCCAGTACAACACACAGGATGTGCATGATGACTGGGAGAGATGACAGAAGGAAGGAAGTGTGCTTATGAAGAGAGAACAATGATTTAGACAAGAGCAAGTATCATTTTCTTCATTGATCTGGATTCTACGGAGAAGATGCTGTGACTGGTGCTCGATGCCGTATCCTGTAGCAGAGTGAAACAGGGCAAAAGGCTTAGTTGAGTTGACTATGACAGCGTGACAGGGATGAGCCCCAGGATGTACGGTGTCAAGGGTTAGAGAGGCTGTCAGTTAACGTAATGGACAAAATCCATGAGGCACTTAATATTCTGTATCTCTGATATGGGAAAATGTGTTTGGATTTTCTCCAGGGATGTATGTTTGGTGGGCCCCTTCGTGATTAGGATCCATTGCAGGAGTTTCCTGATTTTTAGATTCATGTTCATGGGGATGGGCCATCTAAAAAACATTTACAGTTTTGTGACTGACATTCCTGCCATTGCCCTCTAATTCTGAAATTTGTGGTATATTCAAACCATCCTGTTCATCCTTCAAGTTTGTTTTTGGCTGCTGTTTCACAATGGAAGAAAAGAAATATAGGCCGGTTAGCCAATGTGGTTTTCTGAAGGAATGTCACTTTAGGACATTTACAAATCACAGTTTAATCAGTGCCCCTTCTTAGGGGAATCTGTGTCCAACACGGTGTGTCAGAAGATGTGGTTGGAATTGTCCGGTGTGGCTGTGAGCATTATGTGCAGTTATGTTTGTGTGGGCAGGAATGGTGAATTCCCTTTGAGCCCAGTTCCTCTGGAGGACTGATGTCCATAGAGAAGCCATCAAGTCCACACTGACTGGAAGACTCATTCCTTTTCTGGTCTTTCCCCAAGTCCTGGAAGTGCCCATTCTCCCTCAAGTCCATTATTTGCATGAGAATGCTGCGTCCCCCAGACCCCATCAGCATGAGTCATGCCCCTGGATTTGTAATTTAATAGGGTTCAGGAGAAACCAAGTATCCTAATGGAACTACAAAAAAAAATTGTCTGTGAAACAATTCCCTTCTTGTGACAATAAAATAGTTACTAAAAAACATATCACGTATGAAATCACAATGAATGCTTATTGAATTTCTTGACAAAGCAGCACTACTAACAGGTTATTTTTACTTACAACATGTGGTGTCCAAGTCTGTGATTTTAAGGGTTTGTAGGACAAGTGTCTGTGAAGAAAACACGGAGAACAGGGGAAAAAAGAAGAAGTACCTCAGTATCATTCCCCAACTTTCCAAGGAGCTCTTTTATTTTTAAATAATGTTCTTAACAGTAGATAATTTATGGAAGAGGAAATATAAGAAAATTTAGTTTCTTTCCCAATAGTAATTTACATATTATGTAAGGAGTAGATTCAGGAAAAACAGTCCCATTACCAGAGCTGATGATGTTCACAATGTTTTCGTCTGGAATGTTCTTTTCTTTAGACAGGTCCTTGAACTTCTCAAAATCTTCCTCATTAGCATAATTTTCTTTGCCTGAAAACCACCACATATAAAGCAGAATTTTGCCCGTTTGAACTCCTAAGCGTTTCTGAACCCACGAGGGAGACGAATGAATGTGGAGATCAGGTTTTCACATGGTATAATGTAACAGAGTCCCAAAGACCACTCTGACCACATCGACTACAGCTGCATGATTTCGGTCATTAAAGAGGGCTTACACCCAGTCCACCTCTGCAACTGTGTGTGCTCCAAAGACATATGAGGAGCCCATGAATGTTGGTCCCCATGCATCTCAAAGAGCTCATGAACTGAACCTCCATCTACCGCCAAGAATCTGTATCTGACCTTCATGCCTTGTTCTGGTCGCAGATGCAGTAGAAACATGATTCTTACCTTCCAGACAATGAGCCCGGTCACACACGCTCACGGGAGGCAACTTTTCTTTTATTGCCCGCTGTTCTAGCCATAACTTCTCCAAATAGAAATCTACTAGGCTAACAGACACCTCTCAAAGCCCCGATAGGGTTTCTCCAGGGCGTACACGGTCAACACTCGTGAGACCTGTGCATCTGAAGTATTAAATGTGATGAAGGTTTCTTTAAATGTTTCAGGTCTAAGGCTTAGAATGTATTTGAAAAACTATGGTCAACTGGGGGAATTGAGGTCACCTTGAATAGAGCCATGGTTTAAAATGAGTTGACCTGTTAAGAAATTATTGCTGATGAAACGAAATGTAAAAAGAACTTCACCCATGAAGTTATTTCTCAATTTCTGATGATCTGATAACTCCCACCCCACTGGTTCTTTTTTTCAGCTTTCTTTGTGATTATATTCAGTGACCCTAAAGCCCTAGTACTCATTATGAATAATGTGGGTACAACTGGATTTCCTGACTTAATTTTGATGATAAAATGTTATTTGACAATGACAAGAGAGATTAGGTTGGGGAGTGATACGTACCAAGCAATGTACTTAATCTGGTGACGGAACCATTGTTATCCCTGTTCACAGTATATGTTATCAAAGAGTTTTCTGTTGCACAAATAATTTGGACATCATTTTGACCCGAATCTGTGAATGAAAAAATATATTTAATAATAGCCTTTTCTTAATATTTTATGATGAATTAGCTGTATCATAGTTTGTTTAACATATTGCTAAGAATACTTGCTACAGTGACTTCTCTCTCATTCCAGCAATTCAGTGAATGTTAAATTTGATGATGGCACTGGAAAATAGGGAAGACTTTTCCTTACTGCCACCATTTTATTCCATAAAACATTACCCATCTTGTGGCTTTACTAAACTATTTTGTAAAATGTGTGTTCTAATTAAGCCAGCATTTCTTTAAACACACGCGGGTGTTGTTATATGGCGTATTATCAAATAGAAATTAGAAAATTCTTTGTATTTCCCATATCTCAGCACAGGAGTGCTTTCTAATTTACCATTCAGTACGCTACATGCCTGTGGACGTTTACTGAGTGTCTACGCTGCACAGAGAAAAGCTCTGAACACCTCGTGTTAAGGTTTGCTATCCATTCCCGCCCCTGTAAAAAGCGATAGCTACCCTAACATGTCAGTTTTACATAGAGACCAAGGGGGCTGTGCGGATATGCAGGCGGTGACTGTCTAAGCAAGTCATTCTGATCTTCCTGGAGGTTGTGAGTTCATCTCCTGGCTGAGTCCATCACCTCTGCCGTGTTTCTAGGGAACAGAACCAGCACTGACCTGCTGGGTGTTACCAGTCGGTCCTACCACCTCCATTGTCTCTTTCGGCCATCGCATAACTCCTGCTTTGAATTCCTGATCATGATTGGATTTAACTCTGTGTTAATCTGTCTTCCTGAAGCAAAGAAATATGTTTTTCCCGTGTGAAACTCGGGCATGTCATCGGTCGAGCAGACGAAATACTATGTGTAGTTGAAACACATTCCAAGTTTCATAGCCCCAAACAGGTGCTTGCATCTTCCCAAGCCCCGCTACAACCATGAGTCTTGGGTTGTGTTGGAGCAAATTATAAACATTTTATGCAACTCTCTAGATTCTTAGGCACCGAATATGTTATCAATGGTGTTAGGAGGGGTTTTGCCGTAAATCTCACTGAATAGGTTTATGCATGAATGAAAATTTAAGGAAGCAATGAAACAAAAATGTCCACTGAGGCTGATGGTGGCTATCGAGGCCACAGTTGAGACTCTGTTTGCTATGGCTACGCATTCTTTTCTACAAACAAAAGCAGCGTAGGTTGTGGTTTCTAGTTCCCGGGAGGCATGTCCACTGAGGCCAGTTCATTCTGTTTTCCTCCCTTCCAGCTGTGTCAAAATCCATGCAAAAGGACGATAGAATGAAGGAAGTTGCAGGAAAGATGGTAGAAAATGTGGGTGATTCAGACTGAGTGAAACACTATTATAAATGAAGGGAAAATAGGTGTGGGACGGATTCTAGACCTTGGAGGTGAGCACACGGAGGGTACCCAGGTGTGGGGTCAGGCCGATGTACACCTGAAAGTGACATGATGTTATTCACTGTTAATTATAAAATAAAATAAGAAGAATAAAAGTTACCTTATAATAACATGCTGGCAATATAAAGGAGAGTCATTGTGAGTGCGTGTGGCCCAACGTCTGGTGTGTATCTCAGTTATGTGTGTTTGTGGCCTAGCGGTTGTGCTGGTTGAAGAGTTAGACAAGGGATGGAACCACAGGTGCACATATTCCCCTCTGAGTCAAATGTGTAGACACCAGGCCATTTAAAATTCGGACTGTTGTTCGGGAGGGTTAAAATAACTTAGAGGGAGAAACCTTAAGCCACACCCCTATTGTTTTCATTCCAAACTTTGGTCCTGAGGCAGTGTGCTTGGTGTGTCCTCACTGTGACTTGTTTATATTTTACCTTCATCAAACCACACACTGAATGGAAAAGGTGTTTTAATGATACTTTTAAAGGGAATGTTTAGATGCAAAATGATGTTCATATATAAACTCAATAAACTTATTAGTCTCAGCCTCCCTAGGTCTTTTCAAAGTCTCTTGAAATAGTTTCATACACCCGAGAACCTTGTGAAATACCAGTTGTCAGCACGTGGACTTAGTCACACACTGAGTGAAGGTCAGAATTGGAGGGGCCATCGATACGGTGGCATTTAAACCTTTGCACACAACAAAATTAAGTCAGGGATAATTGAGGGACTTGGGCCTGGTCAGACTTGTAATTCTTGGTAGAGGAATAATTCAGATAAACAGACTTGTTCAAAGAGGGCAAGTTTGCAACATTGATATACTTTTTTTGGTAACACCGTCATACTTACAGCCAGTAAGGTAAATGTTTTTTCCTTGTTTTATTCCCGTATCAAAGATTTCTACGCATTCTCCATTGACTCTGAAAAGGAAAACATCTTCAAGTTGGTTGAATACGAATATTATAAATTTATAATGATTTATGATTTTTTCCATTTCACCCTCATAAGACCGACCCTGTGTCAGGTATCATTTTTGTGCACCAATGAACGTGACATTCAACCGAGGACGGACATGTTGTCTAGGTTAAAATAATCACCTGGGGTAAGGACGGCATTGTCCGTCCATGGATTTGTAGTGGTGCTTTGAAAGATAGACTGTAAATACAGAACAGGTCCTGTTTACATCCAAGTGGATCCCATGTATATATTTAGAGATTATGTTTTCAGAAATGGACTTAATTCACTTTCTTATACTCGTAATTATGACTGCTTGTACCTGTTCTTCACTCCTTTATCTGAGAACAAATTCTTCCCGTGGCCCCACGGTTCCAGTTTCTGCCCCGTTCCTAACAGAATAGTAACTGCTTATTTGCAACCCTTTTCTTGGAAGTATCTTCCAGCCAGAAGGTTGCAGTCCCAGGAATTTGCAAGTATAGAAATATTTCCTTCACATCTTCTCCTTCCTCCCAGAGTCAGGCCCTTGCAAATTTCCTCTTTATTTACACTGCCATTAAAAAAAGAAAAAGTTAAGCTACTCTTCTCAATGCACTTATTTCTGGATATGAAGTACTGTTAAATGTAAAAATTAATCATGTAATTTCCACCTATAATAGAAAATATATACATTTAGCCTTAAAGGCAAGAGATCTAGTAGCATAATTTGATGTTTTTGAATGCCACATGTTTCTTTGATTTAAATAATTCCTCTGGTTCATTTCTTTATCCTAGGATTTTTCTTTTTAAACTTAAGTGTTGTTGTGGCAATAATTTTTTTTTCTGGGTGAAATCATCAATATATGGGATTAAATGTGTTAAAAGTTTAGCAATCATATTTCAATGTGTGTTGTGTGTGTGTTTATGTGAGAGGGGGGGGGAGTTTCACAGAGGCAGGCAGAGAAAGATATGCAATTGTTGGAATTTTCTCTCTTGGTTTGAATGCATGTCTATGATGTACATGGTCAAGTTGAAATTCAGAACTAAATCTCTGAATGAAAAGATTGTTTCTTCTATATTCATGAGGTCATGGAGAAGCATAATCAGAAAGTAGAATTCATTCGGCGTTATTCACAATAGCTAAGACTTGGAAACAACCAAAATGCCCATCGGTAGATGACTGGATTAAGAAACTTTGGTACATTTACACAATGGAGTATTATTCAGCTATAAAGAAGAAGGAAATAGTACCCTTTGCAACAATATGGATGGAACTAGAGAACTTTATGCTAAGTGAAATAAGTCAGTCAGAGAAAGACAAATATCATATGATCTCAATTATACGTGGATTCTAAAGAACAGAATGTATGGGAGAAGTGGATGGAGATAGTCTCAGAGACACAGAGGAAGAACTGAGGGTTGCTAGTCGGGAGGGGGTGGGGATGAAGGAGAAGGGGAAGGGATGAGACAATACAATTGGGTAATTGTAATATGGCTGCAGGGATAGATAAAGACAGTCCGAGGAATACAATCAATAATGTTGTAAGTATTTCTTAGGGGGCCAGATGGACCCATGTCCTTTTGGGGAGTCCACTTCATAGTTGATGTAGAGGCCTGACCACCGCATTGTATTTCTGAAACTGATGTTGAATAATACCATATGTCAACTATAATTATATATACATATAACCTCGGGACATGGAGTAGAGTGCGGGAACGGATTCAATGGAATTGTAATAGATAAGCATGATATCGGGGGTGGGAGGGCAATAGATGGGGGGGGGGTTGTTACTTTGTGAGGGTGAAAAGGGTAACTATTGCATTGTTCTGTACACCTGAAACTAACAATAAAAAAAAAACCAGAAAGTAGAATTCAGCTGTTTCTGTGATTTAAATAGATGCCCATTTCTAATGAGTGAAGACAAAAATAAAACTTTGAGTTGTAAGATTCCTCAGAATGAAGTGTAATGTTTTATTTATTTTTTGTCTAAGCCTTACTGTTCAATTAGGTACACATATACTATATGTGGTTCCCTGGTCCTGTTTGTTATTTGCTGAGCACATGTTTGGGCAGAAGTGAATGCCTGTGACTCTGCAAAGATTACTCGCTTCTCCTACTTCTGTTTCTGAAATGCCCACTCCACCTTCCAAGGCCTCATATACCGGTCATGTCCACCTGTCGCTTTTCAGACCCCCAGGATGGTCCCCTTTTTCCACTTTCCATGTCATTCATCTTCTTCCTATAGAATTTCACCCACAGAAGTGTTATTAGTTTATAACTCTGCATCATTGACTCCATGATGGCCAATGGAGGGAAAAGAAAATGTGTCTTTATCTTCTGTGATGAGAGTTCTGACACAAATGCCAGTTATGTAGTGAACACTCATTTCACTAACAATGGTGAAGCCGTGAAGGCCTGAGTGGTTCAGTCATTGGGCAGAAATGCTGTGAGGAAGCTCCCCGGTCCATCTCATTGTGTTTCGCACCTGCTGACGCTCTTCAGAAACAGCCCCTGGATGGAAATCTTTCCCCCTTCTGCGTGCACCATTCCTGTAGTGGAAGGAGGTGAAGGGGTGGAGCACCCTGACCGTCCTGGCTGCTTTTGTCACTCTGTAAGGAGGCGATTCCAGGTGGAGCTCCTGTGACTCTCTGCCTCTTAAGCAAAGCTCCAGAACCTTCTCTAGAGGATCAGACTGGACCTGAGGTGACAGCTCCAAGGACACTTTCAAGGTACAACTCAGAGACTGGAGCCCTTGACATAATCCAATTATTTCCTTGCAAACATGGAAGCAGACCCTCTTAGGGTTGGGCATGTTTATGTTTTCATTCTCTGTTATTTGTACTTACTTGACAAAAAAATTGAAGAGTACAGTGTCAGGATTAGAGTCAAATTCAATTTTACGCATAAAAGCTCTTATGGACCAGTCTGACTTATCTTTTCAATGTTACTAGATGCCACATACAGGGTCTTCCATTCTCCTGAAAGCTAAAAACAAAGTTCCATTCAGAAATTGTAGTCAGCCTCTTTTTTATTTTCTGTGACATCACTCATCATGAGTTTACCTTCACTTATGTGTCATCACTAAACTGCCTGTAGTGAAGAACGCAACATTTATAAAACAATGGGAAAACCCAAGCCAGTGGTTAACGAAGAATCTGAGATATTCTTGAAAGAGCTTGAGCATGTTGTCAAATGCAGGAACTCCAACCCAACAGTGCTTTAGCTGAAGCAGCTGCAATTTCACAATTACCGTAGAAATGTATGACCTGCTCATTATTTGTCCGTATGGGCAATACCACTTACATAGAATGGAAATGTATATGGAGCCAAGTAATAGTGATTCTGAGTTGGAGGTCAATGGTTAGGTTTAAGTGTAAGGAAATTGGGATACACAAAAACCTCCCATAAGGAGACACACACACACACTCACACACTCACAACCAGTTAGCACACAGACTCTCTCAAACACACACACACACACACACACTCACAACCAGTTAGCACACAGACACACACACACTCATACACTCACAAGCAGTTCGCACAATACACACACACCCACACACACACACACACACACACACACACACACACACACGCCCTTCCTCACATACACTAGAAGTCCCCATCCCCTACCTTGGACACATCCACAGTGGCGAGGTCAGCACAACCCAGACCTAGGAGAAGAGTCAGCAGCACAGTCTTCATTGTCAGGTGTGTCCTGGTCACCTGTGTAGCTTGTTCTGATGGCTTCTCTGTTGGGGACTCTGAAGGTGCGTCTTTATATATGTCCACCTCAGAGTGTGGTGTTTGCCAAATCTACTTGTCGTCCATCACAAGATCTTTTGCCACATGGAAAATAAACATCCTCTTTGGCAGGAACGTACCCTGAAGATCTTTGTGGCCTGGGGCACTTGCCTCATTTTCCTCATGCTTCCAGAAAAGACATTCAATCCCGGGTTCTGTGGGGTTGCGTGGACCCTGCCCGCATGCCTTTGGTAGCTTGTACATCTTTCATGGCCATGCATTCCTGGGAAAGCACCCCGTCTTTCCCTTTTCTTAGATGCCTTTCCAGGAAAGCACCTCGTTGCCCCCAACACGTCTCCTCCTTGCTCCGTGTAGGAGGACACAGACCTGTGTTGTATGCTTCTCAGGCACACAGACAGACACGATGCTGTGTTACACGGCCACCTGGATGCAGAAGCTGCCCCTCACAGTCCACACGGGGCTACTCCAGTAGGCATTTCAGGAACTTCACTCATGATGCTGTGCGTCACCGAGAAGAACCATGTCACGGTTTCTCCAGTGCTATCTCTTAACCTTTCATCCTGCCCATTCACTTGGGAACCCTCTCCTCATCCTTCCTTACACCTCTTAATTTCTATTGAAATTCAGAATGATTTCCCACATCTCAGGCTTCTTGTGAAAGCGTAGATCGCTTTAGAAATAATCCCGAAAACATATATGTAGTGATGGTTGATTTATTTCAATGATTCATTATTTCCTATCTTCATATACAGTTGACCCTTGAACAGTATGGGTCCACTGATACGCTGACTCTTTTCAATCAATATGCACTGTATTATGAATATATTTTCCTTATGATTTCCTTACAACTGTTTTCTCTAGTTTATTTTATTGTAACAATTAGTATATAACACGTACAACATAACAAAGCACATGTTGATTGGCTCTTTCTGTGATCCGTTATCCTTCTGGTTGTTCGATGTTGGGTAGTGAAAATGTATATGTGGATTTTCAACTGCATTGGAGAGTTGCTGCCCATAAACCTCACTGTGTTCAAAGGCCAACTGCATTTTTAGTTTACTTTGTTCATTTTGACTAGAGTCATATGCTCTCATTTTCTTGCTTCTGATGAAGAAAGACATTGATTTTAATCCTTAAAAATGTACTGTAAACATATGGTGCTGTAAATATCATCCTGCCTGCCACCTTAGCTGAATCCTACTCATTTTAATTGGTTAGGTTGTTAATACTTCTTGGACTTTCTTCTAGCCATGGAATATGCCAAAGTAAATATTTTTCTTATAATTCCAAATATTGAAGGATTTTCCACAGAATATTTTATAGATTTTAGTATAATTCTTTTTTGATCAAAGTATATACTTGAGGACTGTATTTCAAACTGTATTCTTCTTAATTAAAAAATAGAAAATGTATTATTATTATTTTATGGCCAAGCATATGGTTTATCTTTCTTCCATGTGTACCTGGAGGTCAGGTATATTCTATATTGGGTGTATTTATGCAGTGTTCATTATTTCAAGTTGTTTGCCTGGATGCTCACATCATGTCGCTTCTTCTTATTTTTGATCTGTTATACTCATGCCTGAGAGTTGAGGGTTGAAATCTGAATGCATAATTAAGGATTTGTGTTTTTTTTTTTTACTTTAAATATGCTCCCCTGTAGAATGTTCCATTGGAGTGGTCATATGTTGAGGATTCCATGTAAAATCCTACTGTGCAGAGGCTCCTATGTAGAATGCTTCCATGTGGAACACCCCCATATTGAATGCTGCCATGTAGCACACCCCCATGTTGAATGGTGCCATGTAGAACACCCTCATGTTGAATGCTGCCATGTAGAACTCTTTCATGTAAAACTCTATGTAGATATCTACTATGTAGAGCTCTACTATTTAGAAAGCTCCTACATACAATATTCCCATTTACAACACTCCCTTGTCCAATGCTCCCATGTGTAGACTCTCCCTTGTGAAACTCTACTGTGTAGAACTCAACTGTATAGAATGTAGAACACACCCACTGAGAATGCTGACATGTAGAAGGCTGCCAAGTAGAACACTCCCATGTATAATCTTGTTCGTAAAACTCTACTGTGTAGAACACTCCTATGTAGAATCCTCTGATGTAGAATGCACCCATGTAGAACTCTACTATGTAGAACACTCTCATGTAAAATGCTCTAATGTATAATGCGCCCATATAGAATCCCCCTAATAGAATTTTACTATGTAGAACTCAAGAATGCTTCCATGTGGAACACTATTATGTTGAATGCTCCCATGTAGAACTCTACCATGCAGAATGCTCCCACGTAGAATGCATTCATGTAGAATGCTCACATCATAGAACTCTCCCATGTAGACCTCTACTACGTAGAATCCTCCCATGTAAAACACTCCCATGTGCTCTAAAGTATAACTCTTTTGTGTGGAATCTCCTTGTAGAACTCAGCTATGTAGATCTCAACTATATGGAATGTTCCTATGTAGAACACTCCCAAGTAGAGCTCTACTTTGTAGAATTCTTCTATGTAGAGTGCTCCCGTGTAGAACACTCCCATGTGGAACTCTGTTATGTAGAATTCTAATATGTAGGATCTCCTATGTAGAACTTTACCATGTTTCTAAGAACATGCCCATTTCTTCCAGGTTATTGAATTTGGTGGCATGCAGTCCTTCATAGTATTCTTGGATGATCCTTTGTATTTCTGTGGCATCTGTGGTAACTTCCCCTGTTTCATTTCTGATTTTGTTTATTTGTGTTTTTTTCTTTTTTTTAATCTTAGTGAGTCTAGGCAAGGTTTTGTCAATTTTATTAATCTTTTCAAAGAACCAGCTCTTGTATTAATTTTTTCTCTTGTCTTCTCTATTTCATTTAGTTCTGCTCTGATTTTTATTATTTTTTTCCTTCTGTTGACTTTGGGTTTCATTTGTTCTTATTCTAGCTCTTTAGTTAGTTATCTTTGGTTTTTCTTCTTTCTTGAGATAGGTGTGTAATGATATAAACTTCCCCTTTATTACTGCTTTTGCTGCATCCCAGTAATTTTGTTTGTATGTATCTTTTGACCTCTCTTCTTATTTCTTTCTTGATCCAGTCATTCTTTAAAAAGTATGTTGTTTAATCTCCACATATTTGTGGTTTTTCCTGCTTTCTTTTTGCCGTTGATATCCAATTTTAAAGCTTTGTGATCAGAGAATATGCTTGGTATGATTTCAGTCTTCCTTACTTTGTTGAGGCTAGTTTAATGTCCCAAGATATGGTCTATCCCTGAGACTGCTCCTTGTACACTAGAAAAGAATGTATAGTCTGATGTTCTAGGATGAAGTGCTCTATAAATGTCAAGTATGTCCATTTCATCTGATGTGTCTTTTAGGGCTGATATGTCTGTATTATCTGTTTGGATGGTCTCTCCATAGCTGTCAATGATGTATTTAGGTTTCCTACTATAATTGTGTTTTGGTCAATTTCTCTCTTTAGGTCTGGTAGTAGTTGCTTTGCATCTTTTGGTGCGCCATGATTGGGGGCATAAATATTGATGACGGACCGTTATGTCTTCTTGTTGGATAGTCCCCTTGATCATTATGAAGTGTCCATCTTTGACTCTTGTTACCTTTTTTATCCTGAAGCCTGTTTCATCTAAGTATGGATACACCTGATTTTCCCTGGATACCATTAGCTTGAAGTGTGATTTTCTACCCTTTAATTTTGAGTGTGTATTTGTCCTTGTAGCTGAGAAGTGTCTCTTGGATGCAGCATATGGCTGGGTTTAGTTTTTTGATCCAGCCTACTCCACTGTGCCTTTTCATGATGAGTTCAGTGCATTTACATAGGAGATTATTGGTATATGAGGATTTCTATCCTTCTATCTTTGGTTTTCTGGTAGGATTCTGTCTCCATTGTTTCTTTGCCTTTTTGTTGCTGTCTGTTATTTCAGTATGGTGCTATTCTATGATTTTTCTCTCTGTTTCTTCTTTTTTTATGTTCCATATTTCAGTTCTGGATTTTCTTGATTGGTTACCATTATGTTTACATAAAAGAAATCTTCACATTTAGAGTTTCCCTTTTATTACTCGTGCTTCGTTTCTCCATTTCCCTTTGGTGGTTCAGACCTTTACTCTCTCCCCTTTTATGATTTTTGGGTCACAAATTATTGCTCTTAATGCTTTGAGTTGATTGCTGTGCTGCAGTATCAAGTTGTCTTTTTCCTCTTTGATGTTTTTTTCTTCTTTACCCTGTATGTTATGTTGAAGTGTATTGTGTCCTATTTTTGGTTTAGGGGTTGCCATTTCCTGCTCCTGTCTGTCTGCTCATAATACTACTCATGGTTTTGTATTCTTTTGCTATTCTGTTTCAGGTTGAATGGCCTCATTCAGCATTTCTTGTAGTGCAGGTTGTGTGTAAGAAAATTCCCTCAGCTTCTGTATGTCTAAAAAAGGTCTTTATTCCTCCTTCATATCTTAAGGGTATCCTTTTTTCCCCCAAGTATTTTATTTATTTATTTATTTATTTATTTATTTATTTATTTTATTCTGAAATCAACATTTTTAAAATTAGTTTTAGCTGTACAGTGAAGGGATTAGACAGCTAAAGGGCATCTTTGCTGGATATATTATTCTGCCTCATAATTTCTGTCTTTCAATATTTGATGCCACTCCCTCCTGGCTTGTAGAGTTTCTGCTGAAAAATCTCATGATAATCTAATGGGCTTTCCTTTGTAGGTTACCATCTTCTTTTATCTTTCTTGGTTTTCCTTTGTAGGTTACCATCTTTTCCTTGGCTGCCTTAAGGATTTTTTTGTTTTTGCTTGTTATTTTTGACAGCTTGAATACAATGTGCCTCGGAGAAGGCCTGGTGGGATTGAGGTAATGAGGGGCTCTGTTTGCTTTCGCATTCGAGGATCCAGCTCTTTTCATGAGTTTTGGAAGTTCTTGTCGACTATTTGTTTGAATATGCTTTCTGTTCCTTTCTCCTTTTCTTCTTCTTCTTCTTCTGGGATGCCCATTATTCTTATGTTGCTCTTTCTGATGGAGTCAGACAGTTCTTGTAGAGTTCTTTCATTTCTTTTAATTCTCAAGTCTCTCCTTCAACCTGTGTCATTTCCATATTTCTGTCTTCGATGTCACTGAATCTTTCCTTCATCTGGTCAGCTCTATTGCCTAAGCTGGCTATTTCGTTCTTCATGTCTTTTATTGAGTTCCTAAGCTCCAGAAATTGTATTTGGTTCTCTTTTGAAATTTCAGCCTCTTTGGTAAAATGTTCGTTGAGTTCTTTGATGGTGTTTCTGAGTTCATTGAACTGCCTGTATGTGTATTCTTGCATCTCATTGAGTTTTTTCAGAACTGCAATCTTGAATTCTCTGTCTTTTACGTCACATATTTTCTAGCCTTTAAGATCATTTTTGGAGACTTCATTTTCTTTCTGAGCTACCTTGCTACCCTGTTTACTCATGGCAATTAATTATCATTTCTCTTCCTGGGCATCTACAGGAGTGGGTTCTGCAACAGGTTGGTAGGAAGAGGACTTTCTTTGGCTTTCCTGTAGGTGTTTGTGGAATGCTTTCTTTTCTCTCCCACTGCAGCCTTTTATTCTCTCTCACGCTGTAGTGTTACAGTTTCTCTGTACTGTTCCGGCTTCTCACACAACACAGGGGTTCCCTGGGAGGCCGGCTTCTCCTCTGTGAGCAGCTTGCATGGGTCTCAGGGCACCACCTCCTTGGCGGATGGGGAGAGCTTCTGAAGTTCCAAAGCTGCTCCTGCACCAGATTCAGGGCCTGTGTGTTTCAGCGTCTCTGTTTATCCCTGCAGGGATCTGCCCAGGTAGTGGGGGGCAGGGCAGGTTGGGCTGTGAGAGGTGCCTCTGAGCAATGGCGGCGACCACCATATAGCCAATCCTGACCCAAGGCTCCCTCCGCTTCACCGGAACCAAATGGGCTGCAAGTCGGTGGCTGCGGGCCGCAGTTCTCAGAGTGCAAACATTCTGTCTTTTTGATCTGACACGGCTGCTACCTTTCTGCTTCTAGCACAGGGCAGGTGCGGGTGGGGTGAGCTTTGGGAGGGTAGGGAGGGTGTGGCTAGGCCTCGTGCCAT
Source organism: Hipposideros larvatus (assembly GCA_031876335.1). Classification (NCBI taxonomy): domain Eukaryota; kingdom Metazoa; phylum Chordata; class Mammalia; order Chiroptera; family Hipposideridae; genus Hipposideros; species Hipposideros larvatus. Next base: position 147,339,526 of record CM063105.1, read on the forward strand.
GGCTTCCATCCTCTGCTTGTCAGTGACGACTTAAATCACCGTTCTCACCCTTCTTCCCTCAGTCTCTGCTCAGGGGTTAGGGGCCTTGAACGTTGGGTTCAGCCGTGTGATGTGCTGATCCCTCAGGTGGGACTGTGGGCCGTAATGGGAGTGCCAGCAGCCCGAATTCTTCCCTCTTCCACGATTGCGGTAGCTCTGGAATGCAGGCAGCGCTGAGCTCGGGTCCCTGTCCTGCAGCATGTGTCTCCCCTCTTCTTCCTTTGCTCCTCCCCCACTCGCCCAATTTGCCCACCTTTAGATGATTTCAGTTGTGCATCTTAGTCTTGCCTATCTGCTGCACAGGAAGTCGTTTGTAGGACAATAGCTGTTCAATTCGTTGTAAATTCCAGGGGAGATTTCAAGAGGCTCACCTCGTGCCGCAATTTCTGTGATGTAATTGGGTACTCATTTTATATACCTAATTTATACCCTCGGTTTCTAAGTGCTATGAGGTTTTTCCCTCAGCCTTTCACCTTGCTGTCGCATTTGATAAGGGTAATCACACCTTTATACTGAGATGGGTGATATATATATATGTAATATTACTATATCCCCCATAGATGTGACTGATATGTCTTCCCCCAAATTCTGATCAGAATGCGTTTTATAAACACCAGGGGGGAAATCCTAGTAGCTACGAAATGTGGGCAAGTCTTATTCATGTACAAAATCTATGAGAGCTAAATACACAAACCCGTGTGTCTATTACTAAAGAACTCTATGGGGCATACCAATTTGAGAGTCAGGTTTGCATTTAAAAATCATTGGATGAATGCTTGTTTGAGAAAATCCTGTACATACGAGAGAGGATGTAACTTTCTATTGAAGTGATGATGGCACGCAGAAAGGAAACACAGGGGGTACTCGGAAAGTTAGCATAAAGTGAGGTTGTAGCATGTGAACGATGTTATCCAGAGACAGTCGTTAGCCGAGACTACGTTTCTTCAGATTCAGACAGTGACAAGCAGATTGAAGTAATGATAAGAAGCACTTATTTTCAGTGCTTTGTCAGATGGGTGAAGATGGACCTGATCATCCGTTTGGGGTTGTGACAGATGGAAAGAGTGTTGCGGATGCTGTTATAATATTGGCTAGGGCAACTGTGGAACTTGTAGTGGGGTTCCTTCTCTTGCTCATTTCAGTTGTGTCCCTCCACTGCTTATATGGTTTTTTTCAAGAATGTTCTCCTCACTAAATAACATTCTCCCCTGAGTCCCTTCCCAGGGATCACTAAGAGAATCCAGTGCTCATCATTTCATGCTCTAAAAATTTGCCTCATTTCTTTGTGGTTCTTTATACCCTCTCTATTGGTGTGCTAGGGCGGCTATCAGACAGCACCCTGGACTGTGTGCCACAAACCACAAACTTCTTCTCTCCTGGTCTTGCAGGCTGAGTCCGAGATCCAGGGGTCCCAGGGCTGGTCCCTTTTCAGGCGTCTCTCCTGGGCATCTGTTCCCCGTGTCCTCACACAATGTTTCTGTTGGAGTGTGTCTGTGTCATGCTTTCTTCTTATGAGGAACCCGGGCCTATTGGATCAGGGCCAACCCTAGGGACTCCGTTTTTCCTTAATCACCCTCTTTAAAGACCCTGTCTTTATAGACATCCCCATTCTGAGATACTGGGGTAGGACTTCAATGTATATACTTTGGCGGGACACACTTCAACCCATACTACATACGGGTGACTGAAAAATCTTACTGAATCTCCACCTTTTGTACTATAGCAGAGAAAGTGCTTCAGATCACATTTTAATACATTGTCCTCTGTCATTAAAGCACACGATGTCAAAACCGTAATTGAAATGAACGATCACAGCAGGGGTATAAGAAGAAAATAAAGGTAATGAACATGCTTACAGTGAATCCTGTAGTATATATGTGTGTATATTTTCACACATGTGCATAAGATCAATGTAGACCATAAACAAAAACAAGAATGTGAGTCTTTTCTCATGTTAATGACATATCTAGATTTTTGAAATTGGTAATCATGCGTATGTAAATATTGTGCCAAGAGCTCACATGCTCACCTACTCCCTGCTGAGAAGTTGTAAAATAATTTCAAGTTTAATGCCTTCTGATAGAAATACTCCGAACGTATGTCGTTCAAATTGGATTGGGAAGATTGAAAATCCAGTAAACTTAATCTCACTGGAACCTAATTGACTTAAACTCCCAAGTTCAGAGAATTTAATAGGTAAAGCAGTGTTTCTCAAAGTGTTTTCAAATGTTCATAGATGTTGCTAGAAAAAGCATCAGTGTTTTGTAATTAAAGGGGCCTGGTACATCCGCGCTCAATCTGTGACTGTTAACAGACATGTATATTTTCTATGAAGCTTCTGGACGTATTTCCCACATGCAGCATGACTCTTCCAGGATGGGACATAGAGCATACGGTTTCCACAACATTTTTATCCATGAGATTCCCCTCCGTCCTCCCTTCCCCATGATGCACCTTTTGAGACTAGGTTCTATGGAGCCCTTTTGGAAGGTCTTGCCATGTGACTTCTCTATGCATTTCTTGGTACCAGCTCGCCAGAAGCTGACTCGCATTGTTGGGCCATCCTGGGGCACACCTGTGCAAAAAAGGGAAGCACTGTATGCAAAAGAACGCCAGAGAGATGCAGCGACAGAGGCATCCACGTCATCATCAGAGCTGCTCTGTACGTGGCTGCACAGCAAATGCACTTCCCAGGGGAGCTCCTCCCAACATTGTGGATGCCTGCCTCCCCTGGTGGTGTGAGTGGGAACCATGGTTCCTGTGGTTCCCCTGATCTAGGTAGATTGGCATGTCATTCAAGGCACAAGCAAATACGTTTGACTACCCTCCCTGGAAGACAAGGCATCAAAGAGGAAACAAACCCAGCTCACCCTCAGGTGTCAGTAGTTTATTTGGGATGTGGAATATAGCCAACATCTCATAATTAGCTAAGCATGGAATCAATGGCATGTGCCAGTTTTGCCGTATGACACAAAGAAAAAGAGCAAATACGTGTAGCATGAATTATCTTGTTTGTACTGATCTGGATCAGAATTGGAATCAGGGTGCATAATTGATATCCTGGAAATCACTTACATAAAATTTCTTTGTGAGGGTAAATTTAGATTTGTATCAATGGTGACTAAGTATGCCTACTCCTTTGACTTAATTCAACCCCTTGTACCCGGAATTAGTCTAATCAAAGAACAAATCATCTTGGTATGCCAACATAAATGCCTTAGTTTCTGACTGCAAAACTAATCATCTCCCTGGTTACATACTAAATGAAGATAATCAGACTGAGAGATCTGTAAGCCTTTATGTCCTTGTAAATATACTTGATGTTTTATTTTTTCAGCAATATATTTTACCGATATCGGCTTCTTGGTGTAATTGTCAGTGGAGAGTTCTTTTCCTTTCACTATGAATATCTTCCATTTTGTATTTACCGTATTGGACACATTGCGTGTACCAACGCTAGGATAAGTATTTGTAAAGAAAAAGGGTACAACATTGTGGAGAATTGAAAATGAAAGAGCATAAACATACCATGGATCCACATTTTGGAGCCATACTTCTAAATGTACCTTGGTCTTAGATATAGACTCTCCGTTGAATACCCCATTAGAAAACCAATCCATAATTTTCTGCCATGTCTTACGTGACAAGTGAAAGAAAGTAGTTGGACTGGGGAGACGTTGTCATTTTTACAGTTAGAATCATATGATGAAAGTCTCCTCAGGAGATTATGGTGTAGCATCCTTTTGTCTTGTTGTTTGGCTTTTATTTCGTAATCATAAACTTAACTGTGCAACCCAGGTAGACTTAGACGGAGACAAGGGAAATACGGAGCCCAGTGAGCTGCAGCGATAGCAAAAAGATTATGGGGTGTTCTGAAGTTGAGGGGAGGGATGCTCTCCCGACGACAGAAGGAATGGTCTGATGGTTGAGGTAAAACCAGTCACCTTCATCAGAGGTGTCCACAGTCAGCAGTGGTGACTTCTTGCTCGTCTTCCCATTCCTGGACCCCGAGCCTCCATGGCTTCCACCTTGCAGAAGGCCACGTGCTTGCCGTGCAACCGCTCCGTCGTGGCAGTGCAGGGGAAAGCAGATCGTATTATAGAGTAAAATTAAAATACATTAAATTTTGATGCTAAATTCAAATGACAATTTTGGGAAGAACATACCGGGAAATGAGAACAGGAAACACAGAGGTGTTTGAATGGTCAATTTGGTATGTCTATCAGAAGTCTAAACATGCATTTCCTTTCATAAGGCATCTCCATTCACAGAAATTTTAAAACCATTCATACATATAAAATTGTTCACTGGTTTGTTTTGAAATAAGCAACTATCTGCACAGACACACACGGATAGCGTGGCTATTAAATCAATTTATTTCAAATCCAGTACAAAACACACGGGATGTGAATGGTGAGTGGAAGAAATGGCAGAGGAAAGGGGTGTGTTTATGGGGAGAGAAAAGTGACGTTAGACAAGAACAAGTAACATTTTCTTCATTGATCTGGATCCTACGGAGAAGATGCTGTGACTGGTGCTCGATGCCGTATCCTGTAGCAGAGTGAAACAGGGCAAAAGGCTTAGTTGAGTTGACTATGACAGTGTGACAGGGATGAGCCCCAGAATGTACGGAGTCAAGGGTTAGAGAGGCTGTTAGTTAACGCAATGGACAAATACATGAGGCACTTAATATTCTGTATCTCTGATATGGGAAAATGTATTTGGATTTTCTCCAAGGATGTATGTTTGGTGGGTCCTATCGTGATTAGAATCCATTCCAAGAGTTTCCTTTTTTTAAAAAATTCATGTTCATGGGGATGGGCCATCTATTTACAAAAGATTTACAGTCCTGTGACTGAGTTACATTCCTGTCCTCATCCTCTAATTCCAAAAATTTTGGTGGATTCCAAACCATTATATTAATCCTGAAAGGTTTTTTTTTTTTTGGCTGCTTCTTTTCATTAGAAAGAAAAAGACAAAGAAAAGAAAAACCAAAAACAGGCTGGTGAGCCTGGACCAATGTGGTTTTCTGAAGCAATGTCACTTTAGGACGTTTACAAATCACAGTTTAATCAGTGCACCTCCTGTAGGGGAATCTATGTCCAACACGGTGTGTCATATGGTGTGCTTGGAATTGTCGGATATGGCTGTGAGGATTATGTACAGTTAGGTTTGTGTGTGCAGGAATGGTGAGTTCCCTTTGAGCCCAGTTCCTCTGGAGGACTGATGTCCATAGAGAAGCCATCAAGTCCACACTGACTGGAAGACTCATTCCTTTTCTGGTCTTTCCCCAAGTCCTGGAAGTGCCCATTCTCCCTCAAGACCATCATTTGTAAGAAAATGCTTTGTCCCCCAACTCCATCAGCATGAATCAACTCCCCCAGTTTGCATTTTAATAGGGTTCAGGAAAAACAAAATAAGCTAATAGAACATCAAAAATTAACTGTGAAATAATTCTCTTCTTGAGACAATAAAAAATAGTTATTAAAAAACATTCGCATATGAAATCACAATAATTGCTTGTTGAATTTCTTAACAAAGCAGCACTAATAACTGGTTATTTTTACTTACAACGTGTAAGTGTCCAAGTCCATGATTGCATTAACTTGTAGGACAGGTGTCTGAGAAGAAAACAAGAGAACAGGGGAAAAAAAGAGCAGTACTTCAGTACCATTTTTCAACATTTCCATGTATTTCTCTTTTTTAAGTAATTTATTTTACACTAGATGTTTAATGGAGGGGAAATTTAAGACAAATCAATTTCTTTTCCAATTGTACATTGATATATTAGGTAAATGATAAAATTCAGGAAAAAATACAGTCAATTACCCAAACTGATAATGTCCACAATATTTTCTTCTGGAATTCCATAATCTCTAGTGGACTCCTTGAACTTCTCAAAATCTTCCTCATTAGCATAATTTTCTTTGCCTGAAAACCACGACACATAAAGCAGAAGTTTGACCATTAGAACTCCTAAGAATTTCTGAACGCACGACGGAGACGAATGAATGTGGAGATCAGGTCTTCAAATAGTATAATGTAAAAGAGTCTCGAAGACCACACTGACCACATCGACCACAGCTGTGTGATTTCGGTAATTAAAGAGATATTACATCCAGTCCACCTCCGCAACTGTGTGTACTCCAAAGACATATGAGGAACCTATGAGTGTTGGTCCGCATGCATCACAAAAGGCTCATGTACTGAACCTCCATCTACTGCCAAGAATCTATATCTGACCTTCATGCCTTGTTCTGGTCGCAGATGCAGTGGAAACATGATTCTTACCTTCCAGACAATGAGCCCGGTCACACACGCTCACGGGAGGCAACTTTTCTTTTAGTGCCTGCTGGTCTAGCCATAACTTCTCCAAATAGAAACCTACTAGGCTAACAGACACCTCTCAAAGCCCCGATAGGTTTTCTCCATGGCGGAAATGGACAACATTCGTGAGACGAGTGCGTCTGAACTATTAAATGTGATGAAGGTTTATTTAAAAGTTTCAGGTCCAGGGCTTAGAATGTATTTGAAAAACTGTGGTCAACTGGAGGAATTGAGGTCAACTCGTATAGAGCCATCGTTTAAAATGAGTTGATCTGTTGAGAAATTATTGCTGATGAAACGAAATGTGAAAACAACTTCACCAACCAAGTTATTTCTGTGTTTTTGATGATCTGATACCTCCCACCCTACTGGTTCTTTTTTTCAGCTTTCTTTGTGATTATATTCAGTGACCTTAAAGCCCTAGTACTCATTATGAATAATGTGAATACAACTGGATTTCCTGACTTTATTTTGATGATAAAATGTTATTTGACAATGACAAGAGAGATTAGGTCAGGGAGTGATACGTACCAAACAATGTAGTTAATCTGGTGACGGAACCATTTTTATCCACGTTGAAAATACGTAGTACGAAAGCGTTGTCTGATGCATAAGAAATTTTGCTTTCAGTTCTACCTGAATCTGTGAGAAAGAGAATATATCTCATAATAGCCTTGTCCTAATTATTTTATGATGAATTAGCTGTATCATAGCTTGTTTAACATAGTGCTAAGAATACTTGCTACATTGACCCCTGTCTCACTCCAGCAATGCAGTGAATGTTAAATGTGATGATGGCAGCATGGAAAGTAGGGAAGAATTTTCGTTACTGCCACCATTTTATTCCATAACACATTGCACATCTTGGGACCTTACTAAAATATTTCGTAAAACGTGTGTCCTAATGAAGCCAGCATTTCTTTAAACACATGTGCGTGTTGGTATATAGCCTATTATCAAATAGAAGTTAGAAAATTCTTTGTATTTCCCATATCGCAGCCCAGGAGTGATTTCTAATTTACCATTCAGACCAATACATGACCGTGGACGTTTACCGAGTGTCTACGCTACACAGGGAAACGTTTTGAACACCTCTTGTTAAGGATTGCCCCCCGCACCCTGTAAAAAGTGATAGCTGCCCTAACAGGTCAGTTTGACCAGAGACCAAGGGGGCCGTACGGCTATGCAGGCGGTGACCATCTAAGCAAGTCATTCTGATCCCCCTGGAGGTCCTGAGTTCATCTCCTGGCTGAGTCCATCGCCTCTGCTGTGTTTCCAGGGAACAGAACCAGCACTGACATCCTGGGTGTTACCAGTTGGTCCTACCACCTCCATTGTCTCTTCTGGCCTTCGCATAACTCCCGCTTTGAATCCCTGATCAGGATTGGATTTAAAACTGTGTCAATCTGTGCTCCTGAAGCACAAAAATATATTTTTCCCGTGTGGAGCTTGCGCACGTCATCAGTTGAGCAGACGAAACACTACATGTAGTTGAAACACATTTCAAGTTTCATAGCCCCAATCATTGTCTATATCTTCCCCAAGCCCCTCTACAACCAGGAGTCTTGGGTTGTGTTGGAGCAAATTATAAACATTTTATACAACTCTTTAGATTCTTAGGCACCGAATGTGTTATCGACGGTGTTAGAAGGAGGGGTTTTGCCGTAAATCTCACTGAATAGGTTTATGCATGAAGAAAAATTTAAGGAAGCAATGAAAGAAAAATGTCCACTGAGGCTGATGGTGGCTATCAAGGCCACAGTTGAGACTCTGTTTGCTATGGCTACGCATTCTTTTCTGCAAACAAAAGCAGCGTAGGTTGTGGTTTCTAGTTCCTGGGAGGCCTGTCCACTGAGGCCAGTTCATTCTGTTTTCCTCCATTCCAGCTGTGTCAAAATCCATGCAAAAAGGATGATAGAATGAAGGAAGTTGCAGGAAAGATGGTAGAAAATGTGGGTGATTCAGACTGAGCGAAACACTATTATAAATGAAGGGAAAAAAGGTGAGGGACGGATTCTAGACCTTGGAGGTGAGCACACGGAGGGTACCCAGGAGTGGGGACAGGCCGATGTACACCTGAAAGTGACATGATGTTAGTCTCTGTTAATTATAAAATAAAATAAGAAGAATAAAAATAACCTTATAGTAACATGCTGGCAATATAGAGGAGAGTCATTGTGAGTCTGTGCGGCCCAACATCTGGTGTGTGTCTGAGTTATGTGTGTTTGTGGCCTAGTGGTTGTGCAGATTGTAGAGTTAGGCAAGGGATGGAACCACAGGCGCACACATTCCCCTCTGAGTCAAATGTGTAGACACCAGGCCATTTAAAATTCGGACTGTTGTTCGGGAGGGTTAAAATTACTTAGAGGGAGAAACTTTAAGCCACACCCCTATTGTTTTCATTCCAAACTTTGGTCCTGAGGCAGTGTGCTTGGTGTGTCCCTCACTGTGACTTGTTTATATTTTACCTTCATCAAAGCACACACTGAATGGAAAAGGTGTTTTAATGATACTTTTAAAGGGAATTTTTAGATGCAAAATGATGTTCATATATAAACTCAATAAACTTATTAGTCTCAGGCTCCCTAGGTCTTTTTAAAGTCTCCTGAAATATTTTCATACACCCGAGAACCTTGTGAAATACCACTTGTCAGCACGTGGACTTAGTCACACACTGCGTGAAGTTCTGAATCTGAGGGGCCATCGATACGGTGGCATTTAATCCTTGGCACACAACAAACTTAAGTGAGGGATAATTGAGGGACTTGGGCCTGGTCAGACTTGTAATTCTTGGTAGAAGTAGAATTGGGATCTACGCACCTCTTTAAAGAGAGCAAGATTCCAACAGTAATATTCTTTTATCGGTAAAACCATCATACTTACAGCCAGTCACGTAAGTGTTTTTATCTACTTTTCTTCCTGCATTAAAGTGTTCTATACATTTTCCATTGATTCTGAAAAGGAAAACATCTTCAAGTTGGTGGATTACGCATAATAGAAATTTACAGTGATTTATGATTTTCTCTCTTTCACCCTCATACAACCCTGTGTCAGGCATCAATTTTCTGCCTCCATGAACGTGACATTCAATGGAGGACGGACATGTTGTCTAAGATTAAAATAACCACCCTGGGGCAAGGACGTCGTTGTCTGCCCATGGAATCATAGTGGTGCTTTGAAAGATAGACTGTGAATACAGAACAGGTCCTGTTTACAGCCAAGTGGGTCCCACGTATATATTTAGAGATTAGGTCTCCAGAAATGGACTTCATTCACTTTCTTATCCTACTAATTATGACTGCTTGTACCTTTCATCACTCCTTTATCTGAGAACAAATTGTCCCCCTTGCATCCCAGTTCCGGTTTCTACCCCGTTCATAACAGAGTAGTCACTCCTTATTTGCAACCCTTTACTTGTAAGTTCTCCAGCCAGAAAAGTTGCGCCCAGGAATTTGCAAGTATTGATATATTTCCTTCACATGTTATGCTAACTCCCAGAGTCACTCCCTTACCAATTTCCTCTTTATTTGTACTGCCATTAACAAAAAAAGTTAAGCTACTCTTCCCAATACACTTATATCTGGATATGAAGTATTGTTGATTGTAAAAATTAACAATGTCATTTCCACTTATAAGGAAAATGTATATTTTTAGTCTTAAGGGCAAGATCTCTTAGCGAGTTTTGGTGTTTTTCAATACCCAATGTTTCTTTCATTTAAAAAAATCTTCTGTTTCATTTCTTTAGCCTAGGATTTTTTTTTAAACTTAAGTGATTATGTGGCAACAATTGTTTTTTCTGAGTGAAATCATCAATATATGGGATTATAGGTATTAACAGTTTAGCAATAACTTTTCAATGTATGTATGTTTGTATGTGTGTGTGTGTGTGTGTGTGTGTGTGTGTGTGTTAGAGAGAGAGAGAGAGAGGAGGAAAAGATATGTAATTGTTGCAATTTTCTCACTTGGTTTGACAGCATTTGTATGATGCACATGGTTAAGGTGAAACAAGAATTAAATCTGAGCATGAAAATATTGTTTCTTCTATATTCATGAGGTCATGGAGAAGCATAATCAGAAAGTGGAATTCAGCTGCTTTTGTGATTTAAATTGACGCCCATTTCTAATGAGTGAAGACAAAAATAAAACTTTGACTTGTAAGATTCCTCAGAATGAAGTGTAATGTTTTATTCTTTTTGTGTAAGCCTTACTGTTCAATTAGGTACACATACACTATATGTGGTTCCCTGGTCCTTTCGTTATTTGCTGAGCACATGTTTGGGCAGAAGTGAATGCCTGTGACTCTGCAAAGATTACTCGCTTCTCCTACTTCCGTCTCTGAAATGCCCACTCCACCTTCCAAGGCCTCCTATACCGGTCATGTCCATCTGTCCCTTTTCAGACCCCCAGGACGGTCCCCTTTTCCCACTTTCCATCTCATTCATCTTCTTCCTATAGAATTTCACCCACAGCAGTGTTATTAGTTTATAACTCTGTATCACCCTCTTAGGGTTGGGCATGTTTATGTTTTCATTCTCTGTTATTTGTACTTACTTGATAAAACAATTGAAGAATACAGTCTCAGGATTAGTGTCATATTCAACTTTACGCATAAAAACTCTGAATGGACCAGTCTCACTTATCTTTTCAATGTTACTAGATGCCATATACAGGGTCTTCCATTTTCCTGAAATCTAAAAACAAAGTTCCATTCAGAAATTGTAGCCAGTCCCTTTTTTATTTTCTCTGACACCACATTGTGAGTTTCCCTTCACTTATGTGTCATCACTAAACTGCCTGTAGTGAAGAACGCAAAACTTATAAAACAATGGGAAAATTCAAGCTAGTGGTGAACAAGGAATCTGAGATATTCTTAAAGAGCTTGAGCATGTTGTCAAATGCAGGGACTCCAACCCAACAGTGCTTTAGCTGAAGCAGCTGCTCTTTCACAATTACTGTAGAAATGTATGACCTGCTCATTATTTGTCCGTATGTGCTATACCACTTACGTAGAATGGAAATGTATATGGAGCCATGTAATAGTGATTCTGAGTTGGAGGTCAATGGTTAAGTTTAAGTGTAAGGAAATTGGGATACACATAAACATCCCATAAGGACACATGCACACACACTTACACACTGAAACCAGTTACACACACAGACTCAAACACACACACACACACACACACACACACACACACACACACACACACACACTCACAAACTCACAAACACTCGACTTCCCCATCCCGTACCTTGGTGACGTCCACAGTGGCGAGGTCAGCACAACCCAGACCTAAGAGAAGAGTCAGCAGAATAGTCTTCATTTTCAGGTGCGTCCTGATCGCCTGTGTAGCTTGTTCCAATGGCTTCTTTGTGGGGACTCTTCAGGTACCTCTTTATATATGTTTCCCTCTGAGTGTGGTGTTTGCTGAATATACTTGTCAACCATCACGAGATCTTTTGCAATGTCGAAAATAAACATCCTCCTTGGCAGGAACATACCCTGAAGATCTTTCTGGCCTGGGGAAGAGGCCTCATTTTCCTCGTGCTTCCAGAAAAGACTTTCAGTCCCGGGGTCTGTGGGGTTGTGTGGACCCTGCCTGCATGCCTTCGGTAACTTGTACATCTTCCATGGCCATGCATTCCTGGGAAAGCACCCCGTCTTCCCTTTTCTTAGATGCCTTTCCAGGAAAGCACCTTGTTGCCCCCAACACATCTCCTCCTTGCTCATTGTAGGAGGACACAGACCTGTGTTGTGTGCTTCTCAGGCACACAGACAGACAGACACGATGCTGTGTTACACGGCCACCTGGATGCAGAAGCTGCCCCTCACAGTCCACACGAGGCTTCTCCAGTAGGCGTTTCAGGAACTTCACCCATGATGCTGTGCATCACCAAGAAGAACCATATCACGGTTTCTCCAGTGCTATCTCTTAACCCTTCATCCTGCCCATTCACTCGGGAGCCCTCTCCTCATCCTTCCTTACACCTCTTAATTTCTATTGAAATTCAGAATGATCTCCCACATCCCAGGCTTCTTCTGAAAGCATAGAGCACATTAAAAATAATCCGTAAAACATATATGTAGTCATCGTTGATTTCTTTCAGTGATGTATTATTTCCTATCTTCATATACAGTTGACCCTTGAACAGTATGGGACCACTGACACGCTGACTCTTTTCAATCAATATGCACTGTATTATGAATATATTTTCCTTGTGATTTCCTAACAACTGTTTTCTCTAGTATATTTTATTGTAACGATTAGTATATGTGCTGCCAAAGCGAGCACTTATTGTAACAATTAGTATATAACAGGTATGACATAACAAAACATGTGTTGATTGGCTCTTTCTGTGATCCGTTATCCTTCTGGTTGGACATTAGCCTATTAGTAAGTTGGGTAGTGAAAATGTGTACATGGATCTTCAATTGCATTGGAAGGTTCCTGCCCATAAACCTCCCTGTGTTCAAAGGCCAACTGCATTTTTAGTTTACTTTGTTCATTTTGATTAGTGTTTCATTTGCTTTTATTTTGTCACTTCTGATGAAGAAAGACATTGATTTTAATCCTTAAAAATCTACTGTAAATATATGGTGCTGTAAATATCGTCCTGCCTACCACCTTAGCTGAATCTTACCCATTTTGATTGGTTAGGTTTTTAATACTTCTTGGAGTTTCTTCTAAACATGGAATATGCCAAAATAAATATTTTTCTCAAAATTCCAAATATTGAAGGATTTTCCACATAATTTTTTATAGATTTTAATATAATTCTGTTTACATCAAAGTATGTTACTGAGGACTGTATTCAAACTGTATTCTTAATTAAAAAATAGAAAATGTATTATTATTATTTTATGATGAAACGTATGGTTTATCTTTCTTCCATGTGTACCTGGAGATCAGGTATATTCTATATTGGGTGTATTTATGCAGTGTTCATTCTTTCAAGTTGTTTGCCTAGATGCTCACATCGTGCATCCCCTTCTTATTTTTGAACTGTTATGTTAATTCCTGAGAGTTGAGGGTTGAAATCTGAATGCATAATTAAGGATTTGTGGTTTTTACTTTAAATATGCTCCCCTGTAAAATGTTCCATTGGAGTGGTCACATGTTGAGGACTCCCATGTAGAACCCTACTGTGCAGAGGCTCCTATGTAGAATGCTTCCATGTAGCACACACCCATGTTGAATGCTGCCATGTAGCACACCCCCATGTTGAATGCTGCCATGTAGAACTCTTTCATGTAGAATTCTACCATGTGCAACTCTATAATGAAGATGCATGCATATGTATAATGTAGAAACTATCCTACTCTGATGAGAGCGCCTTAGGCTTCCCAGAGGTGTGATGGATGGATGGAAGGATGGATGGAAAGTTGGATTGGTGGACAGACAGATGGATCGATGCATGGATACATAAAACAAAATAAAACACAGATCAGTGGTGCCTTCGAACTATCATTATTCTACATTTTTGCAACCACATTTCTGAAAGACAAAAAACAATTTTGTGGTATGAAAGGAGTTCTACAAAATGGAGCTTTGTCTCTGCTGGCTTTGAAGATGGGCGGGGCCATGTGAGAAGGAAGGCAGGTGGCTGCCGGGGGCTGAGTGCAGCCCCTTAACGACAGCCAGCAAGGAATGGGGTCCTCGGTCCTACAGCCACAAAGATCCGAATTTGCCACTACCACTTAAGATGGGAAAAGGGCTCTGAGCTCCAGAAGAGAGCAGCTCAGTGCCTTAGTTCTGGTCTTAAGAGCACTGAGCCGAAGACACTCGTGCTAAGCCCCGTTTCTGCTGTACAGAACTGTGAGGTAAGACCTCCGTGGTCATCTGTGAGGCAGCGATAACAGAGGAAGAGAGCACCTAGTGAATATTGTACCACGCAATACTTAGGGCAAACCTTAGCCATAGTAAGAAACAACAAACTCCTTTAGATGACAGCCTCATGGTCACTACAGGATCATTTTTATTTGTTTGAAACAGCTGTTTCTACACCAAAGTCTGAAGACCAATTCTTTCCCAAGAGTGAGAGAATGTCCCCTGCTCTCCTGAGAAATTCCTTCCTCACAGATGGCTCTCGCCCTCATTTTCAGATCGAACATCCTATGTCACCACATACAGGTTTTAAGAAATATTTGTAATTGGCTCACAATTATTACAAATTTGGAAACGTGATCCCAATGGCAAGAGTTTTTAACTGAGACTGCCATATATGTGACAGAGAAATTGTTCAATGAAGAAATATAAAAATTTAACCTCCCCTTTCTGTAAAAGTATTTTGCATGCAACATCACAGATAGTAAGATTATATGTTCAATGCTAATGAACCTTTACCCTTATTTTCAGATACTTAGCATGTATATAGTCTAGGGTATTAATATTTGCTGGACTATTTTTCCGACGATATAATCTTATTGTCAGAAGTAACTCAGTAATTGATGATGGGTGTGGTTAAGTTGATCTATTCTTGAATACTCACCGCATTCCTGATAACTCATGTGAATGTACATCCTTAAATTACATGTGCAGACATTTCCATCAGGACATATTACACAGTCAGTCAGTGGCACTGGGCCACGTGTCCTTCCCCAAGAAACGAGAAGAGCGTCTTGTCTCAATTCATCCAGAAGCCACATCCAAAGGAAAGTGCTCTATGCACATGTCTACGGGGAAGGGACATTGATCTAATTAGAAATTAAAAGGTAAAGATTGCACTCGAAAGTGAATTACGTTGGTAAGGAATGTAATATAATTTGTCTCACGTACATGTTTTCTATGAGAATTGATATCTTTTTTCAAAAAAATTGAATTTCTTGGAATAACATTGGTAATACATTATGTAAATTTCAAGTGTCCATTTCTGTAATTCATTATCTGTATACAGCATTGTGTGCTCACCCCCCAGAGTCCAGCCTCCTTCTGTCAACATATATCTGACCCCTGTACCGTCTTCATCCTCCCCCTGCCCCCTCTGGTAACCACCATTCTGCTGTCTGTGTCTATGAGTTTTTGTTTGTTTTGTTATTTGTTGCTTTTTGTTTTGTATCCCATACATGAGTGAATTCATATGGTTCTTGTCCTTTTCCATCGGACTTATTTCACTTACATGATAGTCTCAAGATCCATCCATGTTGTTGCAAATGGTAGCATTTTATCTTTTTTATGGCACAGTACTGTTTTATTGTATACACAGACGACTTCTTTATTCAGTCATCATTGGAAGGTTGTGTCCTCTTTCTGAAGGACAATAAAGCTCAGCCATTCAAGGGAAATTGGGCCGCTTTCCTGGTACCATCTTTACTATGGGAGGGGCTCACAGGTTACAGAACAGAACATGATATGTGAACTTAAAAGAGAGAATATAGAAAATAGGGCATGCATAGTGCATCATTCCCCTTGAATCATTCCACACTCTCTTGTGTTTGCTTTTTTTAATTATTTAAAGCAATAACAGAAAAACAAAAATCAACCATTTTTATTGACAGGTTGGTTTTCTTCATCATTATAGGTGAGATGACATTTATTTTATTGTTCTATTTTATCCACTTGATTATTCATTTAAGAAATAGCATTTTCATTCTACAATGTATAAGGCTTGTGCCCGACATTAGCAAAATATCATTGAAGTGTGATTCTTCCCCTCAGATATTTTCAATGCCAGTAGCTGGATAAACACATAAATAATATCCGTCCCTATTTCATACAAGCTGTAAGAGAACTGATAAATCGTTCAGTAGGATATATGGCTCACGATGACAGAGACCTGGAGAAGTCAGGTGAGTTAAAAAGGGGTACGGTTTGCACTGAAAGGTTTTGATATTTGTACAAACGTATTTTGTTTTTTGGCCAATCGCTGCGAGCTCATTCAAGGAAAGGTCAAGCCGACATGGATACATGTATTACTTTTTCCTCCCTTTGCATCTTCCATGTTCACTATATGTGTTGATGAGTTTTAGCCACCAGAACCATCTTCCCCAACGTTATACACAAATCAGGGTCACGTTGCTTTTATTAGTCAGCTCAGGCCACCAGGCAACACACCACAGACTGGGTGGCTTAGAGGACAGAGATGTATTTTCTCACCGTTCTGGAGGCTGAGATCGGGGTGCTGGCATGGTGGGGTTCTGGTTAGGGCTGCCTCCCCACCTAGCCGATGGATGCGTTCTTGCTTTTCACACATGGAAAATTGGGGGAATGGGAGAGAGACAGAGAGAGAGACAGAGAAGAGAGAGAGAGAGAGAGGCAGAGAGAGAGGCTGAGAGACCCTGTGCCTTGCCTCTTGTTTAATGAGAGTAATCCCATTATGATGACCCCACTCTTTTGACCTCATTGGACCCTAAGTACTTCCGGGACCCCAGGGCACATGCCATCACATTGGCGGCTGACGCTTCAGCATAGACCTTCAAGGCAACACCACTGAGTCCGTAGCCATGCTGAAGGCAGTTTAACCTGAATCCAGGAAACTCTTGACCAATCACAAATGAGCCAACCTCTGATCACGGGGCTGTGTTTGGAGATGTGGATAACTTTGAGCCACATAACTTTATGCTGATAAAAGGGAACATAAACGAAAGATTTCAGACATGTTAAAACAACGAGACTAAATTTTTACAGGCGAGGATAGGTTAATCTGGAATTCATACAAAAATTAATTTGAAAGTTACAGTGGCTTATTTGTCCTCAGGCCAGAGGAGAGATGTGTGAGGCCTTATTGCCCACCGCGTGATACCATTTACAGACAGTGTGATGCAGACAGTGGGTGTGAGTCAAACTGTGTGTCTCCGGAGACAGTACCTTTTATGCCACACGTGTCAGTCAGTGGCATGGATGGGAACGGCATTTCTGGGATAAAGAAGGAAGCCAGGCGGGTCGTTGTACGAGGAGCCGGCTGCGTTTCCGTTTCCGGGGGCTTCCTGGAGAAGCAGAGCTGCCTGCAGAACGAGGGATGGCCAGACATCGCCTCCACGTCAGAGTCAGACTCTGCCATTCCATGTGCCTGCCCGGTGCCCCCAAGGATTTCTGTGGGTAACCTCTTCCAATCGCTCGGTGCCTCCGCAATCCCGACGCGCTACTTGCTGTGTCACAGCGCTCAGAGCCACTTTGGATGTGCGCAAGTGGCAGCCCGACCTGCGTTTGAGGCACAGGCCGGGGTCATCCTTTAGGCTTGGGAGAGCCATGAGAACATTCTCAGTACTTCTGTCAGCTGCTTGGTGTCCCTTAGGTAGCTAGAAACTGGCAACGGAGGGGACATTTACATGAAGTAACAGGAACTTCCAGGATCTGTCTCTCTTTTTGTTCCCCAGAGAGAGTTGCTAAATATTTACCCACGGACTGCTGCAGAGAACACAAATATGTGATGTACTTGACCCGGGTGATAAAATGCCAAGTCAGGGCTGCCGTGAGCTACCGTGAGTGGCCAGGAGCCAGCGTGAGCTGCCCTGAGCCGCCGCGAGTGGCCCTCCAATGGCCGGCAACCAACTGCCTCATCCGGGAAGAGCGCAATGATCACAATACTACATGGGCCAGTGAAGCAATGTCCTCCACAACTAGACTGAAGAGCCAAGGACAGCAACTTGTCTGTTCCCTTTCCCCAATTCTGCAATACAATCTTAAAAAAAAAACAACCAAGTCAGTGGCATGCTGTTTTTTTATGTGTAACTGGTTTTCTTCTCTCTCTGTAGATTAGAATGTATCTTTAGTCGTGGGGCAGCAGAGACCAGTGAAATGTTTAAGTTGATCCTACGGTGCAGTTTGGGTAATAAAAAGGGTATCCACTTCCTATGCAGACAAGATGGTTTGAGCTCACTCTCCTCACTGAGAACAGTTATGAGCCCTCAAAATCACGTGAGACACAAGTAAAGGAGGAGCTGACAGGTGGAAAGCAGGAGGCAGTCTGGTCTCAGACGCCAGTCAGGTGTGTGGGACCACGCAGGGATCTTCTGATGGGGGGCAGCCTCCTGCCATGCCAGCCCCGAGGCCCCTTGTCACCCAGAGATGCCGAGTCTAGTCGCCCCAAGAGACATGAACAAGCTCATTCTAACATTTCCAGTGCAAGGCCAGGGCCCCACCATTGCTGGAACCATCCAGAAAAGAATAAAGATGCATCAGAGCGTCTTATGTAAAGTCTTGCCATGGCCCCATAGTAGTCTAGGTGGAGTGGTGGTGCAGAGACACATGTAGCTCAGTGCAACCCAATCACGAAACCAGAAACAGACCCACACACTTCAACGGGGTTTTGACAAAGTTGCAAAAGTGATTTTGTGGAGCAAAGATACCTTTTCAGATGTGGCAGTGGATCAGTGAGCCATCCATTTTTAAACAAGAACCACACAAAACAAAGAGGAACAAAATCCTCAGACACAAAACTTGTGCAGATATGAACTCAGACTTGATCATTGACTCACAAGTATTGGGTTGTCAGAAAAGACATGACACATTTTTGCAACGAAAAACAGAAAAAATATGCCATGACTTTTCCGAAAACCCAATAAACGTGTTAGTTTTCAGGAAAAACACAGGGACAATCGTGGAATCAGAGTAGGCTAGGAGTGGTTAGAGAGGACCACCAACCACAAAAACAAAACAGAAGAAAGCAAACATAAAACTTGCTGCATGAGGGGGAAGAATGATAATGAACCTCATGAAAATTTAGAAACATTTGCTATTTGAAGCTCATAAGAAGACAGTGGATAAGGAAACTAGGTCCTGGGAGAAAATAGTTTGAACCTCTCCATTCAATACAGGACTGGTAACTACAACACATGAAGGACACTCAAGACCGTACATTCCTAAAAATTCCCGATGCGTACGGGGAGCACAGCGGGTGTTTCGGGCTGTGACAGTACCCTGTACGATGCCGTGATGGCGGGAACATGTCGTTACACGTTTGTCCAAACCCACGGAGTGTTCACCTGGTGTAACTATGGGTGGCAGCAAGGGGTACAGTATCTCACTTGTTTCACGTGTCCTAACAAACACACCACACTACTGTAAGGGTCTCATTGTAGGGCGGAAAGCTAACAATCTAGCTCCACATTGTCCCTTTGATGCCAAATGCAAGTTTTTGATCAATGCCAGAGTCACCGATCCCCTGAGGGTGGAATGAAAGGTGAACGGGCTGAGCCACTGGCTGGCAGCATGTCAGCATTTGCACCTGGAATCCTGACTTAACCTCACACTCACTTCCTGAAGGAAAGTGAGTACAGTTGATAATAAAATCAGTCTAAAGCAGCCGCTGGTGTCAGGAGGAGCAGTGAATTTCAAATGAGGCTTGAAATGGTATCAGAAGTTTAAAGACATGAAGAGTAAGCATTAATGTGAAAAAACAGAGAACTGGAGACGACCCAGTTCTTCGTGATTAAACCAAGAGAAGTGAGTAAGGTATTCCCATATGCTTTCATGACACAAAATGATCTCTTTTAACTAAATTATTTTAGATATTACAACAAACTCCTCTAAATGCATCTGTAGTATTTATTTTGACATTGGGAGCCTAGTAATGCAAAAGCTAAACCATAACGCTTCTGTTCAGTTTTTTATTAGCCTTACATCAACATTCAGAAATGGTTACTCTGAGATTCCGAGGGATAAAGAATTAAAACATTCATTTTTTTTCAAGTTAATACTGGAAACATTTTATTCAGAGTGAATTTATTTTCACATTTTTTAAGGGAATCTAGATATTATCTGACTTAAAGATGAAGTTCAGTCATTAATATTCCAAATCACCCATCACCCGTAAACAGCAATGTGAGTTAGAAGCGTTAAGTGGAACCGAGAGCAAGACACAATAGTATATGTGTGACACACTCACACACACACACACACACACACACACACACAAAACGTCTCCACCTGACCATAGTGTTCTCTCTGCACCTCATTTTCTGGACAAAGAGACAAACGTCCAGTGCTAGGTATAATTTTATCTACTGTGAACCAACAACCAAGGTTTTATATATTCAGACGGTGCCAAAACAATGCATATACGTTTTAAGAACGAAAAAGAGCTGTTTTAATGTTGTAATCCTCACTATATACCATTGATAACAGAAGATAAATACAAGTCATGTGTATATATTTTTGGCACCCTCTGCATATAAGAAGTGAGTGGAGGTAAACGTGCATTCAGTTCCTTTACTCTCGTAATTTATCAGAACACAAATTCACAGCACTGTGACAATACAGAGAAGGTGTGGATAGTAATAATGCATATTCTCGTGTATGCTGACATGTAAAATTAACTTCAGGCTTTGTCTGTAGTTTTAGTGCTGTACGTGTAACCTTGAGAACACTAAGGTATTAATTAGTTCCAACTTTGTTTTCTTCTTGGTTTTCTTTGGAAAAGAGCATGGGAATGGTGCTTTCAAATTCTATTACAACCCCCCCCCCCCGCGCCCACTACTGGATCTGAAATAGAAACAGATCATTCATGAAGGATACTTTGTGGGTCTCTTATGGGCTGAACTGCACAACTTCCATAATTGATATGTTGATGTCCTGTCCCCCAGGATCTGAGAATGTGACTCCATTTGGAGATGGGGCTATAAAGAAGTGATTAAGGTAACAACATGAGGTTACTAGGTGGGCCCGGACCCATTAGAACTGTGTCCTCATAAGAAGAGGAGGTGAGGACACAGACACACTCAGAGGGACGGCCATGTGAGGACACGGAGAGCAGACGGCTGGCTGCACTCCCAGGAGAGAGGCCTCGGGGGGGACCAGCCCTGGGACACTGGATCTCGGACTCCAGCCTCCAGGACTGGGAGGGAATAAATGTGTGTTTTGCCAGCCACCTTGTCTAAGGGAACTTGTTATGGCCTCCCTAACAGACTAAAAGAGGGGCTGTCCCCAGGCTTTGGTCATAGATAGTAGATCCAATGATGTTTAGTATGGTTATTGATTCTGAATGGAAGAGAGCATAGTCTAATGTAGATATCATTTCAGAGACAAATAGAACCCCTATTCCTTCTTCTAAGAGACTCTTCCACTACTGGAGAACCCATCTCACTTTTAGGCAGCTCACACTGTCAGCAGTTTGGAAGGTATCGAGGGTCCTCGGAGGGTCTGGTCCCTCTGCCACCGTCACAGCAGAGTTTCTGGAGTAGAATCCGCATGTCCATTCCACGTGTCCATTTGCTAGACACTCCTGCATTTCCCTGCGTGACCCCTCTCGAAGGAGGCGCTCTGAGGATGTCTTCTTTCCTCTGAGGGCAGCCGGTGGCTTTTTGATGTGTGCCTTTTTTTTTTATATGGTAAATAAATTATTTTTCTTCTTTTTATTATTGTTATTAGTTTCCTGTGTTCAAAACAATGTAATAGTTATCCTTTTCACCCCTCACAAAGCGACAACCCCCCTCCTCCCATCCACTGATCCCCCACCCCCAATATCATACATATCTATCAGAATTCTATTGACTCCATTCCCACACTCTACTCCACATCCCGTAACTATATATATATTAAATTATAGTTGACATATAATGTTATTCAATGGCTGCTTCAGATGTACAGTGCAGTTGTCAGGCCTCTACACTGACTATGAAGTGGTCTCCCTAACAAGACATGAGTCCATCTGGCCCCCTAAAACATATTTGCATCGTTTTTGATTATATTCCTCGCATAGTCTTTTCTATCCCTGAGGCCACGTTGTAGTTACCAATTTATGTTTTCTAATCCCGTCCCCTTCTCTCTCCTCCCCACTCCCCTGCCATCCAGCAACCATCAGGTTTTCCTCTATATCTCTGAGACTATTTCTGTTTACTTTGCTCCTTCATTTTGTTCTTTAGATTCCACATATGAGATCATATGGGATTTGTCTTTCTCCGACTGGCTTATTTCACTTCACAAAATGTTCTCTAGGTCCATCCATATCGATGCAAATGGTTAGATTTCCTTCTTCTTTATAGCTGAGTAAATGCTCCATTGTATAAATGTACCAGTTTCTTAATCCAGTCCTCTACCGATGGGCATTTCAGTTGTTTCCAAGTTTCGGCTGTTGAAAATGGAGCTGCAGGGAACATAAGGGTGCAGATAGTTTTTTGAATTAGCGTCTTGTGTTTCTCTGGATTAAGAGTGGAATTGCTGGGTCATAAGGTAGCTCCATTTCCAGTTTTTTGAGATCCCGCCATACTGATTTCCATAGTGGCTCACCAGTCTGCAGTCCCACCAACAGTGCACCAGGGTTCCCTTTTCTCCACAGCCTCGCCAGCACTTGTTGTTTGTTGATTTATTGATGATAGCCCCTCTGACCGGAGTGAGGTGGTATCTCATGGTGGTTTTTATTTGCATTTCTCTAATGATTAGTGAGGATGAACCTTTTCTCATGTGCCTGTTGGCCATGTGTATGTCCTCGTTAGAGAAATGCCTCTTCCTATGTTCTTCCCATTTTTTAATTGGCTTGTTTGTTTCTTTGGTGTTGCGTTGAATAGGTGCTTTATAAATGGTGTCTATTAACCTCTTATCAGAAATATCATTGGCAAATATGTTGTCCCTTTCAGTAGGCTGCCTTTTTTTTTATTGATGTTCATTGGCTGTGAAAAAAACTTAAAAATCTTTTAAGTTTGATGCAATCCCATATGTTTATTTTTTCTTTATTTCCGTTGCCCGAGGGTATATATCAGTAAAAATATTTCTGAGAGTAATGTCTGCAAATTTCTCCGTGTTTTCTTCTAGGAGTTTTATGGTTTGAGGTCTCACATTTAAATATTTAATCCATTTTGAAATTGTTCTGGTGTATGGCATAAGCAGGTGGTCCATTTTCACTTTTTTGCATGTGTCAGTCCAATTTTCCCAGACCATTTATTAAATAGATTGTATTTACTCAGATATAAATTCTTGCTTCCATTGTCATAGATGAAATGACCATATGTGGATGGATTTATTTCTGGGTTCTCTATTCTGTTCCATGGATCTATATCTGTTCCTCTGCCAGCACCATACTGTTTTGATTAGTA
The DNA here is from genome assembly GCA_031876335.1 of Hipposideros larvatus. Lineage (NCBI taxonomy): Eukaryota > Metazoa > Chordata > Mammalia > Chiroptera > Hipposideridae > Hipposideros > Hipposideros larvatus. Next base: position 147,362,858 of record CM063105.1, read on the forward strand.
TAGCCTTGTAGTATGATTTGATGTCGGCTAGTGTGATACCTCCCATTTTCATCGGATTTTCCATGCATGCCATGCCTTTTGGGTCTTTTATGGTTCCAATTAAATTTTAGGATTATATGTTCTATTTCAGAGAAAAATGTCCTCGGTCGTTTGATAGGAATTGCATTGAATTTACACATTGCCTTAGGGAGTATTGACATTTTAACTCTATTAAGACTTCCTATCCATGAACATGGTACTTATTTGCACTTATTTGTATCTTCTTTGATTTCTCTCTTCAGTGTCTTACAATTTTCAGAGTACAGTTCTTTCACTTCTTCGGTTAAATTTATTCCTAGGTATTGCATAGTTTTTGAAGCAATTGTAAATGACATTGACTTCTTGATTTCTTGTTCAGACAGTTTATTATTGGTATATACAAATGCAACTGATTTCTGAATATTAATTTTGTATCCTGCTACTTTACTGAATTCATTTATCAGTTATAACATTTTCTTTGTGGAGTCTTAGGGATTGTCTCTCTACACAGTATCATGTCATCTGTATATAATGACAATTTTAGTTCCTCCATTCCAATTTGGATGCTTTTAATTTCATTTTCTTGTCTGATTGCTCTTGCTAGAGCTTCCAGAAATATGTTGAAAAAAAGTGGTGGAAGTGGGCAGCCTTGTCTTGTTCCCGACCTTAAGGGGAAAGGTTTTAGCCTTTCCCCGTTGAGTAAGATGTTAGCTGTGGGCTTCTCATATGTGTCCTTTATTATGTTGAGATATGACCCCTCTATTCCCACTTTGCTAAGAGTTTTTGTTTTTTATCATAAATGGCTGTTGGATTTTGTCAAACACATTTTCAGCATCCACTGATGGGATCATATGATTTTTATTTTTTGTTTTGTTAATGTGGTGTATTGCGTTAAGTGGTTTGTGGATATTGAACCATCCTTGCATACCAGGAATGAGTCTCACTTGATGCTGGTGTATGATATGTTTAATGTGCTGCTGAATGCAGTTTGCTCGAATTTCGTTGAGGATTTTTGCATTTATGTTCATTAGGGATATCAGGCTATAGTTTTCTCTTTTTTGGGGGGAATATCTTAGTCTGATGTTGGGATCAGAAGAAGAGTGGCCTCATAAAATGTCCTTGGGAGGGCCGGCCGAGTGGCACCATGGTTACAAAATGACTTGGGACGCCAGAGGGCCCCGATTCGGATCCCACGTATGAGGGCCAGTGACACTGCCCTCCACAGCTAAGATGCTGAACAACAGCTCAACCTGGAGCTAGGCTGCATGAGTCGCCGGTGACGGCGCAGGCTGCAGCCCCTGTGGCAGTGGGTTGCCATGGGCTACCGTGTGTATCCAGCAGCCAGCGTGAAAGGCCAGCAGCCGCAGTGAGTGGCCATCCAGAAGCCAGCGACTGATCTGCCTCGCCAGAGAAGAGCGCAATGATGGTACCAACTTGGGGCAGTGAAGCAACATCCTCCACAACTAGATTGAAGAACAAAACAACAGCAACTTGCCTGTTCCCCTTCCCCCAATTCCCCAGCACTGTTCCCATCTCCCCAATTTCCCAATAAAAATCTTAAAAAAAAAATTTCAGCCTCTTTGGTAAAATGTTTGTTGTGTTCTTTGATGGTGTTTCTGAGTTCATTGAACTGCCTGTATGTGTATTCTTGCATCTCGTTGAGTTTTTTCAGAACCGCAATCTTGAATTCTCTGTCTTTTACGTCACATATTTTCTAGCCTTTAAGATCATTTTTGGAGACTTCATTTTCTTTCTGAGCTACCTTGCTACCCTGTTTACTCATGGCAATTAATTATCATTTCTCTTCCTGGGCATCTACAGGAGTGGGTTCTGCAACAGGTTGGTAGGAAGAGGTCTTTCTTTGGCTTTCCTGTAGGTGTTTGTGGAATGCTTTCTTTTCTCTCCCACTGCAGCCTTTTATTCTCTCTCACGCTGTAGTGTTACAGTTTCTCTGTACTGTTCCGGCTTCTCACACAACACAGGGGTTCCCTGGGAGGCCGGCTTCTCCTCTGTGAGCAGCTTGCATGGGTCTCAGGGCACCACCTCCTTGGCGGATGGGGAGAGCTTCTGAAGTTCCAAAGCTGCTCCTGCACCAGATTCAGGGCCTGTGTGTTTCAGCGTCTCTGTTTATCCCTGCAGGGATCTGCCCAGGTAGCGGGGGGCAGGGCAGGTTGGGCTGTGAGAGGTGCCTCTGAGCAATGGCGGCGACCACCAGTATAGCCAATCCTGACCCAAGGCTCCCTCCGCTTCACCGGAACCAAATGGGCTGCAAGTCGGTGGCTGCGGGCCGCAGTTCTCAGAGTGCAAACATTCTGTCTTTTTGATCTGACACGGCTGCTACCTTTCTGCTTCTAGCACAGGGCAGGTGCGGGTGGGGCGAGCTTTGGGAGGGTAGGGAGGGTGTGGCTAGGCCTCGTGCCATGGCTTCCATCCTCTGCTTGTCAGTGACGACTTAAATCACCGTTCTCACCCTTCATCCCTCAGTCTCTGCTCAGGGGTTAGGGGCCTTGAACGTTGGGTTCAGCCGTGTGATGTGCTGATCCCTCAGGTGGGACTGTGGGCCGTAATGGGAGTGCCAGCAGCCCGAATTCTTCCGTCTTCCACGATTGCGGTAGCTCTGGAATGCAGGCAGCGCTGAGCTCGGGTCTCTGTCCTGCAGCATGTGTCTCCCCTCTTCTTCCTTTGCTCCTCCCCCACTCGCCCAGTTTGCCCACCTTTAGATGATTTCAGTTGTGCATCTTCGTCTTGCCTATCTGCTGCACAGGAACTCGTTTGTAGGACAATAGCTGTTCAATTCGTTGTAAATTCCAGGGGAGATTTCAAGAGGCTCACCGCGTGTAGCAATTTCTGTGATGTAATTCGGTGCTCATTTTATATACCTAATTTATACCCTCGGTTTCTAAGTGCTATGAGGTTTTTCCCTCAGCCTTTCACCTTGGTGTCGCATTTGATAAGTGCAATCACACCTTTGTACTCAGATGGGTGTTATATATATATATATATATATATGTAATATTACTATTTCCCCCATAGATGTGACTGATATGTCTTGCCCCAAATTCTGATCAGAATGCCTTTTATAAACACCAGGGGGGAAATCCTAGTAGCTACAAAATGTGGGCGAGTCTTATTCATGTACAAAATCAATGAGAGCTAAATTCACAAACCCGTGTGTCTGTTACTAAAAAGCTCTATGGGACATACCAATTGGAGAGTCAGGTTAGCATTTAACAATCATTGGATGAATGCTTGTTTGAGAAAATCCTGCACATATGAGAGAGGATGTAACTTTCTATTGAAATGAAGATGGCACGCAGAAAGGAAACACAGGGGGTACTCGGAAAGTTAGCATAAAGTGAGGTTGTAGCATGTGAACGATGTTATCCAGAGACAGTCGTTAGCCGAGACTACGTTTCTTCAGATTCAGACAGTGACAAGCAGATTGAAGTAATGATAAGAAGCACTTATTTTCAGTGCTTTGTCAGATGGGTGAAGATGGACCTGATCATCAGTTTGGGGTTGTGACAGATGGAAAGAGTGTGGCGGACGCTGTAATAATATTGGCTAGGGCAACTGTGGAACTTGCAGTGGGGTTCCTTCTCTCGCTCATTTCAGTTGTGTCCCTCCATTGCTTACATGGTTTTTTTCAAGAATGTTCTCCCCACTAAATAACATTCTCCCCTGAGTCCCTTCCCATGGGATCACTAAGAGAATCCTGTGCTCATCATTTCATGCTCTAAAAATTTGCATCATTTCTTTGTGGTTCTTTATACCCTCTCTATTGGTGTGCTAGGGCGGCTATCAGACAGCACCCTGGACTGGATGCCACAGACCACAAACTTCTTCTCTCCTGGTCTTGCAGGCTGAGTCCGAGATCCAGGGATCCCAGTGCTGGTCCCTTTTCAGGCGTCTCTCCTGGGCATCTCTTCCCCGTGTCCTCACACAATGTTTCTGTTGGAGTGTGTCTGTGTCATGCTTTCTTCTTATGAGGAACCCGGGCCTATTGGATCAGGGCCAACCCTAAGGACTCCGTTTTACCTTAATCACCCCCTTTAAAGACCCTGTCTTTATAGACAGCCCCATTCTGAGATACTGGGGTAGTTCTTCAATGTATATACTTTGGCGGGACACACTTCAACCCATACTACATACGGGTGACTGAAAAATCTTACTGAATCTCCAACTTTTGTACTATAGCAGAGAAAGTGCTTCAGATCACATTTTAATACATTGTCCTCTGTCATTAAAGCACACGATGTCAAAACCGTAATTGAAATGAACGATCACAGCAGGGGTATAAGAAGAAAATAAAGGTAATGAACAATCTTACAGTGAATCCTGTAGTATATATGTGTGTATATTTTCACACATGTGCATAAGATCAATGTAGACCATAAACAAAAACAAGAATGTGAGTCTTTTCTCATGTTAATGACATATCTAGATTTTTGAAATTGGTAATCATGCGTATGTAAATATTGTGCCAAGAGCTCACATGCTCACCTACTCCCTGCTGAGAAGTTGTAAAATAATTTCAAGTTTAATGCCCTCTGATAGAAATACTCCAAACGTATGTCGTTCAAATTGGATTGGGAAGATTGAAAATCCAGCAAACTTAATCTCACTGGAAACTAATTGACTTAAGCTCCCAAGTTCAGAGAATTTAATATGGAAAGCAGTGTTTCTCAAAGTGTTTTCAAATGTTCATAGATGTTGCTAGAAAAAGCATCAGTGTTTGGTAATTAAACAGGCCTGGGACATCCGCGCTCAATCTGTGACTGTTAACAGACATGTTTATTTTCTCTGAAGCTTCTGGACGTATTGCCCACATGCAGCATGACTCTTCCACGTTGGTACATAGTGCATAGTGTTTCCACAGCATTTTTATCCATGAGATTCCCCTCCGCCCTCCCTTCCCCATGATGCACCTTTTGAGACTAGGTTCTATGGAGCCCTTTTGGAAGGTCTTGCCATGTGACTTCTCTATGCATTTCTTGGTACCAACTCGCCAGAAGCTGACTCGCATTGTTGGGCCATCCTGGGGCACACCTGTGCAAAAAAGGGAAGCACTGTATGCAAAAGAACGCCAGAGAGATGCAGCGACAGAGGCATCCACGTCATCATCAGAGCTGCTCTGTACGTGGCTGCACAGCAAATGTGCTTCCCAGGGGAGCTCCTCCCAACATTGTGGATGCCTGCCTCCCCTGGTGGTGTGATTGGGAACCATGGTTCCTGTGGTTCCCCTGATCTAGGTAGATTGGCATGTCATTCAAGGCACAAGCAAACACGTGTGACTACACTCCCTGTAAGACAAGGCATCAAAGGAAGCAAACCCAGCTCACCCTCAGGTGTCAGTAGTTTATTTGGGATGTGGAATATAGCCAACATCTCATAATTAGCTAAGCATGGAATCAATGACATGCCAATTTTGCCATATGACACAAAGAATAAGAGCAAATACGTGTAGCATGAATTATCTTGTTTGTACTGATCTGGATCCGAATTGGAATCAGGGTGCATAATTGATATCCTGGAAATCACTTACATAAAATTTCTTTGTGAGGGTAAATTTAGATTTGTATCAATGGTGACTAAGTATGCCTACTCCTTTCACTTAATCTCAACCCCTTGTACCCGGAATTAGTCTAATCAAAGAACAAATCATCTTGGTATGCCAACATAAATGCCTTAGTTTCTGACTGCAAACCTAATCATCTCCCTGGTTACATACTAGATGAAGATAATCAGACTGAGAGATCTGTAAGCCTTTATGTCCCTGTAAATATTAAGCGTATACTTGATGTTTTATTTTTCAGCAATACATTTTACCTATATCTGCTTCTTGGTGTAATTGTCAGAGGAGAGTTCTTTTCCTTTCACTATGAATATCTTCCATTGTATCTACCGTATTGGACACATTGTGTGTACCAACGAAAGAATAAGTATTTGTAAACAAAAAGGGTACAACATTATGGAGAATTGAAAATGAAAGAGCATAAACATACCATGGATCCACATTTTGGAGCCATACTTCTAAATGTACCTTGGTCTTAGATATAGACTCTCCGTTGAATACCCCATCCGAAAACCAATCCATAATTTTCTGCCATGTCTTATGTGACAAGTGAAAGAAAGTAGTTGGACTGGGGAGACGTTGTCATTTTTACAGTTAGAAACATATTATGAAAGTCTCCTGAGGAGATTATGGTGTAGCATCCTTTTGTCTTGTTGTTTGGCTTTTATTTCGTATTCATAAACTTAACTGTGCAACCCAGGTAGACTTAGAGGGAGACAAGGGAAATACGGAGCCCAGTGAGCTGCAGCGATAGCACAAAGATTATGGGGTGTTCTGAAGATGGGGGGAGGGATGCTCTCCCGACGACAGAAGGAATGGTCTGATGGTTGAGGTAAAACCAGTCACCTTCATCAGAGGTGTCCACAGTCAGCAGTGGTGACTTCTTGCTCGTCTTCCCATTCCTGGACCCCGAGCCTCCATGGCTTCCACCTTGCAGAAGGCCACGTGCTTGCCGTGCAGCCGCTCCGTCGTGGCAGTGCAGGGGAAAGCAGATCGTTGGCGTAGGGTCCGGCATTTGCCACAAACGAGATGCCAGGACACGGATGCTTCAGGATGAAATTCTCATCACTAAACTTCTCCACTCAGGTGGACTTGCCACCTGCACCGTTACGCTACGTGAAGTCCCCCGCCTGGCACGAAAATCCCGGAATCATTCTGTGCATGCAGGCACCTTTCTAAGCAAATCCTGCCTACCCAGTACTCAGAGCACAGGAGTTTCCTGTTGTCATGGTCTTGCAAAAAGCTGGAAGGGGACTGCGGCCCACGTGCTCTCAGCAGACGGCGACGTGGAGCAGCACGGTGGGGCTGCCCGTGGCTGGGCGCAGACAGCTCTGGGCCGCACATCTGGAAGGCCTGGTGCAGCCTTCTTTATGTGACATTTAAAGACTAGCATTAGATTGCAACAGGATGTTGCTCCCTGAGTCAAATTTTTTTCCATCAGTCTTACCATTAATGCTGGAACATTAAGTGCTTTCCACCTCTTGGTCACGGAGAAACAAATAATTTGCAGTGTTGCTGAATATCTAATTTTGGTTGGCTGAGGTAAAGTGGTTGTCAAGAAATTTTTCTTTTTAGCCACAAATAATACATTCAGGTTCTTTTGAAAGGTATCAATTCTTTTTGAGAAACTACCTCCCAAGATTTTTAAAGGTCATGAAGTTGACATATTTTCTGAAATTTTTCAACCTATATTTCACACGTCCACATGAAGACATAAGCAGAAACTCACATCTTGGCAAGTGGGAGCGTCTGCCGTGTCAAGGGCCACCTCAAGCTGAATTAGAGTGCTACCGTTGTTGTATTTGAATAGGAAGTGGGACTCCCTAGGTTAAGATTATTGAAAAATGCTACTTTGCAACTTGATGTATTTCATGGCAGATGAGTTCATTATCTATTCAAGGCCTGTATTAATACATCCTTTATCCACTTCTTCACTGATGGCCTTGATAGAAACCCAAATTTCAGTTTTTCCACTTTCAATTCTATCTTAGGTCTCAATATCATAGCAACTGCCATTGAAATGTTCCTTAAGTATGATCTTTACTGCACTGCTTTCTTACTTAAAATCATTATCAGCTAAGTTTCTTACATAACTCATCTTTGTGTGTGTCTAGGGTGTATGTGTGTGTGTGTGTTGTGTGTGTGTCCATAGTGATATTCACCAATGAGGTATGTAGCACTTTTTCTAGGAGGAGTTTGTGAATTTAATTTTCTGACCTCGTATTACGTAGATTTGTTATAGAGTAAAATTAAAATACATTAAATTTTGATGCTAAATTCAAATGACAATTTTGGGAAGAACATACCGGGAAATGAGAACAGGAAACACAGAGTTGTTTGAATGGTCAATTTGGTATCTCTATCAGAAGTCTAAACGTGCATTTCCTTTCATAAGGCATCTCCATTCACAGAAATTTTAAAACCATTCATACATATAAAATTGTTCACTGGTTTGTTTTGAAATAAGCAACTATCTACACAGACACACACGGATAGTGTAGCTATTAAATCAATTTATTTCAAATCCAGTACAAAACACACGGGATGTGAATGGTGAGTGGAAGAAATGGCAGAGGGAAGGGGTGTGTTTATGGGGAGAGAAAAGTGACGTTAGACAAGAACAAGTAACATTTTCTTCATTGATCTGGATCCTACGGAGAAGATGCTGTGACTGGTGCTCGATGCCGTATCCTGTAGCAGAGTGAAACAGGGCAAAAGGCTTAGTTGAGTTGACTATGACAGCGTGACAGGGATGAGCCCCAGGATGTACCGTGTCAAGGGTTAGAGAGGCGGTTAGTTAACGCAAAGGACAAAATTCAGGAGGCACTTTATATTCTGTATCTCTGATATGGGAAAATGTGTTTGGATTTTCTCCAAGGATGTATGTTTGGTGGGCCCCTTCGTGATTAGGATCCATTGCAGGAGTTTCCTGATTTTTAGATTCATGTTCGTGGGGATTGGCCATCTAAAATAGATTTACAGTTCTGTGACTGAGTTACATTCCTGTCCTCGTCCTCTAATTCCAAAAGTTGTGGTGGATTCCAAACCATTATATTAATCCTGAGAGGTTATTTTTTTCGCTGCTTCTTTTCAATAGAAAGAAAAAGACAAAGAAAAGGAAAACCAGAAACAGGCTGGTGAGCCTGGACCAATGTGGTTTTCTGAAGCAATGTCACGTTAGGACGTTTACAAATCACAGTTTAATCAGTGCACCTTCTGTAGGGGAAACTATGTCCAACACGGTGTGTCAGACGGTGTGGTTGGAATTGTCCGATGTGGCTGTGAGGATTATGTACAGTTAGGTTTGTGTGCGCAGGAATGGTGAGTTCCCTTTGAGCCCAGTTCCTCTGGAGGACTGATGTCCATAGAGAAGCCATCAAGTCCAGACTGACTGGAAGACTCATTCTTTTCTGGTCTTCCCCAAGTCCTGGAAATGCCCATTCTCCCTCAAGACCATCATTTGCAAGAAAATGCTTTGTCCCCCAACTCCATCAGCATGAATCAACTCCCCCAATTTGCATTTTAATAGTGTTCAGGAAAAACAAATAAGCTAATAGAACATCAAAAATTAACTGTGAAAGAATTCTCTTCTTGAGACAATAAAAAATAGTTATTAAAAAACATTCGCATATGAAAGCCCAATAATTGTTTGTTGAATTTCTTAACAAAACAGCACTAATAACTGGTTATTTTTACTTACAACGTGTAAGTGTCCAAGTCCATGATTGCATTAACTTGTAGGACAGGTGTCTGAGAAGAAAACAAGAGAACAGGGGAAAAAAAGAGCAGTACTTCAGTACCATTTACCATTTTTCAACATTTCCATGTATTTCCCTTTTTTAAGTAATTTATTTTACACTAGATGTTTAATGGAGGGGAAATTTAAGATAAATCAATTTCTTTTCCAATAGTACATTGACATATTAGGTAAATGATAAAATTGAGGAAAAAATACAGTCAATTACCCAAACTGATAATGTCCACAATATTTTCTTCTGGAATTCTGTAATCTCTAGTGAACTCCTTGAACTTCTCAAAATCTTCCTCATTAGCATAATTTTCTTTGCCTGAAAACCACGACACATAAAGCAGAAGTTTGACCATTAGAACTCCTAAGAATTTCTGAACGTACGACGGAGACGAATGAATGTGGGGATCAGGTCTTCACATGGTATAATGTAACAGAGTCCCAAAGACCACTCTGACCACATCGACCACAGCTGCGTGATTTCGGTCATTAAAGAGGGCCCAGTCCACCTCCGCAACTGTGTGTGCTCCAAAGACATATGAGGAGCCCATGAATGTTGGTCCCCATGCATCTCAAAGAGCTCATGCACTGAACCACCATCTGCCGCCAAGAATCTGTATCTGACCTTCATGCCTTGTTCTGGTCGCAGATGCAGTGGAAACATGATTCTTACCTTCCAGGCAATGAGCCCGGTCACACACGCTCATGGGATGCAACTTTTCTTTTAGTGCCCGCTGTTCTAGCCATAACTTCTCCAAATAGAAACCTACTAGGCTAACAGACACCTCTCAAAGCCCCGATAAGGTTTCTCCAGGGCGGAAAAGGTCAACATTCGTGAGACCAATGCGTCTGAAGTATTAAATGTGATGAAGGTTTATTTAAAAGTTTCAGGTCCAGGGCTTAGAATGTATTTGAAAAACTGTGGTCAACTGGAGGAATCGAGGTCAACTCGTATAGAGCCATGGTTTAAAATGAGTTGACCTGTTAAGAAATTATAGCTGATGAAACGAAATGTTAGAAAACAACTTCACCAACCAAGTTATTTCTCAATTTCTGATGATCTGATACCTCCCACCCCTCTGGTTCTTTTTTTCAGCTTTCTTTGTGATTATATTCAGTGACCCTAAAGACCTAGTACTCATTATGAATAATGTGAATACAACTGGATTTCCTGACTTAATTTTGATGATAAAATGTTATTTGACAATGACAAGGGAGATTAGGTCGGGGAGTGATACGTACCAAATAATCCAGTTAATCTGGTGACGGAACCATTTTCATCCACGTTGAGAATACGTAGTACGAAAGCGTTGTCTGATGCATAAGAAATTTTGTGTTCAGTTCTACCTGAATCTGTGAGAAAGAGAACATATGTCATAATAGCCTCGCCCTAATTATGTTATGATGAGTTAGCTGTATCATAGCTTGTTTAACATATTGCTAAGAATACTTGCTACATTGACCCCTTTCTCACTCCAGCAATGCAGTGAATGTTAAATGTGATGATGGCAGCATGGAAAGTAGGGAAGAATTTTCGTTACTGCCACCATTTTATTCCATAACACATTGCACATCTTGGGACCTTACTAAAATATTTCGTAAAACGTGTGTTCTAATGAAGCTAGAATTTCTTTAAACACATGTGCGTGTTGGTATATAGCCTATTATCAAATAGAAGTTAGAAAATTCTTTGTATTTCCCATATCGCAGCCCAGGAGTGATTTCTAATTTACCATTCGGACCAATACATGACCGTGGACGTTTACCGAGTGTCTACGCTATACAGGGAAACGTTCTGAACACCTCGTGTTAAGGATCACCCCCAGTCTGCCCCTGTAAAAAGCGATAGCTGCCCTACCATGTCAGTTTGACAAGGAGACCAAGTGGGCTGTGTGGATATGGAGGCGGTGACCATCTAAACAAGTCATTCTGATCCCCCTGGAGGTCCTGAGTTCATCTCCTGGCTGAGTCCATTGCCTGTGCCGTGTTCCCAGGGAACAGAACCAGCACTGACATCCTTGGTGTTACCAGTCGTTCCTACCACCTCCATTGTCTCTTTCAGCCATCGCATAATTCCTGCTTTGAATCCCTGATCAGGATTGGATTTAAAACTGTCAATCTGTGCTCCTGAAGCACAAAAATATATTTTCCCGTGTGGAGCTTGCGCACGTCATCAGTCGAGCAGATGAAAGACTACATGTAGGTGAAACACATTCCAAGTTTCATAGTCCCAAACAGGTGTCTGTATCTTCCCCACGCCCCTCTACAACCAGGAGTCTTGGGTTGTGTTGGAGCAAATTATAAGCATTTTAGACAACTCTTTAGATTCTTAGGCACCGAATGTGTTATCGATGGTGTTAGAAGGAGGGGTTTTGCCCTAAATCTCACTGAATAGGCTTATGCATGAATGAAAATTTAAGGAAGCAATGAAAGAGAAATGTCCACTGAGGCTGATGGTGGCTATCGAGGCCACAGTTGAGACTCTGTTTGCTATGGCTACGCATTCTTTGCTACAAACAAAAGCAGCGTAGGTTGTGGTTTCTAGTTCCCAGGAGGCCAGTTCATTCTGTTTTCCTCCCTTCCAGCTGTGTCAAAATCCATGCAAAAGGACGATAGAATGAAGGAAGTTGCAGGAAAGATGGTAGAAAATGTGGGTGATTCAGACTGAGCGAAACACTATTATAAATGAAGGGGAAAGAGGTGAGGGACGGATTCTAGACCTTGGGGGTGAGCACACGGAGGGTACCCAGGTGTGGGGTCAGGCCGATGTACACCTGATAGTGACATGATGTTATTCTCTGTTAATTATAAAATAAAATAAGAAGAATAAAAGTAACCTTATAATAACATGCTGGCAATATAAAGGAGAGTCATTGTGAGTGTGTGTGGCTCAACATCTGGTGTGTATCTCAGTTATGTGTGTTTGTGGCCTAGCGGTTGTGCTGGTTTTAGAGTTAGGCAAGGGATGGAACCATAGGTGCACACATTCCCCTCTGAGTCAAATGTGTAGACACCAGGCCATTTAAAATTCGGACTGTTGTTCGGGTTAAAATCACTTAGAGGGAGAGACCTTAAGCCACACCCCTATTGTTTTCATTCCAAACTTTGGTCCTGAGTCAGTGTGCTTGGTGTGTCACTCAAGTGACTTGTTTATATTTTACCTTCGTCAAACCACACACTGAATGGAAAAGGTGTTTTAATGATACTTTTAAAGGGAATTTTTAGATGCAAAATGTTCATATTTAAACTCAATAAGCCTATTCGTCTCAGGCTCCCTAGGTCTTTTTAAAGTCTCCTGAAATATTTTCATACACCCGAGAACCTTGTGAAATACCAGTTGTCAGCACGTGGACTTAGTCACACACTGCGTGAAGGTCAGAATCTGAGGGGCCATCGATACGGTGGCATTTAATCCTTGGCACACAACAAAATTAAGTGAGGGATAATTGAGGGACTTGGGCCTGGTCACACTTGTAATTCTTGGTAGAAGAAGAATTCAGATATACAGACTTGTTCAAAGAGAGCAAGTTTGCAACATTGATATACTTTTTTTGGTAACACCGTCATACTTACAGCCAGTAAGGTAAATGTTTTTTCCTTGTTTTATTCCCCTATCAAACTTTTCTACGCATTCTCCATTGACTCTGAAAAGGAAAACATCTTCAAGTTGGTTGATTATGAATATTATAAATTTATAATGATTTATGATTTTTTCCACTTCACCCTCATACGACCGACCCTGTGTCAGGTATCATTTTTGTGCCTCCAATGTATGTGACATTCAACGGAGGATGGATATATTGTCTAAGGTTAAAATAACCACCCCGGGGTAAGGATGTTCTTTTCCGCCCATGGAATCGTAGTGGTGCTTTGAAAGATAGACTGTAAATACAGAACAGGTCCTGTTTACATCCAAGTGGATCCCATTTATATATTTAGAGATTAGGTTTTCAGAAATGGACTTCATTCACTTTCTTATACTCGTAATTATGACTGCTTGTACCTGTTCTTCACACATTTATCTGAGAACAAATTCTCCCCGTGGCCCCACGGTTCCAGTTTCTGCCCCGTTCCTAACAGAATAGTAACTGCTTATTTGCAACCCTTTTCTTGGAAGTATCTTCCAGCCAGAAGGTTGCAGTCCCAGGAATTTGCAAGTATAGAAATATTTCCTTCACATCTCCTCCTTCCTCCCAGAGTCAGGCCCTTGCAAATTTCCTCTTTATTTACACTGCCATTAAAAACAGAAAAAATTAAGCTACTCTTCTCAATGCACTTATTTCTGGATATGAAGTACTGTTAAATGTAAAAATTAATCATGTAATTTCCACCTATAATAGAAAATATATATATTTAGCCTTAAGGGGAAGAGATCTAATAGCACAATTTGATGTTTTTGAATACCCCATGTTTCTTTGATTTAAATAATTCCTCTGTTTCATTTCTTTATCCTAGTATTTTTCTTTTTAAACCTAAGTGTTGTTGTGGCAATAATTTTTATTTTCTGGGTGAAATCAACAATATATGTGATTAAATGTGTTAAAAGTTTAGCAATCATATTTCAGTGTGTGTGTGTGTGTGTGTGTGTGTTTATGTGAGAGAGAGAGAGAGAGAGAGAAAGCAAGAGAGCGAGAGAGAGGTTCAGAGAGGCAGGCAGAGAAAGATATGCAATTGTTGAAATTTTCTCACTTGGTTTGATAGCATGTCTATGATGTACATGGTCAAGTTGAAATTCAGAACTAAATCTCTGAATGAAAAGTTTGTTTCTTCTATATTTATGAGGTCATGGAGAAGCATAATCAGAAAGTAGAATTCAGCTGCTTCTGTGATTTAAATAGATGCCCATTTCTAATGAGTGAAGACAAAAATAAAACTTTGACTTGTAAGATTCCTCAGAATGTAGTGTAATGTTTTACTTTTTTTGGTCTAAGCCTTACTGTTCAATTAGGTACACATATACTATATGGGGTTCTCTGGTCTTGTTTGTTATTTGCTGAGCACATGTTTGGGCAGAAGTGAATGCCTGTGACTCTGCAAAGATTACTCGCTTCTCCTACTTCCGTCTCTGAAATGCCCACTCCACCTTCCAAGGCCTCCTATACTGGTCATGTCCGTCTGTCCCTTTTCAGACCCCCAGGACGGTCCCCTTTTCCTACTTTCTATCTCATTCATCTCCTTCCTATAGAATTTCACCCACAGCAGTGTTATTAGTTTATAACTCTGTATCATTGACTCCATGATGGCCAATGGAGGGAAAAGAAAATGTGTCTTTATCTTCTGTGATGAGAGTTCTGACACAAATGCCAGTGATGTAGTGAACACTCATTTCACTAACAATGATGAAGCCATGAAGGTCTGAGTGGTTCAGTCATTGGGCAGAAATGCTGTGAGGAAGCTCCCAGGTACATCTCATTCTGTTTCGCACCTGCTGACACTCTTCAGAAACAGCCCCTGAGTGGAAACCATCTTTCCCCCTTCTGCGTGCACCATTCCTGTAGTGGAAGGAGGTGAGGGGCTGGAGCACCCTGACCGTCCTGGCTGCTTTTGTCACTCTGTAAGGAGGCGATTCCAGGTGGAGCTCCTGTGACTCTCTGCCTCTAAACAAAGCTCCAGAACCTTCTCTAGAGGATCAGACTGGACCTGAGGTGACAGCTCCAAGGACACCTTTAAGGTACAACTCAGAGACTGGAGCCTTTGACATAATCCAATTATTTCTGTGCAAACATGGAAGCAGACCTTCTTGGGGTTGGGCATGTTTATGTTTTCATTCTCTGTTATTTGTACTTACTTGACAAAAAAATTGAAGAGTACAGTGTCAGGATTAGAGTCAAATTCAACTTTACGCACAAAAGCTCTGAATGGACCAGTCTCACTTATCTTTGCAATGTTACTAGATGCCATATACAGGGTCTTCCATTCTCCTGAAAGCTAAAAACAAAGTTCCATTCAGAAATTGTAGTCAGCCTCTTTTTTATTTTCTGTGACATCACTCATCATGAGTTTACCTTCACTTATGTGTCATCACTAAACTGCCTGTAGTGAAGAACGCAAAATTTATAAAACAATGGGATAACCCAAGCTAGTGGTTAACGAAGAATCTGAGATATTCTTGAAAGAGCTTGAGCATGTTGTCAAATGCAGGGACTCCAACCCAACAGTGCTTTGGCTGAAGCAGCTGCTCTTTCACAATTACCGTAGAAATGTATGACCTGCTCATTATTTGTCCCTATGTGCAATACCACTTACATAGAAGGGAAATGTATATGGAGCCATGTAATAGTGATTCTGAGTTGGAGGTCAATGGTTAGGTTTAAGTGTAAGGAACTTGGGATACACATAAACCTCACATAAGGACACACACACACACACACACACACACACACACACTCACACACAAACACTCACAACCAGTTAGCGCACGCACACACACACACACACACACACACACACACCCTCCCTCACATACCCTAGAAGTCCCCATCTCCTACCGTGGACAGGTCCACAGTGCACAGGTCAGCACAAGCCACACCTAGGAGAAGAGTCAGCAGCAGAGTCTTCATTGTCAGATGTGTCCTAGTCACCTGTGTAGCTTGTTCAGATGGCTTCTCTGTTGGGGACTCTGAAGGTGCGTCTTTATATATGTCCACCTCAGAGTGTGGTGTTTGCTGAATCTACTTCTTGTCCATCACAAAATGTTTTGCAACATGGAAAATAAACATCCTTCTTGGCAGCAACGTACCCTGAAGATCTTTCTGGCCTGGGGCACAGGCCTCATTTTCCTCATGCTTCCAGAAAAGTCGTTCAGTCCTGGGGTCTGAGAGGTTGTGTGTATCCTGCCTGCACGCCTTCCATAGCTTGTACGTTTTCCATGGCCATGCATTCCTGGGAAAGCATCCCGTCTTTCCCTTTTCTTAGATGCCTCTCCAGGAAAGCACCTTGTTGCCCCCAGCACGTCTTCTCCTTCCTCCATGTAGGAAGACACAGACCTGTGTTGTGTGCTTCTCAGGCACACAGACAGACAGACACGATGCTGTGTTACACGGCCACCTGGATGTAGAAGGTGTCCCTCAGAGTCCACACGAGGCTACTCCAGTAGGCGTTTCAGGAACTTCACCCATGATGCTGTGCGTCACCGAGAAGAACCATGTCATGGTTTCTCCAGTGCTATCTCTTAACCCTTTATCCTGCCCATTCACTCGGGAGCCTTCTCCTCATCCTTCCTTACACCTCTTAATTTCTATTGAAATTCAGAATGATTTCCCACGTCTCAGGCTTCTTCTGAAAGCATAGAGTGCTTAAAAAATTATCCCTAAAACATGTATGTAGTCATCATTGATTTCTTTCAGTGATGCATATTTCGATCTTCATATACAGTTTACCCTTGAACAGTATGGGTCCACTGATACGCTCTTTTCAATCAATATGCACTGTATTATGTATATATTTTCCTTGTGTTTTCCTTACAACTGTTTTCTTTAGTTTATTTTTTTGTAACTATTAGTATATAACACATATAGCAAAACAAAGCATGTGTTGATTGGCTCTTTCTGTGATCCGTTATCCTTCTGGTTGACATTAGCCTATTAGTAAGTTGGGTAGTGAAAATGTATACATGGATCTTCAATTGCATTGAAGGGTCACTGCCCATAAACCTCACTGTGTTCAAAGGCCAACTGCATTTTTAGTTTACTTTGTTCATTTTGATTTGAGTTTCATTTGCTTTTATTTTCTCACTTCTGAGAAAGAAAGACATTGATTTTAATCCTTAAAAATCTACTTTAAACATATGGTGCTGTAAATATCATCCTGCCTACCACCTTAGCTGAATCCTACCCGTTTTAATTGGTTAGGTTTTTAATACTTCTTGGACTTTCTTGTAACCATGGAATATGCCAAAATAAATATTTTTCTTAGAATTCCAAATATTGAAGAATTTTCCACAAAATATTTTATAGATTTTAATATAATTCTGTTTTGATCAAAGTATATACTTGAGGACTGTATTTCAAACTGTATTCTTCTTAATTAAAAAATAGAAAATGTATTATTATTATTTTATGGCCAAGCATATGGTTTATCTTTCTTCCATGTGTACCTGGAGATAAGGTATATTCTATATTGGGTGTATTTATGCAGTGTTCATTATTTCAAGTTGTTTGCCTGGATGCTCACATCATGTCGCCTCTTCTTATTTTTGATCTGCTATACTCATGCCTGAGAGTTGAGGGTTGAAATCTGAATTCATAATTAAGGATTTGTGGTTTTTTTTTTACTTTAAATATCTCCCCTGTAGAGGGTTCCATTGGAGTGGTCACATGTTGAGGATTCCATGTATAACCGTACTGTGCAGAGGCTCCTATGTAGAATGCTTCCATGTGGAACACCCCCATGTTGAATGCTGCCATGTAGAACTCTTTCATGTAGAACTCTATGTAGATCTCTACTGTGTAGAACTCTCACATGTGCAACTCTACTATGTAGAACTTTGCTACATACACTGCTCCTGTGTAGAATGCTTTTATGTATAATGCTCCCATATAGAATGCTCCCATGGCCAGTGCTCCCTTGTCCAATGCTCCCACTTAAAACCTCCCTTGTAGAACTCTACTATGCAGCACTGTGTTGTGTAGAACCCTACAATGTAGAACACTACTACTGTTGAAATATTTTACAATAATATTAAGAATCTAGTGGCTATGATACATTTAAATTACAAAATGTAAGTATTGAAATAAATTCGATCAGTACTAATCAACATATGAATGTCTAAAAGTATTAACAACTAAAAAACAGAAATATCATGTGTTTCATTTCTCATGTTATATCCATGTAAAACCAAGACACACTGCAATACACTAGCACGTTGGTGAGCTGATGAAGATGCATGTGTATGTATAATGTAGAAACTATCCTACTGTATTGAGAGCGACTTAGGCTTCCCAGAAGTGTGATGGATGGACGGAAGGATGGATGGAAAGTTGGATTGATGGACAGACAGATGGATAGATGCATGGATACATAAAACAAAATAAAACACAGATCAGTGGTGCCTTCGAACTATCATTATTCTACATTTTTGCAACCACATTTCTGAAAGACAAAACACAATTTTGTGGTATGAAAGGAGTTCTACAAAATGGAGCTTTGTCTCTGCTGGCTTTGAAGATGGGCAGAGCTATGTGAGAAGGAAGGCAGGTGGCTGCCAGGGGCTGAGTGCAGCCCCTTAATGACAGCCAGCAAGGAATGGGGTCCTCGGTCCTACAGCCACAAACATCCGAATTTGCCACTACCACTTAAGATGGGAAAAGGGCTCTGAGCTCCAGAAGAGAGCAGCTCAATGCCTTAGTTCTGGTCTTACGAGCACTGAGCTGAAGACACTCGTGCTAAGCCCCGTTTCTGCTGTACAGAACTGTGAGGTAAGACCTCCGTGGTCATCTGTGAGGCAGCAATAACAGAGGAAGAGAGCACCTAGTGAATATTGTACCACGCAATACTTAGGGCAAACCTTAGCCATAGTAAGAAACAACAAACTCCTTTAGATGACAGCCTCATGGTCACTACAGGATCATTTTTATTTGTTTTAAACAGCTGCTTCTACACCAAAGTCTGACGACCAATTCTTTCCCAAGAGTGAGAGAATGTCCCCTGCTCTCCTGAGAAATTCCTTCCTCACAGATGGCTCTCGCCCTCATTTTCAGATCGAACATCCTATGTCACCACATACAGGTTTTAAGAAATATTTGTAATTGGCTCACAATTATTACAAATTTGGAAACGTGATCCCATTGGCAAGAGTTTTTAACTGAGACTGCCATATATGTGACAAAGAAATTGTTCTGTGAAGAAATATAAAATTTTAACCTCCCCTTCCTGTAAAATTATTTTACGTGCAACATCACAGATAGTAAGATTATATGTTCAATGTTAATGATTCTTTACCCTTATTTTCACATAGTTAGCATGTATATAGATTAGGGTATTAATATTTGCTGGACTATTTTTTCCAATGATATTATCTTATTGTCAGAAGTAACTCAGTAATTGATGATGGGTGTGGTTAACTTGATCTATTCTTGAATACTCACCACATTCCTGATAACTCATGTGAATGTACATCCTTAAATTACATGTGCAGACATTTCCAGCAGGACATGTTACACAGTCAGTCAGTGGCACTGGGCCACGTGTCCTTCCCCAAGAAACGAGAAGTGCGTCCTGTCTCAATTCATCCAGAAGCCACATCCAAAGGAAAGTGCTCTATGCACATGTCTACAGGGAAGGGACATTGATCTAATTAGAAATTAAAAGGTAAAGATTGCACTCAAAAGTGAATTACGTTGGTAAGGAATGTAATATAATTTGTTTCACGTACATGTTTTCTATGAGAATTGATATCTTTTTCAAAAAAATTGAATTTCTTGGAATAACATTGGTAATACATTATGTAAGTTTCAAGTGTCCATTTCTGTAATTCATTATCTGTATACAGCATTGTGTGCTCACCCCCCAGAGTCCAGCCTCCTTCTGTCAACATATATCTGACCCCTGTACCGTCTTCATCCTCCCCCTGCCCCCTCTGGTAACCACCATTCTGCTGTCTGTGTCTATGAGTTTTTGTTTGTTTTGTTATTTGTTGCTTTTTGTTTTGTATCCCATACATGAGTGAATTCATACGGTTCTTGTCCTTTTCCATCGGACTTATTTCACTTACATGATAGTCTCAAGATCCATCCATGTTGTTTCAAATGGTAGTATTTTATCTTTTTTATGGCGGAGTACTATTCCCTTGTATACACAAGCCACTCCTTTATTCAGTCATCATTGGAAGGTTGTGTCCTCTTTCTGAAGGACAATAAAGCTCAGCCATTCAAGAGAAATTGGGCCGCTTTCCTGGTACCATCTTTACTATGGGAGAGGCTCACAGGTTACAGAACAGAACACGAAATGTGAACTTAAAAGAGAGAATATAGAAAATAGGGCATGCATAGTGCATCATTCCCCTTGAATCATTCCACACTGTTTTGTGTTTGCTTTTTTTAATTATTTAAAGCAATAATACAGATACAAAATCAACCATTTTTATTGACAGGTTGGTTTTCTTCATCATTATAGGTGAGACGACATTTATTTTATTGTTCTATTTTATCCACTTGATTAGTCATTTAAGAAATAGCACTTTCATTCTACAATGTATAAAGCTTGTGCCCGACACTAGCAAAATATCATTGAAGTGTGATTCTTGCCCTCAGATATTTTAAATTCCGGTAGCTGGATAAATATATAAATAATATATCCATCCCTATTTCACACAAGCTGTAAGAGAACTGATAAAACGTTCAGTGGGATATATGGCTCACGATGA
The DNA here is from genome assembly GCA_031876335.1 of Hipposideros larvatus. Classification (NCBI taxonomy): domain Eukaryota; kingdom Metazoa; phylum Chordata; class Mammalia; order Chiroptera; family Hipposideridae; genus Hipposideros; species Hipposideros larvatus. The sequence continues at coordinate 147,383,561 of CM063105.1, forward strand.
CAGAGACCTGGAGAAGTCAGGTGGGTTTAAAAGGGGTATGGTTTGCACTGAAAGGTTTTGGTATTTGTACAAACGTATTTTGTTTTTTGGCCAGACGCTGTGAGCTTGTTCAAGGAAATGTCGAGCCGACATGGATACATGTATTACTTTATCCTCCCTTTGCATCTTCCATGTTCACTATATGTGTTGATGAGTTTTAGCCACCAGAACCATCTTCCCCAAACTTATACGCAAATCAATGTCACAGTACCTTTATTAGTCAGCTCAGGCCACCAGGCAACACACCACAGACTGGGTGGTTTAGAGGACAGAGATGTATTTTCTCACGGTTCTGGAGGCTGAGATCGGGGTGCTGGCATGGTAGGGTTCTGGATAGGGCTGACTGCCCACCTAGCCGATGGATGCATTCCTGCTTTTCTCACGTGGGAAATTGGGGAAAAGGGGAGAGAGACAGAGAGAGACAGAGAGAGAGAGACAGCCAGAGAAAGGAAGGGAGAGAGAGAGAGAGAGAGAGAGAGAGAGAGAGAGAGAGAGAGAGAGACGTAGAGAGACCCTTCGCCTTGCCTCTTGTTTTATGAGACTAATCCCAGTATGATGACCCCACTCTTATGACCTCATTGAACCCTAAGTACTTCTGGGACCCCAGGGCAGATACCATCACATTGGTGGCTGACGCTTCAGCATAGACCTTCAAGGTGACACCACTGAGTCCATAGCCATGCTGAAGGCAGTTTAACCTGAATCCATGAAACCCTTGACCAATCACAAATGAGCCAACCTCTGATCACGGGGCTGTGTTTGGAGATGTGGATAACTTTGAGCCACATAACTTTATGCTGATAAAAGGGAATATAAACGAAAGATTTCAGAAATGTAAAAACAACCAGACTAAATTTTTACAGGCGAAGATAGGTTAATCTGGAATTCATACAAAAATTAATTTGAAAGTTACAGTGGCTTATTTGTCCTCAAGCCAGAGGATAGATGTGTGAGGCTTATTGCCCACCACGTGGTACCATTTACAGACAGTGCGATGCAGACACTGGGTGTGAGTCAAACTGTGTGTCTCCGGAGACAGTACCTTTTATGCGACACATGTCAGTCAGTGGCATGGATGGGAACGGAATTTCTGGGATAAAGAAGGAAGCCAGGCGGGTCGTTGTACGAGGAGCCGGCTGCGTTTCCATTTCCGGGGGGCTTCCTGGAGAAGCAGAGCTGCCTACAGAACAAGGGGTGGCCAGACTTCGCCTCCACGTCAGGGTCAGACTCCGCCATTCCTTGTGCCTCCCCGGTGCCCCTGAGGATTTCTGTGGGTTACCTCTTCCAATCGCTCGGTGCCTCCGCAATTCCGACGCGCTACTTGCTGCGTCACAGCGCTCAGAGCCACTTCGGATGTGCGCATGTGGCAGCCCGAACTGCGTTTGAGGCACAGGCCGGGGTCATCCTTTAGGCTTGGGGGAGCCATGAGAACATTCTCAGTACTTCTGTCAGCTGCTTGGTGTCCCTTAGGTAGCTAGAAACTGGCAACGAAGGGGACATTTACATGAAGTAACAGGAACTTCCAGGATCTGTCTCTCTTTTTGTTCCCCAGAGAGAGTTACTAAATATTTATCTGCGTACTGCTGCAGAGAACACAAATATGTGATGTACTTGACCCGGGTGATAAAATGCCAAGTCAGGGCTGCCGTGAGCTACCGTGAGTGGCCAGGAGCCAGCATGAGCTGCCCTGAGCCACCGTGAGCGGCCCTCCAATGGCCGGCAACCAACTGCCTCTCCTGGGAAGAGCGCAATGATCACAATACTACATGGGTCAGTGAAGCAATGTCCTCCACAACTAGACTGAAGAACAAAAGGACAGCAACTTATCTTTTCCTCTCCTCTTTACCCAACACTGTTCTCTCCCCCAATTCTCCAATAAAATCTTTAAAAAAAACCCACAAAAAACCAAGTCAGTGGCATTCTGGTTTTTTATGTGTAACTGGTTTTCTTCTCTCTCTGTAGATTAGAATGTATCTTTAGTCGTGGGGCAGCAGAGACCAGTGAAATGTTTAAGTTGATCCTACGGTGCAGTTTGGGTAATAAAAAGGGTATCCACTTCCTATGCAGACAAGATGGTTTGAGCTCACTCTCCTCACTGAGAACAGTTATGAGCCCTCAAAATCACGTGAGACACAAGTAAAGGAGGAGCTGACAGGTGGAAAGCAGGAGGCAGTCTGGTCTCAGACGCCAGTCAGGTGTGTGGGACCACGCAGGGATCTTCTGATGGGGGGCAGCCTCCTGCCATGCCAGCCCCGAGGCCCCTTGTCACCCAGAGATGCCGAGTCTAGTCGCCCCAAGAGACATGAACAAGCTCATTCTAACATTTCCAGTGCAAGGCCAGGGCCCCACCATTGCTGGAACCATCCAGAAAAGAATAAAGACGCCTCAGAGCTTCTTATGTAAAGTCTTTCCACGGCCCCATAGTAGTCTAGGTGGAGTGGTGGTGCAGAGACACATGTAGCTCAGTGCAACCCAATCACGAAACCAGAAACAGACCCACACACTTCAACGGGGTTTTGACAAAGTTGCAAAAGTGATTTTGTGGAGCAAAGATACCTTTTCAGATATGGCAGTGGATCAGTGATCCATCCATTTTTAAACAAGAAGCACACAAAACAAAGACAGGAACAATATCCTCAGACACAAAACTTGTGCAGATATGAACTCAGACTTGATCATTGACTCACATGTATTGGGTTGTCAGAAAAGACATGACGCATTTTTGCAACGAAAAACAGAAAAAATATGCCATGACTTTTCCGAAAACCCAATAAACGTGTTAGTTTTCAGGAAAAACACAGGGAAACAATCGTGGAATCAGAGTAGGCTAGGAGTGGTTAGAGAGGACCACTCACCACAAAAACAAAACAAAAGAAAGCAAACATAAAACTTGCTGCATGAGGGGGAAGAATGATAACGAACCTCATGAAAATTTAGAAACATTTGCTATTTGAAGCTCATAAGAAAACAGTGGATAACCAAACTAGGTCCTGGGAGAAAATAGTTTGAACCTCTCCATTCAATACAGGACTGGTATCTACAACACATGAAGGACACTCAAGACCGAACATTCCAAAAAATTCCCGATGTGTACGGGGAGCACAGCGGGTGTTTCGGGTTGTGACAGTACCCTGTACGATGCTGTGATGGTGGGAACATGTCGTTACACGTTTGTCCAAACCCACGGAGTGTTCACCTGGTGTAACTGTGGGTGGCAGCAAGGGGTACAGTATCTCACTTGTTTCACGTGTCCTAACAAACACACCACACTACTGTAAGGGACTCATTGTAGGGTGGCCTGTGTGGCGGGGAGAGGGTGTGTGACAACTCAACTTTCTACAGTATTTGATAAACCTAATGCTGATCTAAGGAGTAAAGTCTGTTATTCATAAACAGAGCAAGAGACCAAGGAAAGAGGTCAGCTGTGCCAGTTGCATATTCCTCATGTCACCATGGACGTGGGGAAAATTATTGCAGGAGCAGCATTCGGGAACTGCACCTCACACCTGGGCCCTTGAGTCGCTGCTCAGGCCCGGGGACTTGTTGATTCCTCACCCTGTTTCCCTCTAAGAACCACCGGGGGCGGGGCACACAGAGGACCCGGTGAGGTTCCCCAAGGCTCCTCTTCAGAAAGGACGCCATGGGTCCCCTGTGTCACCAGCAAGGAGCCTGCCTGGAGTGCCTGGCTTACACTGGGCAAATGTCTGTCATTTGTGGTTTTAGTTGCACATGGAAAGCTAACAATCTAGCTCAATGTTGTCCCTTAGACGACAAATGCAAGATTTTGATCAATGCCAGAGTCACCGATCCCCTGCGGGTGGAATGAAAGCTAAACGGGCTGAGCCACTGGCTGGCAGCATGTCAGCATTTGCACCTGGAATCCTGACTTAACCTCACACTCACTTCCTGAAGGAAAGTGAGTACGGTTGATAATAAAATCATTCTAAAGCAGCCGCTGGTGTCAGGAGGAGCAGTGAGTTTCAAATGAGGCTTGAAATGGTATCAGAAGTTTCAAGACATGAGGAGTAAGCATTAATGTGGAAAAAAAGGAGAACTAAGGACGACCCAGTCTTTCGTGGTTAAACCAAGAGAAGTGAGTAAGGTATTCCCATATGCTTTCATGACACAAAATGATCTCTTTTAACTAAATTATTTTAGAATTTAGAACAAACACCTCTAAATGCATCTGTAGTATTTATTTTGACTTTGGGAGCCTAGTAATGCAAAAGATAAACGATAATGCTTCTGTTCAGTTTTTTATTAGCCTTACATCAACATTCAGAAATGGTTACTCTGAGATTCCGAGGGATAAAGAATTAAAACATTCATTTTTTTTCAAGTTAATAGTGGAAACATTTTATTCAGAGTGAATTTATTTTCACATTTTTAGGGGAATCTAGATATTTTCTTATTTAAAGATGAATTTCAGTCATTAATATTCCAAATCACCCTTCAGCTGTAAACAGCAATGTGAGTTAGAAGCATTAAGTGGAACCGAGAGCAAGACACAATAGTATATGTGTGACACAATAGTATATGTGTGACACACTCACACACACAGACAAACACACACACACACACACACACACACACAAAAACCGTCTCCACCTGACAATAGCGTCCTCTCTGCAGCTCATTTTCTGGACAAAGAGACAAACGTCCAGTGCTAGGCATAATTTTATCTACCGTGAACCAACAACCAAGGTTTTATATATTCAGACGGTGCCAAAACAATGCATATACGTTTTAAGAACGAAAAAGAGCTGTTTTAATATTGTAATCCTCACTATATATCATTGATAACAGAAGATAAATACAAGTCATGTGTATACATTTTTGGCACCCTCTGTGTATAAGAAGTGAGTGGAGGTAAACGTGAATTCAGTGCCTTTACCCTCATAATTTATCAGAAGACAAATTCACAGCACTGTGACAATACAGAGAAGGTGTGGATAGTAATAATGCACATACTCGTGTATGCTGACATGTAAAATTAACTTCAGGCTTTGTCTGTAGTTTTAGTGCCATACGTGTAGCCTTGAGAACACTAAGATATTAATTATTCACAACTTTGTTTCCTTCTTGGTTTTCTTTGGAAAAGAGCATGAGAATGGTGCTTTCAAATTCTACTACCCCCCCTCCCCCGCCCCACTCCTGGAACTGAAATAGAAACTGATCATTCATGAAGGATACTTTGGGGGGCTCTTATGGGCTCAACTGCACACCTTCCAAAATTGATATGTTGATGTCCTATCCCGCAGGACATGGGAATGTGACTACATTTGGAGATGTGGCTATAAAGAAGTGATTAAGGTAACAACATGAGGTTACTGGGTGAGCCCTGACCCATTAGAACTGTGTCCTTATAAGAAGAGGAGGTGAGGACACAGACACACACAGAGGGACGGACATGTGAGGACACGGGGAGCAGATGGCCGTCTGCACACCCAGGAGAGTGGCCTCGGGGGGACCAGCCCTGGGACACTGAATCTTGGACTCCAGCTTCCAGGACTGGGAGGGAATAAATGTGTGTTGTGTCAGCCACCTGGTCTGAGGGAACTTGTTATGGCCTCCCTAACAGACTAAAAGAGGGGCTGTCCCCAGGCTTTCGTCATAGATAGTATATCCAATGATGTTTAGTATGGTTATTGATTCTGAATGGAAGATAGCATAGTCTAATGTAGATATCATTTCAGAGACAAATAGAACCCCTATTCCTTCTTCTAAGAGACTCTTCCACTACTGGAGAACCCATCTCACTTTTAGGCAGCTCACGCTGTCAGCAGTTTGGAAGGTATCGCTGGGTCTTCGGAGGGTCTGGTCCCTCTGCCACCATCACAGCAGAGTTTCTTGAGTGGAACCCGCATGTCCATTCCACGTGTCCATTTGCTGGACACTCCTGCATTTCCCTGCGTGACCCCTCTCTAAGGAGACGCTCTGAGGATGTCTTCTTTCCTCTGAGGGCAGCCGGTGGCTTTTTGATGTGTGCCTTTTTTTTTATATGGTAAATAAATTATTTTTCTTCTTTTTATTATTGTTATTAGTTTCCTGTGTTCAAAACAATGTAATAGTTATCCTTTTCACCCCTCACAAAGTGACAACCCCCCTCCTCCCATCCACTGTTCCCCGACATCATACATATCTATCAGAATTCTGTTGACTCCATGACCACACTCTACTCCACATCCCGTAACTATATATGTATTAAATTATAGTTGAAATATAATGTTATTGAATGGCAGCTTCAGATGTACAGTGCGGTGGTCAGGCCTCTACACTGACTATGAAGTGGTCTCCCTAACAAGACATGAGTCCATCAGGCCCCCTAAAACATATTTACATCATTATTGATTATATTCCTCGCACAGTCTTTTCTATCCCTGAGGCCACGTTGTAGTTACCAATTTATGTTGTCTCATCCCGTCCCCTTCTCTCTCCTCCCCACTCCCCTGACGTCCAGCAACCATCAGGTTTTCCTCTATATCGCTGAGACTGTTTCTGTTTACTTTGCTCCTTCATTTTGTTCTTTAGATTCCACATATGAGATCATATGGGATTTGTCTTTCTCCAACTGGCTTACTTCACTTCACAAAATGTTCTCTAGGTCCATCCATATCATTGCAAATGGTTAGATTTCCTTCTTCTTTATAGCTGAGTAAAAGCTCCATTGTATACATATACCAGTTTCTTAATCTACTCGTCTACCGATGGACATTTCAGTTGTTTCCAAGTTTTGGCTGTTGAAAATGGAGCTGCAGTGAACATAAGGGTGCAGATATTTTTTCGAATTAGCGTCTTTGGTTTTTCTGGATAGATACCTAAGAGAGAAATTGCTGGGTCATAAGGTAGCTCCATTTCCAGTTTTTTGAGATCCCGCCATACTGATTTCCATAGTGGTTGCACCAATCTGCAGTCCCATCAATTTTGCACCAGGGTTCCCTTTTCTCCACAGCCTCGCCAGTACTTGGTGTTTGTTGATTTATTGATGATAGCCACTCTGACCAGAGTGAGGTGGTATCTCATGGTGGTTTTTATTTGCATTTCTCTAAGGATTAGTGAGTATGAACCTTTTTCATGTGCCTGTTGGCCATGTGTATGTCCTCGTTAGAGAAATGCCTCTTCCTATGTTCTTCCCATTTTTTAATTGGGTTGTTTGTTTCTTTGGTGTTGCGTTGAATGACTGCTTTATAAGTGTTGGATATTAACCTCTTATCAGAAATATCGTTGGCCAATATGTTGTCCCTTTCAGTAGGCTGCCTTTTTGTTTTATTGATGATTGTTGGCTGTGAAAAAAACTTTTAAGTTTGATGCAATCCCATATGTTAATTTTTTCCTTATTTCCCTTGCCCGAGGGGATATATCAGTAAAAATATTTCTGAGGGTAATGTCTGCAAATTTCTCCCTGTGTTTTCTTCTAGGAGTTTTATGGTTTGAGGTCTCACATTTAAATATTTAATCCATTTTGAAATTGTTCTGGTGTATGGCATAAGCAGGTGGTCCACTTTCACTTTTTTGCATGTGTCCGTCCAGTTTTCCCAGACCATTTATTAAATAGACTGTATTTACTTGGATATAAATTCTTGCTTCCATTGTCATAGAGGAAATGACCATATGTGGATGGATTTATTTCTGGGTTCTCTATTCTATTCCATGGATCTATATGTCTGTTCCTCTGCCAGTACCATACTGTTTTGATTAGTATAGACTTGTAGTATGATTTGATGTCGGGTAGCGTGATACCTCCCATTTTAATCTGATTTTCCATGCATGCCGTGCCTTTGGGGTCTTTTATGGTTCCAATTAAATTTTAGGATTATATGTTCTATTTCAGAGGAAAATGTCCTTGGTCCTTTGATAGGAATTGCATTGAATTTACACATTGCCTTAGGAAGTATTGACATTTTAACTCTATTAAGACTTCCTATCCATGAACATGGTACTTATTTGCACTTATTTGTATCTTCTTTGATTTCTCTGTTTAGTGTCTTATAATTTTCGGTGTAGAGGTGTTTCACTTCTTTGGTTAAATTTATTCCTAGGTATTTCATAGTTTTTGAAGCCATTGTAAATGTCATTGACTTCTTGATTTCTTGTTCTGACAGTTTATTATTGGTGTATACAAATGTAACTGATTTCTGAATATTAATTTTGTATCCTGCTACTTTACTGAATTCATTTATCAGTTGTAACATTTTCTTTGTGGAGTCTTTGGGATTCTCTCCCTACACAGTGTCATGTCATCTGCATATAATGACTATTTTAGTTCCTCCATTCCAATTTGGATGCTTTTAATTACATTTTCTTGTCTGATTGCTCTTGATAGAGCTTCCAGAAATATGTTGAAAAAAAGTGGTGGAAGTGGGCAGCCTTGTCTTGTTCCCCATCTTAAGGGGAAAGGTTTTAGCCTTTCCCCATTGAGTAAAATGTTAGCTTTGGCTTGTCATATGTGTCCTTTATTATGATGAGATATGATCCCTCTATTCCCAATTTGCTAAGAGTTTTTTTTTTTTATCATAAATGGCTGTTGGATTTTGTCAAACGCATTTTCAGCATCCACTGATGGGATCATATGATTTTTAGTTTTTATTTTGTTAACGTGGTGTATTGCATTAAGTGATTTGTGGATATTTAACCAACCTTGCATACCAGGAATGAGTCCCACTTGATGGTGGTGAATGATCTGTTTAATGTGCTGCTGAATGCAGTTTGCTCGAATTTTGTTGAGGATTTTTGCATTTATGTTCATTAGGGATATCAGGCTATAGTTTTCTCTTTTTTTTGGTAATATCTTTGTCTGATGTTGGGATCAGAAGAAGAGTGGCCTCATAAAATGTCCTTGGGAGCCTTCCCTCCTTCTGTACTTTTTTGGAATAGTGTGAGTATAATAGGTATTAATTCTTGTTAAATGTTTGTACAGTTCACCTGTGAAGCCATCTGGTCCAGGACGTTTGTTTCTTGGAAGCTTGTCGATTACAGATTCAATTTCTTTGGTAGTACTCAGTCTGTTCAGGCATTCTCTTTCTTCTTGGCTCAGACTTGGAAGAGTGTATGCTTCTAGAAATGTATCCATTTTTTCCAGATTGTCGAAATTGTTGGCATTCAGTTGCAGTTGATATCCAATTTTAAAGCTTTGTGATCAGAGAATATGCTTGGTATGATTTCAGTGTTCCTTAATTTGTTGAGGCTAGTTTAATGTCCCAAGATATGGTCTATCCCTGAGACTGTTCCATGTACACTAGAAGAGAATGTATAGTCTGATGTTCTAGGATGAATTGCTCTATAAATGTCAAGTATGTCCATTTCATCTATTGTGTCCTTTAGGGCTGATATGTCTGTATTTATTATCTGTTTGGATGGTCTCTCCATAGCTGTCAATGATGTATTTAGGTTTCCTACTATAATTGTGTTTTGGTCAATTTCTCTCTTTAGGTCTGGTAGTAGTTGCTTTGCATCTTTTGGTGCGCCATGATTGGGGGCATAAATATTGATGACGGACCGTTATGTCTTCTTGTTGGATAGTCCCCTTGATCATTATGAAGTGTCCATCTTTGACTCTTGTTACCTTTTTTATCCTGAAGCCTGTTTCATCTAAGTATGGATACACCTGATTTTCCCTGGATACCATTAGCTTGAAGTGTGATTTTCTACCCTTTAATTTTGAGTGTGTATTTGTCCTTGTAGCTGAGAAGTGTCTCTTGGATGCAGCATATGGCTGGGTTTAGTTTTTTGATCCAGCCTACTCCACTGTGCCTTTTCATGATGAGTTCAGTGCATTTACATAGGAGATTATTGGTATATGAGGATTTCTATCCTTCTATCTTTGGTTTTCTGGTAGGATTCTGTCTCCATTGTTTCTTTGCCTTTTTGTTGCTGTCTGTTATTTCAGTATGGTGCTATTCTATGATTTTTCTCTCTGTTTCTTCTTTTTTTATGTTCCATATTTCAGTTCTGGATTTTCTTGATTGGTTACCATTATGTTTACATAAAAGAAATCTTCACATTTAGAGTTTCCCTTTTATTACTCGTGCTTCGTTTCTCCATTTCCCTTTGGTGGTTCAGACCTTTACTCTCTCCCCTTTTATGATTTTTGGGTCACAAATTATTGCTCTTAATGCTTTGAGTTGATTGCTGTGCTGCAGTATCAAGTTGTCTTTTTCCTCTTTGATGTTTTTTTCTTCTTTACCCTGTATGTTATGTTGAAGTGTATTGTGTCCTATTTTTGGTTTAGGGGTTGCCATTTCCTGCTCCTGTCTGTCTGCTCATAATACTACTCATGGTTTTGTATTCTTTTGCTATTCTGTTTCAGGTTGAATGGCCTCATTCAGCATTTCTTGTAGTGCAGGTTGTGTGTAAGAAAATTCCCTCAGCTTCTGTATGTCTAAAAAAGGTCTTTATTCCTCCTTCATATCTTAAGGGTATCCTTTTTTCCCCCAAGTATTTTATTTATTTATTTATTTATTTATTTATTTATTTATTTATTTTATTCTGAAATCAACATTTTTAAAATTAGTTTTAGCTGTACAGTGAAGGGATTAGACAGCTAAAGGGCATCTTTGCTGGATATATTATTCTGCCTCATAATTTCTGTCTTTCAATATTTGATGCCACTCCCTCCTGGCTTGTAGAGTTTCTGCTGAAAAATCTCATGATAATCTAATGGGCTTTCCTTTGTAGGTTACCATCTTCTTTTATCTTTCTTGGTTTTCCTTTGTAGGTTACCATCTTTTCCTTGGCTGCCTTAAGGATTTTTTTTGTTTTTGCTTGTTATTTTTGACAGCTTGAATACAATGTGCCTCGGAGAAGGCCTGGTGGGATTGAGGTAATGAGGGGCTCTGTTTGCTTTCGCATTCGAGGATCCAGCTCTTTTCATGAGTTTTGGAAGTTCTTGTCGACTATTTGTTTGAATATGCTTTCTGTTCCTTTCTCCTTTTCTTCTTCTTCTTCTTCTGGGATGCCCATTATTCTTATGTTGCTCTTTCTGATGGAGTCAGACAGTTCTTGTAGAGTTCTTTCATTTCTTTTAATTCTCAAGTCTCTCCTTCAACCTGTGTCATTTCCATATTTCTGTCTTCGATGTCACTGAATCTTTCCTTCATCTGGTCAGCTCTATTGCCTAAGCTGGCTATTTCGTTCTTCATGTCTTTTATTGAGTTCCTAAGCTCCAGAAATTGTATTTGGTTCTCTTTTGAAATTTCAGCCTCTTTGGTAAAATGTTCGTTGAGTTCTTTGATGGTGTTTCTGAGTTCATTGAACTGCCTGTATGTGTATTCTTGCATCTCATTGAGTTTTTTCAGAACTGCAATCTTGAATTCTCTGTCTTTTACGTCACATATTTTCTAGCCTTTAAGATCATTTTTGGAGACTTCATTTTCTTTCTGAGCTACCTTGCTACCCTGTTTACTCATGGCAATTAATTATCATTTCTCTTCCTGGGCATCTACAGGAGTGGGTTCTGCAACAGGTTGGTAGGAAGAGGTCTTTCTTTGGCTTTCCTGTAGGTGTTTGTGGAATGCTTACTTTCTCTCCCACTGCAGCCTTTTATTCTCTCTCACGCTGTAGTGTTACAGTTTCTCTGTACTGTTCCGGCTTCTCACACAACACAGGGGTTCCCTGGAAGGCCGGCTTCTCCTCTGTGAGCAGCTTGCGTGGGTTTCAGGGCACCACCTCCTTGGCGGATGGGGAGAGCTTCTGAAGTTCCAAAGCTGCTCCTGCACCAGATTCAGGGCCTGTGTGTTTCAGCGTCTCTGTTTATCCCTGCAGGGATCTGCCCAGGTAGCGGGGGGCAGGGCAGGTTGGGCTGTGAGAGGTGCCTCTGAGCAATGGCGGCGACCACCAGTATAGCCAATCCTGACCCAAGGCTCCCTCCGCTTCACCGGAACCAAATGGGCTGCAAGTCGGTGGCTGCGGGCCGCAGTTCTCAGAGTGCAAACATTCTGTCTTTTTGATCTGACACGGCTGCTACCTTTCTGCTTCTAGCACGGGGCAGGTGCGGGTGGGGCGAGCTTTGGGAGGGTAGGGAGGGTGTGGCTAGGCCTCCTGCCATGGCTTTCATCCTCTGCTTGTCAGTGACGACTTAAATCACCGTTCTCACCCTTCATCCCTCAGTCTCTGCTCAGGGGTTAGGGGCCTTGAACGTTGGGTTCAGCCGTGTGATGTGCTGATCCCTCAGGCGGGACTGTGGGCCGTAATGGGAGTGCCAGCAGCCCGAATTCTTCCCTCTCCCACGATTGCGGTAGCTCTGGAATGCAGGCAGCGCTGAGCTCGGGTCCCTGTCCTGCAGCATGTGTCTCCCCTCTTCTTCCTTTGCTCCTCCCCCACTCGCCCAATTTGCCCACCTTTAGACGATTTCAGTTGTGCATCTTCGTCTTGCCTATCTGCTGCACAGGAACTCGTTTGTAGGACAATAGCTGTTCAATTCGTTGTAAATTCCAGGGGAGATTTCAAGAGGCTCACCGCGTGTAGCAATTTCTGTGATGTAATTCGGTGCTCATTTTATATACCTAATTTATACCCTCGGTTTCTAAGTGCTATGAGGTTTTTCCCTCAGCCTTTCACCTTGGTGTCGCATTTGATAAGTGCAATCACACCTTTGTACTGAGATGGGTGTTGTATATATATATATATATATATGTAATATTACTATTTCCCCCATAGATGTGATTGATGTGTCTTCCCCCAAATTCTGATCAGAATGCCTTTTATAAACACCAGGGGGGAAATCCTAGTAGCTATGAAATGTGGGCGAGTCTTATTCATGTACAAAATCAATGAGAGCTAAATTCACAAACCCGTGTGTCTGTTACTAAAAAGCTCTATGGGGCATACCAATTTGAGAGTCAGGTTAGCATTTAACAATCATTGGATGAATGCTTGTTTGAGAAAATCCTGCACATATGAGAGAGGATGTAACTTTCTATTGAAATGAAGATGGCACGCAGAAAGGAAACACAGGGGGTACTCGGAAAGTTAGCATAAAGTGAGGTTGTAGCGTGTGAACGATTTTATCCAGAGACAATCGTGAGCTGAGACTACGTTTCTTCAGATTCAGACAGAGACAAGCAGGTTGAAGGAATGATAAGAAGCACTTATTTTCAGTGCTTTGTCAGATGGGTGAAGATGGACCTGATCATCAGTTTGGGGTTGTGACAGATGGAAAGAGTGTGGCGGACGCTGTAATAATATTGGCTAGGGCCACTGTGGAACTTGCAGTGGGGTTCCTTCTCTCGCTCATTTCAGTTGTGTCCCTCCATTGCTTACATGGTTTTTTTCAAGAATGTTCTCCCCACTAAATAACATTCTCCCCCGAGTCCCTTCCCAGGGATCACTAAGAGAATCCAGTGCTCATCATTTCATGCTCTAAAAATTTGCCTCATTTCTTTGTGGTTCTTTATACCCACTCTATTGGTGTGCTAGGGCGGCTATCAGACAGCACCCTGGACTGGATGCCACAGACCACAAACTTCTTCTCTCCTGGTCTAGCAGGCTGAGTCCGAGATCGAGTGGTCCCAGGGCTTGGTCCCTTTTCAGGCCTCTCCTGGGCATCTGTTCCCCGTGTCCTCACACAATGTTTCTGTTGGAGTGTGTCTGTGTCATGCTTTCATCTTATGAGGAACCCGGGCCTATTGGATCAGGGCCAACCCTAAGGACTCCATTTTACCTTAATCATCCTCTTTAAAGACCCTGTCTTTATAGACAGCCCCATTCTGAGATACTGGGGTAGGACTTCAATGTATATACTTTGGCGGGACACACTTCAACCCATACTACATACGGGTGACTGAAAAATCTTACTGAATCTCCAACTTTTGTACTATAGCAGAGAAAGTGCTCCAGATCACATTTTAATACATTGTCCTCTGTCATTAAAGCACACGATGTCAAAACCGTAATTGAAATGAACGATCACAGCAGGGGTATAAGAAGAAAATAAAGGTAATGAACAATCTTACAGTGAATCCTGTAGTATATATGTGTGTATATTTTCACACATGTGCATAAGATCAATGTAGACCATAAACAAAAACAAGAATGTGAGTCTTTTCTCATGTTAATGACATATCTAGATTTTTGAAATTGGTAATCATGCGTATGTAAATATTGTGCCAAGAGCTCACATGCTCACCTACTCCCTGCTGAGAAGTTGTAAAATAATTTCAAGTTTAATGCCCTCTGATAGAAATACTCCAAACGTATGTCGTTCAAATTGGATTGGGAAGATTGAAAATCCAGCAAACTTAATCTCACTGGAAACTAATTGACTTAAGCTCCCAAGTTCAGAGAATTTAATATGGAAAGCAGTGTTTCTCAAAGTGTTTTCAAATGTTCATAGATGTTGCTAGAAAAAGCATCAGTGTTTGGTAATTAAACAGGCCTGGGACATCCGCGCTCAATCTGTGACTGTTAACAGACATGTTTATTTTCTCTGAAGCTTCTGGACGTATTGCCCACATGCAGCATGACTCTTCCACGTTGGTACATAGTGCATAGTGTTTCCACAGCATTTTTATCCATGAGATTCCCCTCCGCCCTCCCTTCCCCATGATGCACCTTTTGAGACTAGGTTCTATGGAGCCCTTTTGGAAGGTCTTGCCATGTGACTTCTCTATGCATTTCTTGGTACCAACTCGCCAGAAGCTGACTCGCATTGTTGGGCCATCCTGGGGCACACCTGTGCAAAAAAGGGAAGCACTGTATGCAAAAGAACGCCAGAGAGATGCAGCGACAGAGGCATCCACGTCATCATCAGAGCTGCTCTGTACGTGGCTGCACAGCAAATGTGCTTCCCAGGGGAGCTCCTCCCAACATTGTGGATGCCTGCCTCCCCTGGTGGTGTGATTGGGAACCATGGTTCCTGTGGTTCCCCTGATCTAGGTAGATTGGCATGTCATTCAAGGCACAAGCAAACACGTGTGACTACACTCCCTGTAAGACAAGGCATCAAAGGAAGCAAACCCAGCTCACCCTCAGGTGTCAGTAGTTTATTTGGGATGTGGAATATAGCCAACATCTCATAATTAGCTAAGCATGGAATCAATGACATGCCAATTTTGCCATATGACACAAAGAATAAGAGCAAATACGTGTAGCATGAATTATCTTGTTTGTACTGATCTGGATCCGAATTGGAATCAGGGTGCATAATTGATATCCTGGAAATCACTTACATAAAATTTCTTTGTGAGGGTAAATTTAGATTTGTATCAATGGTGACTAAGTATGCCTACTCCTTTCACTTAATCTCAACCCCTTGTACCCGGAATTAGTCTAATCAAAGAACAAATCATCTTGGTATGCCAACATAAATGCCTTAGTTTCTGACTGCAAACCTAATCATCTCCCTGGTTACATACTAGATGAAGATAATCAGACTGAGAGATCTGTAAGCCTTTATGTCCCTGTAAATATTAAGCGTATACTTGATGTTTTATTTTTCAGCAATACATTTTACCTATATCTGCTTCTTGGTGTAATTGTCAGAGGAGAGTTCTTTTCCTTTCACTATGAATATCTTCCATTGTATCTACCGTATTGGACACATTGTGTGTACCAACGAAAGAATAAGTATTTGTAAACAAAAAGGGTACAACATTGTGGAGAATTGAAAATGAAAGAGCATAAACATACCATGGATCCACATTTTGGAGCCATACTTCTAAATGTACCTTGGTCTTAGATATAGACTCTCCGTTGAATACCCCATCCGAAAACCAATCCATAATTTTCTGCCATGTCTTATGTGACAAGTGAAAGAAAGTAGTTGGACTGGGGAGACGTTGTCATTTTTACAGTTAGAAACATATTATGAAAGTCTCCTGAGGAGATTATGGTGTAGCATCCTTTTGTCTTGTTGTTTGGCTTTTATTTCGTATTCATAAACTTAACTGTGCAACCCAGGTAGATTTAGAGGGAGACAAGGGAAATACGGAGCCCAGTGAGCTGCAGCGATAGCACAAAGATTATGGGGTGTTCTGAAGATGGGGGGAGGGATGCTCTCCCGACGACAGAAGGAATGGTCTGATGGTTGAGGTAAAACCAGTCACCTTCATCAGAGGTGTCCACAGTCAGCAGTGGTGACTTCTTGCTCGTCTTTCCATTCTTGGACCCCGAGCCTCCATGGCTTCCACCTTGCAGAAGGCCACGTGCTTGCCGTGCAGCCGCTCCGTCGTGGCAGTGCAGGGGAAAGCAGATCGTTGGCGTAGGGTCCGGCATTTGCCACAAACGAGATGCCAGGACACGGATGCTTCAGGATGAAATTCTCATCACTAAACTTCTCCACTCAGGTGGACTTGCCACCTGCACCGTTACGCTACGTGAAGTCCCCCGCCTGGCACGAAAATCCCGGAATCATTCTGTGCATGCAGGCACCTTTCTAAGCAAATCCTGCCTACCCAGTACTCAGAGCACAGGAGTTTCCTGTTGTCATGGTCTTGCAAAGAGCTGGAAGGGGACTGCGGCCCACGTGCTCTCAGCAGACGGCGACGTGGAGCAGCACGGTGGGGCTGCCCGTGGCTGGGCGCAGACAGCTCTGGGCCGCACATCTGGAAGGCCTGGTGCAGCCTTCTTTATGTGACATTTAAAGACTAGCATTAGATTGCAACAGGATGTTGCTCCCTGAGTCAAATTTTGTTTCCATCAGTCTTACCATTAATGCTGGAACATTAAGTGCTTTCCACCTCTTGGTCACGGAGAAACAAATAATTTGCAGTGTTGCTGAATATCTAATTTTGGTTGGCTGAGGTAAAGTGGTTGTCAAGAAATTTTTCTTTTTAGCCACAAATAATACATTCAGGTTCTTTTGAAAGGTATCAATTCTTTTTGAGAAACTACCTCCCAAGATTTTTAAAGGTCATGAAGTTGACATATTTTCTGAAATTTTTCAACCTATATTTCACACGTCCACATGAAGACATAAGCAGAAACTCACATCTTGGCAAGTGGGAGCGTCTGCCGTGTCAAGGGCCACCTCAAGCTGAATTAGAGTGCTACCGTTGTTGTATTTGAATAGGAAGTGGGACTCCCTAGGTTAAGATTATTGAAAAATGCTACTTTGCAACTTGATGTATTTCATGGCAGATGAGTTCATTATCTATTCAAGGCCTGTATTAATACATCCTTTATCCACTTCTTCACTGATGGCCTTGATAGAAACCCAAATTTCAGTTTTTCCACTTTCAATTCTATCTTAGGTCTCAATATCATAGCAACTGCCATTGAAATGTTCCTTAAGTATGATCTTTACTGCACTGCTTTCTTACTTAAAATCATTATCAGCTAAGTTTCTTACATAACTCATCTTTGTGTGTGTCTAGGGTGTATGTGTGTGTGTGTGTTGTGTGTGTGTCCATAGTGATATTCAGCAATGAGGTATGTAGCACTTTTTCTAGGAGGAGTTTGTGAATTTAATTTTCTGACCTCGTATTACGTAGATTTGTTATAGAGTAAAATTAAAATACATTAAATTTTGATGCTAAATTCAAATGACAATTTTGGGAAGAACATACCGGGAAATGAGAACAGGAAACACAGAGTTGTTTGAATGGTCAATTTGGTATCTCTATCAGAAGTCTAAACGTGCATTTCCTTTCATAAGGCATCTCCATTCACAGAAATTTTAAAACCATTCATACATATAAAATTGTTCACTGGTTTGTTTTGAAATAAGCAACTATCTACACAGACACACACGGATAGTGTAGCTATTAAATCAATTTATTTCAAATCCAGTACAAAACACACGGGATGTGAATGGTGAGTGGAAGAAATGGCAGAGGGAAGGGGTGTGTTTATGGGGAGAGAAAAGTGACGTTAGACAAGAACAAGTAACATTTTCTTCATTGATCTGGATCCTACGGAGAAGATGCTGTGACTGGTGCTCGATGCCGTATCCTGTAGCAGAGTGAAACAGGGCAAAAGGCTTAGTTGAGTTGACTCTGACAGCGTGACAGGGATGAGCCCCAGGATGTACCGTGTCAAGGGTTAGAGAGACGGTTAGTTAACGCAAAGGACAAAATTCAGGAGGCACTTTATATTCTGTATCTCTGATATGGGAAAATGTGTTTGGATTTTCTCCAAGGATGTATGTTTGGTGGGCCCCTTCGTGATTAGGATCCATTGCAGGAGTTTCCTGATTTTTAGATTCATGTTCGTGGGGATTGGCCATCTAAAATAGATTTACAGTTCTGTGACTGAGTTACATTCCTGTCCTCGTCCTCTAATTCCAAAAGTTGTGGTGGATTCCAAACCATTATATTAATCCTGAGAGGTTATTTTTTTCGCTGCTTCTTTTCAATAGAAAGAAAAAGACAAAGAAAAGGAAAACCAGAAACAGGCTGGTGAGCCTGGACCAATGTGGTTTTCTGAAGCAATGTCACGTTAGGACGTTTACAAATCACAGTTTAATCAGTGCACCTTCTGTAGGGGAAACTATGTCCAACACGGTGTGTCAGACGGTGTGGTTGGAATTGTCCGATGTGGCTGTGAGGATTATGTACAGTTAGGTTTGTGTGCGCAGGAATGGTGAGTTCCCTTTGAGCCCAGTTCCTCTGGAGGACTGATGTCCATAGAGAAGCCATCAAGTCCAGACTGACTGGAAGACTCATTCTTTTCTGGTCTTCCCCAAGTCCTGGAAATGCCCATTCTCCCTCAAGACCATCATTTGCAAGAAAATGCTTTGTCCCCCAACTCCATCAGCATGAATCAACTCCCCCAATTTGCATTTTAATAGTGTTCAGGAAAAACAAATAAGCTAATAGAACATCAAAAATTAACTGTGAAAGAATTCTCTTCTTGAGACAATAAAAAATAGTTATTAAAAAACATTCGCATATGAAAGCCCAATAATTGTTTGTTTAATTTCTTAACAAAACAGCACTAATAACTGGTTATTTTTACTTACAACGTGTAAGTGTCCAAGTCCATGATTGCATTAACTTGTAGGACAGGTGTCTGAGAAGAAAACAAGAGAACAGGGGAAAAAAAGAGCAGTACTTCAGTACCATTTTTCAACATTTCCATGTATTTCCCTTTTTTAAGTAATTTATTTTACACTAGATGTTTAATGGAGGGGAAATTTAAGATAAATCAATTTCTTTTCCAATAGTACATTGACATATTAGGTAAATGATAAAATTGAGGAAAAAATACAGTCAATTACCCAAACTGATAATGTCCACAATATTTTCTTCTGGAATTCTGTAATCTCTAGTGAACTCCTTGAACTTCTCAAAATCTTCCTCATTAGCATAATTTTCTTTGCCTGAAAACCACCACACATAAAGCAGAAGTTTGACCATTAGAACTCCTAAGAATTTCTGAACGCACGATGGAGACGAATGAATGTGGGGATCAGGTCTTCACATGGTATAATGTAACAGAGTCCCAAAGACCACTCTGACCACATCGACCACAGCTGCGTGATTTCGGTCATTAAAGAGGGCCCAGTCCACCTCCGCAACTGTGTGTGCTCCAAAGACATATGAGGAGCCCATGAATGTTGGTCCCCATGCATCTCAAAGAGCTCATGCACTGAACCACCATCTGCCGCCAAGAATCTGTATCTGACCTTCATGCCTTGTTCTGGTCGCAGATGCAGTGGAAACATGATTCTTACCTTCCAGGCAATGAGCCCGGTCACACACGCTCATGGCATGCAACTTTTCTTTTAGTGCCCGCTGTTCTAGCCATAACTTCTCCAAATAGAAACCTACTAGGCTAACACACACCTCTCAAAGCCCCGATAGGGTTTCTCCAGGGCGGAAACGGTCAACATTCGTGAAACCAATGCGTCTGAAGTATTAAATGTGATGAAGGTTTATTTAAAAGTTTCAGGTCCAGGGCTTAGAATGTATTTGAAAAACTGTGGTCAACTGGAGGAATTGAGGTCAACTCGTATAGAGCCATGGTTTAAAATGAGTTGTCCTGTTAAGAAATTATGGCTGATGAAATGAAATGTAAAAACAACTTCACCAATCAAGTTATTTCTCAATTTCTGATGATCTGATACCTCCCACCCCTCTGGTTCTTTTTTTCAGCTTTCTTTGTGATTATGTTCAGCGACCCTAAAGCCCTAGTAGTCATTATGAATAATGTGGATACAACTGGATTTCCTGACTTTATTTTGATGATAAAATGTTATTTGACAATGACAAGAGAGATTAGGTCGGGGAGTGATACGTACCAAACAATCCAGTTAATCTGGTGACGGAACCATTTTCAGCCACATTGAGAGCACATAGTACGAAAGCGTTGTCTGATGCATAAGAAATTTTGAGTTCAGTTTTACCTGAATCTGTGAGAAAGAGAATATGTCTCATAATAGCTTTGCCCTAATTATTTTATGATGAATTAGCTGTATCATAGCTTGTTTAACATATTGCTAAGAATACTTGCTACATTGACCCCTGTCTCACTCCAGCAATGCAGTGAATATAAATGTGATGATGGCAGCATGGAAAGTAGGGAAGAATTTTCATTACTGCCACCATTTTATTCCATAACACATTGCACATCTTGCGACCTTACTAAAATATTTCATAAAACGTGTGTTCTAATGAAGCCAGCATTTCTTTAAACACATGTGCGTGTTGGTATATAGCCTATTGTCAAATAGAAGTTAGAAAATTCTTTGTATTTCCCATATCGCAGCCCAGGAGTGATTTCTAATTTACCATTCAGACCAATACATGACCGTGGACGTTTACCGAGTGTCTACGCTACACAGGGAAACGTTCTGAACACCTCGTGTTAAGGATTACCCCCAGTCCGCCCCTGTAAAAAGTGATAACTGCCCTACCATGTCAGTTTGACCAGGAGACCAAGTGGGCTGTGCTGATATGCAGGCGGTGACCATCTAAACAAGTCATTCTGATCCCCCTGGAGGTCCTGAGTTCATCTCCTGGCTGAGTACATCGCCTTTGCCATGTTCCCAGGGAACAGAACCAGCACTGACCTGCTAGGTGTTACCAGTCATTCCTACCACCTCCATTGTCTCTTTCGGCCATCGCATAACTCCTGCTTTGAATCCCTGATCAGGATTGGATTTAAAACTGTGTCAATCTGTGCTCCTGAAGCACAAAAATATATTTTCCCGTGTGGAGCTTGGGCACGTCATCAGTCGAGCAGACGAAACAATACATGTATTTGAAACACATTCCAAGTTTCATAGCCCCAATCATTGTCTATATCTTCCCCAAGCCCCTCTACAACCACGAGTCTTGGGTTGTGTTGGAGCAAATTATAAACATTTTATAAAACTCTTTAGATTCTTAAGCACCGAATGTGTTATCGACGGTGTTAGAAGGAGGTGTTTTGCCGTAAATCTCACTGAATAGGTTTTTACATGAACGAAAATTTAAGGAAGCAATGAAAGAAAAATGTCCACTGAGGCTGATGGTGGCTATCAAGGCCACAGTTGAGACTCTGTTTGCTATGGCTACACATTCTTTTCTACAAACAAAAGCAGCGTAGGTTGTGGTTTCTAGTTCCCGGGAGGCCTGTCCACTGAGGCCAATTCATTCTGTTTTCCTCCCTTCCAGCTGTGTCAAATCCATGCAAAAAGGACAATACAAGGAAGGAAGTTGCAGGAAAGATGGTAGAAAATGTGGGTGATTCATACTGAGCGAAACACTATTATAAATGAAGGGAAAAAAGGTGAGGGACGGATTCTAGACCTTGGAGGTGAGCACACGGAGGGTACCCAGGTGTGGGGTCAGGCCGATGTACACCTGAAAGTGACATGATGTTATTCTCTGTTAATTATAAAATAAAATAAGAAAAATAAAAATAACCTTATAATAACATGCTGGCAATATAAAGGAGAGTCATTGTGAGTCTGTGCGGCCCAACGTCTGGTGTGTATGTGAGTTATGTGTGTTTGAGTCCTAGCGGTTGTGCTGGTTGTGGAGTTAGGCAAGGGATGGAACCAGAGGTGCACACATTCCCCTCTGAGTCAAATGTGTAGACACCAGGCCATTTAAAATTCGGACTGTTGTTCGGGAGGGTTAAAATTACTTAGAGGGAGAACCCTTAATCCACACCCCTATTGTTTTCATTCCAGACTTTGGTCCTGAGTCAGTGTGCTTGGTGTGTCACTCACTGTGACTTGTTTATATTTTACCTTCATCAAACCACACACTGAATAGAAAAGATGTTTTAATGATACTTTTAAAGGGAATTTTTAGATGCAAAATGATGTTCATATATAAACTCAATAAACCTATTAGCCTCAGGCTCCCTAGGTCTTTTTAAAGTCTCTTGAAATAGTTTCATACACCCGAGAACCTTGTGAAATGCCAGTTGTCAGCACGTGGACTTAGTCACACACTGCGTGAAGTTCTGAATCTGAGGGGCCATCGATACGGTGGCATTTAAACCTTTGCACACAACAAAATTAAGTGAGGGATAATTGAGGGACTTGGGCCTGGTCACACTTGTAATTCTTGGTAGAAGTAGAATTGGGATCTACGCACCTCTTTAAAGAGAGCAAGATTCCAACAGTAATATTCTTTTATCGGTAAAACCATCATACTTACAGCCAGTAATGTAAATGTTTTTTTGTACTTTTCTTCCTATATCAAAGTATTCTACGCATTTTCCATTGTCCCTGAAAAGGAAAACATCTTCAAGTTGGTGGATTACGCATAATACAAATTTACAGTGATTTATGATTTTCTGTTTCACCCTCATACAACCCTGTGTCAGGCATCAATTTTCTGCCTCCATGAACGTGACATTCAATGGAGGACGGACATGTTGTCTAAGATTAAAATAACCACCCCAGGGCAAGGATGTCGTTGTCTGCCCATGGAATCCTAGTGGTGCTTTGAAAGATAGACTGTGAATACAGAACAGGTCTTGTTCACAGCCAAGTGGATCCCACATATATATTTAGAGATTAGTTCTCCAGAAATGGACTTCATTCACTTTCTTATCCTCCTAATTATGACTGCTTGTACCTGTTCATCACTCCTTTATCTGAGAACAAATTGTCCCCCTTGCATCCCAGTTCCGGTTTCTACCCCGTTCGTAACAGAGTAGTCACTCCTTATTTGCAACCCTTTACTTGTAAGTTCTCTAGCCAGAAAAGTTGCGCCCAGGAATTTGCAAGTATTGATATATTTCCTTCACATGTTATGCTAACTCCCAGAGTCACTCCCTTACCAATTTCCCCTTTATTTGTACTGCCATTAACAAAAAAAGTTAAGCTACTCTTCCCAATACACTTATATCTGGATATGAAGTATTGTTGATTGTAAAAATTAACAATGTCATTTCCACTTATAAGGAAAATGTATATTTTTAGTCTTAAGGGCAAGATCTCTTAGCGAGTTTTGGTGTTTTGCAATACCCCATGTTTCTTTCATTTAAAAAAATGTTCTGTTTCATTTCTTTAGCCTAGGATTTTTTTAAAACTTAAGTGATTGTGTGGCAACAATTGTTTTTTCTGGGTGACATCATCAATATATGAGATTATAGGTATTAACAGTTTAGCAATAACTTTTCAATGTATGTATGTTTGTATGTGTGTGTGTGTGTGTGTGTGTGTGTGTGTGTGTGTGTGAGAGAGAGAGAGAGAGAGAGAGAGAGAGGGAGAAAAGATATGTAATTGAAATTTTCTCACTTGGTTTGACAGCATTTGTATGATGTACATAGTTAAGGTGAAACGAGAATTAAATCTGAGCATGAAAATATTGTTTCTTCTATATTCATGAGTTCATAGAGAAGCATAATCAGAAAGTGGAATTCAGCTGCTTTTGTGATTTAGATAGACGACCATTTCTAATGGGTGAAGGCAAAAATAAAACTTTGACTTGTAAGATTCCTCAGAATGAAGTGTAATGTTTTATTCTTTTTGTTTAAGCCTTACTGTTCAATTAGGTACACATATACTATATGTGGTTCCGTGGTCCTTTCGTTATTTGCTGAGCACATGTTTGGGCAGAAGTGAATGCCTGTGACTCTGCAAAGATTACTCGCTTCTCCTACTTCCGTCTCTGAAATGCCCACTCCACCTTCCAAGGCCTCCTATACTGGTCATGTCCGTCTGTCCCTTTTCAGACCCCCAGGATGGTCCCATTTTCCCACTTTCCACCTCATTCATCTTCTTCCTATAGAATTTCACCCCCAGCAGTGTTATTAGTTTCTAACTCTGCATCATTGACTCCATGATGGCCAATGGAGGGAAAAGAAAATGTGTCTTTATCTTCTGTGATGAGAGTTCTGACACAAATGCCAGTGATGTAGTGAACACTCATTTCACTAACAATGATGAAGCCATGAAGGCCTGAGTGGTTCAGTCATTGGGCAGAAATGCTATGAGGAAACTCCCGTGTACATCTCATTCTGTTTCGCACCTGCTGACGCTCTTCAGAAACAGCCCCTGAATGGAAATCTTTCCCCCTTCTGCGTGCACCATTCCTGTAGTGGAAGGAGGTGAGGGGCTGGAGCACCCTGACCGTCCTGGCTGCTTTTGTCACTCTGTAAGGAGGCGATTCCAGGTGGAGCTCCTGTGACTCTCTGCCTCTAAACAAAGCTCCAGAACCTTCTCTAGAGGATCAGACTGGAGCTGAGGTGACAGCTCCAAGGACACTTTTAAGGTACAACTCAGAGACTGGAGCCTTTGACATAATCCAATTATTTCTGTGCAAACATGGAAGCAGACCTTCTTAGGGTTGGGCATGTTTATGTTTTCATTCTCTGTTATTTGTACTTACTTGACAAAAAAATTGAAGAGTACAGTGTCAGGATTAGAGTCAAATTCAACTTTACGCATAAAAACTCTGAATGGACCAGTCTCACTTATCTTTGCAATGTTACTAGATGCCAAATACAGGGTCTTCCATTCTCCTGAAAGCTAAAAACAAAGTTCCATTCAGAAATTGTAGTCAGCCTCTTTTTTATTTTCTGTGACATCACTCATCATGAGTTTACCTTCACTTATGTGTCATCACTAAACTGCCTGTAGTGAAGAACGCAAAATTTATAAAACAATGGGATAACCCAAGCTAGTGGTTAACGAAGAATCTGAGATATTCTTGAAAGAGCTTGAGCATGTTGTCAAATGCAGGGACTCCAACCCAACAGTGCTTTAGCTGAAGCAGCTGCTCTTTCACAATTACCGTAGAAATGTATGACCTGCTCATTATTTGTCCGTATGGGCAATACCACTTACGTAGAATGGAAATGTATATGGAGCCATGTAATAGTGATTCTGAGTTGGAGGTCAATGGTTAAGTTTAAGTGTAAGGAACTTGGGATACACATAAACCTCACATAAGGACACACACACACACACACACACACACACACACACACACTCACACACACACAGACTCACAACCAGTTACGCACACACACACACACACACACACACACACACACACACACACACACACACACCCTCCCTCACATACACTAGCAGTCCCCATCTCCTACCGTGGAGAGGTCCACAGTGCCCAGGTCAGCACAAGCCACACCTAGGAGAAGAGTCAGCAGCAGAGTCTTCATTGTCAGATGTGTCCTAGTCACCTGTGTAGCTTGTTCAGATGGCTTCTCTGTTGGGGACTCTGAAGGTGTGTCTTTATATATGTCCACCTCAGAGTGTGGTGTTTGCTGAATCTACTTGTTGTCCATCACAAAATCTTTTGCAACATGGAAAATAAACATCCTCCTTGGCAGGAACGTACCCTGAAGATCTTTCTGGCCTGGGGCACAGGCCTCATTTTCCTCATGCTTCCAGAAAAGTCGTTCAGTCCTGGGGTCTGAGAGTTTGTGTGTATCCTGCCTGCACGCCTTCCATAGCTTGTACATTTTCCATGGCCATGCATTCCTGGGAAAGCACCCCGTCTTTCCCTTTTCTTAGATGCCTTTCCAGGAAAGCACCTTGTTGCCCCCAGCACGTCTCCTCCTTGCTCCATGTAGGAGGACACAGACCTGTGTTGTGTGCTTCTCAGGCACACAGACAGACAGACACGATGCTGTGTTACACGGCCACCTGGATGCAGAAGCTGCCCCTCACAGTCCACACGAGGCTACTCCAGTAGACGTTTCAGGAACTTCACCCATGATGCTGTGCGTCACCGAGAAGAACCATGTCATGGTTTCTCCAGTGCTATCTCTTAACCCTTCATCCTGCCCATTCACTCATGAGCCCTCTCCTCATCCTTCCTTACACTTCTTAATTTCTATAAATTCAGAATGATTTCCCACGTCTCAGGCTTCTTCTGAAACCATAGAGCGCTTATAAAATTATCCCTAAAACATATATGTAGTCATCGTTGATTTCTTTGAATGATGCATTATTTCCTATCTTCATATACAGTTGACACTTGAACAGTATGGGTCCACTGATATGCTGACTCTTTTCAAACAATATGCACTGTATTATGAATATATTTTCCTTGTGATTTCCTTACAACTGTTTTCTCTAGTTTATTTTATTGTAACTATTAGTATATAACACGTATAACAAAACAAAGCATGTGTTGATTGGCTCTTTCTGTGATCCGTTATCCTTCTGGTTGACATTAGCCTATTAGTAAGTTGGGTAGTGAAAATGTATACATGGATCTTCAATTGCATTGAAGGGTCACTGCCCATAAACCTCACTGTGTTCAAAGGCCAACTGCATTTTTAGTTTACTTTGTTCATTTTGATTTGAGTTTCATTTGCTTTCATTTTCTCACTTCCGAGAAAGAAAGACATTGATTTTAATCCTTAAAAATCTACTTTAAACATATGGTGCTGTAAATATCATCCTGCCTACCACCTTAGCTGAATCCTACCCGTTTTAATTGGTTAGGTTTTTAATACTTCTTGGACTTTCTTGTAACCATGGAATATGCCAAAATAAATATTTTTCTTAGAATTCCAAATATTGAAGAATTTTCCACAGAATATTTTATAGATTTTAATATAATTCTGTTTTGATCAAAGTATATACTTGAGGACTGTATTTCAAACTGTATTCTTCTTAATTAAAAAATAGAAAATGTAGTATTATTATTATTTTATGGCCAAGCGTATGGTTTATCTTTCTTCCGTGTGTACCTGGAGATCAGGTACAGTCTATATTGCGTGTATTTATGCAGTGTTCATTATTTCAAGTTGTTTACCTTGATGCTCACATCATGTCGCCTCTTCTTATTTTTGATCTGCTATACTCATGCCTGAGAGTTGAGGGTTGAAATCTGAATGCATAATTAAGGATTTGTGGGTTTTTTTACTTTAAATATGCTCCCCTGTAGAATGTTCCATTGGAGTGGTCACATGTTGAGGATTCCATGTAGAACCGTACTGTGCAGAGGCTCCTATGTAGAATGCTTCCATGTGGAACACCCCCATGTTGAATGCTGCCATGTAGAACTCTTTCATGTAGAACTCTATATAGATCTCTACTGTGTAGAACTCTCACATGTGCAACTCTACTATGTAGAACTTTGCTACGTACACTGCTCCTGTGTAGAATGCTTTTATGTATAATGCTCCCATATAGAATGCTCCCATGGCCCGTGCTCCCTTGTCCAATGCTCCCACTTAAAACCTCCCTTGTAGAACTCTACTATGCAGAACTGTGTTGTGTAGAACCCTACAATGTAGAACACTACTACTGTTGAAATATTTTACAATAATATTAAGAATCTAGTGGCTATGATACATTTAAATTACAAAATGTAAGTATTGAAATAAATTCGATCAGTACTAATCAACATATGAATGTCTAAAAGTATTAACAACTAAAAAACAGAAATATCATGTGTTTTATTTCTCATGTTATATCCATGTAAAACCAAGACACACTGCAATACACTAGCACGTTGGTGAGCTGATGAAGATGCATGTGTATGTATAATGTAGAAACTATCCTACTGTATTGAGAGCGACTTAGGCTTCCCAGAAGTGTGATGGATGGATGGAAGGATGGATGGAAAGTTGGATTGATGGACAGACAGATGGATAGATGCATGGATACATAAAACAAAATAAAACACAGATCAGTGGTGCCTTCGAACTATCATTATTCTACATTTTTGCAACCACATTTCTGAAAGACAAAACACAATTTTGTGGTATGAAAGGAGTTCCACAAAATGGAGATTTGTCTCTGCTGGCTTTGAAGATGGGCGGAGCTATGTGAGAAGGAAGGCAGGTGGCTGCCAGGGGCTGAGTGCAGCCCCTGAACGACAGCCAGCAAGGAATGGGGTCCTCGGTCCTATAGCCACAAACATCCAAATTTGCCACTACCACTTAAGATGGGAAAAGGGCTCTGAGCTCCAGAAGAGAGCAACTCAGTGCCTTAGTTCTGGTCTTACGAGCACTGAGCCGAAGACACTCGTGCTAAGCCCCGTTTCTGCTGTACAGAACTGTGAGGTAAGACCTCCATGGTCATCTGTGAGGCAGCGATAACAGAGGAAGAGAGCACCTAGTGAATATTGTACCACGCAATACTTAGGGCAAACCTTAGCCATAGTAAGAAACAACAAACTCCTTTAGATGACAGCCTCATGGTCACTACAGGATCATTTTTATTTGTTTGAAACAGCTGTTTCTACACCAAAGTCTGACGACCAATTATTTCCCAAGAGTGAGAGAATGACCCCTGCTCTCCTGAGAAATTCCTTCCTCACAGATGGCTCTCGCCCTCGTTTTCAGATCGAACATCCTATGTCACCACATACAGGTTTTAAGAAATATTTGTAATTGGCTCACAATTATTACAAATTTGGAAACGTGATCCCATTGGCAAGAGTTTTTAACTGAGACTGCCATATATGTGACAAAGAAATTGTTCTGTGAAGAAATATAAAATTTTAACCTCCCCTTCCTGTAAAATTATTTTACGTGCAACATCACAGCTAGTAAGATTATATGTTCAATGTTAATGATTCTTTACCCTTATTTTCAGATAGTTAGCATGTATATAGATTAGGGTATTAATATTTGCTGGACTATTTTTTCCAATGATATTATCTTATTGTCAGAAGTAACTCAGTAATTGATGATGGGTGTGGTTAAGTTGATCTATTCTTGAATACTCACCACATTCCTGATAACTCATGTGAATGTACATCCTTAATTTACATGTGCAGACATTTCCAGCAGGACATGTTACACAGTCAGTCGGTGGCACTGGGCCACGTGTCCTTCCCCAAGAAATGAGAAGTGCGTCCTGTCTCAATTCATCCAGAAGCCACATCCAAAGGAAAGTGCTCTATGCACATGTCTACAGGGAAGGGACATTGATCTAATTAGAAATTAAAAGGTAAAGATTGCACTCAAAAGTGAATTACGTTGGTAAGGAATGTAATATAATTTGTCTCACGTACATGTTTTCTATGAGAATTGATATCTTTTTTCAAAAAAATTGAATTTCTTGGAATAACATTGGTAATACATTATGTAAGTTTCAAGTGTCCATTTCTGTAATTCATTATCTGTATACAGCATTGTGTGCTCACCCCCCAGTGTCCAGCCTCCTTCTGTCAACATATATCTGACCCCTGTACCGTCTTCATCCTCCCCCTGCCCCCTCTGGTAACCACCATTCTGCTGTCTGTGTCTATGAGTTTTTGTTTGTTTTGTTATTTGTTGCTTTTTGTTTTGTATCCCATACATGAGTGAATTCATACGGTTCTTGTCCTTTTCCATCTGACTTATTTCACTCACATGATAGTCTTAAGATCCATCCATGTTGTTGCAAATGGTAGTATTTTATCTTTTTTATGGCGGAGTACTATTCCCTTGTATACACAAGCCACTCCTTCTTTATTCAGTCATCATTGGAAGGTTGTGTCCTCTTTCTGAAGGACAATAAAGCTCAGCCATTCAAGAGAAATTGGGCCGCTTTCCTGGTACCATCTTTACAATGGGAGAGGCTCACAGGTTACAGAACAGAACAGGAAATGTGAACTTAAAAGAGAGAATATAGAAAATAGGGCATGCATAGTGCATCATTCCCCTTGAATCATTCCACACTCTTTTGTGTTTGCTTTTTTTAATTATTTAAAGCAATAACACAGATACAAAATCAACCATTTTTATTGACAGGTTGGTTTTCTTCATCATTATAGGTGAGACGACATTTATTTTATTGTTCTATTTTATCCACTTGATTATTCATTTAAGAAATAGCACTTTCATTCTACAATGTATAAGGCTTGTGCCCGACACTAGCAAAATATCATTGAAGTGTGATTCTTGCCCTCAGATATTTTAAATTCCAGTAGCTGGATAAATATATAAATAATATATCCATCCCTATTTCACACAAGCTGTAAGAGAACTGATAAAACGTTCAGTAGGATATATGGCTCAAGATGACAGAGACCTGGAGAAGTCAGGTGGGTTAAAAAGGGGTACGGTTTGCACTGAAAGGTTTTGGTATTTGTACAAACGTATTTTGTTTTTTGGCCAGACGCTGCGAGCTCATTCAAGGAAAGGTCAAGCCGACATGGATACATGTATTACTTTTTCCTCCCTTTGCATCTTCCATGTTCACTATATGTGTTGATGAGTTTTAGCCACCAGAACCATCTTCCCCAAACTTATACACAAATCAATGTCACAGTACCTTTATTAGTCAGCTCAGGCCACCAGGCAACACACCACAGACTGGGTGGCTTAGAGGACAGACATGTATTTTCTCACAGTTCTGGAGGCTGAGATCGGGGTTCTGGCATGGTGGGGTTCTGGATAGGGCTGACTCCCCACCTAGCCGATGGATGCATTCTTGCTTTTCTCACGTGGGAAATTGGGGAAAAGGGGAGAGAGACAGAGAGAGAGAGACAGCCAGAGAAAGGAAGGGAGAGAGAGAGAGAGAGAGAGAGAGAGAGAGAGAGAGAGAGAGAGACGTAGAGAGACCCTTCGCCTTGCCTCTTGTTTTATGAGACTAATCCCATTATGATGACCCCACTCTTATGACCTCATTGAACCCTAAGTACTTCCGGGACCCCAGGGCAGATACCATCACATTGGCAGCTGACGCTTCAGCATAGACCTTCAAGGCGACACCACTGAGTCCATAGCCATGCTGAAGGCAGTTTAACCTGAATCCATGAAACTCTTGACCAATCACAAATGAGCCAACCTCTGATCACGGGGCTGTGTTTGGAGATGTGGATAACTTTGAGCCACATAACTTTATGCTGATAAAAGGGAACATAAACGAAAGATTTCAGAAATGTAAAAACAACCAGACTAAATTTTTACAGGCGAAGATAGGTTAATCTGGAATTCATACAAAAATTAATTTGAAAGTTACAGTGGCTTATTTGTCCTCAAGCCAGAGGATAGATGTGTGAGGCTTTATTGCGCACCACGTGGTACCATTTACAGACAGTGCGATGCAGACACTGGGTGTGAGTCAAACTGTGTGTCTCCGGAGACAGTACCTTTTATGCGACACATGTCAGTCAGTGGCATGGATGGGAACGGAATTTCTGGGATAAAGAAGGAAGCCAGGCGGGTCGTCGTACGAGGAGCCGGCTGCGTTTCTGTTTCCGGGGGGCTTCCTGGAGAAGCAGAGCTGCCTGCAGAACGAGGGGTGGCCAGACTTCGCCTCCACGTCAGGGTCAGACTCCGCCATTCCTTGTGCCTCCCCGGTGCCCCTGAGGATTTCTGTGGGTAACCTCTTCCAATCGCTCGGTGCTTCCACAATCCCGACGTGCTACTTGCTGTGTCACAGCGCTCAGAGCCACTTCGGATGTGCGCATGTGGCAGCCCGAACTGCGTTTGAGGCACAGGCCGGGGTCATCCTTTAGGCTTGGGGGAGCCATGAGAACATTCTCAGTACTTCTGTTAGCTGCTTGATGTCCGTTAGGTAGCTAGAAACTGGCAACGAAGGGGACATTTACATGAAGTAACAGGAACTTCCAGGATCTGTCTCTCTTTTTGTTCCCCAGAGAGAGTTACTAAATATTTATCTGCGTACTGCTGCAGAGAACACAAATATGTGATGTACTTGACCCGGGTGATAAAATGCCAAGTCAGGGCTGCCGTGAGCTACCGTGAGTGGCCAGGAGCCAGCATGAGCTGCCCTGAGCCGCCGTGATCGGCCATCCAATGGCCGGCAACCACCTGCCTCATCCAGGAAGAGTGCAATGATCACAATACTACATGGGCCAGTGAAGCAACGTCCTCCACAACTAGACTGAAGAACAAAAGGACAGCAACTTATCTTTTCCTCTCCTCTTTACCCAACACTGTTCTCTCCCCCAATTCTCCAATAAAATCTTTAAAAAAAAACCACAAAAAACCAAGTCAGTGGCATTCAGTTTTTTTATGTGTAACTGGTTTTCTTCTCTCTCTGTAGATTAGAATGTATCTTTAGTCGTGGGGCAGCAGAGACCAGTGAAATGTTTAAGTTGATCCTACGGTGCAGTTTGGGTAATAAAAAGGGTATCCACTTCCTATGCAGACAAGATGGTTTGAGCTCACTCTCCTCACTGAGAACAGTTATGAGCCCTCAAAATCACGTGAGACACAAGTAAAGGAGGAGCTGACAGGTGGAAAGCAGGAGGCAGTCTGGTCTCAGACGCCAGTCAGGTGTGTGGGACCACGCATGGATCTTCTGATGGGGGGCAGCCTCCTGCCATGCCAGCCCCGAGGCCCCTTGTCACCCAGAGATGCCGAGTCTAGTCGCCCCAAGAGACATGAACAAGCTCATTCTAACATTTCCAGTGCAAGGCCAGGGCCCCACCATTGCTGGAACCATCCAGAAAAGAATAAAGATGCATCAGAGCGTCTTATGTAAAGTCTTGCCACGGCCCCATAGTAGTCTAGGTGGAGTGGTGGTGCAGAGACACATGTAGCTCAGTGCAACCCAATCACGAAACCAGAAACAGACCCACACACTTCAACGGGGTTTTGACAAAGTTGCAAAAGTGATTTTGTGGAGCAAAGATACCTTTTCAGATATGGCAGTGGATCAGTGATCCATCCATTTTTAAACAAGAAGCACACAAAACAAAGACAGGAACAAAATCCTCAGACACAAAACTTGTGCAGATATGAACTCAGACTTGATCATTGACTCACAAGTATTGGGTTGTCAGAAAAGACATGACGCATTTTTGCAATGAAAAACAGAAAAAATATGCCATGACTTTTCCGAAAACCCAATAAACGTGTTAGTTTCCAGGAAAAACACAGGGACAATCGTGGAATCAGAGTAGGCTAGGAGTGGTTAGAGAGGACCACCAACCACAAAAACAAAACAGAAGAAAGCAAACATAAAACTTGCTGCATGAGGGGAAAGAATGATAATGAACCTCATGAAAATTTAGAAACATTTGCTATTTGAAGCTCATAAGAAGACAGTGGATAAGGAAACTAGGTCCTGGGAGAAAATAGTTTGAACCTCTTCATTTAATACAGGACTGGTAACTACAACACATGAAGGACACTCAAGACCGAACATTTCCAAAAATTCCCGATGCATACGGGGAGCACAGCGGGTGTTTCGGGCTGTGACAGTACCCTGTATGATGCCGTGATGGCAGGAACATGTCGTTACACGTTTGTCCAAACCCACGGAGTGTTCACCTGGTGTAACTATGGGTGGCAGCAAGGGGTACAGTATCTCACTTGTTTCACGTGTCCTAACAAACACACCACACTACTGTAAGGGACTCATTGTAGGGCGGAAAGCTAACAATCTAGCTCCACATTGTCCCTTTGATGTCAAATGCAAGTTTTTGATCAATGCCAGAGTCACCGATCCCCTGAGGGTGGAATGAAAGGTGAACGGGCTGAGCCACTGGCTGGCAGCATGTCAGCATTTGCACCTGGAATCCTGACTTAACCTCACACTCACTTCCTGAAGGAAAGTGAGTACAGTTGATAATAAAATCATTCTAAAGCAGCCGCTGGTGTCAGGAGGAGCAGTGAGTTTCAAATGAGGCTCGAAATGGTATCAGAAGTTTAAAGACATGAGGAATAAGCATTAATGTGAAAAAGCAGAGAACTGGAGACGACCCAGTCTTTCGTGGTTAAACCAAGAGAAGTGAGTAAGGTATTCCCTTATGCTTTCTTGACACAAAATGATCTCTTTTAACTAAATTATTTTAGAATTTAAAACAAACTCCTCTAAATGCATCTGTAGTATTTATTTTGACATTGGGAGCCTAGTAATGCAAAGCTCAACGATAATGCTTCTGTTCAGTTTTTATTATTACCCTTACATCAACATTCAGAAATGGTTACTCTGAGATTCCGAGGGATAAAGAATTAAAACATTCATTTTTTTTCAAGTTAATAGTGGAAACATTTTATTCAGAGTGAATTTATTTTCACATTTTTTAGGGGAATCTAGATATTTTCTTATTTAAAGATGAAGCTCAGTCATTAATATTCCAAATCACCCTTCACCCGTAAACAGCAATGTGAGTTAGAAGCATTAAGTGGAACCGAGAGCAAGACACAATAGTATATGTGTGACAATAGTATATGTGTGACACACTCACACACACAGACAAACACACACACACACACACACAAAAACCGTCTCCACCTGACCATAGCGTCCGCTCTGCAGCTCATTTTCTGGACAAAGAGACAAACGTCCAGTGCTAGGTATAATTTTATCTACTGTGAACCAACAACCAAGGTTTTATATATTCAGACGGTGCCAAAACAATGCATATACGTTTTAAGAACGAAAAAGAGCTGTTTTAATGTTGTAATCCTCACTATATACCATTGATAACAAAAGATAAATACAAGTCATGTGGATACATTTTTGGCACCTCTGTATATAAGAAGTGAGTGGAGGAGGTATAAAACAAATAGTGTAATGGAGATGTAATGTACAGCATAGGAAATACACTCAATAACATTGTGATAACATGAAATTATGTCAAATAGTTGCTGAACTTAACATGGTGATCACTTCTTTAGGTATGCATATGTTGACTAACCTTGGTGTACACCTGAAACTGATATAATGTTGTATGTTAGCTATATTTTAATAAAAACCTTAAAAAAAAGTCTTTGTCAGGTTTTGTGTCAAGGTTACTGTGGCTTCATAAAATGAGTTGGGAACAATCCCTGATTTAAAAAAAAAAAAAAAAAAAGGAGTGGAGGTAAATGTGTATTCAGTGCCTTTACCCTCGTAATTTATCAGAACACAAATTCACAGCACTGTGACAATACAGAGAAGGTGTGGATAGTAATAATGCACATACTCGTGTATGCTGACATGTAAAATTAACTTCAGGCTTTGTCTGTAGTTTTAGTGCCATACGTGTAGCCTTGAGAACACTAAGATATTAATTATTCACAACTTTGTTTCCTTCTTGGTTTTCTTTGGAAAAGAGCATGGGAATGGTGCTTTCAAATTCTACTACCCCCCCCTCCCCCGCCCCACTCCTGGAACTGAAATAGAAACTGATCATTCATGAAGGATACTTTGGGGGGCTCTTATGGGCTCAACTGCACACCTTCCAAAATTGATATGTTGATGTCCTATCCCGCAGGACATGGGAATGTGACTACATTTGGAGATGTGGCTATAAAGAAGTGATTAAGGTAACAACATGAGGTTACTGGGTGAGCCCTGACCCATTAGAACTGTGTCCTTATAAGAAGAGGAGGTGAGGACACAGACACACACAGAGGGACGGACATGTGAGGACACGGGGAGCAGATGGCCGTCTGCACACCCAGGAGAGTGGCCTCGGGGGGACCAGCCCTGGGACACTGAATCTTGGACTCCAGCCTCCAGGACTGGGAGGGAATAAATGTGTGTTGTGTCAGCCACCTGGTCTGAGGGACCTTGTTATGGCCTCCCTAACAGACTAAAAGAGGGGCTGTCCCCAGGCTTTCGTCATAGATAGTATATCCAATGATGTTTAGTATGGTTATTGATTCTGAATGGAAGATAGCATAGTCTAATGTAGACATTATTTCAGAGACAAATAGAACCCCTATTCCTTCTTCTAAGAGACTCTTCCACTACTGGAGAACCCATCTCACTTTTAGGCAGCTCACGCTGTCAGCAGTTTGGAAGGTATCGGTGGGTCTTCGGAGGGTCTGGTCCCTCTGCCAGTGTCACAGCAGAGTTTCTGGAGTGGAATCCGCGTGTCCATTCACAGGACACTCCTCTGTCTCCCTGTGTGGCCCCTCTCTGAGTATCGCCCTGTTTCCTGAATGTGTCAGTGGTACTTCAGTTGCTGAGGAATTTTGGGGCTGTTCGCATTCTGAGGCTCGAGGAATAATGCTGCTAGGACTATTTATGGACAAGGTTCTGTGTGGCCAGCAGTTCCTGTTGCTGTGGCCCACATGTCCAAAAGCTCTGGGTTCTATGCTTCCTGCTTACTTATTTGGTGGAAGGAATTACCAAACCGTTTTCCAGAGTGGAGCTTCCATGTACGTTCTCATAGAACTGTGTCAAGGTAAGAACTACAAACCTGTAGAGAATTTTTATGAGTTTGTTTGCGCTAAACTGACAGCAGTCACCAGGAAGCAAGATCTCAAATGCACCAAAGAATGACAGTTTGGCAGTTTCTTTCATGCATTTGGAATTCAGTAGGGGACATAAGGAACATAATGTGAAGGTGGGAGAAAGTCAGGTGAGGATTGTATTACAGGAGAGTTAAGGAGATTATGTGCTCTCTTGAGGGTGGTTCTTCTTCTGAGAGGTCTGAAAAAGGCATTTCAAAGGTGTGATAACCTAGATGCCCCCAAATAGTGGTCAGTGGGCAGGGCTGCTTAAGGCTGCTAAGCCTGTCACGAAAGAAGTTGTAGGCCTGGACATGAGGACCCGCCATGACCCACCCAGGTAGGAATTTATGGTCAGACCACCCTGTGAGGCGACTTCCTCTGGAACCCCTTTTTGTCCATAAATGTATCAGAGATCCATCCACTTTCTGCACATGCTTGCCAACATTTGGTGCTGTCAGTATTTTTTTTTTTTAATTTTCGTCATCCTCATAGGTGTTTGGTAGTTTCTCACTGTGGCTTCAATTTGCATTTCCCAGATATCTGATTAAACTGAATGTGTTTTCATCTCTTTCTTTGCCATTTGTATAACCTCTATGTCAAATGTCTGCCTTTTGTGTATTTTCTCACTGGAATATGTGATTTTTTTTTTTTATTCAATGAAAGTTTTATGCCTATTTTAGCTTTTCTCCTTTTTCAGATACATGGGCTGCAAATATTTTCTCTGCCAGTGTATTTTAATGTTATTTTCTTATTTGTTAATCGTTTTTATGAGGCTTCAAATAAGGAGTATTTTGAGATGACTTATCTGCTATTTTCTCTTTTAAGGCTCCTCATTTTGTAAGGAGAAATATTTTATATGAGTTCTTGTTATTTACACATTTTTATAAGAAGAATTAAGTTCAATGGCCATGTAATTTTATAATGCAATTTTACTCCATGGCTTGGGTGCATTACTCGATATTTTATGTTACTTTCATGATTAAGGATATTCATGAACTCCCCGATTTTTCTGTGATTCAAGTTGCTAGAATTATATTCTTCTTTTGTAGTGTAATATAGATCTTAACTTGAAAAGTTAAAGAAAAGCTTCAAATTTACAATTTTTTATTATTAGATTGCTGAGCAGACACT
The DNA here is from genome assembly GCA_031876335.1 of Hipposideros larvatus. Taxonomy (NCBI): domain Eukaryota; kingdom Metazoa; phylum Chordata; class Mammalia; order Chiroptera; family Hipposideridae; genus Hipposideros; species Hipposideros larvatus. The sequence goes on from CM063105.1 coordinate 147,421,166, forward strand.
TTGAGGCAAAATAAGCCTCTAATATATGTATTCACTAGAATATTCCTTAATAGTAGCACAGTACACAGACGCAGAATACCCATCTCGGTAGATGAACAGTCATTGGTTGAAATTTGGTACCATTCCTGAATTTAAAAGTCAGAAAAGTCAACGATGGTGTGGGAAATAAAAGGAAAACCCCTAACCCCATAAAGATACCTACAGAAATCCTGCCCTAAAGTCAGACTTGATGAAACCAGAAGACCTCTCCCCCAAAATCAGAAACAAGACAAGCACATCCATTATCTCAATTCAGATTCATGATTTCATGACAGTTCTGGTCCTACAGAGAAAATCGAGTATACAGATTGGAAGAAGAAAATGTCAACATCATTTTCACAGTTAAACTGATGCAGTAGCCGTAACAGGGAATAGACACAGTTTTCAATTAGCCTCGTGTGATATGGGGTCCATGCAACGATAGTCGAGAGGAGCTGTTTTCCCACTGGCAGGGGGGCGCCAGGCAATGCTGTTTCTTCTTAACTGGAAATCATGACAATGACAGCAGTGTGCAGTGTATGTGGGATGAATCTAGCAAAAGCTTTGTCAGACTTTTTGTAAGTCTTGGAGGGAATTATGCAATTGGAAGAAAAATTGGATTATTCTTTGTATTTTGAATTTCTGATTATTGTCCATTACACCAGTTCTTCATGCAGTAGGCTAACCAAGAATGGCCATAAAGTGACTCACGCATGTGACAGTGTCAACTGCAAGTGTGTGTGGATGACAGGATTACAGTGTCACTTCACCCATCAGAGAGTCGCAAACATTTTTTTTCAAAGATTTTTATTGGGGAATTGGGGGATGGGAACAGCACTGGGGCGTTGGGGGAAGGGGAACAGACAAGTTGCTGACCTTTTGTTCTTCAGTCTAGTTGTGGAGGACATTGCTTCACTGGCCCAAGTTGGCACCATCATTGTGCTCTTCCCAGGAGAGACAGATCAGTCGCCGGCTTCTGGACGGCCGCTCACAGCAGCTGCTGGCCGCTCACGCTGGCTGCTGGCTACACACAGTAGCCCATGGCAACCCACTGACACAGGGGCTGCAGCCTACGCCGTCGCCGGCAGAGAGTCGCAAACTTTTGAATAATGCAGAAAGTTCCTCCAGGAATTCCTCTTACCAGTTTATGTATTTGACCCTGGGTAAAATCCAAAAGCCGTTGTCACTTATCTCCCATCTAAGCAGACGGTGTTTGCAGAATTTCTGTTTGGAAAAAGGAGATACGCATTTTCTAGAGCTGGCTCATTACACAGACTTGCGTGGTATCCATGCAAATAGGAAAGACGTAGAAACAGAGGCACGGACCTTGTACGGTGGCAGGAAAAGGTGATGCTTAATGGATCGACCTTTTAATTGTTGCAGACATCCACGCTGAACCATTCTGTGTTAGACAAATCAACACAGCTACCAGGCGACTAAGCATCCGCTGGGAGAACCGAGCTAGCCTGCTATCTAGAAGCAGAAAATAAAGAGAAACTGTGTAAATCCTGATGAAAACATGAATGTCAGCACAACCACAGGACATAGTTTTTTGTTTTTTGTTTTTTTCTAGCTGAGCCATCCTGCCACCTGCTGGCAGCTCAGTGGCAGCTCAGCGCAAGCCAGGAATCGAACCAGCAATCCTGTTGCTCAAAGCTCGCACTCTTGAGCAAGCTCTTAACCAACTGAGCCACTCAGCCGGCCCAGAACATAGTTTAACACAGGGGAAATACCGCTGTCCCAAACAGGGTGATGTTATCACTGTGCTCTGTGTATGTCGATCTAAACATGTTTTGTCGAGCCAGCTCATGATTAGCTCAGCCTTTCATAAATCCTTAGGTATCTGGATCAGGGCTGCCCCAAGGATGTATTGTGGTATTTAAGCAACCTTTCAGATGCAAACTGTGGGAGGCATATCTTACCCTGTCCAGAAAATCATGTGACATACAGGAATAGGAGAGGGCCCCTTTTTCAGAGACGGCCCACTGATATGTGACGGCCACCACGTCCTAGGCTGAGAGTGAGCAGAGCAGAAAGGAGGGGACAGTTTCTTTTAAAGCAGAACTAATCGCGGGTTAACGTACAAACAGGTCCCCATGGACACTTGCTAGGTTGCAGGTCCTAATTCTGCAGGTGTGGGGATGGTGACCTCAGGGTCCATTTACCCCAGCGTACCCGGTGACCTTGACTGGATGGTTCCCTGGCTTTGCATTTCTGAAAAATTTAAAACCAATGGGAAACCCATCCATCTTGTTAGGTGTCACGACGTCCCTCCCACCTGGGAATGGAAGTGAGTGGGGAGAGGGGAGATGGTTTCCGGGTTTCTGATGATAGCCTGTGTGTTTACCTGGACACTGTTCATAATTTTCATAATTTGAGGAGAAGTCCACAGCATTTTCCTGTTAGCTGCAAATTTTTCTGTCAGTGTGGTTTATGTCGCTAAAATGTATTCTTTGATAAAATGTATTCTTGAATCAAAACAGAAAGAGCATTTTTTTTAATCACCTAGAAGGAATTTGATTCATTTCAAAGCACACGGTCTCGGTTTTGAGCCAATGTCATCTCGTATATTGGGTGTAGATGTTCAGTCAAGTCATATTGGCAGATTTGTGGTCACTTAGTCTTGAGCAATAATTGCATTTTTTGGATGAAATTCTGCACAAGGAATAGTAGCCTGCAAGATGGAATGAAGATGTGTGTCTCTGTTATTTTAGAATAGCATGTATTTTTGCTGGGTGTGCAAAGAATGTAGTTTTGAAATAAATGGCTGTGTTTTTTTAACAGTAATAAGTTGGCACCCTGTTTGTAGGACTTGCTTTTCTGTAAAATACCATGAAAGCCTTCTTTAGTACAGCCATTAACGAGTAATCTCTTTGTAAATCTTATTCTTGAATGGCATATGGAAGTGTTTACTCAACTACATACTACAGAATGAACTTTGAAGAACCTCATACACATTTATTTCATCCACCCAAAGCCTAATGATAAGAGTAATTGCTTGGTAAATGGGTGCTGGCATAGATTAATTTGTAAAAAATAATTTACCAGGTTTCAGTCTATAGTTATATGAATGTAAATTTGAGAAGTGTAAGTTATGTACAATCATTGCTAATTTCTTACAGTCTATATTTATGAAATGCTTATGCACAGAAATATTTTATGGCTATAGTACTTACATAAATCTAAATTCTAAACATTAGTCTTCAGTAATTCTTCCTATACTTTTAACATAGATTTCTTAAATCTAAAACGATGACATCCAAAAAGTTATTAAGCTTGCATGGCTTTATAAATTACATTAGGGTTTTAAACTTTATTTTAGTAAGCGATATTTTCACATGCTTCAAAATGTAGAAACAAAGGTATAAATGGATATACATAGGTGCGTCTCAATCATATGCCCGCCCCAGACAGCCAGACCCAGTGACCCCGTTAGGTATTTGTGTATATTTTTGCGTATCGTCCCAGTGTTTCTTTATGTACTTACAATCAAACATGAATGCACATGGAAATAGAATAAACACAAATATTATGCTGTTGGAAAAGTCATGACGTATTTTTTTCTGTTTCTCATTGCAAAAATGTGTCATGAGTTTTCCAACAACCCAATAGGTGTTTCAATAAGTATGTACGTAAGTGTATGTATGCACTTTCATTCTTTTCACTCAAACTTTAGAATAGGTGCATTTTGACTATCATTCCCAAGTAATTATTTATCTTGAAGGTGTTTTAAAATTCCTTCACAAGGTGACTTTTCTGTTCCTTTTTATGCCTTTGTAATATCCCACTGTTTCGATGGATCCTCGTAGGCTGTCCCCAGCCCTCGCCACAGCAGAAGACGTTTGCACGAGGGAACGTGGGCATCTGTCACTTCGATAAGGGAAAAAAAGCACCTTGACCTTCTACCCGTGTAGGCTCTCAGCTGTGTCTCTGGAACAGAGGAGAGATGAAGAGACGAGAGAGACGTTAGTTGCGGGTGAGCGTTGTGTGGCGCGGGACCCCGTGTGAGGACGCGGGGGTCCCTGAGAGACCCTGAAACATGCAGTTTTTCACTCAGCTGGACAAAGAGCGACAGTCGTGGACACGTGTGCCCGGACAGCAGGCAGCCACTGAGGGACAGCAGCTCTGTTCTTCAGGTTTACTCTTGGCGTCCGTCTGTCCATCCTGGAGGTGAGGGCGCTCGTTTTCTCAAGTATGGGAGCCTCTCACTCGCTTCAGGGGGAGACGGAGAGTCCTTCCTGCACCTGCCGTTCCTCAGGTTCCCTGCAGCTGGAAATACGCAGCATACAGGCGCCCTGTTTGGGGGTCCTGTGCCTTCACCCCATGGCCTCACACGGTACAGGTGTGCCTGGAGGGTGCTACTCCCAGGAAGACCGCTGGCTCCCCTGGCGAGGTCCTTGTCGTGGTGACAGCGACTGCAGACGCTGCCCAGACAGCCGGCAGCCCTCAGCTCTCTCGCGCTGGGGACGCCTGCGATTGTTCCTTTTCCCGGCGCACGTGCTGTGGGACGGCGGAGTCCACCCGTGTGAGCGACGTGAGCTCCCCCTGCTTTTCCCGGGAGCGCTTGCCTGCGCCCGGCTCCCCCTGACAGCCGCCGCGACGGCACTTTCCGTTAAAGTGTAGGAGCAACCCCAGCGCCTGGCCCGCGGGGGGTGCGCCGTGTCCTCTAGGCGCCCCCGGAGCAGCTGCTGACAGCGGGTCTCGAAGCTGCAGACGCGTGCAGGCCCGTCGGGCTCCGTGACCCTGTGCGCGCAGACCCCAGCCGCTGGGGACCCCTGCGCGGTGGTGCCGGGTGCCTGCCGGGGCCAGACCGCCTGTGCAGGCTGCATGGTCGAGCCGGGACGTCTCCCCTGGGACCTGCCCGAGGCCAGCGCGCGCGCCTGGACACATAAGCAGCGGCTCTTCCATCCCAGGGGCCAGGGGCAAGTCTCAGAAGGATCAGAGGTGCTGAAAGCCGTGTCCTGTGATGCAGGAGCGTCCCTAGCAGTCTCGGCCAGCACGACTGGCGCTGCTGTGCCTCTTTCTCACAGGGAGGGTTTTCTGTGGGTCCTCGGACGCTGCTGCCCGTTCCCCGCTAGCCTGGATCCGGCCGCCACACACGTTTCAGACGTTCCCTCTGTCCTCCCGATGCCCTGGGTGGATTCACCAATTCATCCTTTCCACGAGGCATTTCCCCATCACTCCCATCTTTATAATAAGCTCCCTGGCCCTACACGCATTCATGCGGGCTTTGTAAACCTTCAAAGATTAGAGTGCACTCGTGAGTCCCGACTGAAAATTCCTGTCCCCACAGGAAACTCCACACGTTTCCATACTCTCAGACGTGCTTCCCTCCATGCGTATAATCTACTCTTTCCTCCCACAAGCTTAGCTGGGTGCCCCCAGCATGGCCGGTGCTGGGGCAGGTGTTTTCCAGGTGGTCAGCTCGGTGAATTCCGTTTCTTCCTCATGACAGTGACGGACGGCGACCCACCCAGCTCCACGGATGGCAGCCAGGCTGGCGTGGCGTCAGGCCGTTACCCGGATCTCACGATTGGATAGCTGTTCAGATCCTCAGGATTTCTGCTGCGGCGCCCCAAACCAGCTCACAGTGAGACTCATGGAGACCCTGGAAAGCCACATGCTGTTTCATCGAAAACAAAGCAGATGCCTGTGTCCTTAGACTAAACCATGACCAAAAATAAGAACTCCTCTATATATTGTGTAAATAAAAATATAGGTATGTAATTACTACGTACATACTATCAACATCCTGTATAAGATGTATGTGTGTGTGTGCGCGCGCCAGTATACACAGTACATGTTATATGGAGTCTGCCGCATAACGGCATGCCGTATATTAAAACAGTGTGTGTCACGTTAGGATGTGTCACATGTGATATGTACTGATATATATAATGCATCTTCTATAACACCATGCACGCAATCATAGTATAGTAGGTGTTGTAGTGTATACCTTTTGAGTGTGGACACAGAAAATAATGTGATCTTGTTTTACACACACACACACACACACACACACACACACACACACACAATGACCTCACCTTCTTAGTTGTGTCAGAGCAGGAATAAGACGTATACATGTACTAGCCTAGAATGTCGCAGCGTTTCCGAATCAATTAATTATGCCTTGGGATTCCCGTACAAGTAGAAGCAGCACACAGCAGAGGAAGGCCTGGATTCTGAACATTGTAAAAGCCCCGGCAGATCCACGCTGCGATGCTTAAAGTGCCTGTGCGGGAGCCCCGCCGCACCCGGCGCCCTGTCCCGCGCTGTCAGGGCGCTGGTGTCGCAGCGGCCACCCTGGCTCTCTGTTTCCCCAGAGGCCGCTGGGAGGCGGCCCGGTTTCATGCTGAGGGACACGGACGCCCTCAGAATGAGGATGAGGCCATTCGTTTGCTGCCAGGAGCCAGGATCGCTTCATGGAACAGACTGTGCTTCCTCGAGACGCTGCAGCCCAACTACCTCAAACACCCGTGCTAGAGGGGAACGGCCGGTTCCTTGTTCCCCAGTGTCCCGCGAAACGCATCCGCTTTGCCATCGCATCGGGCGTGCTTGCCCCCACTCACCCTGAAGCGCTGTTTACAGCGGCGCCCATAATGGTGTCTGCTTTAAAGCACAAGCCATCTCGTCTTTTGGTTGAAGAAAGAAGACGCGTTTTCACCTCAGCATACCTCCCTGTAGCAAGGATGTCACCAGTACACGGGGCGGGGGGGTGAAGGATCCGAAATGCGTTTCCTCAAATTCCTGTGCCTCTTGGGTGTTGCAGCAGCATGTCCCCCGATGCGACACCCCAGCCCCCGTGCGTCTGTCACCTTCAAGGCTCAGTTTTCCAGTTCCTGCCCTCTTTCACTTGGAGTGGCCTGGGGTCTTTGGTCTTGGTTGGGAGCTGGTGCGTCAGGGGTCCTGCACCCAGGCCTCTGAGCTTCTTGCTTTCTTCCTCTCCCTGTGCTGAGGTGCTGTAGGCTTCAGCCTGAAGGCAGCAGACATGCACACTCAGTTCCCATGACTACAAGGTCTCAGTAGGATCGGAGACTTCCAAGAGTCTCTCTTGTAGTTTCAGGAACCCCAGCTTCCGGATGCTGGTTGTGTAAGAGGCTTCATGGAGCGAGCGTGGGACTGCCGTCAGCAGCCGTGGGCTGCAAAGGGCTTGTCATGTTCAGGGCTGGTGTCTAGATGCCAGTGAACTGAAAACAGGATATCAAGCTCGGTTCTTCACCAGGGCCTACACCACCTCCCGGGATCCAGGAGGCAAAGATGGGAGATGTTTCCGCGTGTCACAACTAGGAGGGGATGCTCCTAGCTTCCAGGGAGCACAACCCAACCATCCTGCAGGGCCCGGATTCCCCGTCCTCAGGGCACTGACACCGTCCTGCAGGACCTGGACCTCACTGTCCTGCAGGGCTGGACCTGCTATTCTGAACCTCAGCGCGTCCACAGTGCTGAGACTGACAGTCTGTGGCTGGAGGTGTTAGAAACGGGATGTTGGGAGACTTGACAGTTCTGAGCATTTAGCTGCCTGGCTCCCGTTATGGATGAGGTCAGTTTCTCTATCGGGCAGGTGGGCCTGGGCTAGCATTCCACGGGAGTTGGGGGTGCAGTGAATCCATGGGCTGGGTCTCGGGGTTGGCAATAGCACAGCTCGGTGATGATTAGGAGCCAAGCTCACATTCCTTATTGTCCGGCATCTCTGCTCGCTGGGCCTCCCCAGACCTTGGGCTCATTGCTGTAGTTGGAAAGGCCCTGGAGGCAGTGAGGGCTGGAGTGCAGCCGGCAAAGCCGGGCGTGGTCTCCATGTGGGTGGAGAGACGCGGCACCTTACGAGCAAAGCAAAGTGAACCCAGATGCAGGCTCAGCCAGGGATCCTGAACAAAGGACTGGGCCTCAATGGGCAGCTGTGTGGATCCCAGTGTGTCGCAGGCGGGAAAGGTGTGAGGGCTTGATAGTCCTCAGAAAGGAAACTGAGGGCGAATGGGAAAGGTTGGCTGATTTCGTGGCGACACAGACCGGACCAAACAGAAAACGGCCATGGACTCCTTAGCCGTCAATGCCAGGGGCGTGAAGCAAACCTGATGTCTCTGTTTTAATTAAATTTACTGGGATGATGTTGGTTAGTAAGATTATATTTTCAGGTGTACAATTCTATAATGTATCATCTATATATCACATTGTGTGCTCACCACCCAGAGTCAGTTCTCCTTCCATCACCATGTGTTTGACCCCCTTTACCCTCTTCACCCACCGTGCTTCCCCTCTGTTCTCTCTTCTGTTGTCTGTGTCTGAGGGTTTTTTTTGTTCAGTTGTTGCTTTCTGTTTTATATCCCACACACGAGTGAAGTCATGTGGCTCTTGACTTTTTCTGTCTGACTTATTTCACTTAGCATAATAATCTCAAGACCCATCCGTGTTGTCACAAGAGGCACTATTTCATCTTTTCTGATGGCAGAAGAGTATTCCATTGTGTATATGTACCACATCTTCTTTATCCGATCATCTATGGAAGGACATTTTTGTTGTCTCCCTGTCTTGGCCACCGTGAATGATGCTGCAGGAAACTTAGAGGTGCAGATATCTTTATGAATACATGTTTTCACAGTTTTTGGGTAGATACCAAGAAGAAGGATTATTGGGTCATATGGTAGCTTTATCTATGTTTTTAGAGGACCCTCCATGCTGTTTCCCATAGTGGTTGCCTCAGTTTACATTCCCACCAGCAGTGCTCGGGGGCACCCTTTTCTCCACAGCCTCCCCAACACCTGCTGTTTCAAGATTTCTGTAGGTTCAGAACCAAGTTGAGGCCGTCATAATGCATTGCATCACACTTGGTCGCCGTGGCAACCACAGGCCATTTACACTCTGAGAAAGAAAACAGTAAGATCAGTGGGCAGGAAACGGAGGCAGCAAGACCCAAGGTGCTGATTCCTCTGCCAGAGGCGCAGGGTAGGTGTTTGGAGAGCAGAACACGGCTCTGGGACGAAGGGCGCTTGATGTGGGCACGAGAGGCTGCGCGGAGGCTGGTGCCCTGCCCCACGCTAGGTCCGTAAGACCCAGAAGCCCCTCGGGCATGGGCTGGTATCAGGGTCCGGGAGGAATGGGGTCTCTGTGAAGAGTCTTTGATGTCTCCAGCCCACCTGATTGCAGTGTGCAAGGAATCCCGCCCCCCACCCCCACCCCGGGGAGAGGCTAGGTGGAGAACAACACAACCAGAAATCTCCTGTGGGCTTAAGGCAGTTCGCAGTGACAAGGACCCATTCATCCGCGCAGCCTTGACTCAGCCCATACCAGTGCGCCTGCGTGAAAGTCTTCCTGGCTTCAGATCTGCGCTTTCTCAGGGCTCACAGGCGTTTCCGAAACACAGGGGAGCCTGCGCTGTGACTTACCTTGGAATAGCGTTCCATATATAAATCCCAGGGAGGGTCCCCCGAGAGCAAAGGGGCTCACAGCCACGGAGTTGTTTCTCTGGATTATTATAAAATAATCTAGAAAAATGTTTTCCTTGAAAGTGTGGCATTTTCCCTCTACAGTCGTGTTTGCTCTCGCCATTTGGCTGCGTCGTTGTTTGCGGATACATCTTTCAGAGCATGATGATGTTTTTTATGTCCTAATTTACTGAGGCATTATAATGTATTCAGTGGCTACTATCACTGATTTTTAGTGCCTACCACAATCCAGACCCTGAGAGCCAGAGAGAAAGCTCGCACCAGACCCTGACTCTCAACCTCGATCTTGGACCCAGCCCCAGCGCTGCAAGGAGAAACATCTGTGCTTTGTGAGCTGCTCAGTCCATGGAGTTGGGTGCGAGTGGCCTACGCGGACTGAGACGTGCTGTTAGGGAAAAAAATAGTCCTTACTAATATCGAATTACTGACATGAAAAACCTATAGAGGAATGTGAGGATCTGTATCTAGTATGTTTCATAAAGAACCTCTTTTGAAATGTCTTTATGAGTTTAGGAAAAGACTTGTATACCGATATGAATTGCAAGCGGGAAGAAGCCCAGCGTGTAGTTTTCCTAGGAAATCATGGCTTAGTTAGTGCTTACCTGCCGTCTGGCGTTTTAATACAGAGTTAAGGCAAGTAGTTAACCTAGTTATATTATTACAATGTAGGGGTGTGTGTGTGTGAGAGTGTGTGAGTGTGAATGTGAGTGTGTGAGTGTGTGAGAGAGTGTGTGTGTGTGAGAGTGTGTGAGAGTGTGTGAGTGTGTGAGTGTGAATGTGAGTGTGTGAGTGTGTGAGAGTGTGTGTGAATGTGTGTGTGAGTGTGAGTGTGTGAGTGTGTGAGAGTGTGAGTATGTGTGAGAGTGTGTGTGTGTGTGAATGTGTGTGTGAGAGTGTGTGAGTGTGTGTGAATGTGTGTGAGAGTGTGTGAGTGTGAGAGTGTGTGAGTGTGTGAGAGAGTGTGTGTGTGTGAGTGTGTGTGTGAGTGTGTGAGTGTGAGTGTGTGTGAGTGTGTGTGTGAATGTGTGTGAGAGTGTGAGTGTGTGTGAGAGTGTGTGTGTGAGTGTGTGAGTGTGTGTGAGTGTGTGAGTGTGTGTGTGAGAGTGTGTGAGTGTGTGAGAGTGTGAGTGTGTGAATGTGTGTGTGAGAGTGTGAGTGTGTGTGAGAGTGAGTGTGTGTGAGAGTGTGTGGGTGTGTATGTTAATATGTGTATAAGTGTGTGTGTGTGTGTGAGTGTGTGTGTGACTGTGTGTGAGTAATTATGTGTGCACATATACATACAATTACTTAAATGCTATGGGGAAATCAATTATGCGGAACTCTACTTAGGAACATAAAACCAATTCAAAGGATTATTTTCACCCTTTCTCAAGAGCTTTGCCCTCCAGGTAGCGAACCCCACCAGGTAATGAATTATTAGCAGAATTATGGTTGGGCTCCATAGAGGATGTGGCTGTTTTGAGCTATACACCGGAAAGAGAGATTCCACAAGGTTAGAAGTTCACACTTCATTCAAGAAAACCAGCCCCTTAGAATCTAAGCAGAGGGGAGGTGCTGTTGTTCTCACCACCTTTTATGGGCCTTTCAGGCTGCGGGTCAGGTGAGGTGGAACAAGGTGTGCTGCTCCCTGCTGCAGCCTTGGTCTCCATCAGAAGAAGTGTCTTGTTGGTGCCATCATATTTGTCACTAGTTATTCCTCAGGAGAGTAAAGAAGACACTATTAATACCAGGGGCTAATTGGTCCCCTTATTAACAAGGAAACGTGGGACTCAACATTCCATCCGCCGTAATTAGCCTTGCTGGAACAAGTTCATGGTCTCTGGCAACCTTCCTTCTGTTTGTTTTGTGCAAAGGTACAGAATCTTAAAATATACAGAAGAAAAAGGCTGTGTGCTGCTACTGCTCAGAAAGCCCATTGCTTCTGGTGGAATTGCAAATGCTGTGCTATGCATTTTGTAGAAAGAATGTCTATAGTTCATAATTATTGAGGACGATGTAATTGCAACTTCACTTTGGCCCTTCGATATGAATATCCAAAGTGAAAGCATTTGCCTGGCATTTTTAGTTTTCTCAACGTTTGCTTTGAGGGGAGCTGGAGCAAATATTTCCATGGAAATGTTTAAGTGAAACGCTTTGAGTCTGGGTACCCAGCACTGCCTCACTCATCTCTATGCTGTGAGGGGCTGGCTTCTCTCTGTGTAGCCACACTGGCTGGTGTCCAGAGACCTAATAGCTGTTTATTCTGCTGTGTGAAAAATTGACAAATATGACTCAGATGTCTTGCTGCAGAGGCTCTTTAAGAAGATGGAGCTGATGCTTACATGCATCAGCTGTAGGGAAGGTGAGACACTTGCATGTCCCTGTAAAGCCTGAGTCCCATCTCAGTGCAGTCACAGCAGGATTCAGCACGATGTCCATCTGTGGGCCGGATGCCTGCTGCACTGACAATCAGCTGCCCTCTGGTGACTGCCGTTGAATTGGTCGTTTTCATCTGTGCTCTGTGCATTATGGAGTAAATGCTCTCTCTTTCCACCTCACTTACTAGCATTTGTCCCAAATCTGGGGGGAATCTGTTAACGTCAGCGAAGAGACCATTGGCAGATCATTTCATTTCATTTGACTCTCCTTCTAAAAACCCCCAAAGCAGCATGGCGTCCTAATGTGTCATCAGGACAGGAGGGCACCAATGCACACACTTGACCTAAGCGTTGTGGGCAGTCAGGGTTGTACTTGTGCATCCTAGAATGCACATACAAGATGCTCTCTGCCACAAAAGCCATGTTCATCCTAAGTCAGGGGTTGCCTCTTCCCTACAAGAGAGGCACTCATCTGGGTGATGGAACACCATGATTTTTCAGTGCACGTTGGTCAGTATTGGTGTCCACACTGACGGTGTGAGTGAAGAACGGACGACCAGCCATTCTCAAGGTGTAGTTTATAGATGACTTCCCTTAGAATATCCCGGAAGCTGCTCAATATGCACTTCCTTAGCCCCACCCAGACTGTGTGGATTGTGGGATTACAGACAATGCGCAGTACCTGTTCATTGAACAGACTCCCCAGGTGACAGGATGCATAACAAGGTTGGGGGTGCAGAAATCTTTGTTGAATGAAATGTGTCTTTTGTTAGCTCCAGTGTGCGCCCCCAAATGTAATGGGATTAAACCCTGATGAGACAAAGTTGCACCCCTACTTTATTTTTCACATTGTCAGTGAGAGACCCAGCAGGGTCCTTTGGGGATGTTTCCATTGTTGTTTGTTTTTAAAAAGATTTTATTAATGTGTAGTTGATATGCAATATTATTTTAGTGTCATGTGTACAGCATAGTGATTTGGCACTCATATACCTTACATTGTGGTCACCACAATAAATCCCATAACCACCTGTCACCAAACAAAGTTATTACAATATCATGTGTTTTCCCTGTGCTGTACGTTTCATCCCCCTTACTTATTTAATTTATAACTGGAAGGTTATACCTCTTATTCCTCTTCACCTTTCTCACCCATCTCTCCACCGCCCTCCCCTCTGGCAACCATCAGCTCGTCCTCTGTATCTGAGTCTGTTTCTGTTTTGTTTGTTCATTTGTTTTATTTTAGATTCCACATGTACGTGGAATAATATGATATTCATCTTTCTCTGTCTGATTTATTTCATTTAGCAGAATATCCTCAAGTTCCATCCGTGTTGTTGCAAATGGCAAGATTTTGTTCCTTTTTATTGCTGAGTATTATTTTGTTATATATACAGTAAAACCTTAGATTGCGAGTAACTTGGTTTGCAAGTGTTCTGCAAGACGAGCAAACATTTCTAATACATTTTAATGTGGTAAACGAGCAATGTCTTGCAATACGAGTTGTTTGTTTCCAGAACAAATTATGCTCGCAAACCAAGGTATTACTATACGTATACATACATATGTGTATATATATACACACACACATATATACATATATATGTATATATATAAATATATACATATATATATATATGTATATATATATATATATATATATATATATATATTGCAATGAACATGGGGTGCAAATATCTTTTCAAATTAGTGTTTTGGATTTCTTTGGATAAATACCCAGGAGTTGAAGTGCTGTGTCATAAGGTAGTTCTATTTATAATTTTTGAGGAACCTCCATACTGTTTTCTATAGTGGCTGCACCAATCTACAGTCCTACCAACAGTGCATGAAGGCTCCCTTTTCTCCACATCCTCACCAATTCTTATTAGTGGCTGGCTTTTGGATAATAGTCATTCTGATAGGTGTGAGGTGATATCTCATTGTGGTTTTGATTTGCATTTCTCTGATGATTAGTGATGTTGAGCATCTTTTCATATGTCTATTGGCCGTCTTTATGTCCTCTTTGGAGAAATGTCTGTTCAGGTCCTCTATTTCTAAATAGAATTTGTTTCAATGTTGAGTTGTATTAGTTCTTTATATATTTTGGATAATAACTGCTTATCAGATACATCATTTGCAAATATCTTCATCATTCACTGGGTTTCCTTTTTGTCTTGTTGATGGTTTCCTTTGCTGTACAAAAGCTTTTTAGTTTAATGTAGTCCCATTTGTTGGTTTCCCTTGCTGGAGGAGAGATATCAAAAAAATATTGCTAAGACCAGTGTCAAAGAGTTTACTGCCTATGTTTTCTTCTAGGAGTTCTATGGTTTGAGGTCTTACATTTAAGTCTTTAATCCACTTTGAGTTCATTTTTGTATATGATGTAAAAAAAAGAGGTCTAGTTTCATTTTTTTTCATGTACCTGTCCAGTTTTCCCAACACCATTTGTTGAGTAGACTGTCTTTCGGGAATCAAACATTTTGAGGGTCACAGAGAGAGATTTGGGGATGGAAATCCACAGCTTCCAAATAGGGCAGTTGGTAGAAAGGTGGGGTGCTGACTCTTCTAGGGCTTGTGCTGGTGAAGAGTAGAATTCCAGAGGTCCGGCCAAGTAGGATGGGGATAAAGACTTCCTGTAACTCAGTGAGGGACTGGAACCCTGAGCAGAGGCACAGCTTGGGAAATACAGCAGATGAAAGAGCGAAGCTGGGTTGGAAGTGTCTTGGAGGAGTTGGCACGTGCCCCTTCCTGGCATTCTTAGTTGGAAATGTTCTCGTCAACATCACCTAAACAGAGAGGCAAGGGGCATTACCTGGAACTTTATGGAATTTCGAACAAGAAAGGACAAGTAAAAAAACCAATATTCTGAGGCTAAACCCAAAAAGAACCTACCAAGTCCCATTCCAGCTTGGTGTCTTCAGTCCATGAGAGATTGCACGTAGGACATGGAGTTTCTGAGACTGGTGTGTTAGACCTGTAGTGCAGTTTCTCATAGAATTTATGAAAATGGTTGTATCAATAATTAATCTATATCAATAGCTGTGCACAGACTGAGTTTTATTTCGGGGTTCGATACATAAGACACACTACCACAAGCCGCTTGAGAGTAGATAAGAGGTTTATTGTTAACAGGGAAAGAGCTAAGGGAAATAGAAAGTAAATAGTTACATCATACCACCAGGTCCCCTCCATCCAGTTCAGCACTGGAATCAAAGCATCACGGGCAGTTCAGCACCGGAATCTGAGCATCACGGGCAGTTCAGCACCGGAATCTGAGCATCACGGGCAGTTCAGCACCGGAATCTGAGCATCACGGGCAGTTCAGCACCGGAATCTGAGCATCACGGGCAGTTCAGCACCGGAATCTGAGCATCACGGCCACTTCAGCACCGGAATCAGAGCATCACAGGCATTTCCCAGAGTAGTGACACAGCGGGATCTGTTGGGGAAGAATTGCTGCTCATCTCTGTCTCCTGGGGCTTCTTAAAGGTTTTCTAACAAAGGCGGCTTAGAGCTACATGGCGTATGTGTAAGCAACACAACACACGGGACCAGCCCCGGATCAGGCCAGGAGCCAGGGCTAGCTTGTGGTATTGATTAGGACTAGCCCTGAGAGTAACACACGGGACCAGCCCTGGATCTGGCCAGGAGCCCGGGCTAGCCCGTGGCACTGATTAGGACTAGTCCTTGGAGCTCAGCCCAGTCTCGAAGACCTTGGGTGAGCTCCACATCTCGTTCCTTACATCCCTGGAGGGTAGCCAATCCTCCAGAGAGTAAGTGCACACCTAAGCCATGAATCCAATCATATGACCCCAGGCAGGCCTTTTTCCTTCTAAATTCTCACACAACGGTGCAGTGTGAAAAAAAAAATCTCCAAAAATAGGCAAGGAAAACCAGTGTTAGGGACTCTGCTCCACAGAGTAGGGTGACGTTAAGAAAAAGGTCAGGCTTCAAAGTTCATTTTCTAGATGACACTGCCTGGTAACAACAGCTTCAGGATGACGATCAGTCAATTACATCAAAGAACAAAACCACCAGTATTATCTTTGACTGTGAAACAGGGTTTATTATAAACAAAGGCCTGGATTTGAAAGAATAGCATAGCACTTCATCAACATAAATAACCCTACAAATTTACCATGAAACACCACCTTCAGCAACAACAAAAAGGTAATTGATGCAAATGCATTTCTTTCCACCTCTTCTGATTATGAAAGCATCACCGTTAGATAGTGCCTCTTTCAGACAGTCTTTGAAGGGTTTATAATGGTCACAGAATCATGTTGACTTTGTCTGTGTGAATTGTAGAAATGCAATCAAGTATAACTTTACGAAAAGTGGATTTTTCTCTTCATAGTTTTGAAAGACTCCCAATTTCTTTTATTTGCAGAAAACTGTGGCTATTCCCTTGTAAGCCTTTATGCTAAAATTTAGAAAAGCGGCACATGAGCAGTCCATGAGCAAGTATATTCAATGAACTAATCCTGTGGGAAAGAAGGGACTCCTGGGTATGTCCGCTCAGGTCGTCAGACTCCTGCCTGTGAGTGCCCACAGCACACCCCAAAGCTCTGCCTTAGCTTTGGGTTTAGTTTTGGTTGTTTCCGCTGTAACATGCAGGTACGTGGAATGACCACCCGTCATGCTGTGCACGTTACGGAGAAGTCACATGTAGGACAGTGCTAGTCGCAATGCAGAAACAGGGATGTGATGCTTCAGTCCCCACGTTCGTAACCAGTACAGACGTTTGGCTGGGGATAAGTAGGAAAGGAACAGACAAAACGAGGCCACCTGGTAAGTGAGTCGGCATTAGCACGGTGCGCTGATTGCTGACAGGCTGCGTGAGGCATCAAAAACCGTTATTGGAAAAGGGAGGAATGCCCTTTCAAACTGAGTTCAACAAAACCTGTAGCAGGTAATAGACACATGTAAATTCTGCCTTTACGACACATATAAAAATATATGCCCAAGTGTATTATTTATATATGTATATCTGTATTTATTTATATTTGTACGTGTTTATGTTTATACTATAAGTATATGGAGACCTGGCTGTCTCTGTTTCTCTCTCTACATATATTTGATTATTTATATATATACAATCTCCAAAAAAATGTCTACACATTTTAGGAAAGGGAAAAACTGTATTAAAATTACACTGATGGTAGGGCTGGCCGAGTGGCTTATTTGCTTAAGAGCTCACTCAAAAGTGCGAGCTCTGAGCAACAGGGTCGCCAGTTTGATTCCAGGCCCAAGTGGAGCTGCTGCTGAGCTGCCAACAGGTGGCAGGATGGCTCAGCTAAAAAAAAAAAAAATTACACTGATGGGAACCACTTTGAGAACCTCTTATAATTGCAGAAGTCAAACGTGACTTGTATTCATCTTTTGTCATTGGTATATATTATGACAATTTTAATACAATTTTTTTTGTTCCTTAAAATATGTATACATTTTGGGGGGAACCCTTTGTATATATGGAGAGAGAGAGAAAGAGAACATTTCTCTATATCGAGAGACACCCAAAGAGACCTGATTTACATATTAGCCACAGTTTAAAAGAGAGTAAGTAACACAGTATCAGCATAGAACAGGTGCAGAATATAAAATACTCTTTCATTGAATAATTTGTGTTATGGGATACGGATTTCTTTAGCTTTGTTGCGGCTAATGCAAAAATGGAACTGTGTGGGAATATATAATTTTCATTATCTGATGGAAAAATACGTCGTTTTCTAAGAAGAAGTTGATTTTTCTCTGGTACTTCATTAAGTGATAAATTTAATTGCATATTGCAAGGTTTGGAGCCCTGAGAGATAAAACATGTAAAGAAACGATGTGAGGATGTAGCTGACTTCCATCCCAGAATAAACGTCCCATGGTCTGGATGGACGGCGGCGTGTTACTCAAGTCACCCGTGGCACTTGGGGGGCCTTTTTCTAAACACAAGCACAGTCAGCCCCGAGTCCTGGTGTTCTTCAGGTACATGGACCAAAACACCGCACCTGTGGAGGGAGTGTGGGAGCCATGCTCACAGTATGAAATTGGGGACAGGAAGTAGGAAAGGAAACAAGCACAGCACAAAAAAAACCCTTCAACATTCCCGTCCCACCAGTGTTCCTGCTGGAACTCCTAGGGCTGGGTTCACCTGACAGAAGCTGCACTGGGCACGGCTTTTCCATGTGACGGGCAGCTCGTGTGTGCATGGTGACCGTTACGTGGAGATTCTACGATGGAGCATGTGCGGTATCAGCCAAGATGAGAGGCTCGGATAAGTGCCTTGTGGAAAGCATATGTCCCATGGCACCATGGCCACTACCCCTACGTCTCCTAGTTCCTGAAAGCTGACAGAGAGATTAATGATTCACAAGTCTGCGGCGCTGTCTATTTATTATTGCAAAGGTTTTTTTTTGCAAAAGTCCAGGCTAAAAATAACAGTGGTTGACCCATTTGGTAGCTCTCCAGTTGGCTACTTTGAAAAATGTCTCAGCAATACCAAAATGATTCATTTTGTTGAATGTCTGGTGTGATGCATGAGGAAGAATACAAGGTGTGCTAAAAACAATACCTCCAGAATTTCCATGGCCATGGGAGAAATATTTGATTTTCTCTTTTACCTGGAGCAAATTATACAACAGAAAGGCATAAGTGTAGAAAAAAATTTATAACTCACATAAAACTGTGTGCACAACATGATAACAAGAGCAAACATTGTAGTTAATCCTCTCTCTTGCTATTATAGAAAGAAAGGTATAATGGAAAACGCTATAACTCATGAAAGAGTAGACATCAGTGTTTGTGCAAAGTATGATTTCTGTCGGAAAAGGAACTAAAATACCCAACACGGGGGTGGGGCATTTCGTGCGAAAGGCTCCATCAGCTCATTGCCATAAAATTGAAGCTAAGTATAGAGTGTAGACAGTAATTGGATGGAATAAGATATTTCACAGGTAGTAAACAGCGATGGAATCAAGACAGTGGAAAACACCCCTTAAGTTAAACTATTTGACCATTTCTCCTACTTCATCTAGTCTAGAAATTGGGAGGACCACAGAGAGAACTGGTACCACATTCCTTGTTAACCAAGAGGGAAGCCGTCGTCGCATGTCCACACGTGGCCCTGGGGGTGGACTGTGGAAAGCGGGGCCAGTGGTGGTTCTGCGGTGTGCTTCCTGGACCCCCAGCTCTGCCCGGCAGCAGCACACTCGTGCTGTTAACCTCCCACTGTGCCTCCTCCCTGAAACCCCGTTTCCACTTTCCTGTTCTCTCGCAGCCACAGCACAGTGGCCCATTTCAGGCTGGGGTTAGACAGTGAAAAATGGAAGCGGCCTTACAAGGCACCCAAATGTACAGCAGGATGGGTAAATAACCTGTGCTTTATTCACATCATTGAATAATTTACAGCATTAATGGAGCAAACTAGGTCTATATTTGCCAATAAGAGTAAATCTCAGAGGCACAGAGTTGAGTTTAAAACATAAGCAGGAAAAGTAAATGCAGTTATATGGAGAGGATGACATGCATTATGGCCAATTTGAAATTAACTATGTTTCTTTTCAGATAAATACCTAAAATAAATTTTAAAAATTATGGGAGGAAAGCATATACATCAGCATCAAAAAGTGGTGATATGTGTTGGGGGCAGGGAGTGGATAGTCATTTGGCTTTATTTATTTAAATAATTGATGGCATAAAACCCATCAGCCCTTATTGTCTGCAGGTTTAATGTTTGAAATATTTTCTTCATAAGGCTGTCCCCACCATGTGCAGGGTCTTTGGGGAGAATATATACAGAAAAGGAAACTCGATACTGTAAAAAATAGCAGCTGTTCTTCAACCAAACTCAGCATTATCCCTCAGAAAATATTCATCATTTTTCTAGAAATGACAAGCTATTCTAAAACATATGATAAAAAGTTAAGGTACAATAATACCCAAGGAAAATTTGAAATTGAGGAACAAATACATGAAAATGGAATTTCCACTCAGAAAAAAAAATAGCAATTCGAATAGTGTGGTGTTCTCAAAAAATAAGTAAACACATCAGTTTTATGCTGAAATAACTGTTGACACCATCTTCCAAAACATGTGTTAACATAATTAACCCTCTTCCCCCCAAATCAGGGAAGCAAATAAAAAAATGGAACATTATTCTACATAAAAAGGTAGAATAATGGGACGAAGTGAAATTCATAAAACGCAAGGTCAACAAGGTCCATGCGATTTTTTCTCACCCCACCAGCACAGTCCACCAATTACCACCAAGAACATTGTGCGCCAAAAGTGTGGGTTTTTAGTTTCCCTAAGAAAGCGTCCTACCTTCAGCAGCTGAAACTTAACACCCATTTATCAGCTCACAGTTTCTGGAGGCCAGGAGTCCAGGCAAAGCTGAGCTCTCTGCAAAGCTGCCAGGGTATCACCTGGGCTGCATTGTCACTTGAAAGCTTGACTGGCGAGGGAGCTATGTTCAGGCTCACTTAGGGTGTCGTCAGAATTCATTACTGTGTGGGTGGGGGACTCCATCCTAAATATACTTACATCATCAGATTCTGTAAATGTATATTTTGAATACGAAATGTTTCATGGTCTTTTTTATAGGTTATTTTTACCTGAGGGTAAAGAGTGTATTGATTTTTATTTTATAAATAATTTATGTTATTTGTCATTTTTACAAATAGGCAGGCATTAAAAAAAATCCTGCTTTTCCAGCTGTTGTCAAAATCCTAAGCACACATAAGTAATTAGTTATGGAAAAAATTCACGTGTATGCCCTCACTGTCAGAAGGGTACACGTATGGTGCTGATACCTTTTCTCTCAGCAGTATAGAAAAATATTTAGAGAGAGATTGCATATATGATGGTTGAGAAATAGAGCATCATCTAAAAGAATTTCCAGAAAATATTAAATATTAAAAATTGTCTGTGGCTTGAGCAGAATTTTTGGTTTATGGACACAGTATTTATAATGTGCCCAAAGAATTCATAGGGGCAACGCTTATATGATCAGGCAAATGACTCAAAGATGAATGATTATCATGACAATAAAGCCACTGCACTGGGAATGTGATGTTAGAGCCCTCCGTGTGAAAACCAAACGCACACAGAGCAGCCTTCTGGTCCACGCGCAACAGGAATGGCGCCGTGTCTGTGATCTGAGCCCGCCGGGGGCTCGGTGGTGCACCCTGCACAGTAAGCCCCGTATGTACAAGTTCCCCAGTTCCTGAAAGCACTGTGGCATTTCCACGCCCTCAGCCTGCCCTGGAACTCCGGCCGCTGTGCAGCCCAGTTTCACATCAGCCCCCTCTGACCGCCCATTCCTGGCATTTCTGCGTGCGTAGCCGTGAAGCATTTGAAACAAAGCAGGAAGAGGGCAGCTTAATCTGGGTACCCTTCTGGGAGGGGCCACAGCCTGATCTCCCTGCCACCATGTCACTGCTTCTGAGACCACTGGGATGCCCACTCGTCATGAACTGGGTCACCTGGTCTACACCTGATATCCAGGGGAGCCTGGCATTTGGCCGGAGTCTACCTTGGGAATTGTCACAGATGTGGAGAAATTCATAAACTGCACAGAAGATGTAGATTGGGAAGCCGAAGAGAATAAAGGTCTGAAATTTCAACCATTATGGATATTATTTTGTGATTAGGTTGGGGTTTTTTTTTAATTCAGACAATATTGGGTCATCAGGAAACTCTTTACGTAGTTTTCTATGTTTTTCAGTGCAAAAATGCGTCATGACTTTCCCGACGACCCAATAAATGCTGCGCCATCTTTATTTCAGCTCCTGGGAATCCAGAATGGGTAGGACCAATGGGCCCCTCTTTCTCACGGAGCCTGCCTTCTAGAAAGGAATGTAATCTGAAGGACATATGTTTCAAACATACTTGTGGTTATGATGAAGAATCTCACCCTGGGATCTTATTGTCACCCTTTAGTCTGTTCAGTAAAACTTGCTCTGCACCCTGCAGTGACCCATATTCGTCTTGTTGTGGTGACTAAAAAGGATAGCTTCGTACCTGGCCAGGTGTCCGCCCTACATCCCATGTGTCAATCATTCTCTCCTTCCATATTTTCGGTACTTGCAGAGATTTGTTCTAATGCATTTTATGATCATTTAATCCAATTCAGACAGGACTCCCAATGGATTGGAATTGGATGGACACACACACACACACACACACACACACACACACACATACACACACAAACCGATAATATTTAGTTTTATTTTTCCATCAAAAGTTACCTCTTCATGCATTATAAGCTATTTATAACTTGTAACAAAGCATATTGTTTTCCTGTTATAAATCATTACCGTTTTTCTATTTTCACTTTAATTGCTGGACTAGCAAGATATTTTTAAAAGAGAATTACTTCTACCTAGCTACTTTTCCTAATTCAAATATTAATTCCAGTATTTGCTTTTTTTATGGAGTCCCTGAGGATATTCCAAGGGTGTGACGAAATCACCAGGAAAATTAAATAACTATCTTTTTGTTTGCCATGTTTGTGCCACTAACTTGTTCTTGTTTCATTGTGTTTCCTGGAAATCTCCAAGGCCATGTTTAATAATGGTGACCGCAAAATACCATATGATTTCACTTACATGTGGACTCTAAAAAACTGAATGGGCGAGGAAAGTGAACAGAGGCGGTCTCAGAGATGTGGGGGTGCAGCTGATGGCTGTTGGTTGGGGGGAGTGGGGATGAGGGAGAGAGGGAGGGGTCTGGACAGCATAAATACGCAGCTGCAGTGTTGCCATGGGGACATGGGGGACAGTTCGAGGAATGTAATTGATAATGTGAATATTTTGTAGGGTGTCAGGTGGTCACATGTCTTGCATCATGGATGGGGAAGAGGCTTGATCACTGCACTGTACACCTGAAGCTGATGTTGTATAATATTGTATGTCAACTATAAGTGAATACACACACACACACACACACACACACACACACACACATATATATATATGTATATATATAGTCATGGGACGTGGAGTATAGTGTGGGAGTTGAGTCAAGGGAATTTTAATAGATATGTATGATATTGGGGGGAAATGGGGTGGCGGGTTGGGGGAGGGGGGTTGTCACTTCAAGGGGTAGAGGGTATGACTATTGTACTGTGTTGTACAGCTGAAACTAATTCTAAAAAATGTGTATTTCATAATAAAAAATAATTTAATAACAAAAAATAAAATAAAATAATGGTGACCGCAAAGGTCCTTGTGTACTGTGTTGTTTTAATTAAAGCCAGTGTCACTGTTTGCTGTTCCTGTGTGAGTACAGGCCATGCCTTCTTGCTCCCAGGCATTTTTGTTTGCATTGTCGCTTTACATTCCTGGCTCAAGACACTCTGTACTGAAAACATAAGGGCACAGGTCGCCCAAGGTAATGCTGGTAATTATTTTGGACAAATGTAGTGAGGTTTTTGATAATTTGTTTAAGAAGGCAACTACCTATGAGAAATGAAGGTAGAAACAGTGGGGGCACCGTATGACTTACAGGTAAATGACCTGGATCTTCATGTGGCATCAGCACAATTTTTACTCATGCCTATGGCGGGTTTTGTGGGGGTTTGGGTAGTTGGTTGGTTTCTTAGAGCTTTCAAGGGCCCATTTCGTGTTTCTTTCTGTAGTTTTTTTTTTTTAAGATTTTTTATTGGGGAGTTGGGGGATGGGAACAGCACTGGGGAATCTGGGGAAGGGGAACAGACAAGTTGCTGTCGTCTTGTTCTTCAATCTAGTTGTGGAGGACGCCGCCCCACTGGCCCAAGTTGGCACCATCATTGCACTCTTCCTGGGCGAGGCAGGTCAGTCGCCGGCTTCTGGACAGCCGCTCACTGCGGCTACTGGCCGCTCACGCTGGCTGCTGGCTACACATGGTAGCCCATGGCAACCCACTGCCGCAGGGGCTGCAGCCTACGTTGGTGACTCACAGCAGCCCAGCTCCAGGTTGAGCTGTTGTTCAGCATCTTAGCTGTGGAGGGCAGTGTCACTGGCCCTCATATGTGGGATCCGAACCGGGGCCCTCTGGCGTCCCAAGCCAGTTCTTAACCATCGCGCCACTCGGCCGGCCCTCTTTCTGTAGTTTTAATGCATCCTGGAAATGGGGTTTGTTTGTGGAACTGAAATTAGGTCAATCCGTGTTGACACAGTTTGGAACTGTAATTGGTTTCTTTAATTGGCTGCTGTAAGCCAGAATGCGATCAGCTCAGATGACGCTTTCCCCATCAGGAGAGGGTTTTGTCTTCTAAAAACCTGAATAATTAAAATGACCAAAGCATTTCCCATCTGTCCACCCATAGACACTATCAACTGCAATCCACCAGTTCCATGAATTTTCAGTTAGTATTTTTTTTTTTAAGATTTTTTTTATTGGGGAATTGGGGGGATGGGAACAGTGCTGGGGAATTGGGGAAAGGGGAACAGACAAGTTGCTGTCGTTTTGTTCTTCAGTCTAGTTGTGGAGGGCGTTGCTTCACTGGCCCAAGTTGGCACCATCATTGCGCTCCTCTCTGGCGAGGCAGATCAGTCGCCGGCTTCTGGATGGCCGCTCACTGCGGCTGCTGGCCGCTCACGCTGGCTGCCGGCTACACACGGTAGCCCATGGCAATCCACTGCCACAGGGACTGCAGCCCACGCCGTCGCCGGCGACCCATGGCAGCCCAGCTCCAGGTTGAGCTGCCGTTCAGCATCTCAGCTGCGGAGGGCAGTGTCACTGGCCCTCATATGTGGGATCCGAACCGGGGCCCTCTGGCATCCCAAGCGAGTTCTTAACCATCGCGCCACTCGGCCGGCCCAATTTTCAGTTAGTATTCGTTACTGATTCACTCTCTGAGCCACAGAGGTTTGGGCCCTCAGTTCATATATAAAGACGTGAACTATGTGTTCCTAAAGAAAGAAGTGTGAATCCGCCCTTTGATCTTGTATGCTCCAAAACAGGCATATACAAGCTTCTCCCATGACTCTTATATTTTGTCATAGTTAAATGACATTACTAATACTACTAATAATAATAATGTGAAAGGAGTTTAAAATGCTTCACATCTTTCTTAGTTTACCTTTGTACAATTTCCTCTGCTTTTTAAGAATGTTTTTGGAAGGCAGATCTCGTCAAATGCCCCCAACAAAACCTTTGTACCACCCCCACACCCCCTCACCCCAGTGAAGATCAGGTGGACAAGCCTCAAAGCCATCATGAGAACTGTTGCTGGTCCAGCTATTTGAGACGAGCTTTGAGCTCAGCCCACGACAGACATGTGTCCTGTCACTGCCCTCATTTAGCATGTGAGAAAGCTGGGGTTCTTAGTGTTGCAGGAACTAGACAAAACGTCCACTCCAAGTGTTTTCAGTAGCACAGGAAGCAGTCACCTCCCTGACAAACACTCGATGACTCAACCGCTGATCCGGGATTTCCCCGCAGTTGTATTTCCTTCCAAACCAACACAGCTATCAGCCAAGAGTGGTGTCCTATTTTGTTGATATACCAAAAGTGGTGCCTGATTTATGGTTCCTGGAATCTCAAGTATTTATTAAGCCGCCCTGGGCTAAAGCGTGAAAGAGAAGTGAGGTTTGTATATTCCCATGTACGCCAGCACTAATCTACCAGGTAAGACTAGAACTGCAGCGTGATGGTTTTCTGTAAGCATGATAACCTGTCTATTTCTTACACTTTATTAAAGAAGGAAGGACCAGCTCATGCAGCACCACACTTTGCAGTGTTCCCAGGTTGGGCAGAAAAATGAACCCGAAGGAATCCTAATTAACAACTGCGTGTGTGTTTCCACAACATAAGGTGTTACAGAGCTTGTCTCCCAGAAGCTAAATAAGGGCTCCCACCAGCTGTTTTTCCTCCCATGCCCAATGGGGTCTGAATGTGCGTGACAGCCCTGCATTTAATACTCACACAGCAGGTGGTTTCAGCAGCGGACTTTTGTTTTTATAAATTGGCCTCATCGATAGACCCCTGTGCTATGTGGATGGACCAGCCACAGGACCCAGGAACCTGTGTTTTTGCATGATCTCCAGGGGATTATGATGAACGGCTGGCTAGTTTGAGAACCTCTACATTTCAACAAAGTTCAGAGGTTGGAGTATGCAGCACTTGGCAGACCTTTCACACTCACCATTTCTGTTTCTCAGATTGCAGGTGCGTTTTCTCACAGCTGCTGTGAAAATGTGAGAGACCTTTTCGTGAGGGAACTCGGACAGATCTGAGACACAATGATGCGAGGGTCCTCTCTGAGCATAGTGGTGGGTTGGACGGTTATCTTAGGAGAAGTATGTCATGCGTGCCTTTCTTAAAGTAATCCTATCAAAGAACATGCGCATGAATCCAGAAAAGGCAGGAAGTCCACATGCACAATTTCTTGCAGCCCAGTTAGTGATAGAGTAATTCCCAGGGATTCTTGATGTGGGTCTTTGATTTTCCATTGGGAACAAAACATAAGGAGATGAGCAAAGGTTTCCTTAAGGTGGTGGCCGCTGAACATGTGACTCTGTTACTAATGAAAGTCACATAATACCTTATTCAGGAAAATGCCAAGTAAATAATATCTGTTTTTATTAGTGGCTGTGACTTTGAATAAAAGTGACAAAACCCTCCAAAGCATTGGAAACCAACAACTGAATTTTAGAGTTACTGTCATATCAATGATGCTATCTTTTAACAATGTTCTTAAAATAATTCAATTGATAGTCACATGACTTAGTCAAGATACAGTTTATCATTTATATGACAGCATCTTCTCTATTGGGATTTTTAAAAAAAACTTAAAAATGAGTATTTAAAAAGTTGTGTGTGTGATCAGTTGCAGCTATTGTATGTGGAATTATCTGGGGACTCTATTAAAAAAACCTTTCACAATTAGTGCAGTCCATGGTGCCCTCGTCCAGCCTGAAGGGATGCTTGCCGTAAGCTCCCCGTCCACCCCTTTCACTCCTGTAGCGGAGGAAAAGTCATTTCCCCTTTAGCCTCTGACTCTTGACATGGACCCGTGTAATAATAAAAAAAAAACAGATGAAGAAGAGAAAAACAAACAGAAGTTTACTAACATGTATACCTTGTTGTACCCGTGAGAGACCCAGGGAACACGAGGAGCTCACAGAGCTGGCTGAGAGCTCTGGCTTATGTAGCATCGACAACAAAGCCAGCATCATGCAGGATGGCGGGCTCCTACGCTTCCAGGCTTCCAGGCGAGGCCGACTGTGGGGAGGTAAACTGGTGGCACATGAGGCTGGTGAGGAGAGTTTGTTACGTGGATTCCTCTGGTGCTGTCTCCAGGCCGATAGGATCTAAAGTTACCTCCAGGAACTGACCTTTGCCCTTCCTGGCAGAGCGAGGAGAGGGAGATTTTACAAATCCATGTCCTGCTTTTAGGCAAGGAGGGCGAGCGCAGGGCGCTTTTCTTGTGGCGACATCTTCTCAGTTCCCTCTAGTTCAAAATAATCCTTACCCCAAAGTGGCGTAGTTTTGAATAGCCTATCTGCTGTACTTCACTGTCAACAGGCCAGCTTCGATAGTTTTCGTCTCCTTTGGAAACTGGCAGTCATTGTTTGAAGGACGACATTCGTGTTTTTGCTTACAGGATCCTGCGTATTATCTCCTTCAAATATGATGGGTGCTTTCTAGCAAATTACCCAGAGTTCATTGCAGATGAAAGTGTGCCCATGCACACATATTTGTGTTAAAACAGTGAATAAAGTATTCCATGTGCTATAGTTAAAAACCTGAGTGGGGGGAAAAAAGAGAATGGGCATGTTTTTTTAAACAATTGCATGCATGGCAACTCTGAAAAGAAAATTTGGAGCACTGGTAAAATGTACATTTAGTATGTAAAGATGTCCAAATTCGTACCACATCTGGGACTGAGGGATACACTTTCCCCTTTTGTTTTCATAACATGAAAATGTGGATAGGTGGTCATGAACGTACATGTACAGAAAAGCTCAATGCTTGTCTTGAGATGTGATGAAAGGACACCCAACTTTGCGTGAAATTTGGGAGGACTACAGGGGAGTGGAGTGAAGGGCAGAAACAAGTCGGGAGCTGAGCACACATCTCGTCCCCTAGTTATGGGCGGGAGGCCTGCTGTCACCCCTGCCATTGGGACAGTATGGAAATGAGTCTAACTGTGCTTGTACGACCGCAATAGAAGCCCCCTCTGTACGTGGTATCTGATGATGGTCACCAGTCACAACTGCTGAACTTCAGGAACTTTCTATTTAAATCTAGAAAAACATAACTTTTAAAGGAACATAATTTCTCAAAATACCTGAGTTGACCAGTTCATTGAGAAGTCCTAAAGCTGTAGGTACCAACATGAGTTGGTTTTCCTTCGGTTGAGCTTCCAACTGGGTCATCTTGAAGAACTCATTCCATCCTATAATGGCATGCCTGATCAGCGCCATTGCTGTCTGGCCAAATCTACCAAAAAGTTCTGCTGAGGTCCTCACGCCTGGGACCTGGGGCCTGGGAACATGGTCTTATTTTGACATATGGTCAGGTGTGTTCCTTCTCTGAGCTCCTACCTCAGCCGGGGGGCAGGCCGTAAGCCAGGGCCTGGCGTCCTGAGATGGGGGGGATTTGGACACGGACGCACGGAGGGAAGACAGCAGCCATATGAGGCCTTGGGGAAAGCCCACAGCGCATCCTGTTCCCCGGGAACTGGAAGGGACAGCCGCTTTTCCTCTGAGACGCTTTCTTCCTCAGTCTGTCCCAGAAGAATCAAAGCCGCGAGCGAATAAATGCCTCAGCGGCTGTCGTGTGCGATGACTGAGCAGCCATATGTTTTCATGTTTTTTTTTCATGTTTCAGCTACAGTTGCCATACAATATTACATTAGTTCCAGAAGCACCCATATTTTTAACTTACAGACATATAAATATTTATAGACGCCCACGCCTGTGGGTTTAAACAGCAGTTTGGGAAGTGGAGACCCTATCAGGGATTGCATACACTTGCCGGAGATTATACTGTTGAGGCAAAGGGTGAAATATTGCACACCGTGATTCAGGTGTCGATGAATATGTTGAAGGTGTTTGTTGAAACACAGTGTTATGTTTCTTCCCAAAAGCAGCTGAGTAGCACAGGCACCGAGAGGCAAGCCGCATATCATGAGATGGTTTAATGAGCTGCGTTGGAAGTCAGAGGAGGAACTGTACGTCCCCTGAAAATTGGACACTGCCAGGAGAGAGCTGGCCCCGACTTCCAGGTCGCTGCCCAGGAAAACGCCTCCTGCCCTGAGTAACTGGCGTGTCCTGACTGAAAGCTAAAGGGAACGTAATTCGCAGTTTGCAGCATGTCATCTCTCCTGAGGACCCGCTGATTTACGGATCTCCTCAGCCATGTTTCATTTACATGCTGCATGAGCTGGGTGCTTTACGAATTCCACCCGAGGTGTTAGCAACTCCGCCTCAAAACCCCTGGCTTGCTGTTCTGCGTGTTTTAAACGTACCTCTTAGAAAAAGGAGATGTCTCGTGCATAAACCCACTAGTGGCCTGGGGACTGACATAACACTGGCAAATAGTGCATTTCTTGCAAAGCACAATGGGCACTTATTTAGAGTCTAAATTCTCAAATCACATAGGAAAAAAATATCACAACCATGGGTATTTATTATTGCTGGGAAAGTTACAAATTATTAAAACCCTGGTCTAAACTTAACCAACCTAGCTGCTATTTAGGGATTAGCAAGCAGCTAGAATCATGTTGTGTCATATATTTTCAAGTATTATTTCTATTATTTTGAAAAGAAAAATCCAATCAGAGTTAAATTTGTATTTGCTCCCAAGACAAATTTCTGAGCAGGCTGTAAAGTATTCTCATGTTTTCCATGTAAAACAATTAGGTTAATTGCTTCTCCTTAATTGACAGTGAGGCTATTTTGCAATAATGAATATAGATTATTATTAGATCAGTGGGATCTTTGTGTATTGATCAAATAATCTGAGTTGCTTGATTGTATCTAGCATTATTCATAGGGACTGGCAAACATAACATCTTGACAGTATAAATTAGAATGTACTGACCACCATTGGTGTCAACAACCTTTTTTTTAAATGTATTATAGTGCCAGTTAAGACATGTAAAGTGGAATTTACACATGCTTTTTCATAGTCATCGGTCTCATGTTAGGGTAGCATTTCTTTCTTTTTTTAATTTTTATTAAATGTATGAGTGACATTGGTTAGTAAAATGATATAGGTTTTAAGTATACAATTGTATAACATATATATATATATATATATATATATATATATATATATATATATAAATACTTATTTAGTGAAGTTGCGTTTGGACTAACAGAAATAAGAACAAAACTCTAACAGAAATAAATCCCAGAGAGTTTGGGGACAAGGCACATTTGTGGTGAAATTGAAATCTCGTTGATGGTGACAGTGTGATTTCTTTTTAGAAAGGGAAGGAATTGTCAGAAGAAAGAATGCTTTCATATAGTTAGTTACAAAGGACTCAACCCAACCTCACTGGTGGTCTCACTAATGCTTATTGTGATAAATATCTGTAAACAGTAGGCTTTTTTTTTTTAGCTGAGCCATGCTGCCACCTGTTGGCAGCTCAGCGGCAGCTCACCTTGGGCCTGGAATCAAACCGGTGACCCTGTTGCTCACAGCTCGCACTCTTGAGCGAGCGCCCAACCAACTGAGCCACTCTACCGGCCTACAGTGGGATTTTTTAAATTGCAGTATAAGGAATTCTGCTTTCCAACAAGTAGAAATAGAGACTCCAGATTTTAGTTGTAGCAAAAAGGAAATCAGATAAGAAAGACTGCACACACGCACATACACACACACACACACACACACACACACACATTTTAGCAGGCGAGTGAGTGCTGCAGTAAAGACTCAAACATAAGATGATAAGACAATTGGATGCGTTAGAAACTGAATGTAAGTGTGTATAAACATAGGTAGACACATACCCCCACCTTCCAAAGTCACGAGGGCCAAGTCTAAACCACTGCTGACAAGGAAAAGTGTAAACGGTGTGACTGTGATCCAATATAGTGTTTTGGATTAAAACCATAATTACATTTTGGAATAGAAAATTAGTTCTTATCATACTTTAAAAAATAATTACAATTCCATCTGTGCTAAAATATGCAGTGACCCTTCCAATTAGGAATATAAATTTGTCCTTCTGTTCTATTATTTTTAAATTAGAATATTAATTGTAAGTTTATTAATATAAGG
Source organism: Hipposideros larvatus (assembly GCA_031876335.1). Classification (NCBI taxonomy): domain Eukaryota; kingdom Metazoa; phylum Chordata; class Mammalia; order Chiroptera; family Hipposideridae; genus Hipposideros; species Hipposideros larvatus. The sequence goes on from CM063105.1 coordinate 147,452,196, forward strand.
GTATAGCCAAATTCAGGTTGAGTTACTAAAAGTTTTGAATTGCAGTCAAGTGTATTTTATAAAGTTATCTCTGAAATTCAAAGATGGTTGCTCGTGAAAGTCACGTGAAAGTCAAAAATAACTACAGTTACAAGCAAGATCCATAATGTGATAAAATGTCCCCCATCAGCACACAATAATTATGTTATTTCAGTCGTCAGGGGGTAGAGAAGGAGCTTCTCTTACCTTGTTAAGTCTTTTCTCTCCATGCCTTTCTCCATGCAGCGACCTGGGAAACAGAACAACTATGGAGACAGACCAAAACATAAAATAAAATGATTGTGTGTTAGTGCTGCAAACAATTTTGAGGAACTTTGTTTTTTTGCTGAACTATTAAATAGCTAACTCTTCAGGGTAGAATAATGGCTACTACATTAATTATACCAGGGAGATTTGCGAAGGTGACAGGGCATTTTAGGTGATACTCTGGAACTGTTCAGCTCAACCACGGATAAGAAAATAGGTCTTCCCTGAGCCAATTAATTGGGTTGTCGGAAAAGTCATGATGTATTTTTTCTGTTTTTCGTTGCAAAAATGCGTCATGACTTTTCCGACAACCCAATATTTCGATCAGGAAAGAGTAATGGTTTATTTTCAGTGTAAGGACAAAGGAGCATCCAGTGAAAGAGCTGGTATGGTTCATCACCACGTGTGTTTTCCATAAATGTGGCTATGAGCTCTCATACTGGGCCTCACGTAGACAGAAACTTGTTCTGCTGGTTTGGTCATCTGGTCGCCTCCCTGCTCATGGCGAATTTTTCTAAAGTCACTAGGGCTGGAGGTCAGGAAACTGGTTCCCAGATTCCTTTGCCAGTGGTGTTTTGGTAAATTCTGTCGCGGTGGCAGAGGGATCCAGAGACAGGAAGGAGAGCAAAGACGCCTGTGGAGAGAACACAGCCCGGGGCGCTGTCGGTCTTTCGTGGTAGCTGGAGTGCGTTTGGGCCGGCAGGAGAGACTCAGCACCAGTCTTCAGAGGTTGCTCTGCACACTGCAGACCTCGCTGAGCAGCTCCCGGTCCAGCAGGTCTCAGATCTCCATCATTACTGGAGCGAGTGTGGGGCTCGCGCTCTGTGGGGTTGATGGCGGCTTCACGACCTGTGCCGTCAAAACCTCCCTCATGGTGCCCTGACGGCCTTTTCCCGTGGCTCCTCTCCTAGCTGGCATGTCTGAGGCCACTTGAAAACCAGAGCCCGAGGAGGAAGCCCTCAGTTTGAAATCCGTGCCGTGTGTTCTGTTTTCCAGAATGGGTGAATACCCCTGTGCAGGTTGGCGGACGTTCCTAAAATCAGGTGCAAGGTGGTCAGAATTTACATGAGAGTCAAGACAGAAACTCAAGTCGGCACACTGGCGGGTACAAAAGAGGCCTCCCCAAACGTGATGGTGTGTATGAGCGTGACACCTATAGTAAAAATGTCCAAGGGGACACATAAAAATTAGAAAGCAGGGGCTGCAACGTTGGCCCAAATTTTCGATCTTAATGGAGAGTTTATCAAGCATTTGATACACGCTTACCGTTCTGACAGTTTCAGGCATCTTCAAATCATAGAAACAAGAAAGGGATTTAATATATATACTTTGATGAAGGAAAAAAAACCACATTTATTGGGTATTAAAACACAAAGAACCTGAAATGTGAAGCAAGGGCTGCTACTGGGATGTGACCCAGAGGGAAACAAAATCTTAAGGTGGATCTGATGTGACGGACTGATCAGTACCTGTGTGTCTATCCATACAGATACGGGGGGTATGAAGGTCACCATCAGAATATCAGTGGAAAATAAAATAATGGTTATGATGAAAAAGACTCATTAGAATTAACAGGATTTCAAACAGAGTTCAACAAAATGATTCCATAAGAAGAGAGAGCAATTCTGAACTGGCCTGCCCTAACACATAATAAATAGATAAAACAAAACTATTGAATCGAAAACTGGCAATTGAACAATTGTAGTAAAATATTTTATCCTGCCTGTTTCAGAAACATATGCAGGTGACAAAAATTAGTCAAACGCAGAAGATATGCATTGTATGAACTGAATCATTTGTGAACTGTTTCTATCTGATGGGACTACTGAAAAACCTGAACCTAAAAATAAAAAACAACTTACTTTTAAGGTCAGAAAATATTTATCAGAATTAACCCTATTATTTGTCCTGCGTAAATTTGTCAGATAAAATACAAGTCACCCACATGAATGTAAATTCCAGCTAGACATCAATCAAAGTTTTAATAAAAATCCTGCCTGAATACTGCATTAGACATTCTTCTTCTAAGAAATTATTTGTTGAGTGTCAATTATGGAATTTAGTTAGGCACCCTGTATTTTTATTTCCTACATTGATTAACTCCAATCCTGAAGAGAATCTAAAAAAAGGAAAACAAAAAGAAGAAGAATGGTTAAATAGGCCATTTCCTCTAAAGATGAGTTAATAGAATTAGAAATTCACTTTAAAAATACTCACAAACTACATACAGGTAAATAATGGTAGCATTCTAAACAGCTCACTTGTCAAATAAGTTGCAGCGGAAATGGCAAAACCTGTTAAATCAGAGATCTTGCCCACTATCCAAGTGTGATGAGCATTTCCAGGATGCAGGCAACTACACAGAACGCACAAGGCATCAGGAAGACTGTGATGGCCAGCATCCTTCCTGGGTGCTGCTGGACCTGCATCCTTGGTCACGCTGCCCAGTGTCACATACAGGGCTTCTCGGCACTGCGAGGGGACGAACACACGTGGTGTAAAAGTTTGGAATGTGGGTCCCGAAACATCTTCCTTGAGTCCTCTGATAGTAGTATAACTTCAGTGGTGTTTTCCAGGACGCGATGCCCTCTACAGATCCATAGTTCCATGATGATTTACCAAAGCAAAGCCAGCATCCCCTGCTAGCAACACTGCATAAGTAGGGACTGTCACTGTCAAACGTGGTCACTCTGTTTAGCAGGAGGTCTGACACTAGCTCCTGTGTGGGATTCAGGAAGTACTTGGTAACCTTTAAAATGGCATGATCAAACAAGCTTACAGAACCAGAAGGAAAACTGGCTTAATAAAAGGAATCTAACACACTATTGCAAGGAAACACTGATCTTAATGATGAAATAGTAGAATCATTCCCGACGAATCAGTGACAAAGTAAGCGTGCTGGTTGTGACAGTTCTATTCAACATTGAATTGGAAGTCCCACCAGTGAGAAATTAAAGCGAGCTGAGAGGAACAGCTATGATTGGCAGGTGATACCAGTGATGGATTTTTTATTATCGTAGATATGTTCATGAATAAAATACATAAGATAATTTGAAAGGTCTGCTTAATAAAAGAGCACATATGTTAGTAGCATCACCAAACACCAGAGGGGATTGTGACTCACTCAAAAATCCCAACCCCACTTAAAAGAAACCTATATGTTCTTAGGAAAAATGTAATAAAAAATAAACAAGATGTTTATGTAAAACAGAAGTTTAGAAGCAACACAAAACATCTAAATACATTGCGATCTATCAGTTTGATCCACGATAGATTCAACAGTGTACACATCCCAATTCTTTTCCACATGGATTTAAAATTCAAACTTATTCTATCTTTTCTCGCTACCCAATATACATAAGGAATTATAATGACCCAGGAGTATCCACCACCATTTTGCAGAAGAGTGGGGATAATTGTCACAAGCTCTCCGCCGGGACTCAGGGCTCGTGCAGTTAGCCCCGTGGGCTGTGGGCAGGATGGATAACAGAGCTGTGAGACACGGGGTGTGCGCACAGACACGGCGATTTTCACAAGACAAAGCTTCCGTGACAAGCGGCCCGCAAAGCCTGTGCCACATACAGCATAAACGATGACAGGCTAACGAGTTTTTGTAACCTCTACTTTGCTTCTAGCTAAATTTGAAAAATATCAATATTGATGACTTAAACAGCAGTTCATTTTTCTCATATAAGTTCAACAGCAGAGAGGATCAGGAAAGGATTTCTGCGCCCAGAATCTTGCCATTTCCTTCTCCACCGTTCTGAGAACCAGGATTGTAGGTCGGTGGTGCCCTGAACACCTCTGTGAGTAAACAAGTAATGTTTGCAGTACCTGAGGAAGAGAGGAGGGCATAGCTGAAGGATGCGTCTCTGAGGAGAGGAAGTTTTGTTCTAGAAGCCCACCCAGAGGACGGGAACCCACACTGCACTTTGCAGAGGTGCACCGCACAGGTGCTGCCTCTAGCTGCACAAGCATGTAAGGAGCAGAAAGTACCCAGCGGGGGACACCGATCTTCCTGAGCAAGTCACACGTCTGTTGGGAAGGAAGACAGTGGACAGCATGACGTCCAGTAGCGTCACCATCACTGGCTAACGGTGGAAACGCACAGCAAATAGGTCCCCACGACACAGTAATGCATCAGGGCCCACGGGAATGTCTGACCTCACAGAGCATCTTTATGCTGTCGCTTGGGGACTGGTGCCTTCCACCACATGCCGCATAAAAGAGTCGGCTAGTAAATGTGACTGGATAAAAATACACATCCGGTAAAACAAAAACACTGTGATTATCCGGGGAAAATATGCAATCTGTGGAACTAAGCCACTGGGCCTTCCCTCGTCTCTCGTTGTTGAATGCCTTCGAGAAATTTTCATCCCTGCTGGAAAAAAAAAAAAGGATGACTTCATGACATGGTTTATTGGTTTATCGTAAAGCTCGCTTTGTGAACTCTGTCTTCAATGCATTAATTTATATGCTTCACTCCTTTCGCTTAGTGTAACTGTTTAGAAAAAAAACCATACCTGGTGGAATTGCATTTACTTGTTTGATTTGCTAAAATGTAACAAGTGGTGAATCCTAACTGTTGAAATGTAGTCCATTGTGTTCAAATAAATCTGGTTAAGGAAACATAGCATCATCTTTGTCGAGAATCATTTTATTTTTTCCTTTTCAGTGATTCTGTATAAATGCCTCAGGTGAAATTCAATATTTCTAATTTTCAGGGCATGCCCATAAAAGAGTGAAGGGCAATTTGTAGATGCAATTGCATATGATGTGGGAATGTTTAGACCTAGGCACATCCCCAAATTATTTGGGGACTTCTACAAAAGAAGGTGAAACCCTTCAGAAAAGATGGGCTTTGGGCACTATATCCTAAATGGGTCCATTTTGTAGAGTTATGTATTTATAGTACATCCACTTAAAGGATTGAGAAAAAGGGAATTTCGATCATGCTTTCTCACATCTTTATGGCTATTGCACTTGACAATTTTCAGTGAAACACAGACATTTATCTTGTTGGCTTTTGCATCCCTGTGAAGTCACCATGTGTAGTTAAACCACTGTTGAGCTAATGTTACTCAGAATTAAGCTGCAGGCAGCTCTTGCGTGCTCAGTAAATAGAGCCTACTGTTTTCACAGTTATGTCCAGTCCTCAGTTGGTCAAACAGCCTGTGGGGTGCACTTTAATATGTGTTTAGCAGGGAGACTGCCTGAAATTGATCATCTATACTAAATCGATTATCTGTACTAGACATCTCTGTATTAACTGTCAGATTTTGAATGCCAAGTGTATACCTATATACACACTTCAACATCATGAATAAGATTAAAGTGAGAGAAAGTCTTCTTAGGTAGAATATTTTCCTTCCAGAAAATGTTCTCTGGAGTTTGCTACCGAAGGGTCACTATGAAGATGGACCCAGCAAAACACTGTCCTATTCCAATCCAAGCGTTCTTCACAGAACGTGATAAGATTTATTCACGATCAAAGAAAGCATCAGTATTATGGCCACTCACACCTACCATGAACTTAATAGAAAACCACAAGGACTATGGCAGCTATAAATAATGACATATAGGTACAGTGTTATCCAACATCTGCTGCTGGTAAAATGGAATACCGTATTTTGCCGTGTATAATGCACACTCTTTTGCCCAAATTTCTAAGGGACGAATAAGGATGCACATTATACATGATTAGTACTAATTCCGTATCTATATAAATGTTTTTAATTATTTTATTGGTGCTTATGAGTTAAAAGTGTATCTCTAGAAATCAATAATGATATCTGTATGCAAAATAATACCCTGGAATATGATAATCGGTTTTGTTGAACTTAAGACAAACTTGCAACAACTGGAGAGTTCTTGGCCTTCAATGATGCTTAAATATGGTAAATTTGTTGCCAGTACATAAAATTTCTTGTACCTTGCATCTGTTCCTGTGTTTTGTAATCATTTGTTACATAAAAGTTCTTGGACCATAATATGTTAAAAACAAATGCTAAAATTCCTTTATAATACAAAAAACTACCTAAATGTAAACAAATAAAAATTTGGATAAAAAAATTAAAACGAAAGATTTTTTCCATGAAAGTTTGGGCCGAAAAAGTGGGTGCATGTTATACACATTATCCATGGCAAAATATGATAATTTTTTTTTAAAGATTTTTATTGGGGAATTGGGGGATGGGAACAGTGTTGGGGAATTGGGGGAAGGGGAACAGACAAGTTGCTGTCCTTTTGTTCTTCAGTCTAGTTGTGGAGGACGTTGCTTCACTGGCCCAAGTTGGCACCATCATTGCGCTCTTCCCGGGCGAGGCAGATCAGTCGCCGGCTTCTGGGCGGCCGCTCACGCTGGCTGCTGGCCGCTCACGGTGGCTGCTGGCTACACACAGTAGCCCATGGCAATCCACTGCCACAGGGGCTGCAGCATACGCCGTCACCGGCGACTCACGGCAGCCCAGCTCTAGGTTGAGCTGTTGTTCAGCATCTTAGCTGTGGAGGGCAGTGTCACTGGCCCTCATATGTGGGATCCGAACCGGGGCCCTCTGGTGTCCCAAGCCAGCTCTTAACCAACGCGCCACTCGGCTGGCCCTACGATAATAATTTTGATACTGAATAGCAACCTATGGAAAAGAATGAAGCAAATTAAAGACAATAATAAGTTAAATCCAGTGTGATGGTGACCTGAGGGCACATTTAACATGTTTACGGGACAGAGAATCGGGTCCCAGAGTTCAAGGCTGTGACAAATTGCGTTGAAAGTTCGTGAAGTCATCAGGACTTGCCCACCTGTGGGTTTGTTAGTTTTGCTTCAGGGGAAAAAAAAGCACTTTCCAGCAAAACATTATTAAGCTTTGAGAATACTTATTTTTTTAAGCAGTGGATGAAATCATAGTGAAAAATCAGCATAACAAGAAGTGATTATTTGTAAATGACGCTTGAGTGGAGAATGCAGCCCTCATTGAGGAAGTGAAGAGCTGGGGATGAACGCAGCAAAGGAAAGAAAGACGTGTTCAGTCAGATGTCAGGGAAGCTAATCCTGCCACGTTTATAAACAGATGCATTTCACATTCATGAAAGTGTCAGCACTTTACAAATACGTGAGAGTGGCTACTTTTTCTTATTTATCGGCAACTCCAAATCAGCACGTATGTGCCTCAAAACTATAGTCCCATCTGAATGAAGGCTGTGACATGGCCTTCGGGGAAAAACGTGCTGTCGCTTTGGTCCCCTGTCTGGCGTGCGCTCATGGCATGCTGCTTCTCCCGGTGTTGCCCATGTCACACGGGTGGGGAGAGCCAGACACCCGGGCATCTGTCCTGCAGGTGGCTTCTGGGCTCAGCACAAAGCCACGCTCCTGTCCACAGCCTTTCCTACCCCGCAGCCTCAGACCCGCCCCCACCAGCACCCCTCCTGCTTTCTGCATCTCACGGGACCCCTACTGTGTGTCTGGAAACCACGCTGGCTCTGTTTACACAGTGTCCCTTTGTTCAGCTCCTCAGTTACCCCCACAGGAGGGCGCCATGGGGACCCCTTCACCCCTGACTCAGACACTCAGAACGACGTTTCTGTTTTAGGAATCCATCAAAAATTCTCGGGGGCGAATGCAAGCAGCTATAAACACAGGTGGCCATGTCTGCGTGTCCCTGCACAGAAGGGAGTCCAGCCTTCCTCTCCTTGCTTTTTCATGTTTAAAGTTCGTTTTATTCAGCAGTATGTCCCGATGACCGTCTTGTCGTAACGCTGTGCAAAGCGATTCCTAAATATGTTTCTTTTTCTATGGTGACATCACTTTCTTGGTTATGTGTGGGGGCGATTGATATCAGCATCTGATTCAAAGTACCTTGGGCATATCTTCTCATGGAAAGTCTGGCTGTGCCCGGGGCACCCATTCCTAGCAGTGGGGTTTTTGGGTTACTGTAGATGCATTTGCAATGTCCGTAGATATTTACCCCCCGCCTTTGTAGGAATTTAGTGGCAACTGGTTGTCGTCAGATGTTCCAGATCTACTAATAGAAGCTTCGGTGAAAACTAGAGTTTTGCACAACTGATAGGTGAAAAATTAATATAGCGAACTTTGAATTTATTGTTTTTCTTCCCTTTAGTGGTTGTGTGTACTTGGGGGGACTTCTCATAATGTGTATTTCAGCTGTGTGAGCGCCCTGTTAATTCTCACGGTCCCTGTTTTATGTCATGTCTCTGCGTTTCTGTACTTACACACATTTTTAGGATAGACCTATATTTGCACATTTCCCCTTTGTGATGTGATTGGCAAACATTTCCCCCAAGTATTGCTTGTTATTGTATCATTTGCTATGAAAACTATTGGAAAAGGATTTTAATCAAATTGTGTGATACTTTATGGCTGTTGGTTTTAAAATTTTAATTAAATGCTTTTCCATATCAAGGTTCAAAAATTACCTATATAAAACAAACAGACATGCTCTATTTAGATAACAATTTCATTATTAGGTGTAAGTGGTATAAACTAGGCAATATTATGTACCATGCCTGTAATTATTACATGATTATAAGCATATAATTGTAATACATTTCTGGCATCATTTGTCTACCTGTAAACAAACCTTTCATTCAAATAGGGCTACGGTTTTGAGACAGAAACGTGCTAACTTGGAGCTGGCTATTCATAAGAAAATATAGTGTCTCTCACGTATTTATAAAGTGCTGATACTTTGTTGAATGTGAAATGTGTTAATTTATAAATGTGGCATGATTTACTTCATCAACACGCGTCTGTGTGCCACGTTCATTCCCAGTTTGATCCTGGTGTGTTTGTTTTGCACATTAGGTCCTGAGAAAGCTCGTGGGTCCAGGTCGCCTACCGCCAGTGGCTCACAGGGGCTTGTCCTGGTCCTGGCTGTTCAGTGGCACGAGGTGTGCATGTGCCTCGTTGAAGCATATGTCCCCACGCCCGGCCTTGCGCCCTGCACATGCGACGATTGGCTGACATGGTTACAAGCCAACTGCTGTGATGAAAACTGGTGGCAGCCAAGCTGCTGTGTTTATGGCACCTCAGTAGCTTTCAGGAATCTTCCTTTACTAAAAACTTTATATTTATGTTTGTTTGTTTTTTTTAAGATATTTTTATTGGGGAATCGGGGGAGGGGAACAGACAAGTTGCTGTCCTTTTGTTCTTCAGTCTAGTTGTGGAGGACGTCCCTTCACTGGGCCATGTTGGTATTGTGATCATTGCGCTCTTCCTGGGTGAGGCAGTCACTCGCCGGCCATTGGATGGCCACTCACGGCAGCTCACGGCGGCTCACGCTGGCTGCCGGCCACACACGGTAGCCCATGGCAACCCACTGCAGCCTCATTGCAGCCTAGGCCGTCTCCGGCAACTCACAGCAGCCCAGCTCCAGGTCGAGCTGTTGTTCAGCATCTTAGCTGTAGAGGGCAGTGTCACTGGCCCTAATGTGGGATCCGAACCGGGGCCCTGCTGCTCAGAGCTGGCGTCTCAAGCCAACTCTTAACCAATGCGCCACGCGGCCGGCCCAGTATTTATGTTTTGATGCCCCAGTACTGCATCTCATAAACCATTCATGAAACACCATAAGTACTGTTTTAAAACCAAATTGGATTCCATGCACAACGCAGCTTTGTATAGACAAACCCTGGATTAGGTGTAAAGTTCCATCTCAAGTCACCATAAACATCTGAACATCCATGCAGTGTGCTGACGGACATGCCTGATGGACCCAGGAAGGTGTAAAGCTGTCCCCCTGGCCACCGCTTTCCTTGCCAGGGATTCAGTGACCAGCTGTCCACCGTTACACCATTAGTAGCCGCCTGGGCAGTCAGACTGGTTACCATAGGAAGGGAGGGGCAAAAAAGGGGGAAGGAAGAAGAGTGAGACAGGGCGGGGGGGGCGGAGAGAGAGAGACATACGCTAACGTAACTTTATTACAGTATGTTTTTATAATTGCTCTATTTTAGTAGTAATGATTGCTGTTAATCTCTTACTATGCCTAATTTATAAATATAATTTATAAATAATTTATCATAGGCATGTATAGGAAGAAATAGTACATATAGGGTTCCCTAATGTGTGTGGTTTCCGCCATCCACTGGGGGTCTTGAAACGTATCCTTTGCAGATAAGGCGGGGGGCGGGGGAGTGGCTGCTCTCTGTATATTTTAAATTAATATGACACATACATTCATGTATTTATGACACGTAACCTGAAATAACCTTTGTGTTGGTATTAGTGTCTTATTACTTTGGGGGCTCATCTTTTTGGAGCAGAAGGACGTAAGCATATTACTTTGTTTTGTAATCTCATCTGCATTCTGTGGTTTCTGCCACAATCGTGAAAGACTTCAACAGTTTCTATTGCTCTGGAAATATAACTGGCCTTAGAGAAACAGTTACTTTCTGACGATACTTAACCATTAGACATTTACTATTTTAATTTCAGAAGTATGAATTCGCCTCAGAGTCCTTCAGTCCATTTACCGTAAGAATTATTTCTATTACAATCGTATTTTTTCCATTTTAAAAATGTTTTTTTTCTGTTATTCCTCTGCTCCTAACTACATTTCTCCTGTGATTAAAATAGTTGGATTAACATATAAGTTGCTTGTCTTAGATTACTGAATAAACATAGGGTTTGGAGGACAATTAGAAAGTCCACATGTTCTATTAATTGGCAGATCATTTGAGACGCCCGCGGACATATGTGTGATTTGGACTAACCTTGTAGTATTTAATCATTTTTCCAATGGTCACTGACTTTTTACCATCACAAATTGGTACTCTGGGGTGTACCTGGCAGATGGTAAGTCCATATGCTGTGGGTTAACAATGTGCTCCCAGACCATTGCTTTTCATGGTGAGATAGTCAGTGGTGTGTTTTTAACTTTTCTTGGTCATGGTCAAAGCTCTGATGAAGCTCGGGGCAGGATACAGTCAACAAGAACAAAGTACGCCTTCTCCGCCATCTTGAGGTCTCCCCTGAAATCCGAACGACACAGCTGAAAGTGTCGAGGCCTCTGCTGGGTTTGAGAGGACGCTTTATCCTTCTCGCACACGTGCCGTGACACGTGAACTTCAGAACCTGGAGGAGTGAAGTCCAGGTGATGACGGTGTGTGCTGGCTCATCGGACTGAAAGGGGCGCCCGCGGTGGCCCTGCTGTTCTCACACAGGGGAGAGTTCATGCAAAGTGGGCCCTCCCATCGGACACCTTGCCTTCCGTACATGAGGGAAAAGCAGACATCTCAGCTCAGACGTTCAGGTAAATAATTCTGCACACCCGCTCTTTTCCTGGCATCTGTAACTAAGGCTATATACAGACCCTGCTCTTAAGGATCTGTTTCATTCGTTTCCTTGATTTCGCGTTTGTGGTCCTCGTTCACTCTGCTGATGTAGATGCTGCACAAGCCTCCCTGACGTCAGCATTCGTGAAGCCAGCAGGAATGTTCCAGCCCTTCCTGGCTCCGTGGTCAGTGTCTCTCACTGTTGTCCAGTCCCAGTGACCGGACACACCCGCGCCCCTTGTTTGCAGAGACACGCCTCTCTGTGATCTCCGCTTCTCTGCCTGTCGGGACACCTCATCCCGTGCTGCCTGCCCCTCACGTGCTGCCTGGACCCCAGTGCGGGATCCCAGGGCCACGCGTCTTGTGTCACCGTGCTGCGGCTTCCATCGTGGGTCTGCACCGGAAGGCGCTGGGGACAGTGTGCAGGCGTGCCGAGGACGCGGGCCTCTCCCTGGGGTGCTCCTTCACGTCTCTTTACCACGCGACTCCTTCCTTCCTCCAGATGACAGATGAGGCAGGAACGTCTCCTGAGCATCTACAAGTGATCGAGCCTCTCGTCCCACATTCTCCCTCCCAACACCTTCCCTTCCCAGATCATTCGTTGTGGTTGCAATTCTCTGCCTGTTTAGTCATTGCCCAGTGTCTGCCCCCTGAGTAGGTGAGGAGTTGCATCACGGTGAGTGTGTGTGTGTGTGTGTGTGTGTGTGTGTGTGTGTGTGTGTGTGTGTCGGGGGAGTGGGAGTTACATGCCACTGAGTCAGCTCTGACCCTGCTGACCCTGTGAGTGAGTGACATCCCCAGCGTCCTGTCCTCACAGCCCTGCTCAGCCCCTGGACACTCAGCCGATGGCCTCTTTGATGGGGTCCATCCATCTCAGATTTCCTTCCTCTTTTCCTGCTCCTTCTGCTTTCCCACCATTACTGTCTTTCCCCCAGAACCTGCCTTCTCACCATGGGCCCGAGCAGGACAGCTGCAGTGTTGTCATTTTGTCCCCAGTGATATTTGAGGCTTAATCTGTTCCGGGACCCACTGTTCCATCTTCCTGGTGGTCCCGGGTCTCTGTAGAGCCTCCTCCAGCACCCTACGTCCAATGAATCATTTTCCCTCTCTGCCGCCTTCACTGTCCAAGCTTCGCATCCGAACCTAGTCATTGGGAGGACGAGGGTGTGGGTGACCTTAGCCTTGGCCTCTAATGACACATCTGTGCTCTAGGTGACCATTCTTGATTCTGCCATTGAATGTGTCTATTATGCTCACCTTTAATCCCTCAGGACGTCGTCCACCAGGTCCCCAGGCATTGCTTAATAAATGGTGTGCTGATACATCTCCTACTTTGCGTAGCTCACATGAGACATTATGTGCTTGACTGATTAATGTTTATATTGAAAGTGAGGAATCAGGATGGAGAAACACCTGTAAGAGAAAACCAGGGAATAAAGCACCACGGTGGAGTGGAGGCTGCCCCCGCAGTGGGTGAGTGGGTCAGATGAGGGGCTAGCACGCAGGGCTCCGCACCTAGCAAGTCCCCGGTTCTCTGGATGCTGCTGAGCCTCCTACAGCTGAGTTCAGTTCTGATGTGATCTTTCCACAGGCCCAGGGCTCAGTCCCACAGCACTGCCCTGCTTCAGGCGTCAGTCACACGTGGTGGGTCCCCAGGTGATCCCCACTTCTGTCCAATTTGCCAACGCATCAGGGGCTCCCACGACACTTCCCCAGGTTCAGGTTTGATGGCTGACTGTAACTGCTCAAAGAAGTCATGGAACCACTCACTGTGGGGTTCTTGCAAAGGAAACATAGGGGTGCGAGAGGGCAGTGAGATGGGTCGGGGGAGGTCCGGAAGGGCCCTGAGCACAAGAGCTTCTGTCCACCACGTGGCTGTGTGCCCACCACCCCAGAAGCCCTCAGAACCCCTCAGCTTTAAGGCATATCTGGAGGCCTCCCTACATAGGGATAATTGATTAAATCATTAGCCATTGGCAATTGAGTCACTCTCCAGACCGTGTCCCCTCCCTAGAGGTCTGGGGGTGAGGCTGACAGGCCCAACCCTCTAATCACGGAGTTGGCTCCTCTGGCCATCAGCCCCCCCACCCTGCAGCTTCCCAGGGGCTCACCTACAATCACCTCACTCACATCGCCACAGGTGTGATTGAAAGGTGCTCATTATGGATAACGAAAGGTGTGCTACTCACCCCTGTCCCTCAGGAAATGACCATGGTTTTGTGGAGCTCTGTGCCGGGAACGCAGCTGTTTCTCATTATATCATAGTGTCACCCACAGTCAGTTCTACTCTTGATGAGAAAAGTCAGAAAGACAAAAAGTTAGGAGAAGCCTCAGGTGGTTGAAGTTTGCGTTGTAACTCTATTCCTTTCCATACATCATACAGTTATACACAGATACAATTTCATCATGTATTAAGGCATAGCGTTTAGAAAGACCACGTTTTTATTGTATCATCTCTGTCAAGATTTGCATCACTGACGTATTGTCTTCAAAAATGAAATGCTCTACCTAGCATAATAATCTCAAGATCCACCCATGTTGTTGCAAATGGCACTATTTTATCTTTTCTTATGGCAGAATAGTGTTCCATGCAAGGAGAGCGCATCTGGGTGGTGAACACACAATGTGATCTACAGACGATGTATTACAGAATGGTACACCTGAAACCTATGTAACTTTGCTAACCATTGTCACCCCAATAAACTTTAATTAAAAAATAAATAAATAAAAAATGAAATGTTCTGCCATTCCAACCAATTGGCCACAAGGACGCTTGCTGAATAAACTCAGGTTTAACTTTTCGTTCCTTTGAAAGTCGTATTGCTGGTGATCTGGCTGTGGTGGTCATGATTAGAATAAGTTCAAGCTCCACTTTGATTCATGGGTCTGGGGAATATCTGAGGGAAATAAGAAACAAAGCCTCATCAGTATTTTTGTAAACTAGGTTTTCATTGACCTTCCTTACACATTGTTGAACACTTTATCGAGTCTCTTGTTGTGTTTTGAATAATATATTTTTAACAAACAGAGAAACATGCTAACCTTAAATTGAGAAAAATGCAAATTATACATATGAGATGGAAAATATTTAGATAGTAGGAATTGGTTTTCAGGTATTATCTAAGTAAAGCTGAAACAAATGTAATACCCATAAAAATATGTATTCCTACCTGAAAATAGGGCAGGCTGGAAATCAGTGAATCAATCATTTTATACATTTCCAAGCGTGGGCTTCCATCTTTATTAACAAGGAAAAAAATTTAAATCAAAGTAGTTTTGGAAATGTTGTGGTCTATGTTCTATTTAATTATTTGTGACACTAAAAAAAAGGTACATTAGTTATTCATCTGATTTTGAAATGAGTAATTCATAGCTTTTTCTTTTCTTTTATTGAGGTTGAAAGTATTGGCATAAATTGATCTATACATTCTTTGGTTTGTGTGGTTGATGAGGTAATAGCCATTGACCCATCATTATCTTGTTCATAATTGTACATACATTCTGTGCTTTCTCGTAGTTCACGTTAGCTTTTGGTGATACTGTGATGCGCTTCCTCTAGTACAAGAAGATATTCTGGTTTAGAATTTTGAAGCTGCACATATTTCATACAATGCCGCTGGAGCACTTATTTTTTTCCCCATTTACTTGGATTTGTAATAGTACAAAAAATATAATGGAGGGCATTTTTGTCCCACTGCTATTTGTCAGCACAGTATAAATCACTTTCTGAGTGCAGTAGAATGTCCCCCTAAATCCAGGGAGAGGGACCTTTCTCTTACAATGTCTCAAGCTGTGTCTTATGGAAAAAAAAAAAGAATTTGTTTGATTGAAAAGAGTGGTGACTTACATTCCAAAAAGAACCAAACTGAAAATTACTGAAATTACTGACTATTTTCTGGGAGACATAAAAATACACAATATATATGTTTTAGGGTTGTGGAATTTCTTTAGCCAGAGAATTTTGTAGAATACCATCATTTGTTCTCGCTAAGCCATGGATGAAGAAAATATATATAATTTTACAATTATTGATGCTTACATTTCAGCAATAAACTTAATTATTTACCTGGACAATCTGCTACATTTTTGTTTGTTTGTTTGTTTGTTTGTTTGTTTGTTTTTTGAGTGAAGCTTTTGTGTATGTTAGTTTTTTAGAGTTTGTGCACTGAAAGAGTTGGCAAAATAGGGTTTTTTAAATGAGCATTTCCTTTGTATACTAAGTAATTTTTATACGAACCGAGTAAATACCATCTAACCTTACCTTGGTAAGCTCCAGGTCAAAAGATGTGTTGATGATGTTGGTGTCATAGAATAAAGAGAAGCAGAACTGAAAATGCAAATGAGATTGTAGAAGCAAACATTAAAAATCTTTGCAGAACGGACACCAGAAAGGTCGTCCTGAGCTGGAAGTCTGGTGACCTTACGTCCCTCATGCAGACGGAATAAACGGGGAGGGTTACTGCGCGGGTGGCGTGAGGGTCAGTGTAAGTTGTCCACTGGGCTACAGTACCCAGCTATCCAACCGAACGCCAAGCTGCGTGCCACTGGGACATTATTTGGCACCTGTGGTTAGCATGTACACTTAACCTTAAGTCTAGCTGATCATTACAATGTGAGTTGGACTCATCCAATCAGCTGATAAGACTGAAAAGCAAAATCTGATGATTTTCTCAGAAAGAAGGAATTCTGCCTCAAGGCTGTAGTGTCAGCCAACTCAGCCTGTGGTCTTCTGCAGATCTGAGACTTGCCAGCCTGTGCAGATCGCATCAGCCACTCCTTGAAACTTGAGAGATAGCTAGATGCATGATAGGTAGGTAGGTACGTAGGTAGGTAGGTAGGTAGGTAGGTAGGTAGATGATAGATGGATGATAGATAGATTGATATAGATCAACAGATAGAGAGTACAAGTAGTTAGATGATAGATGGATAGAGATCTATGTAGATATAGACAAGTAGATATATAATAGGTAAATGATAGATGATAGAGGTACATGGATACACGGATGTAGATAGATGGACAGATAGATATAAATAGATAATAGATAATAGGTACGTATTTCTCCATATATGAGACGCACCCAGTTTTTAGACCCTAAATTTTTTGAAAAAGGGTGTGTCTTATATCTGGGGAAGTATGGTAGATTGGGTGGATGGATGGATGGATAGACAGAAGATAGATAGAACATGCCTTACTGGCCCTGCTCTAGGAGAGCCCTGACTAATGACCAGCCCCGACTGTCCTGACGTAAAGAGGTGCAGATCCCCGGGAAACCTTGCTGTCTCCTGCAGTAACTGTTAATGCTGCCACCCCTGGTGTGAAAGCAAGTGGATGATGGACACACCCCACCCGGGCTGAGCCATCAGGGGTCC
Source organism: Hipposideros larvatus (assembly GCA_031876335.1). NCBI lineage: Eukaryota > Metazoa > Chordata > Mammalia > Chiroptera > Hipposideridae > Hipposideros > Hipposideros larvatus. Next base: position 147,469,134 of record CM063105.1, read on the forward strand.
TGATCCCTCGGGAATGCCCATGGGGTCACCCCAAGAGTGAACACGGCGGGTCATGGCGTGGATGGTGGAGGCAGCTGTGGCGTTAACCAGGACTGGACTTGGCCCCCCATCTACTCTTCCTCATTTTATGTTCCATGTGGGGGTGCAGGGGTCAGACCTGTGTGTGCTGCCCTGACTATTTTATATAAGCCAGTTGTAGTCAGTTGTCACCTTGTTGGTCGCGTTCTCATTGCTTAAAATGGGGCTAAGGAGCGAGCGGGGGGACCCAGGCTGCGATGGGCGCAGAGCCTGGTGGGGGCTGGGCTGCATGGTTGGGAACGTGAGGAGCTGTGTGTTTATGCTGATGGTGGTGGACTGTCTGTCCCTTTGTGCCCTGGACCCAGAGGCAGGTCACTTCCATACTCCATCTGCCTGCGTGCCCCACAGCTGTGGCTCTGGGAGAAAGTAAGGACATTCCTTCAGCCCTGCGGGGGAAGCTTGGCTGGGGACCTCCCCGAGCATCTCCTGTCTGTTTTGCTGGCACGTCCGATGGCTTGTGTCCTCCAGAGAAAGCGTGGCAGGGCCAGTCCCAGCCCAGTGGCTGCAGCAGGCACACTGGGGGCCTCGCCATGGCCCCTGAGCCAGGGGCTTGGGGGGTGACCTCCGGTGCCTCCTTCCTGCAGTCCAGCCAGCAGCCGGCACCAAGGTGCACACATTACAGCTGGTGCAGCTGCAGACACCTGCCACTGGTTTCTGTCCCTCCCCCAAGAGCTGAGGTGACTGATACAATGTGTTTGTCATATGGTGATGTTTGACCCTAGTGCGTTCTTTAAAAATCCTTCGTCTTTGATATTTCAATGAAATGGTCATGCTATCCTAAGTTATATTGCATCTGATGTCAGTTCTATTAGACATGCACATGTATGTACTGAGGCATAGGCATACACACATCACCTGCATATATGTAACTTTAAACAAATGTTTAATGGTAGGTGATAGTACACAACACAGTTCTTTTTAAATTACAGATTCTTTGTAGCTGTGTCTTCCCTGTGCTACTTTACAATCGAGACATTTAAATATTTTTCCTTCTCTGAGAAGTAGGGGATGGTCTGGTTCACTCAGGACAAACGAGTCCAAGAATTAGGGTATTTTAAGGGAACAGAAGTCACATCTGAATGATGAAATAGACAATGGAACTGGGTGGGCCAGCGAGGGGGAGTGGGGACGATAAGAGGGTTTCCTTACAGAAGAGGGGGACGTTCTCTGCCTGGGGACGAGATGCCGATGAAAGGAGGCTGGCTTCTGTGCGATGACGGAGCAGGGACCCTCATCGGTCAGGAGGCGTCTGTGTCCTCTGAGGAGGAAGACGGTTGCATCTCAGGACAGTTAGGAGAACAGTCTCGCTCCTCCAGGAGGGTGGAGATACGAAGATGGAGCGTGTGTCACCGTCACTTACGCTTTCTCTTGGCTTTTCAGCGCTATCAGCTCTGTCTGCTAACTTGAACAGTTTAGGGTTTTTTTGCAGAAATAATATCAAAATGCTCCCTACAGTGGTGTAACATTCCATGGTCTTTTTCTGGCTCAGTTTTCATTTCCTCCTGGAGATTCCCTCAGATCATTACATTTTGGAGGCTTATAATAGGACGTTGCTCTATTGGAGAGCTGTTGTCTTATTGGCAGACATATTGGTTGACATTTGGGATCTTCTAGCAATGGGCCGGGTTGTCTGCGAATCATACAGAACCGTGGTTTGTCCCCATTGTCTAGGTCACAGTGGGTACTTGGTGTGCTGGTAAGACCTGGCCCTGGGCCGCTCACTGTTCTTCCCAAACCCCTCTGGCACAGCCAAACCCTCCAGGACAGCCCCGTTTGCCCTTCCTTCTCTGCCCAAAGCTGCCTCCTGCTCTCGTGGGTAAGGGTGCTGCTCGTGAGCTGAACACAGCAAGCCTCCTGCACTCCAACCTCCGTCATCTACACACGTCTGCAAGGAGCTGCTGTAACACACTGGTGGGATGGCGCCTCTCCTTTTCTTCTTTTTCGTCTGATCAACTTTATTCATTGTCATCACAAAACCCTACGAGACTTGAATGTCGGTCTTGAACCAAACTACAAAATCTAAAAATAAAAGGTAGGAAGTGGGATGAAATATAAAGGGCTAATTTTCTTATGTGTCAGAGTCAGTGGATAGCATCTCGTTGCTTTCTGCAGTCAGGTTACGGAGGGAGGATGGTGGGGTAGCACGTTGACTAGTGTCCCCCCAGTCCATGTCATCATGGAACCTCGGGATGTGACCTTGTTTGGAAATCGGGTCTTTGTAGGTGGAATGAGGTTAGGGCATGGGTGGGCTCCCATCCAATGACTAGTGTCCTTATATGAAGAGGACGTGTGGACACAGAGTAAAGACCCTGTGACACAGAGATCATGGCCATGTGACAATGGAGGCAGACGCCGGAGGGCTGCAGCTCCAAGCTGAAGAGCACCAGGATTGTTGGCAGGGAGACAAGGAGGGGGACAGCTGTCTTCAGAGCGTCCAGGAGGACCAGCCCTGCCCTGGATTTCTGGCTCCTGACCTCCGGTTTCAGAGCCTAGATTACTGGTGTTTAGCCGCCATGTTTGTTGGCTTATCTTTGCCCTCTCCTGTGACATTTAGTTTTTCCAGCACGTTCGTACAGTGGAGCTGCATTATCACAGTGTCTTCTGAGAGGAGCAAGGCAGGATTGACACAGGAAGGCAGAGTCGTCCAGGGCAGAGCCTCTCTCTAATGCCAACAGTCTGGACCTGTGCCTCTTCTGCCCAGCGCAGCAAGAAAGAAAATTGGGCACATAACACTCTGGACACTGCCAGCCCAGCACTGTGACACATTTTGCAGAAACGGCCACAGTTTCAGCCCCACTCTTGGCAAGTTTTGGGAACATCTCTGCTTCTGTGTTGAAAGTAACCTGGAAAAAGGAGCAACTTAGTGGAGATGGGCTTAGAGCAATGAAGACGTAATTGGGGTCATGAGGTCACATGTCGCTGCTGCCGTCAGGCGTGCATGCGTTCCTTTAAGTTGCCATAACCTCACAAAATACGGAAATGTATACAATAGTGAAGCAGAGACATGGACATTTTACTTTCAAAATAGCACAATATTTTGAAATATCCTAATGACCACTTCTACTAAAAGGCTGGTACAATATTTCCCGAAATGTGTGTTTTAGACCTAGAATTAATAGCAACTATTATTATATTTTTTTAATCCTGTAGTGAAAATCCATGGACACAATAGGTTAAACACACACACACATACACGTAAATTCTCATAGCCCGTGTGAAGCCAATTGGAACGTGGAATGCATAAGGAGGTATGGTATGTCACACAGGAGTGTCATAACGTCTCATGGCATTCTTTTCTTTCTCTCTAAGTATTCTTAGCATCACGCGTGAGGGAGAGCTGCACTGGTGAATTTGAGTGCATTCTGCGGCTGTGTGTGTAGGTACCACTCCCTGGGAACGGGGGCTTGCCCTGTGCGTTATTCCTCCACTTTCCCTGAAAAATGGCCTTCTCCGTAGCACCTAGCAGGGTCACAGTAAATCATTGCACACCTGCAGTGAGTATTTATCCCAGCTACCCTAGCTGAGTGAGAACAGGCTGTCTCCCCACTCCCCACCGTGCCGATGCCGTCACGAGCCGGGGCTGCACTCACCTCCAGAGCTGCTCGTACTCCTGGCCTCAGCTTCCTTTCTTCTCCCCTGAGGAAGTCCCCTGTCTGTTCCAGTCACAGGTATCTGCCCCTTCTCTGTATCTTATGGGGACCGCCTTGAGCTCTGCAAGCATCTTTAATGTGCATTTATCACGGATTGGGTAAGCTCAGTCCTACCCTTGCATAGCTGTCGTCTGCTCCACGAACAAGGCTAACGTCTATAGTGTGGGTAACGTCTATATACACCTCCTAACGGTGTGCAGACGGGCACCCCTACTCTCTCCTGGGGGACAGCTGGGGAGTAAATGTTCTGCCATGTCAAGGTGACATTGCCAGTAAGCATTAAACGTCAAAAGAAAGATACATGAAAATCCCTAAAAATTAGACTCAACCTCACGTAGAACTCTACCACAGCAGGCTGTTGCATAGTGCACTTTTCTTCCCTTGAATGAGGTCATTTCATGGTAATGTTGAAGGCAGGCGGGGAAACTGAACTCCTGTGTTAGCCTGTGGTCGAATCAGTTTCCTTGTCCATATTTCCTCGCAGTTCCAAGAACTTACTGATGATGTTAAGGACTCACTGTATATTTAAGATGTATATGAAGGAAACCTATCCAGATACTGTTACTATCTGAACGATTAGTATTTTATTATAGCGCATACCTTCCTTGTGCTTTCAAAATGCATAAACACAAAGTGATAGCACCATTAAATTTGCAATTTTAAGGTAAATATGTTATTCCATTGGCAATCAATTTTTTAAAAGGGTGAGTAGGTATGTTCAGATTTTAATAAGCCTTTGAAAATGGCTCAACAATAAAACACTAGGAAATATTAAGTGAATGTTATGATGGATTCAACATTCAATATCCCATCTCTCCTCCAGCTGATATGCTAGTACCGACTTCTGTGAGGCGAGAGAGTACTTTGGTGAAAAGAAATCTGAGTCAGATGGGATAGTTACTGGGCTCATTTGAAGAAATGCGCCATTTAACGAAATTTCAAGTATTCGAGGCACACAATGAATGGAAAAGAACGCTGATTTTCCCCCCCCACATTTAGTTCAATGTATTGCTAATCAAGATCCATTATTCAGCTCTCAATTTAAATGATTATCCCCACTCTCTGACTGTTCCTTTTTAAGCATAATCATGGCTGATTTATATGTAAGGCGAAATAGATTGTTCTAGTGGGATTGTCCGTGCCTGGATTTTAATTTGAGAGCACAAAGGATGGGAAGCGGGAGGCTGCCCAGAATCACGCAGCCCCATCCTTTCAGGAACGCTGCTGCCTCCCGCCTCTGGTGTGTCATGTCCAGACATCCAGGAGACACCTGTGATGCGGGCATATGCAGGGCTTCTAAGTCCGTACACATTTTACATCAGTAATATCAACTGTTACTATCACTGGATTGTCGGGAAAGTCACGACGCATTTTTGCAGCGAAAAGCATAGAAAAAAATACATCATGACTTCTCCGACAACCCAATATTAGTACTGTTGTGAGTCCACCACTTGTTATCCAGCAGCCCTGCAGAAAGGCTCAATACCTGGCATTTCCCACAAGCTTTCCTACCGCGTGGACGCTGCTGCTCTGATGCCCCATTCTGAGTCGCACGGCTGACAAGACACTCAGCGCAACGCAGCAGCAAAATCTTGCTGCCGAATGGACACAAAAGTCTTGGATGGAGATGAGCGTGGGTTGGACAATAGATGACCGTATGGGAAACCCATACAGACGTCTCACCAGAGGTTGTGTAGATTGTTGAATAAATACTTCACAGCCCCCAAACATGGATGGTTCTTCACAGAGTGTTCTCTTTTGTTTTAGGGATCACTGTTCAATTGGGGTGGTGAACTCGGGCGACCTGTGAGCAGAAGCCTGATCAGCATGCAGAGGTTTCAGGGTTCTGCCCCGGAGATCACCGGCGTTGAGTGTTACTTAGCCTGTGTTTGGAAGGACCACAGCAGTGTACATGACTCCAGGAGGGTTCGATAGGTCCCTATAGAGACAGGTGCAGGCTGTGCTCTGCTCCAAGCTGTCTGTTCCTGTGACGCCAGGGCACCTTGGTCAAGCGTTTTGTCGCAGCTCAGCCAGTGAGATGCATTAGAGAGTTGACTCCTAAACGGGTGGAGATACTGCTTCCAGGGGAGGGTTACTACGTGGCCATTGCAGTGGGGCAGAGGGCAGTCACTGAGGTTTCCGGGAATGAGTAGAAACTAGCACCACCCTTCCTGTGATGAAGAGACCACCCGTGCAGGCAATGGTAATTATGTGCTAATATAGTGACGTAACATGTTACATGGGAAGCGTCACAGAAGACACCATTCTCGTAATTCCCTTTCTTGTCTCTGGACCTGCCCGTCTCAGACTGGGACGCCAGTGGGTCTCGCCCCATGTCAGAGATTAACCAAATGTGGGGGCCTGTCTTCGATTTCGAGGGTTAAAATGCTATAAATCGGGGTGGCTGATGGCAAGAGCAGAACTCGGTGGTCTCAGGGTTGGGAAGCTATAGGTCTGAGATCAAGATGTCAGCAGACAGGGCTGCTTCCTGTGAGGAAGGGCACGTCCCTGGCCTCTGCCCTGGTTTCTGGTCGTTTGGGGGCAGTCTTTGATGCCCCTCGCCTGTGGATGCGTGGCGCCCATTTCCGTCTCTATCTTCGTGTGTGCTTCTTCCCGTGCGCATGTCCGTGCCCGAACATCCCCTTATATAAGGATGGCAATCATGTCAGCTCAAAGCCCGCCCTGTGCTGGCCTCACCTGAACTAATTACATGTGCCATGACCCATCTCCAAATCATGTCACATCCTCAGGTACTTGGGATTGCGACTTCACCAGAGGAACTTTGGAGGGACACAGTTCCCCCACGACAGTGCCTGGCCGTGTCTCGTGACGGAGAGGCCAGGTGGCATGGTGCCCTGCAGGAAACAACAGGAGACTGACCAGCACATCCCGGATCTGGAAGCAACTGGGTCCTTAAACCAAGTACATTTGGAAGTTGTCGTTTTCTTTTTCTTTCTTTCTTTTTTAATGCCCCAAATTTCAGCTAGGCCATGTGAAAGTTGCAGTGTGCTCTCAAGGCTGAGCAGAGGTTAGTGCTCTGTGGTACAGAGTTTTCTGGAAACCACCCGTTACATAAAATTACACAGTTTAAATTCTCTGGTTGGAGTCGGGACCCCAAGTACTTAGTCAATTCTATACGGTCAGCAGCAGTGGACACTAAAGCCAATTCATTAAGGAGTAACTAAGGACGTGAACTCCAAGGCAAACGAATCAATGGGATGCAGTAAAACTAATTGATGGAGTGACTGTGAGCTTGTTCAACTTGATTGTCCTGCAGAGCGCGTGCAGTCGGACCCGGGAGCCCGCTGCGGCTGATAATGCTGGGAAGTCATACGTTTCATTAACTTGAAGAAGAAGCCGAGAAGTCACCTTCAGGCTGCATGCAAAGCCCTACTCACTGCTGGCTGCAAGAAAAGTGTGTTTCACGATATCTCTCATTTTCCTGCTGCTAATTCCTTCCTAGAGACATCATACGCTGGAAAGTATGCTGTGCTGGGTTTTCAACACATTAATATGGTAATTATATATAAATATAATGACATGTTATATTAGTAATATACTATACAGAGGGTGCCAAAAAATGTATACACATTTTAAGAAAGGAAAAAACGATTAAAATTGTAATGGTGAATATATACCAATAACAAAAGATGAACAGAAGTCATGTGTGACTTCTGCAATGACAAGAGGTGCTCAAAGTGGTTCCCATCCGCATCCAGACACTTCCGATGATGGCGAACTACTGCTTGGGCAACGTTGACCAAAGTGTCCACTTGTGTACATTTTTTTGGCACCCCCAGTATATTAATATTACAGGAAAACTACACCAATGACCAGTTTACATCAAGACAGACACCAAAAAAAGACAAGATTATTTTGAATTCAGATTTTTTAAAAAACGTATTTTCATTCAAATTCAAGTTAAGGTGAGGCATATATAAAAATTTCCATTGCACAATTTTATGGAAAGCCAGAAAATATCTTTCATAATTATTCCATTCATGTGGCCAGTGTCAGAAAGAAAATCTTCATATCTGGGAAGCTTTCCATGAAATATTTCCATTTTAAACAAATTTGTCTAAAGTTTTATGCTAGAAAATGCCACGTGATATTTAATTTTGTGATTCACATGCCAACAACTAGTAATACCCGTGGGCGATGAGGCAGAGAATGAACAGGAATGTTTTTTAGAACCGTTATCTATGTGTGGCTATTTAAATATGCATTACATTAAATAAAATTGGATATTCAGTTTCTCACTTGTAAAATCTCCATGTCAGGTACTTTGTAGCCACATGTGACAGTGGCAACTGGATTGGGTAGAACACACACAGGACATTTCCACCATCACACAATACTGAAATGGACAGCATTGGTCTCACAGACGTTATTCATGCACACTTATAACATCTCGCCACCATGAATTCTCAGACACAGACGCGCGTGCAGATACACACACGCACACACACACACATGCGCGCACACACACGTGCGCACGCACACACCTGGCTTGGCAAAGGTTGATATGGAAATACAGAGCCCTGAGCAAGAGTAAGAGTTTGCAGTCATGGAAAAAGAAATCTACAAACAAAATGCAAAGGAATTTTTTTCACTACGAGGCCTTAAATTTAGTGAATCCCAGGTGTGATGAATCTAATGTGATATTTACTCAAATTTGCAATTGTACAGAGCAAGTACATTTTTGTAATGGAGAATAAGAGAAACAAATGGGGGCAGTAGACCTCTGTTTTCGTAGTTCAGTACATCAGGAACACTAGTATGATCTGCTTCACCAGAACTTTATAATTCAAATATTCTCACGACAATATAAGGAAACACATTATATTAGAATTTTAAAAAAAACATGCACATAAATATTTAGAGCAACTTTATTCATAATTGCTAAAATTGAAAACAACCAAGATGTCCTCCAGTAGGTGATGGACAAATAAGCTGTGGTCCATCCAGACCATGGAGTGGTATTCAGCGCTAAAAAGAAAAAGGATGTATCGAGCCATGAATAGCATGGAGGAACTGTAAATACATGTGACTAAGTGAAAGACGCCAACCTGAGAGGCCTAGATGCTGTGTGATGCCAACTCTGACATCCTGGCAAAGACAAACTGTGGCGACAGTGAGAATACCAGTGGTTGCCTAAGTGTGCGTCGATGGATGAGTGGATAAAAAAACCTACGGTTTAGCTGCACCGAGGAACTCTAATCAGCCTTAAGCAGGAAGGAAATGCTGTCACAGGTGACAACATGGATGAGTGTGTTCTCTTACATTAGAGATGCCCATCACTGATACTCTGTTTATCCTGTTCAGGGTTCACTGACTCGATGTGCCCACACGCCCCCCCCCCCCAGCCTCACCCATTCCTGCTTCTGTCCTGCTGCACCCTCAGGAATAAGAACCCGAGGCCATTTGATATCATCCCACACATTTACTTAGTTGCATCTTGCTTTTCTCCCTCTGTTGCTCAGGTGAGGTCATGTGTATTCGTTTATCAAGGTCACCGCGTCTTCCCTCAGTTTCTCACGTTTGGCCATGGATCCTGTCTACCTAAATCACTTCAGTTCTTACTGTAACGGTCACTCCTAAACCTGCCTTTTCGTTCTATTCTGTTGTTTCCATGTCTTATTCGTAACATCTCTCTTTCCTGGTATTTCCAAAATATTCGTCTTTATTTCTTGGAACAGCGTCATGCTTGTTGCTTTGCAAGCTTGGTGTCAGGATTCCAACTTGTGGGTCATCTTGGAGTAGATATGGTGATTGTCTTTCCTCTGGGGAGCTGTTGAGGTTGTCCTGACATTTGTATGTCAAGTATTTTGGAACTAAACCCTGAACACTTTGAATACAGTCGTCCCCCCTTATCTGTGGGGAAAACGTTCCTAGACCTCCAGAGGCTGCCTGAAGCCACAGAGAGTACCAAAGCCTACACACACATACTATGTTTTTCTTATACACATACCCGTAGTCGTTTAACTTATAAATCACGCAATCTTATGCATAGCGGATTCTTATTTATCACAGACCTTAGCAACCTCAGCAGATGACTTTTTGCCTTAGTATGTCAATAAGTTTCATCTTTTCACTTGAAGGAAGCACTTCCCAGCTTCTCTCAGGCGTTTCCGATTTGCCAGCATCACTGCCATTGTGCTCTGGAGCCATTAAGTAAAGTAAGGGTCGCATGCACCCAAGCAGCGTGATGCTGTGACAGTTGATGTGATATCTGAGACAGCCACTAAGTGACAGGCGGGGAGCGTCTACCGCGTGGAGACACAGGGTGGACAAAGGGACGATTTGCGTCCTGAGCAGGAAGAGTGGGGACAGCACAAGGCTCAGAACAGTGCACAGTTTAAAACGTACAAATTGTTTATTTCTGGATTTTTCCATTTAATATTTGCAGACCATGGTTGGGCATGGGTAACTGACACCGTGGAAAGTGACGTCGCACACAAGCTGGGCTGCAGCCTTGCCCCGTGAGGCCCAGGTCCTGGGAAAATCTTCTGCATTAATGTGTTGTTGTTGCTTTGGTTGTAGCAGGCACCTAACATGTTTAGCTTTAGATCCCATGTTCCAAGCTGCCTTACAGGCCACGGCTCCGATCTCAGTTTGGTCTGCATAGATACCCACCCCCCCACCCCCCCAGGGCCAGCCTGGACACTAGGGGACAGCCCGCCTCCACCACAGGAAGCGTCACAGTCACCGAGCTCTGGGCGCACAATCATCAGCTCACAGCGGCCCCGTTTCCTGGTGCTCTGGCTGGAACATCGCTCTGTGGCACACTTCCCGTGGCTCTGTGTTCCTTGGAGGGACATGCGAGGGCCGGGAGCTCAAGGCTGCAGCTGCACCGACTGCCCCACCCGTGTCCCCAGAGCTTGCCAAGAAAGCCAGGGGGCGCTGGGGGCTGGAGCATGCAGGGCTCCCCTGCTGGCGGGGACACTGTGTGCCCTGCCTGAGGGCCAGGTGGCATGAGGGCCGGCGTTGGGGTGCAGTCCTTCCGTCCGTCCGCCTCAGGCAGCCCCGTCTGCCCGTGTGTTCTGCGCTGCATTCACTTTTTCCTTGGCTGCTTCCAGGTGCTTGGAGAGGATGTAGCCATCAAATATTTATCTCTTGAAATTGAAAATGGGCGTGTGCCCCTGCGTTCACCTGGAATTTAATTTTCAGGAGGTCCTCGGGACTCGGGGTGACCTACCCATGAACTGAAAACCTCAACTCCGCAGAGCGAGGCCAAAACCATCTCGTTCTCTCATTGTTCAGCCTCCGAGGCCAGGCATACAGTCATCACTCATGAATAAACAGCCTCCTGTCGAAGCGAAGGCCACTTTTTTCTTTATTTTTAAGGTCACAAACATCTTTTTTTTTTTTTTTGGATTGTATTTCGGCCTTCACTTCTCCATTTCTGGCTAAAGATGCTTTCAGTCTACAAAGTGACATCCCATGAATTCAGCGACAAGGATCGCATTATTCAGCCTCGGCCATGGTCGCGCTTGCTTTCCAATACCCTAAAACGTTAACGAGGCGTCCCGGGAAGAAGGCCGGTGAAATACCCGCACCGGCTGGGCCGCAGGAAGGGGCCTGGGCCCGGAGACAGACTCACTCACCAGGCCGTGCGGGGGCCTGTGGGGCCTGCACACCTGCTGGGCTCCCTGGAGGGGGCGCTCCGCGCCAGGCGCCCCCACGGCCTGGGTGCAGCGAGGAGCAGAGCTGGCTCCACCGCCCACGCCTGGGACGTGACAGCCGAGAGGCACAGCCCTGCAGAAGGTGCCTTTCAACCTGCGCCATCGGCGTTTGTACTTAAACACCCTGCGCTGTCCTCTCCCTTTTTATGCATGCCCCGGTGTCTAACATGTAAAACAGATATATATTTTTTTTCCCCGAAGAAGTTTTTAGAGACATTATTCAAAAGGCCCAACAAAGACACACCCTGACCCACCAGCAGGAGGCGACACCTCTCTGTCACTTGTCCTGGAGAGGTGGTTCTGCACAGGCTCCGCGCCAGTAGGGGTCGGGCCCCGCCAGACACACACCTGCAGAGGGCGACACACTGGCCCTCGTGTCACTTAGCAAGGCTGTCCTCTGTTACAAAACCGGCGTTGCGTGTTGCTGGCCAGGCCTCGGCTGGTGTGGCGACAGGCCTCCGAGGTTCTTGCTGGCCCCCCCGCCTGGACGTAGTTTTGGGGCTTGTTAATATTGACCAGCCTCTTCCTAACTCCAGCACTCCCTCCCGCAACCTGCTGTGTACTCGCCCGGCCAAACCAGCCCTCGCAGCCAAACGCCGCAAATAACCCCTGGTTTCTCTTCAGACATTTGCTGAAGGCGCCGCCGGCCATCCCAGGCTGACTCCGGTCGGCAGGGCTGACTCAGAAGCAGTGGTCAGCCAAGCCCGGGCCGGGTCAGCCATGCGCAAAGCCGTGGGTGGTCCCCAAGGCTCAGCTGCTGCTGCCTCATAGGTCACTGATTTTGCAGCTTGCTCAGGAGACAGACCTGCACAGAGAGCAAGCACTTACAGCTGGTAAGGGCCGCACAGCAGGACAGCGAGCGCCCTCTGAAAGCCAGGGGCGCTGTCAGTTGCCATAGGCAACCCCAGTATTGATCTGGACCCCAATATTTAGCTGAGCGCAAGTCCCGGATTCCGCTTTGGCTTGCAGGGCCTAGGAATGGTGACATTTTTTTGCATACCTCTGCTGCCTTTTTGTAGGTGAAGCCTTCAGTGACACAGTTAACCACCCCTTTCTGCGGCGGTCTCCGGGCCTCTGGGCGCTGCTACTTCACAGCTCATTCCGCGCTGCTGGGGCTTGGAGAGAGGTTCATTAGCACCGGACAGAATCAAAGACGTTTTTGACAGTTGACCATACATGCACTGGAATCCTAAAAGACTCCTCTTACTCTGGACTGTTTGGGGAGTTCTTTTGCCTGGAGTCACGTTTATGGAGCTACATGTGGCCGTGGTTCAGTTTCAAAGGGAGGCGTTAAATCAGAAAGCTAACCTTTTAAAAATATCTGATATGAGTTAGATACAAATATTTTACATGATCCTGCTATTTAAAACCTAAAATGCTTTCCAGCTGCTACAAGATTTAAACCCAAGACTTAACTGTTTCTAAACCTACCTTGTTCATTGTACTTGTACATTATTTTCTTAGCTAGGGACATGAAAATCGAGGGCCGTTGAGGCTTCCTCTTGCTTCGTCAAAAAATTAAATTGAAATGATTAAAATGGAAACTGAAACAGACACCAAATCATCGTGGCGCCCAGATTTTTTTTAATCTGCAGTAGAGTTCTCTGTCAGCTCAGTGCTATGCAAACACTTACGTGCTTGTTTATCAAGTAACCAGTCAATAACAGACTGACTCACTTCTCACTAATGCTCTGAGATGTTTCACTTGTTAAGCAAGAACATTACTGTCAGTACTTTTGGAATGAAACAGGACACACACGAACAAACAAAACGCGTGTCACATGTAGATTGTTAAACTTTTAGAATTAGACATCAAGGAATGACAAGGTCGTGGATGCTTTTGGTTGCCAAGCCATTACCTGTTTTCCATTTCTCCCATCTGAGTAGAACCGCACTTTGTTTAAAGCACCTCCTTCTTTCCAGTTCCAAAATTTGGGTGGTAAAATGAAAGGTTTAGTTTGTCCAGTTGGCCGTACTGGAAGGACTGATTTTCCTTGGCAGAGGAAGAAAACGTCCCTGTCGCCCGGTAGCTGTGAACCGAGAAGGAGAGTAGCCCAGCAGGCAGCGCTGAAGACAACAAGGGAGCTACACTTAGGGCAAAACCAACTCCTGGAAAACAGGAGACATTAGAAACAAACCGGATCCCTGCGCCCATCACTCAGCGACCTAGTCAAGCAAACTTGACAATCATGGGCCCCCATTTACATAAAACCTTCCATGGTCTTTGTGTTAATGGCATATGGAGTGAAACAAAGGCCGCCAGTACTGAACCCTAATTCTAGGTGTGGAAAACGCCGTCTCCGTGTTGGGAGAAAGTCATTATCATCCTATGGGTTACTGGCTCAGGAAGCAAAATTATGGAAGCCTGGGTGACATACGAGACCTGGGGTGGCGTTCTGTTTGGTGCCACCCAGGAGCCGTTAACTGGGGGCGGTTTAGATGTTACACCCCAGTTTCTTCATCAACAACACAGAGGGTAGGACAAAAAAAATCAGTGTTTGCAGACTGCAGTCACTCATTGAACAGGGACCTCCAGTTCCCCAGCAGCTGGGGGAGTGGCCTATTGTCCCCATGGCCACAGGATACCTTTGACGTGCTCCATTTTCAAGAAAAAAAACCCCAGTTGGAACTAACTGCTGGGTTTGTGTGACAACAATAACAGCAGCAGAACTACTGGATTCTGGGTCTTTTCTCCATCAGTGGGAGCCTGTTTAAGAAAGGGTAGTCTTGTTGGGTGAGGTAGGAAAGGCGGAATAAAAAGACTCGACAGCACACGTTATATTGGCAGTGCTGTTAGACAGGGTTTGAATTTCTCATGGGGCGACTCTGCTGCGGTCGTGCAGTAGACTTCTCCAGCCACGGGGTGCATGGCCTCGTGGTTACCTCGAAACACCAGCATCAACAGATACCCGTGCCGGCTCAGTGCTGGCCAACCACAACTGGGCATCCGTGATGGGTCTTGCAACCAGGGGCATGGAATAAATTCAGGGTTAACTTGATTTTTAAAAATTAACACAGTGTTTAAGAATGTCGGTATAATATGCCCCCAGATATTCAGACTGTTAGCTAAAGAACCCATCAGCACCTTATGTGCTATTATATTTTTTTGTGTGTATTCTGGTCAGCTCAATCATGAAGCTACCTGCTGGGAAACCCGCACGAGTCCCCAAATCACCCCCCCATTCCCTCAGCCATCGCGAGTTGCTCACCGTGCCTCAGAGAGCAGCATGCGTACAAGTGCTGCGTGAACGCGTGAGTTAAGCAGCGTATTTTAAGCTCGCTAGTCCACTCTGCACCTCACGTATTCAGTTCTTCACCTCCACAGTGTCTGTCTGGTGCTTTGGCTGTAGTTTCAGACTCTTTGGGAAATGACTCCTTTTCTCTGTTGATTTTATTCCTCAGCTCGTGGAACTGCTTTCCTGGGTCGTCTGTTATCTCGTTGAGTTTTTTTTTCAGAACTGCAGCCTTGAATTCTTCATTTGAATAACAGCCTTCCACGTCTTTAACTTTATTTTGTGGAGAGTTTTCATCTTCTTTCTGAATTCCCTTGTTACCTTGGTTACTCACTGTGCTTGTGGATTATTTCTCTGCCTAGGCATTTGTGGGAATGATTTTTTTTTAAGTGTTTGGCCCTTAACTGTTTAGCGGGTTGCTAAGTGGAGGTCTTTCTTTTGCTTTCCAGGAGGTTCTGCTGAAGCACACGTTTTTGGTTCCCTTACCTGTTGCACTAGGGCTTCTGGGATCTCTGTGGGACCATGTCGCCTCGGTCATGGAAAACGCCCCATATTCCCCAAGGAGGTGGGCGTCCCCTTTATGACCCGGTGTCCTGGGCCTCAGGGCTCCACCCCCTGGTGGGACGTGGCAGGCTATGGGTCTCTTGGCCTCTGTATTCCTGGTGCCACCTTCCTGTGGTCAGAAGGCAGCAGCTGCACCCTCTGTCTGAAGTATCTCCACCTGGCTGCCCCGCCGCGAGCGGGGGAGAGGTGAGGCCAGCGGGTCTGCACGTCTGCAGCTCTCTTCCTTCCAGTGGGTTTCAACGCCATGAGTACACACCAGTTAGGCAGGAACGTCGCATCTGCCCTTTTGCTCTGCCCAGTGAGGATGTGACTGCCAGGCAGGCCATCGGGGGATGGGGAAAGGCAAGTTCCCTCATCCACAGCTTCCTTTGTCTGCTGATGGTGGGCCGTGGGACGCTGCCACCCTTTGCACGGACGGCGTCTCTGCTCCTGGCCCTGGGTTCAGCCTGAATGTGGACCGGCCGCCAGGCCCGATGGCTGACCCTGCCCTTCAGGTGTGAGCAGTGGGGCTGACCCCCACCCATCAGCGCGGCTGTGTCTGCCAGGCTGCCGTGAGCACTGGCTGTGTCTGCAGCTCCCCGATGTGCCCTCCCCCCACACGATCACCTTCACACGTCTCACGGGGCAGGTCCCTAAGGCGTGGGAGTGCGTCGAGCAGGGAGTCCTTATTGAATTGTAGCTGTCTGACTTGTTGTGACTTCAAGGGGCAGGACCTGGAGGCCGTGTCATGTCCTCATGCAGCTGCTGTCACCCTGGAATATTTCAAATGGCCAAGCATTCGC
The DNA here is from genome assembly GCA_031876335.1 of Hipposideros larvatus. Lineage (NCBI taxonomy): Eukaryota > Metazoa > Chordata > Mammalia > Chiroptera > Hipposideridae > Hipposideros > Hipposideros larvatus. Next base: position 147,485,126 of record CM063105.1, read on the forward strand.
CAACGCTTTCCATTTCTTTTTCCTGCTTTGTGGTACTCAGACGTCTGTGTGCAAATCTCTGTGTACAGGCTGTCACCCCCAAAGCCATAGGTCACGTAGATTTTCATGGGTGACATGGAAGGATATTCAAGGGCAGTTTCTACAACCTGGATTCCAAACCATATGTGTTCGTTTTGGATGTGGCTAATGTTATAACCTTGATAAAAAGATTGATGTGTTTAATTATCAATTTTCTCTGTAAACTGAAAATAATAAAACAAATTTCAGCAGGCTTTCCGTGAGGTGTTTCGCGAATGGCAAGCGCTGTGCACCTGCTTCCTTCATGAAGACTGACTTGTTCTGTGCTGTAAAGCCCTTAAATATTACATGAGGTTCACTTGGTCATCTTAAATTATTTCTAGCTGACTTCTCTTTACCTTAAATCTTCTGTTTCTTTAGATTAACAATAAGATTTATGTTGGAATTTAATTACGACTGCTAAAAACTTCATTGCCGATGGTGTTAAAGGAACCTCGGGGCACTTTTTCCTGCTAATGAACTTCGACAACCTATGGAAGGTAACAATGTTAGAGAAATATCTCTGTCACACTAATAAATCCACCGCCATGGCGCCATCTGGACTCTACTCCAGAAAAGTCCTCTCACAAAAAATTTCCATCGCGGCCCCAACCTGGAAAATGTCACGACGTCTTCCCATTTAGGGCTGAACATATGTTGTATTTCTTCTCTCCTGTGTCTCCTGACAGTTCCATAAATCTAAACTTAACCAAATTTACAATTTGCTCACAACACATGACAAATAAATTTTACCTTCTCATGTGGCAGATAGTTTTTTCTTGTTCTCTTCATCACCCCTCCAGTTTTTGAGGTAGAGAGTTTGATTTGTACATACCCGATAACGATTCAAGACCCTTTTTCTCTAGGTCCTACTGATGTCAGAGAACTTTAGAGTTGGATTTAGTTTTGATTTCCATCTGTCCAAATGTCTCATCAGTGAACTCAGCCCTACCTGCATATGAGAATCACCTGAGGAGATTTTACAAAAAAATTGAAGTCCCTGGTCCACTCTTGGAGATTTCTTTAGTTAATTAGGCTGGGTTCGGCTTTCTGGGGAAGGGATCCATATGTGAGTAGGCTGAAACCCCTCCTCACTATTTAATAATAATATGAATATACAGCAAATACTGAGAACTTGGCCAAATCAACAAAATGTGGTCACCTGTTCCTCACTCGTCCACAGTTACTGGGAAGAGAGGTTACCAAGTGGTGCTCTGAACCACACGGTAATTGAAATGTTCCTCTAAGATCTCCGGCCTTTCTTGCCTCTGTAAGACAAATGGAGCCTTGAATGCCTGTCTTTCTTATGGAACGGAGTGCTTTTCATGTGCTAGCACTTTGGTGGTCACCATGAATCCCTTGCCTTGGTGACGTTTCTGTGGCCATTCTTCCTACGTAGAAACCAAGGTTCTAAGGCCTTTAGAAGCTTCTCAGACGCTGTGCAAGACACGACGGGTGGTGCTGACATCAAGCCTAGAGTGGCTGGCTCTTCACCGGAGCCTCCCCTCGCCGTGTGGCCTTCCATGCGGACGCTTCTAGAATATCAGTCATACTAGCTTCTCAAAACGAAATGGTTAAATGACTGAAGACATCAACACTAAAAAAAATGGTAGAAGAAGGATGCTTTGATGGTGCTCACCACTGTATGCGTTTACATATGTTTCTGGTTGAGTTTTTTAGGCGCAGGTAATTGATCCCATGTGCACATATTCTTCCTCTGAGTGAATATTGGATGCGAATTCCATGGGAAGTTCTGGGAAAGTAGGGAAAGGGTAATTGAAGATGCATATAGTAAGTCAGAGAGCACTGCGGTGACAGATGAGTGTCCCACGTACCACACAGGTTACATGAGAGTAGTGTATCTGTAATTACTGCTAATAAGGTTTGTGATAACATCGGTGACTGGTGTTCCAGCTAGTGCAACAGCAGTGTTATTTATTGAAGATCTATGTTAGATGGGTCAGGTGCCAGGGAGCCCAATTTCATCCAGCCCTCGATGCCAATCCTGTGAGATTTTAAGTCCTCATTATCACTTACTCCAGTTGTTCCTTTTTCAACAGCTCACGTGTCTTTCCTTTCCGTAAATATAGTTGACCCAAGCGTGTTTGGTAGATGTTGGAAGAGCATGGTTTCCTATAACACGGCCACACAGCAGCGCTGTTAAAATGGATGGTTCATCACCCAGGAGCACGTAGTCACTTCAGCTCAATTCATCTTCTGCTGTTTTGCAGACCAAGGCTGGGATTACACCTACAAGCAGTGACCAGGAGCCATCCTCTTCCTTAGAAGGAGCTTTCCTCCCTTGAGGGAGCATGTCTTCTGGGGCCGGTTGAGTTCTAAGCCTGTGTCTGTCCTCTCCTTTCTGCTGCTGTAACTTAGCCCTTTTGTTCCTCATCAACCCAACTTGAGACCCCTCACTCTTTCCACGCTACAGGAGAAGACTGTGAACCTGTTAAATAATGGAGTGGCCTGTCCAGCGTCTCCCACAGAAGTGCATGGCTAGCATAAGAGTCCACAATGTCCCAGCTCAGCCCACTTTCCCCTGAACTCGCTCAGCCTTTAAGCAGAGGGAGACAACACACTAGGACCGTGGCCAGGTGCTTGGCCATGTGTGTTGTCTGCAGTTTTCATCAGCGATTTGCATTCCAGGTTGTTGAGCTCCTAAGGCCATGTCCTTTGTGCTAAGGCACATCTTATTCCTTTGATAAAACAAGCAGAGTGCCTAAAGATGGTGTGTGTGTGTGTGTGTTGTGTGTGTGCATGCACGCACATGTAAATAGTGATGGCAGTGTTGACATCGTGTGGGACAGCATGCTGGAATGGCCAATTCACATCTGGATTTCAGTCTGGCAGTTGGGAGTGGGGTTCTCGCCTTCTCCATCTTCTGTCCAGTGACATATTCATCCACAGCCATGATATCATTTATCACCTCTGTGTTGGTGACAACTCCAGAGTTATGTCCAACAGATCTTTCTTCTGAACCTGTGATTATAAATTCAGCAACCAATTGGAACCATCATTTTCTTATTTCACAAGAGACCTAAACCTCCTACGTCTTCAGCTGAGTTCACCACCTCCATGTTCGTTAGCCCTTCGAATTTCATGTTCCCTATTTTAATTAAATAGCAAGCTGTCCAGCCAGCCTTCAAGCCAGCATTTGGCTGTGACCAGAGAATTTATCTCCTCCTATTTCCTCATCTCTTCCTAAGACCTGTCAATGATGCCTATATAATCTCTTTGCAGCCTATCCATATTTTTCCTTTATCATTTCCACAGAATTTTTTTATCCCTTCTAACTGATTTCTCTCCTTCTCTGCTCATCTTCAAATATGTTCTCCATCGTGCAACCAGAATGAACTCCCTAAAGCTGAAGCCTCTTCATATCGTTTTCTGATGAAAACTCTGTAGTGGGGTCCCCTTGATCCCCAGGATAAAGTCCAAACTTCTTAGCTCAGTTTGCAAAAACAGAGAGCCTTATCTGATGACTCCATGGCAGGTGAAGACTGGGCAACACCAGAAAGAATGTCCAGGGAAGGGAGGGGTTTGGGGGAGGAGGAGAGAGCATCCTTACCTGATCAAGGCAGATGCACAGGTTGATGAGTGAAAGGTGTGGTGACAGGGCTTAAGGGAGTATGATGAAAGTAGAAAGCTGCTGATGAGAACAGCTGGTGTCCTCTCGGCTTGCTCTGGATGGGCATCCGTGACTGTCCTTCCCGTGAGTTGACTGTGTGGAGAGAGGGCAGCCAATCAGCGTACAGACACACCTGCGCCAGACCCTCCTAAAACACTGACACCTAAAGAACCACAGGAGACTTTCTACGGAAATAAACCGTTCAGGTGGGACAAAGAGGGGCCACACTGCCACCCAGCCACCTGCATCTATCAGGAGGCAAGTGCAGAACTTTCTAAACACAGGGGACTGAAAACCAAGGAGAGGCGTCTGTGGGCCTCGCTGGGCGCTGCCTGATTTGGAGCCGCGCTGTGCGATTTCTCAGCTAATTACACTCCACTCTCAGGGGAGCTCTTGAGACATGGAAAGCATATCCTGCCTAGTTCAGAGTAATAGATATTCCCAGAGGCGTGTCATGTGAAAAAAAACTCGAGTGCAAGATATTCAGAGTTAAAGAACATGCGTTATGTGGGGCAAGGATATTCAGCAGAGAGGTGTCCTGTGTCTCTCTCAACAGTGGGATTCATGGAAGCAAACAGATTGATTTGCAACCTGGTAAACAAAGTGAAATAATCAGCTGTTGTCCCTAACTTGCTTAAGTAACATCTACCTGCGTTTTGCCAAATAGTTAATGAAAGCAATTGTCTCTTTACAAAAATAGTCGCGCTAATTCATGCAAGAGAATGAGACAAATAGAAACTCACTACAGATTTTGGAACCTCTTACGATCTAAACAGAAGGAAATGCATGCCTCTGTACCTCCCAATGGAAATATTCTTGCTGACACAAACTCTAATCTGATCGAGCCTCTGATCTAGATCAATTAGTGATTCACAATAAAATAAAAGACAGAAAGAAGGATGTTATAAGGGCATCATGCACGTACAGTCAGACTGTGGGACATCACCTTGTTTCTTTAACAAGTAAATTGTAACGGGGAGAAAGGGTCAGAGCAGGAGACGGTGATTATAACAGAGAGACACAAGCCCCTTGCAAAGCATGGAACATTGCTGGGTCCTGTTTCAAACAGAGAAACTATTAATAATGCAGGAATAATTTGTGAGATAATATAGGAAATTAAACACTAATTAGATATGTGTGGTCTTTGATGTGATGTGTAATATTTTATGTGTGCTAAAGGAATTGTAGATTTATTTTTAAATAGCTTCTATAGATCAGAGAGAATTCCAAAATATTTACATACGAGTAATGAATGCTACTTTTATCTCAACTTGTATTGACTTTAAAATAATCTGAAGGGAGAGGGAAAAAATAGAAGAGGGGGGGAATAATAATGAACTAAGATTAGCCATTAGTTGAAAATTATTGAAGCTGGGTTATTGGTATACAGGAATTCATTCTATAAATCTTTGCTTTGTGGTTCTTTCCTCCATATATAACGATATGTAAATTTTATGTAAAATATATTTCTGTAATATATATTTAAATTTTATATTAAAACTATATATTACATATAATTATATATACACAAGCATATAATTATGTATAAATTATATATAATATGTATATATTTATAAAATACATATAAATTGTATGTTAAAATTATATATAAATTTCACATGTAATTACATATTTGTATATGTAATTGTGTAAAATAATGCACAATATGGACATATTATATTACACCTTTCAGATTATAATATATACATATATAAATATACCGGGGGTGCCAAAGAATGTATACACATGACTTGTATTCATCTTTTGTAATTGGTATATATTATTATAATTTTAATAGGTTTTTCCTTTCTTAAAATGTGTATACATGTTTTGGCACCCTCTGTCTGTAAAATTTGTACATATTTATGTAGAGATAATGTATATAATATAATTTATAACTGAAAAGGTGTAACTCAAATGAATGCAATTTGAAACACAGTGCTTTCCCCACACAGACAAGTTATTTTGCAGAAGCCTTGAAATCTTATACTTAAATGCAATAAAGTTGAAAATGTGTATTTCATCACCTTATACCAAGAAAAGAAATATACACGTCCAATAATACCTAAACCTTGGAACTACATTCTTGTATTTAAATTTTAATTCTGGGAAACAGAACTATAAGAAAACACACAAGTTGGCTAACTGTTTTATACAGTTGTCCCCCCTTATTGCTGGGGGTACGTTCCAAGACCCCCAGTGGATACGCGAAACCGTGGTTACTGTGGAACCGTACACATACTATGTTTTTTCCTATACATACACACCTATGATAAACTTATAAATTAGGCATAGTAGGAGATTAACAATAAGCAACAATAAAATAAAATTTTAACAATATACTGTAATAAAAGTTATGTGAATGTGGTTTCTTTCTCTCCTCCCCTTCCCCTCTGACCACCGATCTGATAACCCAGATGGTCATTAAGTGACTAACTGGTGGGGAGCGTATGCAGGATGGGGACACGGGACAGAGGGAGGAGTCACATCCTGGGTGGGACAGAGTGGATGGTGTGAGATTTCATCACGCTGCTCAGAAGAGCCGGCAATTGAAAGCTCATGAGTTATTTATTTCCGGAACTTCCCACTTAATGTGTTTGGACCACAGTTGATGGCAGGTAACTGAAGCTGTGGAAAGCAAAACCGTGCCTAAGGGGGAGTAATGTCTTACAGAAAGTGGGTGATGGAAGAATTTTAAGTATCTAAGGTGGGTGAGGACACGGGATGGACCATGCAGAGCCGTGGATCTCAGGTTTCTAGCCTCCAGAAGTGTGAGAAGATACATTTCTGGTGTTTGAGTCTCTGCAGTTCTGGCATTTTGGTACAACAGTTCTAGCAAACGAATACAGACTGTATTCAGCGACTCATGAGGAGGCCACATGACTGGGTCTCATGGCTTGGACTTTGGTTTGTGGAGATATATATATATATATATATATATATATATATATATATATATATAGTAATATCTTGGTTTGCAAGCATAATTCATTCCGGAAACTAACTACTCGTATTGCAAGGCATCGCTCATTTACCAAGTTAAAATGTATTAGAAATGTTTGCTCATCTTGCGGAACATTTGCAAACCAAGTTACTCGCAATCCAAGATTTTACTCTGTGTGTGTGTGTGTGTGTGTGTGTGTGTGTGTGTGTGTGTGGAATGCAAGCGTGGTCACACCTGCCTGAGGTCATCCTTGTTCTCACAAATGTACCCCTGAATTTCAGGGTTCAGTGCACCCTCAGGAGGTGAGGAACCTGGAGGCCAAGGGGAGCTGAGAAAGGAGTGGCTTCTGACTTATGAGAACGGAGGTGGTGGTGGGACCGTGGCGACCCCCAGGGCCCAGCACGAGCACACGAGTGGGTGCGGTACCACTCACAGGCTGCCACGGGGTCTTCCATGCTGCGACCAGCACACGGCAAGACCCCATTCTAGATACGGTCACAGTCACAGGTCTGTGCAGCCCAACTGTGGCCAACCCCAGATTGTGGGGTTCCAGGTTAATGCACAACTAGAGTCTTAAAGGAGATGACACAGTAACCAAGGCAACCAGACCAAAACCCATAGACGGGGAAGGGGACGTGGTCCAGTTTGCAGAGCTGGCTGGAGGATGAAGACTGTGTCGTGGCCCAGGCAAGGGCTGGATGAGAAAAAACCCTCGTCACAGCTGGGCAAGCTGTGATTTTAAATTATCAGAAGGCTGAAACAGTCCAAATCTGCAAGAAAATGGCGTCAGAAATTAGAGCGTAACTCAGTAATGCATTCGGTTTGAGTGGGAAAGGCACCTCTGTCGTTCCACGGAACTCAGTTTCATGTGCGTCAGTGCTCCCAAGCATTGTCTCTTAGTTTCTCTTCTGATGAAAAATGGTATTTTGTGTGCTTTCTTCTTGACCTTCCATTTTTTTGTGTGTGTGTATGTATCTTTTTACATTTTTAAATGTTTTTCAATGACAGTGGACACTCAGTATTTTCCTATACACATTGTTTGAGATTTTTTTTTAATTTCAAGAGAATTAAGGATTTGGGAAAAGACAAGACCCAACCCCCTTTGCACAAAAAAATTTGAAATTACTGAGAATGTGTCTGATGCTTTAAATAATCTTGTTAATAACTGTTGAAAAATAAAAGGTCGGTTTTTGCTATATTACTGTTATTACTGTGAGATATGGATTTCTCCTTTCATTCTTTCCTTTGATATCCCTGTAGAATAAGCAACTAAACATGATAGAAAGCAAAACCATCCACATGCAATATTATTTTATGTTCTAACTCTCTTTTAATTAAAATTTGTTGGGGTGACAATGGTTAGTAAAGTTACATAGCTTTCAGGTTTACAGTTCTGTAATACATCATCTATACATCACATTGTGTGTTCACCACCCAGAGTCAGTTTTCCTTCCATCACCACATATTTAATCCCCTTTACCCTCATCTACCACCCCCCCCTTACCCTCTGGTCACTCCTAAACTATTGTCTGTGTCTATGATTTTTTTCTTCTTCATTTGTTTGTCTTGTTCCTTTGTTGCTTTCAGTTTTATATCCCACATATCAGTGAAATCTTGTGGTTCTCGACTTCTTCTGTCTGATTTATTTCACTCAGCATAATAATCTCAAGATCCATCTATGTTGTCACAAGTGGCTTTATTTCATCTTTTCTTATGGCAGAATAGTATTCCATTTGTGTATATATATCACCACTTCTTTATCCAATCATCAATCGAAGGACACTTTGGTTGTGTCCATGTCTTGGCCACCATAAATAAAGCTGCAGTGAACATCGGAGTACATATATCTTTACAGATAAATGTTTTCAGATTTTTTGGTTAGATGCCCAGGAGAGGGATTGCTGGGTCATATGGTAATTCTATTTTTAATTTTTTGAGGAATCTGCATGCTACCTTTCATAGCGGCTGCACCAATATGCCTTCCCACCAACAGTGTATGAAGGTTCCTTTTTCTCAACAGCCTCTCCAACACTAGTTATAATTTGTCTTGTGGATGACAGCCATTCTAACTGGTGTGAGGTGATACCTCATTGTGGTTTTTATTTGCATTTCTCTGATGATGAGTGATGTTGAGCATTTTTTCATATGTCTGTTGGCCATCTGTATGTCCTCTTTGGAGAAATGTCTATTCAGGTCCTCTGTCCACTTTTAAATTGGATTGTTTGTTTTCTTGGTGTTGAGTTGTATGAGTTCCTTGTAAATTTCGGATAGTAGCCCCTTATTGAAGGCATGGTTTGCAAGTATCTTCTCCCATTTGGTTGGTTGCCTATTTGTTTTGTCAATGGTTTCTTTTGATGTGCAGAAGCTTTTCAGTTTGATATAGTCCCATTTGTTTTTTTTAGCTTTTATTTCCCTTGCCTTTTAGGTCAAACTTATAAAATCCTCTTTGAACCCAAGGTCCATATGTTCCAGTGTTTTAAAGAATTAATTTTACGTATTGATTCCATGAAGGTCCACTGATCATTCCAAGGTGCAAACATGCCCTGTGTACGCTAACCTTCCTAGCTACTGTTTCCTTTTCATCTCATGATTAAGCAAAATGGTACCTGGTGAACTTTAAATACCTACATCCGTTTTGTTCCCGTACTGTGAACTGTGGTGAGCCCACTTAAGTGGACAAGCTAGTTTGCTATTTTGAGGTATTCTGCACATTTCACCCTGCCTGCTCTGCCTGACAGAGTTATTATAGCTTGTAGTTCTAAGCAGCCGACCATGTCCCCACAGCCACTGCTGGTTGCAAGGATCTGCCTCTGCTAATTGGCAAGCTGGCGTGGGAATAGCAGCTGCTCCAGTTTTCTGGAATTTAAGGGTCTGCAGAGGCATCTCATTTGGAACATGTGCCTGGCTGTGGGGGGGACATCTGGTAATGTCGGGTCCCCACTGAACAGAGCTGCCATTTCCTTACAGCGTTTAAAACTCCACACTGAAAGGAAAGGCAGCTGCTTCTGCACCCAGGAGTTTACTATTAAGTTTTCAATGCCCCGACCACAGCTGGGCTGGCAGGGAGCAGGTGCCCCAGGCTGAATGCAGGAGGCCACGTGTGCACAGACGGAGCTCCGAGCCCCGCGTGCTGTAATGACCCTGCGTTTCGTAACCTGCTCTTCAGATGAACCCCACTCTAGCAGGGTCGGAAGGAAATAGCTACAGGCAGGAACGAGGGTGGAGACCAAGGTACAGGGCTGGTTTACAGCAGTCGGGGTGCAGACGCCTCACTTCCACGTAGGCACCGTGCCAGCTGCATAGGGGTGAAGCACCCAGGACTAACTGACTCTTCCAACACCTTGATTCCGGACTCCTGGTCTCCAGAACTGTGAGAGGACACGTTCTCTTGTTTTGAGTCACAGAGTTATGTATTTCGTTACAGCAGCCATGGGAAACTCATACGGCAACCATTTCAAAGAGCCCTCAATGTGTGTGGACTCTCCCTTCGCACAGTCGATTGCGTGTCTCCCCTCATCACCTCCCAATTAAATCTAAGTCACCACGCTAGCTCCCCGCTGTCACCTTTCCACTTTTCCGCAGGGCCCTGTGCCACAGCTCTTTCCTGAAGCATTACGTTCCAACCCTCCCAAGTTATTACGTCTCCAGCGGCCCCACCACGTGCTCCACTGAACAAAGTCAAAATCTTGACACTTGTCTTTCAAGCCCATTTTGATGCCCTCTCTTTTATATCGTTGGGCTTTAGAAAGTTTGAAACTTTTTTTTGGCATTTTCTATGGTAAAACATAACTTTTAAAAAGCCAAAAATCCGACTCATGCAAATATAGGAAGGGCACATGTGCAGGAGATCATTGGATTCTGAAAATTAATGGAGGGATCTCGGATGGTAAATACAGAGCCCAGAGCGTTTAGGGAACTGGTGTTTATATAGTCCATAAGGAAAAGCTCTTAAAAAGAGAAGAGTTAGAATATAATTATTAGGTAGATACAGAAAACCTACATGTGGAGGTTTGCTTTTCTCTAAGACAGAAATCCACACATTAGCATGAAACGGCAGTGTCCGGGATGAAATCTAACAGAAAACAGGAAAGTCCAACAGAGGAAAAGTCTCAAGGCTTTAAAAGATAATCCTTCATTGGGTCTGACTGTTTGTTTTCTTAGGAGCAAAAGTCCAGTGAAGGCACACATTTCTAGGGCCCCTTGTTACGTTTTGTTTTGTGTCCACGTGACTCAGGGACAGATGCCAACCTCATTGTGCAGCACTATTCTGGGCATGACTGAGGGTGTTTCCAGGTGAGATGAGCATTTGAGTTGGGACCACCTAAAGCAGGTGGCCCTCCCCAGCATGGGGCGGGGTCTCATCTTAAGAGCCTGTGCACAGCCCGGGGGACAGACAGACAAAACCGGCTGTGCTAATGGCTCAGAGCCAACTCTAGACCTGCTGAAAGTGACAGCAGCACAGCTGACCTGGAAAGACCCCAGGGGTTGTCTGAATTTTCCCTCGCTGTACACATTTGACCTGGTGGCCTGGTTGAGGACAAAGGCTGGAAGACATGTCCTGAGGGGCCCGAGAGAAAACGAGTGTGACTAGCCGGGTGCACAATTGTGAGTGAGCTGATACAGCTGGCCGCGTGCCAGCACAGGTAGGCGTCCCCAAGGTCTTCTCAGCTCAATGGAGGAAGGAGAAGCAAAAGTGGGTGCTCCCGAGCTATCAGGCAGCTTTTTGACTTAGCTCCGTCAGAATAACTTAGAACTGTATTAAATAAGCGGATGGCGTATGCATGGCAGCACCAGCTGCTGCGTTCCTCCATGGGTTTGTCATAATCCGTGCAGGTGACACAGTGGTTTTTGGAGGGGCAGGTTGGTTACTTCACATTAACTATACATTATAATAACTGTTGGCTTGCTGAGGAATTTACTGAAAAAAGGTCGAAATATCTCCATGTATCTATTTCTGTCAGTCATAGACTAATTTGTGTCCCCCCAAATTCATATGTTGAAGTCCTAACCCCCAAGGTATATGCACATATGTTAATACATGCATATATAACTATAGGCATAAGGGTATTTATATAAATATATTCATATATATGCATATGTGTATGCACTTAGATATACACATATACTTACATATGCACATATGCATAAAAACATATAAATCTATTCACATGCATATGTTTATATGTGTATGTTATATATACATAAAGGTTATTTTAGCGAAAATATTCCTATTCTATTTTAAACGTAATAATTGGATTTTTCGATGGAAAATAGAAGCATGTGAAAATGTATGTACTTTATATACACATAAAGGCATATGCATGTGTACATACAGGAATATGAGTTTTTCCTTTCATGCTGTTTAGGTGGACGTTGGACTAGAGCAGCGGTTCTCAACCTGTGGGTCGCGACCCCTTTGGGGGTCGAATGACCCTCTCACAGGGGTCGCCTAAGACCATCGGAAAACAAAAAGATACTTACATTACGATTCATAACAGTAGCAAAATTACAGTTATAGAGTAGCAACGAAAATAATTTTATGGTTGGGGGTCACCACAACATGAGGAACTGTATTAAGGGGTCGCAGCATTAGGAAGGTTGAGAACTGCTGGACTAGAGGATAGAGGGTGCCGAGATAGAGTGCACAGGGTGTCGACGACCCAGGAGACAGAGAGAAGGGGGTGTAACGGAGGGCAAGAGAAGACAGAGAAAAATCCTTGGAACAAACAAAGCACACGACACAGACTACGACACAGACTACGACACAGACTGAGGGAGCCACGTACATACATTTGAGTCAGCTCTACAGGGCTGATGTCCTCAGCAAAGCACGCTGAATAATGAATAAAAAGAGTTAGGCGAAAATAAAAATATACGACATCACCAACAGACAACTCATAGCACCTCTGTGCCGTGACAAGAATAAATCAATAGATGCAGAAATGGTGTTTACCCTCCCAGCTAGTAAGAAGCACTCTTTGGTAACGAGACACACATTGTATGATACAACTATTGTGTTTCTTCAAAGACAGCACTGAACGATGAAAAGGCAGGTGTGTACCACATATATGCAAAAACGTCGGCAGTGTTATTCCTGTGATAATGTTTAAGATACATTGGCGTTAGAACCAAGGGCCTATCCTTTGTTACGCTAATTCCCCTTCCTGGACTCCCATGGAATGTCACAATTACAGAGTAAGGTGTGTGTGCAGACATAGAGAGTGTAGCTGGGGAGACATCGCAGACAGCAGGACTGTCCATGTGATGTGACCACCACAGGGGCTCTCATTAGGGAACCCATCAGACACCCAGGAATCGGTGACAGGCAAGCGATGCCATCGGGGAAGAGCCCCGATATTATCTTGAATGACACAAACGACACACACACATATGCACATGTGTCTTGCTGTCATTTTCATAAAGATACCCAAACACAAATAAATGCTAAAAGGCATCAGCCAAAAGATGTACTACCCAGTTTTATTGTATCTCCCTCTGTCATGTCTTCTAATTCCTTACTCCGTATTTAGTACCAGAAAGTCACAAGGAGAACCATGTGTTATACTGAAGTAGATAATGCTGTAGAGGAAACATTTACACTTTTCATAGACCTCCAAAAGGAAAAGATTCAATGTCATCTAAGATGTTTGCAGTCTGATTTTTGGAGGAAAACAGTAAATCATTAAACACCACTGGGTCTTCTTTCCTATATTTGAAGGCACTTTGTAATAATGTAATCTTGTAAAAGGACACTTAGGAAAGACAAATTTGGAGTCCTGCAAAGACTGCACAGGTCCACTCAAATGGGTGAGAACCCCTTTCATTCCTCACCAGAGATAAAGCTATTGACAGGAGAGATTGATACAACTCAGAAAATTATCTGATGTTAAAAAATAAGTTACATAGTCTGGAGTTTCCCACATGGAAAAGAAATGATTAGAAGTTGAATCCATTTTGTAAAATTATAAACCAAAAATATTGAGTGCACATAATAGAACACAAATAATATGATTACATTGCTTTATTTTAGGTAGTAATCAGGAAAGGACATTTGAATTTACAGTCAATGCAAACTTTTATTTTCTTTATCATGTTTTCTGAAGTGTTCATGCATCGTGGAACTTTACTTATGGAACTGAATACATTTAATTTGAAGCAAGAAATATTAGACAATGTATACGTACATGTATATCTATATGTATTATCATGAACATAAAATACTAGATTTGCTCATTGAAATAGCATAACTTTGTGTGCAATACTCTACAAACTTTTAATTTAAGCATTGTTGGGTTCTTTTGAGACATTACAATACGTGTGTAGTTGACGTCATGTGATATTATTTTGCGTTCCTGAATTGCTAATAATTTTGGACCTCTTTTTATGTGCTAGTTGCCATACATATACAGCTTCTTCTCTGATGTGTATGTTGAAATCTTTTATCTATGTATTATTAATTGTGTGGTTTGTTCTTTTTTACTGAGTATTGAGGGTTCTCATGCATTCGGAATTCAAGTCCTGTATCAGGTATGTGTTTTGGAAATATCACCTCCCAGTCTATGGCTCATTTATTTTATTTTTATTGTCATAACAATTTTTTTCTTTTGTATCCCATACCGTTTTGGTTATGTTAGGAAATAGCTGTTTTATAAATCCCTACTTTAAAGAGTTAATTGTATGAAGTGGCTGTGAGAGCTTGATAAGCTGACAAATGTCTCAAGAGAGTAGGTAGCAAAGAGTGGACAGCAAACGTAAATCCGTTAGTTTCTTGCACATGTGCTACAGACCACTTCCTGGTGATGGGAGTGGGACGGTTCTCAGCTGCAGAGCGTGTGGGAAGGAGATGCCTGTCTGGCTAAGGTAGCTCATGACAGACACCATGATTCGTAATAGTGAGTGAGCTCAGTCTAATTATGGGTCTGTAAAGTCATTTTTGCAAGGATTCATTATTACTACTCCTACCCCAGTGGTACCTAAGAGGGTCTCCCTGTTATCGCTACACATGGCTGTAGATATTGACAAATTACATGCATCACACACACACATGTGTACACATGCAGACATATACACACTCACATACCCACAGGTGTTAGTGTGTTTGCATATAATTTATGCATATAATTGTGTACACATGTGTAAATATATGTACTATTTGGACACATTAATATAGATATGCATGTTTATTGTATGTACTATGTTACATGTAATAAGCACATACCTATTGATACGCTGATGTATTTCCTAGTGTGTGTGTGTGTGTGTGTGTGTGTGTGTGTGTGTGTATGCTTATATATGTAGTATACACACACCTATATAACGTATCATACATATATATTAGAGGCCCAGGACTTCAATCCTAATGAGAATCGACAATCTCTAGAAAAGAGGGTAACAGAGCAGTGATCTCACAGCAGTTTTGCGACATGGCTACAAATAAATTACATACAGATGATGTCACAATATTGGGTTTCATAGGAATAGAGCTGAGATTGGAAGCCAGTATATGAAAACATCAATTTCACTTGGGTGTATTAAGAGCCAGAATATAGAAAATAAACTAACCAAAAATCGCAGCCAAACTGATAAGCACACCCTGTGAACCGGCACCGGAAGGAAGTCTTGTTTTCCAATAGGCACATGGGTAACGCCTAAGAAATCAGAGAAGTGCAGTGACATGGATGGCAGTGAGCCCTTTAAAAATGACCCCTCGTGGCTTTGGTGTAAGCAGGAAGACCCCCATGCCCGTCCACTGGCATTATTTTTCACGTCCCCCAGGACGAGGCACAAAACAAACAAATGCCCTAATTAAATATGGACTAGATTTTCCCCCTTTGGGGACTGGGTTTAATAACACAGGAGAAGATCTCGGAAGTTATTTGAGGAAAATGAAACGATCAGGCACGCTCGTCTGTCTCTTGTGCCGTTGCTTCATTTATAACTCTTGGAACCAGAAGACAGCCTGTTTGTCTTCTTCTCCTGCAGCCTCCTGGGAAGAGAAGCCTCCCCAATCCTTTACAGAGTGAGACGTGTTGCTATTGGGAAAACAGGTGCTTGGAGTCACGGCTCAGCATTGCACTAATGCTCTTCTTACAATCATCGCCAACTTGCCTTGGCACATGGGCACATTGTATCCTGATTGGTTCCTGCTTCTGGTTTAGCCCACGGGACAAAAAGGACATCGGAAGAGAGCAAACCACGTATGTCCACGCGGTACCTATTTTGCAAACAGTTCCAACACAGTGGAGTAAGAAGGCAGTGTTTTGTTTGTGTGGAGGCACAGAGCATCATTTCTTTCCATGTAGAATGTAATTAAATTGGTTTGAGTCAAAACACGTTTCTGTGATGCTCGTTGTTGAGTCCAATTAAACATGCAAAACGTGAGGTATTAAAATGTTTGTTATGGGGACGGCCGAGTGCCTCAGCTGGTTAACAGCGCGAGCTCTAGGCAACAGGGTCGCTGGTTCAATTCCCACGTGGGCCACTGAGCTGTGACCAAGCTGAGCTGCCACTGAGCTGTCAACAGGTGGCAGGATGGCTCAGCTGGTGAGAGCACGTGCTCCTAACGACAAGGTTGCCGGTTCGACTCCCACATGGGATGTGGGCTATGCCCACCCGCAACTAATATTGAACACAACACCTTGAGCTGAGTGGGTGGCTGCAAACTGCCGACGGGCAGCTGGAAGGCGACTGGACTTGGAGCTGAGCTAGCTGCGCCCTCCACAACTACGATTGAAGGACAACAACTAGGCTGGTCCCCTTCCCCAATTCCCCAACACTGTTCCCCTCCCCCAATTCCCCAATAAAATCTTTAAAAAAGAAAATTGCTGTGAATCCTAGTAAAGATACAGCCCTTTTCCATACTGGTGAAACAGATGTGCACAAATGGACTTTACATCCGTGGATAAATTTCCATAACCAGAGCACGTGCTCGAAATTAAATACTCCGCGGTTTGTCACCATAATTGATTTGCTCCTTGGCCAGGTGGCTGGGACTCTTAGTTCCCATATAACTAACACGTTGTTCTTGTACATGCTCGCAAGTTACAGAGCGCAGGTGTAGCTGTATTTGCTGATACCTACCTGCTCCAGCTTTAAATATCTAACTGGCAAGTTAGTAGGTGAATATCACATGGGGAACAAAAATGCTTGCCAAGGTACTGAGACGAGAGCTTATAAAAGCCACAGTTAAAGCATCCCATTTTGTGCCGTGTCCTTCAAAAAGTGTAGGGAAAAGAAACGCATTGTAGAGGGACTTCCCACCACCTAATGCCGGCTTGGCTAAGCTACGGGCACCTGCACAGCCCATTTAGGGGAAATATGATGACAAAGATACCTTGTTGCACTTAGAATCCATGGTTTGCTTTAATAATACAAATATTAGAAATGCATGGAAAGTAATATAAGAGCGAATGTCAACTGTCATTGGAAAAAAAGTAAAAAAAAAATAAATAGGGCCGGCCGAGTGATGCGTTGGTTAAGAGTTGGCTTGGGACGCCAGCTCTGAGCATCAGGGCCCCGGTTCAGATCCCACATATGAGAGCCAGTGACACTGCCCTCCACAGCTAAGATGGTGAACAACAGCTCAACCTGGAGCTGGGCTGCCGTGAGTCGCCGGCGACAGGTTAGGCTGCAGTGGGGTGGCAGTGGGCTGCCGTGAGCTACCGTGAGTGTCCGGCAGCCGGTGTGAGCGGCTGGCAGCTGGTGTGAGCTGCCGTGAGCGGCCGTCCAATGGCCGGTGACCAATCTGCCTCACCCGGGAAGAGCATAATGATAATACTAACATGGGCCAGTGAAGTGACGTCCTTCACAACTATTCTGAAGAGCAAAAGGACAGCAACTTGTCTGTTCCCCTTCCCCATTTCCCCAATAAAATGTACCATATATATCGCATTTCCCCATGTATAAGATGCTCCCTTTTTTGAAAAATTTGGGATCTATTTTGTCTTATACAGGGGTTGTAGATTTTTTCTACTTGCATTTCCCACTTTTTTCCACGCTTGTTTTTGTGCTCATACAACCACTGTATAAGATGCACCCAGTTTTTAGATCCCAAATTTTTCGAAAATGGGTGCATCTTATACATGGGGAAATACGATATATATATATATATATATATATATATATATATATATATACACACACACATATATATGTGTATATATATGTATATACATATGCTGCATTGCATTATTCATATTTCATAAGACTGTAATGGGTTGAGGCATGAGACTGCCATTTTTATAGGTCAAAAATGATAATTCCATGTGGTTCAACCCGGTAATTAGAATGAAATATGTTCTGAGATTTGTTGGGCTGAGTGATGCCCCCTTCTCCGTAGCTGGGAACTTGTGATTGGCGGTATAAAATTGTAATTAGTGTTACAGGGCTTCTTCAGATCCGTTATGAATTATACAGGGTGCCTGAGAAATGACCCAGTACCTCAGGGTGTCCGTGCGAGGTAACCAAACTAAAGAGAAATACATGGGACCGCATCAAACTAAAAAGCTTCTGCACAGAAAGGAAACAGCCCACAACACGCAAAGTCATCTTATGGAACGAGATAAAATATTTGCAAATCATGCACCTGATAAAGGGTTAATATCCAGAAATATGTAAGGAGTTCACACAACTCAATAGCAAATAAAAGCAAAGTAACAAACAATCCAATTTAAAAATAGACAAAGGATCTGAATAGTTATCTCTCCAAAGAGGACATACAGATGTCCAGCAGACACATGAAAAGATGCTCGACCTCACTCATCATCAGAGAAATGCAAATAAAAACCATGATGAGATACCACCTCACCCCGGTCAGAATGGCTATCATCAATAAATCAACAAACAACAAATGCTGGCGAGGCTGTGGGGAAAAGGAAACCCTGGTGCACTGCTGGTGGGACTGCAGACTGGTGCAGCCATTATGAAAATCAATATGGGGGTTCCTCAGAAAACTGGAAATGGAACTACCTTGTGACCCAGCAATTCCACTCTTAGGTATCCAGAGAAACCCAAGACGCTAATTTGAAAAAAATACATGCATCCCTCAGAGCATGTGGTCACCAGGGTCTGCCTGCATAAGATGAGCTCATGGGGGACAGAATGAGTGATTTGGGGACCAACTTGGGTTCAGTTGGGTCAGGGAGTTCAGGGAGCTTGGAGTCATCTGAGTCCAGTTAAATCTCCCAGGCCAGCTCTCTGAGGCCTGGGGCTCATGACTGCAGCACCTGTGTCCATGGTCACTCTGCATGGCTCGGTCTGAAGTATGTGACATGAACATGTGGCACCAGGGCCCACGACACTCACAGGGGCCGCCTCCCTCTGAGATGCTCAGACCTGGGACACGTAGCACAGACTTCAGTACGTTTGACTCCTGTCTGCCCCATTTCACAGAACTGCGTCCAGCCGGCCGAAGCCTGTGAGGTGCAGGAATTCGAGTCCCCTCACTGTGTTTTCTGGGAACCAGGTAATCCCACAAGCCTTCCAGCTGCGCTGTTTTTTCAAAGAGCTCTGAGGGGAATGAATGGGTGCAGCCCAGGATGCATCGGCTGCCCCGTGTGTGTGTGTGTGTGTGTGTGTTGGCAGCATGGTGGTTCCCAGGAGCATGGTGGTTCCCAGGCGCGCAGAGAGAGAGTGAGTAATCCACGTGGCAGTTCCAAAACTTGAACGCACTTCACCTCTGTCCAGGGTCCTGAGTGAAAGAGGCCTGAGATGAAACCACACAGGGGGCTCGATGCCCGTTCCCATCTCCATGCGACATCCCCAATGGGCACTCTTAGGCATAAACATTCACAGAACAACAGGGAAGCAGCTGTAATGAAATTCAGGATGGAGGTCACCTCCAGGGGAAGTAGAGAAGCCCCTGGGGTGGGGGCCACTTGGAGTTCCTTTCTTTTTAATGCCTTTTTGTGAAATTGCATGTCTTGTGTCATCCAAAAAGTGTACTGAGGCAGAAGAAAGGGTGTGACCTGCAAACATAATCCTAAGTGAAAGGGAGAGAGAGCCTTTTGTTTTCTGGGTCTCGTAACACCCAAGGACGCTTTGGAATGGATGTTAGGACTGAGTACACCGCTCCCTACCATCACCACCACCACCAGGGCTCTGGGCTGAGTTCTGTCCAATCTGAAAAGCCCAATCGCTCCCCATGTCTTGAAGAGGAGTGGGGTGGTTGCCATTCACAAGCTGATCAGTGGCTCAGGGTCAAAACTGAATGGCAAGTCTCTACTTAGCCTCTCGGCTTCCTTATTTTGTTTGCATGATCCGTATTAAATAGGCATGCGTGCTGTCTGCACACGTGCCCTAACTTCCCATCGGTAGGCAGCACGGGTAGTTGGGATTCTAGTGCAATGAAGACAAAAACAGCCGTGTAAGCTCACCCTTCTCAGAGCCATTAATTTGTGGTAGCTATGACGGGCCACTAGGGGTGAGTTTGCACGTGGCATTCCACAAACCCAGGGTGTGCGTCTGTATTCGCTGCACTAGTTCTTCCCCAGGAGCCGTGGTGATTATCTAGGAAGCACTGTAGCACCTGGCCATGGCTGTCATCTACCCAAACTCACTGGCTTCTGGAAAACCCTGCTGCTATTGACGCATGTCTCACGCACCTTAGATGCCGTGACCATGAGTGTGTCCCCATTTCTCCTATGTAGTCAAGACCGCTTTGATCCCACTGCTCTTAATTTCACCGCCTAGGAGGGAAAAATCATAATTCATACTCCTACTCACAAAACACACACACACACACACACACACACACACACACACACACACACACACCAATTTCTAATGTGAAAATATCCTGGCATTATTGAAATTAGCCCCAGTAGGTCATTAAAAAACATTATGTGCATTCCTACTGGGAATCTATTTGCTGTTGTGGAAATCTTGCATCATTAATCATACCTGATGTTGATCTATAGGTGTTTATATTTAATTATACCAAATCCATGAAATAATGCTTTAAAACATTTCCTTCCTTATGCACAGTCTGAACTGGCTTATGTAGCACTGAAAATAATATATACATATAATGTATAGTACACTATATGGAATTTATAAGTGAAAACATTAACACTGAAGCTTTTGAAGACCGATGTCACTCTCAATAATTACATGATAATAGTTTACATATCCTGTGTCTTTATCTGAGTGATTTTTGTTTCTCCTCAAAATAATTTCATCTAGGCTGCACATTTTTAATGCATCTTTCATAAATGAAGTGACTCACATGATATAAAACTGAGCTCCTTTCTGCTTTCTTCTGTAATCTCTTTCTAACACCTGCTTTGTCATCCCCATTTCTGCATTTTAATTTCCATCAGCAGTGTTCACATTTTTTTAAAGATTTTATTGAGGAATTAGGGGAGGGGAACAGCCTTGGGGAATCAGGGAAGGGGAACAGACAAGTTGCTGTCCTTTTGTTCTTCAGTCTAGTTGTGGAGGACGTTGCTTCACTGGCCCAAGTTGGCACCATCATTGCACTCTTCCCGGGTGAGGCAGATCAGTCGTCGGCTTCTGGACGGCCGCTCACGACAGCTGCTGGCTGCTCACGCTGGCTGCTGGCTACACACGGTAGCCCATGGCAACCCACTGCAGCAGGGGCTGCAGCCTACGCGTCGCTGGCGACTCACGGCAGCCCAGCTCCAGGTTGAGCTGTTGTTTAGCATCTTAGCTATAGAGGGCACAGCGTCACTGGCCCTCATATGTGGGATCCGAACCGGGGCCCTCTGGCATCCCAAGCCAGCTCTTAACCAACGCGCCACTCGGCCGGCCCGGTGTTCACATTTTTATGTTTTCGAGCCACTGACCTTATATCAGATCTCCATCAATTATCATGTTTACAGTGATTCGTATGATTTCATAAAACCAGTGAAAATATCTACATCTATATTATCATTGCTGTTTTAAATGACACCAATTATGTTGCCATGACTGAACTTTTCATCTCGACAATCAGCAGTATTTCCAGAGGGGGTGTGGCCACCCCCTTTCCTACATTCCCTTTCCTCTCAGAAGACTTTACATGTAGATGATGCACTTCCTAAATAGTTTGGTGGTTTTTTTTTTTTTCTTTTCTGATTGCCCTCTTTTTCTTCCTAAGAAAACAACACTGGTCATTTCTAGAACATACTTAATTTTCCCCAGGTGTTTATGAATCCTGTTACTGGTAATTTTTCATCTTGAAAATACTTGCTCTTCAACAAGAGGCCAGCTGTGCCCTCCTGAGATTGCCTTAGTCAGCTTGAGTGGCCAAAACAAAATGTGACAAGCTGGGGGTGGCGACGGGGGTGTCACACAGCATTTATTTAATCTCGGTCCTGGAGGCTGGAAGTCCCAGATGGAGGCGCCAGCAAATGTGGGGTCTGGTGACAGCTCCCTTCTGGGTTTCAGATGGCTGCCTTCTCATTGTAGCCTCAGGACATGGAGAGAGAGGAAGCAAACTCTCTTTGTGTCTGTCCTTCTGAGGTCACTAATCCATCGGGAGGCCCCACCCTTAGGACTAATCCCCTCCCAAATGCCCCATCTCCCAACACCATTCCATTGGGAGTCAGGGCTTCAACATAGGGATTGTGGGGACACAGTTCCGTGCATGAGAGAAACTGTGAGCATGTCTCTGCCTTTATGAAATTGGTCTTTTTAAAAGTATTGTTCTCTGGGTTTTCCCGTTTTCTGGGGTACCACATTTGCTTTTCCCCCTGCACCTCCCATAAAGGGCACCTCAACTTAATTGTGTCGTTTTTCCTCTTGTTCATCACTCAGCCCTGTTTCCTTCTAAGCAGCACTGAAATCCTTCATCCCCTGAAAAATGTTCATTCTCACTCTTTACGTGTTGTGAGTTTCAACATTAAAAACTGCGCTTAATTTTAAAGCAGGAGGAAGAAACATAACTCCTTATTCAAAATGGACAGTCAACCAATAGAAAACCCTTTTTATTTTCAATATTTCATTTTTTTTAATCAGGCCATTAGAGGCCTCCTCCCTTTTGTGAGTGTGTGTGGTGTGTGTGTGTGTGTGTGGGGGGGGATATTTTCCTTCCAAAAACATGGAGTTATATAATCTATGGTTATACTCTAAAGGAGATATTAATGTATTCAGAATTATTTCTTCATTTATCAACATAAACCTGGCACCGAAATCGCCTTCACAGAGATTTACATGTCGGAAAAATAATCTCTCTCCATAATCATGTCTGCCTCGTTTTCATGATTTTATTTCTAGTTTTTCCAAGGATTCCTACAAATGCTTTAATATTTATAAACCTCGCATAATAGATCACCTTTAAAATATCCTCCCTGAAATGGGGGAAGCATTTCAGCTGCTCGCTGAGGTCTCGCCCTGTCACTCTTACTATTACTGTTTTTGTTGCCTTATTTTCCTTTGTATAAAAATAAATTATGCTGCCAACCCCTGGCATCCCTGCTTTTTTACTTTAGTGACACTCAAATATGGATTAATGTCCTTTCACTTGACTGGCTGTTTTCTGTTAACTTACTAGTATTATTTTGTTTTTATTTAAGGCTCCTTTATGTTTCCCGGTGTCCGATGTATGAACATACCTTTCTCTTATAGTTACGGTCAGACGGCAATAGTTGGGGTAAGAAATGCTTCACTCGTTATTACTTGTCCAGGCTCTTTGACACATTATCTTGAAGGTGACTAGATACGAAAAAGAAAATAATAATAATAATAATAATAATAATAATACATCAGTAACTATCAAATGATTATAGATTATGCATATATTCAACTTGTTTTTGGGCTTCACATAGCAAACATTTTTTATCTCAGATATTGTGAATTTTAGTTCTTTATTTCGTATGTCATAGGATTTCAAAGTCTGATTTCCAGGTCTCAGTCTATTAAGCTTTTCTGCTCTATTGTGTGTTTTCAGCAATATTGCTTTCATTTTTTTATTAGTTTCAGGTGTGCAAAACAAATTACACCCCTCACAAAGTGGTAATGCCCCTCCCCCAATCTATTACCCTCTGACATCATATGTAGCTGTTACAATCTCATTGACGCTATTCCCTGTGCTGTCCTCCACATCCTGTGACCATATACATACATACATATATATATATATATATATATATATATATATATATATATGAAATTATAGTTGACGTTCATTATTATTCAGCTTCAGCTTCAGGTGTGCAGCATACCTATGCTTATTGCAACACTATTCACAATAGCCAAGACACAGAAACAACTAATATTACTTTCATTTTTATAAGAGTATTACATTTATATCAAATTTTGCTCTGTGTGTGTGTGTGTGTGTGTGTGTGTGTGTGTGTGTGTTTGTGTTTTCTAGGTCTTTCTCCATTTACTGTAGTATTTCCATTCCTTCTCAGATTCCATGCACCGTATCTATGAATTTTTATTTCAAAGAGACCATCATCTGTTTAATTTATTTGTGTCACCCAAAAGCAATATTATTTTACATTTTGCCAAAATTATATTTCCTGCTGATTCCAATTCATTTCCTCATAATGTTAAAAAATGAGCCTAGAATATCTTCCAATACCAAAAGTAAGAAAGTCCTCAAAAATATTATAAAAACTTATCTGAAGGACATAAGAGCTAGAACAAAGGGGTTTCCATTCTGGGAAAATTTGAGTACCAAATTAAGTACAGTAGTAATTATAAACATTTCAAGGAGGAAGAAACCGGACTCTTCTTTACAATTAAAGCTCAGCCCTGGCTGGTAACTATGTAGCAAGTTCCGTAGTTGGAAAAAAACATATAATTTAGCAGCCATCATGGAGAGGAACTATCAGAGCTTGCTAAATATGGGGGAAAGTTTGCAGAGAAATGGCATAGTTGCATAGCTTTCAAGTCCGTCGTTACAGGGATCATGTTGTTCCCGAGGAAAACAGTAATTATTCTGAAAACACCGTGACTGGGAATCATACTCAGAATCAGCAGTGAGCACGAGTGAGGGAGGGCCCCCCCAAGAAGAAGGAGGGCCCCCCCAAGAAGAGATGCACTGGGGGGGGGGGGCCTGCCTGGCCCGTGTGGCCTCCAGGTCAGAGGCATCAACGCATCCACTCAGGGGGAGGCCAGAGACAGACACGTGACAGCAAATAAACAAAGGAACACAGTGCACGATACTGTTTCCACCGCCATCGAAAGGCAGCCACTGTTTAGAGAGGCGTTTGCCCAAAACGTGAGAAAGACCTACGTTAAAACCACACAGCACTGTGGAGCTTTGATGAGAGACGGAAACTCAGGTGACAACGCCGAATTCTGCTGTGGCCGTTTCCAGCGCTGGGAAGTCACCACGGACTACGTTCTTTCCACAAAAACTAACACCAATGACGTCACATGGGGAGGCCTCGCCTTTCCTTCTTCTTTCTCTGACCCATGTTGTTTCCATCCCCCATCATCTCAGGAGATGGTGGACACCCTGGAGCCCTAAGTAAGGGCAGACTTTCTTTCATTTTCCAGGCTGTGGTGGCTTCAGGTTGAACTCTCAACTTCCCCCAGGGCAGGTCACGTTTAAGCACGAGGCTGGCATTGAACGTGCATCGTGCCACACCTGTGCGTGGGCTGCACGCGTGGCCCATGTCAGGAGGCAGGACGTGTGCCCATGGGAGCTGCGTTCTTGGGGGCCCCGCGTGGACACGGTGCAAAGACGTGACTTGAGGAGTTGATGCATGCTTCCTAGCAAACAGAAGGAGGGCGGAGGGCGGACACGGGTGAGGGCAGGTCTAATTTAGATGGGACTTCACAGGAAAGGCTTTCGGGAAGTACTTCAGGTGACACCTTGTGAGGACCCAGACCCTAGGCCAGGCAAGCTATGCCTTAGGCCAGACGGGCTCATCTTAGAGATAACCCCACCCTAAGGAATAAGAAAAAGTCATACTCCAACTGAGCATAGCAGAACATCCTGTTAAGATACCAGGATGCAGTTATAACTGACAGTAGAAGCTCATTTTTGCAAGAATTAGGTTACAACAATAGATTATTTTTGCAGATAACCCATTTTCACACCTGGCTTAGGACGTTTTGCAAGAACTAACTGTTTTATTTGCTTCTGTATGCCTGCTTCTGCTCAAACTCCCGGAAATCAAGCCCCTATAAAACTTCCACCCACCAAGAAGATCACTGAAGGTATAACTTGCTGAGGCGTGAACACATGATCCATATTTGAAACATGTGGTCAAGCTCTCGCTCTGCTAAATAGCTACGTGAAATGGACACGCTCCATGACACTGCCCCCGTCAGCCCCACGAGGGCTGGCACTCATGGACAGGCTTCTCCTCATGGTGCCTTTTCAGATTTTGCCCTGATTCAAAGTAGTTTTCTATTATTTCTTCCTTAAAAGCAGATGCACAGAGGGGCTAGCTTTATAACGCAGCTAAGGAAACGTAGCCCTAAACACGAGTAAGAAATCGCCACCTTTCATCCCAGCTCGGGGGTTAAAGATGGTGTGTAGATGCCTCTCTCAGTCTGCCTGCTTCTCCCGCTGAGAACTCACATTTGCAGTATGTTATTCCCAAGGAAACCTCCACAGAGCAAGCCACGAGGGTTTTTCCCACAGCCAAACCAAAGGCTGCATCATGGGGAAAGGGTGGTAATTCAAGGAACTTACAAAAATGATGACAGACAACTATTTCAAAGTAAAACTATTTCTCCAGGGGGCTCGTTGGCAGTTTATACTTGTTGGAGTTAAGAAACCCAACCAGCATCAGCCCTCATTTCTAGAGCAAAGTGAGAAAAAGTTGGAAAAATCAGGAAAAAAGGTCTGGGAAATAAGTCTGCTGGAAAACTGAGCATCTTTGCATCTTATTCAGAAATGGCAGAAACTGTTTGAGGCATCCGTTTTTCAATATCTTAGTGGTGAGAAATAACCAAGCATGTCAGCAAAACACCACGCTGCTTGCGGTCATGGGTTAGGAAGAAAACAAATCCTCATGCCTGAGGGTCGTGTCTCAGCCAAGTCCCTCGGAGTCCCCGATCCAGCCCTGGCCCGTAGGAAGTTTCAGATGGAGACACAGCCATTTTCTCCTGGGAGGACACGTCGGGGACGTTTGCACGTCACGCTGCTAAAGGTCCTTTGAAGGCCCATGTGAATGGGGAAACCTCTGCTCTGTTCATGGCAATGCATTTCCGTGGCGGAATAGCACCGTTTGCCCCCAGGGCACCCTGGCTCTGTCCCACTGTCCCTTCTCAGTGGGCTGCTGGGGTGTCCAGTGCCCATGGAGAGAGCTTCCCTGCCTGGCCACCCATATCTTTTCCTGGCGGGGAAACTTCGAAACCGGATGTCAGGCACATACACGCACTTGTCTTTCCAGCCTTTGTATAAGCTTTCATTGTGGATACTGCTGGCCAGAGCGTCCGAGTTGTTTAGGTATCTAGCTTAGTAAAATAACACTCAACCATTCTCGTGACGATACGCCCATCTAATTAGCGAGCACACCACTCACAGTAGCTGCCCTTAGCTAGGCTGCATCTTCCCATGTATTTTCTGCCTCCTGCACACACCTGCTAATTTTCATCCTTCCCCTAACCGTGGCATAAAATAAGGGCATCTGGTTTCTTGGGGAGCACCCAGTGACCTGTGATTTTGTCAGACCCTGGGGTGAACGGGTAGTGTTGCTGTGGGTTGCTCTATGACGTGTGAAAATTGGCCGTAAAGACAGCTCCGTCTTTCTGTCTCTCTCCCTCACTTTCTCCCTCTGTAAACGGTGGTGGCGTTGGCTGTGAATCCTCTCGGAGGCCGTGGTTGTCTATCTTTAAAGAGCCAGTCTTCCTTCACCTGGCATGCCATCTCAGTGAGCTCTTTTTAGAATCCTTTGTGAGACCCCCACGAAACGGACCACCCAGGGCGGGGGGACAGGTCCCTGCAGTGTCCTCCACACTCGGCCTTCTATCTGCTGTGCGTGCTCACAGCTGCTTTCCTAACGTCCACTCCCGGTTGGCTGTCACTTCAGATTATTCTGAGAGTCGCAGTCTGATTTATTATTCAACAAAGGCAGCAGGGTTCTGGAGGTAGCTTGCCACCGTGAAAATAGTTGCAGGGGACTTGAATGCTATCGCCCTGCTTTTATTCAGAGCACATGTAGGCTGAATACTCTGTTTACAAATTGCAAAAACGATGGATATGTTTATCCCAACCATTTTGCGCTGAGATACCAAAATAACATGTTTCAGACTTTTAAAATCTCAGAAAGTTCTTGGTCAAATCGGAATGTAATTTAAAAATCAGAGTCTATAAAAAATCAGTATTGTACAATCAAAACTCATTCAATTTACACATTAAACACACATTCGTTTTACACATTAAAATGTAATCCTAGTTAAAAAGAAAGAAAAGCAAAAGCATATTAAATTTAAATTTATTGACATGTTAGTTGTAATACATGTAAGTGATGCCCAAATAATAATAGATGTACATGAAAGAGACATTTATTGTTGTTTTTATTTATAGAAAATAACCACATTCTATTTAAATTAAAATACGTTGAATTTAGTGTTTTGTTCTATAAGAGGATGTTACATTTTGGGAGGCATGTTTAATGCGAGTTTACAAGATAGATGATAGATAAATAGATGGACAGGTAGATGATGGATGGATGATAGATATAGATAGGTAGATAAATGAATAAATATCTTAAAATTGTCAAGGCAAGCTAATGTAATATTTTGATTATATAGATATAAACAAAAGAGCTCAGTTTGGGTTTTTATTGGGCTTCTTATGTTTCACACAATTGTAACTAAGCTAGACTCAAATTTATCATATAAGGTGTTCATATTTTTCACATTATTTATGAAAATACAGAGAGACTACATAAACAGGTTACGAAAACAAGGCCAGCCACCCACGCAGTATTTTCTCTAATTCCTATTGTTTTTCCTTCATTACCTACCATTCCTCTTGTCCGTGTTTCATTTTTGCCTCTGGAGAGTTGGTGTCGTGCTGCAGGATGGTTTCCAAAGCCTCCGTAAGATCCTAAAGCCTTCTGCTCTGCTGCTGTAATCCATCACGCGTCTACCTGGGATAGCAGCTGCCCTACTTCCCTTGCCTATGGCCTCGTCCGAGAAGAATCGGATCATAACTAATATTGGCGATCGTGTCCTATGCAGGACCCGCCTCGCTGCAGGTGGATGAGCTCCTAAGGAGGGCGTGGGTGGCTCACGGGGCACGCAGTGTACATTGGCCCCACTCGTGGACATTTGGAGGAGGAAAGGGGCTGTCACAGCCTTCCCTACATGCAGCCTACAGTTGCGGCGCCCTCAGACCCAAAAATGAGGCCAGCTCATAGAAAAGAGTAGGCGTGGCTCGAGCCACGTGTCTCCTCGTGTCTCCTCAGGTTGCACCTCGCTCATACAAACACACCACGCTGAGCAGACCCATGTCAGGTAGTGCAAGCCAGCTCTGCCTGGTTCACGTTATTGCAGTGTCTTTACATATCATAAGTGTGTTTGCACTCACAGAGACATTTGATGATGTCCTATGTATTTACGTTTACCTGTTTTCTAAACCTCCCCAGGACCCACCTCCTTCTGTGTAGGATTATGCAAATAAACACACATCACACCCTGTGGAATCTGATTCTCTAATAAACACCAAATACTTGCTTGTTTAAGTGTGTCTCAGGCAATCCTTAGAAGGCACTTATACCAATAATGCACCTGGTGTTTATCAGAAATTCATATTTAACTGGGCCTCCTCTGTTTCATAAAATGACTAATTCTGAAGGAAAGGAGAAGGTACCACCACCGCCTGCCAGGTGGGTACACGCGCGTGTGCAACACACACACACATGCACAGACACATACAGACACACACATGCACATATACACACACACTCACACACATATACACACATACACTCACACAGACACACATGCACATACACACACACACTCACACAGACACATATACACACACACTCACACACAGACACACGCACACACAATGCTGTCCTCTGTCCATGGCCGTCTTGTCCTCACGTCTGTCCTGACTCTTGCTGGCACGGGCACCAGTAATTCCCTTTTACAGACAGCAGCAAGAGCCCTGTGTAGGGGATAAACTACATGTTAGAAAACCAACAAAAGTACTAATTTATTCTGATACACAAAATAAGTTTATAGACAGCACTGTACATACTTAATATTTGGTTTATAGAATTACCTTTTGCTGCTAAAACATACTTTTTGTGTGTGTTTGAGGGAGTCCCTTTATTCTGGACATCACTTCTGCCTCTCTGAACTTCTCTCTCTCTCCATATAAAGAAAAAATGTAAAAATATTAATGACTGTACATACACAGTTGTATATGTCTCTATATGGAATTCATATGAATTATCACATTTGTAAGTTAAAAATGGTTAGATAGCGTCAGTACCGGCAAATTTACATTTCATGTGATAAAAAATATTGCATGTGTGTACGTCTTCATATACATTTCATATATGTTTGTCAGTCTGTCCATCCATACCCACACTCATCTGCTCATCCATCCACTAACTATGTATCTGTCCACCTATCTGCTGCCCATCAGTCCACACATCCATCCATCGCTCGCCATTAGCCCCTCCCCTTTTCACCCTGTCCCCCAACCTTATTTTTAAGAAAAGAAACAAATTAGAAATAAGATGAGGACAAAAAGAGGAAAACAGAGGGAGAAGCACACGGAAGAGGAGAAAATTGATGGTGTGAACGGCAACTTGAGAGATTAAAGTAAAAATCCTCCAAACTATTTAATTAAACTCCTAGGCTTCATTTTAACCAATTAACTAGCTTTTAAATCACTTTCCACCTCTATTTGTCCCTCTGCCTCACGCAATGGATATTTTATTCATAACTAATTAGTGCATGAATAATATACTAAAAACCAAGTAATTTAAACTTGGGAAATGAGGATTATAAAATTATGTACTATTTTATAACTTACCATTTTAAAAATCAGGTCCCATTTTCTAAAATCTATTTTCCGTGTTCTTTTTAAATTATTTATTCTCATAAAATGTGTATTTTAATACACAAATACGCGACTTGGTCTCTGGAAAAGATGTATTTGGCACAAGGGAATGTTTTGCCCAAATTCCCTGCAACCAACAGAGTAGGAAAGAATGGAATGCCACCCCCGTGAAAAATGTGTATTTTCGGTGACACCTGACATGGCCCTCAGTGCTCCATGATTGTGTGTGTGTCTCTGAACTGTGCCCTCTCGCAGTGAGCAGGCACACAGCAAATACAAAAATACATCATCTTCCATGACCGCCCTCCCGCGGGCTTCACTTGATATGCATGGAAATGATACTTAGAAATCACAGCACTTAGAAAGGCCCAGGGGTCCGCGCTCTTGATCCTGAGCGTCATTTTTGTTTTTTTATCTTTCTTTAAATTGGATGGAAACTCATGGAAAGCATGCACACAACCCACTCCACTCTGAATTTAATTCAGGAAGTTCGTTTTTACATTCACATTATAGCTCGTTTGCGTGAGCTGGGGCTCCTGTTAATGAACAGATTTCTGGAAGGTTCTCAGCACTTCTGCCCTTGATGTCTAAAATTTTAATAATTAAAACACGTATTCCTGGAATTATTTGGGGGATGAATGGAAGGAACGGAAATGTTTCTGTTAAGGTAGAAAGAATGTCTATGGAAAGAAAAGATTCCTTTAGAAACCCTTAGAACGATTAACCATCTTGTTATCTATCTATTATCTATCTATCCCTCTATTTATCTATCTATTATCTACCTATCTATCATCTATCTATTCCCTGTCTATCATCTATCATCCATCTATCATCATCTATCTATCATCCATCATCCATTATAATTTATCATCTATCTATTATCTATCTATCATCTATCTATCTATATATTTACATAATTTTAAATTTCCACCTTAACAAAATGACAATATTAAAGAAAATGTATAAACCACCAGTTGGCTAGGAAATGTCAAACTGTGACCATAAATTAATTCCCATTTTGAAATTATCTTGCACTTGTGTCCATTCTCACTTTGCTTTTCTCATACATTACCTCTCTTTTTGTCAAGTAACTTTCCTTTAAAAAAAAAATGCTGCATTCTGGCCAGTCTTGAAGATTTTCTGTTTCCAAAACAAGCCCCGAAATGTGAATTGCTTTAACTAGTGAGTGAGGAGAGTGTTATCTGCCCGCTCGTTTTCTTCAAAAAAGGACTGTGTGTATTTACATATGCATGTGTGTGTTTACGTATAAATATACATATACATTTGAATGAAATTTAAAAATCATGAATATATATGCACAGCCAAGTTTTCACTATTCCGTGTTTTAATTTAAAATAAATCCCAACCAGGACATTTCCAATCACATGCAAGTGCTCCTTCCCGGGGTGGGGTGGGAAAGCATGAATCATTGTTAAGTGCAAATAAATGCTGTGTTTTTCCACTTCCAGTGGGCATAGTTCATTTGCGAGACAGCACAGGAGATGGTTTTTCAAGGAAGGAGGACGGATTTGCTGTGTGTAGAACGTGAGGCTGTCAGATGGAGCAGGAACCACACGCAGCCCTGGGGTAACAGAAACAGTTTAGCAAACTAGTCGTAGTTTAAGTTAACAGACAAATAGCTAGCAAATCCCAGGAAAGAGTGAACACTGTTGTCACTGGTCTTAGACTAATCCATAACCTTGTAGAAATATTTGCTCACTTTGTAGGATTATCATGGGGCAGAGTAAATATGATCAGCTTCGTGGGTTTTATGGTCTGAGCCTTCCCAGCTCTGCTTTTTTGGCATGAAATCGGCCACAGGAAATACATACACAAATGGGTGTGACTGTCTCAATAACACTTTATTTGCAAAGACAGTCGGTCAGCATACGGGCCGTACATTTCCAGCCACTGTTCTAGATTGTCATAACCGTTATTAGAGCATGGGATGAAAACTGGGGTGCCAGCTCTCGGGTCCTCTTTCTCAGGTCATCAACCGGATGACCATTCCCTCCAGGCCATGCTTGCATGGAAAAGCAGGGTTGTAGACCAGTACATGACGTCATTGCTAGAGTCGAGAATCTTCGCAAGAATTGACTTATTCAAAACTTAGATAACTCACCTGGGTAAACAGCCTTCCTCTCAGAATAACTGATCACTCAGATGGGTGGACCCTCTGCTTATCAAAGCAACTCTTTATTTCTTAAGACATATTTGTAAGCTCTCTAGTGCAAGCCAACCCGAAGTGTGAGACCCAAACTTTGCCCAAATTCAATCAGACACCACATCAAAAGACCCATCTTTTTTTCTTTAAGATTTTATTACGGAATTGGGGAAGGGGAGCAGACAAGTTGTTGTCCTTCATCTTAGCTGTGGAGGGTGCAGCTAGCTAAGCTCCAAGTCCAGTCGCCATCCGGCCGCCCGTCGGCAGCTCGAGGCAACTCAGCTCAAGGTGCCGTGTTCAGTCTTAGTTGTGGGTGGGCTACGCCCACCATCCCATGTGAGAATCCAACCGGCAACCTTGTTGTTAGGAGCACATGCTCTCACCAGCTGAGCCATCCTGCCACCTGTTAGCAGCTCAGCAGCAGCTCAGCTCGGGCGTGGCTCACTGGCCCATGTGGAAATCGAACCGGCGACCCTGTTGCTCAGAGCTCACGCTCTAACCAACTGAGCCGCTCGGCCGGCCCCCGAAAGACCCATCTTAAAGCTCTTGATCTCACACCTTTAAATGCTATAAATACCTTCCCTTCACCTCCCCTTTTGAACATGTTCCCAAGATTCTCTGTCTGGTCAACACCTTATTCTGAGCATCCTTTTCGAGAACTAGATGTCAACAGGGAGACTAAACATTTGTTCCAAATAAAATGTCCTAGTTTTCATATTTTCCCATAGATTCAGGGACACAGCTACTCTTCTTCCTTTAGGGAACAAAAAAAAATCAGAAAAAAATCATCATGTGTTTCAAATATTCAGTTCACTGCTTGTTTCAAATCGGAAGAACAGAAAGCTTCTTTGGGGTTTTTCCTGAGTCTGCACAAATGGATTCAATATGAATAATCCTTTTTGAGTGCCTACAGAGTGGAAAATGGTCACATTTTATCCTCTCCAAATTCCTTCAAGGAAATATTTACATGTTTAATACTGAAACATAGACCTGCAGAAGTTGGCATCACAGGGCTCTATCTGGCCTACCATCTGTGTTTGTCAATAAAGTTTTATTGGCACACAGACTTGCTCATTTGTTTATATGTTGTCTATGGCTGTTTTCATGTTAAATTGGCAGAGCTGATAGTCATGACAGAGATGTGTGGCCTGGAAGGCTACAAATATTCACCACCTGGCCTATTACAAGAAAAAGGTGGCTGACACCTGGCCAAGAGAAGTCATCTTGATTACCAAAAGCCAGAAGATGGGGACAAAGTCCCTAACTTTTCATGTCTACACTTTGAAATGTCTTTCTTCTCGTCCCTTCCTAATAATGTCTGACTTATGAACTGTTTGTAGAGTAATATGTTTTAGCGCCCTGTTGAAACAGTCCAGGTTCACCGTTTCCAAATTTACGCACGTTTTCTTACCAAAAGTTAGAAATTCATCTCTAGATTTGAAGTTCCGATTTAAAATAAGCTGTACCCCACTGCTGTAAATGAAGTCACACGTCCCCGTATCTCCTTACACGCCTACCATCCCTGACACATAAATGAAGTATCCCTGTATACAATGTGTATTTTTGGACATTTTGAGTCACTCTTCTCTGTTCTGAAACGGGTAAAGAAAATCCGGTATAATTTTTAAATATCACTGCAAAGCTCTTGCTTTTAAAGCACACATTATCACCCATATAAAGTGCATGTTTAACAATACCCCAAATTTTTAAAGACAGAATTTACACCATGAGATTAAATATACTGCCTCATCAATGAATTGCAGTATTCTAATGATTGTTATTATGGGACACAGATTAAATTAATGCAACTTAAAAGAAATACAAATTTAACTATTCTCAAAGTAGGTGCTGTATTTGTCTTTATTTAAGGGAACACAATAAGGTTAGCGATTTATTTGAAAATGGGATTTTTTGCCATGGGTGTCGTTGCATTAGCCTGATTCCTTTGCCGCTTATGTTCCCTGGCATCTAGAAGTGGCCAGATAGCCTTGGAACCGAATGTAGTTCCCTGCTGTTTAGCTAATCTCAGCTTCTACCCTAAACGAGGGCCGTGAAAGACACCACCTCCTCAAAATTCCCCATGAGAAACATACTCCTGTTTCCGGCTCAGCAGCAGACGCTGCCTCTTCAAACAGCTTTTGGACTCGGGCAGCAGCGCTCTGAGTTGATCTCTTCTGAATCTACCTCCTTCCCTGATTAAAGTGTCTGAACGGTTGTGTGCTTCCGCTCTCCCTCTGTTTTTCATTCATCCGACCATCGAGCCTCTGAGTGTACAGTTTGAATGGCAGATTATACGAGGTATCTGTAATTCAGAAAGAAAACCGTTGATAGAGTCCCCTGTGGTACTCTCTAAATATGTATCCAGTCGCCTAAGAAAGTACCCGCAATGCAGAAGTCAGATGCCAACAAGAGCCATTCACCTGGGAGCTAACCAGCTCTCTCAGCCATTCCTGGTATCTTAGGACTATTTCAATCCAGGCTTTGGTGCATTTCCAGAGATGATGGGGGTGGCTTGATTCCACA
Organism: Hipposideros larvatus; assembly: GCA_031876335.1. Lineage (NCBI taxonomy): Eukaryota > Metazoa > Chordata > Mammalia > Chiroptera > Hipposideridae > Hipposideros > Hipposideros larvatus. The sequence goes on from CM063105.1 coordinate 147,520,380, forward strand.
AATACCCCAGTTCCCCATTCCTAATCGATCCAGGTGACTTTCTGCTTTTTCCATTGATGTCTTGCTCATCCCTTGAGTGTGGGCTGAGTGTGTGATTTGCATTGGGCACGGGTGTCTGCAGACGCGGGATATAAACAGAGACTTAGGCAGGCAGGTGTGCTGCCCGGGTGAGCTTCCTGGAGGAAGGGCCGCCACGTGGAGCAGGCCTCACTATGCCGCTGACGGCTGCTTCCATCGGACCCTGCTGCAGAGTGGCCGGGACTGCAGTCCCTTCCAGTGATCTGTGTGTGAGGGCGGAGGGACGGACAGACGTGTGTCCTTCCGGATTATTTTTTTCTTCCGAGGTTCTACATGTCCCTTTATTTTTTTTCTGTTTTCCTTTATCATCTGTGGTCAAAAACACAGCGCTTCACCCCTTGGGGTGCAGCTGACCTCTTCCCAAGAATGGTCAGTGGTTAGAATAATGGACCGTACTTAAGACACAAATCCCGCATGCAGACTTTAGAGCTTATCGCATCACTTTGATTAGCTTTAAGGAGAGAGTTGCTAAAGTGGTGAATAAGTTTAAACGTTCCTCTCTTTCCATCTAAAGTCACTTGTTCGCTTAATTAAGTGTAACGGGGTTTTGGTGAGATTCATATGAAACAAGCGGAAGACAATTCCGGGTGGCGGATTAGGTCCCTCTCCTCTGGGTGTGCCCCGTGGACAGCCAGTGGCATGCGACAAGGAGAGGGCCTGAATCCTGCTCGCCTCCCACTGGTCTTCCACATGAAGCTAGTTTATCCCCCTGAAAAGCGTTCTTTCTGCCTCTGCCCTCCCTGCGTCATAGGGCTGAACATGCCTTAAGGCGACCGCAGGCTTGGGTTTCCAACAGGGCGATGGCACAGTGCCCCTGGGCATCGCCTTCCAATACTGCCTCCTGTGGGAGCTGCTCTGGGCTCTCAGCTTCACGTGCTGCCGCCCTTGCATCTCACAGAAGGCAGCTCTCCCCACACACCGCGCGTTCCAGCTCTCTGCATGGTAGTCTTCTTAAAGGTCACGTCTCTGTCCCTGGTTTTCGATTTCCCATTTGACCAAGGGTGGAATTGAGCCTCTTAGTCTAGACACAGCTTCCCTCATCACCTCGCTATATAAGATTGAAGAATTCACGATGCACATGAGCCCGGGCTTACTTACCTCCCCCCACCCGCCCACCCCACCCCAGGGCTGTCTGTGTCGGAGGAACATAAGAGGAAATCCTAAAAGTGCCACAAATCACAAGCCCCTGAGAATGCCTTGGGTGCTCCGGGACCTGCTTCTATAGCTGTGTGTTCAGGTTTTGATAACCCGGAATCGCGTTTCAAAAATTCTTTTGATTATTTATCTAAAGTCTTATATTTTTAAGGAAGACGTTAGGAAACGCGCATTGCAATATTTATTCTGCAGCATGCTTAAATGTAAGCTCCAGTGGTTTTGATCTGATTTCTGTTTAATCTAGCGTCTCCTCCTTTCCGATCAAGCAGGTGGGATCTGCTTGAGCAAAGTTTACCGTTAAGGAAATGTGTTCCTCACCATCATCAAGAATGAGGTCTGATGATCTATTTTTAGAACTTGAAACTTCAAAATACATTTTGATTAAAAAAAGCACACACACATGCCATATAATAGTTTATCTTCAATTATACAAATAAAAGATATACACCTAATGAACAGTTTGGTTTATGTAAGAAAAGCGTATGCAGCATTTTAAAATACTTTTTTTTTAATTTAAATAAAAATTTAATGTAATTTAAAATTTTTAAATGATAAAGTTATTGTTATAATTTTAATAAGTTTACAAAAGAGTTTACAAGTAAATATGCTTCATCTGGCACCAAAATTAATTGAAATAATTTATAAATACATTTGTCTTATCTATTTTAAAATTAATTTGAAGTCAGTGGGCTCTCCAGCGAAACAAACCTCAGGAAACCATAATTAAGTAGATTGAGTCTCTGAATTCTGAATACTTTAAAGATGCTTCAAGGATTTTCATCCATATTCAAAACACAATTTTTAAAAACCCTCTCTTTGTAAAGCAATTAATCTATAGTCTTATTTAAATTTGGCAAAAAATGCTTGGTAATGTAAAAGTAATCATTTTCTAGGTACATAGATAAAGAACTCATTCAGCCACTTGAGAAAACACTACCATAGACGTCATGAAGCGATAATGGTAATGCCAGCAATGTGATCATTTGAATGATTGTCAGGTGCGTACAAATGAGCTCACCCAGTTCACACCCACTTTCAGTCATAGGAGGTCGGGAACGCAGAGAACAGTCAAAGCCAGTGCAAGCAGGAAGGTGTGGGGCAAAAACAAGCCAAGGAAACCCTCACAAAGCACCTGGAGGCGAATGAAAGGGGTACATTGTTCAACAGGAGGGGGGTCTGAGCACGCTCCCAGCCAGCCTCGAATGACAGCACCTGTGCAGTGGAGCTGAGCGCTTCCCAGCACCGTGCAGCCCCTTGGCACCCAGGCCAGCAGATGTGCATGTCCGTGGGCCAGGCAGAGTACCGCTCCTCTGGGGCTTGTTATACACTAGTGCCTTCATCCACGTTTTCCTCTTTCCAGCTTCAGGTGCCCGTGGCCGACCAGGGTCCAAAAATAGTCAATGGAATATTCCAGAGAAACAATTCATGAGCTTTAAATGTCACAATGCTGTGAGTAGCGTGATGACATCTCAAGCTACTCCAGTCGTGAGCTATTCCCCTTCCAGCCCACAGAGGACGTGAACCCTCCCTTTGTCCATCGTCCCCACAATGCAGACATCCCCACCCCCATGGTCACTTAGTAGCTGTCTGGGTGATGAGATACACTGACTTCGTATCACAGTGCTTGTGTTCACATCACCCGTACAGTAGCCTGATGCTGTCACAGCGCCCTGTCATTCACCTCACTTCCTCATTGGACACCATCACAGGAAGGGTGACCGCAGTACAAGGTATTCTGAGGGAGAGAGGAAAACCACATCCACGTAACCCTTATTACACTGTATTGTTATAATCGTTCTATTTTATTATTAGTCTCTCACTGTGTGTAATTTAGACATTAAACTATGTCGGCTCCGATGGCAGACACTGCAGTCATGGTTGCTGATCCCGTAGTGTTTAGTAAAATGTATCTAAGTTTTCTGTGCACACGCCTTCTTCACCCAGTCTGAGTTGAAAGTCATGTTAGCCTGAGTCAGTTAGAGCCTTTCCACTTTTTTTAGTTCTTGAATCTTTGCGGACCTTACCTGGATAGTCTGGATCTTGTATTTTGGCAAGTTATGGACACGCTGACGTTGGCACTTGATCATTTGTTTTAATTACTGATGGTCAGTTACTTTCTCAGGTGGAAATTGTGCGACTTAACCTTTGTGGGGAGAGAGAACTAGCTTAGCTGATGACCATGACAGGAGAGAGTCCATTGATCAACGACGGAGGTGTCCCCCTATTTTAACAACCAGTACACCTCAGTATCTGTTCTGCCTGTAAAACCCAACTCTAAGCCCGAAATGGTGATACAGGGTGCTTTTAGAGTGTGGCTTAGGAACTATCGTGTCTCAGAATCTTTGGGGATCTTATACACAGAAGATTCTGGCTCTGTAGGTCTTGTGCTGGCTCCCAGGTGGTAAGTGGACCCCACACTCTGCGGAGTGAGAGAGGGGAGAGCACATAGTCAAGGCAAACTCGTGGTTCAAAATGAAAAGCTCTTTGAGGATCATATACTCCAGTCTCTACCCAGCACCCGAAGATGAATTTACTGGTAGGCATTCCTTGAAAACAAAAACAATAAAGAATGTCATGAAAAATCTTTCTGCAAATGATCAAAGTGGTGGTTTTCAAACAAAGCCCATGAAGCAGTGGACTCTGGAAATAACTGACAGACTGAAGCAAGAACCTGGTGAACTCACACAGCTTTGCATCTTGCTTCATCACCGGGGCAGGACAGCTGTGAGGCTTTTCTTGGTTTGCAGTGAGAAACCAGGTCAGGATGCCCCTAAAGCCATCACCAAGGCGCCTGTTTAATCGCATCCCTCTGTGTCTGACACAGGAGCCTTGAATGTGCTTGTCTTTCCTGTGTCGAATGGAAGTGTCATGTGGAAATCACTTCTCGAAGCCCGAAACACCCAAAATTCACCGGAGCATATTTTTGCGAGGTCGGAGAGCAATAATTGAGTTTAATTATGGAAGCTTACAGTAAGTGTCCACCGATATTTATCAAGGCATATACAAATGGTAGTCTGGGAGAATAATTTTTAATAATTGAATATTGATATACAAAAATTATTGAATAGGGAATTCTGAACCAAATGTTTTGTTTCTTCCTATCTATCTATCTATCTATCTATCTATCATCTATCTATCAATCAACCTATCATCTATATCTATCTGTCTATTATCTATCTATCTATCTATCTATCTATCTATCTATCATCCATTTACCGATGCATGCATCCATCCATCCAGCTATCTATTTATCCATCTGTCTATATCAACATTTAAACAAAGTGTATGTGCTTATGATATGAGTGTATGTATATGTGTGTATGCATAGGTGCTTAACTAATTTTTTAAAAATCTTGGCACGTAGATATCGAATGCGTTTTCTGTGACAGACACTTTCTGATGAGCAGCTCATCCTTGCCTCCGTGTGTAAACTAATAGTGACTGTAAGCCATCCTTGCACCCCACTACATCGGTGGTAATATCGTCCTCATTTGATGGAAGAATGCCCTGATGCCAGAGCACCTAGATTGCCGAGGTTCACACAGATGCAGCTCAGTGTGGTGCCGTGACATCTGTCTGGTGCCAGAGTCTAAGCCGGTGACCGAGACCCCACCAGGTCACTGATCAAGGAGGTGGAGCTGTGATTATTTTCACTTTTCAAGGAGGTGGAGCTGTCACTGATCAAGGAGGTGGAGCTGTGATTATTTTCACTTTTTCTTTGCAATATGGCGGCCTCCATGCACTCTCATCCATGGCCAGTCGAGGACCTTGTCAACGCTGTTGACAGCTAGGGTGGACGACTCTCTGATGTGGGGCATCCTGGGCACAATAGGTGACAAACAGTGTCCCTAGCCTCTGCCTACCAGATGACAGCTGAGGTCAGCATTGCCAGTGTCCCCTTGAGGAAAGTACCACCGTTGCTGATGGCCTTGGCAGACGAAGCTTAATCACAAGCTTCTGATGCATTTAGACATTGAAGCCCACCCGTCGCTCTTAAGCCCTTTTTATTTTTTTTGCATGATTATAGACATGGATTTGCATGCCTGCAGACCATTTGCCTCATTCCCTTCTCCTAAGATGCATAAAGGCTTGATGTAGTAATAGCTGAACATTTTTGGAACCGGGAAATTCGCAGCAAACTCTCCCTCGATGTTCCTATTGTCCCATTCAGAAAAGAATTAGCGCATTTCCTCTCCCACTGTGGTGCAGTGGGAGGTCTTCTCTGGCGCTTTAAGTCCCATATGCACATATAAGTGATGCCACAAAAAGTCCAGAAACGGGGACCCTTCGAAACTAAGAATATGCCCCGCAAGAAGGAGACACAGCTGCTTCATCCCTTAGTCCAAGGGAGTTAGAAAAACATACTGTGTAGTCCCCAAACTTTCTCGGCCTCTCAAGGTGAATCTTGGGTGTCGACAAGGTCGAGGGATTTTTCCAGCCACCACGGAAACAGAGGATGGTGGGAATGTCAGCCGGCGGGGACAGATGTCCCTGAGATCTGGTCGTGAACAATACTCCTCTTCTTGGCGGCTTCTGAAGGAAATGAGACCTTCTAGGAAAAGAAAGCCAACCCCTCACAGATACTTGTTGCTGAGATGGGCGATAAATGGTGTAGCTGAGCCTCTCAGCTGGCTAAAGCAGGGATCCCGGGAGAATATATATTGAAGGAAATCAAGTCCGCGAGGGAACCCGATGAATATGGGACCACTTTCTGCGCCCACCACTGAAGAAGTGCATCTAGTCACAGAATAACTAGAGCGTGACACATTGTGATGAGAAACCCAATAAAAGAGAACGGGCTGGGCCCATCTGGGTCTGTTCTAGGCTGCCTTGTCAGTGACATTTACCTTCCTGTTGGGGTTTGGCCAAAGGCACCTCCCAGCTTTCTTAGCATAAGTGGCGAGAGCCTGAAGAGCCCAGAGGAAGACACGGCAGCCCTGTGTGGCATGGAGCGCTCCGTATCGCTGTAAAATAAACGTACGAGTCACGGCATTTCAAAGTCGCGTCCGTAGCTCTGAGTGGAAACCTGATACAGCTCAAAATACATGAAATGTATGAATCACTTTAGATGACCGAATGTCTGCCCATAAACATTTCCCATGATGGCATTTCTCACCTTCCTTTATCTTTAATCCAAAAATGTTAGAAACAGTGTATTGTCTAATTTCACACAGGAGTAATATTGCAGTCCATTCATGTAATGTTTCTTGACCACTTTTAAAGTTAAAATATAATTGAAATACGATAATATGGCACTGGATGTTAAAATAGGATATTGAATAAATCATATAATAAAAATATTAGCATATATTCCAAGTAATTCCAACTGAGCTTAAGCCAATGATAGTTTAGTGGGTAACACTCCTACCTTTTAACCTCAAATGCCAATACATTTTATAAAAAGGTAAGTATTGAATAACCTTCCTTTAGTTATGAGTTAGAGTTTAATGAAGGGTTTATAATGATTATGTCTCTATATTGTTTACTTTTGTCGTTTTTATGCATGATCAGCGAATAACCCTGCTTAGGCCACATTTCACCAGATAAAGCTGGATTTGACTGATTAATGGCTTAGAACTAGACACCATGATCCTGGGTTTACTTACACGCCACCTAAATGAAATTAACCAATCAACTTCCCCTTTCGCTAATCTTTGGGGAGAGTCATTTTTGGAATCCTATTAACTTCACCACTCCATTTGTTTTCTCTGGGAGCTTCTCCATGAACTATTATTGTTTGTTGAAGCAGTGTCTCATATGGGTAGATGAGCAAGGATTTGTGAAAAACAATATGGTTTCAAATAACATTTCTGCAGACCAAAATCTGATATGTAAAAGTAAAGATGAATTCAAGCAAAGTGAAAGGGAGATTTTTATTTATTAAAGTCGACTTATTTGGGTCAGTGAACATGGGGGTCAAGCCTTAGATGTATATATTTTTTCATTAAAAACTGTGCATAGAATAAAGAAATGTATCCACAGAACCTCAGAATTAGATTTCAGTTTCTCTAGTAACAAGAATATTTGGAGCAGTTAAATAAATATATTATGCATTTATAGGGTTAGAAAGCACCTGAAAAAAGTAGCATTCTAGAGTGTTTACAATCGTAAAGAAATAGTTATTTAAGCTCTGTGTTGTATATTCTGTGTTATTCATGGTTTTTTGGGGTGGTCTCTGCAATTCAAGGGATTTAAACATAGGCTGTGACTGTGTTACATTGTCCTTGAATTCTCATAAAGTGTAGACAGCTGTGGTAATCTCCTATTTTACAGCCCTCCCTGTTTAATTTGCTCAGAAATTTTATGTGGTGAAACACATGCACATTTAATTCTTTAAAATGCTGAGCTGTGGTTATAGACGCAAATACTTCTTGTGTGTTGACCAGACCGTAGTCCTCAGATAGAAGAAGAACAGTAGGCGATGGAGCTTCACAAGCTGAGTTCTGTGTGGGGCAAGGTGCCCACTGCCCTCTGCGTGTATCTCTCGGTGAGGAATGTGGGCCCGGCCATAGGACGGTCTTCACAAAGGAGAGAATTATAATACGACTTGCTTCTGCCAGATAATACATTCAATTCTGGCCATCGTCGTCCAAATGGCGAAAGAGCAGTATAGATGGCGGGGAGTGTACATTTTCAGTAAGCCGTGTACGTGCCCAGAAAGGGAAGAGGAGAAATGAAGTCAGGATGGAGAGGAAAGGATCTCAGTGCTGGAGAAAGACGGTGAGGGGATCTCCTCAGCAAGGCCGAGAGCATTTCTGGAAGACGTTGGCAGGAGACACGTTGTGATGAATTTACTGAGGAATGTGATTTATAATCTCTGTCGCCAAGTTTCCACACTGGGTTCAGTGGAAAAGCACAGCCGTTGCAGAGACTTGGGAAGCGGTCACGGAGATGCTGAGTTCAATGGGGACCGGATGAGGTTTTGAGTAAAAGAGTAGGAATCACTGCGAAACGCGTTAATTGATAATCATCTGTTTGGTGGAAGGGAATTCCCGATATTAGTGATTCCATGTGCACGTTAAAACATCTGTGATGACACACAGACAGCTTTGGCCACAAGGAACCTTTCACACAGCTGTGGGCCACTTTGGAACCCTCCAGAAAACGGAAACCTGTGCAGGAGGGCAGCATAAGAGGCCATCAGTTTGGGTGTTTTCCAATAGAATTAATAGCGTACTGGTTACTTCCTTTTGCATTTCTCATTTCCAGACATTAATGAAAATGTGTGTTTTCAAATCGTTCACTGACTCCAGTGATTATCACATTTATTCATTGAAAGCCCTTTAATGAACACATACAATGAGCCAACAGGAATGCTTAGTACTCAGAGGCACCACTGGACATCTGGTGTCCGGGGACCGCGGGCTCACCGTTCCCTGCAGATTTCCAGGTCAGCCCCACGTGGCAGGCGGGGAAGTGTGAGTTTCCTTCCAGATTATAATGGAGTTTGTTGTGTTAGAAGTGCAGAGGAATGATGACATGGCCTACTGAGAGCGAGACAACAGATTGTATCTATGGTAGAAAATATAATCTTTTAAAACATGATTGCTTTTTTTCAATAACAGGTGACATTCAGTCTTATTTTATATTAGTTTCAGGTGTGTAGCATAGTGGTTGGACATTTATGTAATTTAAGAAGTGGTCTCCTGCTTAGTCTAGTCCCTGGACTGGTGGATTTGCACACTAAATCTGGCAATCTCTCATGTGATAGAATATTTAGATGCCACAAAAATGCATCCTCAGTATATCTTCTCCATATTATTTATGTTTTTACTTGGAATGTGTGATTTTAAAGTCACCATGCAGAAGAAGGTAATATTGGGGTGGCGGGGTCCTTTAAAACAAAAGACAATACTTTTCTCCTCCCAAAATCTTGAAACCTGTCAGAAATTCTTGCTGTGGTGCCTTCAGGTATTTGAAAAAAAGATGAAAAAAAAAACCTTCATGGATGAGAAATTTAGTAAACAAGTCGATGGGTGGCCACTGGTTGCTTAGAAGTTGATAAAGATTAATCAGTCTCTCGTTACAAATTCATCTGAAGCAACCAGTAGAGTAGCGAGTCCAAGGGTAATAGAAAAAGGACACACTAACTTTTAGAAAGGAGTCCTTTTCCGCCACTGAAATCTGTTAGGAAACCCAGTTCTGATGTCTACTTGGGTTTTGTAGTCAACGGGGTGGGGACCTTCCAGCTGCTTCGAGATTGCGAGAATTCATCACTTTCTGTTGTCTATCCGCCTAACATGAAAACGTCAGCATCAAATGCAGTCTGATCTAGACCTATGAGCTCCGTTAAAAGCTGGATGCTTTTGTGTGCTTTGGGTGGCAGGCCTCATAACGTGGTTTTCTGTAATGAGTGTGCTTGGTACCCTGATCCGAGGAGTTTGCTTCCTCAGGGAGGCGTGATTTGTGGGTCATGACCTCCACTTTTCTCCAGTTTTCCTAAAGTCTGTGACAGGTGGTTCTCTTTCTACTCCGGTTCTACCTCAAGAATATTGTTTTTCTCTGTGTAGTCTTGTTCTTTTGGCAGATCCCACTCATCTATTTTCTCCCTTAAGTAATTTTTTTTCTTTTTGTCAGTAGTTTCCCTTTGAAAACTCAGTTACACAACAGGAAAATTATAAAGCTCTAATTCAGACATAAACGTGGACGGATTGCGGCCACTGTCAGTATTTTCAAAAGTTAATGAAACTTGGTGTTCTGTAGCAGCAAACACAGTGATGCAAGGTTCAACAATGCAAATTCAAACCAAATATTTGACTAACCTCAAACAAAAATTATAAATATTTACACCGCCGTGATTTCAGAATAAAAAACCTGTTTATAGATGTGGTTTTTTATTAGGCTAGTCCCCATACCTAAAATTTCACACCTCGTTTTAAACACATTCATGCGTTGAATGAGTTTTAGTGGGCTCAATAATCTATTGTTCAGCATGAGTGTTAATATCTTTATTTAAATGTTTATTATATAAAGATGTCAAGTCTCCTCAGATTTATCTCTGGAGTCGACAAAATCAAAGTTAAGGCAGGGTTTCTGTGAAAATCAATGTCAGTGATAAACTATAATGGAAATGGCAAGCACTAAAAATTGGTAAGATGATCTTGATACAAAAAAACAAGCAAACAAAAAAAAACGATGGCACTCTTATCCCACTAGTAATTACTACAATATTTCAGCAGTGTGTTACAGACACAAAATAGACACACAGATCAATAGGAAATAATGGAGCTTCGAGAAAAAGAGGCAGGTGTATGCTGTCACTCAATTAACGACAAAGACGGCGCCACAGAGAGAAAGAAAGAATTTTTGGATATAAAAAAAAGCCATTAAAGAATATTGACTTTTATCTCCCACTATGCACAAAAGTCAATTTTAATTATATCGGACATCTCAGTGTGAAAGGTACCACACAAGAGCTATGCTGAATTTGAAAATATTCAAGCAATAATGATGGGAGACAAACAGGGACTTGAAGTCCACCCAGAATCTTTCTGGAGTTCTCGAATTCTCCCTCAGCCTCTAATTTTCATGTGTTTTTACATGTTGTAGCATTTTTGTTTACTTAGTTAATAAAGCCACTGACCTGATTTATATGAACATATTGTAACGCTGTGTTAAATATTGCCTATAATTTGATCTTGATATGTTTTCACAATGTTTTTCCACCTTGTAGGATAGGGTCTAGGGTCAGAATGGCAATTTTATTAATCTAATTTGGAGTAAAGGAAGAAAGGGTACTTTAGCAATACTAATAACTTGTTATGTAAAAAGAAACACATTTATTAACTCTCCAATTAATGTTCAAATTTACTTATTAAATTACTCTTCTTAAGCAATATAACCTGATGAAGAAGAATCAAATAGGGCAGAATTCCAGATAAACATGCACAAGAAAATCCTGACAAATGGATATTTTGCAATTTTATTTGTTTCGATGATGATTACATTAATAACTATTTATTGTAATGGGATTTGTTGAGCTATATAAGTAGATATCTATTGACTCTGTTTAGATTATTACATAAATATTTAAAAATTAAACTTTAAAAGATGGCTTAAAATGCAGAACAGACTCAGCTATAAAAAGTACTAAAATTCTGGAAACTTGAAGTTATACAGAACTCCATATAAAAAGCTAAAGATCTGAAACCATAAATGAATAATTAAGAAATGGTCTTGCACATTTCTGACTAAAGTTCAGAAAGAAGATTGCAGATGGAATTGCAATAAAGGCAGTATCTTAAAGAACCACACTGGAATTGTAAATGATGATCAAGAATCAAAAAGTCTAATCAGAGTTAGAAAAATCTGTGTTCATTCAAAATATATATTAAATAAAAAAAGAGAGAGAGAGAGAGAAGCAGAGTAAGTGAGACAGACAAAACTATCCTGCTGTGTGTTCTGTACAAACAAAAGACATGTAAAATATGTGAGCCCAAACGCTTTATATAAAAATGGTAATGGGGCAACTACCAACCTTAGTAAAACTGGTATGTTAATAGCACGCAAATAACTTTAAGATAAAGAGTCAGTGTGTGTGTGTCTGTGTGTGTGTGTCTGTGTGTGTGTGTGTGTGTGTGTAATGATTTAAAATGGTGTTTCATGTGGAATCTAAATTTACATGCACCAAATAACATAGCAACAAATTTGGGGGCAAAATAGATCCATGCAGAAATGTAAACAAAGCAATCATTATAGTCTATCGTTTATACCAGACCAATTGGAAAAAAATGGGAAAAAAACAGCATAATTAACAAGCTTGGTCTAATTAATAAGGATTAAATCACAAATATAGTTCTTTGTAAGCACAGACAGACAATGTTTAAAATTGACTATGAATTAGTCCACAAAGCAAGTCTCTATCTTACAGACCATATTTTCTAAGAAAAAAAAATGTCATAGGTTAGAAGCAAATTTAAATTTAAATGGAAGGATGAGGTGTTAACCAAATAAACATCTGCTTGGAATTTTAACCTACAGTGATAAAATTGATTGCATAAGAAATTAAAATAGAAATTTAAAAATATATAGGGACGAACAATAATGGAACTACATTATTTCATGTTCCTTGAGAGGAAATGATAATATTAAGAGTATAAAATTTAAATAAAAAATGCTGAACATCAGTTACCTAAGAAGCCCACAACTTAAGTTGACAAAGCTGAAAGAAAGACACCCATGGGCCGGCCGAGTGGCATGTTGGTTAAGAGTTGGCTTGGGACACCAGCTCTGAGCAGCAGGGCTGCCGGTTCGGATCCCACATATGAGGGCCAGTGACACTGCACCCTCTACAGCTAAGATGGTGAACAACAGCTCGACCTGGAGCTGGGCTACCGTGAGTGGCCGTCCAATGGCCGGCAAGTGACTGCCTCACCCAGAAAGAGTGCAATGATAATACCAACATGGGCCAGTGAAGCAACGTCCTCCACAACTAGACTGAAGAACAAAAGGACAGTAACTTGTCTGTTCCCCTTCCCCAATTTAAAACAAACAAAAAAAGACACCCAAATACAAGGAGGGGAAAGTTACAAACATAAGAGTCTAATTTAATTAAAATGAAATGAAAATATGCAGAGCACATCAACTACAACCTAAGTTGGTTCTTTGAAAATATATATGTATATATGTGTGTGTGTGTGTGTGTGTGTGTGTGTATTTATATGTAAAATGGCATCTGTTGAGTGATCAATTTAAAAAGATGGAAGGACCATCCATGTTGTTACAAATGGCAAGATTTCATTCTTTTTCATGGCCGAGTAATACTCCATTGATAAATGTACCACAGTTTCTTTTTTTTTTTTTAAGGTTTTTATTGGGGAATTGGGGGGATGGGAACAGCGCTGGGGAATTGGGGGAAGGGGAACAGACAAGTTGCTGTTGTTTTGTTCCTCAGTCTAGTTGTGGAGGACGTTGCTTCACTGGCCCAAGTTGGCACCATCATTGTGCTCTTTCCTGGTGAGGCAGATCAGTCGCCGGCTTCTGGACGGCCGCTCACTGCGGCTGCTGGCCGCTCACGCTGGCTGCTGGCTACACACGGTTGCCCATGGCAACCCACTGCCACAGGGGCTGCAGCCTACGCCGTCGCTGGCGACTCACGGCAGCCCAGCTCCAGGTTGAGTTGCTGTTCAGCATCTTAGCTGTGGAGGGCAGTGTCACTGGCCCTCATATGTGGGATCCGAACCGGGGCCCTCTGGCGTCCCAAGCGAGTTCTTAACCAACACGCCACTCGGCCGGCCCCCACAGTTTCTTAATCCAGTCGTCTACTGATGGGCATTTAGGTTGTTTTTGTATGTTGGCTATTGTGAATAGCGCTGCAATAAACATAGGGGTGCATATATATATTTTTTCAAATTAGTGTTTTGGATTTCTTTGGCTAACTACCCGGAAGTGGAATTGCTGGGTCACACAGTAGTTCCATTTCCAGTTTTTTGAGATCCCGCCATGCTGATTTCCATAGTGGCTCACCAGTCTGCAGTCCCACCAACAGTGCACCAGGGTTCCCTTTTCCCCACAACCTCGCCAGAACTTGCTGTTTGTTGATTTATTGATGATGCCTCTCTGACCGGAGTGAGGTGGTATCTCATCGTGGTTTTTATTTGCATTTCTCTGATGATGAGTGATGTTGAGCATCTTTTCATATGTCTGTTGGCCATCTGTATGTCCTCTCTGGAGAAATGTCTATTCATATCCTCTGCCCATTTGTTAAGTGGGTTGTTTGTATTTTTGGTGTCGAGTTATATGAGTTTTTTATAAAATTTGGATATTAATCCCTGATCAGATGTATCATTGGCAAATATCTTCTCCCTTTCAGTAGGATGTTTTTTTGCTTTGTTGATGGTTTCCTTTGCTGTGGAAAAACTGTTTAGTTTGATGTGGAGAACATTATGTTAAGTGAAGTAAGTCAGACCGAGAAAGACGAATACTATATGATCTCACTTATATGTGGACTCTAAAGAACAGAATAAATGAACAAACAAAACAGAAATAACCCGTAGACACAGAGAACAAACTGATGGTTGCTAGACAGGAGGGTGGTTGGGGGATGGAGAATAAGGTGAAGGGATTAGAAAATACACATTGGTCATCACAAAACAGTCACAGGGATGTGAAAGACAGTACGAGGAATAATCAATGATGTTGTAAAGATTATATGGGGTGCCAGATGGGCACTGGACTTATTGGGGGGATTACTTCATAGACTGTGTAGATGCCTGACCGCTGTGCTGTACATCTGAAGCTCAAGTAGAATAATATTGAATGTCAAATATAGGGGGTTATCAGATGTGTGTACATATACAGACAACATATGATGAAAAAAGTAAAACACGTAAGAAAGGACCCTATACACGCTTAATTACATATCATGGGAACACATATCCGTATATACAACATACGATAAATAAAGCAAAACTTAATAAGAAAAGACCCCATATGCACATGGTTAAATGATATCATATGAATATATATAAGTATATACAATATGTGATGGAAAAAGCAAAAATCAATAAGAAAAGAGAAAGGGCCCACTTAAAATATGACTAAATGACATTAACAAGTATAATCACAGAGATTGTACTTAAGGGAGCTGAGCACTCGTTTACTGTGACAATATCTGACTACAGCTGTCAGACACTGAACGTACCAATTCTCACTCTACAAGCCAACATCTTATTAATACAGGGAAATGTTTTCCCGTATTGGCCTGACTTTTACCAGACTCAGGGGCAACATTAAGGAGACATCAACTGTGAATTTTTTGTTTGTTTGTGCCCTGCCTCCCCGCAAGTAACTTTCAATCTTTCCTCCCAAGAATAAAGCAGAAAACTTTCATAGGAAGGGGAACATCATTAGTCCTCTCCAAACGATGAAGGGGTTTTTTTACGGGCACCTTGAAATATTTTAAGTAAGCGTGCTTTGTTAGTTTTTTTTTTTCTTTACATCAATAGCATTTGCCTGACTTTGGCCTTGGGGGGTTTTGAAGAAGGGTGTCCAGAATAAATAGTAGTGATGCTGAGATTTATGATAAGAAATATATATTTGCTCTTCATCCCAGTTTCTGGCAGAGCTGGTAAAAGCCTTGGAATTTCCTGTGAGGAGAGCCCTG
Source organism: Hipposideros larvatus (assembly GCA_031876335.1). Taxonomy (NCBI): domain Eukaryota; kingdom Metazoa; phylum Chordata; class Mammalia; order Chiroptera; family Hipposideridae; genus Hipposideros; species Hipposideros larvatus. The sequence goes on from CM063105.1 coordinate 147,535,717, forward strand.
AGGTGTCTTTTGTTATGTTAATAAGTGACTTTTGGAAGCATCTAAGGACAGGGGCGGGGGCTGGTTGCCAGGGCACCCAACCCAGTGATTCCAGGGTTAGCACTTCCATGGATGGGGGACTGCATGTTGAATCCGTCCCAATGGCCAGTGATGTCCTCAGCCCTACCTGTGTCCTGAAGCCTCCATAAAACCCGGAAGATTGGGGTTCCGAGAGCACCTGGGGTGGTGAGTGAGCACGTGGGTACGGGGTGGGGGGAGGCAGAGTGGTGTCTTCAAAAGAGCACGGGCGCCCCTCCCCAGTCCCCCCTTAATTTGCCCTCCGCGTCTCTTCCATCTGGAGGTTCCTTTTACAAAAAGCCGGTGATCCAGTAAGTAATGTTTTCTGTTCCCCAAGCCGCTCTAAAGGCTGTGGGAACTTGCAGCCTAGGCCAGTCAGGCATAAATCAGCACAGGTGACAACCTGGACCGGTGACTGGCGTCTGAGGTGGGGGCAGCTTGTGGGACCGAGCCCTCACCCGTGGGGTCTGAGTTGAATCGCTTGGTGCTGGGGTCACCTCTGGACCCACTCTGGTGACCAGGACCTCCTGAAGCCTCCACGTCCCACTGCCCTTATCTTCTCGTATCCGTCTTGTCCCCTATGGCTGGAGCGCTCAGACGTTATGTTTATTTGCTTTACAATTTAGTTGGTGTGTCCAAAGTTTACTTCTAAGACACCGGAGGAATTGGAATTTAAAATAAAACTTGTTCTTAATGATCACAGAAAGCTTGCCGTCAGAATTTCATTAATAAACTGCCCACACCGGCAGATGGTTCTCCACATTGAAAGTATCAGTTTGTTTAATAGTTACTTGTGGCAAAATTACATTTCGTTCTGGCAGCAGTTTCAAAGTTAATAACGCTCCTAGATTGAAATGGAAAATGAATAGTGATGCATTAGGAGTGGCGTGGAGCTCACATTCAATCTCTGGGCATTTAAACAATTTATTAGAGATGCGATAACTCATTGTGGAAAGAAACGTCGTCATGCAGTAGCTTTTGGAATGAGAGAAATGTTCAAACCCTGGTTTTCATTTTTGCATAATGTCCATGAGAGGCTCTGAATGGGTTTGGGTTTGCATATATGCATGTTGACTGTGTGTGTGTGTGTGATAACGGCACACAGACAGCCAATTGCACTAAGGTGGGGTGCAGTGAAAGAAAAAATAACTTTTTATTGCATAGCCCTACACAGTGGAGAACCGGTAGTGAAATTCTCAGACCTGCACGCCCCGTTAGTTTATTGGCAGTTGGTTCTAAAGGCTGAAGCTGGGTTTGGGGTCTTCAGTGCCTCACCAGGCCGTGGTGCCCCCTGGTTGGCTGGAGCTGACGTTAGGACGTATTTGAGGAGCTGTGTTCATCAGTCCCCGCCAGGCAGCTGGGGTTCCGTGAGGTGGTCAGCAGTGTGGTGTCAGCCGGAGGTTTCCATTTCTGTGAAGCGAAGGATGGGTCAGGATGTTCTCTGTGACTCCAGACAGGGAGCGGGTACCCGGAGACCCTGTCAGGGTCTGTCTGGGAAAGTTGAGTAGGTGAGTGCAGGGAACAGGGACTCAGGTCTGTTCCTGAGGGGCACTTTGCTGAGCAGGGGTGGTTGGTGGCTTGGCTCCAATAACGTAATATTTGTAAACATAACGTGTTATAGGCTAAGTGTGTGAACGTATGGCATGTTAATTAACATGTTTATGGACATGCGTAAAGGGGATTTTGAATCACTGCCTTATACTCCCTCTATGGTAGAAATGATTGCAAATAAATTACAAGTGAACTTAGCCCGGGACGCCATCTAGGCGTAGGTAGGCCATTCAGAGATGGAGAAGCCAGAAAGAGGGGGGGACGACACGGTGCTGTGATAAGAGTGCAGGAGGACGGAAAGCAGGCCGCTGCTGGTGGGTTCCGAGGACCCCCACCTTCCCTGCGGCAGCTTTGGGATTCCGGACGGACCCAGCCCCAATCGGCCTTTGGGGACGGTCATCACGTACACTTTTTAATGTAAGACGGGGAGTCGCCCATCATAAAGATACAAAATGCGCTTGTTGGAGACCCACGCTGTGCAGCCAACTCTCACCGAAGTCGACAAGTAACGTGGAAAGTGATTTCAAAGCGCCAGAAATCCGTGGGTTTCAAAGGAAGCGGGCCATGGTGCCAGGTCGGGATTGGTGATGTAGCCACGTGTGAATAAAGTGTGTGGGGGAGGGGTACTCATGAAAGGCACATTAAAAAGGAGGGCCGAGACCCCACTTTTCCCCTTTTCCCAAAAATCCGTGTGCACCTTTCCCTTGCCGGACGACAGAGGAGCTGACCTTTCTGTAACTGCTGCGTGTTCACTGGATAGCTGTGCCCTGCACGCCCCTCCTGGCTGCTTCTCTGTCCCCCGTGCTCCGCTCCGTTCTTTTCCAACCATCTGGATTCTCACAACGTCCGGGGGCTAAGCCCCAGCTCCCAGCAAATCTCTGATGTTTTCTCTCTCCTAATAATTATGCCCTGTGGTTGGAAGTCTTCTCGGCGCTGGAGGAACCGGTGGGTTCGAGTTAGCCCTTTGGAGCTGAGCCATTCCTAGGTAATAAACGGGAATATGTTTTGAACCTTATAGCTCAGCGTAGAAAAATCCCTAAACGGATGCAATTCAGTGGGCGTTGTGGGCAGTTGTCCATGGCAGCCATTTTAATCCTTCCTTTATTTTATTCTCGATATGCAGCAGTTGATTATAAGACAGGAATCCAGCCATAAAGTAACAACCACAAAAGCTAGGCTAGACCCCAAGGATATGAAGAACAGATATGGGAAAGCATGTATCACTTTTTAGGTAAGAAATACTGTATAATAGTAATTGACTAAAGTGATGTTTGAGAAACTGGGGGAGTAGAAAGATAGACCATTACATACTTTGACAGGTCTGACCAGCAGTGTGCTGCCACTATAAACAGAAAAAATGAAATTGGGTCATTTTAATGAAATTAAGTTTTTCTAAAAATCAATGGAGCAACTATCTAGAAAGTGGAGGTTTTTGTAATGACTGACTTGACTGGTGTGTCCTGATTCAGCATCTAGAAAGAATCTCTCTCTCTCATTCTCTGTGTGTGTGTGTGTCTCTCATTCTCTCTCTGAAGTGATTGTTCAGTTTCATAAGATCTGTAAGCACAGTGGTCTATGTTTTCCCCGTAAGCCTTCTCTATAAGGACTCTCCACAGCTCCTGAAGAGGTCTGTAACAGACCATACTGGTGGACACACGTTGTTGCACATCTGATGAAACCCCTGCCGTGCGCACAGCCAGGAGGATCCCGGGGTACGCCGGGGACTTGGGTGGTCGTGACGGGTCAGAGTCTGTGCATAGTTGTCATTCTGGTGGGATGTTGATCGTGGGGTCACTCTGCGTGGTTGGGGCCAGAGGGTGTGCAGGGTCCCCCTTCCATTTCCCCTCAATTTCGCTGTAAACCTAAAATGGCTCTAAAAAATATAAAGGAAAAAAAAGGAAAAGGAGGGTCTGTCTTCTTCCCAACGGCACATGGACAGGAACGTGGGCTCCGTGCCCTGAGCAGTTGTCCCTGTGCCGTGTGGAGCCCTGACCCTGGGCTGATGAGCGGGCCGTGGCTTCGTTCCTCTCTAGGATGTGCCCACACTGGGTCCGCGTGCCCGGACACCGAGAACCGAGTGTGCATCCTTCCGCATCGGCCGAAACCCTGAGAACCGCCCTGTCCCCACCCGGAGGACAGTGGTCTCGCTCCTGTGTCACCGGCAGTCATGCTCCCAAGGTACTGAGCCTGGGATGTCGTGGTCCCTCCCCTAACGGCAGGTCGGCATCAGAGACGCCCTTCTCCCAGCCTTCCCATCTCCGCTCCTCCAAAGGAACGCGGCTCCCAGGCCGAGGCGTTTCTCCAGTCCTCCGGGTAGCTCAGGCTACTGCACAGAGGGCTCCGTCATCCCCTCTGTCCCTGCCACACCGTGGATGTGTGCGCCCCTTTGGTCAGCACAGCTGACAGTCCACTCGGGTGTGATGTTCCCCCGTTGGGTACTTGTGTCTCCTGTCTCTTAGACACAGGCGACGTCGCCAGTTACCGCTCACCTCCCCCAGCGTGTGCACACCCAGAACCTTGGCGCCTGACTGAATTTCTGTAGCAGCATAGACGCCACGATGCCTGTGAGGTTTGCACCCCGTCCCTGAAGCCCATACCAGACGGGTTTGTCCCCCTGGCAGCTCAGGTTGGGCTCAGGGGTGGTGGTTGGTTGGCTTTGTGGTCGGAGACAAGGTCCCAGGGGCTGCTCACACATTCCGAGTGCCGTGAGCCTTTCGGCAGAGGGAAGGTTGTCCTCAGTGATAAAGGCCTCCGATGGACATCTTATATGCTGGAGGATCAGCAGGGGGTCACAGCTCTGCAAGGGTCACATCCCCCACCCAGGCCAGATGTGTCGGCTGTCCCACAGAGCAAAGCAGGAGTGGCAGTAGTTTAGGGCGGGAGCTGAACAAAAGCAGGTGAATGCAGAAATCACTGACATGGAATGACCTCGCTCCACCCTCGGGAAGCAGTCCCTGCGATCAGCGATCAGCGGTGCGCTGACCCCCAGGTGGAAAAGAAAGCCTTGTCCTCGGAAATGAGGCTTGAAAACTGAGAGAAGGGGTTTCCGTGTAATTGATGCAATATGCACAGTCGCTTCATAGATGTAATTCCTTGTGTTAATTGTTGCATCCAGATTCTCAGCTCTGCACAACCCCAGTGGGTTGAGGTCAGAGCCTCTCAAGCATGTTCAATAGTCGCTTCCGCCTGTCTCCATCCCCAAACCGTAGGTCATCCCCCATCGGTGTCTCTGGTTATTCCGTCCTTATTGTTTAAAAGACGTGCTCCGTTAACACGGCTTGGTGCCTTTGTGGAGAAAGAATGGATCGTGTGTGGGTGGGTCCGTATCTGGGCTCTCTCTGCCAGCTCTGCACCATGTTGGTTACTCTAATTTTAAAGGGTTGGAATTAGGTTAAGTCCTCCAGCTTTGCTCTTTTAAATTTTGTCACCCCCCAAAATGAGTAAGTATAAATATTCTTAAAAAATAAATGATTGGGTTGCAACATAAATATATGTAATATGATAAACAAATATATAAAATGACATAATATATAACAAATTAATATAATATATAATAAATTAATATAGAGTATATATAATATGCCATAAATTGGTATGACACGATATATATGTTATATTACATACACTACATATTACATGCATGTGCTGTGTGTCCTGACGCACAGGCACGGCGCGTGTTGCACCCCTTCCCGCGACTCACCTTCAGCTATTTCAATTAGGAAAACAACCAGGCCAGCGTGGGTCTCAGTGAGAGACCTGACGGAAGGCACTGATCACACAGGTGACCACACGGGGTCGCTGAGGCGTCGGGGATAATATCCAAAGGAAGCGGCCGCCATCACCAGCTCTCTAGCCACCCATCAAGCTGGGGCTCAGGCCGAACTCAGAGGAAATGGGGGGCTGGCGCTGCCGGTGTGTCTGACTGTGGGTGACAGGAGGAAGCTTCTGGAAGCAGTGACCACGCTGGGACTGCACACAGGGCCACCCTTCGCTTCTCCTCCTGAGTCCTCACAGGCTTTCCTGCCTGCTCCCCAGCCGAGCTCCTGGGCAAAGCAGAAGGGGACGCTCCAGCCCAGGCCAGCAGTGAGAGGCCAGCAGGTGGCCTCCAGACACACGCGTGGTTGGCCACTGCCTTGGTGTCCGTCCGCCAGCCAGGACACCAGTTATTTCACCTGAAAAAGGAGGAAGCCACATCCCTTCACAGAGGCTGCCCCTTGGGTGTGACTCACCAGAGCCGGAAGTTTGAGTGGAGAAGAGGCAGAGGAGGACATGGAGAGGGACCTTGGGGGACCTGCCCGAGCGCTTTCGTCCCACAAGTCTTGGTGCTGATGGGATATGGCACCATCTAGGACACGGGCGATTTTCTTGGGCGGGAGCAGGGGCTTGGGAGAGGCGTGCAGAGAAGTTCTGAAAAGCTGTGCTCCAAACCCGGCCCTCCCAGCGGCTGCCAGGGAGCCCCGACACCACCTGCATCACTGTCCCCAAAGGAACACTCACAGACGCCCTCTGTCGGGACAGCCTGGAGACCTCTCAGAATGTTATAAACTGGACCTGAGGGGATCCCAGAAGCCATACCCATGTGTTGACCATTCTTTCGCTTTTTGCCCCTTAATTTCTGGCGTCTCATGGTGGAAAATTTAAAAGTTAGCAAATCAGTAAGAAGGCGAGCGTGTGTTTTGGGGGGGATGCGGCAGGTAAACTGAAACCAGAGAAGGCACTCCAGCAAATCTCCAAAAAGAGCGTTTCCAAGCGGCTTTGTTATAATGTTTTAGAAAGAGAGGAGCCGAAGGCCTGCGAAGGGTCCTGTGGAATTTCGGAAATCATAATGTTCAAGAGAGGAAAGCAGCATAAAGAACCTCTGAAAGATGAGGGTAAATGTCTCCCATTCATGGAAGAAATCCATTTCGCAGCGCGATGGCGGGTTTTCCTCTCCGTCTTCTGCTAGCGTGTTGCCTTTGATTCATGCTAATGGAGCCTGGCCCCACGCATAGACACGCTGACCCTCGTCTGCGATGACTGACAGCTAGGGTGACGCATGTGTTCTCCCCCAAATTGAACTTTGATAGATGCTTTTCATAGTCTAATTTTGCATTCAGGGAACATTAGGTTTGTTTTCCTCTGAAATCTGGCTTCTGAGAAAGGTAGTAATGGAGAAATGAATTGTTAAAGCCCCCGGCTAAGGAGACAGAAGTCGTTGTCATTGTGACTATGCCCCTGAAAATGCAAAATCCATCACTTATTGATCTAAGGAAATTACATTTAGTGTGCACGCATTTTCTGAGAAATACGAAGATTTTGAACCAACTTGCAGATGGTTCAACTTGCGGGTCTGGCCTTCCATCAGGCCTTTTAATTTGCAATGCATTCCAAGTCACCATCCAACACAGACTATTTCATTTGTAATTAAACTCCTCATCCATTCTAAAGAGGAGAAATGAAACACGGTGAGATAAATTGTTCAGTCTCAGGGATCTGTGATGGCTACCACTGGCATATTATTGATCACATCTCTCTTTTCAACATCGCCTTTATTTTTTTGTATTGGATTCTCACTGAATTGTTGCATCTCACTCCAGCGAAAAGCGTTCAAATTTATAGGAAGGTAAGGATTTATTTTTTGGACATTTATGGGGAAACCAAATGTTGTTTGCCATAGGTCCATGTCCCCCAAATAAACAGAACACCTTAGAAGCATCTATTTAAACATTTAGCTTCCATATAGGTTGAGATTGTTCACAATTGGAGGTCCATATTTCCATAAAATGGGGGACCGTGTTTTAGGAAACCTTACTAAAAGTAGAGTAAAAATGTGTTTAAAGAAGGACAGAAGCCAGTTAAACAAAGCACGCCTTTCCTGGAGCAGCAACGAACTTTCCCCCAAAACTGCACATAACAACATCTTCCTCTGTGGAGGCTGTGTTCCCTTTCACTCTAGAGTGAATTTTGGGGACTCAGAAATAACAGTGAATGATGTCACTCTTGGCATAACCACATCTGCCAGGACAAAAAGAAAAGGACTGAGATGAAAATGTCTCTGACAAAAATATCAGGTCAGAAGCGCCCACCAGGCGGGCTGCCTGGGAAGAAAGTGCCTTTTGCACTGGACTCGTGAGCGGCCCGGTTCGATTCCAACTACAGAGGATCCCACGTACGGAACGTTAGGGGCAAATCATTATTAGTCACACTAATCCAAACAGTCATGCAGCTCATGCTATTGTGAAGATGCCTTGAACTGTCCTGAATGTAGAGAAATGAATAAATCAAGTTTCCTGACTCCACCATGGTCTGTCTCCTGCTGTATTCAGACCCAGTAAGTAAGAGGTGCTGACTCCTGCAGCAAAAACACACACAGCACAGGTGAGAGAAGGAACCGAGAGGATAGTTACATGCACTTAGTAAGGAAATAGCTCAGCGGAACAGAAGAGAACCGAGGGGCTGTGGTTTCCTGTCGGTCTGAAGTCCAGAAGGTGGGTATCTGGCTTCAGAGCAGGCTGTGCCTCTAACTAGCTAAGCTTGACCCACGGAACAAGGGGCCACAAGAGAGATTTGATACATCAGGTAAACGGTTCGAGAATCGATTATTTACAGGGTGGCTATGAGGTGACGGAACTCGGTTATTTCTGGGGTCTCCCGCTCTCTCTTGCCTCCTACAACAATTTCCGCATGCCATGAGTGTGAGAGGATCAGGTGGAATTTTGAATCATGGTCGTGTACGACTGCCAAGCCTTCCCACCGCCTCCCGGCGAGGCCCCGGTTTGATTTCATGTGGCCTCAATATAGCCATCTGAGCCGACCCCCAGATCACAGAAGACACCACAAGACACACAGCCTCTTCTAATAAGTAGGAGCAGAAAATTGGAAAGTCAGAACCTAAATACATAAACTTTCCCAGGTCCAAAGACCAGATGCTGGGCATGAAGAAAAAAGGAGAATTCACAACCTTTTAGCATTTTCTCACCTGTCCTCAGGTCCCACCCCACCTGCCCCTGCCACAGTTCTTTCTGGAAGCCTTTCAGGGTCACTCTAAATTTCCCGCGTGTCACTGCAATCCCTTATCCTCATGATACTGGGTTGTCGGAAAAGTCATGACATATTTTTTTCTGTTTTTCATTGCAAAAATGCGTCATGACTTTTCCGACAACCTAATATATCAGAGCCTTAAATTCCCTAAGTCATAATACATCCCATTATAATGAACACAGGCATTTAAGTCACGCTTGCAAAAAATTTAAGACTTAATTTCCATTAATGATGGTCTATTTTATTAGGGTTGATACTTTTTTGTACACTTCCATTACTTGTAGCTTCCATCCACCCTCTAGTGTTCTCTTTATCTTGTCAGAATAAAGTTCCCAAACATGGAACTGTGACATCCCCAATATTTGTCAAGAGCTGAAAGGGTAGCAGATGGGTCTTCAAGGGTTTTTGACATTAATCCCATTATTAGATGCTCAAATAGTAATACTTACCTGAGTGCCCTTTGGAGAAAAAAACAAAACAAAAAATAAAACTGTGTCTCTAATCGAGTATTTGATTTCCTCCTAAGAAATAATAACAAGAATAATGCAAACATTACTGAAGACACAGCAAAACCCAAGAGGACGTGTAAGAGCACATCACAATAAAAGGGAGAATCTTTCATTTTTTTTCCTTTTTCAACAGCTGTATTGGAGAGCAAATTTAGGTGTTTTGAATGTGGACTAAAGTGTGAAATGAAGATGGCTGTGTGCTTACAAACGCCAACGTGGTGGTCCACGCGATTTCTTCTTCTTTTTTTCCTTTTCTTGTCTCGTACAACTCCACTGAAATCTGAAAGCATCAGAGGCAGGAACTGGCCATTCCTCTCCTTGAAGTACCCAAAGACTGAGTAATTCCCGTCATCTCTGCATGAGCTGAGATGGATCACAACAATTTTTACCGTGAAGAATGGTGACAGCTCTAAAGTGAAATGCCGGCAAGGCCATGTTTGCCCCCTGATACTATACATCTGAATTTAAAGAGCTTCTGGATCCTTAGTGAAAACAAAGGAGTCACTTTGCCTAATTAGATATACTTTGCATAGTAAAATAATTATGGTTTTGTGAATTGATTGAGAGCCCCAAACTTTTTGACCTTTCTCTGATTTAATTTTTTCGTTGGTCTAAGTCATTCTGTTTAGTAAAGATTTTTGCTGTTTATTTAAGCCGCTGAGGAAAAGGCCCCTTAGTGTCAGAATCTTTGAGTGTAGGGAGCTAAAACATTTAAATATTATAATCTCTAGCACTCTGTACTAAGATCCATCTGATTTCATTTAAATTAGCTCGATAGTGGGGCAAAGTTAGAAAACATAGGTCACCAGAAAGCTAAACCCATCTCAGAAACTGCACCCACCAGGAGGGGAGCATCGAGTCGACCATGCTGATTTGGGGCAGGAATGTGGGGTCCCGGGAACGTGGGTTCACCCAGCTTCCTCTAATGCTAACATCTATGCAACCATGGTCCATTTACCAAAACTAAGAAAATAACGTTGGTACGAGGCTGTGAACAAAGCTACGCCAAAATTCAAATGTCACCCTCATTTTAAACCCCTGTCGTCTTTCTTTTTGTCCAGCCTGGTACCCCCTTTGCATGGTTGTCTTGTTTTCATAGCCTCCCTTTTGTCCTCCCTGGTGTGTCATGCCCTGCACACATATGACAGATAGTGGTCAAGGACTCTGTAGAGTGCCTCTCAGCCTGGGTCTGTGAGGTGTTTTGCGGTTAGAAGGACACAGAACTCAAAGCCAAGGACCTCCCAACAGGAAAAGGTGGAAAACCTTTACCGACAAAATCAAGGCACTGAATTATAATCCATAGAAACATATAAAGGTCACCTGAGTTCATGCAGATATAAGTGACTCGTTTAACAAATAAATGGGCAAGAAGCAGTTCAGTTAACATTTGGGGGAATATAAAATTACGTTCAGGCAGACACCGTAGAAATAATTGTGGGCACTGATGGATGGCGAGAGTATCGGGCAGGGTTTGGAGGAGAAAAGCATCTCTGCAGGGTCTTGCAGTATCTCCCACAAGGTACATAAACATTGCCAAGGGGAAAAGAACCACTTCAGTGAAGTGAAACCCTACAGACAACAACCTAATCAAGTGATCGAGCTGAACAGAATGAACCAGGAAGGGCCGTTTTGTGGTCATATTACTGAAAAGGCTCAACATCAGTGGGAACACTTCCAACATACTGATGGGCGCATAGCTGATTGAAAACATGCACGTTCTACTAAAATGGGAAGTGGGTAATTTATGCCGTAACCCTCTGCAGCTCCACTTTGGGGTGCATAACCTAGTGGCAGTCTTAACTCTTCTGCAGCAAATGGATACAGTCTAAGATGGCCGTGGCTCATGTGCGTGGCGTTGACCTTGCAGAGGGAAAAGCAGTCAGAGCTATCACCGGGGCAGATTGTGTGTGCAATGGGTTACAGCCAGCAGTGCGGACTGGGAGCTCGTGTGCTGTGTGAGGGCTGACAGACGCCCAGGCACTGTGTGCAAAGCTGCCACCACAACTCCGGGGTGCGTATTCCCAGAAGGTGCCCGGAGCATAGACCACGTGTACACGTGCCAGTTCCTCGTGACTGCCTCACCTGAAGGGGATGAACACACAGCATAGCCGTGGTCTTGGCTGCCCTTTGGGCAGGGGTAGACTGTGATGGGATTGAGAAGGATTACAGAGTGGAGTTGGAATTTATATACTGGCGTTCTGTACAGTTTGTAAGACTGAAAAACAAGTATCAGCATCTATTGTCAGTAGGGTGCCAAAAAATGTCTACACATTTTAAGAAAGGAAAAATCTGTATTAAAATGGTCATACTCAATATATTCTGCAATCACAAAAGATGAATACAAGTCACGTTTGACTTGTGCAATGATAAGAGGTTCTCAATGTGGTTCCCATCAGCATGATTTTAATACAGTTTTTTTTTCCTTTCTTAAAACGTATGTACATTTTTTTGGCACCCTCTGTATATAATTATGACTTCCCTTCCACGCACAAATGCCCCGTATGCATGATAATTATAGCGGCATCCTATACTCCCAAAAAAGAACTTTATTCCGAATATTGCTGCAAACTGTCAGAAGGCTAGAATGGATTATCAAGGATGGGGAATTAGGAGTGCTTGTGGAGAAGCTCGCTTGTAACCTTGAACTTTAAACAATGCCAAAGACACAATTGGAAACAGATTATAAATCACCCCTCTTTACCAGGAATTGCCTGCTCTGCAGATGTACGTATTCTAACATAGCCTTATTTTCCCTTCAATGTATACTTTGGAGATTAATTCAGTTCATTTTTATTGCATTTATTTTCGCCATCAGTCAGTCCTTTCAAGGTCGCAGCTGAGTTTCCAAAACTTATACAGAATGACAAGGACATTGCTGCTTTGTCTTGGTATCTTTCTGAAAGAGAATTTCTGCATCTGGTATTTACAGCAAATTCTTTAGAAGTAAGTGTTTTCTGTTGGAAGTAAGGAGGTGTTTAATGTCACTGTGTAACTGTGTTCAAGACCGGAGGTGGTAAAAATTGTGGTTCATAGTTAAACTGTTACCTTCCTTATCTCCTAATTACTAGGAAAATATCATGTAAATCCAATGGCATTAGAATTACCTGTCCCTACCACAAACCAACTTTACAAAAATTATTTTCCTGATGATATCCTGAAGATATGAATGATTTACTAGAATGCCTTAGAGTAGTTTTGGCAGGCCCACAATTGAAACCTTTACACTGGAGACAGAAGCATAGCTAAGAAGTTAGATTTTATTGAATGCTTCCAAATCCTTGCGAAAAATACTAGTTTGAACTCAAAAATCACACCTTAATGTTGTGGATGTTTTAGATTCAGAGTAGTGGTGTCATGAATGTTGGATGAAATTCTAACTGGGCTGATGGATTTCCTGACTATTTCTTGTGCTTTGGGGTTTTCTTTATTCCGTTATAAATCCAAGCATGTGTTTACCAAAAACTTATTTGGTGTTCACCATGTGTCAGGAGCTAGCACGGCACGGAAAATAGCAGCCGTCAAAACAGTGTCCTACCCACGCGATCGTGGAAAACACCCGTTTTAACAATCCTACGTTTAAAAGCATGCCCTGAAATATTGTTTAAGAATAATAATGGCAAAAGGTCCAGTGGAGGGGATTGGGGAACGGGCTCACCGACATTCAGTGATGGAACATGTGAAAATATTTAAAAATTGCACCCCAGCTGCACCCAGCGATGGTATCTGTAGTCTGTATAACATATCATCTCAAAAATAGTTTTACTTTTTTTTTATAACCAAAGGCATGTTGTAAATCTGAGAACATCTGCATATTTTATGGCTGTGCTTCATCTTATTTTCATTGCAAATATATTTTCCCCTTCAGATAACAGGGTTCTCTCTCTCTCTCTCTCTCTCTCTCTCTCTCTCTCTCTCTCTCTCTCTCTCTCTCTCTCCCCTTCTCCCCTCCCCCTTCCCCTCTCACCCTCCTTTTCTTTGTTCCAGGAAGTTGAAGCTGTATCACTTTATTTATTTATTTTTATTTATTTATTTTATTGTTAGTTTCAGGTGTACAGAACAATGCAATAGTTATCCCTTTCACCCTCACAAAGTAACAACCCCCTTCCCTCATCCACTGCCCTCCCACCCCCGATATCATGCTTATCTATTACATTCCATTGACTCCATTCCCACTCTCTACTCCACGTCCCGTGACTATATGTATATATAATTATAGTTGACATACAGTATTATTCAACATCAGCTTCAGAAATACAGTGTGGTGGTCAGGCCTTTACAACAACTATGAAGTGGTCTCCCCCACAAGACATGAGTCCATCTGGCCCCCTAAAAAATATTTGCAACATTATTGATTATATTCCCCAGACTGTCTTTTCTATCCCTGAGGCCATATTGAAGTTACCAATTTGTATTGTCTCGTCCCTTCCCCTTCTCTTTCATCCCCACCCCCTCCCAACTAGCAACGCTCAGTTTTTCCTCTGTGTCTCTGAGACTATTTCTGTTTACATTTCTCATTTATTCTGTTCTTTAGATTCCACATATAAGTGAGATCATATGGTATTTGTCTTTCTCTGACTGACTTATTTCACTTAACATAATAGTCTCTAAGTCCATCCATATCGTCCCAAATGGTACTATTTCCTTCTTCTTTATAGCTGCGTAATACTCCATTGTGTAAATGTACCAAAGTTTCTTAATCCAGTCGTCTACCGATGGGCATTTTGGTTGTTTCCAAGTCTTGGCTATTGTGAATAATGCTGCAATGAACATAGGGGTACATATATTTTTTCAGATTAATGTCTTGGGTTCTTTTGGATACATACCTAAGAGTGGGATTGCTGGGTCATAAGGTAGCTCCATTTCCAGTTTTTTGAGATCCCGCCATACTGATTTCCATAGTGGCTCACCAGTCTGCAGTCCCATCAAGAGTGCACCAGGGTTCCCTTTTCTCCACAGCCTCGCCAGCACTTGTTATTTGTTGATTTATTGATGATAGCCACTCTGAACGGAGTGAGGTGGTATCTCATTGTGGTTTTTATTTGCATTTCCCTAATGCTGAGTGAAGTTGAACATTTTTTCATATGCCTGTTGGCCATCTATCTGTATGTCCTCCTTGGAGAAATGTCTCTTCATATCCTCTGCCCATTTTTTAATTGTGTTTGTTTTTTTGGTGTTGAGTTGCATGAACATTTTATATATTTTGGATATTAACCCCTTATCAGATATATCATTGACAAATATCTTCTCCCATTCAGTAGGCTTCCTTTTTGTTTTATTGATGGTTTCTTTTGTTGTGAAAAGCAGTGGAGAGAGTGTGCAAACAGGAAGGAAATGTTTCATAATCTTAAAAATTCTTATTTGTAAAATATTAAGGAGTCTGCAACGATCATTAATAATATTGGCTTTATTCATTTTTTTAAATGTATCACTTTATTTTATTATTTTATTTATACTTTTTATTTTTCCCATTTTGTTTCTATTCTTATTCATTTTACTTCATTATTTGCCTATAGAATCACCCAGCAACTGATTTCTCTCCCTCAGAAGGAACTCTTTTTAAGTAACACTGTTATTGAAGATCCCCTTTTAGACGTTGGAAGCCTGTGACGTCAATCCGAGCAGGGACAGCCACGTGAGAAACGCTTAAGGGAGGACAGTGGGCGATATGTGCAAACTTCAACACTCCGTGAACTGGACGCTCTCCACTGTGGAACCACAAAATGGGGAGGAAGGCAGGAAGCTCGGATAGGAGAAAGAAGAAAGAACGAGGCAGACAAGTAGGAAAAAGACAGGATTGGCTGGGGCCACACAGGTACCGTTGGCGTGTGGGGACCGGCTGGCCGATGTCCTGCGTGTCCATGGAGCTTTTAGGGAGTCCAGGAAGTGATGCGAAAGCATCAGTTTGCTGAGCTGTTCCCCAGGCAGGAGCGGCTCCACCTTGGGCCTAGGAAGTTATTTACTTCAGCAATGAGGTCATGATATTGTCCTATTATTTTTATTTTTAGTGCACACCACCAATATTTATTATCACTTATTTTTTATTGATGATTTCCAATGAGAGTTTAAGCCTCCTTGCATATTTGAGAAGAAAATGTGATTACCTAAAATCGAAAGTTGTTTTGTTTTCAACGCACTGTCCTGGTTTTGGTATGAGTTGGGAAATAGGTGTTTATTTCTCATCTGAGAAGCATGTGCCCTTTGGTGGGAGGTGGAAAGAGTAAATGCCTGTGGCTCCCAGGTGCAGAAATTGCAGGCTGTGGAAGGGGAAAAGTGACGTAGAAGGGAGAGAGGAAAGGGTGTGTTTCCAGCTGGCTCTGAACACAATTCGGATGCCTTTAAAACATTTAGCGATGAACAGCCTCTGCGAGGAACCAGTACTTTAAAATTTAAGGCCATTTGATCTATTTTTAAAACGTATTTTTTTCAGTTACAGTTGGCATTCAATATTATTTTATATTAGTTTCAGGTGTGTGGCATACTGGTTAGAACTGTATATAATTTATACAGTGATCCCCTGATTAGTCTAGTCCCCACCTGACACCACACATAGTTACTATGATATTATTGACTATATTCCCTATGCTGTGCTTTACATCCCCCCGACTATTTTCTTTTCTTTCTTTTTTTTTAAGAGTTTTATTGTGGAATTGGGGGAAGGGGAACAGACAAGTTGCTGTCCTTTTGTTCTTCAGTCTAGTTGTGGAGGACGTTGCTTCACTGGCCCAAGTTGGCACCATCATTGCGCTCTTCCCGGGTGAGGCAGACCAGTCGCCGGCCTCTGGACGGTCGCTCACGGCAGCTGCTGGCCGCTCACGCTGGCTGCTGGCTACACACAGTAGTCCATGGCAACCCACTGCCACAGGAGCTGCAGCCTACGCCATCGCCGGCGACTCACGGCAGCCCAGCTCCAGGTTGAGCTGTCGTTCAGCATCTTAGCTGTAGAGGGCAGTGTCACTGACCCTCATATGTGGGATCCGAACCGGGGCCCTCTGGCATCCCAAGTCAGCTCTTAACCATCACGCCACTCAGCCGGCCCCCCCACCCCACCACCAACTATTTTGTAATTGCCACTGTGTACTTCTAATCCCTTCACCTTTCTCATCCTGACCCCAGCCCCCTCCCATCTGGCAACCATCAGTTTGTTCTCTGTATCTATCAGTCTGTTTCTATTTTGTTTCTTCATTGATTCTGTTCTTTAGATTCCATATATAATTTCTGCGAAGCATTTTTTCCCTATCTCTAAATTGGTATTCTTGTATAATTTAGGATGATTGTATCTGAAAAGAGATGCGTGTTTGTGTTTCTCAATTTTGGACATAATTTTAAAGCCTTTCATTCACACTAAAGCACTAAAGTCATGTTTTTACACCTGATTCATTTTAACTCAGCTCAAGACTGTGAGTTCATGCCTTTCCCGGCCTTTGCGTCCCAGCACTGACCTCACACTTACCTGCAGACAGAAACATCGTTGCCCTACCCTCCTCTCAGTTGCGTGGAGGATGCCAGCACTGTCCCACAGACCTTTGGGGGGATGGAACGTTCTCTACTTGTGCTGCTCAGTATGGTGGCACCAGCCACGGGCCGCGACTGAACACTGGAAATGTGGCCTTTGTCACTCAGGTTCCCATCTGTGGATTATTGTTCGTTTCCATTAACTCAAATTTAAATACCCATGTGTTGCCAGGGGCTACCATATTGGATAGCCAGGACCCATCAAGTCCCTCTTCTATTTTTTTTACTCATTTTTCCTCTCTTACCAAGACAAGATTCCACTGCTTTCACCTTTCTAAGTAGAGCTGACCCTTGAAGAGTCACTCGTAAACATCACCTGCGCCCTGTTTTTATATTTTCCGTTGTTACCCTCAGACACTATTTCTCTCAACCTTTTGACCCTTCTGGATACTCTGTTCCTAATGACATTCCCTTTCACTCTCATATGTGTCTTACATCCTTCTCCCCCTTCTGTAAATCGGCCTGGGTCCAGATGACAGTATGTGTGTCCCTGCAACTAATTGGAAAAATATGTAATTAAATAGAAGTAAATCTTAGGGATGAAAACAGAAGATTCTTGATGAGACATCCAGGGTTGACACACGATCGACTGAGTACGTAAACATTTAACTAGTAGCACCGTTTACTAGCTCCGTGAAAATCAGAAATTGTGAGACCCAGTTTCCTCATCTAAAGATTGGATTGGAACTGGTAACATGGTAATTGATGGGGACTCAGTAGCCATATTGATTGGTGCCATGATACTATGTATGCCAGGGCCCCCATGACAAATTTCTAGTTGTTTTAGCTCAGGGACAACATCGTGGTTTGGAACTGTAAGTAATAGGTCCCCAAGTGTTGCCTCATTGACCAAAGCTGTAATGTTTTGAATATTGGTATCCACATGGCTAACTAGGAAGTGGCAACCGTGAAAGAAAATGAGGTTCTGAGCCACCCCATTCTCCACGGAACTCCACAGATTCAGTAATAAACACAGGATAAGCTACAGGAGGAATGAACGGGCTTCCTTAAGGTGACATAAGAATTGACTGTTTTTCTGGGAACAGCTGAATTTCCTGAGTATCGGAGACACTCTAGCACGATCCTGCCCTGAGTCACAGGGGGCCAGAGTGAGGCCACTGTGTGTCAGAGTTGGAGTGTGTGGGGGGGACACACTCTGTCCCTAGTCCCGTGTTCACTAGAACAGCGGCTTTGATTTCCACCGCTGAGACGCCATCTACACCACCGAGCCATCACTGGACGTGTGCATAAGACACCCCGGGCTAAATGCATGTGCATGGTTGTTGGGTTCTGTGATGCTGGTCATGGAGCTTTCTAGACTCAGATGTGGTGCTGAGAGCTCTGAGCTACTGGCTTCTTGTGCGGCTCTGTTTCAGCTCTTGTTCGCCTTGGGAGTGAACATATTAAGAGACTGTAATAAAGAAGCAACATTAAGAAGCTTTGAGAAGTTCAGGATCGTGGGAGAGCGAGCACAGCTAACAAGCAGAAGCGCTGTCGTCGTTTTTAGGTTATTCAAAGCCAGTGTCGGAGCCGATCAGGAGCTGAATGTGGGGCCTCTAATAGCTTGAGACCAACACTTTTGATTTTGGTCAGGAATGAAGACATGGTAAGAAGGGAGTTACCTGAACGTAGGTTTCCCTTCTCGTAGAATGAAGCCATGTCTGTGCAGTATTTATCAAAGACTAAGCAACAGCGGTAACCTTAGAAAAGTTGTTGAATGAAAATAATTGAATTGGATATTTTCAGCCTCCAGTATTGTATAGAGAGAATGATTCAAATGTCAGTGTTGCAGTTCTCACATTGTACAAGAACCCCGGTCTTTTCTGCTGAAATGAAATAATAATAGAACCGAGAGGGACCAGGTGGGTCGACCGCTCTGGTGCTCACTGACACCGAGATGGTAAAGAAAGCCGTCATCCCCTGTCCAGGGAGACCCAGGCGTGCACACACATGCCGGGTACTCCCCTTTGGAGACAATCCATGGAACCACGTTAGCACAATCTCGTCCGCCCATCCACTAACTTTAGAAACGAGGGCTCCACGTGCCCAAAAGATGAGCTCCGTGCCCAGTACCATCAGCAGAAGCATTTGCGTTCCACTGCGTCCATTCCCGTGCAGGCTTTCCGCTGCCCCACGCCATCTCCTCTTTATAACAGTTAGTGTTTTAGACGGTGGCAGAGAGAGTATCGTCTGTGAAAAGGCTGGAAGCGGTAGGACAGCTCTCCTCTCCCCTCTCGTCCCCACGGCCCTCCTGGGTTGGTGGCTTTGCCACACAGCATGAGGGCGCATGAGCGATGGATATTTGGCATTTGGAGAAGCCCATTTCTTACAGTCGGTACAGCTGATTTGAAGAGCAGGCATGTCTGCCACATTATGCTGAGGCTGGCGCCGTGGTCATGTCTGCGCTGATAGTTCCGTGTTTCTGCAGGAGTGACGGGAGCAGAGCTGCCTGCTGACCTGGTCTCCCCGTGTCTCTGGCACATGGCGAATTCAGTGGCCTGGTTTCCTGACGTATCACAATCAGTTGCTGGCAAGCAGAGCAGGACATGAGGGAAAAGCTATGTATTTAAATGCCTCTACAAAACCATGAAAACATAAGACCAGCCACTAAGTTTTCCCCTGGCTAGCAAACAAAAGAGGCAAGTTTAATGGAAAATAAGAAGGAATGATACAAATGATATTCAATTCTTGAAATGGAAAACTGAATCGTTATTTAACGAAACCCAAACTTGATCTTTCTATACACACACACAGAGTGCTTGTAAAAAAAAAAATAGTGAAATGTGAATAAGGTATGTATTCTAGTTAACAGAAGTACAGTGTCAATTTCAAAGTGTTTTTAAAAGCTGATTCTTTATAAAACCACTAGATTTGGTATATGAAATAATGAGCTATCATAACAAAGACAGGTTTAAAAATTACCAATCTCAGTAATAAAAGAGGGGACATCTTCCCAACCATACAAGCACGGAAAGAATAACAATGAATCATGAATAACTACTTTAGGCCACTAAAGCAGACGTGCTACTTCAAATAAATAAAAAATTCTTGAAATCTGAAAAATTCAAAATCTCGTTGAAAGACACAAATTATGTAAAATGACAAGCAAGGACAAGAAAACCCGAATAGCTTTAAATGCATTTTAATGTTGAATTTCAATAACCTCCACTAAAGAAAACTCCAAGCCCATGTAGCTTTTCTGATGGTTTCTAAGAGACATTGAAGAAAATGAAATTCTTTCAATTCTACATGGAATTTTTCAGAAAACAGTAGAGATCAGAATAGTATTATGCTTTTGTAAGCATGTCAAATGCCGCTGCATCAATTGTGTACCCACATGGAAAAAAAATCAACCTCAAGATTCCTCCTAGCATAAAATAATAATAATATAATAATAATAATAATAACTCTTAAATGGACTGTAAATCCAGTTCAATTTAAAAGTATTAAAAATTAAAATTAATTTAAGAGAAAAGTATTTGTGTCACCAAGATAGGAAAAGATATCTTAGACTGTACACATACACACCACACAAATCCAAAAATATAAGAAATAAATACATAGGCTTCATTAAAATTAAAATATTTTGATCTTTGAAAGGAAAATTTAGTCGCAGACAGGGAAAAATAGTTGCAATACGTGTAGCTCACAAACAGCTTGTATAATGAACAGATTTTAAAAGACTTATAGCTTGGTGAAAAGAGAATACATTTTTAATTGTTATAGGCAAAAGAACAGACATATCAACAAAAAATTCAATTCAAAAATATATAAAAGATAAATTCAGTTTTGAAAAAGATAAATGTCAAACTGCATTAATGGCCATATGCCATCATTGTCCGTTATTAGCGAAATGCCAATTTAATCTGAAAAGAAATATTAATTCACGCCTATTCAAAGGGATACCTTTAAAGTTAGATATTGGCAGATAGTTCTATACTGCTGGAGGGAATACAAACAGTGAATCCACTTTGGAAAACCATTTGGCGTATTATCATAAAGCTAAATGTAAACTCTTCTACGTGACACAGAAGTTTCCACTTCTAGGTATTTACCCGAGAGAAGTAAAGACACGTTTCCCCAACACTGCCAGCACTCATGGTTATAGCACCTGCAGTAGTAACAGTTGAGAATCTGCAAACCATCCATACGTCTGTCACCAGGTGAACGGAGAGATGAAGCCTAATCTCTTCCACAGTGGGATCCTCTTTGATCCTGCAAGCCTGCTTCTGGGTATATATCCAAAAGAAATGTCACTGTAGCATCATGCATGGTGGCCAAGACATGCAAACACGCTAAGCGTGCACTGATGGATGACTGGGTAAAAAGATGTGGCTTACACACACACACTCACACACACACACACACACTCACACACACACTCACACACACACACACTCACACACACACTCGCGCACACACACACACTCACACACACACACTCACACACACACTGGAATATTACCCAGCCTTAGCAAAGATGGAAATCCTGCCTTTTGTGACAATGGAGATGAACCTGGAGGACAATATGCTACATGAAATAAGCCAGACACAGGGGACAAATACTGCATGAACTCACGTCTATGTGAAGTTTTAAAAGTCAGACTCATGAAAGCAGAGAGTGCAAAGGACTTGCCCAGGACCTGGGGGGCAGGGGACATGGCAGATGCTGGTTGGAGGGTACCGACTGTCCGCAGTAAGACAAATGAGCCTGGATGTCATGTACGACTGTACGAGTAGACGAGAGTCTTTTCATCTGGGCTTTAACTTCGGGTTCTGAATAAGTGTAGATCTTTCTTTTTTCCAGGAAGAATCTATTTCCAGCAGTGTCCCATGTCATATTTTTCTGACCCCTGAAACCCTATCGGGGTATCTTCCATTGGGCGCAGGTGTCTTCTCCCTGTGCTGTAAGAAGCAGCAGAGATTACTTTGATCAAGTTCAATCAATCTCCCTCATTTCTTAGCCTGCTAACTGCACCTGAATTGCCCTTCAAGGTGAAGCCTGATAGCTTTCCTATAGTTCTGGTTCTCACACATTTTGATTGAAATTTCTATTAAGTTCTTAGGAGACCTCCTTTGTGTGTTTGGGCCTGTAAAAGCGAAAAGGCAGTTATTTTATTTCTTGGTTATTAAATGGCAACACGTTTAGGCTGGGGCTCCTGGTGTGAGCAGCGTGACAGCTATCCAAAATAATCTTTTGATTTGCCTGTGATAAGTAACACTTATTTATGCAGCTATTTACGTTTACACTTTATCATCATGGAATACATTTTTTTTGTATAAGTGTTTCTTTTGCTGGAAACAGGCATTGCACTATGTATCGGTTTTATTATATTTTCAAAATTAGATAGACATTGAAAGAATAATACATTGACTATCCATCGTATAGTTTTAAGAGAAAGTTATGATAGATGATGGATGGATGGATGGTGGATGGATGGATGGATAGATGGATGGATGGATGGATGGATGATGGATGATGGATAGATGGATGGTGGGTGGATGGATGGTGGGTGGATGGATGGTGGATAGATGGATGGTGGATGGATGGATGGATGGATGGATGGATGGATGGTGGATGGATGGATGATGGATGGATGGATGGATGGATGGATAGCAGCATTATGGCGGTGTTGGAAAACCTTGTGCATGATGAGAATTAGGGAAATGAGTGATGAAAGCTCTGAGGCCCCCCCCCCCCCAAGTGACCTCTCTCAGAGGAGCCTAATTCCATCTGTTTCAGATTCTGGTCTCTGAAGAAGGGATTCCCCAATTTCAATATGGTTAAAGGCCACTGCCTTTATGGGATCAGAAAATTGGAAAGTGGGGTGATAGGGCTTGACTTGTTAGCAGTGTCTGTCTTGCTTTGGGGGCTGTGGGAGGGAGAAAGGGGCTGCCTCTGGCCTGAGGTGATGAGTCGAGACCAGGGTGATGAGCAGACCCATGTCTTTGCATGGGAGCACCTGTTCACTGAAACAGGCTGTCATAATTATACCTATGTTTCCAGTACAAGAAATTACGTTTTGAATCCGTTTTTTTCTCACACATATCTGGCAGTTATGCATTGCGTATGTTATAAGCAATGTTTAAATGAAGCTCTAAAACATGAGCTCTCATAACCATGGGGATAGCTTCGTGCCTTTACCAAACCAATTAGATAGGCAGGTCCCTGTAGTTCATGTGTCATCATCTGTGTCATCATCAAACTAACACAGGGGTTATCCTTTAAGCCCTGTTTCCACCTACCCACTTATCTCAGAGCTAGCCATGACTCAGACTAGATTTCTGTAGCAAGAGGAGAGGCATTCACTAATCCTGACATTACCCACTGCATCCACACGTTTCCTTAGTGGAGGGCTTATTTTACTTGACTTGTGTTGTGTTCACTTGCTATGGATGGCCTATTTCTTGCTTTGTTAATCTTATCTGCTCAAAGTAGAAGTCATACGGTTCAAACGCCCGGCTTCCCTTGCAGCTAGGATCGAAACTAGTGACCCAGCGCTCTGCAATGAGAGGCATGTTGTGGGTGTCGATGGCGGGACCACGGGGAGTGGGTTTCCATGGTGGCAGCTGCACTAGGAGCAGGTGACAAGCTTGGCTCAAGGCATGGCGTCACGAGATAGCAGTGGAATTGGCGATAACCCCTGAGAGTCCTGTGGCCATGTGTCACCAGACCACTGTCAAGCTTTAGATTGGACATGATTCCTCAGAGGCTCCCCTGTAGCCTGGCTGTGTCGCCCTTCTAAACAGCCTCAGGATCTGTGCGGTGTCTTTACTAAGCATCTTTCTGCTTAATCTGCATAGCCTGTTTCCACCGGCAGCAATTAGAAACGCTGGCTAAGTCCTACAACGAGGTCGCCAGCGGCCATAGGTTTGCTCAGCACTGTGAGCTCCTTGGCAAGACCACCTCCCAAACAAAGGACCGTCAGCTGACAGAAATATGTATCTCTGCTCATCTGCCTTCTTCAGATGTGATGAAAGAACCAACGTGTAGCACAGGAAAGATGATGTTTAGAGTTAATAGCCCTGCATAGCCACGTGCTGCCTGCAGCTGAGCTCATAATCCACAACCATGAAGGAATATTATCTCACCATTACCTAACCTTCTGGAAGGGACCGAGGCTGCAGCCATGCGTGGCTTCTGCATCAGACTGTAGGCGATTTCACGGGAGGGCCCGTCCCTTTTTATGGCTCTGTTTCCACATTAGCAGCGTTGACTGCATCGCTTTGGCAGAGGCACGCGTTCAGTGAGCCGTTTTGGCAGCGTGGATGAAGGCACAGAGGTTAATTCCAGAAGGGACACGGGGAGGAGGTAAAGAGCTCAGCGGTAACAACGCAATGACCGCCGGGCTGCGGTCCACTGCTGCTCGGAGCCATAGTTTGTCCACAGCCAGGGAGAAGCAGCCGCAGAGCCGTCGTGGCTGTGTGCCTGCCGGAGCCGGTCAGGAAAGCGTTCAGGCTGCCCAGCAAGGAGGAGACAAATGGTAGGGATTCCGTTCAGCTCTTTCCTTCAGAAAGGACGTCGGTTTTGTCTCTGTCACGTGCACATGGAAATGGCCTGCACACACGTGTGCACAGATGCACACACGTGCTCGCACACACACAGAACAGCACGATGAAGAGTAGCCCCCCTTCCCAGGGACCATGTGTGGGATCCTAGGTAGGACGGTACCCTGGAACCTGTGTGGGCAGCTCTCTGTTGTTCCTTATTCTTTGCCAAGCTGTGTGTTTATAACCGTCCTGTATAAAGTGTTGTCAGGTGAGGACTTCCCTTGCCTTGTTATAAGCCCTCTACAGATATCACAGTCCAGCCTGATTTGTGGGCCCCGGGCTCTGAATGCTGTAACGTGCACATCCGGAATTATTCAAAGACTCATTGATGGTGAAAAAGGCACCCCTATAACTCCTTGGGAAGTTTTCATTTCAAAGAGGCATCCCTGATTCAGAACGAAGTTATGGATGACAATTTTCTAGAAACCACATTTAAAAAAAATAATCTAATTGCCAGTGGTGATTAAACTCTGCGAAACTTACCGTAAAGGCTGTTATTATTTAGATTGTTATTGTTTATCCCATTCAAAGGACTTGTTTTGAAAGAAAAGCTAGGAGCAGAGTTAGCTAATCGCTAGAAGGGTTATATGCAAGAGAGAATTAAAATAAAGGGGAAAGGGAGATGGTTGGTGGTGATTCTACTCAACACAAATACAGGTGAATGTGTATCTATCAGCTCACCTTCCTTAGAGCCGGACGCGTTGACATAACAGCTGGTAGGACGGTCTCCTCCGATGGTGACTTTTAGTCAGTGAGTGTCTCATCACAGCCCTTAATTTAGAGCCTTAGAACTAACTCACATGTAAAGAAAAATAAGTCAACATGGACGCATGTCAGCTGTAGGGGTGCCTGGTGCCCTGATGACTTCCAATCTGTGTCATTATCCCTCTAACCCAGCGACTTGCTTCAGTGAATTTCGTGTGGAGAGCCTGTCCTAACACCCACAGTCCGTGAAACCAAGTTAATTTCACCGACACACTGTGGAGTGTTGGTGCAGCCAACATACCTCCTTCCCATTCCTTCAGTCACCACCCGTTTTTGTTTGAAGGTTTCTGTTCATTGGCGTCGCTTATCTCCACCGAGTCCATCCTCGGATGCCCGCGAACACCTCCCACCGCGCTCACTGTCCAGCCTCAGCCTGTCTCGTTCACCTTGGAAAGACCCACAGGTTCTTCTGCTGAGGCGTTCACGATTTCCAGGCCTCCTTCTCTGCCTCGGCTGCTCCTCGTTGCTTCTTTCTGTGCACACACAACAGTGGAGAGAGCAACTACGTCTCCACTTGAGGAAAATCACCTGATCGTTGACTGGCCGGGCGTCCAGGGCTGACAGTGCGTGGGTTCCCGGTCCCCACATCCATCTGTCAAAAGCCTAACCCCCAGCACCGCTGTCCTTGGAGAGGGGGCTCCAAGGAGGTAATGAAGGTGGAAGCGATGGGGTTCCCATCCTGTAGGATTAGCGCCTTTTTAGGAGGGACAGCAGAGCCCTCTCTCTGTGTTTCTCTCTCCACCACGCGAGGACAGGGCTAGGAGGTGGCCATCCGAACCAGGGAGCGTCTCCACCAGACACGAGCCATGCTGACACCGCGGTCTGGCCTTCCAGCCCCCAGCACCGTGACAACATGTCGTTTAGCAGCCCAGGCATGGTGTTTGCTTCTGGCGGCCCGAGCAGATGAGACGTCCAAGACGCTGCTTCTCACGGGAAGTGAACCATGTGCCTCAAGGACTTTGAGGGTCCTGGGAACGCCTTTCATTCCTTTCCTTCAGGTCATGTCCAGCTGCTCGGTCCGCCAGGTACCAAAGACGGTGAACACGCAAGGGCGGGTGGCCAGCCGCCCGGCCCAGCTCATGTCAGGGCTACTGGCTCGTTCACTACGACTCACGGGCCCTGCTTCACTTCCTGCCCGTAAGTGCCAGGTCCTCTGGGGTCCTCTGAATGTAGCTGGGGCGTTACCTAGGTAACTAGGAGAGCGTCGGTGGTCGTGGGCACTGCTGATGTTACTCTTACACTATGAGGTCATAACTGCACGGGAAATGCAATAGGATATTAGTGTCAGGCGTGCAGCACGGCGGTCAGACAGCCCTGTAACTTAGGAAGTGATCCCCCCAATACGTCTAGTTCCCACCTGACACCACACACAGTTATGACCATATTATTGACTCTATTCCCTATGCTGCACTCTACATCCCCGTGACTGTTTTGTAACCGCCAATTTGTACTTCTTAGTCCCTCCCCCTTTCCCACCCAGCCCCCAACCCTCCCATCTGGCCGCCATCAGTTTGTTCTCTGAATCTATGAGCCTGTTTCCGTTGTATTTGTTCATTTAGTTTTCTTAGATTTCACATGTAAGTGAGACCATATGGTGTTTGTCTTTCTCTGTCTGACGTGTCTCACTTAGTATAATAATACCCTCTAGGCCCAACCATATTGTCCCAAATGGTAAGATCTCATTCTTTTTTTATGGCAGAGTAATACTCCACTGTATAAATGTACCACAGTTTCTTTTTCCAGTCGTGTATTGATGGACACTTAAGCTGCTTCCATGTCTTGGCTACTGTAAGTAATGCTGCAGTGAACATAGGCATGCATGTGTCTTTTTGAATTACTGTTTTAGATGTCTTTGAGTAAATACTCAGAAGTGGAATGACTGAGTCATATGGTAGTTTTATTTTTAATTTTTTAAGGAACCTCCGCACTGCTTTCCATAGTGGCTGCACCAATCTGCAGCCCCCCAAGCAGTGCACACGGGTTCCCCTTTCTCCACATCCTCCCCAGCACTGGTTTGTTGATTTACAGATGATGGTCATTCTGACAGGTGTGAGGTGACATCTCATTATAGGGCTTTTAAAAAGCTGGTCTATGGCAGAATAATTTCACCTTTGTGTTTTAAGCTTAAGTTTGTTTTAAACCCAAATGTGTATGTGCATATATGTAATTAGGAGAAAAACATGCCCTATAGGACTCCTGCATTTGTCTCAGATCATGAACTACACCTGTATTTTCATAAGCATTCAGTTTATATGTTTCTGTTATTTTAAGACATAAATTGTGGTATAAACAATTGAAGGAAAATTGTATGCATTTGTTCAAGTAAATATTAGTTCACATTTTCACTTGTTCAGAGTTTATACATTCGAATGTTTTGGGGGGTAGTTAAATGAATATTATGTTCACATAACCCTTAAAGCAATCAATGCGTTCATGATGTTTAACATGTCAGATGACAAATTTGACCTGAGTTTACAGATGCAGTGTTTAGCCTATCAGACGCCAGCTTTCAGTGAATAAATAATGATAATGACCAGGAGTCCTATTAGTGGAAAAGACTCAGTCAGGGTCCAGCCAGGAAAAAAAAATTGCAGTGAGAGAATTTTGTGAAAAATGAGAGCAAATGAGAGGCAAGAAGCAAACGGCTGTGGGCCAGCTCAGGCCGTCAGGACCTGCAGTGCCCAGTGAGGGCAGGAAACAGGAGACGTGCTTCTCAGCGGTACAAGGCTGGCTCACTTCATCCTGTGCGTCCCAGTGACAATAGCAGATGCCCTGAACTAGCGTGTGTTCACTGCGTGTCCTGGTGCTTAGTCCACGTACCCTGGGTTACTTGCAAAATGTGTTTTCGTAAGTGTCCTTGTAAACGTGTCCTCCTTACGAACTCTGGCATCACTTTGCCCGGTGGCGGGAACCCCTTGTTAGGGTTCTAATTTGAATTGCAGTGCACGCCTCCATGAGTTTCGGGAGAGCTGGTAGTTCCCTGTTCTGACATTTGGGAGCACAGCGTGTCCTCACACTTGCTTGGGTCTCCTTGTCGGGTCTCAGTAAAACCTGATCTCTTTCTTCCCTCCGGTAATGAGATGCCCTTCTAATATATATATATATATATATATATATATATATATATATATATATATATATATATATATATATATATGTATTTTTTGTTTGTTTGTTTTTTTGTTTTTGTTTTTTTTTTAGCTGAGCCATCCTGCTACCTGTTGGCAGCTCAGCGGCTGCTCAGCTCAGGCTGGGCATCAAACTGCTGTTGCTCAGAGCTCAAACTCTTGAGTGAGCTCTTAACCAACTGAGCCACTCGGCCGGCCCCTTAATATATATTTTTAATAACTATTGGATTTCCCATTAAATGGGACCATGGCACCTTCCTGGTCCTGATCAGTGGTATAGAAAAAGCTAAAACATTTTGTTTATTTTCTTTGTATTCAGTGATTTTCCCAAATTGCCTTAGTCCCTCGAATAGCTTTTTAATAGATTTCCATAGGTGCCCATTCGCGCTATCCACTAATGAGCTCTCCTTTTGACTTTTCTTTGCCAGGAGTGAAAACACATTTTCATGTGCTCATCTCACTGCATTTTTTTAGGAATCTTGAAAAAACTTGTTGGGTCGTAAAGGAAACAGAGGCAGCTCCTCTCTACTTTGACCCTGACATTGGTACTGGTTTTGGACGAGTGCTTTTGTTGCATGAGTTTGCTTTTGTTTGGTTTTACTTATGCTTTTCTTATCACCGCTTTAGATCGGGCTGCAGAATTATTTTTAGACACATTTTCTGCGTGTCTTGATGTCATGATATTTCTTCTTATTCTGTGGGTTGAATTAATGGACGGTA
Source organism: Hipposideros larvatus (assembly GCA_031876335.1). Taxonomy (NCBI): domain Eukaryota; kingdom Metazoa; phylum Chordata; class Mammalia; order Chiroptera; family Hipposideridae; genus Hipposideros; species Hipposideros larvatus. The sequence continues at coordinate 147,564,530 of CM063105.1, forward strand.
TTGATAGGCTTTGAAACACAGGAAGCCCCTGGAATTCTTCACAGTCCCCGTACCTAGGCAAGGGGCGTCCTTTCTGATGTGCTCGTGGAGGGTGAAGGCATCAGTGTCCGCCAGGAGCACCTGGCCCCCACGTGCTGTCACATTTTCCCAGGCTTACCGCCAGCAGGCATCAACCCACCAGGCCTGGATCAGGGACAGCAGCACATAATTCAGAGCACAGAAAGACTGGCTTTGAGGGGCCCCCTGTTTTCAGCACGCCCTGGACACCAGGTTCCCCCATTTTGCTTTGAAACATAGATAGGCAGTGGGTCCGACACTCCTCTCAGTATTGCATGAGCCGACACTCTCTCCTTGTGCTGCCGACCAAGCAGTTGTTTGCAAGGGTCTCTGCTGAGACAGCTCAATTAGGAACCCCACCCCCCATCCTCCGCCCCCCAGGTTAACACATTTAATGTCGCGTGGCCTGGTATCCACAGCCCACTGCATCCCGAATTCAGGACAGAGCAAATTGTTCCTCCCTGCGGTGCTGCAGGTGTAAGGTGGTTGCTAGTAATAATACATAGATGCAAACTAATAGGTGCATACATCTCCTTTGGCTTCACATTGCGGCCTTTGGGGACACTGCCACTGTTTTCACACAGACACTATGCCAACAATGCACGTAAGTATAGTGAAAAGGATCACCTGAGAAACGCGTTCTTATAATAAATGTAAGAAAGCTGCACAGTTAACCTCGCAGCATGTTTTTCCTGTCGTATTCCTTCTTCATACAGAATCGCTTCTCGTAATGCATTTATAAGTAATTACTATAGTAAGTCTTTATTTTCCAGGAATGTATTTTAATTTGTAGAGGGAAAATGTGCCAAATTGTGACGAACTCTTTCAGCCTGTGCATGTAAAAACTTATGCCTTTATTTTTCTGCTCCTACAAACAAAGCCTTAGTGCATTTAGATTTTAACCCAAAAAGGCCATCTTTCAGGTCACGTAGTTTAGGCAGTGGCCATAACCTAGGATTTAGTTTGTCTCCCAATTAAATTCCTCTTGCAGTTGTTATTAAGGGTGCATACTGAATTCTGTTGCGCTGCCTAATTGCTTACGACACTTAATCAGCAATAAAGCCGCAAGAATTTCTACTTTTTGTTTTGCTGCTCTTCGCACATGAGCCACTAATGAAGACATTTGAACAACCATCTATTGCAGTTTCTCCTGGAACGTAAAGTACCGACTCAGTCAGGCCTGGTCCCTACAGGGCTTGTGCCACTTCTCAAAGATCCAGAGAAAGCTGGAGTCTCAAAATGCTCCCCTCCTCTGCAGTACTGCAAAGTGTTGCTTTGTAGCATTGCCTGTTCCTGTTGGGAAGGTAGAAAAGCTTATGTTGATTGTGTTTGTCCAAGTAACCCCTATTCTAATTTCTAGCCTGCCGGGTCATGCTGAGTCATTACATCAGGGAAACAAGAAAAAACACAGTTGGGGCAAGCACCGCCATAAGACGTGTGTCTGCTCTTTAGGGCAGAAGAGAATCAGAGGCACAGTTTGACCAGAAAGAGCAAAAGGGAAGTTAGGCTGGCACTCAGGGAACAGCCGGGCAGGTGAGAAGCCAGCTGCTGAGGGAGGGAGGCTGAGTGGAGAAAGCCTGCCCGAGGCATTGCAGGCGATAACAAACAGCAGCACGTTGCTTCAAAGCTGGAGTTCCCTTCCTCGAAGAAGAACAAACACTGAGTGAGGGTGTCCAATCACTGCCAACATGTAAGCGCACGTAAAGGGGGACGTGAGCAAATGCGTGTGTTGCAAAGCGCCCAACATGCCTAAGGCAGGTTCTCAGGCCGTCGGGTCTAACCCTCCCCTAGTCCTATCGGAACTGCCGGGAAGGAGGCGTCGCTGGAGGCCGGAAGCTTAGCCTCTGACAAGACGCGTTGTGAGGCTTTTCTTGTTTTTTCTGGCATGAGGGTGGAGTCTCAGAATTTGAGAAGCCGACAGGCAGGGTGCTCAGGCCCTTCAGTAGGAACACACGTGGAATCGTAGGGGTAGCCCCGTGGGAAAAGCAGCAGTTTGGCCGGGTTCACTGTGTGTCCGGCTCTGTGCCGTTTTCTCACATAGATGGATGTGCGGAGCCAGCACCTCCAAGAGGCAGGACGAGTCCGTCTCCACACAGACGGCCTCTCACCCCTGCCCAGCACCCCTAAGCCCTGCCCATCACGAATGCGTCTCCCTTCACCTCGCCTGTGTCGCTTTGAGGATATTGTATCCGGGGACTCATGCAGGATACCAGCGCTGGAGCCTGGCTTTTTCTGGCCTCAGCAGCATGTCCTTGTGGGGGGCGAAAAAAAAAGTAATGCTTTTCCTGCCACCTTCTAAGTTCTCCTCGCGGGGCTCATAATCAAATGAACAGGGACAGGTGCGCGGGAGAAAATCAAAGTTTAACATGTGCGCTTAGGGAATTCACGTAAGCATGCAAGTTCCAAAGAGAATGAGGTGAACGTGGGTCTCTGTGTCATTCTGGACAAAGGAGAGAAGGTACGAACGGGAAAGTGGAACAGGCAACTGACAGGTAGTGGAGGAGAGTAGACCACAGGGGACAGGGACAGTCTTGCTTCACTGGGACACAAGAGGGGGGTGATGGGAGGATGGGGGTGAGGGTGGGGGTGATCCAGCCACCAGGCCCCTGCCTGCGACCTCCCACCACCCCCCTCAATTCAATTTAGGCTCAGCGAGCTCTGCTAAGAGCCCTTCCTGGAGCAGGTCTTTCCATGGGAATCTCTTGGGCAGGAAAGGGGGCGGGTCAAAGGTTCCTTCTGAGTCTGTTGCTTCTTACTAACCAGTTTAACATCAATATCCCGAAAGGCACTTTTAGGGTGGCACAACTTTTGTCCCCTCCCTATCTCTTATGTGTGTAGAGGACTAGCTCCATCATTCAAGGCCGTTTTTGGCTTCCCTGTTCCGTATCATCGGTGGCTTAATTTCCAACCCAAACATTTCTCTATAAACAATATGGCCCCATTAGCTTATCCCATAAAAATATCACTCTGTCCCCGTTACGAGAGGTTTTGATGGATTACTCACCCTCTGGCTGCTTCTCATCTGGGCTTACATGGTCAGACGCTTCCAAGGACCCCTATCCATTCTCTGCTGAAAACCTGGTTTTGCTGGAATACTTGGAGATGTATTCTTCCAAGCTTGTCTCACCTTTCCCCTTGGTATGTAGATTTTGGAGTCAAAGGTCTTACTTACCGTATCGATTCACATCCTAAGAACTGTGTGGTGTGTGCATGTCATCACCGTATCCTTACGTCACTGGGCATGAAGAGCTCAGAGACTGTGAAGTGGGCGTTTCCTGCACTGCTGGACCCCCGTTGTGCCCATGCGAGGAAACTGGGCCTTGTGAGGACACCACCCTGGTCATTGGGTCCTGCCGGGCGGGGGTTCCACAGGTGGGTGGACAAGTCACCCCAGCCGTGCCCGCCCACTTCATCCCACTGCACTCACGCTGGTGCTGGCGACCATGAAACGGCCAGTTCTAACGCGATGCCTTCTAGGTCACTGACGTGCTGTCCCCTTATACCTACGGCTCAGACGTGCTCGTCACCTCTGAAAGGTTGCCTCGGACATCCGTGTCATTTGGTCCCCGTGCATAATTACCGCGCTGAACTTGGTCGGCTGCCTCTTCTTGAGGATCTGACTGCACGTGTTCATAATGGATGTTTGTGGTCTTCTTGGCGTCGTCGCAGCCTGGTTTGGACGTCAGGCCAGTACTGAGCTCCTGGGGAAGTCAGGACGAACTTCCTCCCCTAGTCAGTCTTGGGAGCGCTTGTGAGGTGGTTCTGATCTTCCGACATATCGGCCACAATTCACCGCTGAAGCCATATAACTGGGCGTTTCTTTCCGAGGTGTCTGTCTGTTTGCATGTGGGTTTTTTTATGTTACAGCTCAGCCTCTTTGCTTGTTACACACGAGCCTGTTCAGCTTTCCTGCGTTTAAGGCAGCCTCAGTCGTGTCTGCATTTCTAGAACTTGGTCTGTTTTATCTAATATGTTGGTTTCCTCTCGTCATCACTTATGTCTTGAACATCAGTGCCATGTGCCCCTTGTATTCATGTCAGTGATTTGAGTCATCAGTTTTGGGGTCACATTAAGATTTGTCAGTTTTGTTGACTTTACAAAGAACCAACCCATGATTTCATAGAGTTTCTGTATTGTTTTTCTATTCCCTATTTTACCTGTTCACACTTTAATATTTATAATTTCCTTCCTCCTATTGCATTGCGTTCAATTTGCTCTTCTTAATTATATTCTTAAGGTGAGTGGTTGTGTTGCTATTTTGAGATCTTCATATTTTTCAGTACAGGCTTTTACAGCGGTAAAATGCTCGTGAAAGCGCTACACATTTTTGGTCTGTTGTGGGTTCATTTTCACTGAGCTGAAACTCCTTCCTAATTCAATTCCCCTTCTGACTTCGTCCTTGCCCCTCGTGCACCGTTGCAGTCCACACTGTGTGAGCATGTCCCCAGTTCCCTTTTGTCCTGGACCTTACTTGCTTTCCTTGTGGGTCAGAGAACGTCCTCTGCACGGGGTCCGTCCCTCCAGGTTCAGGGGGGCTGGCTGGACGACTTCACACAGAATCGGACGAAGAATGACCTCCCCGTGAACTTGAGACCACGGCGCCTTCTGCCCCATCAAGTGCCAAAAAGCTTTGCTCGCTGGCCGAGCTCTAGGTCCAGTCAAATAAAAAACCAAAAACCCCACGAACGGAGCTTTTCCAGGGAGCTTCCAACAGGTCCAGCAGAGAGGATGCTCTTGTCAGGGGCTTTCTGAGGAAAAACACGCCTGTGAAGCTACTGGGTCCACAGCCTTATGGTGAAGCTGGGAGTGATACAGAGAGGAAGGGGACGGCTCAGGTTAAAACACCACTCACTTCCTGCTCTTCCCAAAGCTCAGCCCGTTTTCTGGACCGACCCCTCCTGTGATGGTTGCAAGCTTTCGGGTAATTGGCACAGTTTCGAATGTTTTCACTTTGACCGCGTTTGCCGGTGTTCTTACTGCTTTTATGGAAAAACAGGTTTTCAAAAGTCCTTGTTCCACAATTTCAGAAGCAATTTCCGTTTTCATTTTATTATTTTCTGTCCTTACCTTGATTTACGTTCTCATATCTTTGACTTGGTTTCATTTTCTTTAACTTGCTCGTATACATACCTATAGCATCAATTTTGAGCTTTAATCAAATGAATACACATTTAAGTCTGTATGTCTCCCTCCAGTCGGAATTTGGGTGCGCCCCACAAGCTTTGACAGTTCACATTTTAATTACCATTATAATTATAATCATCAATAATTATGGGAATTATTTTCCGACTGTCATGTTTCTCTCTCTTGTCCGATGGCTTATCCTTAATCGTGTTTTCCTTAATTTACAAACATGTGGGATTTGCTAGTTGTCTTTTTGCTCTGTAGTTGCTGTGAATTCCATCCTGATGAGAATACACATCGTTAGTATTTGTGAAATGTGTTGCCATTTTTTTATGGCATAACGTACGGTCAGGGTTGACATGTTGTCCCTGACGCATTTGAAGCGGACGTGTCACGTATGGTGGCTGCCTGGGTCACCCTGGGCATGTCAGTTAGGGACCCTGCTTTCCAGTAATTTTTATCATTCTTTTTATTCTGTCACACAACAGTGTATCATTGGGACTGCTTCTCTATGATACTAGGTGAAGTTTCGGTTTAAATAATTTGCAGCTATCTGATTGGTCCTACCCACAGATTTATAATTTTATGTCGTCCGTTTCAGTCATGAAGTGCCTCTCTGTGTCTTTGATAATGATCTCTGCCTTGTGTTTTATTCTGTGTGATGCCGGTATTGCTATTACTGTAATACACCTTTTTCCTATTTACAACCTTTACCTATTTTTGTGGTTAGGGTTTGTCTCACGCAAGAAGCATATATTTGGATTTTATTTACATTTGGTATGATAGTTGTTTTCAATTGTACTAGTTAGGTTGTTAGTATTAATTGTAATTAGAGTATATTTCCATTTTGTGCACAAATTGCATATGTATTGTTATGCGTTTCTGCTTTTCTTCATTTGTTACAATCTTATACTTTTTCACTCCACTCACTCATAGTACTGGCTCTGGAAGACTCAAACAATGGCTTTTTCAAGTCTAATAAAAATTGCATGTTTACCACAGCACTTTACAGAAAATGTTGAGCTTATGAGAACCCTTTATCATAATTTATCTTTTCTGGCCTTTTCTACTATGTTCACTTCTTTCTGTTGTATTCTAGTTTAACTTCCTACACACACACACACACACACACACACACACACACACACACACACACCTCTGTAAGGCAATGTGATGGTTTATAAAATGCATTAGCTCATGTCTTAAATTGTCATCACGGACACTTGCAGCCATTTCTGCTTCCATCTCGGAACGTTCTCCATGTTTGAAACATAAATTGAGTATTTCCTTTAGGTCTGGTCTGCCGGTATGTTCTTACTTTTTTTTTTTTTAATGTGCATATTTTGCTAACATGCTAGAAGGCGTGCTCTGTCGCCATTTCTTTCTATTTGGCAGCTCTTTCTGTGCAGCCCTGAGAAAGTGCACCACCGTTGTTTTCAGCTTTCCATTATTTCTTTGGTCCTATCGTGGCTTCTATGAAAGTCCTGTGTTTTCCCCTCCTGTGGCTGCTTTGAGGTTTTTTTCCCCCCATGTCTTTAGTTTTCAGCTCTTTTACTCTGATAGTCACTGTATTTTTGTTTGTTTGTTTGTTTTGTTTTGTTTATTTCTTACTTGGGCTTTATAGTTCTTCTTGATTGTCTGTTTGATGCTTTCTTTTTTCGGGGGGAAAATCCTTGGTCCAGCTCCATTCACTTCTTGGTTTTGGCCGACCCCTTCTGCCCCCATTCACTTTTAGACATTTCCTGTCTTATCTTTCTAATACTCAGCAAAGACATGCATTTTGAAATTTTTCATCTAGTTTCATAGGTTTCTTAAGCTCTTTATTCTGCATTTTTCATCCTGTGTTTTTACTTTCTGTCTTGCATTCTGGATAGTTTCCTTTGACCGATCTCTCAGGTCACCTCCTGTCTCTTCCACCGTATCTATCCTGCTGTTAGACTGGCCTTTTCAGTTTTAGGGTTCCATTAATGAGTTTCCCAGTTCTAGAACTCCCACCCGATTCTTTTCTGGACAGTCTAGTTGCCCGCTGAAACGCTGTCTGACGACCTCCAATTTCTTTACATAATCGTCATGGTTATTTCAACTCTGAGTTTTACAAAACCAATAATTCAACCTCACGTGGCCCTGTTTATATCGAGTCTATCTTTTTAAGCTTGTATTGAATTTCATTGCTATATTTGGTTATTTTAGTTGAATATTGGACATTACGTATGAGAAAACCTGGGGTGTAGGGAATGGCGACGTTGGTGTGGGCAGGTTTATCTTTCCTTCTGGGAGACAGCGAGTGAGAAAAGAGATTGCCTCGATACACGTAGGAATGGGGCCAGTTAGAGCCTGCTTAGTGTTTGTGAGAGCTTTTCTAAAGGTATAATATCCAACCTTTAGTGAGGCCTGGCTCAGCGCTTGGGGCGTTTATACCAAGCCCTGCCTTCGGTGAGCCTTAAACTCTGCAGCTGCTCCCTCACACCCCAGTTCTTCCCCATGATTCTGTTTCATTCTGTGCTTGGTTCTGCTTCCTGCTCATCTTCTCACTATCTGGACATACACGTGTAAATCTGTTGACGGGGGGACATTGTGACCCAATACGGGATATGTGACTGCATTCTGCTCACTTCTCCCTGTTATGTCGGCCACTCAAGTCCCGGCTTCTTCTAGCTGTCTGTCCCCTGCACACAGAAGACTCTACAATTTTCTAGTGATTCTCAGCATTGGGGTTGGAAGGTGGTGGGATAATGTAGCACCTACCATAAGCTAGAAAGTTCGTAAACCTCTCCTAGTCTACGTGGCACACGTGAAAAGCTTGGCCTTTGATTTATGGGGAGAGGGGTGGCCCATTTGACAAGTAGAGTTAGTCAGCCCGCCTGAACACCAGCCAGCGGCACTGAGGGCTGAGGGTGTGTGCCGGGCGGAGCTGCTGGCTGGAGGCACGCGACTGTGACCAGTCTGGAGAGACAGGAAACAGGCCGAGCTGTGGGAGTCCGGGCGTGGGAGGACAGACGACACACCCACAAACTTGAACTTCACACCTCATCCCGCCGTGCCTTGCATTTCCGAGTTTACAAACATCTGCAGTTTGAATGGAAAGTGGACGTGGTAGGACCTGTGGTTCAACCTTATTTATTTCCTTTTTCGTGGGAAATAGGGAAAATACCAGAAATCACCTTTCGTGGCCCTGGAGGGTAATGCAACGTAAAGATCGTTATAGGGACTGATCGTTAAGAAATGGAAATAAGTTATAAAATCACAAGAAAAGAAAAGGTGTCCCTTTTGTGAATCACGGGTTGTTTTTTCCTCCTTTCTTTTCCCCTCCTCTGTCTCGTTTATTTCTCTTCTTTTACCTCTTGTGTTCTTCTTAGTTTTTTTTTTCTTTTCTCTCTAAACATTATGGAAAATAGGCCTTCGTCATTGAATTTGAGAAATGTGGCCAATCCAGGCATTGGTCAATACTTTTATACTCGGGCCGATGGGGTGAGAGTAGTGGGAGGGGAAAGAAGGCAGACAGACTGGAGAAATAAAGGAAGCAAAGAGGGGGAAAAAGAACAAAAGAGGGATCAAGAGAAAGAGCGAGGGAGGGAAGGAAAAATGGAGAAAAAAAGGAAGAATGACAGTTTCGAGGTAAATCAGTAAGAGAACAAAAAGGAGATAGATGATAGATAGATAGATAGATAGATAGATAGATAGATAGATAGATGATAGATAAGCGATAGTAGATAGCTGGTAGATACATAGATACACAGAGATAGATAAGAAATGATAGCTGATAGGTAGATACATACATGGATACATGGAGACATAGAGACAGGTGATAGGTAGATGGGAAGACAGACACATGAGAGATTACAGAAAGAAACTAAACGACCCTTGTAAATAACAAAACTGAAGGAAAGGATAAAAGGAACAGCAGCCACACTGGATGAATAAGAGGTATGACGTGGTTACCAATGGAAGATGGTCCCAATCTTGTGACTTCTGTTCCTCCCCTGGAGGTGTTGGCACTATGAGGACACCAGGAGCTAAGGTGGCCCTCAAGTGACCAGCACCTTCCTCGCTAAAGGATGGGTTTCCCCAAGGCGGCTTCCTCTCGAGCAGCGCTGGAGCCTCTCATAGCAACCTCAGGAGATCGACAATACAAGGTTCCCGTTCGCACGTGTGCGTTCTTGGTGCTTGAATTACGGATGAGCCTCTGCAGGCCTGTCTGCCCCACGTATGTGCAGGAGCCTTCAGAGACGAGCCAGCTGCCGTGAGATGTTTAGACAGAGCTCTGACATGAGGACTGGCACACACCGCCATGTATCTACACCGACAACCCCAAGGACATCAGCACCGATTACACCGAGAAAGTCCTCGAGAAGGCTTTCCTAACGTATTTGGAAATGCTTTGTGTCTTCTGAAAACAAGCGTGTGTTGGCCTCTCACCCAGAATGCAAAATCTCTGCCCATTGATTATTATTATTTTTTTTAAAGAAACTCTTCGTCAGCTTTATCTAAGCCTTCTCGAGCACCAAGTCAAGACGGTAGGCGTGTTCACTCACCAATGGACGGCATCACGTTGGAGGTACATGCCGAGACCGGCTAAGCACGCATCCAGGGTCTGCAGGAGCTTGTCTGCACCTTGTAGTCATGCTCTCGGCACAGATCACCATGCACGGAAGAGCCCTGGAGTGAAAAGTCCAGGGAGATACTCACAGTGGCGCCTCAGAAGCCAAAACCAGCAGGGACGGCCCACCGTCCACACCTGGCACGTCGGTTGCTCTCCCCACAGGAAGCTTCACTTCGGACTTCCAAGCATTTCTCAGGCTTGCTTCGCCTTGTTGTGGAATCATTGTTTGCTCTGGGCCCTCAGGCATCCCTTGGAAAACACTACTTTGCGACTCACACATTTGACAGAGCTTTTCTCATTTAAACTTCACTTCAAAACCTGTGCTTTGTAAATGAGAGCAAAGCACACAGAGTGGGAACTCACGTAACAGCGTAAAACCCACATGGCTCAATGTCGAAAACGAATGTGTTGGAAGCACATTGCTGTGTGTGGTGAAGGGCAGACCCACACCCTCTGCACACCTCCCCCCACCCGCACCCATGGGAGGAAGGGCTGCCAGCCTCTCCTGGGCTGGTCTCCCTCTGACTGGCTGTCCCACAAGGACTCCTCGCCTCGGGAAAACGCCACTTTCTATTTGATTTCTCTAAGATGCTTCCCAAGTGTGTTGAATTGCAGCCTCCCCAAAAAAGTTTATGTCCAAGTCCTCCCTCCAGAACCTGTGAATCTGACCTTATTTGGAAAAATATCTCTGGAGATGTAATCAAGTCAATATGAGGTCATAGTGGATTAGAGTGGGCCCTACAGCCAATGACACATGACCTTACAAGAGACAGAAGAGGAGGGACGCAGACACAGAGGGGACGCCACGTGGAGACGGAGGCAGAGATGGGGGGAGGCGGCCACCCGCCCAGGGACGCCCGGAGCCCCCAGGAGCTGGACGGGGCAGGAGGGACCGTCCCCTGGGGCCTCCGGAGGGAGCGCGGCCCTGGGACAGCTTGGTGGCAGCCTCCTGGACTGGGGAGGATGGGTTCCTGTGGTTTTCAGCCCCCCGGTTTTTATAGAGTGTTGTGACGGCCCTGGGAAGCTCATACACACACACACAGTGAATTTCCTCGTGTATGTTGTACTGAATGCTTCTGGTGGGTGGGGATGTGACTCCCCAGCCGAACCAGTAAGCCACTGTGATACCCTTAGAAATATCTGTCCTACCAACTCCGTCTCCCCTGCTGATAAAGTGTCCCCAGGCCGGTGTCCCGCTGCCACTCGTGTGGACCACCGATTTGGCCTCACCCATACACTGTCCCCCTGCAGTGCCTTCTCACCATCTGCACCCCAGAACCCCACTCACAACCGCGGCAACCTGTGATTCCATCCTTCCCTCTGAACCATCTGCTCTTTCCACACAAAGCTGACTCGTGAGACATTTTGTGAAACAGAAGACCCTGAGGTTCACACGTGGTGGAGAGGGAAGTAGACACATACTCAGGAACATGTACAATGACACGTGGCTCAGAAAAAGCCTGCCTTCTGAAAAGTGCACCCAGGGTTTTACCCCACCCCCACGCACACACAGAATCCATCAGGAAGTCTGGCATTTCTGGTGGTGATGCTCATTTCTTCAAACGCATACGGGACTGTATTTCTTTTACAACACAGTCTCATCGATAGTTGCGGCATTTCTTAGCTCAGTCTCATTGGATCTCTTCCATGTGACACACCCGTGTTTCCTGTGAAAATACGTGAGCCACAGAACAATCCCTGCCTTCATGGAGTACCTCACTGTTCTTGTTCGTCTCTCCTTAAATATTTTCAGATGCCGCCCTCTGTATTTAGTCTGTTGGCTCCGCTCCCCTTAAATGTCCAGTTCTTTGACCACCTCGCTGTCAGGGGCTTGGTCAGTCACTGTAGTGACAAATGCACTCTCTGTGGGGTCTTACGGGGCAATGGCTCTGCGTACCAATAAGTCGAGGCTGTAATTACATGACCGTTAATTAGATGTCCACAGGCCTGTCATGGTTTCCAAAACAACCCCCATTAGCACCCGTCAGTACCCTTTCTCATGGGCTAAACGAAAGACAGACGGTGGGATTGGATTACAGACCGGACTGTGCACAGCGTGGGAACTGACTTCTAACAGACTCAAAAGGAGAAACAGCGCTCGGCGTAAAAGAGATTAACAGCCCATTTCCACAGAAAACTGACGTGTCCCACGCTGGAGACTCCGCTAGGTGAGCAGCGGTGAGAAATGAAGGCCAAGCTGTGCGAAGCACAAGGAGAAGCGTTTACACAGGCACGGACAATTTATTCTTCAATTCTGTAAAAGTATCAGGACCACATTCGGGTAGACTGGCGCTAAATGCTAGAATTTAAATAAAGAATTGGTAAGAAGGGCCGGAGGAGATAATTCAGTATCGTGTGGGGTGTGGACACACTTCAGAGGGTCTGGCCTGGAATAAAACCCTTTTTCTCTGCTTTTACGCTGAAAGATGACCGCTGTGTCCTCCGGAGAGAAACAAGGGTTGACTTTGAGTGTCATCTGTGACATGATGTATGACTGCTGCGCGCATCTGCGCTGCCGGACTCAGCTCCATTCTTCTCTGACCACACCTTCATCAAACCCTACGTAGAATTTCTTACAAAGCCATTTCCATAAACAGCTCTTGTCCGGCAAGCCACCCCCACGACTGTGGTTCTCTGTCGGACAAGCTCGCGCACGTGGGACAAGGAGGAGCAGTTGCTGAACATGGGTGGGAGTACGATCCCCAGTGCTGAGAATGATTTCAATTTCAAATCAGTCAGAAACATAGCATTAGATCAACCATGACCGATTAAAGGCTGTTTCTTGAGTGAAGAAATAACAGCCGTGTGTGGGACATAAAACAAACGAACTCATAGACACAGGATGACAGTATGGGAGTGACGGGGTGGGGCAGGGTGACAACGGTACAGGGGGTCGCATATATGGTGATGGAAGGAGGCTAGACATAGCGTGATGAACACACAATGCAGTGTACAGTGATGAATTATAAAAGTGTATACCTAGGGCCGGCCGTGTGGTGCATTGGTTAAGAGCTGGCTTGGGACGCCAGAGGGCCCCGGTTCGGATCCCACATATGAGGGCCAGTGACACTGCCCTCCACAGCTAAGATGCTGAACAACAGCTCAACCTGGAGCTGGGCTGCCGTGAGTCGCCGGCGATGGCGTAGGCTGCAGCCCCTGTGGCAGTGGGTTGCCATGGGCTACCGTGTGTAGCCAGCAGCCAGCGTGAGCGGCCAGCAGCCGCAGTGAGCGGCCGTCCAGAAGCCGGCGACTGATCTGCCTCACCCGGGAAGAACGCAATGATGGTGCCAACTTAGGCCAGTGAAGCAACGTCCTCCACAACTAGACTGAAGAACAAAACGACAGCAACTTGTCTGTTCCCCTTCCCCAATTCCCCAGCACTGTTCCCATCCCCCAGTTCCCCAATAAAAATCTTTAAAAAAAAAAATGTATACCTAAACCTTATATAATGTCCTAAACCAATGTCACTCCAGTACATTAAAAAAAAAGAAAAAGAAAAAGAGAAATGATGTTCTTGACCCATCGTGAGAAGACGTGAAACATTATTTTTTTTCCTTGACGTAACAGCTGGTTTGCACTAAGACATAAGCCCCATAGCCTGTTTGCCCTGGATGGCCCTGTGTCCTGCAGGGACTTTTAAAGTAAGAGGCCAAGCTACGGAACAGAGCTCGCCACCGTCATCCCATTGGGTTGATGCCGTGAAAGCCACAGACATGCACACCTTCCAGAAAGGATGCGCTAAGGCCAACGGTCATCACTGGGAAAACAGGAGCAGAGCGTCCGAAATAGAGCAGAAATATCCCCCACATCACCTTGGCCAATGGGTTCCAGTGTCAACTGGGAGGACATTGGCATGGAGCCCAGCCCTTGGTCTGCCTTATCGTGTAAATGTCCCCAGTTGTGTCCGCCGGGACCTGTGGCATTGGTGCAATGCCCACACGTTAAGATTTCTTTTTAATAAGCAAGCCCATGTTTTATATTCAGCAACGTGGGTTGCAGCATACACTATGGATGTGTTTGTTTATTCAACAGAAGCCCAAGCCAAATATGCGGCTTTCCTGATGTATAATTAAAAGCAGGTGGTGTGTGCGTGGATCCTAAAAGCCTGGTTCAAGGCCACGTAACGAGCCTCTTTGGGTGAAGGCATGGCTGCTTTGCCACAGTGACCCTGGGTAGGAGACACCCAGTAATGGGATTTCATTGCGTACATTGAATGATAGTCATCCAACGGTATCCTGTGAAAGAATGAAAATCAGGAGTTAATTTATTCCTCCAACAAATGAACAAAACAGAAACAAACTCACGGATACACAGGAGGCTGCGTGAGAAACGGGAGGGATTAGGAAGCACAGATTGACAGTTAGAAAATAGTCACCAGGATGTAAAGCACAGCACAGGGAACAGAGTCAATGATATTGTCATTACTATGTATGGTGTCAGCTGGGGACTAGACTTGTCAGGGTGATCACTTCTTTAGGTATATGAATGTCTAACCACTAGGCTGTACACCTGAAACTAATATAATATTTTTTGTCCACTGTAACTGAAACATAATTTTTTAAAAAGAGTTAATTCTTTTTTGCAAACACAGCAAGGGAAAGACATTAGGCCTTTTATATTGTATGGCTCATTACTTTGTATTAGGGACATAGAATTAAAAGGAACAGAGGAGAAACGCCTTACACTTAATTATTAAACGATGACATCTATTTTCTCCTACAAATATTCACTTTTACGCTCATTGGCGGCTAGGGAACAAGGCTTAATAGCCATGCATGTGTAGGAGAGAACTATTACCTTATAATTTCCTGAAGCTCTCCGCCACAGCCTTCAAAGCATTGGTTGCACACTCATTTAAGCATATTAGCTAATTAAATAAAACCCAATCTCGGGACTATAGTGTATGTTGTATAAATAAATGCACAGATGAAACCAAGCAGAACGTGACTCCACATGTGTGCGCTGTCTAAGATGTCACACGGAGACACATATGGCTCATGTTTCGTTGGCTTTGGACCCCACCTTTTCCGAGCCACTGAGCATCCGTTCTCTCCTGAGCTTGTGCTCTGGCCGGGATGAAACCTTCCAGTATTGGTTGGCCAAGTAGCTTCCCTTTTGCAAATTTGGGACAGAGGATACCAACCCCACAGATGTGGGTCTAGCCGATTTGGGACAGATAGGGGACATCAGTCCTGATGGCCTGTCCCATCCATGGTTTCTCCTCATAACCCAACAGCCCATCCTGAGGTGAGGAAAGTCCTCACCCTTAGTCCTGATGTTTCCTTTCCTATGACCTTCCCTATGACCTTGTGGCCAGTTCTGACTTTCAGAACGTGGCTATTGACCTCGAAGAGCGTTGGCCTTTCACCTACCAACAGCACACATCAGCGATCCCAAGTTCATGGGCCAAACGTGGGAAAACTGCATGGATTCAAACACATTTGTTCTGTAGACGTAGTCTACACACTCAGGGAAAAGAAAATATAAACACCTGAGGTGACTGAGGGCCAAGCTCTGCATTGCCCCGCAGCCATGATGAGGGACAGGTTGGGACGTAGCCTCATCCCTGCTGGACGTTTCATTCTGTCCAAAGCCCTGTCAGGCTGTTGTGATATGAGCAATTTCCGAATTCCACCCGGCACTGAAAAGTACAGGTGTGCATAGGAAAAACCCAGACGGCGACCCAAGCACGCGCGGTTCATGTCCAAGGTGGTCACGTGGTATTTCTCTTCTCTCTGTAGCATCCCGTGGGCCACAGCGCTCAGGCCAGGGGTCGGTGCTGGGAGGAGGTTGGTGTCCACCTGCCATCAGGCCTGGAGCTGCACACCTGACGATGTGTTCCCTAAGCCCGCCCACGGGCCACGCCCGGTATCTGCCTCCATTTTCTCTGCCGTGAACTCTGTGCCTTTGCGTCAGGGCAACCTACTCTTTAAAGACAAGCTACAGGTGCAGTTGTGTTTGCTGTCCATCCCCACAGAATTCCTAAGTGCCTCAAATGTATGTTCATCCCTGCAAATCCCCATACCGTGTGGTGTTTTCGTGTCTGTTTGGCACTGGCTTATTTTCCTGGAGCTTGCAGGCAGGGTTTCGGAGCCTCAGCACCCTGGGCATTTGAGGCTGGCTAATTCTGGGCTATGCGGGGCCGTCCTAGGTACTGGGGGGTGTTTAGCAGCCTCCCTGGTCTCCACCCACTAAATGCCAGGAGCACCCTCAGCTGTGACAACCCAGACTGTCCCCAGGCTCCCTAGGGCTTGGGGAGCACAACTGCTCCCTGTGAAGAGGCACCACTGTGGACAGTGAATGGCATGTCCCCAGCCCCTCTGTCTGACACTCAGCATATGACGGCAAGGACCGTCTCTTCCTTAGCGCTGAGCATGCGCAGGACGAGGGCACAGCGGGGTTATATGACTGCTCGGTCCACCTGCACCCCATCAGCGTGCCTGAACCCTGCGATTACAAAGTCCTTGAAATACAAAAGCTTTACATATACGGTCACAGTCTTATTCCAAGAGATGATGGCGTCCAGAGAGAAGAACAGCCCATCGGTTCTACCATGGGCGTGAAACGGGTTCCATCCACATCAGCCTTCATATCGTAACAGGCAAAGGCATGACTCTCAGAGGGAGAGAAAACGTTCACGGCGATTCCGTCAGCCAGGGTTTAGGAGCAGAGGAGACAGCTCATTGCCATCGAGATGCAGTTTTATAGTGAAAAGGGTCCGTGTCCCCGTTTTCTTTGCGTACACAACCAGTGCTGCATTCTGCTCCCAGATGCTCGCTCTCAGCAGCTGTTTCTGTGACCGGGTGAAGGGGGCCCCGGCCGCCTCTTCCGGACCGATCCGGCGTCTCCGCTGTGCAGGCTGTGTCCTCAGAGGAAGTGCGGGTGCACGCAGCCCTCAGCACGTGACTGTGTCTATGCAGGTCCCTTCCTCTTTGAATCGGGACAAGGAGGGCGCTGCCATCACGGTGTCCCATGCCAGGCTGCCCATGGAAACTCTGCGCATTGTCTGGAAGAAGGAACCCCCTCAGCTTGGCCCGCTCAGTGGGCCTGGGGACAGGGGTCAGTGTGGCCTCACCTCTTGTATTGCAGGCGGCACGGTCAGGCACAGTGAGGCCTCGGGGGACAGTTATGGGGTGCATAGGGCAGTGACTGGAGGGGGGGCGGCCGGTCAGTACTGAAACTCAGCACAGCGATGTGTCCGGTGGCAGAAACAGGACTGACTGAGTGTGCAGGCCAAGCCACAGACGTGGCTGGGGCGTGACGGGTGAGTGAGAAGCCTCTGAAAACAGAAGGGTGCAAGCCGGCGAGGTGTCCCTGGGCTTGGCAAGCGTCTGGGCTGGATTCTAAGTGCCACGGACACCGGTGGACACGTGTGAAGTCAGCGACGGGCGCAGTGAGCTGTGGGTTTGGTGGATGTGTCCTCGGCTGCAGGGCGGGGAGGCAGCGGGAAGACCACTGGGGGTGGCGCTGGTGGAGGGTCGGGATGGAGGTGCAAGTGTTGCGGGCGTGGGCTGCGTTTGCAGACAGGGCTGAGAGTCCTTGCTGGGTTAGCTGCACGGGCTTCCAGAAAAGACAAGTCCATCGTGACCCTTGGGTTGTGGGCTTAACACAGCTGCGTGGAGCCACATGCAGAAACAGCGCAAAATGGGGGAGACGCCGGTGTGTCGGGTGGGAGACAAAGGTGGTCTTTGGGGCCTGGGGAGTCCGTGTGCCTGTAGGGAGGGAAGCGGAGATGATGTCACCATCCGCAGCTTTTCGTAGATGTCGGCTCCTGGATGGCCGTGTGTGTGGCATTTATTTAAATTAGACGTGGAGGTGAAGGCAGGGTCCGGTGGGCTTTCTCTAAGGGCTGCCTTCCATTACCTCTCCTCATGCAACTGCTCTCATGAAATTGTTTAGAAGGCCACACTAGTCATGACTATGTCGCTTTAGCCACTTCTGCAACAAAGGGATTTGGAGCTCAGCGAAAACACCCATCCAGCGACGAGCGATGCCTGTGTGGGCGTCCCACACCCAGCAGCTCTGTGTGTCCTAGAGAAGGGAAGGACCATCTCTGCGGCGGTGCGTGATCGAGCGGCAACACGTATGCAGTGCCAAGAGACCGCAAGCAACAAGCATGGGCGGTTTCAGGATTAGGCGGGTTTCAGACAAACACAACCAACAGAGATTTACTTGAAGGACTTGCTGCACTCGACCGTGGTTTTGCCCTTAAGGCCTTCGGCCGGTCAGACAAGGTCCATTCATATTGTCAAGGCTCATGTCCCTTATTTAAAGTCAGCTGATTGTAGACGTTAAATGTGTCTGTCCATCTCTTGACCTGTCTACACACACACACACACACACACACACACACACACACACACACAGTGGATATACACGCGCATACACACACACTCACACACACACATACACTCACTCTCACACACACACAGACACTCACACACTCACACACACACTCACACTCACACACACACTCACACACACACACGCACACACATACACTCACTCACACACACAGACACTCACACACACACACTCACACACACACACACTCACACACACACATACACTCACTCTCACACACACAGACACTCACACACACACACACACTCA
The DNA here is from genome assembly GCA_031876335.1 of Hipposideros larvatus. Taxonomy (NCBI): domain Eukaryota; kingdom Metazoa; phylum Chordata; class Mammalia; order Chiroptera; family Hipposideridae; genus Hipposideros; species Hipposideros larvatus. Next base: position 147,582,924 of record CM063105.1, read on the forward strand.
CACACACACATACACACACACTCTCACACACACAGACACTCACACTCACTCTCACACACAGACACTCACACTCACTCTCACACACACACACTCACACTCACACACACACTCACACACTCACACACACACACTCACACACACAGACACTCACACACACACACACACACACACACACACACACACACAGTGGATAAAGAACCTTTGAAAAATTGTATGAGAAGCTAAGACAAGAAGCTGAGCCAGCAGCCACTTACAACGCACAGGACGGACTGACATCAAAGCATAATGAGACGTGTTGCCTATGAAGTGTTAACTCTTTCTGAAATTGTCCTGTTGGCTGTAGGCTTGCAAGCATTCTTTTTTACTCGACGTAGACTTGTGCTAGGTTGCGAAGAAATGTAAAGAAAAGGTGGAGAGGAGGTAGATCTTGTAACTGTTCAGCGCCATTTAACTATAAAAGAGATGGGTCCCTAGGACTGGGCTGTGGGCTGGTTTCCACATGAGGAGACTAAAACACACCGTGTCTCCAAAGGGGACCGATTTGAACTCCTAGCTTTCTTTGAGGTTTTGCACAGTAGGAGTGGTTGTGACATGAATAGATACAGCTCCTTAGAACTACATTTTATTAGAAACCAGAAAGAGGACACAATAATCCCATTTGAAAAGAAACGAAGCACACCCCGCTCTTCAGGGAACCTTAATTATTTACTGCTTACCCTGTAAAATTAATATATTGTTTTGAAAGAAGGCTTTGAAGAAACCAAGACCACAAATGAGTTGAATTCTTCATTTTTATGGTTGGTTTAGAGGACTCCATAGCACTTGGCAGTAACACATCAGAGTAATTACATTTAAAAATATTTAGACAGAGAGGGATTGCACTATTAAGCAACTTGCTAAAGAGCTTTTTCACACTATTATTGACGTGATGGAGACTCTATGTTTTAAACTGCGCGTCTGCTGCAGCAAAAGAAAATAGAACCCAACGGGTAAAGTCGCAGCATTGGAAATCATTTTGCAAATTCATTTTGTAAGTGCTTTGCTTTCGAAACGGCAGCCACATTTTTGTGTAATCACACCCTACCCATCAGGTAGAAATGAGACGCGTTCCCCTCTGAGGACTGTCTTAGAGGGAGGATGTCCCAGGGCGGTCCGGGGCGGTCGTGATGACAAAGGTCATGGAAGGGAGGCTGTTATTCCAGCCTTGGAGGTGTGCATACAACACACGCCGTGTCCTAACCGCGGCACAGCTACAGGGCTTCCTGGTATGGTCGTGTCTTTAAAAGGAAGCATACTTGTCAACGTGTTGTAATAACCTGATGACACTTGAATGCCGAAGAGAAAATTCGTGGGCCGCCACAGAACGTTTCTGCATTCCCCTCCCTCACGCAACACGTTGCTCCTTCGGTGCCCAAGCTGCCCACGCCCCCTCGCCCCCTTAAGGCGATCTCTCCTTTCCAGACGTAGACACTGGTGTCCCTTCAGCTGGGCCTTTTCCCCCACCCGCAATGGACTTGAAGCAACCTGCCGTGGGACCTGGGAACGCCCAGAACTAAGAATGGCACGGCTCCCTGTAGCCTGGGTCCCTGCCTGACACACAGAGAGCAGTCAGCCAGCAGCCCGGAAAACGGGAGGCAGCCCCATTCTAGAAAAGCCCTGCAGTTTCACATTGTCATATGATGGCACTGTGACATTTCTGCTGAATAGTACAGCCTACGACATTGCTTATGTCACCATGTCTGTCTGCACGCGAACTCTAGTCATGTCCCTTTGATACTCAAAGATACAATTTTGGGGCCGGCCGAGTGGCTCAGTTGGTTAAGAGTTGGCTTAAGAGTCTACACCCACCCGCAACTAAGACTGAACTCGGCACCTTGAGCTGAGCTGCCACCCAGATGGCTCAGTGGGTAGAGCGTGCGCTCTTAACAACAGGGCTGCTGGTTCGACTCCCACATGGGATGGTGGCTACGCCCACCCGCAACTAATTGAACACAGCACCTTGAACTTAGAGGCCACCAGCTGCCGACGGGAGGCCAGATGGTGACTGGCGCCCTCCACAACAAAGACTGAAGAACAACAACTTGACTGGTCCCCACCCCCAATTCCCCAACACTGTTCTCCTCCCCTGATTCCCCAATTAAATCTTAAAAAAAAAAAAAAACAATTTCAAAGGCATTTTTCTTCTAGTATATTTTGCATGGGAAATTCATAATTGTATTGTTTTCCTAAAATTTCCCTCATAATGGGATGGTTCGGTAACGCCGAAGACGTCCCTCAGGAGGCTTACGGGAAGCACAGAAAGTAGGACTCGTGTTTGTCGTGTCTGCTTTTGCGTGTGTGCAGCGAAGCCCTTCAGGATGTTTTTTATTAATGAAAGTTCCAGAAGGCCATGTCTTACGGTCGAGGGACACTGACGTGCTTGCACAGTCATCCAAGTGAAATCAGAGAACCGCTCTCTGCAGCTGGCTCTGGGAACGCAGGCGAATTCATGCATGTCCTTGGTTCTTCCTGTTTCTGTGTGAAGCAGTTGAAGTGATGTCACCACCTTAAGGAACACCTGGAACGGACCTGTGCTAAATAGTGAGCTGGTTCCGTGTTCCCCTGGCACTCTTGCGCCCGTCCCGTAGGACATGAGGATGGACTGGTTAGTTTATTCCCGCAGAAAGTGGAATCAGTTATAGGATGTGTGTTCCCCTCAGCAGCTACGTGTTGGTTTCAGGGACGAAAGGGACAAGTAGGAAGTTTTATTGGTAAAGTAGCTTGAGACCAAGTGACAAAGACTCCAGGTTTACCAGAAACTTGCACACAAGCTGTGTGATGGGTAGTGCTGCTGGAGGTTTCATTTTAAGGAAAAATACACATGGGTTTCCGTCCACCGGTTTTCTTTTTGATCACGTCACATTCCTTGGACAGAACTGGTTTCCTTCCCGCGTGAACACTCTTGGCAACGCGTGTTTGTTTTGCATTTTGAATAAATATTTCTGATCAAAAGCGTGGGATGGCATGGAGTTCTTACTTGCCACGTCCAGTGCCCCGCACGCATTAACTCGGCGTAGATACTGCTGACCAGTGATGTTGTGTTTCACATAAACTGCTCGCTGGTTTTGATTTACGGAGCATGAGCACTAAAAAAATAATAGTACTCTCCTTCCCCATGCCACGTGGCACTATCACATCCTAGGAATGTGGGTGCAGGTGGACACGGACTGCTCCGTTTGAAACAGAGATCAGAAACGGGGACTCCCCACCCCCGAGCAGGTTAGGTCGCTGTTTCTGTGGCAATTGTAAGTATTTATCTCACGACGTGCCCTTTCCATGTGTGAGTGGGAGTATCAGGGCTCTGGCTTTCATCCCACAGTGTCGGCGCCTCTGTTTACACTCAGGTTGTATTTTCCTCTCACACGTGCTGCTTGGTTGGTTTGTGGGATTTATTTATGTATATAATTTTTTATATTAGCCTCAGGTGTACAAAACAACATAATGATGAGACATTTACACCCCTCACCAAGTGATCACCCCCCCAACCCTACTACCCCGCTGACACCGTTTCATGGAACAGCAAAGCTTGTCCTTACGAGCGTTACCGCGTGCGGGGCAGTTTGAAAAGGCCGTCCGTCGGGGATGGAAACTATTCAGGGTCCCACTGACCCGACGCCGTGATGGTGGGTGAGGGAGAATTGGACGAGCAGGAAGGTGTGTGCCGGCAGAATTCTCCTGCAGAAGACGACTTGACTGCGAGGGAGATCCGACTGATTCTAGGAAGAAAGCTTCTGCTCTGATGCTGAAAACACCGCAGACCCATGACAGCAAGTTGAGGAATCTGGAGACATTCTTCCAAGGAAAGGCCGAGACTTGTGAGGACAGGCTTGCCTGAAATCTTGTATTTTAACTTAATTGGTGGCCCAGGGGTGTTCACTCTGTGCTACGTCCTCGAGCTGCCGTTTCTATCTGTATGTTTCAGTAGGTTTCAGTAGCTGATAAGACGAGAACTTGCATGTGGGATGAACCTGCATAGGGTAGCACGGTAATGACATCCATTTGTCAGTAACATACCGCTCCTTATAAATCCAGGAAGCGCGAGAAGGACCATCTGAAAGCCGTCTGCATACAGCAGAAATCACCAAATCTCCTCTCTCGCGTTGAAAGCGCAGCAAGCAGGAGCCAGCTCGCTTCCCCGTAAGACGAGCGCCCCACTGCCTTCTGCGGGCAGATGTCCTGGGCGCGTCTGGGCAGAGAGTTACTGCCGACCTGCAGAATAATACAATTAGACACAGTTGTGGCGATGAGTGCAAACCAACAGTCACCTTCCTAAGCACAGCGTGAGTTCCACCTGTCACTGCAAAACGTGATGGATGTGTCTTCCGAGTGGCAGGTAATTCTGTCTGCCTTCGTTCACACCTTCATTTCATAATGTTCAAGAGGCATCAGCCACGAGAAACACACGGAGCTGGGAACACGAATCAGGGATTGGAGTACGTTTCTCCTTGAAGGTTTTATGTGTTCAGACCTCCTCCCATCTGCGGCAGCACGGGGTTGTGTGCGCGACGAAGCGGGTTCGAAGGGGACGCCACCTGCACGAAAGTAAGACGTTAGAAGTTTCTATTTACTCTGTCAACCAAATGCCTCCTTCAAGTCTCAGAGAGGCATGTCAATCCACTTAGAAAGCAGGGGTTACCACCGACTCTGAGGGGTAATATTATACACAAGTATACTACGTATAATTGTCTCACATATGTCAAAGTGTATACATTATGTACATTATACATATACACATAGTTCTATGTACTTATATGTATGCATGCACATATGCGTGTATGTGTGCATATATGTGTCTGTATGTTATACACAATGTCAATGTTAATTGACAATAGATAATTATATATATAATTATACTTACATACATGTGTGTATATATATATGCATTTACATGCATATATCCATATATAGAGATATTTATAGATACACATTTGCATTAAGGAGAGTTCAGGCTGAGACTCATATTACAGATTATAATCTTTAAGAAGAATGTACTTATCAAACATATAAACTAGAGAGCTAGGTAAGGAAGAACCCTACCCAAGACCAAGAAAGCATAATTCTGTCGCAGAAGATGGCGTCTTCTAAAGACATGACCAGAAAATCGACTGATTTTAGGACGAAAGCTTTTGCTCTGATGCTGAAAACACCGCAGACGCACGACAGCAAGTTGAGGAATCTGGAGACATTCTTACAAGGAAAGGCCGAGACTTGTGAGGACAGGCCTGCCTGAAATCTTGTATTTTAACTTAATTGGTGGTTCAGGGGTGTTCACTCTGTTCTACATTGTCCTCAAGTCGCACAGCTTTTATTCGTATGTTGAACTGCACAGGTCTTACTTCAATAAAAGAGATTCAAGAAGTATGTAGATAATACTATCCTTTGTTTAATTCTGTCTCTCGCACATGTATTTGTACATTATTTGAATATATCCATATCGTGTGTGTAGACACATACATGTACCTACACACCCCCAGACACCAGGTGTGCCCCTAATTTTTCTGTGGTTTCAGCTCACTCCTGGGTTTCATAGCCCTGTGGAGACAATAATGAACGGATTCAGTGGCCTCTTTGACGTGTGTGTTTACCAGATTTCTCTGTAACTTAAGCCTTTCCCTTCCACATTTCCTCCGGCAATGTCTTGTGAAAATGTCGCAACATCTCCAGCCGCCCTTGTGGCCTCGTAGATAGCACGCTGGCTCTGTCCCGCTCGCCTGATGTTCTAACACCGCGCAATTCTACTGCCCTTTGTCGTCACTGCTGTCACCCTGCCGTCGTCCTCAGAAGTTACATCACGTTTCCGGAAGGAGACACATCCTCCTGTCTCCCTGGACGTATGAGAGCATCTCAGACTTGAAAAGTCTGCTGTCAGTTTATGGGCTTTCTTCGAATTTCTTACCACAGAGCATTTGTTCCACAGTTCATTTACAGACCGTGGTGCCGATGAGAGCGGAGAAATCATTGTCCATAGATTAGAACATATAGATTAGATCAAACGAAGAAAGGGAACTTCATCTCCTAACATTAAATCTGCACTTCATGATCTCCTAGGGAGCCGGAAAGGGTCAGCGTGTGTGTGTGTGTGTGTGTGTGTGTGTGTGTGTGCGCACGCTTCCCATTTTCACGTGGTGTTAAGAGCGGCCTTTAAGCAATACCAACCGTGTTTTCACAGTACAAATTGCTCATAACGTCCATAAAACTAGCACATCAAAGCATTGAGGTTTTTTTGGGATTTAATTTTTTTTATCAGTTTCAGGTGTACAAAACAATGTAATAGTTAGACATTTACACCCCTCACAAAGTGATAACACCCCCAATCTGCTACCCCTCTGACATCGTATGTAGCTGTTACAATTCCATTGACTCTATTCCCTGTGCTGTGCTCCACATCCTGAGACTCTATATATATTAAATTATAGTTGACATTGAATATTATTCAACTTCAGCGTCAGGTGTACAGTGCAGTGGTCAGACATCTGCATAGTCTATGATGTGATCCCCCTGATGAGTCCAGTGCCCACCTGGCCCCCCACATAATCTTTACAACATTATTGATTATATTCCCCGAACTGCCTTTCACATCCCCGTGACTATATTGTGACTACGAATTTGTACTTTCTAATCCCTTCACCTTCTCCCCCACCCCCACCCCCACCCATAAAATCAGTGTAAACGTGTTTGTAAACAGGCACCTATACTCAGTGGATCATCGCAAGAAAGTATTCAAATTGTTTTAAATTAAATAAAAATTCAAATTCAGTGTTTCACTTTTCAAGTGGAATTTGGGGATCTTCACAACGTTCTGTTTATTCTAGACTTTTTAAGTGTCAGAATTTTTTTTCCTGTTTATGAAAATAAGCCATGAGATAACAGAGGAGTCATTATTAAAACATATACTACAAAACACTTGAGCATTTCTCTCTGATGACACAATTCGTGACTGATGCACCAACCCCCTTGGGTTTCATCTCACAAGCACTTTCAGGTGAGTTAGGTACATTTCTCTTGGCAAAAGTTTGGTCCTGTAATGCTGGAGAGCCCACATACATCCAATAAAATCCAGTGCAGAGAAGAACATGAGAAATGTATGTGGTCTCACCAAGTCCTCTCAGTGGAATGGGCTTGCAGGTTGCTTCATTGTCACACGCCTGCATCCTGTTGGCATGCAGTTGGCCCTGGAAAGGGTGGGAGGTGTGCTCTCTTCGTAGTTCCTTAGTGCCCCACCTTTGGGAAGCATGGTGACGTTGTGTCCGTGCCATCCCTCCCTGCTCACTTCGCAGGCGCAGAGCCAAAGCAGATGAGCTTGCCTCCGCGCCAGGCTCACTGACTCGGCGCCTGTGGCTGAACGTAGCTTTCCCCTCTGAGCCTGGGACAGCACGTGGCAGGTGAACCCGCGGAGGTGTGACCTCACATCGAGGGCTCAGCCCTGACAGAGAAAACCTTAGCTCCCTCATTTGGGAAGTCACACGATCGGACCAGGTTGACCCCGCTGGTGGCGTGGCCCCCGGGAGAGCAGGGGTCTGATCTTTGCTGTAACCCTCCCAGCACCTCAGTGCTGTCTGGACGGACTGCTCTGGACAGGCCACCAGGGAGTTTTCCCGTTTATTGGAGCCTCTGCACTGAGCTGTTTTTAATAGACTAGAGAGGCAGACTGTTTTGACGAGACATTCACGGCTCCTTTCTCCACATAATGGGAGATTCCCTGGCTGTGCCGGGATGTTGGGAGCGCAGTATTTTTTCAAGGGACTTCGTGTCGTTTTGTTCACTAAAAACATTCTCCGCATCGGCTGTTCTGAGCTGAGCTGCTGGCACCTGTTCCCATCCTTTCCAGGTACATAGTTTTGGTGACGGAGCACTGCCTGGATGTCAGCTTCTGAGCGTTCATGGAGGCATAGGTGATGAAAGGCACATCGAAACCAAGCCACTCATGCATCTGGTATGTAAATAACAAGTACAGAATTCCAGGGGGGAAAAAAACCTGTGAGGGGACCACCAACCACTTCTCTTCTTTAAAAATAAAAATGGACTCTGTGACCCCAAGGAATGTCCTCCTGATTTTAACCTTTTTTACGTAAAAAGCTTATATCCATCCTTTGCCAAAGCTCCAAATGTTTCTCCCCACCTGACGGTATCTTGTTCTCTCCGTTCTCGTGATATTTACTTGTAAAGTTTGTACCAGCTGTGTTCTTGAGCTCTTGAAACATATCTGTGATCTATTTCAATAAGAAAGTGGATACACAGAAAATCAGATTATTTCTGGGCTTGGAAGGGCAGTTAATAATCATCTCATCAAAGTGCTTATCTCCTAGTTCCACCATTTTCCCAGCTTCTCCCCAATTCACTGTCCAGCCCATCCCTGTACATCTCCAGGGGCTGTGGGTTCAGTGCCTTGAGAAAAACAAACCAGGATTTTCAAGCTTTTCCTGAAACTAAAAGGGTAAAACTGATATAAGTAGAAAAATGGCGTATCCATACTCGTTTAAGATAAGAAAAACCCATCGCGTCTTATCCTGAGTTAAATGACAGAAGTAATATTTGAGTGTCGTTTTAACTCCCACAGCAGTTCTCACATGTATTCACACCAGTTACAGTGCAGAGTTAAAGCAGGTTCCCCACAGCTTTTTATCGGAACCTTTGGCAATCCATCTTGTGGAAGTGTCTAATAATAACAGCAAGCAGATGAACAATATGTGTGGGTCCTCCCATGCTCGGCATTAAAGGCCCCTTTTGATTAAAAAAAAACAAAAAAAGATAGGATGGGGGCGACTGAATTACCAGAAATCTTTTCAGAACGCAAACTTCCCGCTTTAAAATTCCGTGAGCTTTCCAGTCTACCTTGCTAATTGTCTTGTTCTCAAATAAGCAGGCCTATTTTTTCAAGCCACGCCTTTTTTTTCCTAAGTGGACTTTTTTTTCCCCATTTGGGGGTTATTTATTATGCTCTGTGTCAATACTTGTTAAAGACAGCTTAAGACAGATTTGTTTATGGTGTTTGTCTTTCTCCGTCTGACGTAGCTCACCCGGCACAATATCCTCTAGGTCCATCCATGTTGTTGCAAATGGTAAGATTTCAATCTTTATATGGTTGAGTCATATTCCACCGTGTATATGTACCACCGCGTCTTTATCCGGCCGTGTATTAATGGGCACTGACGTTGCTGCGTGGCTTGGCTACTTATATGTGGAATCTAACGAACTGAATAAATGAACTAACAAATAAAAACAGACTCCTAGATGCAGAGAACAAAGGGATGGCTGCCAGAGGGGAGGGGAGAAAGGGGAGGGATTAGGAAGTGCAAACTGGTAGTTACAAAACAGTCACAGGGTGGTAAAGTACAGCCCAGGGGATGTGGTCAATAATATGCTCATAACTGTGTGTGGTGCCAGGTGGGGACTAGACTAATTGGGGAATCATTGCGTAAATTATACCCATGTCTCTAACCACTATACTACGCACCTGAAGCTAATATAAAATAATGTTGAATGTCAACTGTAATTGAAACATAAAAAGATTGTTTAGAACACCCAAAAATGATACAATTATTGTCGTTGTTTGCCTGCCTACATTATAAAATATAACACAGGGGCGTGCCAGAGCAAAATACATTTAGATTCTGCTCTACTAATCATTCATTGTATAAACTGAGATTGCATTTCTCTGTATCTCAGAACTCTGTTCTCTAGCATTTTATTTTATTTTTCCAATCTTTTATTGTGGTAAGAAACATGCCATAATTTAGAATTTTAACCATTTTAAAGTATGCAATTTTTGCGTTTTTATTGAAGTGCAGTTTACGTATAACCTGCTGTAAATTTAAGGTGGTCAGTGCGTTGATTGCAGACATTCATATACTGTATTATAATTGCACCGTAGTGTTAGGTAGCGCCTTGTGTCACACCACGTAATTATCATTTCTTTTATTTTTTATTTGCAGTGACGACACTTAAGGCCTCTTAGCAGTGTTGAAGTATAGCTACAATATGTTGATTATAATCTCTGTGCTGTGCATGAGACCTTCAGGACTTATCCATGGCAATTACCCCTTTATTACCTTCTAACCAGTGTTACTTGCACACCTGCAGACATCTGCGTGTGTTGAATCATTTCTGTAACTAATCTGTGGCAAGAGTGATAGAATTATGGACAGACTGATACATTGGTTAAAATGTCTACAAATCTAAGGTAGGGAACCTTCTCTTTTCTTTTTCCTTTTTTTGCCTTCTTAAAAGATTCACTAGATACAAATTGCTAGAGAAAACATTCACTGAGCTACCGTTGGGGGGGAAATCAAGATATATGCTCCTGTGAGCATCTCAGGTTCCAATTTGAAAAAGGAACCCTGAGGGACAAATGAAGATGAAATGCAGCCTGGCGTGGAGGCAGCTGCCGAAAGCCCTCGCCTGCAGGGCCCCCAGACCCGCCTTCCACACAGGACGTTATAAATGAGGGGAGAGAGCCATTTAAGGGGCCCCCTCCGGGTGCTCGTCCTGTGTGGCTCCCAGACGGATGTGTTTGCATAACAGAGGGGAATGGCAGGGCCCAGTAATTACCTCCCCCTCCTCCCAGCCCGTTCATCTGCACTGGCCTGTGGGGATAAAGTGAAGCAGACAGTGACCCAGAGGAGAAATATCTCCTTCGCGTGTGCAAACCTCAGACCCCGTGTAAATCCTGAACCGCCAACTCGTAATTCATCTTAACTGGTCCCTGACTCTCGGCAATTAAGATAGCCAGTGAAAATATGAGCCGCGAAGGGGTTTCGAAGCCCGCGGTGGGGGTTGGCTAATGAAAGTCCTGCTTAACTGTGACAACCAGGCCCGCCCGCTGCTCCTGGCGGAAACGTCCCCATTAATTACCATTTTCTTCCCCAGGAACGGGAGCTAATGGTCTGTAGAAAATAACCAAGGTGCTAGCATTTTATTTTCTTTGTAGATTTTAGTCATCAGTTATTTTATTAGGGACTTTCTCTTTCCTCTCTGCATACTGCTCATTACCATTAGCTCATGTGGATGGAATTTGTCCTTTAAGATCTATTTGGAACTAAATGGAAATGAAAGCGAAAGACATGATACCTTGTGGCGTGCAGGAAAAGAAAGAACATAATTGCACCATGTTATGGTCACATTAGAGAAGAAGAAAGGTCTCAAATAAATAATTTAAGGTCCTGCTTCAAAAGCCAGAAAAATAAGAGCAAGTTAAATTCAAAATAAATGGAAGGAAAGAAATAATGAAGACAAGAACAAAAGTCAATTAGAGACAAAACAATAGACTAAACGAATTAAATCTAAAACTGGTCCTTTGGAAAGTTGAATTCATCATTCAAATTGATGAATTTCTACCCATTCTGGTCAAGAAAAAAAAAGGCACAAATAGATAACACAGAGGACATTCCTAAAGTCTTCATAAGTGTTAATATAATAAGTGAATATTATGAACAACATCAAAACATCTAACAACTTAGATTTAATGAACAGATCATGTGGAAGACACAAATTACCAAAATTCACACAAGGAAACATAAAGAGATACCCTATATAGCTCTGGGTATATTTAACAAGTATAATTAGTGATAAAAAAAATATTTCTCCAAAGAAGAAATGTCTTATCAGGTGAACTTCAAAAAAAAAAAAATGTGTGAGATAAATAATACCAAATGCATGCAAAGTCGTCTACAAAATAGAAGATGATAAAACATGTTTTATGTCATTATCATGACAGTAAAGGACGTTACGACACAAATAAACTACAGCTGCATATCCCCAGGTAATCTAGATACGAAAACCCTTCCCAAAATACTAGGAAATAAAATCCAGCAGTGTATGAAAATGGTCACACATATTGGCCAAGTTGGGTTTCGTCATGGAAATGTAAGGTGAGGTTAACACTGAATAACCCACTAGTATAAGTTAGGATATTAACAGAATAAAAGTGAAAATTCATAAGAATAATTGCTTAAGAATAACTGAAACAGAAACAGCAGCAGTTAAGAAATTTGAACTATAAGAGCTAAAACATATAACTTTTCTGTAAGAAATAAGATAAATCATCTGTGACCTTTGCTTAGAAAACTCTTTCCTAGGTTGGACACACACACACACACACACACACACACACACACACACACACACCATGGACGAGCAGGGAAAAATAATAAAAAATTGCATTTCATTAATATTTTAAATTCCCATTGTTAAGAATGTGATTAGTGAACCCAACACATTGGGAGAAAGGATTTACAGAATAAATAACAGATAAAGTTTTTTTCTTTCACCAGAATATATAAAGTACTCTTACACATAAATGGTAAGAAGGAAAAACACAATTAAAACGATGTAAATGGCTAAATGCTTGACACAGACGTTTTATCCAAGAACGTGTGCAAATGACTGATAGACTCATCAAATACGTCAGACTCATTCGTGTTGGGAGAGCAGGTTAGGACGCGTTGCCCCCAGTTGCCAGAGTGAATATACAAAGCCTCGTGTCAGTCACAGTGAAACCACGGGGCTCATCCACTGTGCGTGGCGCTGTCGTATTGGAGAGTCCCTTTGGAAATGATTCGACTCTGTTTTAATCCAGTTAAACGTGCACTTGACTAGTCCTCTGCAGGGTTTCTCCTAGGCGTGGATCCAACATGATCGCCAACATGTGTAGTTGGCGACCAGCACGTGCTTGCCCTGTCATGATAAGAACCAGAAACGGGGGACAGCGCCGGTGTCTACCAAATGCTCATCCATGGTGTGTCCCCCCCAGGAAGATTACTACTGACCCGCAGGAGAGAGCTGACTAGAGTCACAGCACGTGCGGCTCTCAGAGGCGCTGCCCTGCGGCCGAGAAGCAGGACAAAGCAATGAGCCCCTTGACACGACATCCTAAAAAACCCAAGTGACCAAAGGCAGCCAGATGCCATCATACTCAGCGGGGAGGGCGCGACGGACTGCGGGGAGACACGTGTGGGTGTGTCGGGGCTGCACATGGCCCGTGTCTTGGCCATGACGATTTTTCTATGTATAGTTTCCATACAGTTGTCTCAGTCTGTCAGGTTCTAGAATTTTTTTGTCATTGTTAAAATTTACTGGGGTGACAATGGTCAGCAAAATTACATAAGTTTCAAGGGTACGATTCTATAACACATCATCTATATACATTGCATTACGGGTGTAGTTCTAGAATTTTTTGTTGTACATTGTACGTGTGCATTTTATTGCACGTAAATGAAGACAGTTCTTTCTTTTTACTTCCCCCAAAGACACAGTACAGAGCAAGGTGGACATTTTCACTTGGAAGAGCATCTTCGGAGGCAGACCCTGGCCTTGGTTATGGGAGGGGCAGCGTTCCTAAAAGGTCCCTGAGCCCCGGATTCTGGCCACCCTGAGAGGCAGCCAGGACTCACTTCAGGGGAGAGGAGGAGAAACAAAATTAGGAGGAGGCCAGGTCTCCATCAAGAAGATAAATGTATTTGCCAAACTTTACTTTCTAAGTGAGAAAAAAAAAGTCTCTTCTATCTTATTATATGCTTAACCCCAGAGTATTCGCCTCTTTCTTTGTCTTCCCCTTAAATGGATCTTTTAAAATGTATATGTTCAGCATAACTCTCACACAAAGATGGAAATCAAAGAATTTAGTCAATTAGTCCGGATAGAACTGGTACAATAAAAAGTAGGATCAAACAGCGTTTTGAGGGGAAAAGAAAAAAAATTTTTTTTTCTTTCAGGAATCTTGACCCAACCTCTTCTCCCTAAACTCTAAATGAAAGAAGAGATGAGAAAAAAAACATGTTAGCTTGACATGGCAAGCGTGTAGAAGAGTTCTTTTTACGTTGCGCTCGAAGGCCTTTCATAATGAAACCTACTTAGCAAATTGTATAAAAAAAAAATACTTGGAAGATAACTGAACAAACTGTACAGGGAGGGGTGGCAGTTGCAGGGCAGCTCGGGCTGTGATTTGATCAACTGGTGAGAAATAGAAACGTAAAATGGTTAGCGGTCACAATTGTGCAGTTCTTTCCAAACACATAAACGGGATTAAGGAAATATAATTGTTGAAACATGATATGAAAACCGTGGGTGAAGGGACTCCATCCAAATTCCAGTGTAGTCTTCATTTTTATTCTCATCATTGAACAGCAATGCAAGACAAAAAAAACCCTACCAGCTTTGGTAAATCAGGGTATTACTGGTAATAGTATTAAAGATAGACTTAAAGTCTTTTTGGAATTACAGATGAGACGTGGCATCTATTTTCTGTCTTTGCGTTTACGCTTTTTTTTTAGGCTTTATTTTTTATAAGAGCGGCATTCATTGAACTCAAGTAATGTGCCCCGTAGTCACTTGTGAAATGTGGTCGCAGGGTGTGGCGTAGGATAAATTATTCCCTCCACATGAATGCTCCTCTAGCATCTTACTCATTTTGAGGACAAATTGCCCATTGTAGAATAACTGCTGGGGGGAATATTTTGCAACTCATGGAAATGAACAGATGACAGTGCACCCGAGTTAGACCAAGGCAAAAAAAGAAAATTAAAAAAGAAAAACAAGGCAGGCCCTGGTTTGTTTTCTTCAAAACCTCAAACCTGATTCCATGAGAGATAGCTTAAGTGATAGCCGTGAACGCAAGGATTGCAAAAGGAAACTATATTTTGTTTTGCTTGTTAAAGTTTGCAAAGAAAAGATAAGGAGAACAAAGCAGCAGGAGATAACGCCAAGAAAGGCCACCATGGGACAAAAGGCACTTGGATCCATGCCGGCTGTCCTCTGAGACAGGCAGAAATCTGAGACCAAAATAAGGCCGGGCAATCCAGGAAGAATGTTTATTCAGCGCCCACTCAGATTATCAGCTAGTGAAGGCAGCCCCCTGTGCAGAAGAAGTGGTGAGAATTCATTACAGAGTCACCACTCTGCTAGAAGAAATGTGTTATCTACCAGATGTTGTCTGCAAGTGAGAACAGAGTATAAAACCCCAGATCATGGCTTGTGGCTCAGGGTTTTGTCTGCAGCACGGACATGCATTGTGCATTTTTCCATAAACACAGAATTGCTAGCTGGGCACGTGGTCATGCAGAATGAAAACCACACATCCACCTTCCTCGCTTTGTGCTGAGGTCATGACCACGTTGTTGCATTTGGGTATAAGGTTGAATTCTATCGGACAGATTGAAGGAAACTTACACACACACACAGACACACACACACACACACACACACACACACACACACAGACACACACACACACACACACACACACACACACACACACACACACACGCCCTCACCCTTCAGAGGTAACGTGACTTAGCAAACTTAGACCGTTACATCTAAAATATTTACTATCCAGCCTTTTAAAGAAAATGTTTGCCTACTGGGCAGGAAATATTTATAGGAAAGAAAAATAATGTTTTTTTTCCTCCTTACCTTTTCCCAGCACAGCCTAAGAGAATGTGCATTAAGCTAGACACACAATAAAATAAAATCACAATGCTACCAATTTGATTAAATGCTCCCTGTGACCAGATTACTTCTACCTTTAAATGCTCCCATGAAAAATTTCCACACACCACTTGTAATGCTCTTTCAAAAAAGAGTCCTTCATATCTATACCAATATTGGAAAGAGGACCATGTTTAAGACGAGGTAAAACATAGTTTTGTTGAATATTTCCACACCAATTCTGCAAAATGAAAGCTTTTGTTGGTCTAACTGGCTTCCTTGAAACTGGTCTTAAAAATAAAGAGGTTGCCACTTGCCTACTTATAACGAAAGCATCAAACAAAGTTGAAGTCACACTGGACAAAAATGAGACATTAAGAGATAAATGACTTACTAATTTTTGATGAGAAATAAAAATGACAAAGCAACATGTGTTACCATATTCACAGGAATAAATCAGGAGAGAACTTTTAGTATGTTCAGTATATTTTTAAGGCAGGTAGCTGTAAACAACTATTGAGAAATCTATTTGCTATTCAATAAATTCACTTAAAATATTGTATTGAGTTAGAAAAACTGAAGTCATTCTATGTAGCTGACTGTTTAATTGTAGCAGAATCCCATTAAGACACATACAAATGAAGATAAAGAGTGACTCATTAGCACCTTAAAAATATGCTGAGCATCGCTAGCAAGTTTCAAGAACCACGAGGCTTCGTGCACCCCACAGCATAGCTCAAATTTAAAATGAAAAACACAAACGTGAAAGGTTTTCAGGAATTTGCAGCACCTGGACCTTTTATACCCTGTGTGTACAAAGTAGGACCACTTTGGGACACAGCGTCTTATAAAGTCAAATAAATACACTTACCTCACAACCCTGCGATTCCACTATTTCACATTTACTCCAGATGCATGAAAATACGGCCATACTCAGACCTGTACGTGACTTTTCATAGCAAACTGGTATAAAATAGCCAAAAATCAGGGAAGCATTAATATCCTCCCATCCGTTGAGGAAAGGATACGCCCCTTGCGATCTAGCCATGCAGAACTATGGTCACCACGAACAGAGAACCATTGACCCACTCCCAATACGGAGGACCCCCCCACACACACACCGTTATGCTGAATGAAAGAAGCCACAGACGAGGCAACAGGGCACTTTCAATTTGGACCGAGTGTATTCATCAGTGAATCAAATCTTAGAGCATTCTGGAAAAGCTCAGCCTGCAGTGGCAACAGCAGATCCTTAGCTGCTGAGGCTAGGTGAGGGGGACTGTGTGCAGAAGGACGGGGGACCCACCTGAGCTACCGGAAGTGTTCTATAGCTGAATCGATTTTCTAAGACCTGACACGTTGTACTGTTTTAAAGGGGGCTTGGATGTGGTGGGCACTAGGAATCTTGATAGGTTATATTTTAATGAAAATACTTTCTGTCATTATTATTGGAATGCCGTCGGAGCACGATTAACAACTAATTATCTTTGTGTAGTAGTGGGCGTTGAATGTGACGGCTCCAAAATACATTTTCTTAATAGTCTTTGTGGTTCTTTGGCATCGGTTTTCGTGTGAATGTTTCAGCAGGCTTCATAAATGTTTGACCTATTTGGCCTCAAGACTTACTTTCCAACTTAGAATGCTGAAGACGTTTTCTCAAGAGTTTACGTGCTTAACCTGACACCCCCTCCCCCCGCACCCTCCCCCCACACACACACTTTGTCCTGTTCTTGTGAAGTTTCCAGAGACCCTGGGACTTAGGTTCCTCTGACTGATAAAGGAGTTCCTTGTTGAGTGCCTAGTGTAAGATGGATGCCTCAGGCCAGACTCCCTGGATGGGAAAAACACAGTGACTTAAATTCTCATTACTTCCAAGCAGCACTTTGCTTATTTCACGAACTTTATTTGCTCACTTGTATTTCAAAACAAATGCAATCCAGGCTGCATGTGGAGAATGAAATGCAATGGGACAGGCAGAGCCGTCTGTGACTTCACTGTGGCACGATTTCCTCAGGGTGATGGGCTTGGCACAGTGGATGTGTCTGCTAATTTCACTGTCAATTATGGAGGATGATGTTATCAATACAGGAGTTCTTGCTGGAATCACTGAATAAATACAGCAAGTCACATAGTGACAATTTGACTTTTAACCACTGTATTTGGGTTCTCCAGAGAAACAGAATATCTATATTCAGATATAGAACATATCTAAACAGAATATAGATATTCTATATCTATCTATCTATCTATTATCTATCATCTATCTATTCATGTATCTATCTATCTATGTAGCTATCTATCATCTACCTGTCTACCTACCTACCTATTATCTACCTATCTACCTATTTATCATCTTCCTATCTATTGTCTGCCTGCCTATCTCTATCTATATATGTATATATCTATCTAGACTGAGACAGAGATATTTAATGTAAGGAACTGGCTCACGTGACTGTGGAGATTGGCACATCTGACATGAACAGGGTCGGCCAGCCGGCTGGAGACCCAGGCGGGAGTTAATGCTTCAGCTCAAGCCTCCTGTCTGAAAGGCAGGACTTTCTCTTCCCCAGGCGACCTCAGTCCTTTTCCAGTTAAGACCTTTCGCTGATTAGATGCAACCCACCCACATTATGGAGGGTAGCCTGCTTTACTCAAAGTCTACTGATGCAATCTTAACCTCATCAAAAAGACGTTCACCACATCTGAACTCACGTTTGACCAACTATCTGAGTCCTGTGGGGACACATAAAGTAACCCTCGTTTCAACAAATTCTGTGGTTGTTGGTGTGCCCTCTTTGTGAGAGAGAGGCCTCCTTTATCACGAGGGATCATCACTGTGCGGGGCTCATAATACCTCCTGCCCTGTTCAAAATGTATTTTCGTTATTGAATCAAGACGTCATCAGATTGTAAAACCCTTAGAACGTGGGAGTCAGGAGGTCAAGTTGTTTGGCTCACTATGTAATCTGGGTCCGTCATTTAGGCCACTTTATAAGCATCGTTTCATCAAATATAAAGAGATTCATAGCTACTAAGATAAGGTCCACAAGAGCATGAGCACAGTTTGGGTGCAGGGTGCAGCTGCTCCAAGTTGTATTACGTGTTCAGAGATGTTCACAGTGAACCTTTATTAAAAGCTGGCGTACTGTCAAGTTTCCCAGTTATGCTGACGTTGATTTATTGCCTTTTTTCACACACAGATCATCATTACAAACACAGGCAAAATAAATGAATAAATGTAATAAATTAAATGACTGTATCATTTACGCTTCTGCGCTCAAGTAACTGTAAGATAAATAAGTATGGATTCAGTACCC
Source organism: Hipposideros larvatus (assembly GCA_031876335.1). Lineage (NCBI taxonomy): Eukaryota > Metazoa > Chordata > Mammalia > Chiroptera > Hipposideridae > Hipposideros > Hipposideros larvatus. The sequence goes on from CM063105.1 coordinate 147,601,699, forward strand.
TTGAGCAGTGACTAGCTGACGCCTCCGGGCATAACGTATTTTAGCGATATTCTTTCATAAACACATCTTTTTTCAGCTTGGCTGACATGTTTGCTTCCAAAACAGTTGACTGTATCAAGCACTGTATCTGGGCTTCACCTTCCAAGAGATTCCAGAAACCTTGCTTACAGAGACAGAAATGCAAACATTGATTGCTCAAGAATTCCTTGTATTTGCACTTTAACAGAAATAAATCTCAAATTTTAAGAAGATTTCCATTTCTATTCTGCAGTAGATCTCCTGATGGTGTTTACCTTTGATTTTGTATCGGGGGCGTTACTACCAATGTTTTTGTGGTCCTGAACTCACTGTGATGTGATGTAGGGACACCACCGTGGGGACACCATGGGGACCCCACTGTTGGGTCATGACCGCTTGCTTGCAGATGTCTACAGGTTGCATTATGAATGGACACACCTCTTCCTGCTTGTGTCTCTGTTCACCCTCCTACGTCAAGTTACAGATTTGAATTCCTGCCATTCCACAATACACGTATCTTTTTTTTTTTTAACCTCAGCTTTTTTTTTTTTAACTTTACAATGGCTGGAAGTAGATCTAAGTGCAAGGTAGAGTTAAAAACTGAGTGTCCTCCCCAATTTCTGTGTAAATTGGAATTTGCACGAGGGAGTCAGCTGGGTGTGTATATGCGTTAATAAAATTAAGACCACAAAGGAGCACTGGCTTTTTGAACAACAGAAAATAAGTTTTCCAGGGGTGTTTGTTTCCTAGGAATGTTGTAAGCAAGTCTGACCAAGTGTGTGGCTTGAAACAACAGAACTGTGATTCCTGATCGCCCTGGAGGCAAGGTGTCTGTAATCAAGGCGTTAGCAGGGCCGTTTGCGCTGGGACTGTGTGGACCCAGCTCCTGTCTTTTGCTGCTCCGGGAGGCTGCAGCCCACCCCTGGCTTCTGGCTCGGTCACCGCCATGGCAGCCTCTCCGTCCACACGTAACATTTTCCCTGTGTGCATATCTGTGTCCAGGTTGCCCGTTTTTGTTTTATTTTTTAATTGTTTTTTATTTTCAGTTACAGTTGACATTCAGTATTATATTAGTTTCAGGTGTACAGCATTGTGGTTAGGCATTTATATAATTTACAAAGTCATCCCCCTGAGTAGTCTAGTCCCCACCTGGCACTATATTTAATTATTACCATATTATTGACTGCATGCCCTGTGCTGTACTTGACATCCCCATGACTGTTTTGTAACCGCCACTTTGTACTCCTTAATCCCGCCCCTTTTTCACCCAGCTGGCTTTTCATAGACACCAGTCATATTGCATCAGAGCCCCCACTAGTGATCTCATCGCAGCTGGATCATATCTGCAAATACTTTATTTCCAAACAAGGTCGCATTCACAGTCCTGGGTGTGTGTGTGGGGGGGGGCAGTCAGGACTTCAGCTTGAGGTTTTTGGAGGACGCTGACCGTTTTTGGAGGACGCTGACGGCTGTGGTCTGCCAGACTCACGATGGGTGCGAAGTTGACGTTCTGCAGGAACAGCTCAGTGTCAGCGAGCGTGCGGAGGAGCGTGCACCGCCGCTGAACTGCCCCAGCGCGTCCCCCGGCGCTCGCGCGAAACCCGTGCGTGGGCTGTGTGCCAAGCTGTCGTGCGTGGCCTGCACAGGACCTGCGGTGCTGACTGACGCGGAGTGGTCTCGGCGCGAGCTCGTGGGGTCACACGGGACGGAAACCCTGTCCCTCGGTGAAAATCCCCTGTTTTCGGTTAGACCTGGCACAGGGTTGCAGGGGGAGGACAGGGACACTTGCCAGCCACTGCAGGACGTACCTCTCCCTATTCCCTGCGTCGTCCAGCCTCCACGATGACTGAGTGGAAGCCCGGGGCTCTGAGTGAGGGCCTCTCGGTGTTTTGGGCAGAGCCATCACCTGTTTGGCGGGTGCGTCCCGCACACGGCAAGGTGTGGCAGCACCTGTCCCTTGTCCCCAGTGGCACCGCATCCCTGAGCCGAGAGCGTGGAAACGGGCCCGTCACCCCTGTGTCACTGTGACAAGTGGCACGTAAGACATCCCTCCCAAAATGGACAGGACGGCCGCGGCCGTCTGTGGGTCCTCCGTGCCTCACGGGGTTCGTAGGAGCTGCAGGGACGTGCCGAACCCCCACGATGTGCGCTGAGGTCGCCCCAGCGCCCCGGTTATTCCGTTTCCTCCCCAGATGGGCGGTGGAAGGAAGCCTGAGTCCACTTGGCTGATGGGGGGCAGCTTGCGGAGGAACTGGCTTCGGGGCCCAGACCCGAGCTTTCGGGTTGCAGATGACGTCACCGAGCGCGCGCTAGACTTGGCTGATACATCTCCCCTCCGTGCCCCGAGCTGGACTCGAGCCCATGTCAGCAGCTTTGGGCACCGCATGGCCTTGCCGGGGGCCTTCCGTGAAGGCCGGGGACGAGGGCATGTCGTGGCTTGCGTGGGAGACGCAGAGGACGCGTGCATGCCACCAGGTTCTGTCACTGTCTGGTGCTCTCCTTGTAGGGGAGGCAGTTTGAGAAATGCATTCGCTTTTTCAGTCTTCAAGGTGTTTTATGGGAAATGACTGGGACGGTGCCCCAGATGACAGCCTGGTGGCCTCAGGAAGCTGCCAAGTTGGCTGCCTCCTCGAGCCCCCCTGGGAGGACTTGCAGGGAGCAGCTGTGCAGGGGAGGGGACACCGCTTCCCCCTACGCTTCCTCTAGGCCGGGTCAGGGCCCAGCCAGGGGTGCTGGCCGACCGGGAAGGTAAGTCCGCTAGAGAAACAGAGGCGGGGAGAGAACGGGGTGAGGGAGAGAGAGAGGTGATAGAGATAGACAGATAAGTGATAGATATTGGGATGGATGGATGGATGGACAGACAGACAGCTAGACAGATGATAGATAGATGATAGATAGATAGATAGATAGATAGATAGATAGATAGATAGATGATAGATACATAGACAGACTAAGATATAGACTAGTATGGATAGATAGATGATAGATAGCTAGATAGATGAATAGATAGGTGACAGATGATACAATAGATGAAGGTGATAGATAATAGATAAATGATAGATAGATAGATAATAGATAGATGATTGATAAATAATGATTGATAGATGATAGAGAATAGAGGATGGATGGATGGGTGGATGGATAGATAGATAGATAGATAGATAGATGATAGGTAGACAGATAAAGATAGGCAGACAGATGATAGATGATAGACAGATGATAGATAGATGATAGATACACTAAGAGATATAGACTAGTATGGATAGATAGATGATAGATAGCTAGAGAGATGAATAGATAGGTGATAGATAATAGATAGATAGATAGATAATAGATGATTGATAAATAATGATTGATAGATGATAGAGAATAGAGGATGGATGGGTGGATAGATAGATAGATAGATAGATAGATAGATAGATAGATGATAGGTAGCCCAGATAGATAAAGATAGGCAGACAGATGATAGATGATAGATATAAATAGATAGATGGGTGATAAATAGATGGATAATAGATAGATAGATGATACATGACAGATGATACAATAGATGAATAGATAGATAGGTGATGGATAATAGATAAATACATAGATGATAGATTAATAGATAAGACAGATGACTAGATAGATGGGTGATAAATAGATAGATCATAGATAATCAGACTCCTTTGTTGGATATTTCTATTTTCCCACTTAGTTGCTTGCCATTTCTATCTTGTAACGGTGTCTTTGATAAACAGAAGAGCTTAATTTTACTGCACTGCGGTTCATCACTTTCTCAACACAGTTAGCATGTTCGTGTCCTGTTTAAGTAACGTGGCCTAATCCATGTCATGAAGCTATTTCCTGTTTTCTCCTAAAAAAACACACAATTATTTTATATTGTGCATGTGGCTACGCAACACACCTAGAATGGGTTTATGTAGATGACGTAAAGTGGGGTAAAGACGCATATCCTCCACGTGATGTGCAGTTGAACCAGCACCATCCGTCGTGAAGTCCATCTTCCTCACTGCACGTCACTGTCACATGTGTCATAGGTCGCGTGAGGGAGTGTGTCTGGTGAATGTCTACCAGGAGTCTCCGTGTCCTGTGTCACCACCGGTCAGTGAGTAATCAGCACAAATAAACCTAATGGCAATGACTTAGACATGTCTGTACTGTACATCTTCCAGTGCTGTTCCTCCACGTCAAGCTGTCTTGCATATACATTTCTTTACATTTCCATATCTGTTTTGCACTCAGTTTGTCAATATGTATTTCCTAAACTGCTGAGATATTTTTATAGTGATCAAGCTAAACCTATACATTTGGGAAGACATGGCATCCCTATTCACAAACAGGATATATTCCTCATTAATTTAGATTTTTTTTTCTCACAGTATAGTTGTGCCGATCAGACTGTAAATGGCTGGTACAGCTTTCCAGATTTATTTTCAAATATTTGACACTTTGATGTTTGAACAAGTTGCTCTATTTATCTTTCTATGCTTTTCTGGCAGACAGAAATTGCTGTTTTCTTACCTGTGAGTGTCCAAAGACCTTCATAAATTAACTATTCTTTGTAAAGGTATATCTGTAGTTTATTTTAAATTTTCTATGTAGATGATAATGGCTTCTATGAAAATTGCATTTCACTTAAAATGATATGTGTATACATATATTCATTCTGAATAATATACATATATATGCATTCAAAATTTGCTTGAACAATAGCAAATTATTTAAGAAAAAACTCCAGTACAGTGATACATAGAAATAATACAATTATGGTAGCAGATATCCTTGCCTCATTTCACATGTTTGTGGAAAACCTTTAATAAGACAATTTGAAGAATACATATAACTGTACAGGTATGGGAAATACCCTTTGTCCGATGAGGAAATTTTCTTGTATTCACAGTTAATTAAGAGTTTTATTAGAAATTAATCAAGTGCTTTATCTACATCTATGAAGATCATATAATTTTTTTTCTTTATTCTGCATGGAAAATTTTAAAGTGTTAAGTCAGTCTTGTATTCTTGCAACAATCTCTCCTTAAACAAGAGGCATTACTCCTTGTATAAGCCACTGAGTTGAATTTGCTAATATTTTATCTATATGTGTCTCTTCCATGAGGGAAATTTTATTTAATACCATTTCCAGATTTGGTATTAGGATAATGCAGTCCCCCTATGGGATAGATTTTTCTCTCCATATTCTCTGCAAGGGAGTGTTAATGTTGAGTTGTTTTTTTTTTCATAAAATGCCTTTAAGAATTCACCATTGCATTGATTGGGTTTAGAGTTTCTTTAGTGGAAGTTTTAAAAAATAATGAATAATTTAAAAGTTAGTAGGGATTATTGACTTTCTGTTCTTCAATTATCAGTTTTTTAAAATTGTAAAATTAATTTATGCATGTCACCTCAATTTTGAACTAAATTGGCATCAGTTTGAACACGGTATTCTTTTAACATACCTTTGATGCTAGTGGTAGTATAATGGTGTCCCGTGTGGTCCTTTCTTACTGGTATCCTGGTACCGTCTCATGAGAAGTTCAGGAATTATATGATGACTCTTTGCAAAAAAGTCACTGTTGGTAGTGCTGCGTCCTACTATTATTTTCCTGTTTTATTTTTATTTAATTAATGTCTCCTCTGAACTATAATATACGTTCTTCCTTTTGTAATCTCCGGGCTATGTTTGCTGTTTTGTTGTAGGGTGTTGTTTTGTAACATGCATGAGGAAAGTTACTCAAAAATGGCATTCAACCTGTCTCTTTCTCTAGCATACGTACCAGTGTCGATGCGTTTTGAACCAATTTAAGATCCGTAACATTTGCTCTCACACGTTGTACTTTCATTATCATGTGATTCAATTTGTTTTCTAATTTACATTATGATTTCTTCTTTGGCCAATATGTTATTTGGAAGTTCATTTTGTAGAAAATGGGCATTTTGGTTTTATTTCCTTGTTGTTGATGTCTAACTTAATTTCATGGAGACCACAGAATAGTTGTTGTAAAATTCAGTACAAAAAATATATATGTAAAAATTTCTCTGTATACTTATGTGTGAGCATATTCATAGGAAGTTTCTCTGGGTGTTGCTGTTTGCGTATTTTGATTACACAAAGCTTAATTTGTTTTATATAAAAAAGTAGACAGATCAGTAATTAAACCCGTAACTCTATAAGATGCACAATCAACCCCCTTTAACACCAACAATTACAGACGTAGCTAAATGTAACTAATTGGGTACCACAATTGAGAACACCCGTGATGAGCTCAGAGAGAACTTGCCTCCTCATAAACACATACACGTGATCTACTCACTTAGACTTGGTAATTCACTTCCAAATGTTAAAAAAAAAAAAGAAAGAAAGAAAACAAGTTTCTATTTGATCTAGTCATTGTACACATACCTTTTCCCTCTGTTTCTGATATGAACTGACTTCGTATCCTCTCATTCAGGCTGGTGACACCACGGTGTGCTTTAATAAACACAGTAATTTCTTTCAGTAGAAGCTGTATCATTTCTACCTGAACTGACATTGGTCCTTTCACTTTGAATAATTTCATTAAAAATGGATCTTGTAGTAAATTTTTATCTATATTAGATTGACCGTTGCCATTCCTTCTTCCTGTTTCTCAAATGAGGTCTGTCTTTTTTTAATTTTTTTAGCTGAGCCATCCTGCCACCTGTTGGCAGCTCAGCGGCTGCTCAGCTCAGGCCAGGACTCCAACCGCTGTTGCTCAGAGCTCACACTCTTGAGCGAGCTCTTAACCAACTGAGCCACTCGGCCGGCCCGAGGTGAGTCTTTTAAGTTGTCTAAACATAGCTCTCTCTCTCTCGCTCTCTCTCTCTCATTAAAAATGTACACCTTGATGATAAATCGTTTCACTGGATGACCTATTTTGAGCTGACTGGATAAGTAAGGTCCCAGGACATCAGCGAGAATACAGTCCAGGTAACCTTGCCCACAGCTAGTTCCGATGTACGGGATATCTGTTGGAAATCGAACGTAAGGAATTGTGATAATTACATTTCTCAAACTTTGTAATGATGCTTAATGTTCATTCATGTTCTAAGTGGACTTCTCTATCTCTAAGTGAATCATTCATGCTTGCTTTTCTCAACTTTTGTCCTGAAAAGACGTTTAAAGCAGACATCCCCCAAATGGGTTCTGGAACATAAATGTAAGAGCAACTATGGGTTTTAAATAAATGACTAAGAGTAAAATCTTGTCTTAAGGCAACTGCCAGATGACAAGTTATTACGATCTGAAATTACTCCTGTTGTATTCATATCCAGTTGATTTCTGGTCTTTGTATTTCTCTCACCAGATCTTGGAGACATTAGTTGAACTTTACAATGACGTAGCTAATTTTATCTTCTTCCCAACGAATCTTTCTCTCTGTAAAACAGCAATCCGTTCTCTGCCCTGCCTGTTCAAATCATGTTTCCTAGGCACCTGGGAAGTTGTCACAATGTGATTCTGTTAGTAAGATACAGAAGAGCCTAAACCAGACGTTAAAATCCTACTGGTCTGCATCCGATCGGGTGCTGCCACTCAGCGCGTCTCCTCGAGCTAAGGAGACATATGGGCAGGAGATGGCGGAGACCCAGGACCTTCTGAACCTCAGAAACTTTCTCCTCGATTGATTGATTGATTGATTGATTGATTGATTATGATAAAGTACAGAACGTAACATTTACCATTTTAACCATGTTTAGTGTACAGTGAAGTCCAGTGTATTAAATACACACGTAACGTGCTGCCGGCACCACCGCCATGTGCAGGTGTGTCTTCATCTTGTACAGGGAAACGGCCCCGTGAGTCACACCGCCGTCTCCTCCTCCGGGGTCCCTTCTCCTCCTTGAGTCCGTCCGCTTGCCGAGCTGCCGAGGTTTCTCTGCCCTGATGACCTCCCACCCCAGGGCAGGTTGCCCGTGCGTGGAGGGTGACTCACGTGGGCCTCCCCGTCAGCCTCGCCTGGTCCCCAGGCGCCTCTGGGGCCCAGTCCTGCCATGGCGCACTCGCTGCCTCTGGTTCGTCGGCTCTGGCTGTGTCCCCGTGTCTTCTCTGTAGCTTTACTGGGTGGAATGGCGTCCCCCTAAGTCCGTGTCCCCCAGGAAAGCAGGACGGGGCCTTGTCTGGAAACGGGGTCTGTGCAGATGGGACTGAGTGAGGGTCTGAGAGGAGGGTGTCCTGGATCAGGGGGGCCCTGAACCCAATGACAGTGTCCTTATCGGGGACAGAAGAGGAGGGACACAGACACAGAGGGGACGCCACGCGGAGACGGAGGCAGAGATGGGGGGAGGCGGCCACCCGCCCAGGGACGTCTGGAGCCCCCAGGAGCTGGACGGGGCAGGAGGGACTGTCCCCTGGAGCCTCCGGAGGGAGCGCGGCCCTGGGACAGCTTGGTGGCAGCCTCCTGGCCTCCAGGACGAAGGAGGATGGATTCCTGTGCTTTTAGTCACCTGGTTTGTAACACTTTGATATGCAAACAGGAGGAAAACAGAGCACCTGGATGAGGAAGCTGCTTACAAGGCGTGATCTGGTGGCCGGACCGATGAGGGAGGGGTCTCTGCCCTCAGGCGGGGGCCAGAGTGGGCTCAGGGAGCTTATTCAAGTAGGAAGTCCGGGAGGAAGAGAAGGATTGCAGGGAAATGATTCTTGTTTAGAACTGTTCATTTGAGGCGCTTTTGATCATTTGACCGATGCCCCATTCCGTGTATCAGACATGAGTGTAGCTGCTCAACAGGAAGTTTCTTCCTTAGTCCTTGTGGATGCTTGAAGGTGCAGAATCCTGCTCATTTTAGAGACCGAGGAAGTGTGTCTCAGAGAGACGCCCACAGTCAAGTGTACATGGCTTGACCGGTGACGCCACCATTTCCACCTGATTCCGATCATATCAGTCGTTCCACCACCCCGACTCACCCCTAAACCTGTGGTGACAAGGGTCCCTCAGCACCAAAGCAGTGTTCTCTGTACCTTTGTATCCCTACGGCTTTTATTAGCACCTTGAACTTTCCTAGCTGGAGATGGGCGAGGAAGACAGACTAGAAACATAGCCTCTCTCCCCGTCTGCATGCTCTGTGAGAGCAGGACCTTATGCATGTCCGGAATCGAGTCATTGTTGAGACACTTGCAGGAGCAGTCGAGCCATTCGGCTGCTGAGAACCAGTTTCTGAGCGTAAGAATCAGAACCTCCGTGGGCATTTCCACTGTGTCCACAAAAGTGAGGCCAGGTTCTACTCCAGCTTTCCACATGGTAAATCTGCTTTAAACTGAAGACTCAGATCTAACAAGCCAACAAAACCTTACGAAGCTGATGATGAGAAGGAAAGGACTTCCCCGATGCTGGCGGATAAGCGTGCTCGTCTTCCTCAGGGCATTTCAGCCGTGGGACTCTGTCAGTGTTCACTGTATAGCAAGTCAAACTGTTTTCCTTTCAGACGAGTTCTGAATAGATTGATGGATATGTATACCTACAAATGGGTAGCTATCGGTGTAGATATGGATGGATAGAGATAGAGATAGATACAGAGATATAGATGGGTACATGTAGAAGGAGAGTTGAGGAATTAATTGTTTTCCCCCAAGTGGTTACTCGTTTGCCATTAAAAATGTTCACATTAGAAGGAGCCCTTCCTTCATCACTCACGAGTTTATTTTATATTTTGAGATGTATTTCTGGATGCTCTATTTTCTGTAAAGCATCCAACTACCTATGCCTACAACAGAACCAACTCATTAGTTATATTTGCCTTTATATCCATTTTTGTTTGCTTTGAAAGCACAGTAATACCTTGGTTTGTGAGCATAATTCATTCCAGAAACAAACTACTCATATGGCAAGACATGGCTCATTTACCAAATTAAAATGTATTAGAAATGTTTGCTCGTCTTGCAGAACGTTCGCAAACCAAGTCACTTGCAATCCAAGGTTTTACTGTATTAGGATGTTTGTGAAAATTTTAGACAGGCCATGATGCAAAAGAGAGAATCCAACACAGGGATAATTTCATGGGCAGACATCATAGCGAATGACATTTTAACTGTATTTACTTCCTGCACACTCCTCAGGTGCATTAAAATCTTGTTATATACATGTACCGTATTTTGCCATGTTGCATAATGTGCACTTTTTTGGCCTAAATTTGTGAGGGAAAGGTAAGGCTGTGCATTATACGTGGGTAGTACTAATTCCATATCTACATAAATGTTTTTAATTCTTTTATTTATGCTTATGAGTTAAAAGTGTAACTCTAGAAATCAATAACGATATCCATATGCAAAATAATACCCTGGAATACGATAATCGGTTTTGTTGAACTCATGACGAACTTGCAACCATGAAGAGTTCTTGGCTTTCTATGATGCATAAATATCGTAAACTTGTTACCGGTACATAAAATTTCTTGTACCATAATATGCTAAAAAGAAATGCTAACATTCCTTTATAATACAAAAAACAAGCACCTAAATGTAAACAAATAAAACTTCTAATTAAAAAATTAAAATGAAAGATTTTTTTCCCTGAAAGTGTGGGCCAAAAACGTGAGTGTGTATTATACACAGAAGCGTGTTATACACGGCAAAATACGGTAATATATTTGAACACTCTATTTCCTATAATTAAATTTGGGGTCCTGCGACAATACCTTCTCGATCACATGACTGACACTATTATGTCCAATTTATGTCATATAAAGACCCATTTCTCTAGGATTTTCACATCGTCATTGAAAAGTAATGTCACATAAGCTTTATTTGTGTGATAGACCAGAGTGGGTCCCAGGCTAAAGCTAGCTGTATTATCGGAGTGAAGCTTTTTATTTTACTGTGCTCTGGAAAAACTTGATTGCATCAGAGGTGTTCTCTCCTCAATAAGATTTTTCAGAGTCTTGGCCCCACACCATCTGGCCCGATGCTTTGGGTAAAGGCGATCCTTTTCTCATGGGTTTAATTTAGTAACCAGAGGTCAATGGCTAATACCATTTTATACGTGTCTTTGAATCAACTTCATGCAGACTTTTGATAATCTCTAATTCATGCGAGCACCTAAAATGTTTTTTTCTTAAATGTTGCTAACATTTGACATGATAACTTTGGGACCGGTCTGTGTTTTCTACTGTGCGAATATTTTGCATTCTGCAGTAATCCTTCAGACACCGTGTGTGTGTGTGTGTGTGTGTGTGTGTGTGTGTGTGTGTGTGTGTGTGTGTGTTGGGTTCTCATCTCTTAGGCACATTTACTCCTGTGCAATGATAGGGATAATTTGTCGTGTAATGGCTACCTGCGTGGAAACAGCGCCCTCGCTATGTGACTTGTGTCTCAGAGCTCTTCAACCTGCAGAGAGCTTCTGGGGGACGCCATTTATCCAGCACAAGGAACGCTGCCCACGGCCCTGGTTGCCATGGTGCCTTTCCTTTGGTTGGACTGACTACAGGCCGGGTGACCTTCAGAACTGCCCAGGGTCATGCAACGTCCTAGCCCTTTCTCCCTCTGACCTACAAGACACGACAGCTCCTTTTTTCTTTTCTTGTTTCTTTCTGCATTTATCGGAGACAAAAGAATAAGATAACATCCAAACGCATTCATGAGACGTACAGATGCGTTTTGACCTTCACGCTTGCTGGCCGAGTCTCATTTCTCAGCCACCCACAGAAAACTGGGAATAATTTCTCATCCCGCGGGACTGAATCTCAAGCAGTGAAACTGCCTGCTTCACTGTACACGTATTAATCACCAGCATCAACTTTGTCTTTTCCACGTGGGTGGGACAGGTGTCTGTGGGAACACCCTCCTCTGGGGTCCAGGTTGATCTCTGAACAATACAGACAGACGCGAAATGGCCAGCAGATTAGAGTCCTTGCTGATCTTCCTTTACTAGCTGGTCTCACCAAGTATCAGGTCTTTAAATGCTGTTTGCATACTGACCTGTCCCCGATTGGGACCCTCTTGTCAACTCAAGAGAAGGCAGACTCTCACCTCCAACCCTGCTCTGTGTCCACGCCTCCTCGTCCTCTCCTTTCAGTGGCTCTGCCACAGCCTGGGGTCCTTGCATATTTCTCTTTTTCTTTCTCTCTTTGCATCCTGTTATCCGCGCCCTAAAGCCATGCCCAAAGTGGGGGGCCTCTGCCGATTGACGCTGGTTAAGCCATCCTTCAGTTTGTGCTTGGATAATTCACCAGCCTCCTAACTGGCCTGTCTCTTCCGTCTCAAAGAGAGTTTACACCCTCTACCCCCGGCTTTGTCCCAACCAGCCCTGCTCCCTGGAGGATCGCCCCTCTAAAGACACCCAGACTCTACTCTCTCACCTCTTCTAAACACTCTGCTCAGAGCTCACGTTGTCAGACACCCGCCCTGATCACCCTGTAAGGAATCTGACCCCTCTTCACCCTGACACTGCCGACCGCTGGGACTCTGCCCTACGTTTACATTTCTGTAACTCTCATCACCTTGTAAGACACTGGATAATTTATTCATTATATTCCTTGTGTCCACTCACTAGAAAATGATTTCCATAAAGGCAAGGTTCTTTGCCCTTTTCTTCCCCTGATGTATCCCTAACACCTAGAAAAATGCCTCAAATGTACACATTGGTTTTTTTTAATGTTATGGGAGTAATGAATTAATTTAATTGAAAAACGTTGACTTTAGGCAAAGTGTCAGGATCTATATGATAAACGGTTAGGGGGTGGAGACCAGCTACTTAAAGCAAATAGTGACTCTTTACTCAGGAACAGGTGACACATTATTACAAAATTAACTTTAAAAGTATAAAAGTATATTGAACATTACTGCTGAAAAGCAAATAGTGACTATTTACTCAGTAATAGCTAAGTTAAGTACTTATAAAAATCAACTCTACAATTATTATATCTACTCCCATTAGGAAACAGCTAGTCTATTCACTTAATAGTGTCTTTTGATGAACAGATGTTTTTAATTGGAGGGCAGTCTTTTGTAATCAATATTTCTATTATGTTTAGTATATCCAATTTGAAGTAAATTATATTCAGATTTGTGCCACTTAGACATGCCTTAAGCAAAATGATACAGAAACACACACACACACACACACACACACTAGATCAGCCTGTCAGAAAGAAAATGCCAAGATAACACAAGGGAAAAACAGAACTTATCATAACAGGTAGGATGCAGTGACAGCTGTGCTTAAAAGGACTTTTAGAGCATTAGATGAATATAGTAGAAGAAATATATAAAATCAATAACCTAAGTGTTTGCTTTGGGAAAGTAGAGAATGAAGACAAATTTAAATCTAAAGCAAATAGAAGAGAAACAATAATATAAATGAAAGCAGAGATCAATTAACTGAAAAAACAAAACAAAACAAAAAAACAGGAAATCCATGGAGAAAAAGAATCAGCAAAATGAAAAACGGGTTACTTGAAATGATCAGTAAAGTTTATAAAATGCCAGGTCGGCTAACCAAGAAGAATGGAGGGAAGACACAGCTTCCTAGAACCACAAGTGAAAGACGGTCATCACCACCGATCCCGTGGACACGAAAATATGACAGAAATATTATGAATAACTTGGTGCCCACAAACTTGAAAATTTAGATGGAGAAGATTAGTTCCCTGAAAGACACAAATCACCAAAACACATACAGGGGAATGAAGTCATCTGAATTTATTAAAGAAATGGGGTCAATGATTAATGACTTCTGAAAATACAGCAGGCCACATGGTTTCCCTGGAGAATTCTACCAAACCTTTAAAGGATGAACATGGGTTACTCCGCTTGGGCGGCCATAACGAGGTCTCCCAGACCAGGTGGCTGACACAACGCACATTTATTCCCTCCCAGTCCTGGAGGCTGGAGTCCGAGATCCAGTGTCCCAGGGCTGGTCCCCCCCGAGGCCTCTCTCCTGGGCGTGCAGACGGCCGTCTGCTCCCCGTGTCCTCACATGGCCGTCCCTCTGTGTGTGTCTGTGTCCTCACCTCCTCTTCTTATAAGGACCCCAGTCATGGCATTAGGACCCCCCTTCATGGCCTCCATTTGACTCAATCACCTAAAAGACCTTATCTGCGAAATTTAAACCATTACCAAAGCAGCGGCCTTCAGAACGAAGGGATTCAGTAAGAAATATGGCGACATTGGTTGTGGATAGAGCTGGTTAAAATCACCATGTTATTGCAAAGGTGTCTATAACTCAGGGAGCTCAGAGGAGACGACGGAACACCGTTGAATAATCCAGATTTTGTAACCATATCTCATTTTAGTTTCACGTGGCTTCTGTGAGATAATTAGCTTTCTCACCTTCATACAGGGGGCGTGATTAGAGCTCAGCGAATTGGTGCTGAACAGAACTACAATCCACCAAAGACAGAGTCAGGACTGAACTTGGCCGACGGACTTTCCAAGTCCGTGGTCTTTGCTCCTCTGCTATCCTCATTTTCATAAAGCAAGTCAAATTTATCCCAATGAGAGGCATTATATAGAAATATAAAATATTACACTCAGCATTATTTCAGAAGAGATCATTCTAACATCCATTTCTGTATTATGGAGCTATTTCTGCACCCCAGGAAATGACCCGTAATAACAGTGATTTGTAGATCTGGTTATAAAACCTCCTCATAAAAATTTCCGATATGAGTATTCAATTCGTCTCAACATGAATTCATTAGCTTGTTTTACCAATGTAAGCAAGTTGGGGAGAAAAGTTCCATAGAAGAGGGTTTGGGGGCAAGGGGTGCTCCATGCAGAGCTAAGACGAGCGACACAGATTTAAAACAAGGGGAGCGGAAGGCATATGAGGCTTCCTGTGGGACTCCATGAAAGGGTGATGTTGGTGGCCTTTGGGAAGCTGAGGAATTAGGAAAACACCAAGGTAGAGCTGTTTTCACTTTGAATTTACCGTGAGGAATATACTGAAAACTAAGTATACACACAGCCACTCTCCATAAAATATGGCCGTGATCACTTCCTTAAATTAAATCAACGTAAGTGGGGTTGAATGACCTCATAAATCTACCAGACTCGACCTATATTTTCGATCCATTTTACTAGCTAGGATGATGCCATAATCATTTTAATGTTCAACTTGGATCCTATTATTACTTCATTTCCTCCAAATGTCACTCCATTTAAAGAAAATCTCCTGTTTTCTCCTCCCTTTTTTTTTTCCAGCTGAGCCATCCTGCCACCTGTTGGCAGCTCAGCGGCAGCTCAGCTCGGGAATCAAACTGGCGACCCTGTTGCTCAGAGCTCACACTCTTGAGAGAGCTCTTAACCAGCTGAGCCACTCGGCCGGCCCCTTCCCCTGGTCCGTCAGGAGAGCAAGCCCATAAAACCAATCGCTGTCCATTTCCACAGTGGACAAATACAGAGAGGATTCAGGCTGGAGTGACTCGGCCTGAGCACTCAGGAAGGGCTGCCTGGAAGAGGTGGCGTGTGAGCTAGACCTGAAAGAAAATTTATTGGTCATCGTGCAGATTTTCAAAGAGGATGGGATAGTCCAGGCTGAGAACCACAAATGCTGAAGGACACCGTGTTTTCGGGGAATTTGAACAATCGGATCATTTTGGGACGTCAGCTGAAGAATCTAGGAAGAGACAGCAGGGGAGACGCAGAAGCCAGAGGCGGGGATGTATGGGGCTTGTGGTCTGTTTCCCAGGCAGTGGGGCTCAGGTGAGGACTTCAGGTAGAGGAGGGACATGTTTAAAAAAATGTACAGTCATTTAAGGGTGAGGACCACGCTCTGGGAACCACTGACCGCGACATCAGCAAGGTGGTCCCAGGAAGATGGCGCATCCTGTTCACAGCCGCACAGGAAGCAGGACCATGAGAGATGCCGGCAGAGCGACATGAACCTGTCTGCTCATCCGAGAAGCGTCCCGGGCGGAAGTAATGTGATCATCAATCCCGGGACGCGGGGTCACAATTTTTCTTTTCCTTCAGTGCTATTCGCTAACATGTGCTCCATTTTCAGATTTCCCCAAAAGACGCAATAAATATCCTCTATATCTGTTTTGGAAACCACACAGTGCGTTTGTTTGTTTTTGTATCCACCCACCTGCTGCCCCTTGGCACCTGTCAGCGTGTTCTCTCTACCTATTGGCCTGTTTTCTTTTATTTTAGATTCCACATATGAGTGAGATCATATGGTGTGTGTCTTTCTCTGTCTGACGTATCTCACTTAGCATAATGCCCTCTAGGTCCATCCATGTTGTTGCAAATGGTAAAATTTCATGCTTCTCATGGCTGAGTAGTGCTCCATTGTGTAAACATACCACCTCTTCTTTATCCAGTCGTCTATTGATGGCGCTTGGCTTGCTTCCATATCTTGACTGCTGTAAGTAATGCTGCAGTGAACATAGGGGTGTGTATATATTATTTTATTAGTTTCAGGTGTACAAAGCAATGTCATAGTTAGACATTTACAGCCCTCACCAAGTGATAAAACCCCCACCCCCAATCTACTGCCCCTCTGACATCGTATGTAGCTGTTACAATTCCATTGACTCTATTCCCTGTGCTGTACTCCACATCCTGAGACTCTCTATATATTAAATTATAGTTGGCATACAGTATTATTCAGCTGCAGCTTCAGGTGTACAGCGCAGTGGTCAGGCCTCTACACCGTCCATGAAGTGGTCTCCCTAATAAGACAAGTGCCCACCTGGCCCCCTACAGAATCGAATTCATGTTTTTGTTTTCTTTGGATAAATACCCAGCAGTGGAATTGTTGCGTCTGGTGGTAGTTCTATTTTTAATTTTGCGAGGAACCTCCCCACTGTCCCCATAGCGGCTGCACCCGCTGACACTCCCGGGGCAGGAATTCTAAGCCAGAGGGATGTGAGAGGCCAGGCTTCATGTTCGGCTGCCTTACGTCAAAGTGACCATGACGATATCGGGTCTGTTCGTAACTGGTTTCCTTCATCAATGAAGCTTCTACTTGTAGGACTTCCAAACGCTAAATCTGCCCACCTGTGCTCTTGAAACCCACCCACATCTATCCGAGTTTACTCAAAGACTTGCTCCCCCAGAGAGCCCCTTGCTGTCTCAGGCCTCTATCTGTGCATCACCCCGAAACTCGCAGCCCTTCCTTACCTGCCACAGCCTTCTTCTCACTGCTCTTGTCTTACTCATCACTTAGCAGTTTCTAATCCATCATTCCTTTTTCTTATTTATTTTTCCATGTCTTCCTTCCCTGCCAGAATGGATAGTTAACAGGGCGGGATATTTTTTATGACCATTCATATTTTGTTCACTGCTGTTTTCCACATGTTTTGCTTAAGCATCTGATGCAGAGTGGAGACTCACGAAATCATTATGAAAAGGGAAAATAAAATTGAAGGGGACATTTTGGGGGGCAGTACCTTTGAAACTCGAATGTAGCTTTTCTTTAAATGGGTTCCCCCCGATTTCAAGTCCCAAGAAGGGTGATACAGGTCCCGCCCTAACAGATGCCTTTTTGCAGCACTTGCCCTAAATCTGAGCCTTTTGTTTGCATGGTTTTTGCTCCTCTTTAGTCTGATGTCTCATCTGACACACATTGGAATTCTCATGTATGCTGTTGTTGGGTGCCCCATATCACACTATTGGGTTGTTGGAAAAGTCATGATGCATTTTTGCAACAAAAAACTTAGGAAAAATATGTCATGACTTTTCTGACAACCCGATAGAATTCTGCATGTAAACCACGAAAGAATAGAAAATGAAGGTAAGATTACAGGCCCATAGAGGGGGAAAAAATGTCAATTTTTATCAATCCAATAGGTTGCCACAAGAGAGAGAGGAATGAAAAGGGAACTATAAAAGCTTGTTATATAAAAACTAAATGACAAAATTAACAGTGCATCTATATGATGAACAGTGAAAAAAATAGATTCATCTCAGTTGATATGAATGAACTAGATATTTATGAGTCAGTGTTGTGTGAAAATTATGCCGACAGAATAAATTTAGCTGAATCCAAAAAAAAAAAAAAAACCCCAGAAAAATACTATAGAGTATTCATGAGTGTGCATATGAGTAGTGACAGGGTTCTCACAGGGATGGGGAAGGTAGAAGACAGATACATGCCCATGATTGTCCAGTGGGGGAGGTGGACAGATTGGGCACCCGGTACGGGGTACTTCATGTTATTTTTTTTAATATAACCATGTAAATGGAAAATTTAACATGTAAATCTCTTAATGCTAGGCTCCACTTTTCTACTTGTTTTGTTTTCTGTAATTGTGAAGATTTTAAATATTCAAAACATCATATTCTAGAAGCCTTAGACAGCATCATAATGGGTTTTGAGTGCAGTCAACAGTATGTGATATTTTGGCACGTCAGGAATGCTGATGATAACGTGTACCTGCAGCAAATAGTCAAAATTGAGTAGTGATCACCACACACACACACACACACACACACACACACACACACACACACACACACACTCTCTCTCTCTTTGGAGGAAGACCACAATTTGAGCCATATCCTCTGCTTCCGTGTTCGCCTGGGGAGGTTGGAAAACACCCTGGGGAATGAGATAGAAATAGAGATTGAAGAGTAACCGTGAAACATTTAATACGTTAGTCAGTTCCGGAAGCCCAAGGTCTGTCGTTTGTCACATGTGGAAGAAATTATTCAGACTTGAATCAAGCATCCTTGAAAATGTGCTAGAGTAAATAGGCAACCGATTGTCCACAAAAGGGCTCTGTAAATGTTAGTTGGGTCACGTTGGATTGGTGCTCACCCTGTAACCGTCTCTGCACACCATGAGGTCCCACTAGGATGGCGAGTCCACATCCGTCGTAATGGCTACTGGGTGTGGATTAGATCTGAGACTGGGGTACCCAGTCAGCACGCCTCCCGTTTATGATGTCATGTTCCTTTATGATGTCATCAGCAGTGTGTTAGCAGCATGGGGCCTTAGCCTGCTCTAACCAAACCACTCTCTCTGCCTTTGAATCCATTACACGTGGTCCCATGAAGTCTGCTCTGGGGACACACAGTGAAGCTGCAAAAGTGTGAGTTTCCAGCAAATCATTCTGGACAATTTTCTGTCAGACATGGGTTTTTCAGGAATGCTGCTGAGAATGGACTTCGTCATGGGGCAGAGGAGCCAAAAAACAAAAACAGAAACAGAGAAAAGGTGAAAACTCATCCATTACATGAAAAAGAATTAGGTACAAAAGCCTCGTAAACGTTGAAGAAGAGAGCATCAGAGGTGGAAGGTAAGTATAATTCAAAAGAGCACGGCAAGTGACTGAGGCGATAGCAGAAATTGGAAATTTAGTAAGACACGCTTTCGACGACTGGAACACGCCAACAACGTGCCAAATGGTCTTTAAAACAAAGTTTTGCTATGAGGAAAGGCTGCATTTTGGGAATCTCATTATATATTTTTTCAGTTTGTCACTGAAGTGTAGCTAACGCAGAGACGTGCACACATGTGAAATGGGTAGAGGGTGCATCAGAATTACTAGTTATACAGATGGGAAGTTGATCTGGGGGCATTCTGCAAAATTACGGAGACCTGTTTTTTCACATTTGAGGGGGTCAGATTCAACAACGCGTGCGTGTCTGAATGCCTTTCAATCAGATACTTAATCCTGAATTTGAATCCTATCGGGGGCCTTAACGGCTTCTTTCAGTGATGTTTAAAATTTTTTAAACTCTTCTTAAGCCACTTTGCTGTAAGTACTAGCTTCTTTATGGGAAAGCAAATCCCATAATGCTTATTGCTGAGAGAATTGCCTTTCCTTTTGAGCTCTGGTGAACCGTGCATTTAAAGGAAATTTAAAATCAGAATCGGATGTGATTAAAAAAAAAAACAGCTCTGGCAGGCAGCTGTCCTTGAAGATGTTCCCATTGTAAGCCTGTTTCCTATGTTGAAAAAAATATATATATAAGCGTCCTCTAAACCTACTTCGTTATGTAGGGAGTTTAGTTTTGATACCAGAAGGGGAGCTGTTTTCCTCCTAAGCCCAAGAGAGCTGATCTGAAAAGGAAAGACTCTCTAGAATAAAGTCTGGAAGCTAAAGTTGGGTGGTTGTCACCTGTCTCAGGGATGACAGCTTCCAGATCACACGTGCTCACAGAACTCACCCAAACCCACCATCACCGGGGCACAAACGGGCCAGGGCTTGTGGGGTCCGTCTGTCATTTGAATCGCGGGTTTCTTTTTCCGGCCTCGTCCGCGGACGTTTCTGCAGTCCTCACAGCAGGTGAGAAATAATTAGACAAAGGGAAAGGGATTTTGAGGCTCCAAGTAGACAACTGTGGAAAAATATTTCACGTGAACTGGCTTCTTCCATATTCTTAACACGTTTAAACAGGCAGCTACAATTTAGTGTCTCTGGAGAAACGGAGACATTGGCTGTAGTGCTACAAGGTGGAGAAGCTCTCAGGATCGTGGGGCGTTGTGGGGTGATGGGGGTCTCCTGAGAGGTTCCTGTGGGGGTCTCTTTGCTTCTGTGCATTACTTTTCTCTCGTTTGTACCGGAAATGATGATACTCTCTCACCCAGGAAGGAAGTGTGAGAACAGTGCTTCAAATCTCTTTGCCTAAAGCCTGGTGCACATGTTTCGTAATTGGTGCATGTTCCCATTGTTGGAATATAGTCAATACTATGGTAATAACAATGAATGCGCCCAGGTGGGTCCTGCACTTATCGGGGGATCACTTCATAGATTATATAAATGTCTGATCACTATGCTGTGCACCTGAAACTAATAAAATATTGAATGTCAACCATAACTGGAAATTAAAAACACAAAAATTTAAGAAGAAGCAACCATAAGAAATGGTAGCTATAATGTATTTGAAAAGGAAAACTGACTATTTTTACTGAACGGATCTGCGACTTTTGGTAAAAACAGTTATCAAAGTGGCAACAGAACAGGTTCAGAAAGCGGTTTCATAACTGTCCTACTTCGTGGTCAACCCTTGGCCCAAGCCCAGCCCCCGCAACCTGCTAATCTGTTCTCTGTGCCTAGAGTGTCTTTTCCAGAATTTTCTGTAAGGGGCTCATGCAATATGCACCGTGTTGAGACGAGCGTCCGTCACTCAGGTTAACCCATCGGAAGCTCGCCCAGGTGATCTGCGTTTGGTTTGGTTTGGTTTTCATTTTCTTCCTCCGTACAAATAAAGCCATGATAAACACCCCTCGTTAACAGGCTTTAGAACGAACCTAAGTGTTCTCTTCCTCTTAGGTAAATGCCCAAGAAGTGATCTCTGGTTCCTCGGTTCGTTTTAGGAAGCCACCAAAGTATTGCCCAGAGTGGCTGTACCTTTCTGCCCTCCCACCAGGAGAGCGTGTGGGTTCCTCGTGCCTCCTCATCCTCCCAGCCCTTCGTATTTAAAATGCTGACTGTATTCCTGTCTTCTTGGCATTGCGTCACAGCATCTGTCTCCGGTTCAGGTTTCAGCCTGCACTCCCCCACTGGCGAAGGCTGTTCCCCATCTTCTCAGGGGCTTATGGGCTGCGCGTGGTCTTTGGCAAAGGACCTGTTCAAATCATGGGCTCACTCTTACTAGATCAGATTGTGTGTTTGCCTGTTAGTGAGTTTGAAAAAAACAAACTTTTAAATCTTGAAATGATGTTTAGATTCACCGAAAGCAAGTCCCATAGCACAGAGTCCCCGGACCCGCCTCATTCAGCTCCCTCGTTGTCAGCATCTTACACGTCCGTGGAGCGTTGCCCAAAACTCAGAAGCTGATGGTGTGCGTCATGATGGGCTAAACTCCAGACGTTTCTTGGACTCCGCCAGCTTTTCTATTCATCTGCTCCCAACCCCACCCCCATCCTGGGACCTCATCTAAGGTATCATGTGGCATTTAGTCGTCATGTCTCCCTAGCCCCTTCTGACCTGTGGCCGTCTCTCAACGTTCCTCACCTTCTTGCGACCTTGACAAGTCGTGAGTCCTGGCCAGGTGGCAGCCTTTTTATCACCATGAAGAAGCAGGTAGAGACCACCTTGCATGTTATTCCTCATAGACCCAGCACTGAATGGCGAAGACACACTCTTACAAGGAACTGGAAGCCATCTGCCTTGGTCTCTGCAGAGCCGGGCCGTCCTTAGTGCATAGCAGGGGCTCAGCATACAATGAATGAAGGAAGGAGTGAATGAATGAATGGTGTCATGCCCTTAAGCGTGTGGGGAAGGAAAACATCCCCGATGCCATGTACAGCGCTGTCTGCGACCATGTCACCGTGTCTGCAGACTGACCGAATGCTCCCCGAAATACTATGGGTTGCGTTTCTTCCTGCTCCATCTGACCTGGTTTTATTGACAGCAGGAACGGTGGGTGAGAACCAGCTTGCTCTCTGCCATTGTTTCTTGGTGATGGTCCATGTTTTAATGCACGGGAACGAAAAATTTTGTGCGACTCACTGAAGGGTCATTAACTTAATTAGGCTGAATGCATCTCTTTTCACTGGATTCAACTTCCAGCCTGAAGTGCTTTTTTCTTTTTCTTTCTTTTTTTTTTTCCACCTCTTTGGGGCTCATAAGGGAGCGTTTCTTTTTCAAACCTTTGCTTGCTCTCGCTGCCTCAGCATCCTCGTATATAGTTTCCATTGCACATTACACACAGGGAACAAATGCATAGGCTATGCCTACGAACCGTGGTTTGGACAAAAAAAACAACACAGCGCAGAAAGTGTGGTTGGAGCACCTCAGGTAGGAACGCTAATTACGCATAACTAACTCTCTCCAGGCATCAGCAGCTGCAGGTGTAGTTAAAACAAACCAAAGCCCCCGGGGTGGGGTGGGGGTGGGGTGGGGTGGGAGGACCTGAAGATGCCCGATTTGAAGGAAGACAGCTCAGGTGCCTGAGGCCACCTCGGGTCTCAGCAGCCAGATCAACATCGCCACCTGCTGGCCGGCCTCGGGAACTGCACGCGCTGTGGCCGGGACCCCGGCTTAGGCTGCAGACGTTTCCTTGGGCGTCAGCAGAGCTGTTTCAATCGCATGTTCCCCTGCACACTGTTCTTAGATGAAGACTCATGCTCACTGCATGCATTAAAAATACTGACAGTCGATGCACGAGGCGTGGTGGGTGAGCATTCACCGGACAGTCTAGGCTGAGGCCGCTTGGACATTCTTAGAGATTTAGAATCCCCCGGAATCTTTAACACATCACATTTCCACAGGTGCATGTCAAAGAAATAAACGTCTCTGAGGGTGAGAGGAGGTTTCCGTCGTTGTAAAAGTTTCCCGGTGACTGCACCCTGCAGCTAAGCTGCGAGGCCGGTGACTTAGCAGAGGACGACCATGGCTGCTAGGAGGATGGGTTATAGTCATCAGACGCCGGTAGCGGTGACACTGTGGAAAGGTCACTGGCTTAGAAGCTAGGCAGCAAACGCCACGTCTAGTGTCCCTTCCATGAACGACAGCTGCTGGACATGGGGCCACCCAGCTTCTGAGTCTCCTGCCTCCCCTGGTTTAAGGGGTCGCTGGCTGTGTGTTCCCCGAGGACACGCAGTGACTCAAAGTTCTGCTGATCTCCCTTCACTGGAAAAGAACTGTGGGCGCCCCAATCACAGCAGAGACGCCTGCCCACCTGTGTCAGGGGACTTCAGTGGGTGAATTTCTAAGTGCCCACTTTGTGCGGGGTAATCGCACATTACGACGTGAAGGGCAGGCCAGTCCTGATGTTCAGGGCTGTACGGGAGTCTCGCAGTAAATCCTAGCCGTCGAGCTTGACTGAACTTCATTTTAAAAGGATGCCAAGACTCCATGGAATATCAAAAGCCCCGTACCTGTCTCCCTGAACAAAGTTCACGGCTAAAATGAACCTAAAAATTACCTGACCCAGTTTCTAAAATAAGACAACAAAGGGAGGGAAAAAAATGAATTGAAGTGTTTGACAGCTACGAACCAGGGTGGGGATTTATAAAAGTCCAATGTCCGCTGTGGGTACAAAGCAGAGGATGTGAAAAGAGCGAGTTTTCAGCCTGAGTGCCTCGTGAGCTGAGAGCGCGGACACTTCTGTTATCCTGCCAGTATCTAGGGTTTTCAAACATAAAATGAGCCCAATTTGAAGGAGTTGATGGGCAGACGAAAAGAAATAAGGAATATGCCAAGTGTCTTAAAAAAATGTGCCTGTGTGATCAAGTCCATTTTACCTAGAAACGGCACAGCCGCCTGAATCATTCCGTCTCGCACACGGGAGGAAGGAACTTTCACGCACACAATCTCAGGTAAATACTTTTCAGGCGTGTTTCACACACAACACCCCAGGATGAGCACATAGGAGCCAGACGTGACTTAGTCCCCGAAAAACCACATTATCTAGGTTCAGTGCACACACTTCGTTACAGACGGACGTCCATCCCACTTCTGTCCCTCAGTGGGCAGGCAGGAAAACATGGTGACATTAAAACTTGACTATAAAATGTTGACATTTCCTACATGCCTTTTTGCAAGATTTTACATCCCTGCGATGAAGGTCTCGACGTGTTTTCCCCATCTAAACAGCCCTCCGTGTAGTTATCCTGGAGTTATTTCCTAGGCCTCCAGACGCGATCCCTCGCTTCCCAGCATGTTGGGAGTGAGTCTGCATCGCACTGTGCTCAGACGTCTGGTCATGACCTTGCAAGCCATCCTCTGGCTGTGTACATCCTGGACAGCAGATTTCCAGAGGGAGCCGCCCGCCTCCAGTTTCAGCATAATACATTTTACACGTCTGCAGTTATCTCCAGATACTGGCGGGGCAAGGCAACTAGCACATTCTTCTCCTTCAGGAGACTTGCGGGAAGAAATAATGCTCTTTATCATTTGCCTTCCAGTGGGGTCTGAGCCATGCGAGCATTATCCCCAGTATTGACCGTGATGGCAGCTGGCACATCGGTTATTATTGTTAGGATGTTTCTCTCTCTCTCTCTCTCTCTCTCTCTCTCTCTCTCTCTCTCTCTCTCTCTCTCTCTCTCTCTCTCTCTCTCTTCCTCTCTCCCTCTCTCCCTCTCTCCCTGTCTCTCGACTCTTTTAGAAATGTGTATCTCTGCGAAAGCTCTGACAGGCGCCTCACAGGTGTTGATTTCCCCACGGCCCTTCACATAACAGGTGTTGGGAAACGTTGGATAAATAAATGATGGGAGGAAGGCGGAAACAAAGGACTAAGAAAAGGATCTCAGCACCAAAATGGGATGAATTTGCTGAAAGCCCCCCTGCTGTGTCATCCGGGTACACAGCAATTTTTCGTACACCGTTCTCAGGATCCTCCTGTCCTGCTTAACCTTGAGGGTAAAGAGGATGCTTTTCGTAAGGGTTTTAAAGGAAAAGTTACAGCTCATTGCAATTTCGGGGGTGGAGAGAAAGCCATGCAGTTCCTTCCACAGGCAGGAAGGAATTCCGTGCAGACCTGTGACAAAGTACCCCCTCGAGGCCTCCCTTCTTTTCTCTCGAACGTGTGTGAGTGTGTGACTCACCGTGGAAGGGACATGGAGAAAGCACAGCAGCCAAGTCCTGCATTTCCAGCTTCACACACCTGGATGTTACCTCACCCAGTGAACAGCAGGGGGCTGGGTGGGAATCGCTGCCGTTAACTGATGTTTCTTCATCTCCAGCTAAACGGCCACAGTGGCTGCAGGAACCCGAGTCAGGAACGTCCCTCATGGCGCCTTGAGCGTCTTTGCTTGTCTCCCTCATGGACCTGCAAGGAAGGGAGCGTTGAAAAATAAAAGGCTGCCTGCTGACCAGTTGCCCTTAGGAGTTGTACCTGGAAGGTGCTCACTTGTTTTTAGTTTGTTTGTTTTTCATTGAAATACACTGCCAGTAACATTGTGCAAATGTGAGGTGCACGACATGCTAACTGATACATTTATATGTTGTAATATGGTTGCCATTACAGGGAGAATAACAAAGAATTAAAATTAGACCTACTGTGTGCTGAAACAGTTACACATCTGGGGATACCGGGGATACCCAGTGGGAAGGAAAAGGGATATTGGAGAGAGACAGACGCAGTCCCACGTCCATTGTTGTTTGTCTTTTCGTGTTGAGGCTCTGCAGCCCAAAGCCACCAGTGACACAGATGCAGTTGAAGAAGTTGGGGTTCATATGTGGTGTAGCCGGTGACAGCCCTCCAGGTGGGTGTCATAGGATAAATAAGGGCACCCCCGAAGCTGTCGTGTGCGAATCTCCACAAGGTTTTCATGTTCCCTTATATGGCGAAGGGGACTTTGCAAGTGTGTTGCAAGATCTCGCCATGGCGGGAAAAGGCCCTGGAGACCCAGGTGGACCCGATGTCATCACGAGGGTCCTCACGAGAGGGAGGCAAAGAGAAGTTTGCACACGCAGAGGGGAAGGACAAGTGCCCATGCAGCGGACAGAGATTTGCAGATGATGAAAACGTGAAGTTTGCAGTGACACGGCCACCAGCCCAGGGACGCCTGGAGCCCCCAGGAGCTGGACAGGGCAGGAGGGACCGTCCCCTGGGGCCTCCGGAAGGAGCCTGGCCCTGGGACACCTTGATTCCGGAAGTCTGAGAAGCAGCCAGAGAAAACTTTGACCGACACGGGAGGCTGTTCTGGCTACATTTGAGGTTGGCTGAAGTGCTCTTAAAAATTATTTTTTAATCTCTTTTATTGTGATGAAATACACCTAGCATGAAGTTTACCATTTCAACCATTTTTGAATGTACAACTTAGTGGTGTTTAGTGCAGTTTCAGGCAACCATCACCCACATCTAGTCCAGGAACGTTTTTGTTGCGTCCGCATTCCCGGACCCCGCCCCTGGCACACACCCACGCCCTGTCGCTGTGGACTCACTTATTGTAGACATGTCACAGAAGTGGCATCTACAGTAAGTGGCCTTGTGCCTGGCTCTTTTCATTTCCCATCGTGTTTTCAAGGACCATCCATCGCACTTCACGCCCACTGGGATGGCTGTACTCAGAAAGAAAAGAATTATGGGCCAGAATCTGTGTGTTACTGATGGGGATTTAACATGCTGAGGCCCCTACGGAAGAGAGTTTAAGAGCTCCTCAAACAGATAAAATACAGTTACCAGGCAGCCCCAGCCGTCTTCCCACTCTCCTACTTGTCTTTCCCGGGACCGGTTTCTAAACAAGCGTCTTTTCCGTGAACCTCTGCTTCCGGGTAGGCTCCTGGAGAATGTGAAAAGACACAAATGCAAAGCAGCTCCTGAGGTATGCAGAAAAATCACCCCGCTGGCTGTCAGAAATCCCCAGGATGACACGAAACTGGAGAGCCAAGCATGCCCATCTAGAGGTTTCAAAGATCTACCCAAAATATGGGACTTTTGGAGCTCAGGGTCCTGTCGGTGTCGGGAAAGCTGGTTACATCCTGTCATCTCTGGGGGAGAAAAATCCCACCCTTTCATCGCAGTTGGCAGACATGGTGCTTACAGCTCTCATCGACCTGGCTGAGCCCACCTTTGTTTCGCAGCTTTAGCAGAAATGACTGATGATGGCCCGTTTGTCTTCCCCCTGCCATGGGCGGGAATTCTGCAAAGTTGGCACTTTTGCCGCAAGCGTTTTTGGGGTTCTTTTTAGATTTTTATTGGGGAATTGGAACAGTGCTGGGGAATTGGGGGAAGGGGAACGGACAAGTTCCTTTTGTTCTTCAGTCTAGTTGTGGAGGACGTGGCTTCACTGGCCCATGTTGGTATTATCATTGCGCTCTTCCCGGGTGAGGCAGATCAGTCGCCGGCTTCTGGACGGCCGCTCACTGCGGCTGCTAGCCACTCACGCTGGCTGCTGGCTACATACGGTAGCCCATGGCAACCCACTGCCACAGGGGCTGCAGCCTACGCCGTCGCCGGTGACTCACAGCAGCCCAGCTCCAGGTTGAGCTGTTGTTCAGCATCTTAGCTGTGGAGGGCAGTGTCACTGGCCCTCATGTGGGATCCGAACCGGGGCCCTCTGGCGTCCCAAGCCTGCTCTTAACCATCACGCCACTCAGCCGGCCCACTGCAAGTATTTTTGAATGAAGATATAATTGACCTAGAACATTCTATTTCAGTGTGTGACAAAGTGTATGATAGCATCTGTGACCTCACATAGCTACCGTTTTTTTCTTGTTATGAGAACATTTCTGATCGAGACTCTTAGCAACTTTCAAACATGTAATCCAGTCAGCTACAGGGGCCGTGCTGGAAATCCTATCGCCAGGACTTACTATCAATATCTATATAAGTGGATGTTCAGGCCTTTGCACCCCCTCTCCCACCACCTCTGGCAACCGCCAGTCTGTTCTCTGTATCCACGAGCTCAGCTTTTGGGTTTTTTTTTCTTTTTGTTTTGTTTTGTTCTTTAGATTCCACACGTCCGTGAGATCCTACGGCATTTGTCTGTCTCTGTCTGACATATCTCACTTAGGATGCCCTGGGG
Organism: Hipposideros larvatus; assembly: GCA_031876335.1. Classification (NCBI taxonomy): domain Eukaryota; kingdom Metazoa; phylum Chordata; class Mammalia; order Chiroptera; family Hipposideridae; genus Hipposideros; species Hipposideros larvatus. Next base: position 147,630,039 of record CM063105.1, read on the forward strand.
GTCCACCCACGTTGTTGCAGATGGCAGGGTGTCGCGGCTGAATCACAACCCACAGTACGCACCTACCGCATTTTCCTTATCCACTCATCCGTCCGTGGACACGGAGGCTGTTTACGTGTCTTGACTGTTTCAAATAACGCTGAACCGAACATGGGGCTCGTGTGTCTTTTTGAGCTATTGCGTTTGGTTTCTTTGCATACATACCCAGAAGTGGAATGGCTGGGTCATATATTAGCTCTATTCCTAGTGTTCTGGGGAGCCTCCACACTGCTTCCTGTAGTGGCTGCTGCAAGTTTATTTAAGCCTCTTCTTAGACACTCTCCTGATATTGAACGATTTGACAAATTATAATGAACATGACTCAATAAGCAGCATACAAATAAAGTGGCATACGGCGTACGATACCAAATATTTAAGTGGTGTTTCTCTGTATACAGAAGGAGGACAAAAGACGAGCAAGCAATACTTTCAAACAGTAAAAGTCATTGTCCTGGCATGGTGGGTTCATGGGTGTTTGGTTTCTTCTCTAAAATCTTGTTACTTTACTAGTGTTTGGGGTAAGCATACCAGTGGTTCGATTTGCACCTCAGTTCCGCGTAGGTGAGGAATAGGATTGGTTGCTGCGAAGGCTCACCTACTAAGACTGCATTCCGCCTGCAGCTCTCACCGAAGGCTCACACACACGCAGCCTGTGTGCACAGTACGCAGCGTTTTGTCCGGAGCTTGCTGGCCCCTGCAAAAGTACGCGATGCCAGGGATTTTCAGAGAGAGAGGCCAGAATTAAAAAGTACCAGGAAGTATTATTTGGGGGGGGGGGATTTTAGTAAGTACTGGAGTTTCTTAACATAGAGCAAAGAAGAAAAATAGGAAATGAAAACTACGCTAAAATAGGAAAAGGAATTGAATAGAGACACGTGCATGGATATTCCAAGTGAGCGCTCTTAAAATAACCTGTAGTTAAGATGGGAGGGCACGCCTTTGATGTCAAGTCCTAGGGAATAATCTATTTGCCTGAAAACCCAATTAAACATGAGAGAACATTCAACAAAATAGGTTTAAAAGACATACTGCCTTTGATTAATATCCTTGAGATGAATGTGCCTTTTTTGGAACTAATTCCCTCATTTCAAAATTTTACCAACACGTCTCTTAAATTCAAGGTGCCAATTTATTTTGTTTTTTTTTTAAATATGAATAAATAGGCGTACTACAAGAAGGAATTAAATTAGGGCTGCAAAGAACTGAGAAGGTTGGAAAAGATTTACAGATGCTCTGGAAATCCTTGGGAATGTTTGAATCCCAAAGCTCCCTCGTTATTAACTGAACTACTAATTAAAACTTGGCGGACCGAGGTCCTATTTCCAGGAGTCAGCGTTCTCCATAGCAAGAGTCTGCCAGTGAGGTTAAACAGAAATGGATTTATTAATGTGTTAACGTGTGGCCTATCATTAGTAGAATCTGTGAGAGCTTTAGGAATGGATATGGATATTTCAAAACCAGAAGTGACCCAGGGCAGTGAATCACGCAACTGGACCATAAGACGGCCCCCATGCAAGTGACACAAGCCACGACTGGACACCTCCTTCAGAACAAGATAAAATATATGCATTCTTAACCCTATGTCATCACACATGTCACCTCCACCTCCTCGGGAACCAGGAGGCTGAAGTCCACCTTTTCACCTCCTGTCTAACCCTGGTCACCTGCCTGGCGTAAGTTAGCCCCAGCCAGGACCCTAATTCAAGACGTTTCAGCTCCCAGTACACAGGCTAGTTTCACAGGCATGGACTTTGGTTGAAAGATATACTATTTCATAAAACTATTCCCCGCAGGCAATTCGATATGATACATCAGTAGAAGGAAAAAGAAGCAAGCAAGCAAACAAACAAAACCCCAAAGTTAACACCACTGGGAGCCCTGTCGATATTAATAATAACGTGTTTATTTCCACTGTGATACCTGGGACATACATGTAACCTGTTAACAGGCATCAAACGTTTGTGAATATGTGCAATGATTCGTAGTTTCCTTGTCAAATTAAAGTGAAGGAGGCTGTAGCCTTGTGGATTTCTTTTAATGTGCCCATAATGATACACACACCGTAATACCTCCCAGCAGGATCTGCCAATCCAATTCCTACTTCTATTCAACTTACGATGAGACGATACATGTCACTGAAGGGAAAGTCGATAAAGGGATCAGAAGCAATTTGAAAAGATGAAGGATTTATCACAACTACGAAAGGGACCGTATTTAAACACGAACGGGCTGTGGCTGCATGTCGGAGGCAAGATTGGCCACATTTAGGGAGAAACGCTCTGTGAATTTCAGAAAGCACTAAGGTGGGTGAAGGAAGCCAGACTCAAAGTCTGCCTGTCTGTACGGGGCCCTTCCGTGGGATTCTCAAACAAAGCCCGAGGGATAGGACGTGGCTTCATGCTTGCCTGGGGCTGGGGTGCAGTGGGGATGGGGAAACTGCTTAACATGGTTACGCTGTGTTGTGTCTTGATTGTGCAGGCGGCTGCACAAAATGCAATTGGCACAGCTCACAGACGTTATCCTTCTCATCAGGTGGGTGTTATCGTGTGTAGATTGCACCCCAGTAAAGCTGGGAAACATATTACTTTTTACACTGAGCTTTCTTGGTTAACATTGTATATTCTCTCTGTCATCTATCTGTCATTCATTCATCTTTCTATCTGTCTGACTATCTATCCATACATTCATCCCTATCATCTATCTATCTATCTATCGATCGATCGATCGATCATCTATCTTTTTGTGTAGCATCTATCTATCTATCACATCTATCATCTATCTATCTATCTGTCTAGCATCTATCATCTATCTATCTACCATCTATCTATCTATCTGTCTATCACCTCTATCTATCTATCTATCTATCTCTCTATCTATCATTACCATCACCATTTACCTATCTGTCACTGTTGAGCCAAATGTCATCCGTGATACATAAAGGGTGTGAGTTTCACCCCCATTCCCAAGAGACTCAGGCAGTTTGCAGGCAGGAACCTGGGCAGTCTTGACTCCAACTTTCTCTACTTAAAACTTTCCAGAAAAAAAAAATACACAAAGTCACCTCCTTGGCTTGTCCACTTAGTTGTGTGAATATTCCCCGAAACCCTCTTCCTAGGACAGAACTCAGTAAAGGGCTGAGGCCCCTCGTCGCGTGCAAGGCTGCAATACTCGTGACGACCCATCATCCAGACAGGGCATGTCTTCATGTCACTCGTCACTTTCAAGCAGATGTGAGCCTTACCCCTGAGCTCTACGCTATGTCTATTTTACCTGTTAGCTATTTCCGTTTTCCACATGGGGAAACAGGCTCATGTCACTAGATGGATAGCACCCCGCTGAATTCAACCGCGGCACCGTCCCCAGTGCTGGGAAGGAAAATGTCAACAATCACGTCACCGCCACATGCACTAAACATGCATGAAATATGCCCATTTCATGCCCATTTCTGGGCATTGCGGGCAAACATTTTATTCTCTCAGAGACCATTACTGATATTTATTTATAGCATCGCCTCTTGAAAAGTGCATCGTGTTTCCATCTCAGATATGAAAATGGCTGTTGAACGTGGATGCTGGCTTTGTTGCCCAATGCCAGGGTCTTACTGATCGCTTCCCAAGTGTCTTGGCAGGAAAGCTGATTTCTATAGGAAAATCAAGCAGAGTCTTCCTTGTCTGTGAATTCTCACCACTTCCCACATTCCGTTCAGGGGACCGGAGTTAAATTGGAAAGGCAAGACGTAAGTCTTAGATGTGATTGGTACAAATGGATATTATGTGTATCGATATATAGTTTAATAAAGTACACACATTGTCCTCTTTCTTCTCACAAATAAGATGTAAAGCACCATGCCGATTTCATTGAAAACGGATCGTAAGTGGAGCCGATTCTCTTAGGAGAGGCTCAGTAAGGATTTTCGTGCATTCTGATGTACCTGCAGGGGCCCATTTGTCAGCATCCCGCAAGCACTACTGTTCACTTTTACCTGAAATTGAAGGACTGGTTTTCAGGGATTACGCCGTGTTGCCAGGCAAATGCTTCCTGAATGAGCGAATCTTTACACTAATATCGCCGATGGCTTGTTGCGAATTGCTTGATTTCGTGTTGAGCGGGCAGGTCCTCCGTGAGTACTGGCTAGACTCGAGGGGCAGTGGGTCCTGAGAGACTGAGGGACCCCAAAGGAAGCACCCTGGAGACAGAGGACAGGGTGACACCTGGCTACGATGCCTCACGAGGTGATTTCCACGTGGGCAGCTGTTGGCAAGACAGGAGCAGGTCACTGTCTCCTCATGACGTAGCGTGCGGCCTGGACCGCAGGTGGCACCTCCATCTGCAGCCTCCAATCAGGGCACCAGGAGAACGGCTGCAGATGACGCCTTTCAGATGAGAAGTCCGCAGTTGTACTCAGAAAGGAATCAAAACCCAAGACCCAGAAAAGTTGAGACAACGGTTAGAGTAAATCCTTGTCTCATTTCTGCCTCCACTAAGGTTTCAAAAGAATTTCTTTGTATCTGACCATGTCTCCTTGTATCTGTCAGCATTTATCTGCCATATCGTGAGCCTTATTAACAAATAGAGGCAAAAAAATAACATAGCACTCGGGTTTGCCCTAAATTCAGTAGGGTTCTGACGGATATGTATCGGTAATTCTATAGAAACCTCTGAAACCTGTAATGGTGTTCAGAGCAAATGAACTGTGCCCACATTAACAAACGCACTTTGTCCTCTGTACATTGTAAAAAATTTCATTTTGGGATACTTGCTTGTAAGGCATTGCAAATTACACTGTGAGAAAAGAGGATAATTTCAATTTAAAGAAACATTGAAAGTTACAGGCTGTGCCAACCCTTGATGTCCGTGTCATACATCGAACCCCATGTTCCGCTCAGATTTGCTTATTTATTTTGCTCCGATCCTTGTGCCTGTTCGATCACAAATAGAAACGGGTGTACAGTAACATGCCTAGAGAAATTTAATTTGCAATGTGAGGCATTTAACAGTTTTTAAAACGTTATATTACCTGTCTCCCTTTCCTAACATCCACAAAGCTTTGATATGTAGCTGTCTTTAAGACGCACTGGGAATTTTTCATGGAAAGTCCCTGTTTTGAGGATTTTCGTGTTGGTGATCCTGACGGGTTTTGAAGCAGAAAGCCTGTGGTCCCTCCTCCAACCCTCTCTTCACGTTCCAAACAGACCACTATATTGAGCATCTTGTGTGGAAGTCACCCCTGATGGAAATGGTTAACACGGGGGGCGACTGGGTTGCATTCAATCACTTCCAACGTCCTGAAGACCCTGATTTGATACGAATTGTGTTTGCCCCTTCCTCAATTATTGTGCAATTGTGGAAATAACAGAAGACTGCTGATAAGGCTGAGGCATATGAGGAAAAAGCAACATTGCACCTCAAAGGTAGAGGTATCGTTTTTTTTCCCCCATCACACATTTTTTTGCATAATTCTGAATGTTACCCTGTTTCCCTGAAAATAAGACCTGGCCGGAAAATAAGCCCTCGCATGATTTTAGGTGCCCAAATATGGCACTTTGGCATACTGAATATTTTCAGCTGAAGGAGTTTGTGGGAAAGGCACCCTTCTCCCTGAAACGGGTCATAAAACCCTCATGTGAGGGATGCGTGACCTCCATATCCTGGAGGAATCACGCTAGGACTTCGTCTCCGGCTAGGTCTTATTTTCGGGGAAACATAGTAGCAAGTTGGCAACGTGTGCAAGCAAATGACTAATTTTTATGTGATGTTTGAAATAAGACGTTTTCCTGGGTGCATACCCCGCTAGTTATTAGATACCCCTGAACAGAAAACAACGTGATCTGTGTGTGTCACTCTCCCCGGGTGAGGGGCTGCGTTTCTGGCGTCCGCCCCTCCAGAACCTTCCAGCAGGGGTGACGAGGAGACACAGCTGTGGCAGCGGCTCGCACTTCCCGACCTGGAGCTTCGAGTCTGTCCCCTGCTTGTCCCTCAAGCCACTCTCGCTCCCTGGTGGTTCCTGGCTTCCTGACTTGCTGCAAATCGCTGTCAGGAGCCGCGCCAGGCGGGCGGCCGAGAGATCCGCTTCCCAGTTTTGCGTTGCTGCCGTGGTTTTCATCCTTGTTTGCAGCACTCTGGGCTTGGAGTTGTATGGGCCGGCCTGTGCCTGTGCTGTGCTGCTTTCCATGATGCCACTGCTGTCACAGCTCATCTGTCCTCAAAAACTCGCCATCGGGCTGCAAGCCTGGCCTACAGCCGGAGCCTCGTGCTTCAAGGCCTCTGGTCATGCTGAGGTCAGTGACGGAGCAGGACGGGCTTCTCCTGTGTCCTCCCAACGCGGCCGGGCAGCCTGGCCTCAGGACCTGCCCCTGGGCTGGCTGTCCCCGTGTCAGGCTGGCGCGTCTGCCCAAAGCTGTGCCAGCCTCAGCCTCTCCTGCCCGTCTCCCGCTGCAGGTGTCAGGTCTGCCCTGTTCTACGAAATGCCCAACCCTTCACCCTTCACAGGCGTCACCCCCCATTAACCACGGGGACTCCTAGCGCCCCTCCAGCCTGTGCCCCCGGGAGGAAGCAGGTGACACCGCTGGGCGAGTTGGCAGCCTCACTGAGCCTTTTTCTCCCGTCTAAGCAGAACCCCACACCCAACTTTCCAGCTCATTTGAGATTTAAAATGAGCAGAAAACCACTCTTTGTCACATACTGTTATTAAATTATAAATTATATAAATATATAAATTATAAAATATATATTATAAATTATATTATAAATTATAAATTATATATTATAATTTATAAATTATAAATTATATATTATAAATTATAAATTATAAAATATATAAATTAAAAAAAAGAAGAAGAAAAGTGATAACAACCTGAAATAGACTAACTCATTCATTAAGGTTGATGATGTTGTGTTAAACGCTGAGGATGCCAAGATGAAACAGCACGTTGTCTGGGAGGCAGAGGGTGTTGCTGTGATGTTATGGATTTACTGGGTCCGACGCATCAAGTTGCAGTTGTGACTGGAGTTGGGTGGTCAGTTTGGGGGTGGTCAGGGGATACCATTCCTCTTCTAATTAAAGATATCCTAGAGTCTCATACTTATTTCTCTCAGTTGGATGCTCAGCTTTCTGTTAAGGTTTGGAGAGAGACAGAGAGACAGAGAAACAGAGACAGAGAGGGAGAGAGAGAGAGAGAGAGAGAGAGAGAGAGGGAGGGAGAGAGAGGGAGGGAGAGAGAGAGAGAGAGCTCTGTCCAGTGTGTCCTTGGAGGTATATTATCTCAAAGAGGCAAAAATATAATTGTATATTTTTATACAACCGTGGCATTTAGAAACAAAACTGGGCCTCTGAAAACCAACACAATTCCGTAGCGGATTAATTCACGTGCCCAACACACCATGCAAGAGTGTCCTGGCTGTGTCTGCTCACAGAGGGGTGCACGCAAAAGCCACCTGAAAACGGGCTCGTGAGCAATGGCCAGCATTGCTGATGGCAAAAGACGTCTTGCACTGGGTGACGCGTCCCTGCACAGCAAGGAAACCTGACCCGGACCTCCGTGCCAGCTGTCTGTACAGAGACAGAGCCCTAGGGTGGCGGTGACCCGGCGGAGCCCCATCAAGCTGGCCATAACTGGGGGTGTGTGGAGCCCCCACCGATGGGAAGCGTGCCCTTGAGAGAGGACGGCCTCATTCGTGACAAAGCCTCTCCATCCTAGACACCCGGCGACGTCTTTCCAGCTGCCCGTGTCCTCCCCGCGTGCCCCCGGTGCTGCACCCCACCTCTCTGGGGACCCGTGGCTTCGGGAATAGTGAGCTGTTCCCCGTGAATGCTCAGGTGAGCCCTAACCCTGGGGGAGGTCATGCAGGGGCTCATTGGGGGGCACCACCCCCTCAGCCACACCCCCTTGCACTTTCCTGCTCACCTTCCTCCCATCTGACCCACCCCCACCCCCCAGCTGCAGGCGAGCCCAGCTCAGCGGGAGGAGCCAGTTGTGGGCTAGCCCAGGTGAGGGAGTGTTGGCCGCTGCTCCACCTGGCCGGGAACTGCGCGTGTGCGTCACGCTCAGCGCACCTGGGGTGCTGTGGAGGCTGGAGGGCCCCGCCGCCCTCACGCCCACCGTCTGCTGTGCTGTCCCGAGCTCCCCGACTGGCACCGTGGACGCCACCCTGGGAACAGCGTGTCGGAAGTCAACTGTAAGTTTTCTGCCTCCAGCGAACGGTGTCCGTCCTCCGGCGGGCTGGGGGCCGTGGGGGAGGGACAGGCCGGCAAAACGGGCCGCCTGGCGCTGCACTGGCGTCTCAGGGGTGCTGTCCCCTCCCCGGCCAGCGCTGTCACGCTGCCGTGCTCTGCTGCACATGGGTTCCTCTTGTGACGCTGTGGGGAATCAGTGGCTTAGGCTGCAGCTGAGGCCTGAAGTGCGTCCCCCGCCAGAGGGAGAGGCTGGGAAAAAAGATATTTACGTTGGTTTTTTTTTTTCCTTTTCACTCACCCGTGACCCCCTCCCAGCTGGCACCCATCAGTGTGCTCTCTGGTCTAGAAGTCTGTTTCTGTTTTGTTGGTTGGTTTATTCTGTTGTTTAGATTCCACAGATAAGTGAGAGCATATGGTGTTCGTCTTTCTCTGTCTGACTTGTTTCACTCAGCATCATACCCGCCAGGTCCATCCAAGTTGTTGCAAATGGTAACATTTCATGCTTCTTTATGGCCGAGTAATTCTCCATCGTGTAAATGAGCCACCTCTTTATCGAATCGCCTACTGATGGGCAGCTACGTTGCGTCCACAACTTCGTCACTGGTGTTGGCTTTATAATGACCGCATATTACCCACTTTGATGTGACAATACATGGTTTGACGTTTTCCTTTTCTTCAGACTGACACATTTAAAAATATTTCTGTTACATGCTTAACACATGAGTTTGAACGTAGCCTGCGCTTCGTTCATGTAGAGAAATAAGGAGAAAATCACATAAACAAAGTGACTTTTCAAAGCCTAATCGCCAGATATGCTATTAAGTAAATTAGGCCATCTCTATGGTTTTAATAAACTTTGCTGATAAGAAAGTACATGTGTGGGAACCACAGAAGTCAGAATCTTGGCTGGTTCTCGGTTTACAAGCCTGCGGTGTATGTAATTTTGAAAATAGCCACTTCAGAAAATATTTACCAATAAAAGGTGCTTTCAGGATGACCAACTGGAAAAGCCTTTGGGGAAAACAAAAACAAATAATTTTTTTTATTTGCAAAGATCTAGTTTGGGGACGCCTTTTATAGTCATATAAATGCAGTCAGCGTTGAGTAGGCAGCATCTTCTTGTTTTCTGAAACCAGCTTTCTCACGGATGTACGGAGGAGGAAAAATAGTCCAAGACGAGTGGCTTTACTGTTCACCTGGATAAATGCATGTCGTGGGGCGCCCGTATGTGGCATGTGGCACGTGGCAGCCCTGAGGATGGAGGCCTCTCCTTTCTGTCCTTTTGTTGGCAGCGGTGCAGTCACTCATCTCATCCCTTGTGCTGTCGATGACATAAACAACACGCTGCGTGGAGAATCTGCGGCATGAGAAGAGCTCTTAGGAAGGCTGTCCCCTGATGTACGCGTCACCTCCAGGTCCCCCTGGTTTCCCAAGCACCCACAGACTGCAGTGTTCAGCCCCTGCGCACACGTGCACACACGCGCACACATGCACACACGTGCACACACATGCACACATGCACACGTGTGCACGCGAACCCCCTCGAGTGGGCTTAGAGACCCCTGCGTGCATCGGCTGGGGGCACCTGTGCCCTTCTGTCGCTGGCACGAGCCCCTCCCCAGCGTCCCTCCTGCAAACTTGCCTGGTTTATTCTGGCTCCTCCAGGGGGAGGGGGGTGCAGAGCCTGGTCAGTGGCCACAGCTGCTGGTGCACACGCCCCTGCTCCTTGCTGCATGTATTCTGGTCACCACTATTGTAAACAATGCAGGAAACATCCACCACACACAAAAACAAACAAACAAACAAAAAAACCGCTTTGATTTATGCACTGGCCTCCGCACTAGCCCACCGCCCGCCCTGCGTCAAGCGCTGTCTCGTGAAGGCGCCTCAGGCTTCTTTGACCTAAACGCGCTTTGTTCCATCAGCACGTCCTGCCCAGTGGGTGGCTGTCCCATGTCCGTTACCTTTTACGATCAAAGGCCAGCAGGCCTGTAACCCTGTCCCACGTACCCCTGCAGTTTCGCCTCTGCCGTCACCACGTTTCCACACGGATGTGTCTGCAGCCAGGGGGTGCAGTGGCTTCTGCGGGCTCTGTGGGTGTCCGCTCTACAAGGTGACGATGACCCGTTTTGCTAAGTGGCTGGGCCAACTCGCTCTCCCCTCCCACAGCGCGGGAGGCACGCTTTGGTTTCGGGTCCAAGCCTACCCTCCACTTATATCTGCCCACCTGGGATGGTGGGATTCATCTCTGGGCAGGTGTCCTCCTGTGTGATGGTAACGACAATGGTTTGCTGTTTGTCACGTTTATATAATATATTCTCTTAACCCCTTGAGTCATTTCCATTTGATTCCTAATTACAGAGGGCTTGGAGATAGGAGAATCAAACATTATCACTGCTTTTTCCTCGTTCCCTTCACACGATTATAATTAATGTGTATCCAACACTGTGACAAATTGCATTTCTGGAGTTTCCACTTATAAATTTCAGCTACACAGGGAGACACCCAGCTGGGCCTCAATATACTCTTATTTCTATTCGTTGCTCAGATTCTTGTTAATAATTGCTTTAGATTCTTGAAACCAAATTCATAAGCACAATAGATTTTTTAATTTTTGTTGTTTGGTTTTTCACAATCTTTTAGTCGGGTTTGCCTGTTGAGCGCCTATCAGCCTGGTAGAACTATTCCGTTGCCACTGATTTTGGTTTTTGGGGTTTTCGCCCTAAAACCAGGGGTGATCTATTCTTGAAGATCCTATATAATTTACCTGGACCTGTTGGAAGTCTTTTAACTGCTGCTGTTGTGTCTTTAACACAGAAACTTTCATGTTTTTACTTCTGAGTAAGCCAGCCCTAAAACGGTCCCTAAAACGTGTCTCGACATTTGTCCAGTATGTCATTCTCTGGCCTGTGACAGTATTCTCTTTGTAATCGTCTGGAGTGCTGACCCCCTCCTACATTGAAAGTGTTGTCCTCTGTAGCTTTTCCAGTTTTATTGCAAAATTATCGGCATGTGTCACTATTTCTTTGTATTTTTTTCCTCTCCACCCTGAGTGCGTCTTTTTCAAGCTTCTTTTTTTCTGCAAAGGACAACTCTTGGTTGTGTTGAATTTCTCAACTGTACTTTTATAATCTATATTGCTTATTTCTTCTCTTATTTGTATTAAATGTCCTTATATTGTTGGGGTTTATGCCAAGATTCTTATTATTTCTCTGTGAATGCTCAGATCATTTTTGAGATAGATTATTGACAACTTTAAACTTTTAAAGATGCTGTTCTCTCTCCATGACCCTGTTTTACTTCAGCACAGTATTTTGATGGGTGGTCTCTCCATTATTATCTAATTCTGACAAAACTTGAGCGTTCTGGCTCTGATGTATTGATGCTCATGAGGTATTTACTTGTGTGTGTTTCTGTTTTACTAAATAGGCAAGAATTCATTATCTGCCTTCTTATTAAGAATTTATAAATTAATGTGAAGCGATGTCAATATAATGAGAATGAAGAGATAAACCTAGAGTGTGGTCTATATGAAACTTTACCTTTGGTTTTTGCGGACACTTTCCATGACCTCAGACCTGATGAATTATTGCAGGGGTCTGTAAGTGCTTAAGAAAATAAGTATATTTTGAAATGGTCTGTGTGACACCCACACGCTTTTGGATACATTTGCGCACACGTCGGAATCGTTTTGAAAACCACACGCTTTCCAAAGCTGCAGACTTGTGTGACCTCTGGGGCAGACAGGGCATGTGGGGGTGTCGGCCTGGAGGGGTCTGGGCTTGGCAGACGCACGAGGGGGGTCTCGCGTCAGTGCCCCCTGTTGCCCCACCTCGTCCCCAAATGGGCATTTCTGAGACACAGCTGAGCGGCTGGAGGGAACACCTGCCCCTTGCTTTTCTCAGCCGCTCACAAGCGCAGGCTTCCATGCTGCCTTCATTGGGCTCAGAGGACAGGCTGCCCCAGGAAGCCAAGCGCAGACAGGCGAGCGGGGAGGCCACGGCGGGAGGAATAGAAGCCAGCCTTTTCCTCCGCAGTTCAACCTGCACAGACCTTCGGGGACACCCAGGCTAGCCCGGCCATCACCCCCTCCGCCCGCTCCGCCCGCACCCCAGCTCAAACTCCCGGCCACGCTGGGCTGGCTGGGTCTTCCTCCCCTCGGGAACGTCCTCTGCACTCTCCTGATGGATGCGGAGACGCAGCCAGAACCTGCAAGGGAGCGCATCTGCTTCTGAACACCCGCTGCGGTCTGAGCGTGCCTTTCTCTCCTGCGGCTCTGTGCAGCCCATCTTCCTGGGGTGCCCTTGTCAAGGCCCCCTCTTCAGAGGCCGTCCGGGGGGTCCGTCCTGCCCGCAGCCTCTGGGCTCGCTGTGGCCACTTGCATCACATTTGGGATCCGTTCACACGCTGTCTCCCGTTTCAGAATGTCAGAAATCGCCGTCAAGGGCGTTCGGGCCTCTGTGGAAATGACAGTGAGATTGCCTCTGAAAGGGGAAAGAAAACAAACACAAGCAAACAAGACAGGAGGACGCCCAGCTGCCCCCAGCTGCCCCCTCCAGGGCGGATTTGGGTGTCAGGGAGGGGGCCTGTGCTGAGCTGCAAGCAGCTTACGGCCTGAACGGGGTTAGATTGTCGCGGACAGACAGGGTGCAGCCCTGAAAATTAAAGGGATCACTTGACAGACCTGAGGAAGCGAACTGCGCCCTCGATGGCGCACCCTTTGCACTGTCCAGAGGCCTTAGATGGGCTTAGCTGGCAGCGGGACCAGGAGCTTACACTGTTTTAACCTTTTCCTTCTCAACCTTTCTCTGCCTCATTGTAAACGTGCTTTTCTTTTTTGCATCGAAAGGCAGAGACGCTGGAACTTTTGGGAGCTGGGAACAAAGCATACTGGAATTTGAATAGCGTAGAATCACATATTCTTTTTTTTTTTTTTTTTAAGATTTTTATTGGGGAATTGGGGGGATGGGAACATTGCTGGGGGAATTGGGGGAAGGGGAACAGACTAGTTGCTGTCGTTTTGTTCTTCAATCTAGTTGTGGAGGATGTTGCTTCACTGGCCCAAGTTGGCACCATCATTGCACTCTTCTCTGGCGAGGCAAATCAGTCGCCGGCTTCTGGACGGCCGCTCACGCTGGCTGCTGGCTACATACGCTGGCTGCTGGCTACATACGGTAGCCCATGGCAACCCACTGCCACAGGGACTGCAGCCTACGCTGTCGCCGGCGACTCATGGCAGCCCAGCTCCAGGTTGAGCTGTTGTTCAGCATCTTAGCTGTGGAGGGCAGTGTCACTGGCCCTCATATGTGGGATCCGAACCGGGGCCCTCTGGCATCCCAAGCCAGTTCTTAACCATCGCGCCACTTGGCCGGCCCAGAATCACATATTCTGAGAGACATGGTGATTGCCTCAGAAAAAAAAAGCCAGGAGTAAATTTATTTTCATCTGTTTGCAATTAGAAACAAGCCAAAGGTGATTGACTATAAAATCAATTGCAAGTGATTACTTGAACTAAGAACATATGAGTACATTATTGTGATATTTCCAGCCTATACATACATGATCGTAATGATTTGAGCAGTAATGAAAAAAAGTAACATATAGAAATGACACTGGTACAAGATTCTGGATAGGAACCTTTGGATTTTAATGAAATTGACCCTATGATTTCAGAGTTGAAAGTCTGTAGACCTAGGGTGTCTGTTTAAAATACTGGGCAGCCACACTCACTGGAAGAGCTAATTTACTTATTTTCATTTTTCTTGCACTTAAACGACATTGTAACAATGTAAATATGTTGTATGTTTTTAAATAAACTTATGGACACCTACACAAGTACATGAACATTGTCTGCCATATTGATTCCCCGTGAATCAATCCTTATTATTTGTTTTTAATTTTATTGGGGAACAGTGTGTTGTTTTTGCAGGACCCATCAGCTCCAAGTTGAGTAGTTGTTTCCATCTTGTTGTGCAGGGTGCAGCTCCTTGGCCCATGTGGGGATCGAATTGGCAACCTTGGTGGTATGAGCCTGTGCTCTCACCAACTGAGCCAACCGGACGCCCCTGGAATCAGTTCTTTCACTGATCCCGTCAAGATTCCCAAAACATGGAGGTTCCTTCCAGAGACTACACAGCCCATTGTGATAAGTCCATGTTCTAGCCACAGCCCTTCACTCCGTCCAGTCACATTTTGGACGGACGGATACTGGTCCTCACTTTGCCGCTTCAGTGTCACTCCTGCTATATCTTGGGTCCCCCTCAGGTCTTCCTGCTGGACAGTGACAGAAGCAAAATCAGGTCGTAGGTCTTCTAACCATCACCTTCTCCAACATGGCACCCAACATGGTCTTAAAAAGTCAGGGGCAGGCAGACCCCTGGAGGGGACACCATGGCCATGAGCTAGGAGAGGGTTACAGCTCTCCTTCCTGTGTTTAAGCCAAGTGATCTGCCCTTCATGGCTACAATGACCACGTGGCACATGCTCCCCCCTGTACACTGCAAAGCCCCCCAAATCCCAGTTCTACAATCTGAGTGTTGTGTTGCCTCCACCCATGTGCACCTGCCTTCCCCAAACCCATGTGGTGAAACAAAGGCAATAAACGTCTGTTATTATAAGTGTAGTGATGGGGAAACCGCACCCACCGAAGACTAGGGTTTCTTCTTGAGCGCTCAGAGCGGCTGAGGTGTCAGGTCACGTGGCTGGGTGTTGTAGCGTCACCTGTAGATCAGTTGTGCACGTGACCTGTACACGCTCAGTGGCAGTGACAATGGATGGACCGTAGGGCCTGACTCGCTGGGACTTGACAGGTAGGATGGGGCCCTAAGTGAGTGTATCACAATGCTCACTGCTCAGGAAGGCCAAACACACGACTGTTTCATAAGCTTGCTCATGAGGCGCACGACCCCACAGAGAAAAGCAAACCAGAATTAGCCATTACTTATGGGTTCTGGGTTTGTTTTCCAGTAGGTGAGGTCCCCTTATTGACTTTAGGATTATTCTCTAAAATGGGGGGAAAGTGACAACTGTGTAATCTGCTTAATAATAAACTCTCCTATTTGTTCAAGGAAAAATCAGTTAAAAGGGGGCCACCCCGTTCTCAGGATGTGAACATAATTAGAATGGTGGTGCTACTTGGAAAACGTTTACAACGTAGAAAGGCAAAAACCCAAGAACAATTATTCTAATGGGCCACACAGAACATTGGCAGGGTCCTAATTTGCATTTCAGCGTTTCAGACATAAACCTCCTAGTCTTATAATTAAAGGCATAAAATACTTCCTGCTCTTCTGCCCCGAACCCCTCCATTTCCGGGGTCCCCAGCCTTTGCTTTCCTGATCATCGTTGAATACAGAAGCAGTAGGTACAGAGAGCGCGCGCACATGTGCCAGATGACCCAGCAGAGAGCTTAGTCACGTAGTAGGTGTTTTCTGCCATGCGTTCCATAGGGCAGCATCTGTGGGGACAGCCTGAGGTGGTGAGATGCGACGTGAGTGCTGTATCAAGTGGGGAACTTGGGCTCTCTCCCTGCGCTGCTCCGAAGGTGCCCGATTTTAGACCACGGGCAGGGTAAGATGGGTAAGATGGAGGAAGACAGCCTGCTTCCCGCGGTCCAGTGTCATAAGCCTGGCCAGTGGCTTGGTGACACCCAAACAAGGACGCAGACGTCCT
Organism: Hipposideros larvatus; assembly: GCA_031876335.1. Classification (NCBI taxonomy): domain Eukaryota; kingdom Metazoa; phylum Chordata; class Mammalia; order Chiroptera; family Hipposideridae; genus Hipposideros; species Hipposideros larvatus. The sequence continues at coordinate 147,645,922 of CM063105.1, forward strand.
AGGGACTGTCCCCTGTGGACCTGCCACGAGGGCTTGACCAGACACTCAGGGCTTAGAAAGGTCCCTGATGCCACCTATTCGGGCAGCAGGTCCCCAAGGACACCTTAGTATTCCCACTCACCGTGTCGGGTCATCCTTGTCCCCTGTGGACACTCCACGTGCCCTTGCCGAGCGCCGTGGAAACCCACCTACTTCGCCCTTCTCTCCACTGAGACGCCCCCCAGAGTGGTTTCCAAACGGGCTGCCGCTGATGTAACAAGAAATCAGTCAACCCATCTGCACTTTGTCTTCCAAGGAGAAGCAATACATGACTGTGTTGTTTTAAATGCACACTCAGATTTCTATTCCTCCCTCAAGAAAAATTCTGTTAGGAACTATGGGTCCTCAAAAAAACAACGCTAGCTCATTTTGTGTTAAAAAAGAAAATGTAACTTTCTGTTTTCCTATTTCATTCCTATATTCCACCTTCCCTTTGAGGAGAGGAAGCGAAGTGGGGGGAATTTTGAGGGCTCTGGCTGAAGGATTAAGACTCAACACTATCCATATTATATTATATTATATTTATTATATTATATTATGTCATATTATATCATATTATATTATTGTATCATATTAACTATTTATAACTGAAAATATCCAGATAAGAATGACCCACATGTTTTGAACTTGGCAGGGAAATACGACATACTTCATATTCAGGTATTTTCCAAGGAACACGTAGATCGACTACAGCTTCTCGGGGACGTCCCAGTCCCTCGGCTATTTCCGTAAGCATGTTTTCAGTTGTTGGATTAACTGCCTGACTTCTGCACGTGGCCTGGCCACCGTCTCTAATTCAGCTGCAGTAAAGGCTGAGGCCATGATGGGTGAGGTGACTGCAGTCCTAGCAACGCTTAATGGAAGCCATGGCAACGTGGAATTACAAGATAACAAAGAGAAGGGGCTTTTTTCACGGTAGTCTACGGGCAACGTGGTGTTGACCTGCCACTTGGATCACCTTGACGAACAGAACAGAAAGCCTCAAGCTTTCCGGCCTCTATCCGCCGGGCATGGCAACTTTTCCCAAAATGAGAGCCTCTGTAACGGGTGGTTCTGTAGGTGTTTGGGGCCAAACACATTTGAGAAGCCTTTTTTCTTCCAACGCACCTTTTTGGAGATTGTCCAGCTGATACCCAGAAGGTCCAGGGGGGAACGTGGAATGCATGAACACTGGTTTCAGCTGGTGCAAAGCAGGACTCGTCATGGTGGAAGCCTGCGTGGGCAACACTGCAGCCCCTGCTCTGCACACCCCAGACGTGACGAGACAGTGACGTCATAGACCATGCTCAGCCACCACCCCAGGATCAGATTCTCTCACGGGGAGGGGCCCGACTCTAAACCTGAGCGATCTTGTGCTGGTGGCAGGAGTTAAACCTCTTGCGTCTGGGTTTCGTTTGGGTTGTAATCTGTGGCCCTGCTGTTTGTTTTCTGGTTTGCTATTTCCCTACGTCACCACTCACCACGTGGGTTTAGCAGTCATGCTGGCTATTCCCTTCTTTGTAGACAGAAGAGCTAAAATCGGCGCGCTCGGAACACCTATCCGCAAGATTTGTCCCCAGCTTTCCTGAGGTATAAGTGGCGTTCAGGTGTGAAAGGAGAACGTTCTAAGCGTCTAACACCCAGTCTGATGACTGCCGTGAGTAATACTAGAGATTTGCAATGTCTGTTTTGTAAACAAGATACAGCCCTCATGGCACCCAAGTGCCAAATGTGACCTTGTGGGGACAACAGTCTAGGTCAATCGATGCGTCGTCTTTTCCTAGAATCGTTCGTGTAGCCAATGTAAAGAATTACACAGATGTGAATAATAATGGGGTTCTAGGCTGTTCGTCCGGAAGGGGTCTGGCCTGGGAGGGTGTGAACAAAAATCCATGGAGCCGTCTTTATTCTAGCTGAGAACTAGATATAACTGCACGTTCCTCACCGATTGTGAATATTCATGAGCTTATGTGTACAGATGTGTAAAAATATACATATGTGCATGTGTGTATATGTCTGGGTTTATAGCATAGATAATATAATATGTGCAAATGATAAGTGTACACACCTAAGCATGTATGCAATGTGTGTCATTATGTAAACACATGCATATCTGCATCTCTGCATGCATATATCTACTTGTGATGTATCTACAGATATATCTATACATTTTAGATATTCACTAAAACAGAAATTCCAGGAGTGAATGTCAGTGCAGCACCTGTTGACCTGTAACATTTGCAATTAAATAGAAAATTTTCAAGGGAGTATATTCTCGATAATGGAAGTGAGAATGAGAACTCAATAAGCATACAGAAGACCACCTCCATGATGCAAAATTATCTCTACCAAGTAAATTCACAGAATATGTACCTCATTAGAGAAGTAATTTAAATGGGGGAAAAAAAGCAGTTACATGCATTGAATGCTCTGGGGTTTTCTCTCAGGTCCTCAGTTTATTCTGCATTTCAGGGCCATCCCATTTGTTCTACCTTTTTACATTTCCTTCTTTTAAATAATCCCGTTTTTTGCCGAGCTGCTGTATAATTAGCGGCGGGGGCGTGTTTGTTAGCATGCACGATTATGCACGCCGAGGGCACCTGTGCGGATCTTGTACCATGAAAGCCACTTTCTAGTTCCCTAGGCGATACCATTTAGCGTATGGTTTCCCAGAAAGGAGGCTTATGATAAAAATCAAAAAAGCCTGAGTTTCCTTCAGTGCAAAGCTTGGAACAGATAGAGGTGCCGGGGCTCAGGCGGCGTCAGTCAGGCGTCTGATGTTTTCCGTGGAGTCCTGAGGGTGCCCAGCCCGTCTCATGTGGTCCCCACTGTCTGACATCGTCCCCACCATCCCATATCACTTTAGAAGCTTCCTGAGACTTTTGAGCGTGCAGGAGCGACCCCTGCAGGACGGTGATTTGTGGGTCACATCAGAGTTCTAACCCCCAAACCATTCGGGACTTTGGTCAGAGGTTTGGGACCACATGTGCCCTCATGTCCTGGGGTCACTTCCTGTTCACTGTGTCTGCAGGTCATTTTTTTTTAATTCAGGGAGAAGCATATTCCCCCTTTTATTCCAACGCTGGCTTCCAATGCCGTCTTTCTCTAGAGCAGGAGTCTAAGCGAAGAGCTAAATCCTGGAGGCCTGTGTGTGTGCTTTGTGTGAGTGTGGGTGTGAGTGTGGATTTGTGTGCATCTGAAACAGTGTTTTATCTCCCACACACACACACATGATCTGTTTTTTACATGGAGCGTTATCCTAAAGAACAAGTCAGCAGATGTATGAGTTTCCTAGAGATGCCATAATAAACTGCTAAAGACCAGGTGTCTCATACAACAGACGTTTATCTTTCACAGTCCTGGAGGCTGGAGTCCGAGATCCAGTGTCCCAGGGCTGGTCCTCCCCGAGGCCTCTCTCCTGGGCGTGCAGACGGCCGTCTGCTCCCCATGTCCTCACATGGCTGTCCCTCTGTGTGTGTCTGTGTCCTCACCTCCTCTTCTTATAAGGACACAGTCCTAATGGATCAGGGCCCACCTAGTGACCTCATGTCACCTTAATTCCCTCTGTGAAGCCCCATCTCCAAATACAGTCACCTTCTGAGGTGCTGGGTGTGAGGGTTTCAACATAATTTTTTTAGGGGAACGCAATTCTGCTCAGAACTGCAAGGTTTAAGGAAAGAGTAGATCTTCCCCCATTGGCTGTGTTGACTTAGCCAAATCAAAGTGATCTTTAAGCAGCTATTCCATATCTGATGGGTGCGCATAACACGTTTCAGCAACTCTGAGCTGAAAATAATGCCTAAAAGCAAACCAAAGTGGTTGCTCCCTTCCTTTCACAGCATATGTGACGACTTCATAACTGTCGTCAGTACATCCCAAATCCACATCTCCTGGGCTTCTCCCCGAAAGGCCCAGCCGAGTAAACGGCCGTGCAGCTGGGATGCTGTGTGGCCTTTTATTTTGTACCCTCTCTCTGTCTCCATGTCTCCCTTTCTTTTCTCCATTACTCCTTTTATTATGACTTTAACTGGGTGTGGTTCCTTCCTTCCTTCCTTCCTTCCTTCCTTCCTTCCTTCCTTCCTTCCCTCCTTCCCTCCCTCTCTCCCTCCCGCCCTCGCGTAAACACACGTTGACACGCTGCACACATCTCCCCCATCTGTAAAGAGATGATAACCTGTAGCTTCCCCATCTCGCTGGACCGTGTGGGCACCCAGTGGGCCGCTGCCCTTGCTGCTTCTCTCACACTTACTTTCCAGGCGGGTGGCTGCGGCACAGAGCTTGCCACGGAGCCTGACAAGTGGTAAACGCTTTCACAAAGAGCGTTACCACTCAGTCAACGTGAGAGGCGTAACTGACAGTCAGGGGGCACTAGACCAACACGTCAGAGACCGCCACCCAAGGAGGCCGTGGCCCGTCCTGGTGTCGGCTTGCAAACACACTTCTCCACCTTCTGGATTTCTTCAGAACTGGGGGCTTCCTGGCGAAATTCGCACCCGGTCCCGATCGCTAGACGGTGTTGTTGCGAAACATCTTCCTTACTGTTTCAGGCACGTCCTCCCTCCTGCGGGTCTCAGCCCTCTTGTGGGCTCAGGCGTTCCAGCTCCCACGCTCCTAGAGGCTGTAGATCCCAGGGTCATTGTCGTCTGTTATATTTTTCTTGACCATCATCACTGCGTTACGAGTCACCCTAAGGAATGTCTTTATTTACTCTGGAGACTTGTAATAGTAAATGCTGAAACTGGCCAGGGTAAATTGTGGCTTAAAGAAAACATGTAAGCTGAACCCAGTGCTGGTAGGCGTGGGACCAGCAGGGCAGAAGTGGACGGTAATCACGCTGCCTCCCCTCCAAGGGCAAGAGAGAAGACGCCTGGGAAGTCCTTTGTCAGGTCACTCTGGTAGAATTCAAGGTTACAGGTCCGTGTGCTCGGGGGAAGGAACCTTCCCTGAGGGGCCGGTGTGCAGGGGTGCCCCCGTCCGCGGGACCAATCTCCCGGGAAAGGTGGTGATTAATTATCACGGTGCTCGGCAAACCGCTGAAGCGCAGCTCTCTGCTCAGGTGATTGAAAGCCCGTGTCCGATGCAATTACCAGCGTGTCCATCAGATTTCTCAAAATAGAACACGGAGCCATGCCAGGGGCCGGTGAAAACAGTTATATTTGCATTAATCGATTCCCAACGGACAGCCCTCACGTTCCCCAGAGGAATCCCGTGGTAGCATTCAAATAAAAAACGATTCTTAGTATTTGAAGGATCATAACATACAAAGGAAAAGTGAAACATCCGCTTTATATTTAAATGGAATTCAGTCAAATGTGAATAGATGCATCGAATGACACACACGCAAGCAGTGCTCTATTTAATTAGGAAGCTTATCCATGATAAATGATGACGAGCATTAAAATATTTTTATAGGCATAAACAAAATGTAATGCGAGACACTTAAAAAGTATGAAACACGTCATTGCAATTAGTTGAATGAATTTGGAGGATTTTAAATAACAAATCACACTAAAATTGTAAGGTTCCCATCCTCTGAGCCTACAAGTGTGTAAGTTTAATGCCACTGTGATAATATGCATTAGCAGGGGAAAAGGGGAGCATAGGAGATTAGCCTGCACACACACACACACACACACACACACACACACACTTCAGAATTCCCAGTGTCCTTAGAACTAGCTGGCAAGGTGTGTATTCCTGTCCCTGACACACACTAGATCGGCTCTGTGAGTGCTTGCTCCAGAGTTTTTTAGCATCAGGAATGCCTCACTTTTCATATGGAGGTGGAGTCATCCCTTTTCCATGGACTGATCCATGTCACCAAGCCTTCCATCACGGGACACATTTCACTGGGAAGACAGATAGTTCATCATCTACTAGAAGATCATTAATTCACTCTTTATGCCTTTCTTCTTTCTTTTTATTAAATTTTATTGGGGAACAGCCATGGTCATTGGGGACACATGTCTTTCATGCTACAATGGCATAGTTGACTCTTTTAAGGAGGGCGCCGCTCACAGTGGCCCATGCGGGGATCGAACCGGCAACCTTGGTGTTAGCAACACGACGCTCTAACCACCTGAGCTAACCGGCCACCCCATGCCTTCCTTGTTGTAGGGTTGTGGGCTTTCTGTGGTGCAAAATATGAGACACACTGTGTCGAACGTGCACAGAAGGGGTAGGCTCAACAAACGCACCAATTTTGTAGTGAGGAGCGTGGAAAAAGGAACCTTCTTCCTAATGGTCACTTTTCCCATTTTCCAAATGAACATGTATTGCTTTATTAATAGAAAAATATGTTATTTAAAAAAACTCCTTTCCTCCACAGCTAGGATGTACACAACGCCCCTGCCGCAGCTGTCATCTGTGGGATGACAGGGACATGGGTCACATGTTTTTGCACAACATGAGCCCTGAACCTCCCAATTGGCACAGTGCGGTTCCAAGATGCCAACAGGGGGCTCAACTGCTGGGGACACGCCGTAGATACAGGATCACCGTTGATGTGTTTTTCTTTATTTTCCATTCAGTCACAAGCTCATTGGACACGACTACATAATGGACACTTGCTGATACATCTACTATGATTTTTTTTTAGGTTAGAATTTTAGCCCTTGGGGCCAGTCACTTAGTTTTGTTAACATTTACACGCCAGCAAGCTGCCTAGAGGCACTTGAAAGTTGTTTGCTAATAATACACCGGAAAGAAAGCAACAGTGAAGACACGATAGCTTGGGTGGGTGGCGTTTGGAACCGTAGCAATAACCGTGATTATCAATCCCTGAGTGCCTGTCGTGGGTCAGTTGCCATGGTAGGAATCCCCTGTTCATTAGCTCATCCCATCAGCACGAAGAATGAACTGGCCCGGAATGGTCTGTGGTTGAGAGCCCAGATCCCAGAAATTGACATATTCACACACTACAGCGTAGCATGTTTGGGCAATGGACTGAGTGTCTCTGGGCCTTAATTTGACAACATATAAAACAGAAATAAGCTGCTCAAAAGAGTTGTAAAAAAAAAAAAGATGAGGTGAGATGATGGAACCAATGACCTAGCAGATCACAATTCAATAGTGTGAATGTAAAACGTGTCTCTCCACGTTAATAATACACATTTGCCCAGTAGTGAAAGACGTGTACATAGGCTCCTAGACACACCATAAGGTTACCTTCTGATAAACCCAGCATACGTTGAGAACATTGTAAGTCGAAAGGTGTGAGTGCATCCACGCAGCGAGCATAGTAGCTGAGCTCAGACACACGGTAGCCCACGGCGGGGCAGCCACGCCATTGCCCACGCCGGCCTCATGGGAGAGTAGCTTACCGCCTATCGCTGGCCCGGGGAAAGATCAAAATTCAAAAGTAGGTTTCTACTGAAAAACGTTTTGGTGTCGCCTCATCATCAAGTCAAAAAAATCCTAAGTTGCACCATTGTAAGTCAGGGACCGTCTGTACTCAGAGCCACACTGGGCTGTGAGGTTTCGCTGGGGGTGACCCGTCTTCTGTGACATCAGTGTTGCCACCCTGCAAATGTGATAATTGACCGGTCCTGGGAAGGTAGATTCGGAGAACTGAAAGGACCGTGGGTCTCCTTTCTTTTTCCCTGACACAAGCCTTCTTCTCCTCGTCGTGCCCTGGGGTAACCAGAATTAAGGCGGGACCTCCTGAAGTCCGCCGTTTCCCAGAACAGCTCGTCTCTGTTTACAACCCTCCTGTATGCGAGTTAATTTGCAAATAAACTCGCCAGGATAAAGAGTAAAGATGGAGAGGTCTTTTAGAACACTGTGGGCCGCATTTCGGTAGGAAGATATCAGCCCTTGTTTAAGGGTCGGCAAAGCATTATTGAACACTGGGGAGGTGTGATTTTAAAGCCTTTATTTAAAAAAAATTTTTTTTAATGTATGGTTTTTCAAATGGAATTCTCCAAAGTCTATCTGTGGGGCTTGCGGTGTTGATATTGAATACGTGGGAGGTGTCAGGTAGAAGGTTGAGCAGGAATGTGTATCAATTACAGATGCTTGGGAGCCACTGTACGGGGGACATTTTCAAAGCAAGGAACGAGGAAGGACGTTTCAGCTTAGTCCATTCCCATCTCTTAATGGGCAGTGGACGCATCTCCAGGTGAGGGCAGAGACAGCTGTCTTTCCAGAGCTGGCATATGGGGGCTGAAGGGGGGGGGGGTGGCAGTGGTAAACAGCCTTTATTTTTGCATAAGAGTTTTATTTATTTATTTATTTATTTATTTATTTATTTAAGATTTTTACTGAGGAATTGGGGAGGGGAACAGTGCTGGGGAATTGGGGAAGGGGGACATTGTGTTTTTCCAGGACCCTTCAGCTCCAAGTCAAGTTGTTGTTTTTCAATCTCATTGCGGGGGTAGAAGGAGGGGGCGTAGCCCACCATACGGGTGTTGAACCGGCAACCTTGCTGCTAAGAGCACGTGCTCTCACCAGCTGAGCCAGCCTGCCACCTGTTGGCAGCTCAGCGGCAGCTCAGCTCGGGTGCAGCTCACTGGCCCATGTGGGAATCGAACCGGCGACCGTGTTGCTCAGAGTTCGCGCTCTTAACCAACTGAGCCACTCGGTCGGCCCCTTTGCATGAGAGTTTTGAATGCAACATTTATAAATGCAAGAAGCAGGCTGGACGGCAAAGAAGATGGTTACAGATGCTCATCGGTGGAGACCATTCTAAGGGCCGTCGGGGTCTCCCCCAGCCTGACGAAGGGGGTCACGCTGGGCTCCTGCAGACAGTAGCCTGCCCCTCAACCCGGCTGGGGCTGTGCTTGCTGCACAAAATGGACCAAGATGATTTGATCTGTATTAGTTCCTCTCTAAGGCAGCTGTCGGCCCTAGCAAGCCAGCTGGGTCTCGTAGCTGTGGTGCAATCATGGTGGGACAGGCCAGGGGCCCTGGGAAGTGATGAATCTGAAACTCCAGCACTTGTCCTGTGTGTGTTTTAAAAATGGCCCAGGCTTTGACATGGGTGCCACCAAGGAGAGGACTTAACTGCATCTGGCTTTCCAGAAAATGTACAGAAACTTCCCTGGGAGATTGTGTGCTTCCCTGAGTCCTGACGTCTCTCGTCTCGTAAATGAAAGCAGTGTTACCACCACTATGTGAAATGTCCTCTGCACCCCGCTTTTTCCTCCTGATTCTTTTACTTACATGAAGTTTCGTGTATATCATGTAATGTGGACCTAGCATATGAGGCATAGAAACCCACCATGCATTTCAGTGCTAAACTAATAGTTTAAGAACAAAAGGCTTTTGGCAACCATCAGTTGCTTCTCTGCATCTATAAATGTGTTTCTGTTCTGTTTGCTCGTTCATTCTGTTCTTTGGATTCCATATATGACTGAGAACATACTGTATTTGTCTTTCTTTGTCTGACTTATTTCACTCAGCATAATGCCCTCTAGGTTCATCCATGTTGTTGCAAATTGTAAAATTTCACTTTTTTATGGCCAAGTAATACTCCATTGTATACAAGTTCAGGCAATTAAGTTAGCGAACTCCTCCTAGAAAAAGTGCTGCCTACCTCATTGCTGAATATCATTATGGTACCTTCGAAGTCCTCCCCTTGGGAAGCTATGCACCGACGCCAGTGCCTAGTCCACCCTTCAAAGCAATTTAGGAACTCTTTTTCTGGAATGGCCATCAGAGCTGTCGTCATATTACCCTCGATGTTCAGAATGTCATCAAATGTCCTTTCAATATTTCCTTTCTCTTCGGGTAAAGAAAGAAGTCATTTGGGGGCCAGATCAGGTGAGTAGGGAGGGTGTTCCAATACAGTTATTTGTTCACTGGCTAAAAACTCCCTCACAGACGGTGCCATGTGAGCTGGTGCATTGTCGTGATGCAAGAGCCATGAATTGTTGGCGAAAAGTTCAGGTCATCTAACTTCTGCATGCAGCCTTTTCAGCACTTCCAAATAGTAAGCTTGGGTCACTGTTTGCCCATTTGGTACAAATTCATAATGAATAATCCCTCTGATATCAAAAAAAGGTTAGCAACATCATCGCAACAAGTTCACAAACTTAATTGTCAGACCTTGTAGGTATTCAATTTAATGTGGTCATTTTCTCTTGCTAATCTGTCTCATGATTATTAGAGCAGCCAAAAGAACTGTGAGGGTATAGGGAAGTTTCTTCCTCCCCCACAATAAGCATAGGTCTGATCTCATCAAGATGTCCACAGTAAATCGTGCAGTTTTTGTACATCAGTTATAACTCAATAAAGCTTAAAATGGACGGGCAGATGGATGGATGGATAAATGGAAGGAAGGCAGGCAGGAAGGAAGGAAGGAAGGAAGGAAGGAAGGAAGGAAGGAAAAAAGGAAGGAAAGGAAAGATAGATAAATAAATGAAAGCAGAGAAAAATGTCATGCAGAAGAATTTCAGACAGTATGTCACATAGCTGCCCACTTCACAAGTGTGGACAAGGAGTAACCAAGTCCTCAGGTTTGAACGGTGACAGCCGACAGGTGCCTGAGGACACAAGACTCTCATGTTTAATCCTTGGTAGGATTTACAACAGAAAATGGACATTAAGTAAAATCTAAGGAATTCGGAATAAACCATGAACTTGAGTTCACATGAACGCATCATCATGGAGGCGTTTGCTCTGACAAAAGCAGCTTGTTCATGTGAGATGTTTTCATGATAAACGTCACTGGCCTCAGGGTCTCTGTGCTATTTGCACAGGAAATCCGAAATCTCTAACAAATAGTTTTGAGAGAAAAATACAGTGCATTAAAGTTCTGAAAGAAAAATACATTGCTTTCCTCTTCCAAAACAAACAAAAAAATGATATAATTTTCCTCCCCTTGTATTTAGAAATGCTCCCTTTCATCTTTATAATTATAAATCATATTTCTACAGTTAGCCTCATCAGTTATTCATCTGTCTAGAAATGGATTTAGCTTCAAGAAGACCGAGACGAAGACTAAAATTGTACTCGAGGCGGTGGTAGCCACACAGCGGCTGTAGTGTGGGTTGAAAGAAAGCGACGTTCCAGGAAAGCAAATTGAACTCCCTTATTCTTGCATTCATGAGCAAAGCGTGCGTTTATTCGGTGCCTCGTTTGCTGTGTGCCTGATCTGGTCAGTACTGATACCTGGGCTGTGTGATCAGCACATGAAAGAAAGGGAGAAAAAGGTCAGAAGAAAGCTCTGTTCGGAGTGCTCTGCAGATCTTAAGGTCCGCCTCGGGGTGCAGCCTGAGGACGCCAGGAGGACGCGAGCTGCATGGGCAGTGAGGAAAGCAGCCCGTGTGACCGGCTGCCTGGGAGGCTGTGTCTGAGCATCTCCGATTTTCTCGTTCGATGACAGCAGAATATTGTCTGGGCGCTTTGCCGAGAGATGCCCGCAGACAGGTGAAACCATCAGGACGCAAACAAACTCACCTTCAGCCATCACTGGGCACCCAAGAATCATTCTGGGTCCTCGTAACATGACACGACCTTTCGAGGACATGGACTTGTCTTATGGAAGAAAAGGTGAAGGCAAAATAATATCGGAATCGAATTAAAGAGTGAAAAAGAAAACTCACTCCTTAGATGGCAAAGCTCCCCGCCCCCGCCGACCCTCACGTGTGGATTGTGCACCCAGCCTTGTCAGCTGTCACCTTCCCACACCCCCATTCTGGCTGCACAGCTGAACAGCAGACCACAGACATTGGAGGGTCCTCATTCTCCTTTGGAGTCTCTCTCCCACACCCGCCTGGCCAGTCGGTTCACAGCAGCAACGCTACCTCTCTAACATCAGCGGGAAGCCGTGGGGAGGTCGATTTTCATGACTCAGTCCACCCCCAGTGTCAACTCTCTTGTGCTTCTCGATGGGCTGTGTCATGCGTCTTGCAGAATCATCACGATATTGGGTTGTTGGAAAAGTCATGACACATTTTTGCAAGGAAAAACGTAGGGAAAAATACGTCATGACTTTTCCGACAACCCAATCATTACATGTTGAAAAATAGTCCGTGGTTATTAATCCCCGATCCTTGGATTAGAGTCGCAGAGACACAGTTGGGGACACTGAGAGAAAGCTGCCAGCCATATGACTTAAGTGACCATCGTTCACGACTGGGGGTCCCGGCCGTCTGCATTCATTTGCGATGACTTATTCTGGGCTGTACAAGAAGCCAAGGCCGACTTCTTTCCCCTCCAGATACTCTGATAGACTTTTTCTTCCTTTCCTAATCCTCTTCCTTTGGAAACGTGCCTTTCTTTTGTAAGTCCTGTACCTCGGGTCGTCAAATGGTACTTCAGAGACAGCTGTGAGCCTTGTAGAGGACGAGGACAAGAAGAAATTGGAGAGGAGGTTTGCACAGGCACAGTCATCACACTTCTGTCCTGTGACGGGTCAGGGCTGGCCATCAGGAGGCAGAGATGCGCTGAGTGACGGGCTATGCCCGTGTCACTTGTGTGTGCCTTGCGTGCACGACGGCCATTCTCTATGTCACATCCAGACGACGTGAAAGACTGGGCAAGGGTATAGAGTGTCACGTGCTGCTCGTAGGCTGACCCAGGTCCTCCTGACCCACGTGGGGGTGCATATCGTCTCGGTCAGCAAGACCCTCAGACGTCTGTCGTTCTGTTCTGGGGCAATAACTCAGGATCAGCATCTTTTTTTAAAACTTATTTTTTATTAAATTTATTGGGGTGATATTAGTTTGTAAAGTTACATAGGTTTCAGATGTACACTTCTGTAATTCATCATCTATATGTCACATTGTGTGCTCACCACCCAGAGTCAGTTCTCCCATCACCATATATCTGACCCCCTTACCCTCATCTACCACCCCCTCCCCCTTACCCTCTGTTAACCTCTAAATTATTGTCTGTGTCTGTGAGCTTTTGTTTCTTCATTTGTGTTTTCTTATTTTTTGTTGTTTTCAGTTTTATATCCCACATATCAGTGAAATCGTATGGTTCTTGACTTTTTCTGTCTGACTCATTTTGCTTAGCATAATAATCTCAAGATCCACCCATGTTGTTGGAAATGGCACTGTTTCATCTTTTCTGATGGCAGAATAGTGTTCCATTGTGTATCTATACCACAATTTCTTTACCCAATCATCTATCGAAGGACACTTCGGTTGTGTCCATGTCTTGGCCACCGTACATAAAGCTGCGGGGAACATCGGAGCTCATATATCTTTATGGGTAAATGTTTTCAGATTTCTGGGTAGATACCCAGAAAGGGCTTGCTGGGTCATATGGTAATTTTATTCTTAATGTTTTGCGGGCCCCCCACACTGCCTTCCACAGCGGCTGCACCAATCTGCAGTCCCAGCAGCAGTGTGTGAGGGCTCCTTTTTCTCTGCATCCTCTGCAACACTTGCTCTTCCTTGGTCTCATGTCTCAGCTCCCTTCAGCGTGTTTTGGTCTTACGTCCACAGTGTGCCAATCCCACGGTGACCATCAACGCCCATCAGCTCAGCCTCACACGTCTGCATTCTAGGCTGCAGTAAAAAGTTGGCTCCCATTCATTCGATGTGGCACTTCTGACAGCTTTGAGGTGTCGTCCATCCCCTGTCCCTTGCTGCTCCACATCAGGCAAAAATTAATTTGAAAAAGCCCGGTACACCTTCATTTTGTGCCAGCAGGAATCTTACCCCGGAACCAAGCCCGAACCTGAAAGAGCACCCACAGCAACGCTTTTCCATGTTCTCTCTACCCGTTTTCAGATGTGGCAGAAAGTCTGTAGCTCAGCGCTCTGTAGTATTTGATACCCTCTCGCTGTGTGAGTGTGTGTGTGTGTGTGTGTGTGTGTGTGTGTGTGTGTGTGTGTGTGTGGTCAACACTCCCAACAACCAAACCAAACGAGGGTGGAGGTCCATCCCAGCTCTATGAGGTGACCACAACAAAGACATTACTTTTTTTCAACGGAAGAGCCAAATTCTTCCAAGACAGCAGTTGCCTTCAGACTTCCTCCTCTGCCTCTGATCAGAAATCGGTCTCATGGCTTCTCCTAAATGACAACCAAAGAAGCATGAGAGGCTCTTGGCTGGCCACCCCTGAGGATGCTTAAGCCGTGCGGTGGGGAGAGGGTGAGCTTTCCTGGCACGTGGACCAGACAGCATCAGCCTTTTGCAGACTGGAGGAGAAGAAAGGAAAGTGTGTTGTGCAGATAGCACGAACATCTGCAGACCCCACAGCAGCCGATCAAGAGACATCTGTCTACACGTCTCTGTGCTGAGAAGCTTTTCCTTCCTCCAGTGCCGACCCCGGGCAGGCCGGGGCGACTTAACATTCATTTATTAACAAGTGAGTTTCACGCTGTGAAGATAAAAACAAAGAAGGTAGCAGGGCCCACGCGCTACGAAAATATACTGCAAGGAATCATAGGTATCTCAAACCTTTCCCTGCAATACTCCTATATTTTGATTCATTTTTAAGTGTGTGTGATATTACTGAAAGGTATAGGAGGAGATATCCAGATGATTGTGGGTCAGACAAACTTGAGCTATTTGTAAGCATGTGGAAAATTAATTAGAATTAGATAATGATGGGTTTTTTTTAATGATAGGATATTTCATTTAAAATTCACTCGTTTATGGATAAATAATAATCTTTAATTTAGTGACTGCAGTTTAGCATGTCATTATTTGCAGGAGCCACAGTTCTCTAATTTTGCATATAGCATATACCCACATGGATTCATTTAATTCCTGAAGAACCGAAGGACTCATTTTTAAAATACGACAATCTCTTTAAAATACGGTGCCTGAGGTTGTCAGCCAAGCCTGTCACAACATCCTATTTGAAGCCTGATAAAAGTTTTCTATGGCAGGGAATTAATCAATCTTGAAAAGAAAGTGAGAGTCGATGGTTATAAAACAGATTCGAAAATGTTTTCTTAGTAATTTTAATTTTTGAAATGATGCACAGCTTTAGTAAGAAATATCAGAGGCAGGGGGATTCTGAGCTATGTGGACAGCGGGGAGCGTGTCACATGTGACCCCAAGCAGCTCCGGGGCTGGCCGTTTCGGAGAGTTCACAGGTAATGAATGCTTGTGTGCAGTGCCTGCAGGGTTCAACCCTGAGTCATTTGTTTGGAAGAAAATAAAGTCTTTGTTTCAGCAAGGCAATTGTCTTAATAATGGTAGTTTCCCAAACAACTTTGTAAAAAATACATAGCTAGCCTGCCGCAAGAAATAAAAATTCCATTTCCAGTGCTGGAACCTAGCATCATGATGGTCATACCTCAATAGAATAGATTAGAATTTCATTTAACAGGGTTTAAAATCCTCTGAAATGTCAGGAATCCACTTTGTTTTCAGGATGATGGAGTGTCAGATGTAATATTTTAGAGAGGTTCTGCAGACATATTCTGGAAGCTTGGATGGATTTGAAGTACAGTTGACGGTTGAACAACACGGGTTTGCACTGTGCAGGTCCAGTTACATGCAGATTTCTTTCAATAAACATACTAGACAATTTTTTGGAGATTTTTTTACTACTGCGAAGCAGTTTATCAATGACACGAGGCTGCCCGGAAGCAGTCAGGTTGCTGCTGCTTCGTTACCAGTGCGTGAGCCGTTATGCCAGTAAATCTATATGGATTTCTTCTTCACGTTATCTTTTCGTTTTTGATGTCTAGTGTCAGTAATACATATGACATGTGCAGTGTTTTGTATCACATCAAACAATATTGATGTAGGTACTGATAGACACACGATTCATCTTATAAACAGAGGATGTAGACTTAACCGTGTTGATAAACACAGCCCAGTACTGTGAACTCATTTTCTCTTCTTTAAGGTTCTCCTAAGAACATTTTTTTCCTCTAGCTTACTTTACTGTAATGCGTATATCACCCAAAGTATGTGTTAACGGGCTGCTAATGTTATTGGTAAGCCTTCTGGTCAACTGTTGGATTATTGGCAGTGAGGATGGAAGGGAGTCAAATGTTATACGTGGATTTTTGACGGGAGAAGGGGTCCCAGCAGCCATCATCCCCACATTGTTCAAGAGTCAACTGTCTTTGGTTTCTTAAGGTGGCTGCAGGAAATTTGGACTCACCAGAATGAGGGCTTGTGGGCAAACAGACATTCTTGGCGAAACAGTGACCAAGAGAGGAACAGAGCTACCTGAGCACTCACCTGTCTGTACCTGATAGTATCGTGCAGACCTCATCTTGGGGGACAGAATTCTTAGACAAACCCTTGGCTGAGCCGCTGAGAGTGGTGCAAACACACACGGGTGGGCAGGGCTCCTTCCAGGTCAACACGGGAAGAGCGCCCCTCCGTGCGTAGCGTCTGAGATGCCAAGCCCGGTTCTCAGAGCGCACACCTAAACGTAAGGTCAGTCCTTGCTGCCTCGCTCGCCTGTTCCTCGGAGTTCAATTCTTTCCAAACAATACTCGCTGGAGCCTCACGATGACCAGAGTGTTTTCACAGATACTCAGACTTATTTTCCGATGTGCCAAACAGTGTAAAGGCAGCAGCATTCAACGAGCAGCGATCTTATTCAACTTAAAGCACAGAAGTCGTCCGCACAAACAACCCATTTGCTTTGCTGCCATTTCTTTCTGGCCCGTTGGGAAGTGAAACTTCCTAGCCTCAGATTCCCACGTCTGTGTCTCATGTTCTTACAGAAGCCGCCAGAAGAGAATGTCATCAACTTTCCTAGACAGTGTAGCAAATTCTTCGCATTTCTGACTCAAGGTATTTGGAAATGACTCAGTGGAACGAACCCAGGTTTGGGGCCTGTCGCATTCTCTCCAGAAGTAATACTGGGGAGGGAATTGGGAACAACTGGACATAATTTTAGTTTATGATTTTCTTCTTCCAAAAATTGTCAAATTCTCTCTCAAGCCATCGTCTTTGCCCTGATTTGCTCCATACCACGTTGCTAACTGAACAATTAATGCTTGATCATGTGGAGAACCTTTGTGCGCACAGCATACCTGTCCTTGTACAAACACATCGGTGATTGCATAACTCCTCATGCCAACTTAACTCGCCCTTCAGCATACCCCTGCAATTTAAATATCTGATATTTGTGTTTGCTCATCTATGGCATAAATCCCCTCATTCCCTTCCCTGCCTTTTTAAATAGATGAATAAATGATAAGAGAACAAAGCATTGCCGGTTTAAGCTTAAGGGGGGACATCATTATTTTTTGCAGGGGATTTGTCCAATTTCAATGAAACTGCTTGATCCAACACTCAGCGTTACATTAGTACGGCCCCTGTCAAACAGGAATTACTTGTCCAACAGAAACTGGAAAACAGACTTCACAGACATGAAGACTTTATTCCGTGTTCTTCTTAACTCTGCGAGGGATTCGTCAGCCTTGAAATAATGTTCCCAACATTAGGGTTGTCACGTATTCTACGATATTCATTACACAAAGCCACACGCTCTAAGAGTGGATCAGGTCCTGGCCAAAATTGGAAGCCACTCACTTTGCTGGTCTAGCCTTAAATTTGATTTTTTTAAAAATATAAACAGTGATAAATCATATCCAAGGGCCAGACTTATAACCCTGCCAAGGGTGGGATGTGAAGGTCAGGGACAGACGTGAGCTTTGCCTACAACTGGGCCTTTGTTTCCAAAGGGTGGAGGTTTGACTCTCGGGCAGATGATGCCCCCCCCCCAAAATAAAATGACCCTGAGGATTGGACGAGATTTCCTCAAACTTTGATTGTGACAATCAAGGGTACCTTTCGTCGGAATAATGTAAGATGTATCGTTCTAAGAAAGATGCAAACATGTGTTGGCATGACAGGTTGCATCTGTTCACAGACTGCTTTTCCCCACCTCTTTGAAGGACATGAGGGTATCAGCTAGCATGTTTCGACCACGGAGGGCATCAGTCCTGAGAAGTGCAGCGTAATTCGGGGTCTCTCGGAACCCCAGGGGTTTTACATATTTAGCTCCTATATATACTGCTGCCCCCATTGACTAGTCCTCCGCTTATGGATAGCATAGAGTTTACGTATTTTTCCTTTCTCACTGGCAAGTATCTCACACACAGTAGCAAAAAGAAAATACAACACCTACAGAAAGCAGTTAGGCCTTCTCGGTAATTTTCATTTAACCCCAGTTGCGAATCTTATCTTGTCCTCTGAAAACGGGTAACTCGGTAAGGTAGGAGGCGTGTTAGTATTTTGGGGAAGAGCTTGAAGGTTCCATTTCAAAGCAAATGGCAGCTACCGGGGACCCAGCATACAGTGTGGGTCCCTAATCCTGAAATATGGGGTTTCCATTCCAGCTGATGGTTATTTTCCAGGCATATCTGACAATATCACCTGAGAGGCCATAGTTGAATCATGCAGCCTCAGTGTCCTGAAAGTCCAGTGGTGACTCCTGTAGCAAGACCCTGACACCCAGGAGGGGACAGGGGACTTTAGTTGCAGACATGCATTGCCTTAGAGAGGGGCTCATGATTTCGGTCAGATGCTTCAATGCTCCACGATCCCCCAATATTAACAAGCACTCATGGTCCCTTTGAGCCTATTTTTTGTTTTCTTATTTCTAATACGGTGGAATGAGAACCTTGACTAGAAGGTGCGCCTGAGCGCAGTAATCATACGCTTCCGTGGGTTTTGTAATAACGTCTTAGCGGCAATGCCATCTTCCCCTGTGCTGAGTATCCTGTCTTAGCCTCGCCTCTGAGTGTCTCTGCAGGGCAATGAATCATCTTTACCCAAAACACATCCTCCCTGAGACAGAATTCCATTTGTCAGCGCCCACAAATTCAAGATTCTATTTGAAGACTGTGCCGGAAGCCATGGTTTATTGGATCATAGGGAAATAGTGTTTAGAAATAATAAAAACTGCTACCTAAGCCATAGCAAAGTGTCTCTTTAAAAGATGGTGTCAAATAATGAGATGTGACGTGATGCTCCAGTGCCATTGTGTTCAGTGGGTCCGCAATTTGCAGGGTATCCATTAGCATAACAATTTCCCCCAAACTAACGACGTTGCACATCGTGCTGGCACTTTTTCTTCTGCAATGAGTGTCGCCCTGCTTTCAAATCGTTTCGTCTTCATTCCATCCCAGGTACTTACAGATGGAATCACATAAATATGGAAATAGGAGGGCATCTTTATCAGCACTTGGGCGGGAGAGAAATAATAGCATCTAGAGCCATAGAATACTGGGAATCTCTACATAGTATTGTGAGGATGGAAACGGTGGAAGGCTCAGGCTGAGACTCATGACAGTGGAAGGAAAGCAATTAAACATTAGCAGAGGCACAGCTGCAGCCAAAGCAGTTATCCAGAAGTTGTCCAGATGAGCTGGCTGTAGCGGGGAGCAGGTCTGCGTAGATCACGATGTAATCAGTGGGCACCGATTTGCTTGCAGAAATAACATCAGTAGCTGCTTGGGGCCCTCACGCAGAAATGCTGGCTGCCGTGTGTATCCCGTACGCGTGCATCCATCCCTGCCTCTCATGGGGAAATTAGCTTTTCATTGATCCTGCCCTATGTCTCTGCAGATATCTTGTACCACATGGCAAAGAGAATGGGTAGTGTGTCTCCTAATATGAGGAAACCACAACCAATCCAAGAAACAATAACAACAAAAATCTCCCCGCATTTTGACTTTAAGAAGTAAATTTGAGGCAGTGTATTTAAAATATCCCCTCAGGCTCACCAATTGGTGCTTTGGTTAGGAGTTGGCTTGGGACGCCGGCTCTGAGCAGCAGGGCCCCGGTTCGGATCCCACATATGAGGACCAGTGACACTGCCCTCCACAGCTAAGATGCTGAACAACAGCTCAACCTGGAGCTGGGCTGCCGTGAGTCGCTGGCGACGGCGTAGGCTGCAGCCCCTGCTGCAGTGGGTTGCCATGGGCTACCATGTGTAGCCAGCAGCCAGCATGAGTGGCCATCCAATGCCCAGCGACCAATTTGCCTCAGCCGGAAAGAGCACAATGGTAATACCAACATGGGCCAGTGAAGCGACGTCCTACACAACTAGACTGAAGAACAAAGGACAGCAACTTGTCTGTTCCCCTCCCCCCAATTCCCCAGTGCTGTTCCCATCCCCCAATTCCCCAATAAAATCTTTAAAAAAATAAAAATAGAAAGTAAAATAAAATGACCCCTCTGTAAAAAAAAACAAACGAAACAAGAACAAAAATTTGTTTTGGCTGTTGTAGTTTGTTTTGGTTTGGTTTGTTTTTGTGGAAAGGAAATTGGGGACGTTGGCAGTGAGCCTGAGAACATCCCCATTGAGTGAGGACCCCATAGAGACATTCAACAACGGAACAGAGAGAAGCCATGTGCACGGGGTGGGATTTCCAAACAGGGCTGCAGGAAGCCCCAAGGGACAGGGAAAGCGGTGAGGAAGGACTACAGGAAGGGGATGACACACGTCACTCGTACGTCGCGTCACGTGCCGCCCCACCCCTGCCACCCTGCTTGTCCCACGTGCCCACCACCTTCCGCCTCTGTCCTTGTTCACAGGAACAAGAGACCGCCCCTCCCCCATGGGTGCCCATCCCATACAGGGCGGTGTCGACCACGGACGTCCTAGGCCATGCACTTGACACGCAGAGGGGATGGTTTTGGTGAAGGAGAACGTGGGACCAGAGAACAGGACGATTAAGATGTAGGAATCCATAAGTGTATTTCGCTTGGACAGCAAAATGGATTTTTCAAAATATTTGACCTATGGCTGTTTTAAGCCCAAGACACGTCCATCAGCTTCCTACGTCCCACTCCGTCTTCCTTATTATCACCCCTGGCCCTAAAGGAATTCAGATCGCCAACCCCTGCAAAGGATGCAGTGCTCACACCCGATACCTGAAAGTCCAGGTGTGCCTTGGGAGACAGGGCAACGTGGCGGAGAGTTGTCCAGGCAACGGCGACGCTCTCACTGCATCTTTAAGAGTTACTACCGGTCTGCTGCAGCTCCAACTCCAAATCACACCCGGTTAGGGTCGGGGGGGGGGGGTGTTTAATTAAACAATGGAGTGCTTTTAAACCCAATTCTTCTTCTGTAGGGCTTTACATGTCATTCATGTCAAACTGGAAAATAAGTTAGGCGAGCATAGGCCATCGGTTATCAAATAAGCACGTCAAAACACACTCCTGAGCATAAACCCAGCAGTCTAACCTGGAACAGAAGTTGTAATTCGCCGGAAATAGTGTCATGAGGGTGGACGAGGGTATCAGTGGTGGGAATCTTACGTGAGACGGTTTACTTCGAATATCCTCCAAACGCGCTAGTGTGAGAACGAAAAACGGAATAAAGTTATCAGATGAAACGTTCTCCTTCAAAAACAGTGGCAGCATGACATGGGCTCTGGTCATGATCACCTGTGACAAAGACCCATCCAGGGAACCGACGACCTTAAGAAAAATGTAAGACTTAGAGGCAGTGACGTTTCGTTATACAAAGAAGGCTGACCTCGTCTATGGCAGAGAAGTGAGCAGTCTTGGGCGAAGAAAGCCCCTCAGATGTCACCTTGTACCCTAGAAGAATCGATGGCATTGCTTTTAGCAATTTAATGGCAGGTGTGGCTGTCCGGCGTTCTCTTATGCTTCTGAAGTTTTGTGAAAGACGAACTGGGGAGAAACGTGGCTTTCCAGGTCATGGTCTTCACAACTGGCCTTGGGCTCAGAGGACTTGGGCTTAACTGTCTTGCTTCTACCTGCTGTGTTCCTGGTTCCCGCTGTGCCCCACCTTCCATGCCTGTGAAACCCTGACTTCTTTATCTGTCCTCTCCCCACGCGGCATTCGCTTTGTCACATCCTGGGAACACCGTCTGCCATGTCACATTTACCTCCCCACACGCCATTCCAGCAGCAGGCGCTGCAGTGCAGCTTAAAAGCTGGCGTCGATATTCTTGGTCTCCAAAGATATGTGTGGATCAAACGCACAGCACTTCTCTCTTCTTAGAAGCACCCCATCCAGCCGGGCACCCACTCTTGGAGTGTCGGCTTGCTTCCCCGACCAGGAGCTCATGGTGTCATCACAGCCATGGCTCGTCCTTGTAATCTCTTCCTGGCTTCTCCGTCTATGCTCAACTCTGCATACTGGAGACCTTCACTGGCACCCATGGGACTTCCCTTCTCTCTCTCTGCTGTGTCTCCAGGCAACTGTATCTGTTCTCACGCTTTACATCCCATCTATGTCTCAGTTGATTCCCGATTTACCATGCCTGAGAGCGTTTTTTCTAAATACTCATAGAATCAATTGCTTTCCTCATTTTGTCATCTCAGAAGATGTCCGATTTACCAAGCCCAAGGCAAAGCCACATGTCCAAAGATCTTTTCCATGTTTGCAACCCGCTGACCTGCCAGCACCTGAATGCCAACACGTCTCAAAGCCCATTAATCACCCAGGCCCCCGTCCACTGCCCCCCGCCAGTGTCCTTCTCCTTCTAATGACCTCACCATTTGCAGTCAAGGTGAAGTCCTCGCAGCGGATTTGGGCCGACCCGCTTCCCACCTGTCGTCCCCGCTGCACTTTCCTTACGCGAGTTTAAAAATACTTTAGAAAGGGAATTCCAGATCACATGGCCCACGCTCTCTGCAGCCCTTCTCAGAAGCGCTCCTCCATACGCTGTTTAGATTCACTGACCTAATTTTCTCGCCCTTTACTCCTTGCGTCCATTCCCATCGGACGCTAGCCCCCGTGTTGCCTCCACTGATGATCTCATGGACAAACCCGTCCGCCATCTCTCTGTCTTCCTCGCTCTCCTTGTCAGCAGAAAGTGACCCCGTTCTCCTGCAGTGTCACCGGCAGCCCCTCGTCCATGTCGTCTGCTCATTTTATCTTTATTTTTAAAAATCCTTCCCTCTTGGCCCTGCTCCCACCCACCAGAACAAACAGGCTTTCTGATTCCAATGCACATATTTAGAAACGCGTATGGATGGATACTCTACATCTGGCTTATTGCTCACTGGATGTTTCGTCTTTTTTACTGAATTTTTAGCGTCTGGGGGGCCCAAAGCTTATGAATTCTGCTGTTTATCATGGCCTCTAGCATACTGAAGACTCTTCATAAATATTTGTGAAATGAATCAAAGAGCAAATGAATTTTATTGTTTCTTACCATGTAAGTCGTACTTGTTGGTTTAGCGTAATAACATTTCAGTAGAATAGGTTGTCATTTTTACAGCTAGTTTTTACCCACTGAACAGTCTCTTTCTCTCTCTTTCTTTTAATCCTTTCTCACGTTATTTAAGTTTGTCTAATGAGTTTGAAAATTTCATTTCAGGTTGCAAATGAGAAATTTAATCATTGCCTTTCAGCTTAGAATTTCTCAACAAATGTCCCCAATTCACTCCATATAAATGGGGTCTTTTGATATTCTGATGCCCTGAGTTCAATGGATGGAGATCTTTTTACTTTCCTTTTACTCTCCCCATTCTGTTTCAGTAACTCAAACTGCTTAACTGCGTCGTCAAGTACCGTCATCAAGTACCGCAGAGGGAATATGGTCAATGATATTGGAATAACTCTGTTTGGTGGTGCCCAGTGGGGACCAGACTTACCGGGGGGATCACTGCATGACTTATATAAATGTCGGACCACTATGCTGTATACCTGAAACTAATATAGTATTGGATGTCAACTGCAATTGAAAAAAAAATTTTAATACATTTTAAAAAAGATGTCATTGTGTCTGCCACCTTCACAACAATGTGTACTTGTTGCCTGTTGCATGGTGGGTAAAATACAAAATATTTTAACCTGCTGTTTCGGGTTTTTCATATCGGGACGCAATCTCATTCCGGTTATTGTTCACTGCGTGGAAACATGATTCACTCCTGCTGCTCAGACTCACTCCTCTGATGATACAAATTTCATTCGCGCACGACCGCTGTGTTGAGAAACCTAGAGTGGGGGGTGGCTGCGTGGGTGGCCTTTTATTTCCTGGGAATGTCCCCTGCGTATCTACGTTGCATGCTCTCCAAGGCCAGCTGGAACACCCACATTTCTGGCAAAGGAGAATTCCCGCTGGAATGGACCCCTTCGTCCCATCATCCCTTGCTACTCCCACACAACTGGGGATACCATTCCCCATAAAACATCGCCTGTAAGACTCTGGAGGGAGTCAAAGCATGACGTGACTTTCCCGAAGTTCCACAGCTATTGAGAGATGAAGCCAGGATTCAGTACCCAGCCTGGCCCCTGGCGTGCTTAAAAAATATGCACTCAACACAAACTAAAGTCATAACATGTATTTTGGTGGTAGTGGTGGTGGTTTTTTTTTTTTTTTAATAACCATGTTGTGAAATGAAAATACTGGGTGGACACAATGTGGGAAACCAAACATGTCCATAAAATAGTTTTATTTCTTTACATGTCCTTCAAAATAATCCTTTATCTGGAAAATGAAAAAACATCACATTCCAGCTATTTTGACAAATATGAATGAATGAATCTGCCCTTTTTATAGTTATGCTTCAGGGACCTGTTCAGTGCCTGGCACGTAAGAAAAGATGCATAAACACGTGTGTTAGCCCTACATGCAGAGGGACCGCTATGTGCGTATGTGTGTGTCATTGTTATTTAAATTACATTATAAATTAAGTTAGTTAATTTAAATACACTTATTGTTAACTGCAAAGACATATTTGTGTATATGCGCAATATGTATATATGTATCCCAGTTATTTAAATTATACCATAATTTAAGTGGGTTAAGAATGGTTGATATGGTTACATGCAAAGACATAATTATGTATATATACAATGCATATACTTGTATATATTGGGTTGTCGGAAAACTCATGACATGTTTTTGCAACGAAAAACGTAGAAAAATACATCATGACTTTTCCGGCAACCCAATATTTGTATCACAATGATTTCAATTATGCCATAATTTGAGTTAGTTAATTTACATGTATTTATTATTACATGCAAAGGCATAATTGCAAGTATAATGTATAATAATTATATATACAATTACACCTTTGCCTGTAACAACAAATGTATTTGTGTATATATACATACGTGTATATGTGTGTATCACATTTTTACAACTGTGTTACAATTGCAAATGGCTGAGGCTATAACCATAGTATAATCCAAGATAAATGAGTTATATACACATGCAAATTATAAACATACACGAGTATATATAATGTGCAATGTTTTGTTTCCTTTTTACCTACTGAAATTCTTGCACATTAGTTATTATGAACGTAAACAAAACAGTCAGTACAAGTTCAACTGCATTAAAGAACCAGCTTCTGAATTGCAACCACGTCTGTGTGTGGCTCTCTGACACCCGTCAGGGGCTGCCACCGTTGGGGTCGTGCTCCGTATGTGGCTCTCTGACACCCGTCAGGGCTGCCACCGTTGGGGTCGTGCTCCTGCATCCCTTGTCATTCACAAGCACTGTTGCCTCGATGTCTCGTTCTGTAACTCTTCTCTGTCCTGCCTGTATCTTAAGGTGTTGAGTTTTGATTGTTTGGGAGTCAGGTAGGAGCCACTCTGAGAAGCGGATGACAGCTCAGGAGCACCCGTCAGGGCTGCCACCGTTGGGGTTGTGCTCCTGCATCCCTTGTCATTCACAAGCACTGTTGCCTCGATGTCTCGTTCTGTAACTCTTCTCTGTCCTGCCTGTATCTTAAGGTGTTGAGTTTTGATTGTTTGGGAGTCAGGTAGGAGCCACTCTGAGAAGCGGATGACAGCTCAGGAGTAACCCTCCAGGCAAAACAGCTCCTGGATGCCGCTGACACTTTGTCTGGGCCTCTAGGGCTGCGTGAACCACGGGATAGACACCTGAGCCTGAGGCACTGTGGTGGGGATAGGAAGGAGGTCACCATCTGAACACTGTCTCCTTGACCTAGGACGCACACGTCTCCACCAGAAGGCAGCAGACCCACAGGTGAGCACGCCCAGGTGGGACACAGGAGGACATCCGCGTCTCAGCAGGCGGGAGCTCCCGCTGAACGAGCAAGGACAAGGACAGACGCGAGCAGGTAAGAAGCACGGACCCCTCAGGGGGGCTGCTGAGGGCAGCGGGACGAAGCGGTGAGAGGCACGGTAAGCGACAGAGAAAAAGCGTAGCACACGCCCGCTGGGGCTGTCATGGGCTTTCTCTCCTTCCAGCTCCTGACGAAATTCCCAGGCCATGTCAGCATTTTTAATAAAATAATAAATGATTTGATACAACTAATTCTTTTCACCATTCGACCAGGGTAGGCTTGATTTAAATGGTGTGGCCTCTTTTTTTTGTTTTTTGGGGTTTTTTTGTAAATAAGAAAATGGGGGTGACCTGATATGCCTGTGTCCAGAAGAAATCACCGACGTTCAGCCATGTTTGCTGTACACAATGACAGCTTCACAGTGGGCAAAACACATTGTCTTAGGACGGAGGAAAATGGGGACCCGGCTTGAAGGGATACGGAGTTCAGGAGAAAGGGCCACTGATTTCTCCTTTCCCTCCCTGTCACACCAGCAGCAAGGGGCTGCATTCGTTCACTTTCACATCATACATCACAGCGAGAATGAAAAACGCACGTCGAGGCCACTACTAGGAAACCAGTGCGAAGCTAAAAACATGAGGGCCCTGATGAAATAATGATTCTGTCAGCGTCTGCGCAAGTGAGAGTGCAGTGATGACTGGCTGACAGTGGGCCTCAGCACCATGAACTTGATAGTCAGACTGAGGAGACACACGTGGGGGTCGCTGGTGACGGCTGATCTTTGCCGGGTGACCCCATCCTCACCTAAGTAGCCACAGACACAGGTGTAGACGCCAGGAAGGTGAAGGTTAATTTGCATCTCTTTTCTACGATGAGCCGAGAGTGCAGATTGCACAAATCACCATAAAAGAAACACACGCACAGGCACGGTTCAGTGTCGTCTCATAGACGCCCCCAAGTACGTGAGTTCCATCGCAACCACAGAGACAGCCCAGCGGGTAGGAATATTCTATCAAGAATTACAGGGAAAACCCTATTCCGGGAAACACTTTCAGGGCAAGTCCAAATAAGCCGGTTTTTCTAACGCGTCCAGGAGACGAGCGTGTCCACACGGCGCTGTGGCTGCCCGTCGGCCCGTGTGAGGGGAACGGACCCTCGGAAATCAGTCAGTCCCTGCAGCCCCAGCTCTGACCCGGAAAATGACAGTTATTATTCACATGTCCGTTTTAACCCAGCCAGCGCAGAGCCCATAAATCACTGGGGTTTGGGCTGTTTTCGATAATGACCATGTGAATGGCTGGCTTGAGCTTGATTCGGGGAAAAGGTCGCAGGGCTCCCACCGCAGCCTGCGTGCGGCGACATTGAAGAATGACATGTGTTACTGTGTTAGGAAGGGACCTGACACGTGCTCTCTGCAAATGGCAAAGGGGCACGGTTTCATCAAAATCCGTGGTTCCCTCCGGGAAAGAGAGCTTAGGTGAACAAAGGATGGATTCAGGGTTTATTAAGCAGCATTAGTTATATAATTTCCTGGGGGAATAAAAGAAAGAATGCTCCCTAGATTTCTTTTTTTTTTTTTGACTTTTATGATTTTTACTTTAAAAGTCATTTTGAAGACATCCCCTTAGATAAAATAGGATGGTCTTTATTTCATTACAAGCAAAAGAATCAACTTTAATTCACTTCTCTAGAGGTTTTCCAACTTCTATAAAGATGATAATATAGACAATAAAATTTAACTGACTCCTACAAAACCTTCTATTAGGAATTCCATTTGAAATTGTCTTGAACTTTTGAAAGGACTTTTTTTTTAGTGTAGTCAGATGATATTTCTTCTTGAGAAGCCTTTCATTTCCTCAGTGGTTTCAAGATGATACAAAAAAATCCAGGATGTCCTTTAATTCAGTGCTTCAAGCTCTGATCATGAAAACCAAACCATGACATGAAACCAAGTTTTATTTTGATTTTGTTAACACTAAATCGTAAAAGAAAAATGACTTGATTGTAAATTTTCACCTGGCCGTTAAGACAATACAATGCCTATTGTTAATACACTAGGAAAATTCAGGTCAAAACTTAAGCGTTCCCTAATTATAATTAAAATTTTTAGAACTACTTTATGATATCAATACAATAGGACAACAGAAGTCTATCAATGAAATTTTCCAGAGTGCAGCCCAATATTTATTTACAGTAAATGTGTTAGAACCTGTACTACTCAATTGACTATGAAACAATGTCAGAAGGACAAACTTTGGCCATATGAATTCATTCCAATGTCTAAAATCCACGCCACTGATTTTTAAAAGAGTTTTTAAATTAAAATCCAGCTAATATATACAATATGATATTAGTTTCAGGCGTACATCATAGTTATTCAACAGTACCCACCTGGCACTATATAGAGTTATTACCACGTAATTGATTACATTCCTTCTGCTAAAGAAGCGATCACCATGATAAGTCCAGGAACCATCTGACACTGTACCACGCGATCACAATATTATTGATCTTCTCCCCACTTTTAAAATTTCCATGCCATTCATTTTGTAATAAAGCATTTGATTTTGTGTACTTTTCTTTTAAAAAGACTATTTTTAGAGCCGTAGTTTTGTAGCAAAATTAAGAGGAAGGGACAGAGATTTCCCATAAAGCCCCTCTCCCCACAGACAAACAGCCTCCCCCGTTATCAGCACTCCCACCAGATGGCACCTTTGTCAGAGCTGATGAACCCATCTTGATACTCGTGTAAAATCCATCATTTACGATAGGGTTCGCTCTTGGTGTTGTGCGCCCTCAGTGAGGAAATGTGTAATGGCAGGTGTCCGCCGTTAGGGTGTTGTCCCGAGCGGTGTCACAGCCCTAAAACCCCTCTGTGCTTCTCCCACTCGCCCCCCAGTTCTTCCACTTGTTCTGTTTCTCTGGAGAAGCCGGACCCAGACAATGCTGCATTTTTGCCTCCTAAATATGGAGGAATCACTGTTAGACGAACCTATATATTCAGTTGGAGCAAGATCGCATATTTCCGCTATCAGAAGGAAGACGGTTGTGATCTGGTTGCAGAGGTCCAGTTTTCACATTTTCTCCTATTTTCTACTTCTGTCTATATTCTTCTATTACGGGTAATGCTACCACGCAGACAGCCTATGCGTCTGTTCCCCAGAACCGCTTAATAATCCAATAGCAATGGGGAATATTGTGAATTCATTTGGTTGACACTCAATGGCGGTTGAAAAGAGCAAGATCGTTTTAACAATCGGAGGCGATTATTTTAATCAGATATATTGACATAGTCTAGAATAGGGTAGCAATTGGGTACTGGCTTTTGTCGTCAATTGGGTACTGGCTTTTGTCAGGGGCATTTTATCACCTTTAGAACAATGTGGACTTTTCTGTCAGTCTTATACCGCTCATCAAACTACTACGTTTATAAAAACGACGTGATCAAAGCAAAAAGTCTTGACTTCATTCACTCTGAGTGCTGGGAACTCCACTGAATAATTCTCTCCGTAACTGAGCTGGACAGCCCAGTGCAAAATG
Organism: Hipposideros larvatus; assembly: GCA_031876335.1. Taxonomy (NCBI): domain Eukaryota; kingdom Metazoa; phylum Chordata; class Mammalia; order Chiroptera; family Hipposideridae; genus Hipposideros; species Hipposideros larvatus. The sequence continues at coordinate 147,675,330 of CM063105.1, forward strand.
CAAAAACCGACAGTTTCCCTTTAAGGATCAACACTTTCTTAGGGTCCGTTACCGTGAGGCAATGTGCCTTCTGTGGTGTCTTTCCATCCACCGCAGTGGTCTCCGTTTCAGGGAACAGCTGGCCGTGGATCATTAGATAAGCACCTCTTTACTGCAGACAGCCCAGGTGTGCCATTCAATACAGCACGATGATTGAGCATCTTGAATCTCGCGGCTTCATTATACCCGGCCAGGCTGGCCTGCTTTTTTCTTACTTATTCTGCCTGAGAGGCCAACCCTGTCCTCTGACTATTACTGACGACAGCTCATCCGTTTCTTTATGAGACTATAGAAACATTCCCCTGTCCGTGTCACATCTCTCTCCATCCCCAAAGAGATTGGCCATTTAGAAAGCCACCGCCATGCGCCAGACCCACTGCCTGCATGAGGTCACCGCAGCAGGCGATTCCAAGGTTGCCCTACAAACACGGGGTCACCTGACCCCCACCATTTTTTTCATCTTTACCAATGTACGTAGGGGGCACACACAAGAACCAGGGCAGCGATGGTGGTCTGTAAAACATTAAAAGGCAACAATGACACCTAACGTTTCTTTTGATGGTAAGAATGATTGTCACCGTTAGAGGGAGATTGGAAAATGCTAACCAGAAGGTTCTTGATATTAACTGAGAAGTCCCTGAGGCCCGTGTCAAACGTGACTCACACAGCCATGTAATGGTCACCTTTAGGAGGACTTAAAACCACCCCTTTACACCTTTAGCTAGACCTTAGGGGTACAGAAGATTCTGTGTCCTTAATCATTTCTTCTTATTAATCAAATTTATTGGGGTGACAGTGGTTAGTAAAGTTACATAGGTGTCAGGTGTGCAATTCTGTAATCCATCATCTATATATCGCATTGTGCGTTCACCACCCAGAGTCAGTTCTCCTTCCATCACCATGTATTTGACCCCCGTTTACCCTCAACTACCACCCCCTCTCCCCTTAACCTCTGGTCACCACTAAACTGTTGTCCGTGTCTATGAGCTTTTGTTGCTTCCTTTGTGTGTCTTGCTCCTTTGTTGCTTTCAGTTTTATATCCCCCGTCTCAGTGAAATCGTATGGTTCTCTGCTTTTTCTGTCTGACTTATTTCGCTGAGCGTTATAATCTGAAGACCCGTGCATGTTGCCCATTTCTCACAGAGGGCCAGGTCCCTCTTCTCTTTCAGCGACATGGAGAAGGATAGGCCGTTTGGTGGCCGTAATTTGTAACTCTTATCAGGAAGATCACTGTGGTTCTACTCACACCTAAAACTCAGATTCATACGTTTTATAACAGGAAAGGAAATCTCAGGGCAGATAGGAGCTTGGAACTTTTTTAGGCAGCTGGGGAAGGAAGGAAGGAAGGAAGGAAGGAAGGAAGGAAGGAAGGAAGGAAGGAAGGAAGGAAGGAGTAACAAAGTGAACAGAGCTGTGAGGAGCACAGGGTGTAAAGCCCAGGATGGGAACATGGTCAGTAATATGGGAATAACTGTGTGTGGAGCCAGGTGGGGACTAGACTTACCCGGTGCGGGGGGTCACTGCCTAAGTTATGTAAATGCCTGACCACTGTGCTGTGCACCTGAGAGTAATGTAAAATAATATTGACTGTCCACTGTAACCCAAAAAAAAAATTAAAAAGTGGTAAAAATAGTTTTATCTAGGTGATAGGGTTACGTTTCATTTTGACCTCTTTAATTTTTTTTCCCTGTTGATGAACGTGTGACATATTTACAAACAGAAATGGAATTTTTACTTTAAAAATAAAGTTCGCCATCAATATTTTATTGTTTAAGCAATTGAGAAATATTATAAAATTAGGATTTGCTAAGACTGGGTGGTAGGGACACAACTATTTAATATACCATTTTCCTTCGTGTTTAAAAAGTAACATTATGAATTAAAACATTATAAAAATTGGGGGGGGGGATAAAAAAGCTGCACCTGCCTTAAAATGGAGTTGGCAACCTCTGTGCCCTTCAGTAGGTGAATGGAAAAGCAAGGTTTCACCCAGTGATTCAGACAAATGGGCCGTCGAGCCATGAAAAGATGTAGAGGAGCCTTAAATGCATGTGACTAAGTGAAAGAAGCGTCTGAAAAGGCTGCGTGCTGTCCGATCCCAACTCTAGGACATTCTGGAAAAGGCAGAACTATGAAGACAGTGAAATATCAGGGTTTCCAGAGGATAAGGGAGAGGAAGCGATGAATTGGGGGAGCCCAGAGGGTTTTCCAGGCAGGGCAGCCACTGTGTGTGACAGCCCTATGCTTCTGCGCAAACCCGTAGAACGCACAACACAAAGGGTGAACCCTGACATGTGATCAGCCTTGGTCAATCCTAGTCTATCCGTGTTGGTCCATCTGATATTGTCAACAGTGTGCTCCCCTCATGCAAGACATCATTAATCCAAGAGGCCGCTTTAGAGCGAGGGGGTACGTGGGGCTCTCTGCTTTCCCCTCGAATTTTCTGTGCTCTAACAATTAAAGTCTATTATATTTAATGGAATTGGTTGCACTGGGCACTACGGGGTTTGCAAGGATTTGGGAAGGGCGTGCCACCTGGGAAGGGAGGTTCCATGGAATCGCTGTGTCCTTGGCCCATGTGAGAACGGCAGGGCGATACGCATGACGCGCTGTTTTTCTTTTCACAGGATCTGGGCCGCCATCTCGAGAACTTCTAAAAAGTGAGTTAAGCATGGCTTTTATTACATATGGAAAGACATTGGCTTTGGAATGAAGAGAATACGTGTGTATAATATGTGAAGCGATGGTGCTTCAAGGCTAAACGCAGAGCTGCATGATCTGCACTGGATACGTTCAAGGTGACCCCACATGAGTGCGTACGAGAAAAAGGCAGCACCATCCCCAAATGGGCGCTGACCTGGGCTTGTGATTGGTTAACACGGTTGTGGGAGCTTTCATGGCACGTGAGTTGTGAACACATTTTGAATCTCGATGACAGTAAGGAATCGTGTGTCGTAACTCGTGTCTCTCATCTCTGATTACTCTCTGGGTAGCATGGAGGGTCATGGCACACGGGTTCCTGTATCGTGGGCTCTCCTGGGGAGACGAAGCTACGTCAGGCAGGTCTTCCTTTTATCGAGCCTTCTGTTTGTGGTACGGTTAATCGTTTTCTGTTTAATTTTGTAACAAAAGAAGGGAAAAATTAAAATTTGTACTAGGTTTCTAATTTTGATAATTTTACCAGACATCACTGATTCAAAGGGACATCAGTGAAGGTCGCATGACCGCTGGGGTTGCCTTTCTCCTGTCAGCCCGACAGCGGGTTTCCCTTCGACATTTCGCATCGGTCGTCATGGATACTGTGCTGTGGATGACGAGGGGTTTGACAGGTCAGGAAGGCGTCGTTAGTTGTATTTTCCCTTTCACAGAAGATATGATGACATGGAGCATGAAAAACTTGTAGGCACTTTCCTTTTCTTAACATTACAATCCCAGTCCACATCGTAGATGACTAGCGACATCTCCAAGGACATGGCTGTTCGGGGACATTTTGTAACGTGTTTGTCCTGACAGCATTCTGACTTTTGGTAGCTAACACGACAGCGCAGAATGCCATCCTGCAGTGGCTTCACGGGCTGATCGGTTAAGCAAACGGTCCCACGGCAGCTTGGTGAACTGTGGCAGCTCATGGCTCTTCTGTCATACAACAATTACTCAGAGCTGGTAATGATCCATGACAGTTTTTTTAAACATGTCAGAGACTGCCAACAGTGACACAGCATTTCAAATACAGACACCTCTACATTCTGAGGAGTGTGGGGATGTGGGCTGCTTGAAAGACGGAAAGAAACTCGTCAGTAGTCCCTTGTGTGTCACACTGGGTTGCCTGTTTCAATCTCTGTCTTGTAGGATGTGATAGAATCAAAGCGCGTGGTTGCTAGAAATCTCACCCAGGCTTTCTCTGCCGTTAGACGCTTGTGTATTCCTCCGTTTGCTTGTCTCAACTTTTCCGGTGATGACGAAGAATCAGCCTCCCCGAGAGTGAGGGCAAATATGACAAAAGTTGACTGTTTGTTCCACAGGGTCCAGCCATGAAGGATGGATTAACACAGAATGGGAAAGGAGGCAGCTCTCATGTGCAGACAACAAGCAGTCCTGTTCCATAGACGTCTTTTGCAAACATGAGGATGTCTCCTTTTAGAAAATGATTGCTAATGCATAGATACTGAATGGGTCTTGTCATATGTTTGACTGAGAAGGAACTGAGAGCAAAACTGGGGAGAAACAAATGCTTTTCCAGGTTTGCTGACTACTTTCTCACCCATCGCATCGGGTGATGCCATTTTGTCTACCTTGGTTGGTGTGTGCAGGACGTGACGTGTTTGGTAAGACGCTGTATAGAAAGAATTGAGAGGATTGTAGCATGTAATTGATTATAAAAAGTGTGTATCTTTGGATGCTGAACATCCCATTTTCAAAGTGCTGGTCACCGGGGGAATGGAATACGTGATTAACACCACTCCCGTCAGAAGCATAAACAACACTGCACAGTATCGACGAACAATCGGGCCATTTTCAGGTAAGTCCCTTGATGGGTTCGACGTGACGTGCGTGGTTAGAGGACTAAAGGGTCCCCTTCGATGACCCACGAGTGAGAGGTCAGATTTTCCTAAAACATTAGTGGTGCAGCCTTGGGTTTTCAATGATGGGAACATGGATATAAGACGACATGGGGCACTCATGTTTAGGTGAAAAACAAAAGTAGAATCCCTTCCTTTCAGTCCCACCTGAGCCGTACGAAGCTCTTCGTTTGTTGTCATGACGAGATTGGGAGGAAGGTGCTTTGTGGTTTGTCGGCATCTTTTAAGAGAATTAAGCAATTCTATTTACATCAGTCATTGAAATAAGTAGGTTACTTATTTGGTTGTTTGGACAAAGGAGAAACGTTGAAACATCCGTTTTCTCTTCCCTCCATCTTCTCCACAAGGTTACCAAAAATTATAAAGAGCTTGTTTGGTCCTTCAGACAGACAGTTGCTTTCCAGTGTCTTGTGGATACCACTCACCTTGGTTTTACAGTTTTTGGGTTTGGTGCTTTGCCCTCAGGCCACATCCAAACAGAGGAGTCACGTACACTAGCTGGTCATCTCCTGGCCTGAGGGCCGTTCTAGTAAAGGTCCGTTCCTGCATCTCCCATCCATCAGCCCAAGATGAGTGTCTCTTTTCACTAAATATTCCATCGGAAGCAGTGAGGATTCAAGATCAGTTCAGTAATGGGAAATATTAAAACATTTCTCTGATCAGAGAGCTACTGCCAGCCCAGAATTCACTCGTGTGGGTTTTACGTCTGAAACAAGTCTCTCCCCAAAACTTTAATGGTAGAATGATGAGTGTTTCTTTTGATCGAGATGCGGCTATGGGCTTGAGCGTGAAGGAGCCACACTCGTCTAAAGCACCCCGCAAAGGAAACCCCTCCACCCACAAGCGGACCCCTTGGGTCACTTTATGTACCGCAGCCAAGGTTAAACTCCCACAATTAAACTTTTCCTTGTCTCTTACGGGGGAAGTGGAACCCTTACCACAGCACGCCCCAAGTTTTGAACTCTATGTATAATGAAAAATGTAATATGAGGCTATGGGGAACGGGTGAGTGGGGACAAGTTGCCGAATATGGCCATCAACACACTTCTTTGCAACACCAGATGCCACAAAACAGTGGCACAATATCTAGACAGTTTTTGAGGAATGATAGCTGTGATTGCATATTTTATACCCAGTCAGGCTTTCACATACGAATGTGACAAACACCTGTTTTTGGATACAAACCCTGTGAACATTTTCCCATCTGTGCCCGGGATGCGGTTGGTGCTGCTTCATTTGTCTTCTGCGAGTCTATTTCAGAATGACACGTCAACTACTCGTGACACCCCTTCTATTTCAAAATTCGGAGAGGTGTAGTGACAACAATCCAATGTAAATGTCTTGTCCATTTTGTCCAACTCCCTTCTCTCCTTCAGCAACACTGAGAAAGTTTTCGCCGAAGGTTTTAATACCTAACGTTCCTTTTCCGGGGCCAGGCAGAAGCAGCTTTCTGTAACCTGTTTTTGCTCACTTCTTTCCACAATTCATTTGATTGTCATGTATTGTTCCCCAAGACATTGACATGTGTGGTTTGTGGCAGTTCAGGACTCCCACTGTTTTTGCTCTGGGCAGGTTGTCATTCATTATTTTCCTCCTGTTACAGTTAAAAGAAAAGTGCAGGGTTTTCAGCCAAATATATATCTGTATTAGTGAATTTATGATATGTTTATTGTTTGAAAAGTTAATAGAATGTATGTGCAAATTGAGACATGATGCTTTTGGTGTCATATCCAAGCAATGTCTGCCTAAGTGAAGGTCACCAATATTTTCTCCTCTGTTTGCTGGCATAAGTTGTGTAATTTTAGGTTTTACAGTTGGAGCTGGGATCCATCTTCAGTGAGTTCTTCTCTGTGGTCAGAGTTCCCCTTTTGTTTTGTTTCTCCAGGTAGACAGGCAGGCATTCCCGCATCACATGTTAGGAAGAGCGAGGCCTCCAGTTTTGACTAGTGAGAACGTGGGTGGCACCCATCGATAAAACGTCACGTATTCACAGTGGGTGTAGAAGTTTTCTTCAGGTGGATAAAATGTAAAGGTTTTTTATGTCAAAAATTCGGTACAATATTGATTCTCATCAGACATATTCTACTCAGGTTATAAGTCAACAAAGTTTTTCGATTATTACAGAAAAGAAAAAAAGAAAAAAATGTGGAATGGTGAAGACCCCTTGGTGTTGGGTCTCGAGATAGCCAGGAGCTTGGAGAAGTTGGACTTGTATTTATAAATAGCCAGTCGTTAGACACAAGTCGTTGGTACAAATGAAATGAGAGAAGACATGCTCGAATAGAAGAACGTCAAGGAATTAGAACATGCAAAGCGCTGTAAAGAGAGTCGGCACAGAAGTAGCTGTGAGTCTGACAGGAAATGAGGTGGATTTCACAGGGAACCCAGGAGAAATATGCACCCCAGGGACAGCCTAGCGCCCCAGCTTTGGTGCCATGGACAGACCAAGTAGGGCGCTCGGCAGGCAACCACTGTTTTCAAAGTGCTCAGGTCACTTCTCACTTTATTAACTCTCCCTTTAGGAGTTTGGTGGTGTGGCCTTAAAGCTACCCCCACTTTTAGGGAGCTAGTTAAAAATCTATAAATAGAATACACAACAAGGGTTATTTATGCAAAAAAAGAAAAAAGAAAAAAAATGCACACTGAATTCCAGGTGGTAACCAGCACAAGGAAAATGCCTGAGCCCTTTCAAATCGATGACGTGGTTGGGTGTCTTAGTTTAAAGTGAAAAGTTTGCATGTCTGTCAGTTTTTAATGATGTCCGTCCTTTAGCTTAAACAGGCGTTCTCCATTACCCGATTTCGGCGTCCACAGCATCTCCGTGTGACATCGCTTACTACCGCCCAAGGAAACCAACAAAATCTTTCTAAGTGGATGCCGCCTTAGCGATCCTACCCCCCAGCTCAAGGTCATTCATCGGTAGCCCGTGGGTATCTTGATGCCCGAAACCATGCCACGCTAGCTGACAGCTGCGCGCTTTTAGCTGGTTTGGAAGGCTCAGCCCCTTCTCTCTAGATGTCACCCAAGCCTTGAAGCTTCCCCATACTTACCGCCTCACGCCACGCCTCAGTGCCAAGGGTGGCATTCGGGCTTCGCCGTCATCACAGCTGACGAACAGAGCCGACGCCTCCCTGGGACGGCCACCCAGCTTCTCTCTGTGACTTGACCCCCTAAGTGACACCCTCCTGAGCGCTCTGTCCGAGTGACTGTCTCCTTAAACGGAGTAAGCGCGTCCCCGCTGTGATTTTTCTAGGGTTTGTTGTGCAGCTGGTGGCTGTCTCATGTCCCCCGAGGTCACGCTTCCACATGAACTGCCCCACTGGAAGAGGGCGAGGTGAGCAAAGTAATCAAAGGAGATTTGTGTAACGTGTTTTTAAACTGCCTGTTAGGACGCTCATAGCACTGAGTGGGCACCACCTCTGTCCAGGTCCACAATCTCTCTCTCCCTGACACTGGAGACTCCGTCCCCATCAGCACTCCATCCCCACCCCGTACCTCAGTCCCTGGTTTCCACTAGCTAACTTCCTGGGACGATTACTTTGGCAATTCTGGGTGTTTTGCACCAATGAAACCATACGGTGTGTGTTCTTCTGTGGCTGGCTTCTTTCGTGGAGCGTCATAACCTCAGGGCCCATCCACGTTGTACCACGTGTGAGGCCTTCGTTCTGTCTGGTGACTCAATAATATTCCATTGTGTGGATGGGCCACAACTTGTTCACCCGAGACCCACCCCTGGGTCTCGTGTCCTGTCTGAGACCCCAGAGAAAAGCCAGGAGAGAGTTTATTTCCTGATTGCGATAATCATCACGGATTTGATTTGTGGCGCAGGTTGGCTAGGTAAAATTGTTCTTCAGCGAAAATGCAACTTTGTGTTACAAGAGGCAGGGGTCAAAGTGACATAGGTGTGTGGTGTGTGCAGGTATTTAACGCTTAGCTATTATTGCATTTTTCTAGGCACATGTAATGCTCTCGGCCCGCTTTTAAATTTTTGGTAAGCCACTGAAAATCTTTTTTTGGAAGTAGGTGGGCACAACGGTAAAAAAAAAAGGGCTGCAAAGTTGTTTGCGAGTGCAACTTTGTATGGTTTATTTATAGAAGGTATTTCCTGAGATGTACGCTCATGGGAGCACCTTGAAAGCAACAGTCATAAAGCAGTCATTTAATTCCTACCTTCCAGCCATCCATAGGCTGGCGATGTGTGTTCGCACCATTACCGGACATACTGCGGGAGAGAAAATCCCCTTTCTTTATACCTGGGCCGGTGATGATAGCCTTCGGCCGGCAATATTTTAAGCCTCTTTCATTCTACTGATTTCCCCCCAGCAAAAATGTAGCTCGTTAACCAGGGTTTTTATGGCTCCTTTTCAATCCCACTCTGCTCTCTTCTGTAGGTTCTATCATTTTTATTTCTCCTTTCCGTGACCTGTGACCTCTCTCATGCCGTTCGGCTGGGAGGATTTTCAGCCTCGGATGGAAAGTATGATTGCTTGGGCACCTAACATTCCCTCCCCAAAACACGTGGCGGAGCTTGTAAAAGAGGGTGGCGGTAAAAGAATGCTCTCTTTTAATCTCATGATGTAATGATAATTCATTCTGATCAACCTGCGGCTGTGAGTCCGCTGTTCTATGGACGTATGCTTCAGGTGATGGGAAGTTTGTGAGTTGGTGGTGTTAGTCTTGTCATTTTTTTTTTTTAGCTGAGCCATCCTGCCACCTGTTGGCAGCTCAGCAGCAGCTCTGCTCAGGCCGGGACTCGAACTGCTGTTGCTCAGAGCTCACACTCTTGAGCGAGCTCTTAACCAACTGAGCCGCTTGGCCGGTTCTTCACGTTTTTTTGAAGATCTGCTGCCTGTGCTGTAAAATAGACCCGTTTGAGTACACTCTTCTGTGACGTTTGATAAATGCATACGATCACTTACCCACGTCCGCAGTCAAGATACAGAGTATTTTCTGCCCCCTCTTGTCCATCCTCACCCTGTGCAGGCAGGCACCCCCTGCTCCCCCAGGCCTGACAGCCACTGATCCGAGCGCCCTCCCTGTAGCTGTGCCTTTTCCGTGTCATGCACGCGACGCGGCCTTACGATACAGAAAGTCGCCTTTTCGGCCTGCTTTCCTGCACTCACGTTCCTGCCTCGGAGGCCCTCCATCCGGGTCCCACGTTCACGTGCTCACCTTCCATCCGCTGTAATGTGTCGGAACCCTCCCTGCATATCCATGAGTGTGCGGTGCAGCTCGGGATGCCGGGGTTTAGAGACAGGTGAGACATGCACAGAAACAAAAAGCACCCATCTGCTCAGGAGGGCTTTCAGTTTCTGCAGAGGAACCGTGGGAAAGGGTGGCAGCCCTCCCTGTTCAATAATTCCTTTCCAAACAGTTCCTGCCCTCTAACGTGTTGCACAGAAGGGGAAACAAAAATATCCCCACGTGACCAAGTATATTTCGTACTAACAACCAACTGAAAGAACTGTTCCTACGCAGTCATGTTTTTATGCACAGGTAGTTTTGTTAAAATATCTAATAGGTTTTAGAAGTGGCAATACTGCTTATAATACATACTTTATATGCTGGATGTATATTATACGTACTATACTATGTATACATTTGCAATAGTGTTATACGTATACTATAGTGTATGCATACATATATAATATAGCTGTTATAGAGTAGTGTATATATAGTAAGAAAGAAAAAAGTATTAAAATTGTAATACTCAATATATACTGATAACAAAAGATGAATACAATTCCCGTGTGACGTCTGCAATGACAAGAGGTGCTCAGAGTGGTTCCCATCAGCGTCCAGACACTTCTGATGACGGCGAACTACTGCTGGAGTCACGTGGACCAAAATGTCCACTTGTGTACATTTTTTGGCACCCCCAGTATGTGTACAGTATAGTGTGTACACATATACAGTATGTACCATAAATACACTAGTGTATAAACACTATGAATACATATTATATTTTCATATTATAGTATGAATACGTATGATCCATATGATACTGTATATAATACATGTACTGTACATTCTATGGGATCCATATATACTAACGTTCTTTCAAGCCCTTGGTGAATATAAAGGAAATGTTAGCCAGCCTCGTTGTCCTAAGTGAGCTGTGGCTGAGACGTTTCCGTGTCCGGTTGGTAGAAAGCCTGTCGTTCTGCTTTTACAACTGTCAGAGTCTTTTAGGAAAACATTTGAAAATCACAGACATATTCAAGTGGCGATACTACTTGTCTGTTTTCATTAGTAACATGATACAATGAGGGCGCATTTCTCCAATGACACATTTTAAGCCGAGGTCACCCCAAGACCTCCACAAATCTGTAGCCAATGTGCTGCTTTCCGGAGACCGTGGGGTTCAGAAAAGTTCAGCTTTGGGTGAATGGAAAGTGTACGTGTTGCTACAGTTTAAATTAGACACAGCAGTGGGGCTCGAGTGTTTTCTGGATGTCTGAGCTGTTAAAAGACGCAACATATTTGTAAATCGTGGACCTGGTGTGGGACGTGTATCCAGAATACATAAAGAACTCTCACAGCTTAATGATAAAAAGCTACCCACTTTCAATTAAAAACGGAACACAGAAATCAGCCGTCTTTTATCTTTCTCTTCCTGTTTATTTGTATTCCAGGAAACAGGAAGAAATGTGTCGTGGGATACATTTTTAATTTGATGCATAAACACACAAAACCCTTTATCTGGGTTTGCATCTCTGGGTTAAGTCTTTAAAAATGAGAACTGGTAGTTAGGATATATCCTAAGCTCCCTTCATTATAGTGCGAAGTGTCTCATATCCCTTTGCTGGGTGCTTATAAGACGGCACCTGTTCTCTCTCTGTCTCTCTCTGTCTCTCTCTCTGTCTCTGTCTCTCTGTCTGTCTGTCTCTCTTCTGTCTGTCTCTGTCTCTCTCTGTCTCTCTGTCTGTCTCTCTGTCTGTCTGTCTGTCTGTCTGTCTGTCTCTCTGTCTCTCTGTCTCTCTCTGTCTCTCTGTCTGTCTCTGTCTGTCTGTCTGTCTCTCTGTCTGTCTCTCTGTCTGTCTGTCTGTCTCTCTGTCTCTCTGTCTCTCTGTCTCTCTGTCTCTCTGTCTCTCTCTGTCTCTCTGTCTGTCTCTGTCTCTGTCTGTCTGTCTGTCTCTGTCTCTCTGTCTCTCTCTGTCTCTCTGTCTCTCTCTGTCTCTCTGTCTGTCTCTCTCTCTGTCTCTCTGTCTCTGTCTCTCTGTCTGTTTCTCTGTGTCTCTCTGTTTCTCTCTCTCACACACACACACACACACAGACACCTGCTGACCTTGGCACACAAAGAAAGACCTTCTTGCACGACATCCATGAGGAGGTAGCATATATGCGTCACACACGACTGTTCACGCTTAGCGGGGAGGATGTCTGGTGTTGCTGTTTCCGTCTGAGGCTCTTAATTCACCAACACGCCCCCTCTGTGCCCCAGATCAGTAAGCCACCCGCATTCCCCAGCGGAATGCCTTTCTGCCTCCCAAAGGGCCAGCGTTTCTCACTGCAGGCGTGCCTGTGGTTGTCAGGTGTCCTCTGTGGACCTGCTGCTGGCTTCCCTTTGGGTCGTGACCTGCACCCTCCTACACAGGCCCCTGAGGACACAGGCCACCCCCTCCCACCGGCTTCCGACCCCCACTGTCCCCACGGAGTTTCAGCTCCCACAGCCGGAGAACGTCACGGACCTCGTGGCTGCTTCTGCTTAGTCACGTCTGTGGAAGATTTCAATGGGTGACACAGAGGACATGGCAGGAAACGATGACTTCTCTGCCACAGAGGCTGCCCGGATGGTGTGTCTGCTGAAAAGGTCAGCTGGGAGATAAGAGGGGAAAAACAACAAAAAGTACAACCTCTGGTGGCATTTAGGAGAAAACACTTGTCACTTTAGTGAGTGTTTATCCTTGTGGGCGGGGGGGAACCGGCCCCAACGTCCTCACTTGTTCAAGAAGAAAGAATGTAAGAGGTCTGGGGACTTCCCAGGTTTGTTGTGACAATCACATGGGGCACGGAGATGACAGGAAATGCTAAAGTGTTCTATAAACGTCAGATAGCAGCAAAGGATTTAGACCCAGGATACAGTTTCATAAACTGTATAAGGATCTAGAATGCTGAAATACACCATAAAGTGAGCGTCAACAGCCTAATGCATTTCAAAGTAACAGTTATAGCATTTAAAAACTATATATGTATCACAGAAGATAGCCCCTGAAATTAAATATTCTGAGCTCCACACGCCCCCTTTATTAAATAATCCACGGTAAGCCTGGAAACAGAAAATATTGGGTTGTCGGGAAAGTCATGGCACATTTTTGCAACGAAAAACGTAGAAGAAATGCATCATGACTTTTCCGACAGCCCAATAGTTACGGAGCAAACAGCACCACCTCCGAAATCCCCGCCGTGGGTTTTGTGCAGCCCCGGTGGTCACAGAAATGACCTTGAGAAGGTCACTGGACAAGATCGGAAATGCCCACATACAGATATGCTTGTTATTAGCCAAATCTAAATAAAAAGAATGGAAAGAAAACAGTCTAAATGGGGCACAGCAGGGGCTAATTCCCTGAACCACGGCGCCATCTTTCAATTAAACGGACACCACCACGCTCTGAAATTTAAATTGAATTTCCACTGCACCTGTAACCGTAACTCCATGATTCACTCTGCATGGGAGTCGGCGGCGACTTTTTTCCTCGGCGTGTGAACCATTTACATATTCTTAATGTTGAGAGTGTTATTAAAATAGTGGAAATGAATTTTGATATGAGCTAACTCGCTCCTTCACCCTGCTCCCCAGATTGAAACAGAATAAATAAAGAATAAACAGTGGGTTCAACAGCGTCATCCACAAATGATACAGATGGGGGTTGGGCAGTGGGAAGCTATTGTCTCCCCAAGAGGAAAGAACAAGACTGAATATCTAGTACTAGTACCCTCAAAAAGATGCCAAAAGAGCAAAATATGAACAGCAAGCGGACAAAAGCAGAGCCATAGGCAGATCACAGTGGGTGTGGGTGAGCCTGTGCATCAGTGGGGTTTCGGGTCCTGACAGGCAGCTTCGCAGATGTGTGTGGTCTGCACCTCCGGAGGGACAGGTGATGGCACACACCTGTCTGTTCCCCGTGGTCCTGTGACGTGCGGCCAGGACCAGACACCTTTAGCCTCAGGGGACAGGGGTGTCACTGGCCCTTCCCGAAACGCCCTTCACCCACTCACCTCCTATCACTCTGTCGGCGTTTAAAAACTACGCAGCACGTTTAAGCACTTGAAAACTATTCCGTGCACGTCATTAGAAGCAAGCTGCCCTTGAATTTTCCATCTATTCAATTTGCCATTTCCACGCCCCCGCCCGCCCGCCCCGTCGTTTGCCTCAGAGTTGGTTGGCACCGTGTCCACTTAGCCATCGGCATCACCCGCCTGACCACAAGTCCAGCGCTTATAATTTGTGTGACCTTTGTTTAAAAAAATAACCCCCTTTGCCCATCACCAGATGAAGGTGACATGCAGGAAAATAGCGAGCCACGCTGTCATCCTGCCAAGCTAACAAGAAAGATGGAAATTGGGTGAAAAGCCACTGAGCCGTGAAAGCACTTTCCTTGACACTCATTTACTTCATAACAAACCATTTAAAGCTGCTCGTTGTCTGCAGAAAACAAACAAACAAGGCTGGAATGCTTGGAGGAGCAATTTTCCGCGGCTAGAAAAGCAGAAATGACACTGCTCTGTACTCTAATTGTAATCAAGTCCCAAATCTGGTGAGCGCCTGTTTCCTCCTTCGCGTCTCAGGTACACAGGACCCACCAGAATTGTTTGGGTGCCTAACAAATCGACATGGAGCGAGATCGGCCATTGGAGTCAGCATTGCGAGTGTTCGTCCCCGGTGTTCGATCTCTTTATTGGTTAGGACCTTCCAGAGGACTTCACGCAAGTCTGATACTGACTACGTTTTCTCAAGGATGTCCAGTCAGTAAATTCAGGAAAGATCATGGAAATCAAAGGAAAACCAGCCCACCCTCTTTGCCATGTCATCCACCAATGAAAAGCATGCATCTTATCAAGTGTTTATACAATTGAATCAACACACAAAGTCCTCATGCTTTCAGTAGTTAAAGTGTGATTAAGTCACTCATTCACCACCGCTCTCCTGGGTCACACAGTACATGTGCCACATACAAGGTCTGACAATGAAGTGCGCGAACTTGTTGCAACGATGTTGCTGACCTTTATTGCTAATCAGAAGGATTATTCGTTATGAAAGTGTGCCAACTGGACAGACAGTTCACCAAGTTTACTATTTGGAAGTGCTGAAAAGGCTGCATGAAAAAGTTAGATGACCTGAACTTTTTGCCAATTCATGGCTTTTGCATCGCGACAATGCACCAGCTCACACGGCTCTGTCTGTGAGGGAGTTTTTAGCCAGGAAACAAATAACTGTATTGGAACACCCTCCCTACACACCTGATCTGGCCCCCAGTGACTTCTTTCTTTACCCAAAGGTCAAGGAAATATTGAAAGGAAGACATCTGATAACATTCAGGACATCAAGGGTAATGCAACGACAACTCTGATGGCCATTCCAGAAAAAGAGTTCCAAAATTGCTTTGAAGGGTGGACTAGGCGCTGGCATCGGTCCATAGCTTCCCAAGGGGAGGACTTCGAAGTTGACCGTAGTGATATTCAGCAGTGAGGTAGGTAGTGCTTTTTCTAGGGTGAGTTCGCAAACTTAATTGTCAGAGCTCGTGTGATTTTTTTCCCCCCCAAGAACCTCAGCAAAGCCCTTTATATTCACAAGGTTGCTTTCTGTGTCATAATTTAAAGTCTTAAAACACTGAAGTACACATGGGTTTACTACCTTATTACGTTGCTGAATCCCATGTAGCAGTGAGGTATGGAGCACTTTTTCTACAGTGAGTTCGCAAACTTATTTGTCAGAGCGTCATAAACAACACGTTTGTCCTGTTCCCTCCACACTGGTTTCTCCCCCACAAGCTTCTCTAGCTCTTGGCCCAGAACCCTCAGGGATCCTTTATTCTGCAGTGTTCATCACGCTTCTTATTATTCCTCAGGGACCATTTTTACCTTTTCTAAACCACTTCAGTGCAACGTACGGACTCCTTCAAAAAGAATTTATATGTACAAACCATAGGCATGCATCCCGTAACATGCACCATACGACATAACATGCACGACATATGAAACAACATGTGTGACATAAGACACACCACATGACATGTATCACATAACGCATGTTACACATAGAACATGGCCTGATTTACAGCCTAGAACAAGTAACATACCGAGGAAATTGTCCCCTTGCCTTTGAAATCTAGTGCGGTCGTCTCTTTGCATCTTTTCAAAACCATTG
Organism: Hipposideros larvatus; assembly: GCA_031876335.1. Classification (NCBI taxonomy): domain Eukaryota; kingdom Metazoa; phylum Chordata; class Mammalia; order Chiroptera; family Hipposideridae; genus Hipposideros; species Hipposideros larvatus. The sequence goes on from CM063105.1 coordinate 147,691,317, forward strand.
GTACCCAGTTCCAGCCAGTTCTGAGAGGCGTGTAAGACGGGGTGAGAGCAGAGACCTTGGATCTGGGGGTGCCTTGGACCCAGATCCTGCGCAGACCACCTCTCCTTTAGTTTTGCAAAACCCAGGGCCATGGTCCCAAGGAAAGCCACCAGACTAACATTCTAAATACTCTAATACCCGAATATTTTAAAGTTCAATCAAGTTGGTAAAAATACAGACACACACACGCACACGCACACACGCATACGCATGCACCGGTGTGACAGTTAAGTTTGCGAACTTTCTACCATATAAGTGCACAGTGGAAAGTGCGCAAACTTAATTGTCTGAACTTTCGTGTGTGTGTGTGTGTGTGTGTGTGTGTGTGTGTGTGTGTGTGTTCTCTATATGTATCTTAACAAAATACACCTTTGACACAATGTGGAAAGACGGGTTTAAACGTAGACATTTCTATGGGGGAGCGGGAACAGTGAGAGGCGGGTCCCAGGCCTGAAACCCATCCGGTGCCTTCCAACCCCCAGTGCTGTCTCCTGAGCTCTTCAGTTCCCACAGGTAGACGCCCCCACCTGCACAGCCATGTTCCACCTGCCCCCCAATGTCCATTCCTTTCCATGAACCCCCCAGCACACGTGCACCTTCCCTCGGCTACCCTCCCCCACCCAGCTAACAGCCATTTGTCATGTGATCTCAGTGCACACACATACGTTCTCCATCCCCCTCTTTTACACCCTCCCACGGTCCAGCCCTTCCTGCAATGGGCGTCATGCTCCGTCCTCCATTCCACCCACCTGCACCTGACAGCCACACGACCATCCGTAGAAATAGCAATGACCTGAGTGTCCTATCAGGGAGCAAGGCGCAAAGGCCCTGCAGGTGGGTGCTCGCAAACCCATCGAGACAGAGAAACTCAGGGCCCCAGACGCCCAGAGTGGGGTCCGGAGCAGCTGCACGTCCTCCATGTCTCAGAGGCCCTGTCAGCTGGCGTGTGGCCAGAGGACAACGAAGCCGGGTCCTGGAAAGCAGGGCTCAGGGCAGAAGCCCTCGGGCACGGGTTGAAGGGTGACACCAACGCCTGTTCCTCCATCCCTGGTTACCAGCGAGGGTTATCACGAAAATGGCTCATCTCATAGCATCCATCCTTGAACCTGGGGCCTGGGCTTGGCTTGGACAGGCTGCCTGATCTGTAGGTGCTCTGACCTGTGGAGGGCACCCCCCGTCCTGAATGCCAGGGTCACCTGGCACCGAGATTCTCCCAGGCACACTTAGCCTTGAACCATGAGAATCGCAGCCAGCCTCACGCCTGGCTGGGAGCCTGAGGGAAGACACATCTCCTCTCAGGGTCACCGTCCTCCCCCCCGGGGCTCCTACCTCTTATTGTCGCCTCTTTGTTCAGCACAAGCCCCGTGCACGCCGGGCGACCATTCCTGTGGAGATTAGCAAGGATTTCAGCCCCGGTCCACTGAGCCGGACACTTAGGATGGCCTCACGTTTCCCTAAGTCTGTTCTAGTCCAGCGGTTCCTTTAAGGAAGGCTGCCCTTCAGCTGGCCGGTTCCCCTTATCCCCTGTGAGAACAGGATGGTCCGTCCAGGCTGCTCTTCACTTCTCTCACTGTCCCTACCCCTGCTGTTCCCATGACGTGCATTTTTATAAAAGGGACTGTTGACTTGCCTCGCCATGCTCCTATTCTTAACAAACTCCCTGGCGTTTCGTATCTATGAGGAGCGAAGAAGCGCTTATCTCTGCCTCCTACCAGCAGCCTCCTGACTCTCTGCCCTTCCTGTAAAACCTTGTTTTGTTTATCTTTTCTAGTGCACACCGGCGTCCCCCTGAGCGTTAGCGCGGGGTCCCTGCAGTTCTCAGTTTCTGTCCTCCCCGTGCACGGCCACAGCTCCCGCGGGGGGATTAGGTCTAACCTTTCCGCTTTCAGTACCGCCGTAGGACAGGCGACTGTTTGCACACATCTCTGCTGCTCTTCCTTTTTTTTTTTTAAGATTTTTTTTTTTATTGGGGAATTGGGGAAGGGGAACAGCCAAGTTGTTGTCCTTCAATCCTAGTTGTGGAGGGCGCAGCTAGCTCAGCTCCAAGTCCAGTCACCATTGGGCCACCTGTCAGCAGCTCACGGCCGCTCAGCTCAAGGTGCCGTGTTCAATCTTAGTTGCGGGTGGACGCACCCACCATCCCATGCAGGAGTCGAACCAACAACCTTGTTGTTAGGAGCACGTGCTCTCACCAGCTGAGCCATCCTGCCACCTGTTGGCAGCTCAGCAGCAGCTCAGCTCAGGCGCAGCTCACTGGCCCATGTGGGACTCGAACCGGTGACCCTGTTGCTCAGAGCTTGTGCTCTAACCAACTGAGCCACTCGGCCGGCCCTGCTACCTTTTTTTTTTAATTCCTGCTTACACACCAGCCCATGAGACCCTCAGCTGAAGGCCTGCCGCTTCACGCAGCCTTCTTGTCTCCTGGTTCTTTGCACATTTATTCACCACGATGCCTCTCATTGTCCACACATCCCCTCCCTCCAGCCGTGCTTGTTATCATTTTTGGAGGCATTTCTCAGGCCATCTCTATGGCAGAGACCCCCCTATAGATCTTCCTTGTATGCCAGCGCCCTTTCTGAAATCACTAGACGTTCATGTTGATTTACTCCTGCCCCTTCGGCACGTCACAGGAGGCGTGTCTTCAGCTAATTGGCCCCATGTATACGTCTTTATGCACCCTATCATATTACAAGAAACTCTAACGAGAAGTATTGGCCAAGCCACTGGACATGCCTATCTCCATATTTCGCTTTGTCCCGTGATTCATTTGAAAATGACTCTCGCGTGGGAATAAGTATCTTCCTGGTAGAAGAGCGACACAGTGAGGTCACATAGACCAGATGAGCCAGTGGAAGTGCCAAACCACCCCGTAGGGCGATGCCTACTCACATACTTTTATTTTTATTTATTTTTTTTTTTAAAGATTTTTATTGGGGAATTGGGGGGATAGGAACAGCGCTGGGGAATTGGTGGAAGGGGAACAGACAAGTTGCTGTCATTTTGTTCTTCAGTCTAGTTGTGGAGGACGTCACTTCACTGGCCCAAGTTGGCACCATCATTGCTGTCTTTCCGGGTGAGGCAGATCAGTCGCCGGCTTCTGGACGGCCGCTCACTGCGGCTGCTGGCTGCTCACGCTGGCTGCTGGCTACACACGGTAGCCCACGGCAACCCACTGCAGCAGGGGCTGCAGCCTACGCCATCGCCGGCGACTCATGGCAGCCCAGCTCCAGGCTGAGCTGTTGTTCAGCATCTTAGCTGTAGAGGGCAGTGTCACTGGCCCTCATATGTGGGATCCGAACCGGGGCCCTCTGGCGTCCCAAGCCAGCTTTAACCATCACGCCACTTGGCCGGCCCTCAGATACTTTTAAACACAAAGGAGAACCTTTCCCTTGGGTTCCCAAGAACTGACAAACACCTCTATGCAACATTGAATGACCCTACGCGTCTGCCACGTCAGGGGCTCAGTGTCACTTCCCATGCCCTATTTTGCAGTGTCTGTGTCACAGCCTTCCTTTTGGGATCCAGCTCCTTGCAACACCCTTTCACACAGTCGGACCCTAAACAGGAATGACCAGACCCACAATCATCTAAGGTAACGGTCGCCCGCACTTGAGGGTCATCAGACTCCATTAGGCACCGACAACATGTCTGGCTTTTGTCTGCTCCTTGTCTAGTTCCGTCACAAGCTCGCACGTATATCCCAGAGGGTGTGAATACTTTCCAAGGACTCAGCCTGCAAAGCAATCAGGTCTGGCTCTGGTGCCACAAGATAAATCCCTGCTCACCGTAGCTATGTGCTTTCCCGATGTTGGGCCGTCACATGGGCTGCGTCTCTCTTTGGTCCCTAGAGAGGCCATGATCGGTTTTTCTTCTGCAGAGCTCTCTGTGAGGGCATCTCGCTGACACCCGCCGATGCTTATTCACCAGCCACAGGGAATAACGAGGAGTTATTTCCGATGACACGCAATCCAACTTCCGTCCCTCATGTGTTCGCTCCGGCGGCCATAACCAAATGGTGCAGACGGCTCGGCTTAAGCAACATGCGTGTCTCACAGCCCTGGAGGCGGGAGCGCCCAGATCAGGGTGGCGGGGTGGTCATTTTCTGGACAGGACCCTCTCCTTGCCTGGTAGACGTTCACCTCCTCATTGTGTCCTCACACGGCCTTTCCCCGGTGTGTGTCCATGGAGTGGGACACAGACATCTCTCTCTCTCCTCCTCTTGTAAGGCCACCATTCCCATTGGATGACAGACAGCCCCACCCGTATGACATCATGGAAACTTCATTGCCTCATAAAGCCTGCTCTCCAGACACATTTACACTGGGGTGAGGGCTTCAGCATAGGGATCTGGGGAGAACACAGTTCAGTCCACAGCACCCCTCACACACATAACGCAGCATTTTGACACGAGCTGGTGTCTCCTTGACCGTATGATTCTCAACAGTCTTGTAGAGGGAAACCGGTCTGAGCTCTGGACAACACACGTTGGTCACCCATTCCGGATGTCCTCAAGCACCCCTTCCCCACCTGACGCCTTCGCATTCCCCCTTTCGCATCACGCCAGGAGCTGCTTTCGGCCATCTCACTTTATTTAGGATTCAGTCACCGACTCATCAAACCATTCACAACCTTCCCAGCTGCCCTTGTAGACGTAGCTACAGAAATAAGTTTGTGCTAATTTACAATTCCTCACCTCCTTCCTACACAGGCGCTCTCAGGATGCAGTCCTGTTTCCACACATATTCCCCTGGGCTTACAGACTGAAGCAATAGCGGAATATTTCCCTGTATTTTTGTATAAATATGTCTCCGACCAGATCCAATTATACAAGTGACCATGGGGCCAGGTGGCACCTGACTTCCATTACAGGACTGGTGACCACAGGAAGTGAAAGGGTCTGACATTTCTTTGCGAGGTAACATATGAGATGAGACATCTTAGGTGACGATATTACAAGATGTTCAAGGAAGTTTAAGTACCCTGAGTGTTATGAGGATGGAAATGTCACACCAGAATAGTTTGCCCTGTTTCCGTTACAATTTCTGAAATCATCCCTCTCCCCGCCCACCCCCCTTTGCCCCAATCAACGTCACGAGAGACTTACAGCAGTTACAAAGCATCTTTGGTGAAATCGTGGTATCATCGGCTTCTCACCTAAATTTCAGATAGAGCCACCCTGAGTCCATGAAGACATGAGAGCCTCTTCCTAAGGTGAATAGGACAATTCTATATATATATATTTTTTTTTCTGAGCTGAGATATAGTATTTGGAACCAATGATGTTCTTTCTCCAAGAGTCTATGGCACCATAACTGTCACACGCCACCGTCCTTGTAGTCTTTGGATCTATTAAATGGTTTATTGCATCAGTCACATGGCGTGCCTTCAGTAAGCACAGCCTTGAGATGAATAACTTAAGGACCTCTTACCATAGCTTACGGGTAACAGTTCAAAGAAAAAGAACGCACCCAAAAGTCCCTTCCATTCGTGGGCTATTTCAAGCAACCATTTCAGGAAGCTATTGGCAAACGTTCTTTGTCAACAATGGAGTGCCTTGAATGTACTTTAAATTGAAAGGTGTAAATTATGAATGATTTTTGTAGTGTAAACTTTTTTTGAGAGCGACAGGAGCCCAATTTCAATACATCCCTTGACAGAAATATGGCCATTGGCTGCGAGATGATGCATTTGCCAGCCTCAGAGCCCCAAGCCACACAATGTGAGTGATTCACAGAGCTCAGCAAGGTTATCTGGTCTACCACACACATGCAGTAGGACGACTGAGAATGCCTCAAGCAAACAAACAAACAAACAAAAAACCTGGAAGCTGTCCCAGGACCCACAGCTTTGGGGGCCTCTGTGACAACTAAATACTTAGGTTACCTGGACTACAAAGTTCTAGGCAGAAAATCAAAAACAGAACTCGAAAACATGTTGAAAAATGCAGGTGAATGTCTGTGATTTGTGGATGCTACAGTCATTTTTATGTGTTTATTTTACATTTAGAGCTGGAAAAAGAAAGTTAGATTGAAGGTATCTAATTAGATGTAAGCTCTATCCAAGTGAGTGAGAGCCTGTGTGTGTATCGCATTACATTGACATAAGATTACTACTTTCATATCATACTGTAGGTATGTGTATATGTAACATGTAATACCCCTTAATACATGTATTTTTCATGTTAAAGAGGTACCATTGGGTAGTGACCTTTGAAACCAGTGTTCATGATATATGCGTAAAGCTTTGGCTGAACGATTTTTTTTTTAAGATTTTATTGGGCAATTGGGGGAGGGGAACAGCGCTGGGGCATCGGGGGAAGGGGAACAGACAAGTTGCTGTCCTTTTGTTCTTAAGTATAGTTGTGGAGGACGTTGCCTCACTGGCCAATGTTGGTATTATCATTGCACTCTTCCCAGGTGAGACAGATCAGTCGCCGGCCATTGGACAGCCGCTGACGGCTGCTCATGGTGGCTCTTGGCAGCTCAATCAGCTGCTGGCCACTCACGCTGGCTGCTGGTTACACACGGTAGCTCACGGCAGCCCACTGCAGCCTATGCCATCACCGGCGACTCACGGCAGCCCAGCTCCAGGTCGAGCTGTTGTTCAGCATCTTAGCTGTAGAGGGCAGTGTCACTGGCCCTCATGTGGGATCCGAACCAGGGCCCTGCTGCTCAGAGCTGGCGTCCCAGGCCAACTCTTAACCAACGCGTTGCTCGGCCGGCCCTGGCTGAACGATTTTAACTCTGTGATTCCATAAATGCCTCATAGTATCATATCAAGAACTTGTGTCCAGGATAATTTCACATTGATGGCACACATTCAAGAATGCAATAAAACACCCAGCAAAAATTCACCAACTCATGTTGAGAAATGCTCTATTTATTTAATCTGCTTCAATAGGTGTTGTTTTGATCAGGATGCTGGAACTGTGTGCAGAAGTAAGGTTAGGCTCTCTGTACCCATCTGGGCTCCATTCAGCATGAAGTGAATGGAAACATGATGACTGATTCTCAATTTTTGCTATTTTCACTCACGGTCGTTTCTGTTTAATACCCGATCCTGAATAACGGGAATCTTCATTCCATATTTTCTAGGGTTGCTTGTCACCCTGCACATTTCACAATTAACATGTTGCCTTATTCAGCTAACGTTGTTTAAAAGCATTTTGTAGTCAGATAGATAAGGGGAACGTCTTAGCAATTTTTCTGATGAGATGCTTTCAGTTGAGTTTTTAAGGATTGATCAATTTCCTCAAATCACAGGAAAGGCAATATAAAGATGTGAGAGTGCAGACTTCAGCCTAGCTATCTGAGGCCACACCTCTCGGACAGAAAGGCTCAAAAATCCAGCAGGTTTGGTGAATTCCAAAAGGGCCTTTTGCTCATGGATGACACCCACCCATTGCGGCACGTCCCGCGACCACGCTCTCTTTATATTCTGTTCAGCAGAAAGAAAATAACATTCTTTATTCAGCATCACTTTTCCTCCCAAAGTAATTGGGCCTGAAAATGTAAGTGAGGTTCTGGGCTCGCCCAACTGGGCTTGCATTAAGGCGGTCATTTAGTGGGACCAGCTATGCGGGCATTTCAAAAAAAATAACGTGGCTTTGTCTCTGTCATCCTCCCCGTTTCTTTGCAGGCTGCCTAGATTTGTATTTCTTTTATGGGGCTGATGTTGAACCGTGTATCATGCAAAAATGTGAAAACAGTGAAGAATTTACCTGCATAAATGTGCTGATGATTTGGATGCCTCTGCAGCTAGTTATCTCATTGTTTTTATGGGGAAAGTAGATACATTGCCCAGATTAGTTTTACTTCCACAAAAGATACTATCTAATTTGTTGTTATTCTATTTGTTCAAATACATTGTATCTATATATACATATTACATATATGATGCATATGTGTGTATGTTTATTTCCCCAACATATATAGTGTGCATGTCTGTCTACATACACACACATACAGATATAAAATGACATCTGTTCATGTATGTAACACACATGCATGTGTGTCTGAAATTTTTTAAAAATTGGAGATATACACCATATTGGGGTGTTACAATTATACCAATAACCTTACGACCTTGGGATTGCAACATGTCACACTCACATTGTACATCTCCAAACGATATCTGGAAGGTTGACACCCACCTTCTGTTCAGTATGACAAATGATTTGAAACAATGGTTAGAAACGATTTCTTTTTCAATCCCACGTACTCGGATGTAAGAAGGACTTGAATGTGTCTGCGCCTGTGTAACAATAAAGACATTGGGTCCTCTTTCCCAGCTGAGCAGAGCATGTCAGCAACATAGTTTCAAAGATAAGAGGCATCTGCCCTTTTGTTCAGACATGTTGGCCGCCTGTCGTCATGTCCCTGGGAACTCGTATTAAATCAGACACAGTGTAAGAACCACGCAGCGTTTCAGCCTGGAAGTCTCTGAGAAAGAGTCCAGGTCCTTGATGTGGGGCCAGAACCGTTGCTGCCATCGTCACCACCACCATCACCATCCCTCAGCCCATGTCTTCCTGTCATAGCCGCTCTCTCCTCTTTCTCTGCGGTGACTCATGCACAGGAAATTCATTCCGTAACCTGATTTAATCTGGATTTCCCACGGTCGAGGCACAGAAACCACAGTGGCTAAGCTTTGTGGTTTTACCTAATTTTCAAAGCCAGTGAACAGCACAGAATTGCGGGCTTCGTGCCACCTCCTCCTCGGAGAACCTTTGTGCCGCCATCAGCATGCGACAGCCGTCATCCTTCTAGGTGTCTTCACATGGAAGCTCAAATGCTGTTATTTCATGAAGCACCCCGTTTTCTTGCTGCACTCCACAGCTAAACATATGCTCTCCTTCTCTCCTTCCTTTTAATGTCATGCCCTAGCTCGAAGAACTCTCCTAACTGCAGATAGAAGGAATTAGGGAATGCTTCCTTAGTCTCCGTTTTGATAGGACCGCTCATGCCTAATGAAGATTATTTGGGTTTTGTTTTCATTGAAAGTGGAAATTCTGTGAAACGCCTTATACCTGTTTCCATTGAAGCTTGCAGACGAACAGTGCCATTTATCTCAATGTGCCTTTTCATGGAGCTGTTTTGGTGCCTGTCGTCCTTCCTACCTGATGATGAATTTTGCAGAACAGCGAGGACTCTTACTCATTTTATTTCTGACACCCTCCGGCATAATTCAGCGGTAGGCACTTCATAAACGTGGCCTCGCATTTCCTGCCTCTCAGACCACTCGTCCCCTTATCTGAGAACACATGGACAGTCTATACCAGAAACATATTCCTTTGCTCTTATCACCAGCCTTCAACCCAGCTCCACAAGCGTGTCCCACGTGAGAAGAATGCACGTGTGTATCTCGCATTTAGACTTAACTTTTCTTTATATATATATATATATATATATATATATATACGCACACACACATATATATGTGTGTGTGTGTGTGTGTATATATATATTTAGAAAGCAATTGCTTTTTTTTAAACCTTTTATTTTTTAAGATTTTATTGGGGAATTGGGGAAGGGGAACAGCCAAGTTGTTGTCCTTCAATCTTAGTTGTGGAGGGTGCAGCTAGCTCAGCTCCAAGTCCAGTTGCCATCCGGCTGCCCATTGGCAGCTCGCAGCCGCTCAGCTCAAGGTGCTGTGTTCAATCTTATTTGTAGGTGGGCATAGCCCACCATCCCATATGGGAGTCGAACCGGCGACCCTGTTGCTCAGAGCTCGCGCTCTTAACCAGCTGAGCCACTGGGCCAGCCCTTCTTACTATATTTTGAGTGAGCCGCACCATCCCTGATGTGTGCCATTCAAACTGGCAGTGGCTGTCACCACTAAACGCAGACACAGAATTCCCGATGGCCAGGAAGGTGGGACTCCACCCTTTACCCTGTTGGAGGAGAGGCAAGGAGGTCAGAGGGTCTCGCACCCAGGCCTTCAGGGGTCCTCACCAGGGCTCTGCGTCGATCTGCTTTGTACAGCCAGGTTCTGCACATCATTCATTTGTAAGAACGGTGGCATTTACGACATGCATGTGTCTGCACCCACGGCGGAGGACCAGATCATTACTGAACACGGCGATGGTGGCTCACGGTCGGGTTAGCGCCATGCCGTTCTGCAGACGTAGGCCTGCAGCTGTCCGATAAAGTACAGGAGGCCTGCTTAAACTTGAGCCCTAGATTCAAAAACCAAACAAAAAAAACCCACATGTTTTGTAGCAGAAATATCCCCTATCTATTGCACAGACACACTTACATTCAAAAATGTGTCCCTGAAATTCTAATTTAATGGGGAAACTATATTTTTATTTGCTAAAACTGGCCACGTGATCAGATCACTCCTTAAAATGTGCGTTGACCGACTGACTGGACGAATGAACAAGGTATCACAGAGCTGCAGACTTTAGAACTGTCCTAATCAGAAGGTCCAACAAGGACCATGCAAACACACCCTGAAACAAGCACCATATGCTCTACTGAAAATTTCTGAAATGTTTAGCTTTCTCCCACGCCTTCGCTGGTTGTCAAGCCCAGTGTCTTGGAAGAATTTCCCTGCATGGTTTTTTAAATGTTGATCCGATCCTCGGGCTGTATTTCCTCAGGCTGAACGGTCTGAATTCTTTGACCACGTTCTTTGTCATCTGTTAAATGTTTCAAAACAATGGTTTTCATCAGTATACAAAACTTAGTCTGTGAGTACACTTAAAAATTATAAAGGCACTGTGGACTTTTACGGAAGATAATCTCTCTGAAGATAAATGTGTCTGGCAGGCTTTTGAGAAAACAGCCACTGTTTTCTGGGGTTGTTGTTTTTTTTAATCTTAGGACTGTGTCATTCAGATATTATCAGCTTGGGCAGGTTTAGACATCTCAAAGAAAATGCTCTTTCAGCTTCTTTATGGAAAGAAAGGGGAAGTCAGATAAAAGACATTATAGCTACAAAATGTCAGGAGCCTGGCAGAATTACCCAACGGCTCTGGAATGCTAATGTCGAACGTGCCGCCAAAACCCTCGAAGGTTTTTCTACTCAGATGTTTGGGAACATCAAGTACCCAAAACTCTAGTTAGTCCAACTAATGTGGAGGATTACATAAAGGGTTCTCTTGAGTGAATTCTAAAATGATTAACTTCTCCTTGCAAAAAAAAAAAAGGAAAGCAAAGGGGGAAAGTCTGACATACTGTCTGTGGTTTGGGAATAAAAATAAATGTGATGCATCTCCCATTTCTCTGAGTTGATCCAATGTGATGTTGAAATTGGTGTGAACTGGAAATCGTTCCTAGAATGATGATGAACTTGTTGTTCATATCATTAACTATATGGAGGAATTACTGTCTGCAATATTACTGGTGTTTCTAACGATGATTAATTATGGATTTCAGAAAGGAATCAGCTCCAAAGGCTTGGGGATAGGGCTCCCACAGAGGGCCAAGGGGTCAGATATTTAAAAGTTAGATATTGGACTGAAAGTGACCAATGAGCCTTCCTGTTATATGTTCTCCCTACAATGGTAAACCCATTCAACTCAAGCTCATTAAGACATTCACAAACTACATTTATGGAGTTTGGGAGGATGATAGTAAAGTTTATTTGGAAAAACCTGTAAAAATAAATAGATCTGCATTTAAAAAAAACAAAAAAAACAAAAACATAGCTGTGAGAGATGACCAGCCGTACCAGACACTAAAAAAGTAGTGTAGCGTCTCTATTTTTTAAGTGGCGTGGCTTTATTTTTAGTAGACAAACAAATAATTGGGATTGAAGAGAAAGTTTATAACTAGCCTCAAAGACATGTGGGGAAAATGCATTAAAAAGACACCATCTCCAATTATGGGGCAACCGGAACAGGAGTGACGCCTCTCTGAGTATGCCTTTTTGTGTATTTTTTTTACTTTTGCTACTATATTATGCCTCACACACTCAGAAAAAGACATATAATCAAAAGGATGGTGGGGGGCCGAGGGGGAGACGTGAAAGTTAATACAACAAACAGAAAAAAAGAACCTAATTGTATTGGAAGTGAATGATGCAGCCACATTGAAGAGAAGGTGGGCAGAGAACTCTGGGCAGATTTTGACTGTTTATCTAAGTGAGAGATAAAGATATGTCTGAGTATCTAAGCCCGCATTGCAGACTTGCTTTTCACTGGTAGGAGTTATCAATACTTCAGTGTCTTAATGGACGCCTCTGACAATTAAGTTCGTGAACTTGCTGCAACGATGTTGCTAACCTTTTTTTGACATCAGAGGGATGATTCATTATGAATTTGTACCAACTGGACACACAGTGAATCCAGTTGACTATTTGGAAGTGCTGAAAAGGCTGCGTGAAAAAGTTAGGCAACCTGAATTTTTCGCCAATTCATGCACTTACAGGAAAAGACATAACATTAAAAAGATAGATAACACACACACACACACACACTCTCCCTCTCTCAATGGAGAGTCTTGACTGAGAGAATAGTCCAGACAGAAAACAAGAAAAGGTTTCTATTAAGATTCGGAGGGTAAAACGTGCATGTTTGTGTGTGTGTAACACTTATACATCAAACCTAATATGTGTTTACATAAACATATATTACAAGCATATATTTATTAATTTATATAGTGAAATAATGTCCTCCAAATTACAAAAATTTTGGAAATATAAAGGCGAATGGTTTAATGAATGCTGAGTAGAATGAAAACAAAAGTCCTACTCCCTGGTTAAAAAATATATATAAACTCTTCTACAAAGAAAATATCTAAGAATTTCTGAAGATAAGTTTGGCATCATACTTGTCCTCAGCGGCACTGGAAGTCACAAGTCAATGAAACTGCATCTTCAATCAATCAGTTGAAGAAGGGGGAAAATATATTTTTGTAACCAGGAAGTGTTGTAAGAGGCCAAATGTTCAAGGATTTGAGGAAATTAAATAATTTTTTTTAAAGTGCAAGAATCCACAATGTGTATCTTATACACACGTTTTAAATTTAAAAACTGAGTAGTAAGGACATTTTTCACCTGAATGAAATGAAGGAGAAGGACTAAGAGGCCAGGCTACCAAGAAATTGCACCAACTCGGAAGAGAAAGATCAGGGAAACAAAAATTATCAGAGAACCCGACAGACACTGACACTCAGAAGTGTGTTTGTTTGGTAGCAAAGTTTCAATGATGTAGGAATACATTTCCATCTTTATGAATCTAGCTAAAATGTTTAAATGAATAATATTTACATAATATTTGAATACTCTCTTTTATTGAGTTAGAACGTTTTTTTGGAATGCACCCAACCATGAAGCCCCAAAGACTTAATTACATTACAGAAACTGGAAAATGTAAAAAATGTCATTATAAAATCAAGAAATTGGAAGGAAGCGATGGCGTACTAATTTTTTTCCATATATTAGGAGGGAAAATCACCAGAAATAAACCCTAATGCATGTAAAGTACTTACGATCACTTCTTCAGGTTGAGATGTTAATTACCAAAAGAAATATATTTTAAATGTGTAATTAAGTTTACCTTTGGAGACCGGGACCCGTCTTGGATTTTTTAAATAGGAGTATTTTAATGAGTTTCCATGAATGTTTGAATAGTAGAGGTCCCCTGAATTGACACAACTTGGGGTGGAAATAAATTATCCATCCACGTGTATAACCAAAAAGCACCTGCATTTAATTGGAGAGCTGGCAGTCTCCTGCTGGGAACGGATAAGGTTACAGCCATCCTAAAGGTGACTGCTGCAGGTAACCTGCTTCTTAGCTAAGGGACAGTGGGGCAAGTCATCTCACCTCACTCAGCCCGAGGACGGAGCCCATGAAATCTGGGTACCACTTCCCTCAGCAGGAAGCTTCGAGGGTCCAATGTGCTGAGATGCAGACAAAGCAGTCGGCTGCAACGTCACATATGGGGAACACTGCTCTCCATTGGCTGTTTCTATTGGTATCAATTGCAAGTTATTGACGAGCAGAGGCGCCTAAGCCATGAGGTACAATTATAACATGTTAGTTTTTAGATGGGAGTGTAACCTTTACAAAGACATCTGACTTTTCCAGGGAAAGGGTAAGGTTCAGAGCAGATTCGTGGAGATAGTGAAATACAAAGATATCGATCAATCAATAATCAATCAATATCAAACAATCAAAGCCATTCTAATAGATCAGGGCTGTTGTAGAGCAGTGTGCCTGTTTACTCTCTGCAAACTCCACGACCTTTGGACTTTAACTCTCCACATTTGTTATTGTAGAAATTGAAACTGATCACTTTTAAATGTGCTGTTAATTAAAAAAAAATAACAATAGCAAACATGTTAACCAGTGAACACATCGCATGTATTAATAGCAACGACTATGTTTTCCAAGGTAAAAAAATTGCTGGAAAAAAATGGCCTTCTTTTATATTTTCACAAATCTTTTAAATGTCTGTCTTAATAGAAGATGCATGGGTTATTTTATCTTTTTCTGCATACACTCTGTGGCAATGTGTCGTTTTGGTTGACAGATGAGGGAAATCTGTCCTCACAAAGATAAGTTATTAGAAGAGAGAGGAGCATCTTAATAGCCTCTGTGAGGTCCCCAAAAGCCAGTAAGTGGGAGAGCTTAACAGTTAGCTGCCACACGGATTCTGAAAATATTATGAATGAACTTGTTTTACTTTCTTGTATTAAAATCAACAATTAATTATATTCTGAAGGCGTCTTTTATCCATATGTGATTTCATACACTGTTCATTGGACGACACCTGTTCCCAAAGCTTTGTAGGTCTTACAGATTTGGACAAATTTGGTTCTACCGTATCAAAAGCCCACATAGGTTCATAATCACCACTGATCTGGTCGGACTCAGTCTTTCAATATTAGGAAGCTATCTGACTGACAGCACCAGATACAAGTTTTCTGAATTTTATTGTTCTCCTGGAAGTCCACATTTATCACTGTCTGCAAACCTGGTTGCTGTTTCTCTTGAAGCGACAAGCTGACTTCTTTGGTTTTTGAGAAAATGGCTGCCAAGCACCCATCTGTGAAGAACCATAGTTTGTCTCTCATTTTGTGCATTCTAGTAAAAACAAAAACAAAAATGAAGTTTCCTAACAGAAGATGTCCCCCCAAGGGTCGAGATGCAGTAAAGCGAATAATTTTGATTCACAAAGAACACCTTTCCGTGTAACTTTTTTTAACTATAAGTACATGACAGGGAAGGCTAGAAGAATGATAAATGGTATCATTACTCACTGCCTTCCTCTTTTCTTTGTATTTTTTATGGGGGTATGAAGACATAGCATGGGATCTACCCTGTTAACACAGTTTTAAGTGCATGTCACCTCACACCTGGTAGAATGACTATTATTTTAAAAAAAGGAAAAGAAGGAAAGACGTGTTGACCAGATGTGCAGAAAAGGGAACCCTGGTGCACTGTTGCTGGGACTGCAGATTGGGGCAGCCGCTATGGAAATCAGTATGGAGGGTCCTGATATGCTTCAGTGTCACTGCCTGTATCCCTCCAGCTTTACTGAGGTGTCATTGATGAATATAATGGATTATTTCCTATATGCATACATTGTGAAATGGCCACCGCAGTCGAGTTAATTAACACACCTATTCCCCTCGCATCCGGTTTGACTACCTTGATTCTCACTAAGGGACCATTTTTTGCAGCATCTTTGTAACTGTCAACCCAGTGAAAGAAGAAAACAGTTTCTTAGGATTGTTATGAAAATAATTCTGACCTCACAGCCCCCCCCCCACCATGGATCTTGGGGACCCCCAGGGCTGTACACACAGACCATGTTTTGAGAACTATTCTTCAGGAAAGCCTGTTTAGGAAGAAAACATGCCTTGAAATCTTTCTGCAAACCAAGAAAACTGCTTGTGATTTAACCAAGAAAAGCAGATTTTATTCTCTGGATTTGTAGGGTCATGAGAAACGCGTCTCATTCATCCGCACGTGTTGACTCAGTGCCGGTGTGTGCTGGAGGTAGCTACTCAGCAGGTAAACGGCACACCTGAGGGAAATCCAGGTGAGGAGACGCGTCTTCGTTCATCACCCGTGTCTGTTGTAGGAAAACCCTGCACATGCTTTTCCTGAAAGAAAACAGGCTTGTAAACCGGTACAAACGTAGATCGAATTTATAACATGACGTGCAAGCCAAACTGTTCTGCAAGTAAAGCCATGATCACACTTAATCGTCAGAGATGTTTTCCTGGGTCGCCTGGGAGTTCCTAGTTAGGCTGCCAGGCGTCTCTCTTTCTTCCCTAACTTCCAGGGAATGCCATGCCCACTTGAGGGAAATTCTATGCATATCGTATTTCTATTTATGAAATGGAGGCGGGGCTGGCTGAGAGCCCAGAGGACATTATTATTGGGGTGGTTGCCGCCGTTTTTTTATTTTATCTATTTATTTATTTTTTATTTATTTTTTTTTTTATTTTGAGCCCATGGGCCTTGTCTAAGCTGAGTAAGAATTCCATATTTTGGAGTTCACCTTTTGTCATTCCCCTTCAAAGACACGCTTCAGATTTGAGCAACAAACGTGGGTTTTTCAGAATCCAGTCTTTTCTTGCCTCCTCTTTTTCTTTGCTTGAGACATGCCCTTCGCAAAGCAGGCATCCCGCTGGCAGGTGGACGTCCTGGTGCCCCCCCTCCCTGGCACCCGGACACGTCCTGTGACTGCGCCAAGCCTGCCACTTCTACACCGGAACCTCCACCAAGAAACGCCCCTCTGGCTGTGAGCAGAGCTGCAATCCTTTCGAGTGTCTGTAAAATGGATGCCAGGACGTCATTGCAGTTTTCAGAGGACATCTAGGTCCTGGTAACGCGTCCTGAGCAGCGGGAGACGGGTGTGTGTGTGTGTGTGTGGGGGGGGGGGCCTCTGCTTCTAGTCAATTGAAAGCACATTGGTGTATTTGCAGAAACACAGCATTTTTTACCCTCTTTAACACATGAAAACGTTTCCTCTGCTTGTAATTCAACACCAGCCTCTGACTTAACACACAGCTGGCAGCTGTGGTCACAGGCAGCTTTGCTGGCAGGAAAACCCCCTGGGGATGGCACATCGAGCTCGCCTGGGGGAGGTCTCAGCTAGGCCCAGAGCAACACCCTCCTAAACACCCAGAGAGATGGGGCCAGAGGCTCGGCCACAAAGGGACAGCCTCACCTGAGGTGTGACCTGGACTAGCTCAGGGAACCAAGGA
The DNA here is from genome assembly GCA_031876335.1 of Hipposideros larvatus. Lineage (NCBI taxonomy): Eukaryota > Metazoa > Chordata > Mammalia > Chiroptera > Hipposideridae > Hipposideros > Hipposideros larvatus. The sequence goes on from CM063105.1 coordinate 147,708,527, forward strand.
GGAGCTGAGAAAGCCATGGCTGACTACAGCCTTGTAGTGTGATGTGATGTCGGGTAGCATGACACCGCCCACTTTGTCCTTATTTCTCAAGCTTGCCGGGGCTGTTTGGGGTCTTTTATGGTTCCGTATTAATTTTAAAATTATATGCCCTATTTCTGTGAAAAATGTCATTGGTCGTTTGATAGGTAGGCTGTCAGATGGAGACATGTCTGGTTAGGGAGACCACTTCATGGACGGTGTAGAGGTCTGACCACTGTGCTGTACACCTGAAGCTGAAACTGAATAATATTGAATGTCAACTATAATTTAATATATATAGAGTCACAGGGTGTGGAGTACAGCACAGGGAATAGAGTCAATGGAATTGTAACAGCTACGTATGATGTCAGAGGGGTAGTAGATTGGGGGGGCAGTTATCACTTTGTGAGGGGTGTAAATGTCTAACTATTACATCGTTTTGTACACCTAATTTAAAAATTTTTAAAGTAATTTTAAAAATACTTTAAAAGAAAAAAAAGCTATGGAGACCCATACGAAGCTCAGTCACATGTCACAATGTGCCACGTGTTTTCTTAAACGTGGGATTTTTCTCTAGGCAGATTTTTTAATCACTAGAATAAATTTTTAAAAACCAGGGATGCGCTTTCTTTGCATTCCCAATGTGATAGGTCCCTCGTCCACTCTTCTCCGTGGACTGAAGTGATCAGGGGTCACCTTCTCTGTCATCGACAGTGTTCCCTGGGTGGACACGATCCTGGTCACCCACCTTGGTCATCGATTGGTGCTGTCTGACTAAAGTGATCTCGGTGGCCCATCTGTGTCTCCTGGGGTTGGCGAGGGACTCTGTGACGGAGCACAGTGCGGTGCACGTAGCAGGTGCTCCACGAATGTTTGTCCAACGATGGCCCTTTTGAATTCAGAGCAGCCTTATATGCTCAGCCCCCAGACCCTGGCTTCCACGACCTGTTTTATCACCTCTGTAACTCTCACCGTTGCCATCCTTCCTCCATGGAAAGAAAGCATGTAAACACTTATAGACTGATTTTATATATATATATATATATATATATATATATATATATATATATATATATATATATATATGTCTCCAAGAGCTCCATGCGGTTGACGATAAAAAAAAAAGCAGAGAGCACGATTAGTTGTAATTTGCATTCTGCACGGGAATTTTCCCCTTCATCGATCTTGTCGTTTCTAATTTATATATTACGGGGATAATGACACCACGTCAATGAAGACATGTGTAATTCCTCTTCTGTATAAACAGGCGCAATTCATGGCTCCAACAAAAACAGAGTGGATAATAAGCCGTCGTAGTGTGTTCGTGGTGAGTGTTCAACAGAGAAAGGTGCCCGAGTGTGTGCTCACGTATAAATAAAGCATCACGTCAACATACACACATTAAATCCTCACTTTAAATTGGCGTCTTCTACTATTAGCAGTGCGTTCCCATTAAACCATGGTTAGTATTGCCCGATACAGTGCCTGTAATCTCATGGAAAAGGCAGATATATAGATGGGATAGTTAAAAAATCAGAAGGAATTAAAATTGCAATAATACACATCAGAGGTTTAATAACACACTTCAGAGGTGTGCGGTTTTGTAATTCAGATCAAATGGGTCCCTGTCCGAGACGCTGACAGTGGGGAAAGCATACATAACGGTACAGAAAGAACAAATAACCATGACGTACAACTGAGGTGCATTTTCAGCAGTTAGATGGATGTGCACTAAGTGCCACAGGTCGTATTTCCTTGCAATATGTGATGTTTTGCTCTGTAGGTTACACATGGCTTCTAAGCATCTGTTTTGAAACCCAACAGTTGTTTCTTGTCCACTACTAAACATGCATGTGTCACTTCTCAGTACATTATAGGGGCGTATGAATCACAGCTACTGATGCTGGAGGTAGTTTTGCTGTTACTTTCTCAGTGCTGTCTGCTTGGTACGCATCCGAATTCATATAGCTTGACGGATTTCATCTTGATTTTTTTGATTCCTCTGCCAACTCTATGCTCTAAAATCCAGAAACCAGAAAGGTGTGTAATGATCGTATTTCTAAGGGGACCCATATATTTTCAGCTCCCCAAGAGACACATTATGTGACCCCACTGCACTCCAGAGGGCAGGTTTTGCTTTACTGAAATTCTGGGTTCGCTGCTTGAACCCCACCCCACCTTCACCCCCCATCGCCCCCTGCCAGACTCGAGGAAAGATACCCGAAGACAAATCCCTCTCCCCTGGGTCTTCACTTCGGGCTCCTTTCTGTACCCATCAGAATTTAACTCTTCTTCTTTGGGCTGTTTTAATTCAACAAATGTGGTCTGTGCCTCTTGAGTGTAAACTGGTGGAGACCCGGTGGTGCCATTCCTGAGTTTCTGTAACTCGTATGACATTGCACAGAACGCACACCTCCTGTTTCGTCTCACAAACCCAGCATCCGCGGGGAAGGGAGGATGATACCTTTGAGGCAGGCCAATTTTGCCCCCAAACCCCCAAAATAATGTTTTAGAATATTTATCTTAAGCTGGTTATTAAGAAACAAAAGACTCAGAAAGAACGACGGCCCCTCCTCCCACCTGCCTAAAGGAATTCAGACAAAAAACCCAAACGAAGGGCGCATCTCTTAGCGGCATCATATGAACGGCGTGTGGCACAAGGGAGAAGGCTAGCAAAGCCCGGTGGCTGGGCTCCCCTCCGTGTCCCACTTTTTCTGGGCCCAGCAAGAATTTGTTTACCAAGTGTTTGCTCTTTCTGGCCTACCTGTAAATTACCTGCTCTTCCTTTCAAAGCTCAGACCCCTGCCTCTGCTCCCTGGTCCAGGATGGCAGGTAAACCTCTGCCTACAGTCGGGGGTCTCCTATTCTCAGGGCACCCCTGCCTATCTGTAATAAAACGCGGACATGTCCTTCTGTCAACCGATCTCATGTTAAGTTGATCACTAGCCCAGCCAGAAGGACATAGAAGGGTGGGAGAAATATTATTCTTACCCCCACACCTTGCTACTCATTTATAAAGGGATCTCAGTAACACATAGAGATGAAAATGAGAGCATATTAGATAGTTTGCATAGCAAAACTTAAGCAAATGCACGTGACAGGCATCATGATAGACCAGAGAAATATCATTAAGCATTGCCATACATTTTACAAATAAGAGCAAAGAACTGTGTCTAGAAAATCATGCTTGATGTCTCAGAGCAAATGCAAAGGATATAAGGTTCTAGAGGTGCTTGTGATAGTCTGGCTTCCGTCAGGTATTAAAGGCTAATCCTTGACCTGTACACACATGTGCATATGGACACGTGCACACGTATGTAGTTTATATACTACAAGGTAATCACTGATACTTTTTACATGCGTATATGTATACACATGCATATAAACGCACAGGTTCACATGTATGTTTTATATATATCACAAGCTAATCAATAGTACACTGATTATAGACACACATTGACAGTGTGTATATACTTGATTTTGACACATCACAAATCAATTATTTTCATGTATCTATAGATAAATGAAATACACATAGATACAAATATAGATATGTCATCAATGATTCGCCTTAAATCCTGATGGAAAGTCATCAAACAGAGCAAGTGTAGAAATGTCAGGAGGGGGCAAAGGGAATACAAATTTTTAAGGAACTATAGTTCTGAGAATGTCACTACATATCTAACTTTCATGTGTGTGTGTGTGTGTGTGTGTGTGTGTGTGTGTGTGAACATTGGAAATAATTGGCATTTCTAGAACTGCGGTTCCTTGAAAATGCTGTTTCCTTTGATCCCCAAGTCCCCCCTGTGATGACACTGGATGCCCGATTCCCTGTCGTGAGAGCCTGGCCGTGATGAGGGGGCAGGCACATCCGTCACAGTGCCCTGGGCTCTGCACGTGCAGTTGGTGTGACGACCCAAATCAAAGTTCCAGGAGATAATGCATCTTAACAAGAGAGCGGGTGGTGCCTGGTTCTGGGTTAAAAGTGTACTGGGGACAAGCCACTGACCCAGGAAAAAAAACAGACCTAGTGACACTGTCGTGTCAAGTCAGAGTGAGAACCCAGCTAATGAGGCTGCTCAGGGCAGTGGAGGGAAAAGGCTGAAAAAGAGTCAGAAGGCCTGCTGGGTGGAGCTTTTATGGGGGCAAGTTTGGAACATCCTTACACATCAACGGCAAACCTCAGAGCAGGGGCACAGTGGGGCACCAGGCCAGCTGCAGGGCATGCAAGCCGTTAGGACAGAGAATTCAGTCCCAGGTGGCCTCTGTGTTGGAGTCCTATCAGGGCAAAGCCTTTGTAATTAGCAAAATCGAGGGCCTTTCTGCAAGTAAGATGACCATCCTCATGTAATTGAGTAGCGTGGCAATACTCTTACACAATCTCTCAAAACGATGGAGACTCAGAAACTGTGTCTGAAAGAACAACAGATTATACTTGTACTACGCAAGTATAGTCTGTCATTATTACAGATTGTGTATTTCTAGGAGTTGACGTCACACTTGCATATGTATATGAGCTGACATGACGTCCACCGTGACAGGGAGGCAGGTGGTAGACACGAACACCATTTTGGAAATGGAGAACCATGTTATTTATGTTTCCTGTTCAAGGTCAGTGGCGGCAACTAAGCGATACCGTCAGAACTAAAGAACAGCTCACATTTATGACTGCAGACGCAACGTTCACATTTCCAAGCGAGAAAGGGATGCAGAAATCGTCAGGTGGACCCAGACTTTGCTGTAAACCCATGAGTTGGGTCCTCAAGAGTTTGGATCATGAGCTCAAGGTCAACAAAGCTAGTTTTGAACACGGGAACTTCCAGGACACCACTTTTGTTATTTTGGAGAATCGTGGTGGGACGGAAACGATTTCTGAGTGGCATTTTGGCCGAGTCACACAACCGGAATTCAGCCCTTCATCATTTCCCCCTTCGCAGGAGACACCCAGGGAAAACAGTAACGGGATACCGCGTCCTATAGAACATGGTGAAAACAGCTCTTATCACCTGGGAGCTTGACCCCAGTGCTACCAAAGATGAGACCCTTGTGGGGGATGTCAGTGTTCAGGGCCCGACAGGTCCACAAAGCACCAACCAGCAACAAGCGAGAGCCTGTCCCTCTAATGTCACTCCTCAAACAGACACCCTGTGGTTAGGTCTAACCAATTCCTCACATAAAGCAGTGCCCAACGATGCCAGTGCTAACAGACCCAAGGAGTTCAGTACTGACTTCGTCACATGTATGCACTGTCAGCCACACACAAGGTGGCAGAAATCCCACATGATTGTACGGCAGGAGAAGGAAGAAACTCTGAAGATGTGCACACGCGTGCTCAGAAGGTGCTTTATGTGGACAGATGCAAAAATAGTTCCTACAGAGAGACCTGGCTCCATGGTCACCACATCTGGAGGGCAAGCTCATGAAGGCACCTTGAGGTAACACTCAGACTAGCTGGCATACCAGTGATGGTCACCATGAGTGTCCTGGAAGAGGGTCTCCCTCCAGGTAAATAAGCAGTCATGCTCAAGAGCCCTGATCTGAGTGGCATGGGACATGACCAGAACTTTCCAGGTAGACATCCTGTGCATGCTGCTGACACCTCATCCTGGTCCCCAGGACTCAGGTACAGGTTCTAGGTCCCCATCCTTCAGCTTCAGTGTTCTCTGCTCTGACAGCTTGCTCTTGAGAGGGTACACACACACACACACACACACACACACACACACAAGTAAATAAATACACCATTGGACTCATGGAGACATTTATCCCAACTTCCAGAGAACTTATAAATACCTGAGAAGTGACGTCCTACAGAGTTCCCCTTGGGGATCAGGCTGAGGTTGGTCCTCATCGGAAACCCTAGGCACATGCAGCGCCTTCCACGTCTCAGCACGGCAGCTCCTCAAAAGACATCTTTGCATCCCAGTTCGTTCCCTCATAACGTCGATGAGACGCTGTAGGAACGTACCTCTTATTCAATCAATTAGCCTGTTTTACAGTCGGTTTCATTACACATCGTTTGGCTTAAGGTCTTGGCACCTACCGGCGACGTTCAGTGAGGACTTCGTGTGAGAGTTTCCCGGCGCTTTCACTGGTGTACACATGCATCAGTCTCCTAACCCTCACTCAGAACACCTGCATACGAACCTTTATTTCTCACTGAAACCTGAAGCTTTGGTTTCTGGGGGAACACGCAGAAACTAGGACAGACCCTGTGCCTCTTGAGATGAGAGACGGCAAGAGGCAGCTTATGCCCGTGCTCACACCACGCAACTCCCGGAATAACAGGAGAGTCACATGCACTTACAGGGCTGTGGGAGCGAAATGGAAATGATGACGTTTTAGTAACCTGATCTACAGAGAGAGGAGCCCCCCACAGCTGAGGCATGAGAGCTTCCAGGAAAAAGAGAAGAAAAAGGCACGTAGACTTCTATGTCCAGGGAATATAGCCATTCAACAGTGAAGGTGACATTTTCTGAGAGGCTAAAGCTTAGAGAAGCTTGGCGCCAATGAGGTTTTTTGGAACAAGTCGAGCAGCACGCAGCTGTCACCTCAAGAACAGACCCTGAGTGGATGCAATGACATGGGTCTCTCATCTGGAAATTTCCAGGTGATTAGGTCTCTGATCTTTGTTCAGAATGCACACATGGCTTAGAGGAGTCATTAGCGATGACCCAATTAATAAACATCACACGCCACATGGTCTCTTGCCCATTGAATCCCGCGTATAATCTCAATCTAAACCAAGGCAGCTCAGCCTTGTCTGAGGTCCATCATGATGCTTTAGTTCAATGTGAGGATCCAACGAAAATGACAGGAGAGAGACACTGCTGCACGGAGATACAGACAGACACATGACAAGATAACGCCGTGTGACGTCAGAGGCAGAGATGGGGACTGCAAACAAAGGGACACCAAGAAATCAACAATGCCCCACGGCAGAAGCTGGAAGGCGCTGGAAGGATTCTGCCCAGAGCCTCTGAGGAAGAGTGACTCTGCCGCCACGTGCACCTCAGACGCCCGGCCTCCAGACTTGTTCTCGTCCTGTGTTTCAAGGGGAAGGGATTCAGAAGTACAGACTGGCAGTTACACAACAGTCACAGGGATGTAAAGCGCAGCACAGGGAATAGTGTAAATAATATGGTCGTAACTATGCATGGTGTCAGGTGGGGACTATACTTATCGGGGGGATCACTTCTTAAATTATAGAAATGTCTCACCGCTGTACATTACACCTGAAACTAATATCAAATAATATGGAATGTCATCTCTAATTGAAAAAAAAGAAAAAGAAAAAAAGAGACTGACTTCGTGCTCATCTGTTATAGGAGCTCATATAACAGAGCTCATCCAGGAGGCTAATACTCAGGGTTCAGGGACCCAGGGTCATTCTCTCTGGCCTCCACCATTCTTAGTAAACGCATTTGTCCCTATGGCCTCAAGAAAGCTGCTGTGCTTCCAGATGCGACATCTAAAGAGAGTGCCAGGTGCGAAAGTGGGGGCACGCTGAGACCGCCCCTTTCCACAAGCAGACAGCAGCTTTTCAGAAGCACCAGCGACCGGCCAGTCGATTTCATCTCTTTGGCCACATTATGTCCCAGGGCGACTCCTCGCTGAAAGGGATACAGGGACACTGAGCATTTAGTTTCTGTCTGTGTCTGTGGCTGTTTTTGTGGTTTTGTTTTTCTCAGTGAACTGTCGCTTGAACAGAATTGCAGTTCTGTTGGGGACGAAGAGAGGGCTGGAATGGTGAAGCAGGCGGCCGTGTTTACGGGAAGATACGACAGTCCGCCAGATCCAGACGTGCCCCTTCCTGCTGGTCCTGCTAATTACGCTAACAAGGCGTGGCAACTTTCTTACTCCTTACGTTTGAAAATAAAAGTGAAATCTATGTGGTGGTTTATCACACTGAATTATCTGATCTGTTGATAGGAATCCTGTACACGTAAATATATATATTATATACAATATGTATGTGTGTCTACAGATAGATAGGTAGATGGAAGATGATAGATAAATGGTAGATAGATGTAGATTACATAGATGATAGATAAATAATATAGATACAGATTAGATAGATGATAGATAGATGATAGATGATAGATAAATGATAGATATTGATTAGATAGATAGATGATAGACATAAATTCTATCACAACAGATCAGTTCTTGTGTATTTACACATACATAAAATATGTCTCTCTGTGTGTATATATAATCTATATTACATGTACAAGAATTTTATCAGAGATCAGTCATTATACTTTGCTATTTCAAGTAAATATTCGCCTTTTCCCAAGGGTTCCTTTGATCTACTGGGTGAAAACAGAGAGAGGGAGAGAGAAAGAAATAATGAACACATACATATACGTGGTTCACACTGGCCATTCTTGGTTGATGTGATTATACATGATTTGTGGGTTTTATAGCTTCTTGGATTTCTTTACAAATGTTTTTTTTCAAGAAATGGCTTTCTTTTGAAATATGTAAGGTGACTTATTTAAAAATCGACAGACACATAAACATCAGTATTTTAGAGGGAAATAAAGAAGTTCGGGTGCTTAAATAAATCTTGATATTGACTCATTGGGTACCCAGAATCTCACGTCGCTGAATGAGGTTGGCTCCATTTTCTTCCCACTAAGGAGGTAAGAGAGGAATTATTTTTTCTAAAGCCAGCGGGGATGAAATGAACAAGTTGAAATGATGTATTTTCTTCCACAACATCCTTAGCAGGAAACACAGGCCCTAACACAGACTCTTTACAAGTTGGAGGGTAGAGTAATAGACGTTGAGAGCCTTTATAAATCCATATAATGTGGGGCTCACAAATAGGGAACGGCTCCTAAAAGAAAAGCTTGCTGCTGGGGCTTAGAGCATGTCGGCTGCAGGAGAGTCCTGAGGGCTCGTGGAGGTGGCTTCACAACTCAAAGCTGCTTCTCACAAAAGACGTGGACACTTGGGAAAGACACACGTGTCACATGCGGTGCCTTCGAAGGGCTGGTTTCCCCGAGACGTTCATTGAGGCTCTTGTTAGATCCAGAAGACGGGAGGCACGCCTGAAGAAATTCAGTTGGCACACATTTTGAAAATCCAAATGACCTTGAATCTGTTTGTTATGGAAGAAAGGTATCGAGTGCTGCATGCGCAGTGAGTCTACACCCGGGCTCTCTTTGGGGGTGGTAGAGAGACACAAAGCCCCCCAGTGCTGCTGACGTTCTTGGTACCCCACACCCCATCGCCTCGCTTCCTGCGTGAAAACACACCTCCAACGTTATGCATGGAGAAAGCACTTCTGTTTCGTGGAGGTGGAACTCATTCCCACCCCTGGGGCGGAAGCGTAATGATAGGGTGGGTGCAGTGTGCTCTAAGCCCGTCGTGGCGACACTGCCATTGTTCGGCGTAGAAATGCTAGTGGGACCGAATCCTACCCCGCACAATGGGGCAGGCAGGCTGCTGGGAGATTCTGTGAAAGGTTTGCCCAATCCTAAGAAGCAGCCCCAGAATGGATACCCTTCTTACCAACCTCCAGACTGTGACAGAGACGGTGTACGCCGTGTCCGATGGAGCCCGCCATCTCGGTAAGAGCCTGGTGTGGAACCCAACACTCGGGCCAGCACAGAGGAGATGTGCGAAGGGCTGTCACCAGGAACGGTGTCGCTGAGGCCAAGCAACCGGCCGTCGTGGGTGGTCATCCAGGGTGAAATCACTCATGACCTTGGAGTAGGCGATGCTGAGCATTGCAGCTGAAAAGCACCCAGCTTTTCTCCTAGGCATTGACACTTGAGGTTGTGATGTGACGCACTGTCCCACATGGCTGGCCAAGCAAAGTAACTGGAAGGTGGTGAGAAGGTACAAGAGGTGGTGCCAGGAAGGCGTGAAGGGAGCGTGCCTGAGGTGACCACGCTCGCAAGGAAGGACCTGCTTGCGCCATGGTCCCTTCGGCTGGCCTCTGGGAATGGGACTTTCCTAGCGTGTCGGCCCCACATTAGTAAGCAATCGCTGTGGCGTGTGCTGGGGTCAGAGAATCCTGCTGTAGCAGCCTGTGGAGACGGACCCTACAACACCTGTCTTTCACCATCAGAGAGTCCAGAACTTGGCGATGGTAGCCAGTGACTGAGGCACACGGCAGAGTCCCTTTGTGCGGCCTTACCTGGGCACCCTTTGGGCCACACTCTGCACACGGGCACTTTTGCATTTATTCCGCTGCTGGAAGGAGGGGCATCAAGCGCTACAGAAAAAGCTGTGACCCTGGAAAGTGGGGGGTCTAGACATGCGTGCTTACCAAGCTTACCCCCACCCCCCAGCCATGATGTGATTGACATCATGACATGCAGAGTCTGCACCCCCAGCTGCACCGGGCAATGAATGGGGCACTCTGCCTGCTCCCCACTGATTGGGGGGGCAGTCCCAAGAGGCCCAGCAGAGCCAGGACTTTGACAACCAGCCAGAAGTAATGGGGTCCCCTCATCCCGGTGTGCGTGGAGGCCATTTGGGGAGCAGCAAGGATGCATTCCTACACCCCCCACCAGACAGATGCCACCAGGGTGTCATGGGCAGCGGGACGTCCCACTTCCAGGCAGCAGCGACAAGTAGCATCCGTCTTCATGTATCAGACGGGGCTGCGGAGGGAGCCTGGGTTCCAGGAAGTAGACAGTGGCCCCCACCATCTACGACAAGATTCAGTCTCTTGGCATTACAGTGTCTAAAACGTCCGGATTTCCATAAAGAAATTTCACGCATCATACCGGGAGCCGGAGAGATCTCAAACTCGATGAACAAAGAGCCCAGTAGACGCCAGAGGCGTTAGAACAGGTGGACAGCACACAGCTTGTCTGTGCACGACTTCTTAGGATCGCACGTGCTTCCTAAACTATCTCAGAAGAGAAAGACCAGCTGAGATACGCTGTAGAGATAGCTCAGGTGCAGTTACTGAGTTGCTGCTGAATTCTCAGACATTTTTAGTCCAAGCCACCACAGGCCATGGGAAGCCTTTCAGGCTGGATTAGACCATCATCATTAATTATTGGAATGTGTTTCGACCCGTGCTTTTCGATCTGTGACATAAAATCTCAGCTGGGTCCGTACATAAATAAATAAATTATGACCTTTTTAAAAAAATTACTATTTGCGTCAGCCCACGATAAGAGATATATACCCGGGGTGCCAAAAAATAGTATATACATGACTTTTGGTCATCTTTTGTTAGTGGAAAATATTTTTACAACTGTATACAGTTTTTTCCTTTCTTAAAATGTGTGTACAGTTTTGGGGCACCCTCTGTATATGTATTACATATATAAATGTGTGTCTTTATATATGTCTCTATATATTTGTATGTGGTATATTATATATATATATATAAATATATATATTGTGCTTGTTTTATACACATATATTTATATAAATATATATGTCTGTGGTGTGAGATATATTTATATATAATTGGCCCTTAATCACACATCTTTCCAACTCTAAACTTTTTTCTATTTATCTAAAAGTCTATCCATACAACCTGTACTTCGATTGATGTAGGTGATTTAAAAAAATAACTATTGTATCATTATAAAGTCTTAAAATTGTACTGATAGCATATTATAGGAAACATTTTTTCAGACTTTGAAATTAAACCACAGATCCAACTCTTAACTCTTCTAAGCTCCAAATACGACTAGTGGATTAAGCATTAAAAAAAAAAAAAAGCTAAGACTAACATTCATATATGATACATTTTAGACCTGACATGAAATTCAAATTTTAATTTCCAGAAACATCAAATTAAAATTCTGAAATCGCCCACATGAGCACTTGCAAATGAAGGCTCTGGCCTGATTATCTTACTCTCACACACTTACTTTGAATATTAAACCTTTGTTTCTTGTTCTTTTTCTAGTTTCCATTTCAGTTACTTGATTACACGCATTGTAGGCGTATGGACTCCAAGAATTAAGAGCTTCTCGCCAAACTACAATAAAACCAGAAAAACACTCTATCGCAACCGTTACCCGATTTCCTATAACATATGTGCACCGCACTATACCAGACTCAGGAAGGCCCAGAGAAGTGATTAAAACACACTTTGTTCCTGCACTCCAGGTGTTTCTGAAAAACAAGCACCAAACAAATCCAAAATCTAATCTAAGCGAAATGAGAAAAGGTACAATTTTGGAAGTAGCAGCCAAGTTCTATGATCTCTCTCTCTCTCTCTCTCTCTCTCTCTCTCTCTCTCTCTCTCTCTCTGAGTTTCCTCCTGTTTGCATATCAAAGTGTTAAAAACCAGGTGACTAAAACCACAGGAATCCATCCTACCCTGTTCTGGAGACCAGGAGTGTGGCATCAAGGTGTCCTAGGGCTGTGCTCCCTTGGGGGCCCCCAGGGGACGGTCCCTCCTGCCTCTTCCAGCTCCTGGGGGCCTCCTCCCTCCATCTCTGCCTCCATCTTCACACAACTGTTTCCTTTTTGTGTCTAGATGTGTCCATGTTTTTTTTTCTTTTTATAAGGACACCAATCATATTAGATGAAGACCCGCCCTCATAACCTCATTTTCACTTGTTCACATCTCCTAAGACTGTGTTTCCAAAAACAAGAGTCACATTCACAGGTCCCAGGAAGTAGGACTTGCACATCTCTTTTAAGGGAGGGACACGCTGCTACCCCCCCCACCCCCCCAGCACACACGTGATGAAGATGCAGGGTTCTGAGAAAGGGGTGTGGGGAGGTTCACTGAAAGCGGAGAATTTAAGGGAGCTCAAAATAGGGGGCTGGTCACAGTTTGCGAAACAATTAGTCATGTTCTTTTTTTTAAGCTTGGGATGTTAGCATCCCTTTTCGTTTCCACAAGCAAGAGTTAGCAGTGTGTTAGCAAAACAGTGCAGTGGCTCACCTTTTCATGCCCAGACATCCCTTCTGTCTCCTGTACCCTGAGTTCACCAAGGACAGGGAGTAAATCCAGAGTGTAAATAACCCCTTTGGTTGACAGCACGCCCGGTCCAATACATTCCAAAGACCCCAGTCCTTAAAAACATATTTTGTTTTACCACTGTGACAATTCTGCTGACGATTTCCAAAACATACGTGTTTGTAGACGCGCCCTTTTTTCCTCCCATGAAAAGAACGCCTAGTTCACAGAGCACAGAGCAGAAAGGAGGCTCGTTGCTGAAGCCTGAGGATGTGGAATACCGGAGGAGAAACAGAGCCGACTGCCCCTGGGTGATTCATGCTGCCGCCCAAAGCCAGGAAGGCCAGGGCTGAGGGTCCTGAAACCAACGGAATAACGACCGGCCCACGTTGGTGAAGTGCTGATACGGTGACAGCCGAACGCAGCCGCAGAGAAAGAATTTGCTCTGTGAGACGAGGGCCTCAGGCAAACCAGGAGGAGAAAACCAGAGCGGAGCCCCGAGGCGGGCGTCTCGCCTCTGGCTCATCCAGTGTCCAGCTCCACAGCTTCTGCCTAAAGCTACAGAAACGCTGCCTTTCCCAGGATCTCGAGGTGCCTGGAACTTCCAGGAGACGTCACATACATTGGGTCTAAGCGTTGACCACACTGCATGTCCCCGTCCTGGAGGTGAGGACACTGATAGAAAATGAAGACGACCTGTGCAGTAACGCAAAACCGCCACGGTTAGACAGCCGGGCGGCTGGCCTGTTAATAGATGAGGCCATCGAAGGGATCAGAAGCGTACACATCAACCATCTTCAGCTGCCTGCTACAGCAAAAATCAACATGTATTTGCATAAACACTTTTCCAAAGCAAGCATTTCGAAATGCATTTTTGAAGCCTGCAGAAGTTGAAATACACCCAGGTCTCATGCATTCCGCCTGACCCTGGCCACGTTAGGACGTGACCTTGAGCTGCTGACCTCCCTGACAGCTGCTTTGAATTTCATCGCTGCTGAATGCCATGTCTCTTTGCTTTATGGATATTTTCAAACCTGGGTGGACCGTAGGTATGTTATCAAGAAACAAAGAGGAGAGATGCCTCTCGCTCACCCTGTATCATGTCTGCCATCCTGGCCGTGGAAATCAGGGATCCGTTGATTATCAGTGTCTGATAGACAAGGAGATTTGAGGGGTGTCTGCCACGTTGGCCAGCCCATAGCACCACATGCCACCAAACCCGAGAGGGCCCACCCACTGGGTGGGCAGCAGAGCCAGACACCGAACACCGAGTTTTGCGGTCGAGAAATTAGAGGCATTTATTGGCAGGGCCAATAATCCCAATTCCCTACTGGATTTTAATCGAGGATTTTCAAAGGCAGAGAGTGAGGCTTAGCGGTTAGGGGTCGCGGGCAAAGCTGGTTGGTTATTCCTTGTGTTTTCTTTCATCTGATTAATTTACTTCCTGGCGTCATCGCCTGTGGCGCCTTTGTCACTCTGGGCGGGCGATCCAGCCAGGTTGAGGCACCAAGACTCTGCAGAATTGCCCACAGTTGTGCATCTGTGACTTGTCTTTAAAGCACAAAGCGGAAAGTAAACATCTGTGAGCAGCGATATTGCGTACGCTGTCATGGCTTTGCGCGTAGCTAGCTGCAGGTGTCTCTTTCTTCAGGCGACTTGTGCTTTTAGACCCTTTTCCTGGAACTTGCTTTGCACACAGGCCTTCAGGACGTGACTCACGGACACGCTTTCTGACCTTTGGCTGTCGGCCACGTGCCCATCACAGCCACTGAATCGCTCGGTGAAAGCCCATGCCGGCATCTCTAGAGTCTGCGGCCCCACCCCTCACATGGTTACTGCTGGCTGTCGGTCTCACAAAGCACAAGCAGAGAACAACCACCCAACCCTCAGAAAGAATCTTTCACAAGAACCCATTGACTAGTGTTGAGCAGATAAATTCTGAGAACCCTGAGGCCTGCAGGAACCTAGTGGCAGAGTGTCATGGATTGAATCCTTTCCACCCAAAGGTATGTCTAGGTCATGCATTGCATTGTGTCTCCCCAAAAGGTATGTCGAGGCCCAGCCCACGATACCTGTCAACGTGACTTCATTTGGAAATAAAGTCTTTGCAGATGTAATGAGTAAGGCTCAGATGAGGGCATCTGTGCTGACTGGTGTCTTTATAAGACAGGAAATGTGGACACTCACAGGCACACTGGGGGGATGCTATGTGAAGGTGAGGTCAGATTTGGGGGTGATGCTTCTACCAGCTAAGCAACACCCCAGATTGCCCGAAAGCCACCAGAAACTGGGCGAGAGGCATAGAATGGATTTGCCCTCAGAGCCTCCAGACGGAGCCAACCCTGCCCACACCTGCATCTCCGTCTCCTGGTCTCTGGGAGACCGTCCGTTTCAGTTCTTTACGGCACCCAGTCTGTGGTACTTTGTCCTGGCGGCCCTAGCAAAGGAACGCTGAGTCCTGGCCAGCCCTGCACCTCACCCGTCCAGGCTGGAGTCCCTTATCTCCCCTAGCCCGTGGACACCTGAGAAGACCTTCCTGGGCCATCCCCCCACCCCGGCACTTGCCCCACAGGGAACGGCGAGGCCACAGCAAGCAATGAGAGAGTAGACGCTTCGCTTGAGTGGGATGGTGTTGGGAAGGGAATTCCCCGATTGCGGCTAAGAAAATAGAAGCCAGTATTTAAATACGGGGCTCTTGCAGTCAGCAGCCTCAGAGGCAGTTTGCATTCTGGTAGGAGAGCATCCCGTTTCGTTCTAATATTTGTTAGGTCATTTACGATAAGGGTCGCTGTTTGAGGAGCACCTCTGTGTCAGGGAAAGGCCAGCCATGTTTATCTTTGCTCACACAAGAGCAATTTGAATGCAAAAGACTCACCAAAGAGAGCTCTCTTAGTGTGCATTTGTTTTCACAGACGATTACTTTCCTTCCTAAGTGGGTGTTACTGCTATTTGATCAGCTGGATGACTTCTCTTCAACATATTATTAAAATGCGGCAATGACCTTGAAGTCAATTATGCTTTGCTAACTTCTCCATACCGGCACCGAACACTTTAAAACTGCAGGAAAAAAATGTCTCAACACAAATTTATCAGGGTGCAAAACACTCTCAGTCCTGTCTGTCTGTCTTTCTATCTCTCTCTATCTATCTATCTATCTATCTATCTATCTATCTATCTATCTATCTATCTATGAATCTCTCAAGATATCTGTATGTGTGGATGGATGGATGGATGGATGGATGGATGGGTGGATGGATGGATGGTGGATGGATGGATGGATAGAAGGATGGATGGATAGAAGGATGGATGGATGGATGGATGGATGATGGATGGATGGATGGATGGATGGATGATGGATGGATGGATGGATGGATGGATGGTGGATGGATGGATGGATAGAAGGATGGATGGATAGAAGGATGGATGGATGGATGGATGTATAATGGATAGATGGATGGAGGATGGGTGGATAATGGATGGATGGATGATGGATGGATGGATGGATGGATGGATGGATAAATGTGTGTGATTATATTTCACTTCTTGAGATGCTAAGTTGCTCAGTGTAAACGAAGCACATTGTAACTAAGAGTAGAAGCATTCATTAACAGCCATGATGAAAGACTTCCATTAGAAAATATAGCCTGTTGAACAACCAATAAGATATTTTTTACCTCCAATCCCAGGCGTGGGTGAAATGGGTGAAGGTGGTTACAAAGCACAAGCGTTCAGTTCCAAAATCAATAAGCCCCTGGGATGTAGCATGTAGTGTGATGACTCTAGTAAGTCATACTGTATTATGTACAAGTATTTGAAAGCTGCTAGGACAGTAGACCTTAAAAGAGCTCGTCACAAGGGAAGCAGTTCACTCTGTGTGTTGATGGATGTTAACGAAAGATACCATGGTGAGCATTGTGCAGTATGTACACATGTTGAATCATTTGTGCAAGGTGGGGGTACGGGGAAAAACAGATGTGCTGCGATCTCATAGCACAGGTCCCTGCCTCGGCAGCCCAAGCAGGGAGTCCTCTAGACCAGGGCCGAGGGGCTGGACTGGGGTTATGGGGGGCCCAGGGGCCCCAAGCTGGTTTTGGCACCGTAAGAAAGGGCAGCAGGCCACGTGGGGGCCTGAGGAGAAGACGCTGGGAGAGCAATGTGAGCAGGGCCTCTGAGTCTCCTCCACCCGTTCCCCCTGGGCCACCGGCTCCTCTCCAGCTGCCATCACAAAGCAAGAAGCTGGGGTGTGAGACTAGCAACGGTATTTCCAGGATCAGCACGCTTCCCAGTACAGTGATGGTTAAACTGTCTTTTCTTGACTCAAGTTCATCGAATTGTTGCCTGTATTCCAGCTGTGCTCTGAGGCATGTTAAAAAGGCAGAAATTCTCATCTCAACCAAAAAGTGAGAGATGCGTGTGAGAGACGGGTCTTGCCGGAGAAACACCTACCTGCAAGATGCTGTTCTTATATATTCCTGTTCCGTGTTATTCCAGGAGGAACGAAATGGTTGAGAACCATGGATCCATCTCTCGTAGACTATGCTGGACTTGGTAGAAAAGAAATGCCAAAAATGCTACGATAGATACAGACACAGTGATTGTTGTTAGAAAACGAAAAGCAAAACAGCACGGTTATAGTTGTTTTGAATATAAAGGGAATAACTAAAGCTTATAAGGAAGATCCCTAAGCAAGCAGAAGAGGAACGGGGAGGGTGTAAGCATTCATAAAGAAGTCAGGTTGCAGCGGTGACTGGTTCTTGTTGAATAGGCAGGTGATACATAGATGATAGATAGATAGATAGATAGATGATTGATAAATAATGATTGATAGATGATAGAGAATAAATGATGGATGGATGGATGGATGGATGGATTGATGGATAGATGATAGATAGACAGATAGATGATAGATTAGATAGATAATAGGTAGATAGATGATAGGTATATAGATGATAGATAGATAGATGATTGATAATGATTGACAGATGATAGAGAATAGATTATGGATGGATGGATGGATGGATGGATGGATAGATGATAGGTAGATAGATGATATATTAAATAGATAATAGGTAGATGATAGGTATATAGATGATAGATAGATAGATAGATAGATAGATAATAGATGATAGGTAGATAGATATAGGTAGATAGATGACAGAAAGATAGATAGAAGAAGGAAAGATGGATTAGAGAGGTAGATGATAGATACATACAGAGATAGATATTCTTAGATACATATCTATATAGATAGTATATATAATGCACTAACACATATATCAATTTCTCATAAATACATTGTGATACCTTTTTACACATGCCTATACTCCTATATGTATATATATTCTGTATTTCTCATTATCTATCGTGACATGTACATATGGGTATCTATATGTAGACTAGATAGGATAACATATATTGCTCATACTATATGGTGAGACACATACACGTGCAGGTATGTGTGCGTGCACATCTTTATCCTATATGTCATCATCACCGCCACCCTGAGCAGGCTTGTCCATATCTGAGCCGAAGCATGGGTCAGATCAGGCAGGGCAGACACAGTGACAATTGCTGCTCAGTTACACGAGGGCTGAACTCGGCTGTCCGTGGACCATCTGGCCTGGAGATGGGAACCCTCCGTGTAGACCGAGGGGGCTGAGCAGAGGATCTTGGGGCTTCAGGTGTGGGTTTTGCACAGGCCACATCAGCGTTCCTGAGAGCTTGTGGAAACCACACACACTCTGACCCCCATCCCCTCCCCTGCGTTTATCGGCATCGAGCAAAAGTGCTGCGTGATTTTCGTGCACATTGAAGTCTAAGATTCCGCAATGGACAAAGACTAGTTTTCCTGGACTGTAAACTCATATGCGCATCTGTAGACTCTAAAAAAATTAAGCGGAGACTCCCAGCGTGGCAATGACAATAAGTGCTGAATTATCGGTGGTGCTTCGGCGCACATCAAGGAGGCCCCAGGGCTGGAGGTCCCAGCTGCCGTGGGGAGCTATCAGCCCTTCTAAGCACCGTCCCAGCTAACGAAAACTATTGTATTTTTATCTCACTTGGTCTTGCAAGTCTCCTTTTGCCTAATTAATTTGCAATTTGTACACAAGAGCAGAAAGAAAGTCTTTGATTAACTAAGCCCTTTTTAATTAGAGCTTTACAGACAGAGAGAAAACAAGGAACAGACAGCTGTTCTGATGAGAATCCTTGAGCAGGAAAAGAGAAACTGCATAGAATCCAAAATCCAGCCCAGCAAAATATCATACGGAATTCTTTTCCTCGAAGGCGTTCATAATACCCTCTGTCGTGTGGTGAAAATAACCCTGGTTATTGCTGTACAATATACTTTTTTAAATGTACATAGGTCAAAGTAATGTGAAATGCCTCTATTTCTCCACCTAAAATTCTCACAACACTCCGCTGCTTATCTTACAAAACTATTATGATAAAATAATATAATATAATATAATATATATGAAGATACTTTGTAATGTTCTTATCTATGAAAGTCATTATTTTTAAAAGGAAATGAGTTTAGCATTATGCTGAGTGAAATAAGTCAGACGGAGAAACACCAATACCATATGATCTCACTTATATGTGGAATCTAAAGAACTGAATAAACGAGCAAAGGAAACAGGAAAAAAAAACTAAAGAAATGAGTTTATCAATACGTTATGTTCTTATGGGAAGATGTTTAGATTCCACGCAGGGGCAGTGCGTGAAAAAGCGTTTGGGGCTGTGTTTTCCAGCGTTGCAGAAAAGCAGTCCGTCCTGTATTAATAAGCGGTGGAGACGTGTGTACGGGCGCTCAAATCTCACTTCTTCTTTACAGACACGCCTTGAAATAGTAATGTCCCGAATGGAATGTTCTGGGAGGCTGGATGTCCTTCATTTTCCTTCAAAGTCCCTGTGCTGGTAATGGGTGGGACGTTGGCGTCAGGGGGCTTTCAAGGGTCAACTTCTTCACTGCGCATATTTTGGGTAGATTTGAATTCCTTGAAGAAGTACAGAAGGGAGGGAGGAAATAACGCATTCCAGGACTGAATTTTGTAAATACCATTTCATAAATTGTTTGCTTAAACACGAAAATATGATACCTTAGTCTGAAGTAAAATGCTAAGATTTTAGACAAATCAAAGGCGACCGTAATAACGCTGTCTTTCCTTCTGCGCTGCGTGTGGCCTCGGGCTTTCGGTGGGGCTGGGGAAACACACAGACTCACCTTTACCTTCGATCTTGAGGCGCCGCCTTGATCATGTCACCTGCCTGCCCCAAGGCCGGGGCTGCTCCCGTTCCCTGTTTTCTCTGCCTCACGCCTGTCCGAGGGTCATCTTCCTTCACTGTTGTGCCCCACTCTCCTCCCCAGTCTTACGCTCCGTCGTCTCCTAGCTGAAGGAGTTAAAGTGTGTACCCCTTCATCCAGCACGTTAAATGCCCCGTAGCAACGAGACATCGAAGTGAAAACAGTGCTGGAAGCACCTGGCTCTTCACGTGAAGGGTCAAGCGGTTTCAAGGGGTGATGCCAAGAGCGTGTCCCCTGCCGTTCACATCTCTGCTGAGACAGGAAAACGGGTTGGCTGTTCAGACCAGAATGGGAATTAGACATGGAACGGACAGAAAAATGGTGTCATGGCTTTTTCTTTATATCTTTCTTCGGGCAGCTGCTCTGGACAACCATCACGGATGCCCAGGTCCTTTCAGATTGGTCCTCAAAAACGATGCTCCTCCATTCTCGGTGATGGTAAGGAATTCTGGACATGTCTGTCTTTCCTTGTCCCTAAAGGAGCCCACCCTGCGGACAGTGCATCTCGGCATTTAGGAATCTATTAGCTTCAGGGCCCATCCGTGTTGTCACAAATGGCAGGACAGCCTCTCTTTTCATGGCTGAGTCATGTGCCATTGTCTGTTCACACCCCATCTTTATCCCATCAGCCACTGACCGGCGCTTAAACAGAAGACCTGAAATCATGAAACTTCTACACGACACAGGGGGAAAGGCCCCGGACGTCAGTGTCAGCAACACTTT
Organism: Hipposideros larvatus; assembly: GCA_031876335.1. Lineage (NCBI taxonomy): Eukaryota > Metazoa > Chordata > Mammalia > Chiroptera > Hipposideridae > Hipposideros > Hipposideros larvatus. The sequence goes on from CM063105.1 coordinate 147,729,472, forward strand.
TTTGAGACGTGACATCAAAAGCGCAAGCAACAGAAGCAAAAATATAATAAGTAGCCCTGCATCTGTTGTAAAATTCTAAGGAAAGAGAAGTTGCTGGCAAGGGTCGCTGACTGAGTTTTGCTTGAAGATACCGATTTGAGATCTCCTTGTAATGATCGTCATCACCTTGATCTGATCTGTGGTTCAGAAAGGGAAATGTTCAGGCTTTCTGTCTCCGTGGGTTTGCCTCTTCTGGGCGTTTCTTATAAACGGAACCAGACGACATGTGGCATCTTCTGTGCAGTCCTTTCACAGGGTGTCATTTTGGGGGGGTTCATCCGCGCCACATCCCTTTTTGGTTGATGGAGCCAGCTTTTCCACGGTTGCAGAAAACTCTTCACGGCCAGGCTGTAGGTTTTCTATCGTAAGCCTGGTGTTGTCTCTGTTGTCCTGAAGGATGTCGAAACATTTTTACCACAGGCTATATCGTGTTTGCTATACTGTATATTTTAATGGTCATGTTTTGGGTCTTGCGCGGTGGTGGGGAGGGAGTCAGGGCGTGAGCTTCCTACGCCTCCTTGTCCAGATCACCGTCTAGAATGTCATCCTCAGCTGACAAGGTGGCAGCATGTCTCCTAAGCAATCTCAGGCACACTGTGCCTCCATGAAACCCAAACCTACGGTGTCTGTGCATTTCTGTCTCCGCCGCACTCATCACAGCATGCACCAGGCTCAACTAGAACTGGCCGTGGCGAAGGCAAGTCAAGGAGAAGACCCCTCACGTCTCCTCAGGGCGCCAAGGAGCGTGCAGGGTCCTGCTCCCCGTCACAGCACCGGGCTCTCCAGCACGCACTCCCGCATCAGTTTCCCCATTTCCACGTCCCCTTCTGCAGTGTACCTCTTTCCAGCCCACGCTGTCAGTCAGTCATTTAACATACCTGCCGTTCGCTGGGTCTCGCCTCACTGAGAAATTAACGTTGCATGCCAGGACTTTTTTCCTTGTCTATTCTTGTATCACAAGAACCTAGACAGTCACCTAGCAGAAAGCAGGCATTCAATAATACAGTGGAAATGATACCATACGACACGATATGATACAGTGCGCTACTATTTGTTATGTTGTTAGGCTGGGTTAGGTTGTTATGTTACAGAACATCGTGGTGTTTCACATTTTACTGCGTTAGGTTATACTGTATGCGTACTACCCTGTCCAGCCTGCCCATTTGTCACCACTCTGTCCTTGTCAGTGGTGTCTCCACAAGGGGTGCTGATTCTCGCTTCCGTTCTCTGTAACCTTCTGACGTGGTCCGGCCATGAGCTCAAGGTAACACCCACAGGTCACGGCGGAGCCATCGGCCTCCTGGGTCAGGAACGGTGACACTGGGGGAGCGGGTACCTGATGTTTCTGCAGGTCTCGCGTTGAGCAGGTCAGTGGGTTTAGATTTTAAGGGTCATCATTCCTCTCCATAAAATGTTCTCCTTCCTCCTGTGTGATCACCTCTGACTTTCATCATGATGCCTCTACGAGCTCAGGAAAGCTGATAGTGCCATAAAATGAATATAATGAGCTCTTACTCCAAAAGGCCTACGGTCTCAGCTCATGCATCGTGTGGGGTGACACGTCTGCCACCCACTTCAGCTTTGGGGTCTTCCTAAGTCGGAATGGCATGGGGGCACCTGGCGCCTGAGATGAGCCAGTAACAGTTGTGCTTCCGCCACGAGCACCCCCTCACCAGTGAAAGCACAGAGACCGCAGTTCCGGACGCTGTAACAGCGATGCAAGTGTTACTCACGTTTTGCATATCTAGCTTTCGGACCATTCTCCCCATTCCAGACTCGCGTAAGTGTGGCTTGGTGCTCTTCTGGTCGTGGCCTGATAAACAGGCCTTCTTTGTCTGTCCACCCGGGAAGAATACAAATCAGTGCATGAATGCACGAGCCAGAGCCGTTGCCCGGATCACTCGTGCGCACCCTCATTATCTCTGTGGCCAAAAGGCTCCTCTCATTCCTGTTGGGAGCATGTCTTGTGTTCGTAACACTTCCATTGCAAAAAAAAAAAAGGATCACCTTTAGTTTCCAATATAATTGTTTCTCTTTTTACTACCTCGTTCAAACTCCCATGGCTTTCTACGCATCACATAGGAGGCGGCTTGCTTGGAAATGTGTCCCTGGAATGTAGACAATCATATTTCATAAATCACAAAGCTGGAATAAATATGCACGTTGAGGCAGAAGAGACCCCAGCGCAACAGGACCTGCTGTATCCGCCCTTCATGTAACCACTGTGGGTGCCCAGTCTCATTTAAACTCACCAGAGCTCAGGAACTAAAGAATACAGTCACACGCCAGTAGCCGGTTTTCAGCCATGGTCTACACAATTACTCCGAAATAGGGAATGAAGGATAATGCGCTCACCTCTGTGACTTGTCTTCTGATAAATGGCCCTTTGCGAACAAACTCCTTATCTTGTTGACACAGGCCAGACAGTATCTGCAGATAAACAGAAGAAGCTGGTGATGGGGTGACCAGGCAAATCCATTCTCAGGCCGCATCAGTGGCCACCTCCCTCTGGAAAGTGGGCAGAAAATTCCAGAAGGATATACAAACCATTGCAGAGAGCTAGCTGTGTCTCGAGTCAGTGCCGGACCCACCATTCTTCCTGAGGCACCGAATCGAAGCAGAGAGTCTGTTCTGAACACGCCGTTTGCCACGCCAACGGCCTGTGGCCCCCCAGCAATCAACAGAGGGAACTTTGGGCAGGTGTGTGAACCGCTGTCTTCGGTCACGGGGGCTTACACTTCATTACAGTCAACAGAAGATGATGTGACCCTTTTGGCCTCGCCGTTCCTGGGCTCCGTCATCCATTCCTGAACCCGGCATCTGAGCTGAACAGGGTCTTCTTTCTGACTTCCACCATGACGCAACGCTGTAGACCCCTTCTCCCCTCCTTCGATGCCAACCCCTGACAACACGACCAGAGAACAAATGTGCGTGTTCGTCACGGTGGGTGCCCCGTCAGTGCGTATTGGTCAGCGGCCCAATAAATACTCCTTGCACGGAAATAGGCAACCCCGTGGACTCTGGGAGCTCGGCAGAGATGCACACATCTGCTTTCCGGACCGTGGACCCGGTGATAGAGGCCAGACGTCTCGCCTCCCCGTGGAACTCTGAGGACAAACGGGTGGTGAGCAGACGTCCAGGCAGCATGGTTCTGCAGAAGCCAGTTTGACTCTGGAGACAGTCAATTACAAGAAATATCGGGGTGATGTCTGAGAATTGTCCCGTGGAGGGTTCACTCTGTAAACAATTCAAAACAAAGTAAAAGAAGCCAGCTGCTCATTCAGCAGATATAAGGGCACGTGACACAAGAGAAAGCCACCCCAATCTCACAGAGGGGGAGAATCAATGGATAAATCAAGAGCTGTTGCTTTGTGCTTTCTGCAGCTTACAGCAGACTCTCTTATCCTCCTGCTGTTCAACCTACATGCCTTTAAACCCTAAGGTTGTTTTCTTTTTTCTCGGATTTAGAAAACTCTTAAAAGAACGTTTGTAACTCTTCAAAGAGCATAAAGCTCTTCAAAGAGCATGTCGTTCTTTTTAGGAAGCGTGCATTCTACATCAAAGAATAAAACAAACAAGCAGGAATGGCTAAACATTCACTGGATCTTAAGTTTTATGGGCATTTCTGAAAAACAGAGAAATGGAGGCGGGCTTACATATTTGGGGAAGACGAAATAAGAATAGTTAATGTCAAAGCTTCAACAGGTGATCAACCTTTATCAGATTGTTCTAGAAGAACTGTGTCATTGTGGGGGACCCCCCTCCGCCGACCCTGAAAATGCCTTCTTTGCTTCCTCCCCCAAAAAGCCATGTTGCAGCCCTAACCCCCTGATATACTTACTCGGAAATACGGTCGTTGCAGGTGAATTGGTTGAGTTACCATGAGGCCATGCCTGGGGAGGGTGGGGCCTGAGTCCGGTAGGAGCGGCGTTCCCATGACAACAGGCCATGTGACGAGAGGCGAAGAAGGGGTGATGACAGAGGCAGACCTGGGAGTGATGCGTGTGCAAAGAAACAGCTCCTAGGATTCCCGGGCACCAGCCAAAGCTGGAAAGAGGCGCCTAAGCTTCTCCCCCGTGTCAAAGGGCTCTGCTGAGACCCTCGTCTGAGGTGTGTGGCCTCCAGAACTGTGAGACAATCTGTTTTTATTGATGTGTGCCACCTAGTCGGCGGTGCTTCCTCATGGCAGCCCCAGGAAACAAACACAGACAGTGGCTCTAAAAAAGGAAATGGAGCCAGCACTCCAGTGGAGTATGGATTTGTGTTTTAGGTGCCTAAGAGTCAGGCTTCCTGAATCCTGCCTGTGGGAGAATCACGTTTCCTGTGGATGGAGCCCATTGTGCCTCCCAGAATCCCCCTTGTCTCCTTCCAGGAGGTCTGTCGTGTCCCCACTGAGAGCCCCCCAACTACATCAGGGATTCTGACCGACTCTATAACCCTTGGCATTCTGCCGCAGTCGGTCAAAACGCCACTTCTCACGGGCTGTTCTCTTCCCAATCTCCATCAGCCCCGAGCCCACGCCGAGGGCTGTAAAAGTTATTCTTCTGTGTCTCAGCTTCGCGTCGGTGTGACAGTCGTGATTTAAAGCAGCCGTTCGCCATCTGAGTCTATCAAATGGCGCTTCAGAACAGTGCCTTGAATTTCAGGACCGAATCCATCCTGTCTGTAATTGCAGCCAGGCTGAGTCTGGGGAGGAGAATAATTGCCGCCCGCGCTGCCCTTTCACGCCGGGAAGCCCAGGAATACTTGTGTCTCCGGAGGACACAGCCCGATGTTTCATTCAGGATGTGCATGTAGGTGTCACACTCCTCTACCCTTCAGTTTCTGTTTCGAATTATTGCATCTCCTTAAATCCCGCAACCACCACACATGCAGGCACGCTCTCCATTTGAAAGCAAGCCTTCCCGATGCTGTCAGCTGTGGGTTTTGCAGTCATGTCCTGGGGTGAATCATGGGACCGAAGACAGAAAGTATTTTCCAAGAGCAATGGGGGAAGCCAGAGGTGAGGATTATTGTGATGGATTGAATTGTGTCCCCAAAAAAGGCTGCGTCAAAGTCCTAAACCCAAATACTGCAGACGGTGACCTTATTTGGAAATTGGTCTTTGCAGACGCAGTCAACTTAAGATGGGGACCTCCCGGGTTAGGGTGGATCCTGACTGATTGACTGGTGTCCTCATAATGAGACAGAAACTTGGACACGGAGAGACACAGGGCATGGGACAGTGGACGCGGTTGGGACTGAGTAGCCACACTCCTGGGAACAGCAAGGGTGGCCTGCCAGCAGCCCCCGGAAGCCGGGGAGGGAGAGGCCTGAACCACACTGTCCCTCAGTGTCGCCCGAAAGAACCCGCCATGTCCACACCGCTGTCCCCGACTTCTGGCCTCCAGCACTGAGAGGCACTTCTGTTTCTCCTAAAGACTCGCAGGCTGTGATCCTTCGTTCCAGAGCCTCAGGCATGGAATACAGGCGGGGTCCACACAGCAGTATGTTGGAAAGCGAGTTGATGGCAACAGACCTTACAGTGTTTCGAGATCCTGCCATACACGTGCCTTCCTCAGGGGGTTGCACTGGTCCCTGCTTTCCGTGCAGTGTGAGTCTTCCAGACAGAGAGGCAGCCATCCGCCCTGCACACACGCACGATGTTAGAAAGCCCACTGAAGATGAAGCATCGGGCGATAAACACACTTTTCAGAAAACTGGATGGGGGCACCTCAAGGAGGGATTTCAGAAACCTTTGGAAAGCTGTTTGAACAGTCTGTGGTCTGGGCAACACTGCCCAGTAGAACTCCCTGCAACGACAACATCGTTCACTCGTCTGGGCTTTCCAAAACGGTGGCCGTTGGCCCACTGGACTGTTCAGCACTCGAAATGTGGCCCGTGGGATGACAGAACTGAGTTTTACATTTGCTTTTATTCCATGGTCTTGAGAGTCATTACATGTGACTATCTGTTCAAGTTGGGGAGCAATATATGGTGAGAAACCCAGCTAATCTTCAGGTGCCTGTATGTGCACACACCTGTGTGGACGGTGAGCTGTGCACGGCTCTAAGCGCGAATCGCTGCAGATGGACACTGAGTGAAATAGTTCCAGGTGGCAAAACATAAGATGCTCCTGTTTCAAACTCACCAATCGCAGAAAAATATAAGTAAAAACCAGTGCTGTGTATGTGTGTTCAAAAAACAAAAATGAAATGATCTAAAGAGGAAAAGATGAGATGGTTTTTCCTTACGCTCAATATATGAGCCAAATACACATAAATATCTCCAAGGTAAGAAGTTATCCAAGTGTACTCCATAGATATAAGAATGGAAAGCGCAATATTTCTGCCCAATTTCACTGTTCCTAAGAGGGAACAGCAGGCACAAAACCTGAGTCCGCTCTTAGCACGCTCCAACGGTTCTCAAACATCCAACCTTGAGTATGTCCCCGCCTGAAACTATCACCCTACACTCCTGACGTTTCAGTCGTTTCCTTCCATAACTTCCCTGAAAACAATCGCTGAGAATCAAATAGCTTGCTCACCCCTCTGGAATAATTAAGTTTTATATACGCAGTACAGGTAGGAAAAGGAGGAACAAATTGAACACATGGCATGGGAAGGCCAAAACTATGGGGTTTCCATTGCATTACATACAAACGCCCACACCTGAAGAGGAAAATCCACTCATTTATTGTGATAAACGGTTGTTTTCTTGACTCGAAGAAGATTTATGGCGGGTTTCTAGCGAGGCCGGTGCTGGGACTGGACCTGGCGTCCAGCCTTTATGAATGGCGCATAAAGCGATGTGTGGGGACCTCGGCGACTCATCTCAATCGTCCTAAGAGGACAAAAGACAAGAGCTACCCCAGGACACCCCCAACACCTCACTCCGTAGGCAACGTCAGAAGTACTTCAGCTAAACAAACCGAAAGCCTCTCTCTGGATGAGGAGAAGAGGCAGCTATCCCACGCCCACTGTGTCCAGACGCATCCAAAGCAGATCTGTGTCTGTTTAAGGTGGTCTGCTCTACAAACAGGATCAACGTGCTGTCAGCATCTTATAAAATTACACACATGCACAAGCACATCATTATTGGAGAAAAGTAATAACCGAAGAACCCCACTGCTCTTCCCACTAGCAACTCTATAGAGAAACCTTAAAAGGAAACTTAATTTTCCAAACCGGCGGCACCAGTCTAAAGCATTCTCTGCAAATCAGACAAACTCCCTGGCCCCGTCACCAGGGTGACTGCTCTGTGAACACGGCCCCTTTCTCGTTTCCCCCAATCTGCTAACGCTGAGAGTTTTATTTTCTGGAGGAAACACACGCGTCAGATGTGGGTGGGGTCAGAATGACATTAGAAGGGAGATGTGACACACAGTCCGGGTATCGAGAATATGGATGGGCGTTTGTCCTCACAGACACCTTCACCTGCTGCCTTTTTATTGGGTTGTCAGAAAAGTCACGACGTATTTTTTCTGTTTTTCATTGCAAACATGCGTCATGACTTTTCTGACAACCCAATAGTTTATTTCTGTCTCCTGCACCCCTAAAAACGCACACACTCATTGACTTTATCAATGGGATTTTTTTTTCAAATGAAGGTATTGTTTTGGGATAAGTATATGTCTTATGAAAATACGTCTTCCACGAAATTCCCCCCTCTGCTTATTCAGCTGTTATTTGTACCTGCCAAGAAAACTCAATATCATTCCCAGTGGCCTGATGACCAACACAGCCGGCCACGTCTTTCCTTTGAGAACCCCCTGATAAGTCGTTATCGATATAATTCTATTCAACAGACATTTACTGAAGATGTACAATGTTCATGATCACCACATGAGGTGTCATTGAGTGGATGTTCACTTGAAAAACAGTTCCAATAAAAAACAGGATGTGACATGGAAGCAACCTAAGTGTCCATCTGTGGGTGGATGGATAAAGAAAATAGTTATGTAAATACAATGGGGTGCTATTCAGCCATACAAACGAAGACTCTCTCCTCTTTTGACATCACTTGTTTTTAAGGAGCCAAAAGACTGTCCCTATGTAGACAGCCTGAAATCCACTTAGAAAGTACGTTCCTGAGTAGAGCAGAGAAGGCTGCACAGAGGGACTGAAACTAGTACACAGGGGTTTGCAAATTGCTCACCTTTCTGTGCAAAGCCGATGCGCCTTGTAGCCACAGGACAGAAAGAGATCATCAGGGAACCAGTGAGCCATCATGTGCATGGCCTTGGAGCCTCAGGCGACGTGTTCACCTCTCATTTGAGCATCGTGGGACACCGACAAGCCAGAAGCGGACAAGTATGAGTCAGAGACGAGGCACCTCCGAGTGACCCCGCTTTGCCGAGTCCTTCTTAATTCTGGTCTCGTCCTGGGGAGCCTTCTGACTTGAAGATGAGCTAAGGTTTAGACACACTTTACTGCGACCGCATTGCCTGACGTGCAGCTGATGAACCCACTTTATTCAAATCCCTCTGGAAAGATGTAACTAGTCCATTCGCTGAGGTCATCCTAAAATGTTGGCTACTAAGCTCCCCAAACTGCCACCTGCCTTTATAGTTGCTTATTTACAAAGCAGGTGATTGTAAACACACACCAATTATAGGACATGTAAGGGGAAAGTTACAGATACAAAATGCGGTCCCGTTTTCCCATGTCTGTGGGAATTATTATCGTGAAATGCAGCTCTGCAAGGAATGTCACGCTTAACCTCCAGTAGAACTTTTGTTCTTCTTTGGAAAAAATACATCGAGGAAAGTCATGTTCTCTGTCTCCTACCAATAAAACAGAAGCAGATATGTAATTGGTTTTTCAGAATACAGTTTGCAGTTTCAACTCTGTACACCTTTGCAGACAAGCGTTCAATGCATCATAACTGGGGGAGTAAGCATTTTGAAAACCTCAGGTGCTCGAATGCCAGCGTCTGGAAAGGAAGGCTTTGTCGTGTTCATTTGTGTCTGTTTTCCAACATGTCAAACTCTGGTAAGCACATACCTAATAGAAGGGCCTTCATAAGAGGGAAAATGGAGAAAACAGAAAGTAAATTATTTTTTCCATGCTCTACCATCTCTACTTATTTAAAAATATTTTTAAAATATAGTTTGTATAAAATATATTAGTTTCAGATGTACAACCTAGCGATTAGACATTTATACGCCTCAGGATGTGTTCACCCCGATAAGTCTAGGAGCTGTCTGTCACCTGACATGGTTATAAGATACTATTAACTGTGTTTCCCTGTGCTGTACTTGACATCCCTGTGACTTCTTCTGAAACTGGCAGGTTGTACTTTTACTCCCCAAATGCAGAGCTTGACTAGGTTGGATTTTAAATGATGCAAAACAACATTTTACTTTACATCGACGTAAACATGTATATTCCATCATTCATTGTGTTTCATTGTTCTGGACCTTGATCTATAATTGCATATATACATCTTTAAATACTGTATAGAATATACCGGGGGTGCCAAAAAAATGTATACATATTTTAAGAGATGGTCAGCGTTGCTCAAGCAGCAGTTCGCTGTCATCTGAAGTGTCTGGACGCTGATGGGAACCACTTTGAGCACCTCTTGTCATTGAAGACGTCACACGTGATGTGTATTCATCTTTTGTTATTGGTATATAGTAAGTATATTTTAGTTTTAATACAGTTTTCCTTTCTTAAAATGTGTATACATTTTTGGGGGGGCACCTTCGTGTGTGTGTGTGTGGTATTCATGCACACCTGGGTATTATTCTTTTCTTAAGCTGAGCAAATGCTGATCAGTGATGTGACCTCCAGAAGTAGTGAGGACACTTAACCTACCAGACAGAGCTGCTTAGCTTCGCAGACCACGGGAAAAGACAAAGCTAAGACGTTTAAGAAGGAAAACAGCCCAGTGCTTCAACCCAACCACAGTCACGTTTATAAGAAGCGACGGTGCACATTAACTCGCCTGCTCTGTGCATTTTCTGGGTATGCCCATCCACCCCTTGATTGTTTCACTGTACTTGGAGGCGGGGGGGTCCCTCTGTGCAATGACAGGTGAGGATAATAACTGTGACTGTCATTTACTTTTTATCGTAGTGCAGTTTTCAAGTCGCTTCCACACGCCTGACTCTGAATTCCTGAAACAGCGTGGGAGGGCCAATGCGTTGTTTCAGGCGACAGATACAGGGTGCTGGAGAAAGGACTCAAACCGGACACTGTGAATCTGGGACCTCACATCCCAGTGGGCCAGACTCGCAGCCTTGATATATCTACAGAGGTACAAGGGGCGACCGTCTTTTAATATCACAGACCAAAGGCATCTACTTAAGACAACGGTTCTCAGCCTTCCTAATGCTGCGACCCCTGAATACAGTTCCTCATGTTGTGGTGACCCCCAACCATAAAATTATCTTCGTTGCTACTCTATACCTGTAATTTTGCTACTGTTATGAATCATAATGTAAATATCTTTTTGTTTTCCGATGGTCTTAGGCGACCCCTGTGAAAGGGTCGTTCGACCCCCAAAGGGGTCGCGACCCACAAGTTGAGAACCGCTGATTTAAGCTATGTATCTATATATATTCTTGGCAACTGGGTTGCTTTCATCTTCCCAGTACCCTACGCTGAGGGTCCCAGGGGATCATTCCGGAAGCTTTCGGTGTCTGGCTCTCTGTCGCACCCTCCTCTGCCTGCGGTTTTGCTGAGTTCTGCCCGACTGTGCCCGTTTTCACTGGGACGTCTTCTCCTGTGCACTTTTTCCCCTCGCCTGACCCCAGGATGCAGACGACAGTGTCTGTGCGCGATGGGGTGACTCTGCCCAATTATGCAGACAGACAGGGGACAGAAGAGACCCTTGACTCAAGAAGACATCACAGAGAGCCGCCTGTCAGGCTGGGAAGGACACTGCACGAGGAAGCCAAAAGACGCAGCGTGGAAATACAGGGCTCTCTGGCTCTGGGTACCAGGTGTCGCCTTTCATTGAAGTCGGGTGCATGGCTAAGTGAAGGGCGTGGGGCCCATCCGAGTCCGGCCACTCCTGTTCCTCTCACGGGAAGGAAAACCCTCGAAGACGAATGTCCCTTAAGAGCTATTGATTCCATTTCATTGCTGCCTTTGGCTACTGACGCAAAACACAATCGGATTAAAGCCTTTATGATGTAGCACAGCGAGAAGTAAACAACTATAATTATAAATCAATGCGCAGAAGCAACTATAAATTATTCACACAAACAACCAGAGGTGCACAGGAAACAGAGCAAAGGCTTACCAGATACGTGGAAGGGCAAGCACCCAGAATCAATGGTATAGGAACCACAAAAACAAAAACTCAAAACTGAAAGCAAACTAAGACATTTTGAAACTAAAAACAAATGACGAAACGTCAAAAATCAATAAACACTACAAAGCTAACTTTCCCAGAAGGAAAATGTATCTATTACGCTGGCAATCATTAAGAAATGATAGAAATTTGTTGAAGATAACTGGGAGTAGATGACATCCATGGGTTTAAGGAGTGTACGTGAATGTAGCTTACCCAGACGGAAATTTCTACTTATGCATCTAAAGCCTTCTTATATAGCTGTACGTTTCATCTTTAATCCAAGTATTTGATTGCATATACTGTGTAAACCAGTGGATGTTTAAAACAATTGATATTCAAAACGATTGTTACATTTTTTTAGTGAAAAAAAAACCCTGTTAAATCTAGAACATCTAGATATTTCCTTAATTGAGACAAACCCAGAGTAGAATACTACACAGCTGTTAGAAGCTTGTAGGGCATAGAATTTTTCCAACTGGTTTAAAAAACGCTAGATATTTTCTCTGGGTGCAGTAACTATGTGAACCCATGTTTTGGGTTTCTAACTATAAGAGCTTGGTAACTGATTTTTTTCCAGTTTCATTGAGATATAATTGACAAATAACATTGTATTAGTTGCTGGTATACAACGTGTACTTTGATACATGTATACATTGCAAAATGATCGCCGCTGTGAGACTAGTTAAGTAGTTAGAGTTTTTTTTCTTGTGATGCAGACTTTTAACATCAACTCTCTTAGCAGCTTTCAGATATTCCATACGATGTTGCTAGCTAACGTCTCCATGCTGCACATCACATCTCAGGACTTATGTATATTATAGCTGGAAGTTTGCATCTTTTGACCCCCTTGACCCGTTTCTCCCACCCACCACCCCCGTCTCTGGCAACCTCAGTTTGCTCTCTGTTTCTTCGTCAATTACCAAAACAAACATCCAGGCGTAGATCAGTTTTCCGGTTTGGGATGAACGGAGAGGGCATCTGGGAGGGATTTCCTAAATTGCAGAAAGAGGCCGAGAAAGGCTGCAGATGGACCGACGATTCATGGCGCAGACCAGCTTTGAAGGTCACATAATGGACTCCAGTGTTGCAGAAATACCAGAGGCTTAGATAAGGCTCTGCTGGGGAACGTGCCCCCGATATTCGTGATGTCAGCACAGGGATGAGAAGGGGAACTGGAGGCGTTGACGCCCCGGCCCGGGAGAATCAGGCAACTTCCACAGGCCAGCGTTTATAATCAGAACCGTGTTTCGTTCGTGTCCTGTTTTCCTTCTCTGCCCCTTCTTTTCTCTCTTCCTTAGTGGCTTCCTCTTCCCACCTTCTCATCGTAAATCCTTTTAATGAATAACAGAGCATGGTTTTCTCTTTGCTCTGAAATTCAAAGGGAGGCATGGCTGTAGGGAATAGAACGGAATTTTCCTGCCATACAATCTTACAACAACACACACACACCACACACACACACACACACACACACACACACACACACACACACATCTGTGCACACACAGCTTGATGGTCTGCACAGAGGCAGCACGTCCCCAGTCGGGAAGGAAAGATTAATGAGGTCGTAAGGAATTATCAGACAGCTTCAAGGTGACATTTCAGGGAAGCAAAGAAGAGACCGAAAAACCCATCTTCCCGATGTGACACCGATGCTGTCCTAGATACGCAGAGGAGAAAGGAGCTGAAACGCCCCCAAACAGACTGATGCCACTGGAAGGAATGAGATATCCTGAGGCCATGGGCTGTTTTTTCCTTTTTTAAACATACAGGGTCTGTATCAAATGTTTCCTTTTTAAAAAGTTCTTTCGGTGTTGCAGTGTTTAAATATCTCACCTCCTTCTACCTGGTCGCCGGCGAGGGGAACTATCTCTTGTTAGTCCGTCTTCAAACCACCTTGAGAAGTCAGTCTAACAGGAACCTACTGTTTTCAGGGTTCCCAGGGAAGCAAAACCGCTAATAGAGAGAGAGAGAGAGAGGCAGAGAGAGAGAGAGAGGGAGAGAGAGATGATAGATAGATGATAGATAGATAGATAATAGAAGATAGGGTTGGATATGGATATGATACATGTGACATGACATGACATGGCTACAGCTATGTCTTGTCATCCATTCCTGAACTCTTGCTACTGACTGTGCCCCTCAAATGCTTGTTTCTCAGAGCTTCGTTCAGAATTAGCCCCCAAATAATCACTACGTTTCACTCACGTCAACCTTTGACTTCCTGCCTTTCACTTTGCACTGAGATAAAACAAAATCAATGAACGAACACCGCGGAATCAGAAGCATAGATGCAGAGAACAGACTGATGGTCACCAGATGAGAGGGGGTTGGGGCTGGGTGAGAAAGGGGAGGGATTAAAAGGTATAGATGGGCAGTTACAAAATAGTCACAAGGCTGTAAAGCACAGCCCAGGGAACAGAGTCAGTAATATTGTAATAACTCTGGTGCCAGGTGGGGACCAGACTTATCGGGGGCATCACTTCATAACTTATATAAATGTTTAACCACCATGCTGTACACCTGAAACTAGTGTAATATTGAATGTCAACTGTAATTGAGAAAAAAAATTTTTTTTAAGTGGACAAAAAAGAAATCATGGTCCATTATCTAAATAAATAAAGGCCAGTCAAATACGTAGAAAATGTAATTACATCAAAGATATTGGTCTTTGAAAGGGCTTGTGGCATGATCACTTTGTGGCTCTAAATCACTATACTTCCCTGGCCTCTGTCTCTTTGAATGTGACGACACACTTCAAATGCTTTTCATCTTTTTATTGCCTCCATCTTCTTAAAGTGAAGGGAAAATGATTCATAATGTGCTACAAGCATCCGAAGCAGTGCATAGAGAGGTCATTGCTTTCATCTCGACACTCTTGGTTCGAATTTGATGCTTCGAGTTCAGGTGGATTTTGAATTCGCGACGATCGCAGTATGTCCCGTTGATCACGTGGCTCAGTATGGCCCATTGAGGAATTTTGGGGGCATCCGTGTCTCCCATCCGGTGTAACTGGGCGTAGCAGCATTGGCTGCCCAAACCCTCCATCTCGGAAAATGATCGCGCTTGGCAAGTTCTCCTCTGAGGCTATTTATAATATAATAGCAAGCGGTGTCAAGTGCACCGGGTTTCACTCTTTTAATGTGAAATTTATTATCCAAAGAAAGGAAAAAGGCAGTGGTTTGTGTTACAGAGAATGCCTTGCTTGGTCGGCTTATTGAAACGCATATATGAAGGGTTTTTTTGTGTTGTTTTTTTTTAAACGAAGCAACTTTGAGTTGCGGCCCTCGGTGACTTCCTGCTGTATATGATCCGTGTCCTTCACAAAAGAAGGTCATGATGACAATGAAATTAAAGCTGTGAAACTGGGATAAATACTGCACGTTGCTTGTTTTCCTGCAAGGCTTGTGAGGCTTATAGACAAGACGCTGTACTTTACTCTTATTGTACGTCAGCGACTGGGTCACGTTCATGACCAGCCGTCCATTCAGCCGCCATCGTCTCTTTATGAATCTGCAGAGACTGTTAAGGAAAGATGTCACCACGTTCATGAGGACAATGATGAAGAACAGCGTTGGCCGGGACAGGCGGCCCAAGAAACAGACCCTCCAGTGGACGGACCACAGGGGCCTCTCCTTGACGCTCGGGCAGGGTCCCGGGGGCATAGAGAGGGGGCAGGGTTAAAAATTGGAGATCTTTTAATCCTTCCCTTTAAAAGGCTGGGTTCTGCGTACATTTCTATATGACGGGTTGTTCCTGGGCGTCTTATCCTGCTTGTGGCCTTCACGCTGACACCCAACTGTCGGGTCACCAGCATTAACCATGACAGGACCCCCACGGGAGGGCCTACAGGGCCCCCCTGAGCCTGGCTGCCTCCCCCGGGAACGACCCCAAGTCTCACGGCCTGAACTTCCTACGTTGTGAGGTCACAGTCGCCCACCAGGTTGCCACGCCCCTTCCAGCTCGCTGTTTATAATAAAACGAACTTTATTCTCTAGTCCCCAGACTACAAAGAAACTTGATCCATTCTCATGATTGCACTTAGGGACAATGAAGATTTAGGCAGATAGGGGAGAGCTCTTCAAATAATTGCCTCAAGGGACAAAGCCATGTCTACTCCATCAGGCACAAAATGGGATAATGGTTCTTGCTTAACTTTCCATCTTTTTGGGGGGAGGCTAATATAATTGTATAACAGATAATCTATATTGTACAATATATGGTGTGTGTGTGTGTGTGTGTGTGTGTGTGTGTGTGTGTGTGTGTGTAATGCAATTAGATGAAGCGCTATTTCGTCAGATACTGGAAACAGTTTTAAGCGACAGTCGCCAAACTATACTTACTACAACGCAGCAGGAGCTAAAGTGAGCCCATGTTTATCGGCCAGTCATTTTAACTACAGACCTTTCATTTTGTGTGGCAGCTGAGGACATCCCTTCTTAGAATGGAACAAACTTCATTTTTAGTACATTCTAAGGGATGGGCAATATTTTGATGGTTTGAGGTAACAGAGATCTTTATTTTAAAAAAATAATATCAAAGTGAATATCAAGTGCACTGGGCTGAATTTGCAATATGCTTTCAAATCCCTACATATGATAGAACATGTCAGCGATACATGCGTCTAATCCGTGGAAAATATTGGGTGCGGGAGCTTTGATGGTTTGCAGAAATCAGGTGGGAGATGTCTTTCAGAACCACTGTGTTGAGGGCATAGGACCTCAGGCGAGATTGGTCCTCAGTTCAAATCTTTGTCCTCCTATTTGTAAGCTGTGTGACCCTTGGGAAGTCGCTTACCTTCTCTGTTCAATCAAGTCAGCCACATATTTCCTGGAAACGGACAGTTGCCTCTCTCGTGGCTCAGAATCTCTTCCGACTTCCGCCTTCTTCCCCAATCTTTCATTCCCACATTTAGTTATTTTACTCATTCTCAACTCCTCAGCATTTCCACCCCCCGAGGCTCACCTTCATGATCTGCTTTCCTGGTGGTGTAAATGATGCCACAGTTGCATTTTTATTTGTTCTGATTGGCGTCTTGTTTTCGGTTTGTCTCCACATGTGTCTAACTGCATGTTCTAATTTATGTCAACTTATTTTTTTCCCTAACCTTCACGCTTTGCTCTAAATGTTTAACATGGCAAGTGTAATCACTCGCAACCCAAGTAAGAGACAATTCAGCTCTTCAGAGACTTTAATGTAGAAACACCTTAAAAATTACTAACCAGAGGATATTAAGACCTTATATCAGATTCAATGGTGTGGTTTTTTTACTTCCAACACAATGAACTTAGGAAATAAAACCCCCCCCCGCTCTCCTAGTAGACCCAAGGCCAGCAAGAGAGAAGTTGTAACATCCTCCACTTCAAAGACACAAAAATAAGATTGCTTCAATTTTAGTTGATTTTTATCTCTAAGACATATTACGATGCAACATGTTTATTGGAAAACCCGTAGGCAGAATGTGTTTTCCGAAGGTGTGTGTTTGAAAGGGAGGCGCTGCTTTTCAGAAGGTCGGACGTGTGTAGGAAAAATCACAGACAGGAAGATGGCCCCCACAGTCTTAGAGGACAGATAATCACCTCACACTGGGGAAACGCATTTTGAATCTACGCTACATGCTAGCACTGAAGGCTTTTAAGACTACTCTGACAGTGCACTCGGATTTAGACTTTCATATTATTAGCCGTTTTTCAATTCCTCCAAGACATAGGCACTCGGTGTCACCCTCAGCCAGCTCCTGCTTTATGTGAAAAGTTTAACGTTAAACGTGAGCCTTCCACTGAAAATGCTGCGTGGCCCAGAGGGAAGACCATCTGCAAGGATTATTGGGGGGCTGCTCATGAGCTCTAGCGACTTCCGGTCTCAGTTCTATAAACGTCGCACAAAAAATACACTCACGTGTACGTTACATCCCCGTGACGGTTTTGCAGCCACCAATGTGTAGTTCTTAATTGGGGGAATCACTTCATTAATTGTACAACTATCCAACCTCTACCTTGGACACCGGAAACTAATATAAAATAATACTGAATGTCAGCTGTAATTGAAAAATAAAAAAGTAGTTTCAGGATGTAAAAGACAGCACAGGGAATATAGTCCATAATGTGGTCATAACTACATCCGGCGTCAGATGGGGACTGGTCTGCTGGGGGTGAGCACTTTGCGAGGTTTATAAATGTCTGATCACTGTGTTGTTTTGTACACTTGAAACTACTATACTATTGTAGGTCAACCGTAATTGAAAAAGAAATTCCTAGAAATTAAAATAAAATAATAAAAATACACGACGGATGTGCTGAGCTGAAAACTCCTAAGCTCACCAAAATGCAGAACGCTTTGAAATTTGCATTTTATTCTCCCAGTGGCAGTGCGATATTAATAACTTGGGGTAGAAATTACAAACCTGACAGCCTTTTTTTATGAACCCTAAAAATACTCAGATCACATGAAAGAAGGTTCTAGCATGAGAACAATGAGGACAACTCCGTCCCGGGGTGTCCTGAGCGGCGTGACGTTGCTACTTGGTCTGCGTCCCTTCACCGTGTGTCCAGTCAGCGGCTCTGAGCGGGGTGAGCTTGCCTCTCCCATCCGCACCCCAAGGGCAAGCAGCGGCTCTTAAGTGTGACCAAGAGCTGGTCAGTGGGCGGTGCAGGAATGGGCAGTGACCCAAGCCAGGATAATCCGAACCCTCACCCTTAATTTTCTGCCAGGGTTTGTTGATAAAGAAAGTGCCTTCCTTAGGTTACTACACTAAGTGACTGAGCTGAGAAGCCGTTCCAGCAAGGGGCTGGCAGCGGGGAGAACGGCGCGTGGAGTGGGTCCTGGACCCCACCTTACTGGAAGCCTCCCTTGCAGGCATCAGCGTTACACACGCCTGTGAGTTACTCTTCTTCAGTTATTCTGCATCGTGTCCCTGTCCCTGAACGGGCCCCCGTGTGGATAAACTGAAGGCCAAGTCACCCCCTCAGGGTACATGACCTGGAGTTCCTGCCCCTTGTCCTCCCTGGTCAGCAAGTCAACACCTTCACAGGAAATCCCAGGACACGTTACAGTCTCCCCATCGTGTTGGTGGCGTTTCAGCTGCACGTGATGGACTTCGGTTCCCACACGTCAGTCTTATCCCTGACCAGGGCTACCCACCGGGGCTGTGCGTCTAGGAGACAGTGAGCCAACACTGCCTTTCCCATTTTCATCGCTTTTGAGTCTATGCTTTGAAATGGCGGAATGGCTACCATGATTGTTAGTCGTACACCAGGAGGAGCCGACTTCATCCCAGCTCTGCTCAGGACAGGAGTCCTGACGGCCATTGTTCCTGAGGGATTTCTCTGCCCCCCGAAGTGCAATCCTTTTCGTCTACATCACCCAATGTTAGTCTCAGGACTGTGATCTTATTTACGGATGGGAAGACTGAGGCATAGAGCTTATTACGTAGCGTGTCATCGTGCAGCCAGTAAGGAGAACACACCCATCGTGAAAGGCACGGACTTTTTTTATCCTGGGGGACAACCGGGTAGGAAAAAGGTAACGCCGCTGACGAAATGTGTTGGGAAGGGACGCCTGAGGCGCCTTGCGATTCCCTAGAGATTGTGCATTACTTCCCCTGCCCTCCCCTCCAGTTTCTTGGCAGTGTTTCCTGAAGACAAATAGTTCTGATATTAGGAACTCCAGCTGGAACTACTCATTCTATCCAGGGTCCCCGAGTCTCCCAGGCCCCAGCCTGAAAGGTCTAAATTTGCATTTCCAAACAATTTCCTGGGACAGGACTGTAAGGAGGGGAATTTAATCCATAGTTACTGATCTATTTAATGCAGCGGATGGTGTTTTCGCTCGCTGGAATGGATTTTTCGAGCACCTCTCTCTCCAACGCTTTGGTAGATGAATTTTATTATTCCCGGGCCTTGTTTGTTGCTGTTAAATGCTAAACACAATTAAACCCAAAATGCATTGAAAGCTGGAAGCTAAATCCGCTCGCAGTGACTTCCATAATTAAGTAGAGAGTCTCCCTGGCACCCACTTTGCTCCTCAAAGGACAGGGAGCCTCAGAATAAAACACCCATGATCCCCAAACATTATTTATCAGAGGCGGTAATATCAGTTTACTGAGATTAGGAGATCAAGAGAAAAGAACACTGGTCATTTAAATGGAAATATGTCCTCTGATTTACTTCAAGGCTTGTGTACCCTGGCTGGGCTCATATTTCCAGGCTTAAAGTCTTAAGACACAAAATAAGCCACGAGTCTTTATTGTATTTGTTTTGTTTTCAGCTGGCTGGCAAAAGATGAAGCAAAGTTAATTTTCAAGCTCATCTATTGACGTAACGCTCCACCAAGATGGACGTGCGTTGGGTTATTATATCTTAGGGGATTATGTGTTATAAGGGTTATCAGCCCAAGTAAAACATTCAGAGGCTTCTCTGGGTCAAGAAAGCAACACAAATTATGCGAATGTCATCAGGGTCGGACGACCATGACCTTCGGAAACCACAGAGGAAGGCAGTTTTGAGGACTTCACCAGTTGAAGTGCCTGTTATGAATGAGTGCACGCAGAAGGCATGTAACACGCCAGTCTTCAAGTCACACCCACAGCCCAGGTGGGCATCCCATCCTGGGATGGGTTAGTCCTGCGCGGGGAGACCTTTTCTCATTTCCGGCTGTTGTGAGTGTCGGTGAAGTTTCAGCAAATTGTGTAACTACTCTGATCTCCAATTCCTGGTCCGTAACATGGACTCAACGATCTGTGGTTGCACTTACTTAGGGTCACCAATAATTGGTCCTGCAGCCTTGCACACGCGTGGACATTGCACATCGCAGGCTCCTGGTCGTGGAGGGGGGGTCACGGAACCATTTCTCACCAGCACCATGGATGCGACCAAGCTTATCAGGCAGCCGTCAAGCAGAGGCCTGGAGAGTGGTCTTCGACTCTAGGTCTTCTCAGCGACGGGAAGGACTTTGACCCACACGAGTTGTTCCATTGTGGCTGAGACAAGTAAGGGTCGCAAGGTGGTTATGAATGCTTTGCTCAAATAAGCAGAACAGAGCGATCTCTTTGAAAAATGCTCATGTGTGCGACCCTGTCTGGGGACCCAGAGCTGCCACCTTCAGAGCGTGAAGAGCCAGTCTCAGGCGTGTCTCTGAGGTCTTTCTGATTCATTAATGCTCTGAATTATAGCATTGATCACAGATGGTGTTGGGGCTTGAACTGTGCCCCCCCCCAAAAAAAAAGAAGAAAGAAGATCTGTTGAGGTCCTAACACCAGGTACATAATGAAGTGAAAATAAAGCTATTCAGGAATAAGATGATCCCTAAATCCAAGGACTGGTGTCCTGAGAAGAGAAGCAGAACTAGAAACACAGAGGCAGTGAAGCAGGGTGTGTGACAATGGCTGGAAAGATGACTTATTCGGCAACAAGCCCAGGCAAGGATTGCCAACAACCAACGGAAGCGAGGAAGGCAGCACAGGAAGGCAAAGGGCGAAAGCACCTTGGCCCAGACAACGTCTATTATACAATTATGCTCTTAACCTAACTTCAAGAATGTGAGTCCCCAACCCAGAAGGAATGACGGTTGCTTCCAGGGTTTAGGAAATGCTCCATCCTCAAATCAAAAGAAGAAAAAAAAAGAAAGAAAATCTGAGCATTAACTCCGGAAAGCATGAAGGATGAAAACGGTGGAGATTTTAAGCCAACACTCCAGCACGTTTCTGTTCCTTGTCAGTGAAATGCCGTCGAACTTTAGCCAAAGGTGTAGCTTTTTGCTTTTGGATTTGTGAAAGAAACAAAGTCTTCAAATGTTTGTTCTCCTCAGTGTCTTAAGTCGTTATGGAGATTTTCTTCTATTTTTAACCTAAGTATTGTCCTATTTAATGAGCCTGTTTATTCGCTCGTGGCTGTATCAGGCTTTATTCCTTTTTATTTCCTTTTTTACCAGTTCCACGGATATTAGTGCTGCCTGTGTAAAACTCAATAAAAAAATAAGATGGAGCAAAAAACACAGGATTTACATAATTGTGAGCATATGTTGATCGATACTTAATCACGCTGTGACCTATCTTGTCTTCACTCAAACTGACACAGTGTGTAGAAAGTAGTAAACTTTTACATTGTGAGGAAATGAAGGGTTATGAGAGAAATGTACGCGTTCTCTGAGCAATCTAGTCTTCATAGTAAAAGGTACTGGATATTATTCTTAGGTCACCTCATTCAGCTCATTTTCAACAAGTTTTGTAGTCAGTCCTTTCCATGTACAGAAGTTATATTATCAGACAAAATACAGTTGAGTGATCTCTACAACAGAGAGTCTTCCCCATGGTTTGTTTTTTTGTTTTATTTTTTTTTGGATGTTTTTACATCTTATTGACCTCCCATAAAAAACCATAGTTATTAACTGAGTTCTTTATTAACTACTTATTTTCCAACTCAGATTTGGATAGCCCTGATTCAGAAACTACAAGAGATACATAGGTTTCAGGTGTACAATTCTGTAATACATCATCTGTGCATCACATTGTGTGCTCACCACCCAGTCAGTTCTCCTTCCATCACCATATATTTGACTGTGAGTTTTTGTTTCTTCATTTGTTTGCCTTGTTCCTTTGTCGCTTTCAGTTTTATATCCCACATAGCAGTGAAGTCATATGGTTCTCGACTTCTTCTGTCTGACTGATTTCGCTTAGCATGATAATCTCACGATTCATCCATGTTGTCGCAAATGGCACCATTTCATCTTTTCTAATGGCAGAATAGCATTATGTATGGCATCTTCTTTATCCAATCATCTATGGAAGAACACTTTAGTTGTCTCCATGTCTTAGCCACCACAATCACCCCAATAAACTTTATATATGTAGTTATCTTTCCCCATCACGCCTGACAAAGTCGCGTTTGAATCCCTGTGCGTGTAGAGGGTGCTGTGTGTCTTGGGAGCTGAGCCATCCTTCCCTGGAAGGCACCTTGGAAAAGCCGGTACTACCCACCATGTTTCTACCGACTTACAACAAAACAGATTGTTTAGGAAAAAGAACAAAACCTACTTTTGCTTCTGAACTCAGTCACTGTATGTATGTAGTTCGTGATCTGGAAAGAAAAATAAAATACGGTGGGACATAAATGGCCAGGTGGAAGAACTGACTGTCTTGGTCATAAGTATCTTCACCATTTTGGATTGTATCGGACGTTATAGAAGAGGAGGTATTTTGTTAGCACAGAGGCAGATTTGGATAAGTCCTAGGGATGCATTGATTCTATTACAGTAAATGAGCATACCACAGAATTGCACTTTTATTTTTTTCGGTGAGCTAGAACCTGAATTATTAATATTAAATAATCAATGTGTTAACTGTTTTGTTAATTTGAATTGTTTATTTTATGCATAAGAAATGTGGCATTTAATCAGAATTTGTTGGTTTATTAATATTAACCATTGGCAGTTATTAATGCTTAGTTTTTTGTCCGTTTGTTGGTTTTTTTACCTATGGTTTCCGCAGAGGCACTCCAGAGCCATTGGCTCCAAAGCCCCCACCTGTACTTAATAAAATGACGGGAAGAGGGTAGTTGATGGAGTTAGCTTTCCAGAACTCATCTTCAATCAGCTACTTGTCCTTTGTTGAAAAGAAGCACTCTTTTTTATTAATTGATGGTAGTCATAGATGGTGAGTTTATTACACCTCTATATTTTCCCCAAATTGTACCAGTCTTTGAAATCTCAATGTGGGCCATTATTATATATATTTATTAGAAATCAATCAGCATTTTTGTTCCACATTACTAATGCAGTTTCATGACGACACCAATAAGGGGTTGATTTTGTGACCATTCTTCTTAACCATTCAAGCATGCGCTCTCGGTCTTAGCCCTTAGAATTAGGCTATCACCATGATTGACATGTGTCTTACAGGTTGACACGGTAGGGTAATAAAACTTCTGAGTGGTTTAAAATAAACAGTAATTTTGAGAAAGTAGCTTAGCGTGTACTATGGACCAAATGTGTGTGTCCTCCCAAATCTCCTGTGTTGCAATCCTGAGCCGCACTGTGATGGTGTTAGGAGCTGGGGCCTTTGGAAAGTGATGAGAGCCTGAGGATGGAGCCCCCATGAATGGGATTAGGACCCTGAATAAGGGAACCCAGAGAACCCCCCAAAACTTCCTCCATGTACGAGTAAGGCAAAGCCATATATGAGAGGACACTGTGAACCACACCCCAACTCTGCAGGCACCTTGGTCATGGACGTCCAGCCTCAGAACCAGGAGAAATAAATGTCTGTTGTTGATAAGCCACCTACTGGATGGCATTCTATTGTAGCAGCCCAAAGGGACTAACGCAGGGTGATTGAATGACTTTATATGCGTGTAGTAGCACCTGGTGTTATTAGCACCCACGCTGTGTTTCTGGAGGAGAAGTATTTACACAGCTCACCTAACACTGTTATGAGGCCCCAGAGTTGTTCATCCGTAGAAGTGTGATGTCACCAAGTCACGTAGATTCACACAATTAGGTAATGAAGACAGCGAGCGGTTTGACTAAATAATATATTTTGAACAGGTAACTGAGGGTGATTGGACAATTTAACGTCCATATCGGTATCTGGTCGTTTGAGTCCCCATGTTTCATTTAGATCTCCAGGGGGGTGTTTACACCCATCACACTCTGGGTCAGGACACCAGGTTTCCACGGTGCAGAGATGGCGTTTTTGTGGTGCTGACTAAAGCTCTAAGCAACTGTCAGCCCACTTCTTTCCACCTTTCTGCAGCCCACCCCGCACAGCTGGCAGCTGGCACAAAGCAGGGCTCAGTAATTCTCGAGCTCACCCAAAGACAAGAAAGGGGACGTCTAGGGACAAACTGCATCCCTTGCTTTTAAGCCCTCCTTAGGTTAGGACAATGCCTTTCTTTGTGTTGGATGAATGGAGGGATCGGGGCTTGGATTGCGGATCAAAAGGACCTGCTCAGCTAAAATACTTCCCAAACATCAAGAGATGACAGGAGCAAGCCACTGACTGGTCTTTGATTGTGATCTCTCTGAACTCAACTGTTCTGATCACCGGCTGGGCGTCACCTTAGCTGACAGCCCGAGGCAACCGAAGTAGGCTTGGCAGATGCCACGTTTGGGGGGACGAGGAGTGGGGAGTGAATGCTTACTGAGTACATGGCTTCTGGGGGCTGATGGAAATACTCTGAAATTAGACACCAGTGATGTTTACCTAACTCTGTGAATGTACCAAACTCCACCAAATTATATACTTTAAAAGGGGCAATTCCAGGCTAATCTGAACCATACTTAAAAAGAATTCTAAACTTAAGATCTGTTATTTTCAGCATATGAAATTGCTAAACTACATGAGGCCCAGCATGATTTATTTCCATTCCAGGGGGGCAAGAATGTTACGTTTCTTAAAATTTAAATGTATTTGATTGGCGAGCATTCTCTCCTTTAAAAAATGCTGAGATGAAAGGACGTTTTCTTGGGGGTTATCTATTAAGATAGTCACATCTGAAAGGAGCCTCAGGGAGCTTCTCCAAAGATCTTGACTTTGATATTAAATCTTCCCCTGAAAAGAAAAGCCAAACAGAAATTTGATGCTGGCAGGTCTTGCGTCGTAGGATTCTAAGAATCAGAGTATGCCCTCTGAATAGGACAAACCTATTCATGCGTTTTCAAAATGCGACGTTGCCTGTCATTGGCCAGAGGCTATTTCAGAGGTGAGCCTGTGACCCTCACGGTGGGATAAACTCTGCAAGTCTGAACGAAAGGAAGTCTTTGGCGCTTGTTTTCTTAGAACTGCTCTATGTTGGATCATGCGCGGTGCTTCCAAATCTCTAACCGTCACTGAAATGTACTAAGTCCTACAGGTCTCACTATAGGCTGAGTGAAGAGGAAAACAGTTCAACGTTAATCTCCCACAAGGCTCCAGGTGACGGCCTGCTCTCCACGTTGATGTTTGGGGCGTGTTATATTTAATGTCACTGAGTCTTTTACGACATCCTCTCAGGTACTTTCTTAACATTTTGGAGAGGTTCCTGTTAGCAAAGTAACAGTAAGTCAATCTCTCTCCTCAGGATAGTGTACTTAGCAAGCTGATTTGCATTTTCAGTCACAACAAGCGCATTCCTCTCCGACTCCTTGGGGAAGGATGGAAGGAACAATACAGGGCGGTCACTGCCCATTAAAATTGCATATTGCTTTCACATTGCAAAGAGGCCTTTCACCTACATTATGTCGCCCAGTCCCCATCTTACAGCTGAGAAAACCAGGACCAATGACAATGAAACGTCCCATTTCCAGCAAGGCTTCCCTCTTCTGTTCCAGCCAGTGGCTCTCTGTAACGCTTGAGGATGAATTTCACACGATTAAATTTCCAAACACCAGGACCTATACCTTTCCCTTCCATTGGTCCTCCTATCTCGTCGCCAGCAATCATTTTTTTTTCCCCACGATGGGAGCTGGGCAAACGTCGGCTGATGGAGTGTTAGGACCTGGGAGCCCACGAATGATCCTTGTTGTGGGGGCTGATGTGCTGTGTCATGGCAGAGACGCGGCTGCACGCCCTGGCCGTCTCTCAGAAGGCAGCTCTGCGGATGGGAAGTCCACGCATGCTGTGGAAATGAGACGGCCTGAAGGTTTACCAGTCCCTACACTGCACACAGGAGGCCACATGCGTTGGTGTGATGTGGCAGCCACGTGCATTGCATGTGGGACATCAGCCTCCACATGCAGCCAGAACTGGGGACAACGTCTGCACCAGGGGGGCTTTTTAGCCACATGTGGTCCCGCGGGCCCATGAGGACAGGAAGTCATCCGCCTGATTGGTAGTCATTCAGGACATGATATGCAGCCTGGACCCGTAGGTGTGGAATTGCAGCCTACAACTAAAAATGCAAAGGTTACAGGGCAGCAGAAGAGAGCCTGGGAGAAAGTGACCTGGTCACCGGGGTGGGGTCACCTCCATGATAGGGAGGCTGTGAGCACAGCAGTGGTGGAGGTCTCGGGCAGAGGGCAGGGCTGGCAGCTGCGGTGGGAGGGCGCTCGGGCGTTTGGGAGGTTAGGAGCTCCCTGAGCCTCTGTGGGTGGGAGGGCTCAGAGGTGTAGGGTGCCAGGGGTCCTGCTGGCTGGATGCCCTCAGCTGCAAAACATTACGTGTGGCTGCAGCTCTTTGAATCACTGCAAATCCCCACACCCAGGATGTGAAGAGTCCAGCTTAAACCTAAGGCAGTCATTTTGAGGGGAAAATAAAACCCCCCAAAAACATAAAACCAAATCTGTGTGTGCAGCACCGCCTTTTAAAATGTATGGAATCACATTTAAACAAAACTTGTGACCGTGCATCTTTCTGTCAATCTAATCATTGTTATCTGATAAGAAGTAAAGTTGCCAATTCTGGTTTGGTTTTTTTATGTAAGTTTCTTGGGGTGTCGATGGTTAGTTAAATTACATAGGTTTCAAGTACACAATTCTGTAACACGTCATCTATATATCACGTTGTGTGTTCACCGCCCAGAGTCAGGTCTCCTTCCATCACCATATATTTCACCCCGTTTACCATTCAGTTTTAAAATCAGAATTTTCACAGGCTAACAGTGTGTTCAGCAGCTAAACTGAAAACAAAAACAAAACAGTCCACAGCAAGTTGCTGGTGGAGTGTAAAATGTTTCGGCCACTTTGGAAGACAGCCTGGAAGTTAGTTACCCAATGGTGAAACGTAGAGTTACCCCAGGACCCAGCTGTCCACGCCTAGGTATATACCCCAGAAAAAGGACAGTCCATACAAATAATATCATCGATAAAATGCAGAAGGTGGGAACTGCCCAACAGTTCATCAGTGGATCAGCGAAAGGCAGTCCATCCACATGATATTACTCACCTATAAAAATGAAGGAAGAATCCATGCTACCATGTGGCTTAACTTCGAAAACCTTATGCTTAGTAAAGGGATCTGGACAGAGGACACATGTGCTATAATCCAGTTTATGGGAAACATCCAGAAGACGCAAGTACGTGGACAAAGTGGACTAGTGGTTGCCACTGGTTGAAAGCAGAGGGAGTAGGGACTGGCTGAAAATGGGCGTAGGGTTTCTTTGAGGGGTGAGAAAAAATATTCTGACATCGATAATGCTGATAAATACACCACTGTGATTATACCCAAAGCCACCGAAATGGACACTGTAAAACCGTGCATGTTAGGGTATGTGAATTGCATCTCAATAAAGTGGTTGTGAAAATAAAATAAATTATGAGGCAGGGCATTTCTCTTTAAAAAAAAGAGATTAACTGTGCTTAAAATGGCTATAAATGTGATAACTAATATATACTCCTAAACCCATTAATTTTCTCATGAAATAATGTGAAACTGCACATGCTTTTTCCAAGTCTGAAGCATAATCTCTCATGTTGCAATTCGGTATTCATTTGTGGTTCTGGCATTCACTGGCCCTCGTGGAGGGTAGAAGGGACCCGTGTGATCTATTAATCAAACTGTCAGGATTGTGAAGAAAACTTGGTATTTTTTTATGTCTGCATGTCCCTCAGTGGACAGCTAATGTGATTGTGACACCGTCCCATTTACCCTTCAAGGCTCCTTATAATTATGAAAGCCAATAAAAGGCGAATTGATTGATAAATGAATTTCATTAATCCAATGAAAGGAGAAATTAAAGGGTCAGTAGACAGGTGGCATTGGTCTTCATTACATCTGTAGCCAATAAGTCTTCATATAATTAGAGGGCAAGACAGAGACCTTGAACAGTCAAGAAAAATCCTCACATGGGTTTGTCCCCTTTCTTCACACATTCTGCCAAATGCACGACTGTCTGCTCTCTTTGAAACGAGACCCTTTACAGTCAACTGTCGCCATTTGTAAAGGAGGGGAGAGAAATTTGGAAGCGGGCAGCCAACCTAAACAGCAGCACAAGAAAAATTACCAGATATATCTGGAAGGAGGGGTGTTTTGTACGAAAACTGACCTGGACGTTTCAATGGGACAGTGACCAAAAAAATGGTCATTTTGCATATAATGACCAGATGTCATTTGTAGCCCTATTTGTGATTCTTAGAAACCAGCTGTAAAGGACGATTTGGGGTCACTCGGGGACAGTGGAATATGTTCCACATAATAGAGACGGCAAGTAGAATTTACTCAACACGGAGAGGTGGATATTATTGAATAGGGAAAAAAAGGAATTCCTAAAGCAGTATGGGTAGTGTGATCCCTTTTGGGTAAAAAGATATTTACATGTAATGAAAAGCTCTAGTGGGATACATATTAAGGGGTTTCTAGAGGTGATCATGGGGTGGTAAGAATAGCATGCTTTTATTTCTATATTTTTTGCTTCTATTTCTAAACGTTTAATTTTGCAAGTTTTAAAACATCCCATAATGCATGTCTACTGCTTCTATAATAAGAAAAGTCATTAAGTGAAAAAAAAAAAAGCGAGATCCGAGAACCCCACGTTGGTATCAGGTGTCAGGGGCTCTGCACAGTAGCAGCTGGGGAATAGAATACATTTGCAAGTACAACTCACATTCTCCCTGCTGAACTCTCAAAAATGCACTTTCTCCCCCTCCTCCACCGCCCCCCCCCCAAAAAAAAAATGTGTTTTCCTGGTCGGAGAACTCAGATTCTATTTCTGCTGTTCCCCCTGAATTTAATTCTAGCATCAATTTTAAAATACTGTATTTCTGCTTGTAATATATTGCCTCTTGTGTTTAGAGATTTTAGGATGAGTGACAAGCAATTCTTTGTACTTCAGTTATTAAGTGCTAAGTCACAGCTCTGACTGAAGGGTCATAAGAAGACGCTTCTTAAGTTAAATGTCCTAGATATTATGTTTTGTTACCTGAGTTCTAGTTCTGGAGCAGCGGTTCTCAACGTTCCTAATGCCATGACCCCTTAATACAGTTCCTCATGTTGTGGTGACCCCCAACCATAAAATTATTTTCGTTGCTGCTCTATAACTGTCATTTTGCTACTGTTATGAATCGTAACGTAAATATCTTTTTATTTTCCGATGGTCTTAGGCGACCCCTGTGAAAGGGTCGTTCGACTCCCAAAGGGGTCACGACCCACAGGTTGAGAACCGCTGGTCTAGAGGTACAGTGATGCTGTACCCCCAGCCCTTTGGGTCTGTCAGAGGAAGTGGTGGGTGTTTACAAATATAGTTATAAATATAGATTTATGTATAGTTGTACATAGTTATAAATATGTAATAATATATAGTTATTTATGTTTACACACACACACACACACACACACACACACACACACATACATATATGTACCAGGGGTGCCAATAAAACGTACACAAGTGGACACTTTGGTCAGCGTGGCTCAAGCAGTAGTTCGCCGTCATCAGAAGGGTCTGGACGCTGATGGGAACCACTCTGAGCACCTTGTCACTGTCATTGCAGAAGTCACACGTGACTTGTATTCATCTTTTGTTATTGCTATATATTGAGCATTACAATTTTAATAGTTTTTTCCTAAAATGTGTGTATATTTTCTGGCACCCTCTGTATATATAGTTTATAATAATTATTACAGTACTATTTATGTAACCACTAATGAAAAGTTTGTTCAGACAGTATCATTCTAAGAAACACCTTACAAAATCCAATTCTAACAACCAAATAATGCAACTATTATTTCCATTTTACACACAAGGAAACAGACCTACAAATAGCTTAAGTAATTCAATCACAGGCTCATATTAAACAATTTAGGGTTCTAGTATTTAAATCCAGCGAGTCTGATCTTTACATGCATCTTGCCTCAACTTGCTTTGACATCCTTCACCATGTGTTTTTGTTGTTGTTTGTTTGTTTTTACACTTTGAAAGGCTGAACGTTTCTCTCTGTGTCAACTCCACCACCTCATTTCTGGTAGCCTTCGCAGGAACCTCCAGCCCCTTGGACAAGCCACCCCATCCCACCCGCAGTGGGACCCACCTAAGTCGGTGGAGGTGGAGGAGAGCGTTATCTGTAAATCATGGCGCAGAGACGAAGCTCAGCTCAAAACCCAGGCGGGCTGTTGAACGGGGCCACCGGTCCCCAGGGCTTTGGAGAAAGGCAAGATCACAATGTTCTGTGACAGGCAGACACCAGGGTTACCTGGGCAGGAAAACAGGATGCAGAGTGATAGACAGAGGAGCAGGAAGCTTTCCTCAGGTCTCATGATGGCGCTTCCAGAATCCTTCATACCTTCCCCAAACCTCAGCCATGCTCATGCAGGAGCTCTGGGGATAGCTGCTAACTTCACCTCCTTCCACGAGTCCAAACCCTGCATGTGGGCAGAGTCCCTCCCCGTCAATACAGACGTTCTCGCCGGCCTGTGTGCCACAGCCCCTCACGTGCTTACTGCTCCAACCAGGCACGTCCACCCCTTTTGAAAACATCAAATTGTCTTCCAGTAGTTCCTAGCTCTCATGCTACAAATGTGGTCAGACTCTAATTACGACATATTACCCCATGTCTTATAGATTCTCACGTTACTTCTATGACCCATGTTCTCCCAGAGCCAGTTGACTGGACATGCTGTCTTCATTCCTCCAAGGAGTTTAACTCGTCCATCACCACCCCTTCCTGGACAGAGAGCAGTGCGGATAACACGGTCCTGGGGAAGCGAGTCCGTCTGCCTGTACTCTCCTGTGGGTCCGTCCAGACTGAGGGTGTGGGCGTGACTGGTGCTCCAGATGGACGTGTGGCATCAGAAAAAAACCGGGTAGACGCAGTGAGGTCAAAGTCACTGTGTGTCCTGTCTGAGCCGTCTCAAGAAACGTGTCCATGGGACATCTCTGCACGTGAAAAACCAAATGGTCTCCGCGTGGCCTCAGATGGCACAAAATTCAGCATGAGGAAGATAAAGAAGCTTTGTGGTTGGGGTTGCAGGTCAGCTCAGCGGGGCTGTAAGGCCAAACCTGGGAATGAGTGCGAGCGACTGAGCACGGCTCAGTGGATGCCAGCAGTAAACAGGCAACGACGAAAGGGACCATGCACTTCCGCGCCTACCAGTGCTCCCGGCTCTCGGATACAAGGATGGGCAGCACCCAGGGCAAAGGAGACACCCCAAGTTCCATGTGCGTTAATCAAACCCACACAATCTCTGTTCTTCATGAACTCAGGGTCGTCTGCATGACAGCCAGACTCGTACATTGGAGAAAGGCTACCGTTTCCTGCCGTCTACACCATCAAGCCCACCTGCAAGGCAGACTCACGGTGCTTGGGCAGTTGCCCCCCAGAGAAG
The DNA here is from genome assembly GCA_031876335.1 of Hipposideros larvatus. NCBI lineage: Eukaryota > Metazoa > Chordata > Mammalia > Chiroptera > Hipposideridae > Hipposideros > Hipposideros larvatus. The sequence continues at coordinate 147,761,024 of CM063105.1, forward strand.
CTGCCATGCTGTATAAAGGACCAGGGTGGGCTATGTGCAATGAGTGGCTTCCCCGAGAAGGGCCCTGAGATAGGAGTGGATCCAGGAGTGAGGCCGGGAAGAAAGTTGTGGAAGCTGCTGTTTTTTGTTGAGGGCTATGACTGTATCTTTAAGCAAAGGAGAAACACTGAATGTTTGTACTAAAGCTGAAAGTTAAGACCCGTGTCCCCGTTCACTGTCCGCTGCCCAGTAGCCCCTACAATGCATTAAAGACACAGTGCTGATGGCCCCACACCTCTTTCCACCTTCCATCACCACACTCACCATCCATCTCTTCAGACCTGCCATCGCATCGAGACTCGCCTCCCCTTCTGAGAGGCGCCCACACACGTCTCAGGGTCATCCCCTCAGACTCACCGTCTTGGTCCCCAGACACTTCAGAAACCCCAGCAATACACGCATTCTCTCATGGTCACAGAAACCTATCCTTTTGAAGGCAATCATTAAAGCCTGACTATCTCACGCTGTATCCATCCCTGTGACTGGATCCCGCCATTTTGTTCATTGTGCATTTGTCCATGAATTTTTTTTGCCTCCATCCCTCACACAGTGCCTCTGAGTGGTGACGTGCCGGTTCCCTCTGGGTAAAATAATTGCACTGCCTTCCTTACATTTTCCCATCCCCCAACAAACCTCAACGTAAGAACTGCTCATATTCCTTCCCTGCGGGTGCTGTCCAAGTCAATATTTTAATAACTGAAAGACTTTTTTCCAAGCCTATTTCTGAGACAGGGGTTCTCAACAAGGGGCGATTTTGCTCCAAGGAGATGTTGGTCAGTGTCTGGGGATATTTTTGGGTTGCCTTAACTGTGAGGTCCAGGGGCTTCTAGTCAGGGGTGCGGGAGAGAGCTTAGACTTCTCAACATCTTAGAAGGCACAGGACAGCCTTCAGCTCAACAAATTACCCATTCCCAAATGTGAGTCGTGTTGAATGGACAAACTCTGCTCTGAAGATATAATCTATGACATAAGATACAACTTCGTTCGCCTGCAGAGTAAAGTGAGCATCACGACCCTCACGTGATGCCCATGAGCTACTGCTCAATCGTGGATGAATGAACTCACATTCTCTTAAAGCATAGACTTTATTGTTTGGAAAAGACCCTTGGGGGTGACCAAACTATCTAGAGAAGAATCCATCTTTTCTAAAACAAAGTCAAACAGCTGTCATAATGCAATTGGCTGTTTCTTCCATGATTTATCACCACCGAAGAAGAAAAAAAAACACACTATGATAAGACTAAATTCTCATAACCTGTGTTAATCTGAAAATCTGGAAACACTGCCATCTTCAGAGCTATTAATGACCTCACTAAAGGGAAACTGAGAAAGGACAGCCTGAAGAAAAGTGTGTAGAAATACCCAGAATCAGGCAGATGTCTCGAAGGGTGATGCTTGTCTGAGGTTCTTGGAAAGAATACCAAGTACCGCTGCCCATCACCAATTCACCGGCTTGAAATCTCCAAGGCAGAGGACTGGGGTGTTCTATGGAGAGTAAATTCTCAGGGTGTCTGGTAAACCCAGTTCTAATGGAGGGGAGTCAGATTTTCTGATGCCAGCCTGGCCCTCTGGAGGGTGGCAAGTTGGACTTTTCACCAATGATATCAATCTGCTTGGTAAGCCCATGCTTAAATCCTTAAATATCCCTCGGTAATCAGCCCACACTTGACATTTGCCCACAGGCTGTCATCGTCGGAATCATGCCAGGTTACAAGTGTTAATTGACCAGAATGCCTGTCGCAGAGGAACGCATCAGCTCAGCCTCAACACCACGCCATCTCCCAGCTCGTAAAACGACAGATCGCATTCAATGTCGGATTCAGACATCCTTGACGTACTGTTCAAAAAATGTCTTCATTTTAGGATGTTTTCATTGACTCTGTACCAAGTAATTTTCAGTATAATCCTGTTAATTCTTTCTCAAACCTGACGGGTCCATATTTGCATTGTAATGAATCCCAACCATAGGGTACGTAAACATACGTTGATCTTTAAAATAAGAAAGAATGACAGCCATTACTATAATTAAATGACTGCATGGGCTTGATTTCCTTTTTTTTTTTCTTCTAGACTGCCTGTTCTCAGTCTGTTTTTTGAAGTGTCTGTTATTTTTATAAATCCCACAGATATTGCGTCCCACCTGCAGTTGGAAATAAGTGAGATTTGCCACCTGTACTTTTACATCATATGAGCTTGAGGCGGTATTCACAAACACCAAATGTCAACTAAACGCGCAGGCTTTCCATGCGGCGAGACATTTGTCAAAGTTCAAGCTCGATGTGACGTGAGAAGGATGCAGGACAGGCAAGTGAACGGAGAACCTCCTATGTTTTACTGAATCACGTGACACTAAGATGAAGGGACTTCGGTGACGCTTCGTCCATTCTCCCCCCGGAAGGACTGAGGCGCAGCACCATGGGGTCAAGTCTTGGGGAATTCTTTAGCCTCTTGTACAAAATGCACGTGCTCATGAGGTCTGGCTTAGGCGTCTGAAGTCGAACACACCAGCCCGTTGCCCTGTCAACCCAGTTCTCCAGCAGCGCCTCACGTCGTTGTCTTTCAAGAGCTGTGGTCAGACACACCGTCATCTCTACCTAACCTACACATCCCTTCTTCTGAAAGGCCAGGCACCTCTTCCATGCTACAACGTTACCTATGTTTTCATAATAAGCACAAGGACGTCACTGCCCGCCGTGAGTGGGTGTGCCATCCTGGGGAGCCCTGCTACCCACTCTCCCAGCAGTGCCCGTTCTCACGCGTGCTCATCCATCTTGGGAAGCCTGGCCTTAGCTTTTGGACTTGAACATGGGCACGCTAAGCACCCGAGGGATTCCTTACAGACAGAAAAAAGGACGAAAGGGCATCAGTGGTGCCAAAGGCCACCTCTAGTCCAGCGTGGACAAGGGCTGAAGCGTGGCGTCTAGGAAAATTAGCCGTTGATGCACAGCGCTTGTCAGAGATTTCTAATCCTCGGGACGTATGAACGAGTTTTCTCTGTCGCTGAAAGGACACATGCCAAGCAGAAGGGGTTACTGAAAACGATACAGCTTCAACCTCCAAAGCATGCTGGGAAATGCTCCTTCACCGCTGAGCAGAAGTCAGGCTCCCACAGCCTAGGAGGACTTCAAGGTCGTTCTCGTGTGTAATTACCAATTTTCAGCGCCTTCCCCGGCATGGAATTTCCAGAATGGCGAGGGCGTTCTTTGTTTTCCTTTCCTTGAGTCCCTACATTTAGCGTGCTGTTGGCGTTAGGAAATTCCTGGAAGTAAGTAGGTCAGTTTGCCTTCCAGCTCTCCCTGTAACTTATCCAAGAATTGACCGTAGAATCCTTTGTTATTTAGGTGAAGGCTGTTTACAAAACACACTGTGGACCTAGGAATTAGAAAGAGCTGGTAATATCCTCCCATTTACGTGATGGTGGAGGGCAGACAAGCGAATAGCAGTAAGAAAATAAAATCGCATTCACAAACCTTTTATCTGTCTTCCAGATATCAAGATTATGTCTGTCTCCCTATCTCTATCTGTGTCTGTCATCTATCTATCATCTAGGTCTCATATAATAAGTAATTACTTTATTCAAATAGTCTATATCTTTAATAATATTTTATCTGTTTCAGCTACTATGTTATGAGGGAGATGTGTTTAAAAAACACACAGTAATATTGTGAATTTGTCCATTTGTTTCTCCAGTTATGCCATTTCTTTTCTTACCAAGTTTGAGCCTATGCAACGAGGAGCTTATGGGTTTTACGTATGTCACTGATTCTTCATGCTTAACATGCCCTGTTTTGTCGGATTTTTAACTGTTATTAAAATCCCTTTGGTGGCTTTCTTTGGTTAGAAAGAAAAGAGTAGAATGATAAAAACAAACACAAACCAAATGGCAACGAAAACATTAGAGTTAGGGCATCCATCCGATGGAGTTTTTAAGAATAATAGAAGGGTTGGTCAGGGTAAACAATAGAACAATGGATTCATTATTTATCTTTAAAATCCTTCATTTCCACTCCCGTGTGTGTGTGTGTGTGTGTGTGTGTGTGTGTGTGTGTGTGTGTGTGTGTGTGTGGTGTTTACTTTCCTGGGACAGTGCAGGGGAAAGTTAGGCCAATGCTCCTGAACCTGAAAGTGCCTGTGAGTGTCTTCTACCACCCAAGACCCCAAAGGCAAACTGAAGCGTCCGTGGTGCATCTGTTCCCTGCCTCCCTGCCGCTTCCCACTTGCTCCTGTCCCTCTGTCTTCCTCCCTCCACTTATTTCCCAGCCCCGTCAGGCTCAGAGGGAAAGAAATACTTGCAGAACTTAACTTCTGCACCGGTGCTCCCCGCTTTCCTCAATGCTTTTATGACAGCTCCTAATTTCTTCAGTCGCATTCTCTTGTTGGTCACTTCACCTTTTTGCGCTCTGCCTGCTTTCCTTCACCCAGCGTCACAAAGCACTTAAGCTTCTTCCAACTTGAAAAAGAAGAAAAGCTGCACTTAGTTCGTCTACTTACACTGTGATCCATCTTCTTTAAAACTGTACCAGCTATGGACCAGGCACAGGGCTTTGAGAAGAGACGAAGGAAAGAAACTGGACTATTCCCACAAAATGCATGGGTTCCCCAAGGGAAGCTCCTAAACTTTATTTTTTTATTGTCACTGTTTAGACACCAATGCACTTCTAGATCTGTATCTGCCTGTGTCTCTATCTGTAGCGTCTTCACTAGCTGTCTGTTCTAAAATTTCAAATCACTCTTATTAAATAGAATTCACCTGCATACACAAAGCAGTAGGTATGAGTCACACCAGTTTGCTTCCATGTTGCCTTGAGCATGGAAATGCAGTTTATTCAGTGTACGCATTCCCGGTACGCCTTCAGCAACACACTGCAAGTCCCCTGAGGGCGGGGTCCATCTCTGAGCCCCTGCAGCTAGCAGGCAGCACGACTCCACTGTAGCCCTGGTCAAGCTGCATTGAAGCACAACTGCAGCCTTATCTTGTGTTCTCAGGAGCTCTCTTTACTATCTAACCTCAGGGCTTTGTGAATGCAATGCGCCCGCATTGCATTCAAACATGTAATTGATCACAGCGGGTCCTGCTGCTGGACCAGAAATCCAAGTAGCGCCATTTCCATCCGGACGACAGCTCTGGATCCGGCTTTCTCAACCTCAGCACTGTTGGCATTTGGGGCCAGATCACTCTGTGTGGTGGGAGCCCTCCAATGCCTTGTGGGATGTTCGCCAGCATCCCCGCTCCCCACTCCACCCCAGTCATTGCCAGTAGCACCCCCATCCCAAAGTGATATCCAAAGATGTCCCCAGCTATCACCAGGTGTCCCCTGCTGGGCAAAATTGTCCCCAGCTCAGAACCACCTGTCTACATAGCATAGTCAGAAAACGTCTTTCCTTGTGACATCATGTTATGGTGACAAAGGTGACTCTGATGACACCGGACTCTCTGCTGAATGAAGCCCAAACAGCAGTGCAAGACGTGAGCTCTGGAGGAGAGCTTTGCCCCGTGCTTTGCAGCTGAATTTGAATGGCTGTAGCGACTGTGAAAGGGCAGGAAATAGGCACCAGATTTTCTTCTCTGCTGTGTGTTTCCCGAGGGGAACAAGAATCCATAATAGCTCTTGATTTAAGAGTCTGTGTCAGAATTTAGTAGGGCGTTGAAGTCTTCACAGGTAGTATTTTAAATGTTCACTGTTTCTGACACCGGCGTGAACGCAGCCGTCCCTCCATCATGCAGCTATTGGAACCGTGCAGTTTGATGACATGTGTGGCTTTCCACCCACAAATGAGTTGTTACTGTGACCAGGGACAAATTGGTCATTGAGGCCTCTAAGACACCACTGTTTTGGTGTGTGTGTGTGTGTGTGTGTGTGTGTGTGTGTGTGTGTGTGTTTGGCTCAGAAAATAAAAAGCCAATAAAGTGAAAACAAAAAGAAATACAACAGCCTTAGATACCTGATTAGACATAGTTTCTATGACCTAAACCTGATGATAGGGAACGACCATATTCACAGAGAACAGTGCACCCAGTGACACCCACAAGCCAACTTTTGGTTTTTTTTACACCAAATTAGCTGGTTTTCTCTAAAGCCGGTTAGAGTGCCATCAGAGAGCACGTGTGTTTTCCAATCGAATGATGAACTTCTACCTTTGATAAACATTGGTCCTCCTTTGGGGAGAAAAGAACAACTGAAAAAAGAGAAAGAAAAAACCTGCTATGCAGTGTGTGTGTTCTCCTCTTGCGATGAACTCCTCGCCTGATTCTCGGGGCCCCGTCCCCCAAGCGTCACGGGCCGATGAAGTTGTCAAACGTGCTCTCTGAAGCCATCACTGATGACCTTTCACTCAATCCTCACATACACTGAATAGGCAATCACACTAGTTCCCATTGCAGTTTTGCGCTTGCCTTTTCTCCATCTGACCGTAAAAGTATCTATGATGTTGTCGTGCCCCCTTCATGGAAATTAAAAAAAAATTTTTTTTTATTAAAGTTTATTGGGGTGACACTTGTTAGTAAAGTTACATAGGTTTCAGGGGGTACAATTCTGTAATACGTAAGAAAAGATGAAATAGCGCCATTGGCGGCAACATGCATGGGGCTTGAGATTATCATGCTGAGCGAAATAAGTCAGACAGAGAAAGTCGAGAACCATATGATTTCACTGATATGTGGGATCTAAAACTGAAAACCGTGAAGGAACAAGACAAACAAATGAAGAAGCAAAAACTCATACACAAGCAATAGTTTAGTGGTTACCAGAGGGTCAGTGGGGAGGGGGGTGGTAAATGAGGGTAAATCACATATATGGTGACGGAAGGAAAACTGACTCTGGGTGTCATGCGCCCTTTAAACAGCACATAACATCTTGCCATGTCATACAGTGGCAGGTATGCCAGGGACCAAAATAACCCCGGCATGTTTTCTGGACCTTTCCAAGTCTCAAGTTTTGCCAGCCTGAAGCTTGTTGGGTGAGCTGGTCATATCACAGCGATACAGGTTGTAGTTAAAACCGACTGGGCCAGGTTTAATCCCTCCTGTTCCCCCAAGGGAACTTGGGGACTAGCACCATCCGTGGCCACATGTGTGACACCCAGTGGGTCTGGTTGTTTCTGGGACCAGGATGGATACACTCATGGAATGAACATGGCTGAGGTGTGTCTGCTGCAAGGGATGTCAGATGGTTGACCTGGTGACGGGCTTTTCTGGGACGGACAGCAAAGCTCCATCCCAGGGTTTTCAGGACCCTACCAGAGACAGTGAGACAAATGCAAGTCACAGGCAATGGCAGCAGCTGGGACACGCACCTGAGGAGTAGACAGTCGGAAAAACGAGGAAGGGTCATGGCACTCAGAAGCCGCTGGGGCTTGCGCTGGTGCGGGCTGGCAGCTCACGTGCAGAACGCTCTGTTGCATTCAAATGTCAGATACAAAGCAACCGGCTGTTTTTGTTGTTGTTGTTTTGTTTGTGTTTGTTTTTTCGTATAAATATGTGTCATGCAATATTTGGGACATGCTGATACTTAACATAATTGATTGCTTATCAAAAACCCATTTAACCGGTCATCTCGTTTTGCTCTTTTGCTGTCATTGTAGAGAGACAGGCGAAGTGCTGATAATGGATTTTGTTGCCTCTGACTGGCTTCAAAGGGCCATAGAGTCAGAGTTTGGTGGCCAGCTGGGGATCTCAGGGTGCAGGAGACACGCAAGTGATCAGGGTTCCCGTGAAGGACCAGGAGATGGATTTACGGGCAAGGCTGAAAGGCAGGTGAGGTCTCTGAGGACCCACCACAAATCCTTGCCACGGGGGCTTCGCACGTTTAGGGCTGGCTGTCCCTCCATTCTTGCAGACAGGGGCTACAAAAGCCGGATAGGAGCCAGGAACTTATCTCCATTTTAGGAATACCATCTTCGCGATCTCGTTCACTGCACCAGGCTTCAAACAGTCGCATCCCATCTCATAGAAGATTCTGGCAAATTCTGGAAAAGTCTCCAGCATAAAAGGGTCAGCCACCACAGCCCTATGGGCTGAGTTAAGGACTTTGATTTAAGCCTGTTTGTCGAGTCTCACACTGTCCTATTTCCACCGACTTAACCTGATGCCAATACAAAGATTTCATATATTAACATTGAATCGGGCTAAAATCAGACCTGGAGATCTCCTTCATGCACCTTTCTCTTCACGACAAACAAAAAGTACTTAGAATGTAGTAGTCGCAGTGTGGTGTCAGACACAGAGTCACTCTATGATGTTTCCTAAGTGTCGTCTGTTTCTACAGCAGAGCCCCCGTTTAAGTTGAAAAACAAGGCTTAGGTACTCACTGTTCAGTCAACTTGCCAGGTTATTTATCAAGAAAAGCAAATCTAATTATTCCTCCTTTTTACATTAAACAATCAGTGCTGGTAGGAAAAATACTTACCAATTTAGGAAGCGAGGCATTTCTCTTTGATCACATGTTAACACAATTTAAATTCAAGAAGGCTTTTGAAAATGTGTGTCTTTGCATACTGATGGCCACATATTTTAATTTGAATGAAAAATAACTAGGGAAAGATATTTAGAAACCTAACGTGTTTTGTGGCTTTCAACACACATCAGAAGTTGAGCTATGCAGGAGAAAAGCTCATATTTTACTTTGCAGCATATAAACATTAATGGAGACACTTGGAAGTGTCTCTTATAACAAATACTAAACCTGGGCTCTCTCTTACTTCACAAAAGCACAGCGGGGATAAACACATTTGAACTGAATGCATCCATAGTAGGAAATACCTCTTTTCAAAATCCAGAGAACAAAAAACCAGCAGTAAACTTCTTTTTATGCCATACATTTTGTTTTCATCACATTCTCATATTTCCCCCAGTGGCTTTGCTCCCAGCAAGCACTGCCCGTCTCCCTCGCAGGATCAAGACACTTAATACATGCAAATGTTCTACTTTCTAAAACACTACTCTTTTTATTTCAATTGTAATTACTTTAATCACCTCCCAAGAAAATCCTACTAAATAAATATTTCTCTTCGGCCTTGACGTCATTCAAGTATTGTGAGGTTGAGATGACAGAGTTGCAGAAAGCCCGAAGCCACTAAGGACGTGGGCATTCGTGAGGGATGTCCCGTAGCTTTCTCTAACCGTCAGCCTTGCCTTCTGAGTCTCCCCTTTGTCCACATGGTGCACGATCAGGCTCCTAGACACAGCTCTGGTTTACAACCTGTAAACCAGCATCTTAAAACAAGCGGACGCACAACACCCACCAAAGCTTTCCTGAGTGTGCTTTCTCGTGACGAGCTGTGGCAGTGGGTGGTGGGGAGAGCACCATTGCGAGACACCCTTAAGACTACATCTTACATATTTTTATACTTAAAGACGTAACATTTGATGCCTTGGTGCCATTAGCTTTCCCTTTCTTTATTTTCCTTCTTTTTTTTTTCACATCATTTCTTTAGAACCATAGTTTAAAATGCCTAAATATCAATGTCCGCCTACTAGAAATAATACTGAACATCAACTCTAATAGAAAATTGTTTTAAAAAAATGTTAGGTTAGAAGTTAGTAAGTAGAACCTTTATAATGCCTTGAAAGCATATTATCTTTCAATATAGTAAAAGAAATTAAAAGCCACAAAGGGCACATTTGAGCATGATGGTGGCTGAAACAAAATACTGAAATTCATTAATAAGTAGTTCATCAGCGTGCAGAATTTTTTAGGGGTATTCCTTCTGTTGTTGCTTTTCGTTCATTTCTACTGCATTGTATGGCCATTTCATTTCTGAGGCTGAAAATTTTTTTTAAATGTGTTTAAGTCCATCGATTAAAAGTTGCAAATGCAAACGCAGAGATCTTTCCTTTCTCTGATGTTATGGTCAGCCTCACCAGTCACCCATTGGTGCCAGATCCACGAGATGGTTAGAATAACGCCCGTGCTCACGGATTTGCGAAGTACAGTGCATGGTGGTGATGGATCACGAACTGTAGTGTAGTAACAGTGTGTCCTGGGGGAGGGAGACGGACGTGGGTTGGGGAAAGCAGAGAAGGCAGACGTTGGAGGGACATTTGGAAAGACAAGCAGGATTTAAATGAGGGTGAGGAAAGGGGCAAAGTCATTAGAGGTACAGCGAGGAGCGCCGTTTTCAATCAAAAAAAGGCCACATGAAAAAAATGAACTAGAGAGGAGGGTGATGCTGGGGACGGAGGGGAGCATGGTAAGTGCAGACAGATGCGGCAGAGACAGACAACAGGAAACTCACGGTGCGTCTCCGTTACCTATATTTATGGTAATTTATATTTGTGATACAATGAATGTGTTATTATGAATTTTTACATATTATGTATTATTTTGAAAAATTAGAACAGTTTATACTGTTGCTTATCTTTTTGTGTCTGTGATATCTTGTCCCCTTAAGGAGATTTTAGGATTATATATCCGGAAGCTTTAGGTCACACTCAAAATTAGTGCAGAATACTTATCAAAAGCTTTTTAAACATTTGAATAGATAAGCAGAAACAGAGGTGAAATCATCATCTCCATCACCATCATCACCATCACCACCATCACCACCATCACCATCATCACCACCATCACCACCACCATCACCACCACCACCATCACCACCACCATCACCACCATCACCACCACCATCACCACCACCATCACCACCATCACCACCATCATCACCACCACCACCACCATCACCATCACCATCATCACCTCCACCACCCCCATCACCACCATCACCACCATCACCATCACCACCATCACCACCATCACCACCACCATCACCACCATCACCACCATCACTACCACCATCACCACCATCACCATCACCACCATCACCATCACCATCATCACCATCATCACCATCACCATCATCACCTCCACCACCCCATCACCACCATCACCACCACCATCACCACCATCACCATCACCACCATCACCACCATCACCATCACCATCATCACCTCCACCACCCCATCACCACCATCACCACCACCACCATCATCACCATCACCACCATCACCACCACCATCACCACCATCACCACCATCACCACCACCATCACCATCACCATCATCACCATCATCACCTCCATCACCCCCATCACCACCATCACCACCATCACCATCACCACCATCATCACCATCACCATAATCACCATCACCATCACCACCATCACCATCATCACCATCACCATCACCACCATCATTATCATCATCATCACAGATGAGGGTGCTCTGTTTTGTAAAAAAGGAAACAGGATAAAATGTAGTTGAGGCTAAGAGTTAAATAAATCAGCAGGTGGGAGGGAACAGGATTCTGACTAATGGTAAAAGCATCCCATTTTAACTCCCTTTTGGCAACAAACATTTATCGAGTACTTTCTGTGTCCCAAGTCCCGGGCAGGTGGAGGTCAATCCCAAAACAAACAAACAGTGAAAACAGTGAACACAGACCCAAGCTTGTCCTTAAGAAGGCTATAAAATCCAGTGCACGTGTTTCTGTATGTGTTCTCCAAGCAAAGAATACTCGAACTTTCCATCTGCTCTAAAACTTCCAAGAAGAAGCCTGTGAAACACTTCCATTCCATTTTGTGGTCGGCTGGCTGGCGTTTCACAGGGCACTTCCTCATAGCAGTGCCTGCAAATGACTCTCTGCGCTGGGTAATTAGCTCAGGACCGTCAGGCTGGGAGAACAGGGCCTCCAGAGTCCTGGGCCTGAAGAGCACACTTTATTTTTCACCAACTGCGGCCCCCGCAGAAATAGCGTGGGGGAGGAAGCTGCTGCAGAGAAGAGATTCATCAAACCCGGAATGTATAATTAGAACTTTGCAGTCCTCTTTCTCAAGGGAATTCTAAAGGCGCTTTGAGAGCTTTCTTTTCAAGTAACAGATCAATTTAGCACCCCCTGTGGGTATTTAACACCGGCTGCCTTTTGCAGAGGAAGTGAGCTGGAAAGTATGCAATTAACTCTAAATGGGGACAGTGTGGGTGTCCTGGACCAGATGGCCCTGGAGTTCCCAGTTCCCCCTGAAGATATACAGGTATGACAGTGCTGAGTGTTCCTCTGACATAACACAAAGCACCGCATCACTCCCCAGACCAAAGATTCCAACGGACACATTGGCAAGTTCAGAAGAAAATAAGTCAGAAGTGCAAGCAGTGTGTCTCACTAGGGGGCAATTTTCGTCCCCCAGGTAGGGCCTCCAGATACCTATGGCACAGGACATATTCGTTATCTGAAATTCAAACTTCACTGGGTGCCCCGTGTTCAGTGCATTTGCTAAACTTGGCACCCCTACGTCCACGGCGACACTCAGCAATGTCTGCAGACATTTTTGGTTGTCAGGACTCAGGGTGGAAGGTGCCACTGGCATCCAATAAGAGACCAAGGATAATGCTAAACACCCCACAATGCACAGGACAGCCCCTGCTCCGAGGCAGAACGACCTGCCCCAAATCTCTAGGAGTGCTCCACCCACAGGACGATTTGAATGGAACCAACCATTCCAAAGGTATTTTCCCGTGTTAGATGCTAAGAGTAACCCAACAGCATGCCAGTGTAATTTTGTTGATTTGCCTCCTGAAACCCTCAAAATATTTTACCAGAAACAATTATTAATTTACAGTCAAAATATGCATGGTGTCCACTGTCTGGAAAACCAGCCTGCTCATCTGGGGAGATGAGATACTTGCCTTTAGAAACGCAAAGCTTGTGGAGAGAGGATGTTTGCAGAGCACACATTTACATAACAACACCTTGGCAATCAATGCAGGCCGAACCCAGGCCATGCTCGCTGAGTCTGTCAGAGCAATGAGATGACACAGAAATGGTTTCCACATAAGGCCCTGCTTGTCACTAGGACCATGTGGTCATCTTGTCAGATTCTAGCATAGGGCAATTAATCGTTCCAGGAGGATGAATGAAGATTGGACAGACTCTGTTTCAAGTCTGGTTTTCTCGATAATCAATAACAGCCAATGTTTCCCAGGCATCGATGGAGAAAGGGTTAACTCTCCTTTTCCATTAATCAGTTAGTTAATGAATCCTCAAGCGTCAACTCAGGTAGTAGTATTGATTTTGCCATGTTGTCTGGTAACAACTCTCTGGCTGCTTAATTCGTTAGGTGCTCTGAGAAATACAAAATTGTAGGACATAGGACTTGCCATCAGAGCATACATGTAATGTCTTAGCCTCCTAGGGTGTCAGCAGCACCCAGGCCTCTGCACCCTAGATGCCAGGAGCACCCACCCCCGAGTCGTGACAACCAACACAGTTTCCACCCTTTGCCAAATGTCACTCCCAAGTGTTGAACCACTGCAATATAATTCAGATAAATTCAACTACATTTTTTCCCTGCCATGTTTCAGGCCACATGGTAAGCCCTAAAAATGAGAGGCGTGAATGAGGGAATGAATCAGCAAACGAATCATCTCTACCTGCAATGTATTTCACAGTCTATGAGGAAGGGGGTTATGTGCACGTGGAATAAAAAATGTCCTATGAGCACTCAAAGAAATACTTCAAGTATAGAGACAGTTCAGAGGTAGGAAAGATTTGCACAGGAACCGATGAAGGCACGTAATAGGACTTTCTAGAGATGGTGACACATATTCAGGGTTTTGGTGGATGAATAGGAGTTCGCCTGGCCATATTTGGGGGGGGGGGACATATGTGTGCGCTCCAGGGAGTGTGCAATCAAGTGACCTGTGAGCAGGCAATTAGTTAGACAAAATACAGTGCTGAGGATAATAAGAAACATGTGGCAATTGGGCGCAACTATTGACATATCATCATTTAATGCAAAGCCACCAAGCCACAAGGTATCTAAGCGTTCAGAGAAGGAGGAAGGTGGCAGCCAACTCCAGGCCACACTTTCTGAGAGGCATGAGAATGCAATCCAGGTCTTCACTTCCAAATTTAAAATTAAAGGCTTCCATTGCATGTCTGTCTTGGGGGGGTTCCCAAGACTGTGGGAAGCATTGAGCAGTAGTGGTCAGTTTATAGTGAAGAATATTTCTGAGCACCCGTTTGATGCAAAATATTGACAAAGGGACGTGAAGAAATGTTTTTAAAAATTCAACTGGTCATCTGCCTCCCTGGAACCAGCCCCATTAGCAATTGTAGGCTGTGGACCTTGGACCACCTGCTTCCTGGTTGCCTGGGGGTGTCTCTCAAACACGTCCACGCCTGGAATCTACCCAAGCTGATGGGATCGGTGCGTCTGCACATGGGGCCGTGAACTCTGTGTGTCGGTGTCATCACCCCATTAATTCCTACATACCGCAGAGTCTGAGGACTCCTCGCCTGGCCTCACACTCAGAGTAACCTGCCATTTAAATGAACACAGTTGCAACTGACCTAACTTACTTTACGAACCAAATGAGTGTAGAAACGAAACAAGCGATATATGTGTCATCACGGGATTTCCTACACATGAAGGTAGAGTCGGCGTACCAGAAAAACGACGAGGCGACGTTACAGAAGCGGAGAAAACCCCAAGTGACGGTGAATAAATTAATAAAAGCGAAAATCTTCAAGATTCTATCCAGGGTCAAATTTTTTTCTTTTTCGTCTTGTATACGCTTGGGGGAGCTGGCGGTAAAGCAGATCAGAGACAAGTAGGAGTTAGAGGTTTTAGTGGTGGAATACGACAGATGCTCCCCGACGGCGGCGGGTGCTGTTATGTCCCCATAAAAAATTCTGGAAGGACTTTTCCTACCAGACTGCAGTTTTAGAGAGGGCGGGTGGGGCTGTGGTTTGTGCAAACAAGATCTTTGGTGATCTAGGTTTATACCATCATTTTTCACATCCCAGGCCTCCCTGGGTCCTTTGTACCCCGAGAATCCTCATGACGTCAGTGGGACCCCACGCCTCGTGTGTGTGGGCTCTGGGAGCGTGGGTTTGTTTCCTCTGCACACACGAGGCTCTGGACTGCGTGCCTCTAATACGTGGCGGAAAGCTGGCTTTCCATCGCCCCGCTTGCGGTTTTTATTCACGATTGGTCCATGTGGCTGTGCTTTACAATGTAAAGCGCCTGGGGGTGTGACCAGCAGAAAGGCGCTGTGAAATATCATTATTGGACCCGGTGGTAATAAATAAGCACAAAGCACAAATATTTGCTCTGGCTTAGACTCCAGCTGGGCCCAAGGAGCCCCAGGCTTTTCCAAGCAAAGACGGAAAGCAGTCCACTCACTCCACTCCACTCCACTCCACTCCATATTGTTCCTAACTTGCCACCGTCCCTTTCACTGCGCCACCAAGTGCTCACCGAACGGCCGTGTTACCTGCTGTAGGTCTGATTCACCTGTTTTCCTTTTTTAAAGGAAAACAAAGCACAGCTCTGATTGTCCTGGACAGCAGAATGCTTCCCTGTTGCTCCTCTCCACGTGCCTGCCCGCCCACCAATGTCCTCATTCATACGCCGTCCTGCAGAAGACGAAAACAGCCTCTCCATTTCGGAGGCAAGGCCGACCGGTCGTGCTGTGCCCTGAGGCCATCTTCCATAATCTGACATCCCAGTCAGCTCCAACCTGGGTATTTCATGGCCCATACGTGCTCGCCACAGGAACTGATTAAATGCTGCAGGAACCTCTCTGTGACACACACAAAAACGACATCACCCTAAAAAAAAAAACAGGGTACCGTGAAAAGCAACCTGCCGTGCCCAGTCACAGAGACGCTCAGGGAACAAACTCTGGTGTGGAAGGCGCAGATATTCCAGGGGTCACTTTTAGGGCCCCATCTCTTCTCGAGAAGGCTGAGCCCAGCCCAGTGCTAGCCTTCCCTCTGTCCTGCTGCATTTCGCAAGTAGGAAGGAGGTAGTCTTCTGACTTCGAAGCACGCTCCTAAAATTTAATGAGGAGGAAGAAAATCAACTCAGGAATAGTCGTTCGGTCATAAGGTCTTGTGACATCTTGACCCAATTAGCTCACGGGGGCCAAGGAGATAATTAGGTGAGCATGAGGTCAGCCGCTTCCGTGGAAGAGAAAAAGGAACCCTCTGAGACCCCACTGTGGGTAATTCCTGTAATTGACTCATTCCAATTAACCGTTACCCGTATGTCTGGTGTGGGGCAAATGTGACCTTGGCTTCACTCTAGGAGCAACGAGGAAATAGGACAGGTCAGCCATAGAATCTCATCGCCTCCATAGCTGATGGCACAGCCCCCAAACACACATAACATTTTCTCATTTGCTTTTAGTGTCTGATTTGAAGCATAGTCTTAGGAAATGGTGTTCTGTGCATTAGCGAAATGGAGCAGAGCATGGGTTCTCTTACACATATGTATATATTAATTTTATTGGGGAATTGGGGAGGGGAACAGTGTTGGGGAATTGGGGAGGGTAACAACGTGCTTTTCCAGGACGCATCAGCTCCCAGTCAAGTTGTTGTCCTTCAATCTTGGTTGTGGAGGGCGCAGCTCAGCTCCAAGTCCAGTCGCCGCTTTCAGTCTAGTTGGGGGGTGGGGGGTGTTGTCCACCATCCCATGCGGGAGTCGAACTGGCAGCTTTGTTTTGTTGCATACTGCACCATCCGGCCGCCCGTTTGCAGCTGATGGCAGCCTGAGACGTGCAGACCTCTGAGGGACCTTGGAGACAATCTAGGGATGGTGTCCGCCTTTTCTGTCACGAGGCTGTGCCCTTCAGCCCCAGGTGTTTCTCTGGTCAATTCCTGGACACGTCTGCCACATAAGAGAAAAGTGCTGGAACTGACCCAAAAAGGATGCTTAGAAAGAAACTGGGTGAGTGAGAGGCATGATCAGGTGTGATGCAGGTCAGTGAAGGCAGCTGCATGAGACTGCGGTGTCTGAAAATCGCCGTCCCCAGATTTGCATTCATGACCTCATGAATGTGTTTCAGGCAACACGAAGGTGCAGCAGGGAACAGTGTAGGGACCTCCGTGCAAAATGCCAGAGGTGTCCTGCTCACTGACAACCTGTAGGATTCAGGTGTGTCTCCTGAAGGAGCCCTGCACTCACGTTGGTAACATGTAGCTCAGGAGACAGAGTGACTCGTGCCTTCTTCCTGGACTGTAGCATGGTTGCGGCTCATCTGGGCTTCTGGAATCGTCAGTAGATTTGCTCTCAGCCAAGGATGCATGTGCTCAAGTGATCCCTGCCTGGAGACAGCCAGGTTTCAAAGGCAGTCGCACCCACAAGCCGCTTTGCACGCCGAGTAGTCCTGGGCTGCTTACAAAGGGTGCGTGCACAAGCAATCTTGAGACAACCCCACTCACCCCGTTAGAAGTGAAAGGAAGTGTGTGCACAAGCACAGCCCCTGCGTAGCAACCATGGACCATCATTAAAGGG
The DNA here is from genome assembly GCA_031876335.1 of Hipposideros larvatus. Lineage (NCBI taxonomy): Eukaryota > Metazoa > Chordata > Mammalia > Chiroptera > Hipposideridae > Hipposideros > Hipposideros larvatus. The sequence goes on from CM063105.1 coordinate 147,778,355, forward strand.
ATTCAGGCTAGCCCAGGTAGGGGGAAGCCATTTAAAGATCACGCTGTCACAGCCTGAGCAACCCAAGGGCGACTAGCTGGGACGATTACTTCTCGGACCAACGAGCTTGCGTGGCGACGGTGGAGACGGAACGGGGCTCCGTGTTCCTGATTTCTGAGCGCTTCTCGCTTGTCCGGCTCAGTGCAGTAATGAGCGTTTGGGGTGTGCAGTGAATACCGTCACCTGTGTGGAATGGCCAGCGCGGACAGTGACCGTGTCCTGTAGCGACAGGCAGGCGTTCCAGCCTCCCCTCAAGCCCATTCGGCGCTGACCGGCGCTAACGTTCACGTGAGTCAGCCTGCGGGCTGTCCTGAACTCACGCTGCACCCTGGGGCTGCAACCAAATTCTGGGGACACCTGACTCACCTGGGACGACGTGCTGAGTGAAACGGGAGGGTGTTGCTGACTTCATTTTTATGTCGCTGCGTTTGAGGTTCGCGTGCTGGGACCGGTTCCCAGTGTTGTCAGCTGTGGGCAGTGAAAGGCGAGAGGTGACTGGGTTTGCTCTTCCCTGGCAGTTTTTGGTGTTCTCTCCCGCAGCAGCTGAGACAGGGTTCTGTATAGAAACTCCCTTGAGCACTGAGAGGACTGGCATAACCCCTGGCCTACGATGTGCTCATGACTCTCCATAACGCATTTCGTGAGTCCTCTTAGCAACCCGAGCTTGGCTACGTGTCGCCACTGGGCTGCACATCCGTGGAGAAACGTCTGCGGCAGGTACTCCGAAAGGGGACCCTCCATGAGTTACGACTTCGTACTTCTCCGTCCCCTTTTGGGCAGGTAGAACCGGCCACCTCCTCCAAGCCAACAGGAAATGCCAGCCATGACGAGATGTCCCCGCCTGATCAGGTTGTGTCCCATGAGACGCTATCTGAGCAGTCTGAGTGACGGACGCCCACTGGCCTTGCGCAGCAAGCGACCGTATTGTATGCAGAGAGCTTGGGGGCATTCTGAGAAACTTGATGAATTCTCCTGCTGCCCCACTCCGTCCCACCCAGGACGTGACTCAGCCCTCTGTCCCTCTGTCCATTGTAGACACCTCGTCCATTTGTCACTGAGTAGCCTCTTGGTTATCCAATCAGTTATCAGAGGGGGAGGGAGACCACACTCATAAAACTTTTATTCCAGTATATTGTTATAATTCTTCTATTTTAGTATTTGTTGTTATTGTTCATCTCGTGCTGCGCCTAATTTATGAGTTAAATTTTATCCGAGGTCTGGACGTATAGGAAAAAAACACAGTCTATATACAAAAGCAGAGTTTCTTGTCAAACGTTGGCCGTTTTCCAACCGCATTGAAGAGAGGCAGTGTCCACGTATGATGTCAATTTGTAACTCTCTCTTGGGAGCTAAAATGCGTTTTTATGTATTTAAATCTTTTTGCATTTCTTCTTTGGAGGGCCATCTGTTCGCCTCCCCTGAACATTTCTTACGTGGGTGTAGGGCTTTTTATCGTGATTGGACTAGCGGTGGCCCTTCGTGTGGGATACGTAGCGCAGACATTGTTTTCGTGGTTGCCATTTATCCTTACACTCTGTTTATCGTAGTTTTAGTGATGCAAGAGTTTTACTCTTACATGCAGTGAATTCGCCAATGTTTAATTTTATCTCTTCAGGAATTTGAACAATGGGAGGGTTTTTTTGTTGTGTTGTTTTTTTGTGTTTATTTCTAGTACGTAACTGGTTGCATGTCTTCGTATGTATATCTTTGAAGCATTTTAATGTATTGTACTACATATGCTTTGTTGTGAGTTTGATTTTATATTTTAGTGCTCAATGTCCATCCAGTGGTCCCAACAACATCCAGCAAAGTGTCCATTTTTCCCTGTTCACGTGTGCGGTCATGTGTTCCAAACAGTATGTTATCATCTGATCCTCGCTCTTCTTTTGGAATTTCTATGGTTATTTTGGTCTGTCGTGAACCAATACCACGATTTTCACGATAGACGCAATTCTGCGTTTTCATAGCTAACAGCCCTCACCTCCTCTTGGCATTGGTCGTTTTAGTCATAGCGCCCTAAGCTTCCATGTGTGTTCACTTCTCCGTATGAACTCCAGGACCACCTTGCCTTTGTGTCGGGATATTTTTATGATTATTGAGATGGCCTTGAGTTCGTACATGAGCTTGCTCTTTTGTTGGTTGGCAGAGTTCAGTTCCCGAGGTGGTTTGTACAGATGCCCTTTCCCTCCCTGGCTGTCGGCAGGGTGGCAGCCCTCAGCTTCTAGAGGCTTCTCTCTGATCCGGGCAGGTGTCCCCTGCATCTTGGAGCCGCCAAAGGCAAGTGGGGTCCGTCCCACATGTGGAATCGCTCTGACTTCTACTTGAGTCCCATCTGTCTCACCCCAGCCAGAGAACGTGCTCAGTTATTAAAGGCTCATGGAATTAGATGTGACCTACCTGGCTAATTAGGATAATTTTCCTGTTTTCAGGTTCCTGACACCAATGGCATCTGCTAAGTCCCTTGTGCCATGTAATGGACCATTGTCACCGGTCCTGGGGTGTGGGCTGTGGGCAGTCTCCTGCGTGTGCACAAAGCATCTTTGCTTCATTAAGCCTCTTCTGCAGGTATCCTTAAATATATGCACACCCGAAAATGCTTTTTCCTTCCTGACATCGCCTCACGGGTGCTGGGTGATGTCTTTATTCCATCGCATTGAAATGTTCACACAGCAGCAGGCCAACTCCATGTTTTCTGCCCGGGGCCAGAAGCAAAGATAAACAGCAAACATATTAATGATTTACTTCCCGCTAATTCGGCTGTCAATGATTTTTGCTCCAAAGTTGGCCGGTGACGACATGGTATGCCGAGAAATGTTCACATAAGAAACACACTTAAAGGTTGTGTTAATGCTAGTCCTTGAAAACATTTTTATAACAGTAAATAAATACAGAATTCTTTAAGATTTCATTTTCTATTTTATTTTTTTCAGTTACAGTGGACCTTCAATATTATTTTACTTTAGTCTCAGGTGTACAGTATAGTGGTTAGGCATTTACATAATTTATGCAGTGATTCCCCCCAATTAGGCTAGTCCCCACCTGGCACCACACAGTTATCACCCCATTATTGACTATATTCCCTGTGCTGTACTTGATATCTCTGTGACTATTTTGTAACTGCCAATCTGTACTTCTTAATTCCTTCTCCTCACAACCCCACCCTCTTCCCCTGTGGCAACCATCAGTCTCTTCTCTGTATCTCTGAGGCTGTTTCTGTTGTGTTTGGTGGTTCGTTTTGTTCTTTAGATTCCGTATAAATAATCTGTCATTCCTTAGGAGCAAAAACAGCCATCTCTTACAAAAGAACTTAGTGAAATGTCAACATTGCACGTACAAATTCTCAAATGGATGGCGACTCCTTCTTACTTCCAATTTCGGTCATAGGTTTCCTCGAGACCTGAGGGCTGCTAAGCGGAGCTCTTTACAATGCACCGAGGCTCACCCTTCTCCACGTAACGTCAGAAACTTGACGGGACTCTGGGAATGTCCTCGCTCGACCCTCCGTGACACTCCCGGTGGACATCCCAGCACACAAGTCACGTGGAGAACAGGAGTCCACACAAGAGAAAATGTGCAGTGGACGTTCAGTGGCCCGTGACGGCCCTCACGTTTTCAGCGCTTGGGTGCCCACAGCCTGTATTTATTGCTGCCAGGACATGTCACCCACCAGGAAAGGGGACAGCAATCCCCTTTCTGGCACATACCCAGGGGACCACGAGTTTATCTGACAACTTGTGTCACTCTAGCTGGGACCCAGTTTCCAAGAGGAACTCCGTGAGCACAGGGGAGGCAGTCCCCCCAAAGCTGTCTTGGTGTCGAGGCGTAATTTTCAGGGTGTCAGGGAACAAGACTGAGGATGCAAAAGCAAAAGCTGAAATGAGCAGAAAATGTCACCTTCCCATAAGAACAGGCATCGTAAAATGTCACCTTCCCATAAGAACAGGCATCGTCCGTCATCCTGCGGAAATGTAACATGCTTGACAACATTGGTTTTTTTTTTCCTTTCAGTTATTTATTTCTTTCCATTAAAGCTGTTAATTGTGAGCAAATGCCTTGCAAACAAAGGACTCTCCCCAGGAAAGCAGTCTGTAGAACCTTGTCCTCAATTGCTAAGGAGAAAACAAATTCCCAGACACAGTCATCTCCTAAGCTACCTGAGGACATGGAGGGATGTGTGTCGTTTCATCGAGAGCCGAGCATTTCTATCTTGGCAAGTACGGAAATACGGCAATTAAAATCAGCAAATGCAAACCGAAAACTGTCAGAGGAACTGAAAGCCTTCTGCAAGAAATGCTACCCAGGAAAAGAAATCTGGTTTAGATTAAAGCAGGCACAAGATTTACCCGTTTACTGATGGAGAAGTTAGCGTCTCAAGAGTGTCAATGACGTGGAACTCACATAAGCTCCCCTTGATATGCGTACAGTGCCTCCCAAGTTGAGATCAATGTGTGTGATTAAAACCAACCTAGTCATGTGCAGCAGGCAGTCAGTTCAATTATTTCATTGCGTAGACTGGTAAACACTGGAGATCGTTGACAAACAGGTAGAGTCTTCACAAGAGGGAGGAAGACGGCCGCCTCGCTCCCAAACAAAGAAACCCAGCCTGTCCCTGAAAACCATCTGGAACCAAATTAAGAACGGATGACAAGAACATCGTAAAAACCACCCGTAAAATGCCAGCTGAACAGCTGACATGACTGACTACCTTTTCTCTCTGATATAGGATAATATTCAGCTCAGAGCCTGAAAAGGAGCCAAAATAAAAACATTGTGTTGATCTGTCTAGATCACACAGAAAAAAAAAATCTTAATGCCACAAAAAAAAAACGGAGTCAAAGTCGGAAGTATATCAATCATCTTTATGGGTGACATAGTCATGAGAGAGATTTTCTTTCAGTAACAGGGATCAGGATTCGGCGGTACTGATTCACCCACCAGCTGTGAATAGGAGCACTTAGCTTCATAGGGATAAACACAGTAAAAGTGACGGCAAGTTAGAATATCTTTCTATTGTCCTCCTCTCGGCGAATACAATGAAGCAAGCTCCACATGGACTTTGGAGATCTATATGACTATCTCTTTATTTTTCTGTTCCCCTGTGTTTTGCAATGAATTGGATGCTTTACAAAGGGTTTGGATGTGTACGTTGAGCTATACGTGTATACTTAACATTTTTATTTGAAAGCGTGTTAGCATAACAATTTTAATACACCACTGCGAGTGCTGACGGTTGACAGTACTCTTAGAATAAAAAAGAAAACACTTCCCATGGAGCGGTTTGTGAGAAGTGGTGACCCGTTTTCATAGAGTAGGCTTCTATGCTTTTTATTCCAGCTTTATTGAGATGTAATTGGCATAGAACATTGTGTAAGGACATTAGGTGTACAAGGTGATGATTCGATGCACATATATATTGCAAAATGCTTACCAGTACAAGGTTAGTTAGCACTTCCTTCATATCACATAATGATTTATTTTACGAGAACATTTAATATCTCTCTTAGCAACTTCCAGCGTACAATATGCTAACTGTCGCCACCGTGCTGTCCATTTGATGCTCAGAACTTATTCGTCATACAGCTGCAAGTGTCTGTAGGTCTTGGTGACTCTGCAGGGTCCCCAATTACACGTTTGAGCCCTGTCCGGCCTCCAGCACACCGTGCCCAGGTCGGCTGTCAGAGCCGTCTCAGCATTGTCAGTCCCAGACTCCGCTGACTTCTCCTGCAGTGGAGTGGCAAGCGTCACCTGGTCCACTCGTCCGTGGTAACGTGGACAGCTTCTAACACCATCTTTCACCCAGAAGACGTTAGCGACCCCCACTACTTACGTGTAAATGCAGAGAAGGAAAGGGAAGGGAGGTAGGGGGCAGAGAGGAAGGGTTTCGTGAGCCAAAGCAAATCAGAAAGAACCATAATTGGGGGAAAGAGACATTTTCTTTTTTTCTTTGTTTTTTTTTTAAGGTAACAGGTGTCTTTTAAAATTATTATTATTAGTTTTAGGTGTACAAAACAATGTAATAGTTAGACATTTACACAAAGTGATAACCCGCCCTCCACAATATGGATGGACCTAGAGAACATTATGCTGAGTGAAGTAAGTCAGACGGAGACAGACAGATACCATGTGATGCCACTTAAAAGAGGCATTTGCTGAACCCTGTATGTCTTATCCAACATTTTTAATTTGTCCATTGACAGCAGAAAGATATTTGTAGCCACCATTTTGAAACACATAAAATTGTGTAAATTTTTTTTTTTGCCTACATCATTCCTTTGTCTGACATCATTTCTTTCTTCTTATTTTTAGAACTGCAGAAGGTAATTTTTCTTTATGTGTAGCATTTATTGGAACACTATCTACTTGGTTGTTTTTGGTACCCTGCCACCCATAATTACACTCAATAATTAGTCACTCCTTGTAAATTAACATATGCAATTATGTCAGAGGACGAGGCCACCTCTTAATAAATCGTTGCCTCTCAGATGGAAGAACAAAATTCTGGCACTTTTCTGAGATCAATAAGTATCGCATTTCATGTTTCCAGGGGCTGTGCCAATTTTCATCATTTCCTAAGAAAACACGTGTAAACTTATGTTAATAAAAATGCATCACTCCATTAAATACTCATCACACTTAATTCATTTCCATCAGAAGCCTACAAAAAAATTAAACAGATAGAAGAAACATTAGAAAAAAATTTTTTAAGTGTTCAAAAACTATCTGTAGTTTCCTTCCAATATTTGCATTTGAGAAATACAAAGGAAGGAGAAGAAAAAGGTAAAAAGCAGCCATGAACTTCACCAGAAATACCAGAATATTGGTGCCACCTGCACCCCACAGAGGACAGCCGCACACAGGGTTGCAGACAGTGGCCCCAGATGTGCTGCTGGCTTCGCGTCTCAGGTGTGTCTCTCCCCAGCTGTAGGACTCAGAGCGCCCCTTACCTGTGAGGCTCAGCGAGGCTAGAGTAAGGAAAACTCCCCTGCTGTACCTTCAAGGAAAGGGAGAATTTTTAAGACAAGGTCACAATTGTGCAGTCAGTGACCATCAGGTAACTGGTACACGGGGCTCTGGAAATATCTGGGACCCTGGGCCTATACATGGTCCCTATTTGTGACTTGTTGGGTGGAAATAGGATCTTTATGGTCACGTTTATGACTATTTGTGACTTATTGAGGGTAAATAGATTCTGTCTGCTAAGCTGTGCTATGTAATGGAATAGCATTCAGCTTGGAGAGAAAAGAAATTCTGACATGCATTCTACAGCATGGAGGAACCTTGACGATATGATGCTCAGTGAAATAGCCAGCCCCCCAAAAAAGCAAATATTATTATTCTACTCATAGGAGGTCCCTAGGGCGGTCAGATGCATAGAGACAAGAAGTAGAAGGTGCCAGGGGCTGGGGGAGGGAGAGAGGGAGTCACTATTTAATGGGGACAGCATTTCAGCTGGGGACAATAAAAATAGTCCTGGTGATTATTTACACAGTCATATGAAAGTACTTAACACTACTCAACTGCTCACTTAAAAATGGTTAAGATGGTAACTTATGAGTTCTTTTAAATCACAATTAAAACCAAAAAGATAAAAAAGAAAAAAATAATAAATATTATAAATAGAATCAGATGGCAATATCATACAAATAACTAATATTTAATGAAACATTTAAAGAAATCAAAATAAATGAAAAATATAAAAAGATTCGGGATGAAAACAGTATCAAAATATTGACTAGAGGGCCGGCCGAGTGGTGTGTTGGTTAAGTGTTGGCTTGGGACGCCAGCTCTGAGCAGCAGGGCCCTGGTTCGGATCCCACATGAGGGCCAGTGACGCTGCACCCTCTACAGCTAAGATGGTGAACAACAGCTCTACCTGGAGCTGGGCTGCCATGAGTGGCCGGCAATGGCATAGGCTGCAGTGGGGCTGCCTTGGGCTGCTGTGAGCTACCGTGAGTGGCTGGCAGCCAACGTGAGCTTTTGTGAGCTGCCGTGAGCCTCCGTAAGCGGCCGTCCAGAGGCCAGTGAGCAACTGCCTCACCCGGGAAGAGCGCAATGATAATACCAACATGGGCCAGTGAAGCAACGTCCTCCACAACTAGACTGAAGAACAAAAAGGGCAGCAACTTGTCTGTTCCCCTCCCCCAATTCCCCAATAAAATCTTAAAAAACCAAAAATGTTGACTAGAGACAGCATCAGTATTATTGATTTTTTTTCCAGTTGCTTTAGGATCCGATATGACGCAGCACACTCACATAGCAACTTTGTGGATGGAAACACAAATGTTTCCATCGTAAATACACCACCCCCATCCAATTTTGCCTTCTGATTCCTTCTCGCTTCCAGAGTCTTCCCTTCACTGCAAGAAAAAGAAACGAGTTCATTTATGCAGGCTGCATGTTTGCCAATTACATGTCTCCTTTTAAACAGAACCTGTTTTCCCCATGCTTTCATGAACTCACCCTGACCCCCATTCCCTCGCTTGTAATTCTTATCTTGACTGGGTCAGTGTGCAATGAAATTCACTTTGAATCATTTCTGGGGAAGCCACTTGAAACCTTGCACTGCCCGTTAAAAGACATCAGAAGAAGAAAAGGGTGTCATCTTGCAGTGAAGTTTTCTGTTTTCTTTCTGAAGTCCATTGGTTCTCCCAAAGCAATTAACCTTTGGATGTCAGGAGACCCAAGAAGTCCTTGAACTAATCGGCAGAGTTTTTAGATCTATGACAAACAGTATTTTACTTGCACAAGGGTTTATATCTTTCATCAGACTCTCAAAGGAGTGAAAAACCCTCAACTGCTAAGTTTCTTTTGTTTATCCGTCCATCCATTCATTTGTTCAGAAATCACTATGTTCCAGTCGTGTGCGAGGCAGGAAAGTGAGCATAACCAAATCCTGGACGTCCCACGGGCCTCCAGCGATCTAGGAAATCAGCAGTTACCCACGTGCAGGTCCCCCAGGGCTGGGTGCCAGTCCCAGAAGGTGACAAAGGGACAGAGCTGGGGTCAGGGCACAAAGCTCCTGAGTGTCACCTTGAAGAGTCTGACTTTATCATGAAAATCACCCCTCTGAAGAGAGCGCGGCCCTGGGACACCCTGATGGTCGAGTCCTGGTCTCCAGAGCTGGAGGAACGATGCGTCTCTGTGGTTATAAGTCACGTAGTTGGTGGGGATTTGTTACAGCCGCCCTGAGGAACCAATGAAGGCTACAAGAAAAATATATCAGGCGACACAGAAGGCACATTTGGGGATGGAGAAGCTGAATTTATACTGGCCGTAGACCGCAAGGTTCGCAGGATCCTCACTCGTTGTTCCAAACGGGGACATCGCTGTGAAAAAGACAAGCAGGTTGATCTGGAGCACTGGCTCTGGGGGACCACGTGAGAGAAAATTAAGGCGGGAAAGGCACGGAAAATCAGAAACAAAGGTGAAGAAGTGAACTGTGCTGTGCGATCTCCGTGGTCCTGGGATGGAGGAGGCACGGACGCGGGGAACTGGGAAGGCAGGGGGCAGGAGTCTGGTGGGATGAACCCAGCAGGCACTGGGCCTTTGGGAAGTTGAGCGCGAGGTTGCAGGCAGAGAGTGGAAGTTTAAAGTTTAGGTTCCACATTGGAGACAGGGTCAGGAGGTGACATGCCTGGTCATGGTGGAAGGTGGCTATGGGGCGTTGAAGATGGAGACGGTTGAAATGCAGGGAGTGAAAATGAAGGGTGAGCCCGGTCCCAGTAGGACGGGTCATTCACACGGACATCCCCGCATGAGGTCTCAGGCGGAGGGTCAAAACAGGGGGAGCCGGCAGTCCCATCCCTCTGATGCTTCCATTAGAACAGGGACACACACGGGAGGCGAAGGTGACCAGCATGCCCCTGTGTCTCAGGTATAGGGACCTAGACCGACGGGATGCTCCCCCCGTGTTGTTACTGACGTGGGAGGGGAGGGCCCAGCACTCAGTGTGGCTTCTGGCAGGAGACTATATTTGCATTTTAAGATTTTTTTTTTTATGGAGCTCCAAATAGCAAAACTCAAAAGTCAGCATTTCCATATTGACCTACAGCCAAGGGGTGAAAATGTGTAAATTTCGTAGGCAATAAAAGGTCCTCTGTGAGAAATGCAAGCTCTGCAGTCATCAGCTTCTTCTACTGACCTTAGTAAACTTTCAAAACGTTCTTAAGGCCCAGCCGGGCCGGCACAATCGTTCTGAGGAGACTTCCGTCCTTTGTCCACTTGGAAAACGGTTCAGAAGTGGGCAGCTGCGTTTCATAAGAATTCTCACAGGGGCCCCTTCATTCCAAATGGTCATGTGGACTCCTTCCGGGAACAAGCGGTGCTTTAAGTTTTCTCAGGAATAATAGCGACAGCATCCTCTGCTTCTACTCAGGAAAATTTCACAGAACATTATCTAAATTCCAAAACGTTTTCATCCATTGGTTGTTTTCTTTTTATTTTTTTTAGTTTCAGGTGTACAAAACAATGGAATAGTTAGACACTTACACCCCTCACAAAGTACTAACACCCTCCCCCAATCTGCTACCCCTCTGACATCGTATATAGCTGTTACAATTTCATTGACTATTTCCTATGCTGTACTCCATATCCAATTTTATATATGTATATATATAATTATAGTTGACATTCAATATTATTCAGCTTCAGGCATACAATGCAGTGGTCAGGCCTCTACCCCATCCATGAAGTGGTCTCCCTAACAAAGACAAGTGCCCATCTGACCCCCTACAAAATATTTATAACATTATTAGTTATATTCCCCAAACTGTCTTTCATGTCCCTGTGGCAATATTGTAGTTACGTATTTATACTGTCTAATCCCTTCCCTTTCTCCCTCATCCCCACCCCCCTCCCAACTAGCAACCCTCAGTTTTTCTTCTATATCTCTGAGACTATTTCTGTTTACTTTGCTCGTCCATTCAGTTGTTCAGAGTCCACAAATAAGTGAGATCATATGGGATTTGTCTTTCTCCGACTGACTAATTTCACTTAACATAATAGTCTCTAGGTCCATCCATATCGTTGCAAACGGTAAGATTTCATTCTTGATGCCACACGTTCTCCTGTAAAGGTGTCACGTTGTAAAATAGCGTTCTGTAACAACCCAGGAAGGGAAGCGTGCCGGGAACCTCCAGGAAGACGGGGAAGGAAAGTGTTAACGTTCCCCCCCACTTTCTCTCCTGTATTGGCGCTGGCGTGTTCTTTTGTGGAAACCAGGGGCCTTGCTATACAAATGTCATTCGGACCGCAGGGAGCGACCGGCTCCTCCAAGCTGAAGAACTCTATTATTTAGTAAGGCTCCAAGATAATCTTTTCAACTGCCATTTCTAGTGAGGCGCCTCGCGGCTGCAGCTGAAAAGGACAGATGACAGGCTGTATTCACCAAGGAACGCCATCAGTTAAGTGACTTTTACCTGCATCTGGTGGGACCCTGATCGGAGCCTCTGATATCACGGCAACACAAATGTTTTCTTGCTGAGAGTATTCAAAGAGCCTCTCTGCCTGTGTGTACAGCGCCCTCGAATCCATCCATGAAAAAAGTAAATAAAAATATAAGAAGCTTTCATCAGAAACCACTTAGGGGACACTGGGTTTTTATGTTGGCTGGCTGATATCAAAAAAGGATTTTGAGGGAAATCGTACTGTCGTGAATGCGATTGTGTTTGTTCATGCTTCCAGGTCAAGCTGTTTTAAAGGTTTCACAGGAGTTCAAGCGAATGGGACACTGCAACCTTCCACTTTTGGGGCATCCATTTCTAGAGCCTCACACTGTTTGGGGGGGGACTTACAGAGCTTCAGGACAGACAGGAAGTTAATCATAAAAGAAGGCGCCGTGATGGAAAAGAGGGTGACCTGCCAAGTGTGATAAAGGGACTCAAAAGGGACGTCTGCTGGCAGCTCGGAGGGTCACAGAAAGTTCCCCAAAAGAAACAGTTCCTACATGAACACTAAAAGGATGTCCAGAAGACAGCCAGGTCAAAGCTTGGAGAGAATATTCTAGAAGAAGGCAGATTTTTTTTTTTCCGGGCAGAAACGGCCACACAGCCATGGACTTAGAGGCAAGAATGTTTTGGGAGTTTTTTTATGGTTGGAACAGTCAGGAATAGCAAGACACGCCACCAGACAGACAAACGGCCGTGGGTCCTTGCATAAAAGCCATGAGTGGGCCCTGTAAAGTGTGCGAGGTACCAGTGACCACATAAAACGGTGTCACATGCCTCTGGAGCAGAGAGAACCCAATCGGACATGTGCATTTTCAGGAGATGACCCCGGCTACACTTTGGGGATTAACCCGATGGGGTTGAGCAGGGCACAGAACACGTGGGGGGCCTTCCCATGCGTATATTCCTTTTCTCCACATCTCTCATTGTTTGGACAAAACCAAACCCAACTGTTTGATGGTGATGTTCAATTATATACCCAGTCGCGCCCTAGCTGGGACGATGTGAAGGTGACCTTGGCGTTTCTACAACAGGCGGTGCAGTCGTCCTATTTCGCGAAGTAGGTATGTTTCACTGTCACTCCGGTGCGCCCCGTGGCAGTGTTTTGAGATAGGAAAATAGCCAAGGCTTTGTAACGTCCCCACTTCCTCCGCTGGCCTCAAATGTGAATCTAGATAATTCACTAGAGTGTTAGTTGGTCGGGTTGAACTGTGTCCCCAGAAAGAATGCCCGTCCTTTTCCGTCTCTTCTGAGACACTTATCATGACATATTCAGGGCCGCCCTAACCCAGGATGAGCGTAAATTTACACCGTAAAGATGCCAGTTCCAGATAAGGCTCCTTTTCTGAGGTTCTGAGTAGACATAAATTTTTGAGGATGCTGCCCAGTCTATTACAGTTAAGGTTTATTCAACGATTTGATTTACACTTACCAGTAAGGCAGTAGCCAAGGGAAAACGGGAACAGGAACAAATACAGCCAGGCTATGACAGCAGAGGCAGGGGACTCCAGACATGTTTGTTCATCAGAAGGCCCTGGAAATTGTATTCGAAAGCCACATGGCTGGACCCTTCTCCAGGGAGCGTTCAATGGGAAAGCAAGAAAGAATGGCAAATGGGGTCCAAAGAGCAGAGTCTCAATGAACAGGCGATAAACACCGACAGCAAAGAATACTGCACAATGCAGAGATGAAGACAGGGGAGACAAATGCACCTGAACCGGGGAAAGCCACCATCATGGAAAGGGGGTGTGTGCTTGGCCTCCACAGATCCTACCAGGAGGCCCCTCGAAGGGTCCTCGCTCTCAGTCGGCCTGTTGCTGCCCGTGTCCTTCACACAGAGGCCATGTGCCCAGGGAATCCCATGTTGGATGATGCTAACGGCTATTCGAAGCCGGCAAAGCGAGTAGAACAGGTGAAGGGTGGACCGATATGAGTCAGCTCTGCGACAACATGGATGGACCCTGAGAGGATCCCGCTAAGCGGAATTAGTCAGACGGAAAAGCACAAGACCCGTATGACTTCACTCCTATGTGGGATATAAAACCAAACGGACGAAATGAGCAAACAGACAAACAAAAAATCCAGATTCACTGATACAGACAACAGAACGGTGGGGGAGGGAAGCAAGTTAAAAGGGGTCAAATCCACGATGAGAGAAAAAGACCAGACCTTGGGTGTTGAGCGCACAGTGGGGCATACAGATGTCATACGATAAAGTCGCATGCCCGAAATTTAGGTAATGGTGTTAGCCAGTGTTACTCCAACAAACCGAATTTTTTAAAAAAGAGTAAGTCCGTACCCCGGAGCTGGCTGTTACGCATGCCTCAGCTCTGACTGTGTCTTACCTGCATGAGGTGCTTCGCTACTTATCGTACTGGTTGTCAAAAATGGGTTTGCCTTGGTGAAAATAAAGACTTACTCACCTATACATTTTTTTTCAAGTTATGATATTTAAATGTCAGGCTTTGGAGAAACAGAGGGAAAAAGAAAACAAACGGCCTCCGTCTCCCTAACGCCCCCACTCCCGTTATAGGAACCTCTTGAATGTCAAACGAGAAAAGACACGCTGATATTTACTCTGTGAGTTAACGGCTTCAATCCTGCTCAAGAGATCACAGCAAGTTGGCAAGCGAAAGTTTCCATCCTGCTCAATGCCGGGCGTCAAGGTGCCTGCCTCGTGGGCACGGCTTGAACTTTTTTCTGATAACAGGTGTGTGGCTGTGGGTTTCACTTAAAATAAAATTGATGGGCATAGAGCCAAAAAAAATTGAAAACAGGTACCCCAATACATGTACACACATGTTCACAGCAGTGCCGTTCAGTCACCAAAAAGCGGAAACAGCTCAAATGTCCGTCCGTGGACACATGGGTAAAAAGAATGTGGTCCCGCCATCCATGAAAGGTTTTTGCTAATAAAAGGAGGCAGCACGTGCTGCTACGTGGGAGGAACTCGAAACACAGCCCGACACCAAAGGCCACCTCACGTGTGATTCTATTGATGTGACAGGTCCAGAACAGGCAAATTCATAGAGCGAGAGAGTAGGTTAGCATTTGCTCACGTCTGGGGAGAGGGGAGAATGGGTGATGGCTGCTTCATGGGTACAGGATCTAATTTGGGGGCGGTAAAATTATCTTGGGACCAGGCAGAGACGACGGATGCACAACAATTCGGAATGTACTAAATGCCACTGAGCTGCGTATTCACGTGGTTAATTCTTTTACACGTTATGTGAGATTGACCTCATAAAAGACAGCAAGTAAAAAAGCTGTGATTTTGCTAAAGCATTGGAAACCCATGTCACAAATCTCTAAAATTCCTTTCGGTTCTAAATGTCTGCGATGATGTCAAGTTGCACCGTGAATAGGGCAAGTTATTTACATTGACTTCTCCGTCTTCAAGGAGCCGTCGGCTGAACACCGTTCTACGTGGGACTCACCAAAGTAGGATGTCCAGATTGTATTGTAAAGCTCTGCTGTGCAATGTGACTTCTGAGACCAGCAGTGTGAGCGTCCCCCCGGATTGGAGATACACACTCTCGGGCTCCACCCCAGACTGGGCTCCGCCCCTGACCATGTGACTTAAAAATCTGGATTTTATCCAGGTCTCCTGGTGATAGTGGATGCATTAAAGTGTGACAAGTCCTGGTCTAGCTGTGTTCGGTTTCTGATTTCTGCTTAGGATTCTGAAGAAAGCTGCTTGCCCCATAGCTCATTCATTATTTTGTAATTATTTTCTGTTTTAATTGAACTCTCTCCATACGTCCTCCTATTATTGTCTTATCACGCTGTAAAACGTAAACAGACTCTTTGAGGATGTACATCATTATTTAAATACATAAAGTCCCCAATCACCACTAATGCAAATCCAACAAAAGTGATTTAGCCTAAAATGTGGACTATCTTCCATAGTAAATGCACATGTCATGCACGGCACAGATATTATCAGCTGCTCATGAGCTAGAGGTTTAACTTAAGACATAGGGAAAAGTAAACAGACTCTAACCTCAGATACAGAAAAGTTGTTTTCTATCTTCTGTTAATTGGTGTCCACATTTGATCCTTCAAAACAATCTTTTCAGTGCAGAAGAAGACTCATTTGAATTCAGTTTCACATGGTTTCGCACATAATTTACTAATTTAATTTCTAGTTTGTGTTCCCTCTGTGTTCTGAAAAATGTTCCTTCGTATCCACTTGGGAATGAAAGCAGTTAATAAGCTTTACATTCCCAGCATCGGATGAAAATGAAGACAACGAAACCAAACACTTCTTCAATCTCTAATGGTTAAGAATGCACTCGACCAGAACACACAGAAAGGATTGAGTTATGAATAACTGGGATACCATGCAAAACCCTCTCTTTTTTTTAAATTTTTTGAGTTGTTTTTCCTTTTATTATTAATTTTGTAAGAGTACTTTATAACTTGATATTCTGAATACCCATCATTTGTCAGATATATGTATTGTAAATATTTTTTCAGGCTGTAGCTTGCCTTTTCATTTCTTTCTCTTTTTATTTTAATTTTATTGGGGAATTGGGGGAAGGGGAACAGACAAGTTGCTGTCCTTTTGTTCTTCAGTCTAGTTATGGAGGACGTTGCTTCACTGGCCCATGTTGGTATTGTCATTGCGCTCTTCCCGGGTGAGGCAAGTCACTCGTCGGCCAATGGACGGCCACTCACAGTGGCTCTTGGGGGCTCACACCAGCTCCTGGCCACTCATGGTAGCCCATGGCAGCCCACTGCAGCCCCACTGCACCTACACCATTGCCGGCGACTCACAGTAGCCCAGCTCCAGGTCGAGCTGTTGTTCAGCATCTTAGCTGTAGAAGGTGCAGCGTCACTGGCCCTCATGTGGGATCCGAACCGGGGCCCTACTGCCCAGAGCTGGCGTCCCAAGCCAGTTCTTAACCAACGCGCCACTCAGCCGGCACTTCTCTCTTTTTTTAATTAAAGTTTATTGGGGTGGCAATTGTTAGCAAAGTTACATAGGTTTCAAGTGTACAATTCTGTTCTACATCATCCAGATATCACATTGTGTGCTCACCACCCAGAGTCAGTGCTCCTTCCATCACCAAAACCCTTTCTTATCCTCTTTGGAGTCAACCCTGAAGAGACCGTGGTGAGGTATAACGTCTCACCCAACTTGAGTAACGAAAACTGAAATTGCCTGGCAGCGTCAAACGTGGTGAGAAGGATGGCAATTAAGAAATCAGGTGCTGACGTTGGGTCCAAAAATGGATCAGCTATTCTGGAAACTAATGTAACGTCATCTCTTAAGTTGGAAGAGGCAGCTACCGTGCAGCCATTCTGAACGTTTCAGGAGACGTGAGCACGATTTGGCCTGGGAGCATGGGCTGTCATGACAAAATAATGGTGACAACCCACATGTCCATCAATGGCAGCTTGGGCAGACATGCGTGACAAGACACTGTGCCAGAGCGAGTCACATGGGAGGGCTTTCCTGCCTACAGCCATGTGGCCCCCGCTCAGGAAACGTTAACCAAAGGGAAGGCAGGTCCCTTGAGACCAGAACGTACTTCCACTTATACAGAGTCAAAAGCATGCAAAAAACCCCAAGTATATAGTGTATTGATACATAGATGCAAGTAACATTCTAAATAAAATAAAGCAATTTCAAGTCCAAAATTCCATAGAGCATTTGACCCTCTCAGAAGACAGAAGCCAAGGAAATCAAGAAGTCCAATATAAAAACAGTTTTGTTCTTTAAAAATGGTGATTGGTTCATGGGGGTTCTGTATAGTTCGTAGCACTGTGCTTTGTTAATATACTTTATAAAATTGTTCTTGTATGTCCTCAGCATGCAATTTAAAAATGTCCAACAAAACAAAAAAGGATGAATCTAGACCGCTTGGTTATCCATCAAACAAAGCCTAAATAGTTCCTTTGCCTATATTTCCAAAATGGGGCCATACGCCAGAATATAAGGGTGATTTCAGTGCATCGAAAATAACGTAAAAATTCCATCTCTGATCACAGTGTGATTTAGACATGCACGAAAAATAGACTTCTTTTAAAGCAGAATTCAAAGCGCAAATTTGGAAAAATAAAATAGGCCCTCCTAATTAATTTGTAGTTTGCAAGGAAAATCGGCCATCCATTTCTGCTCCACCAACGGCCCCCAAATTATGTGACTCCAAACAACGATCGTTTCACTTGCTCATTGTTCTAGCGGTCAGCAGGCTGGGTTGAGCGTCTGTCGTGTCACCTCGTCCTCAGGAGCCTGCCACCCTCGGGATGGCAGCCCCATGAGCCGAGGGCACGTCTTCCTCTCCAGGAGGTCAGTCCAGGGTCCCTCCCCGGTGGGCGCAGCTTCCAAGCGGGTACGAAAAGGAGCCGCAGGCCCCTCACGGCCTCCACCCCGGGCTCCCAGGATGGCCTTCCTGACAATTTCTTGGTCCAAGTCAGTGACAGGACAAGCCCCGACTCGTGGCGGTGAAGATGTGGAATCCATCTCTCAGTGGGAGAGGTGACCAGAGCGTGAGTGAGTGTGTGCCCGTACAGATGGGCAGGGTTTCTGGCCAGCTTTGTGCCCTCCACTCCACTGAATGGCAGTTGGAGTAACACGTGTTCTTACGTGGAAGATGCTCTGGCAAAGGAGGGGCTTGAGGGTGCACAGAGCTGTAGATTATAGAGGTGGAGCTAGAGATAGAGAGATGGGGAGGAGAGGCAGAGAGACAGAGGCAGAGAGAGAGAGAGATGGACAGATTGAGATAGAGATAGATGATAGATAGATAGATGATAGATAGATAGATAGATAGATAGATAGATAGATAGATAGATAGATAGATACAGAGAGATATGGATGAAAAGAAAGATACATAGGTTATACATAAATAGTCTCACATGTTGAGACAGGATATAAATACAGATGGTATAGATATAGATGTAGATAGATATACAGATATAGATACAGACATTGGAATGGATAGAAAGCACATGATATATAGATAGATAGATAGATAGATAGATAGATAGATAGATAGATAGATACATAGATACATAGATAGATAGATAGATAATATATATATAGATAGATGATAGATAGATAATACATCAATTTCCCAAAGTATATTTAATGATAGTCTCTCATTACATTTTTTTAAGTTACTTAAAAATTCAGTTATAAAAATTACAGCAAGACCAGTAGAGAAATCCCCACATAAGTTTAAAGGAAACAATAACCATGAGAACAAAATTTAATGACATAGCACAGAAGCTCATCGTAGGGAGAAGCCACTCTAGCCTCACATCTCTTACAAACACTGTTTTTCCCTAATCAGGCTCCTTCCTGAACACGGCTCAGGTTGGCGGCAGGGCTGGGCAGAGTGCAGAATCGGGCCAGAGCCCCGGGCGCTGGTACGAGCCGGCTGCATGAATGTGGGAAGTCAGTCGGCCACTGAACAGACTCTTGAAAGTCATGGGGGTATCTGAGACCACCCAGAGACAGAACCAAGAAAAGAAAGAAAACGTTCTTTAAGTAAAAAGAAGAGAAGAAGAAAAAAGATTTCTTTTGCAAACACGACTTGCTGACACATTCCTTACCCTCCATGTGCTCTCAAACCTCCGCGGTTGCCAAGACTTCGTACTTGAGATAAAACCCTTAGTCCCCAGTATTTTATGCCAACATCAAAGTTGGTTAGCCACCAAGTAGCCCAAAAGATGCCTGTAGGGCAGACGAAATAATTCTGTTAAGTGACCATTACATGTGAGGCTGAATAAGCAAAACTTGCCCCATCAGTGTTCCAGTCAGCATTTCAGCTCCACCTGAAGAGCTTTGTCATTTCAGCTGCATATTTTACAAGTGAACACACCAGATCCACAGCTGAAAGAGAACGGGTGACATACCTCAAATAAAAGAAAGTTCTCTCTGGGGGAAAAGCCGTACTTAAAGTCATGGGGGGGCAGTGGGGTGAAATAGCAAAATCTTCATATAAAGTGTTCTCAGAGAGCAAACTGCTTCCATGACATTTATTTTTGAATGTCTTCAGATCAACAGCACATGCAGCTTCCCTTTGAAAATGTTTCTCCCCTAATGCACAGGTAGGAATATTTTTCAATAACTGATTGACGTTCCAAGCTTTTCCCATACTTACGATTACCGTCAGGACGCTTCCTATACATGGGAAAGCACCTCTATGGACAGATTTCAATTCAGCTGGCTTTCGTTTTGGTTTTTTTCAAAATTAAGTATGTTAAGGAAGATTTAAGAACAACAACCTAATAATAGTAATAGTAATAATAATAATGCAAAATGCAAAAGCTTAAAACTTCCCGAGTAGTGTAATGAACATGAAATTGTCTCCAGCTCGTGTGTATTATTGGGCCAGCGGTAGCGGTGATGCCCTCCGTCTAAAAAAGAAACGCATTTTGCATCTCGTTGCATTCGCTACATAGCTGGTCTCAGTTGCTTATTGGATTTTTTTTTTCAGCTGTCTTCCTGAAAGTGATAGAATATTTTAGGCCTGTGTAAAAAAGATGGAAGCACACCGAGAAATAATCTTCCCTCACAAGGATGTTTTTGAGCAAATACTTTAGCCTTTGGGACGCAAATAATCTCATAGAAATAATCAATAGGTTCATGTATAGAATCGCTAATCATGTTCCTGCATAATGCGATATAATTTTATAATCACCCAAACTTCGGGGTGGAGATGAGAGGAACAAAAGCCAGAATATCTTTCTATTGAATGCTTGAATTCACATTTCTTCTACTTCTCGAAGGATTTTTAAATTCTGTGTTTTTTATTTTTTTTAAAATAATGATATGAGGCTGGCCAAGTGGCTCAGTTGGTTAAGAGCTCACTCAAGAGTGTGAGCTCTGAGCAACAGCGGTTCAATTCCCTGCCTGAGCTGAGCTGCCACTGAGCTGCCAACAGGTGGCAGGATGGCTCAGCTAAAAAAAAAAATAATAATAATAAAATAATGATATGAAATCTAATTGTGTCCACACCTTAATCCCTTGCTTTCATTCGGTGATTCTCAACTAGGAGTACTTGTACCATCTCCGTACCCCCTCCAGGATGCTTTGGGTAAGTTCCAGAAACATTTTTAAGTATCTGAGATTAAAAAAAAATCTACCCGATCGTGGGGGAGGTTTGCGGGAGTAGGTGAAAATGGAAGAAGGGATTAAGAAGTATGAATTAACAGTTATGAAATAGTCACGGGGATGTAACATGCTGCTCAGGGAATATAGTCAATGGTATTGTAATAACTCTGTATGGTGCCAGGTGGGGACTAATTCATCGGGTGGGGCGTAAAAATCATTTCAGTTTTCCATCAGATGAAATACAAAGTCCATGGAATACTACTGGCATCTAGTGGGTAGAGGTCAGATTTACTGCAAACACCCTGCAATGGCCTCAGAGCCCCCCCTCCAGGAATTACGCATCCCTAAATCTCAATAGTGGCAAATCTAGAAATCACATCAAGAGAACCCACCCTCTCCGGCTTCCGTCCTCAATCATTTTAAAGCATAAAATGAAAAAAATCCTTTGCACGAGGTCTCATAGCTTGACACATCAAGTCCACTGCTACTGAGATAAGAACTTTCATGCAAAATGGCCCATTTGTCTTCATTTCCATCTTTAAAATTGCATTAACGGAGCAGATGCATTCATAGCTTAAAAGATTGCTTCACGGTGACATGAAAGAGAAAACCGTAACGCCTCATTTAATTAGCAAAGGAATTAAATTTCGGGAATGCACAAGAACAAAGCTGAACTGTTTCTCAAGGGACGCGTCCAAGTTTCATTTTTTTTAAACCCCGCATAAACCCCTCTTTTGTCACACATTATCAATAGCATGATTCTCCCCACTGCAGTCATAACTGGGGTGCCAAGTACTGTGGCAAATATGGAAAATGCTTAGGGTAGAAAGTGGAATATTGTTTTAGTCAGGGTTCGGCTGAGAAGGCGAACCAATAGGCTATCTATATCTATGTCTATAGCTATCATCTCTGTATCTGTCTATCTACGGTGGATAACCCGGTTTACTCAGAGCCTACTGCGAGAAATGTTCATGTCATCTAAAATACGCCTTCGCAGAAGCATTTAGACAGGGGTCTGTTTGAATTTCTGAGTACCACGGACCAGCCGAATGGAAGCCCTGAGTTAATCATCCCAGTGATAGAAACAGCATGTGTAACAAGTGAATTTTCATGCTGAGTTCATCATCGTTAGATGATTGTTGATGGTCACCTATTTTTCCCACGGATTGGGGGAGGGCATCCGATAAGATAGGTCTCTGTATATGGTTCCCACAACCCTCTCTCCCCGGTGTGTGTTTACCCTGCAGTTTTCCTGCTTTCCATCCATTAGTAAGCTTTCGGTGTGTTTGGGTTGAATAACCATTTCTTGGCCATGAGTTGCCTGGAGAGCTAACGGAACAACTCACCCCCTGAGATTCTGAGCTCGGAGGTGCATAAATTAACCAGGTCCGATGATGCAACACGGGCATCCTATTGTTCTCAGCACCTAAAATTCCCATTTTCCGTGGGGAGCTGAGCGGTCCCCACTCATTACTGGATTGCCAGTCATAGTTATCTTTCTTGTACTTCCTCCATGAACCATAAGCCCGGCCTTGAACAAATCTCTCACTTTGGCCCTTTATGCGCGTCTCATTGTTTGGGGAATATCCTCGAACTGAGAGTCGCAGAATTGGGGCTCCCGAGGCGCCCCCGGAGGGCTTGTGATGACACAGGCTGTTGGGTCCCTCCCGCACAGATGCTGTGTAAGTGGAAGACAAGACCCACAAATCTGCACGGCTAACACGTCCCCATGTGACACTGGTGCCCCTGGTTCAGGGATGACGCTGAAGACCGTGACACGTGATCAAATCGGGGCCAAGATTCTTGCACGGATGACCGGTAGAGGAAAAAATGGGAAGACGCCTTAGTTTTTCTTCCCACTGCTGACGTGAACAACATCTTTAAGTGGCCACCTTGTCCACCGCAAACAGAAACTCTGCGTGCACAATGAAATACATGAGCAAAGAAAGGAGAGCTGACAGATGCACAAAGATTCAGAGAATTCACAATCATGTTTGGGGCACTTTATCTGGGCCAAACAGCCAGCAACTGAAGCCAACTTGCTTCCATTTTTGCTTCAGTTGGTCTAAATTTGGCTTCTGTCACTTTTGACAGAAGGAGACCTGATAGAGACTGTTGGGTTTTGTTTTTTTTTTAAAGACAAAATTAGATACTGTGAAGTGTGGTGCACATGAAAATTGTTTAAGGTAATTACCTTAAAATCACACCAGCAGAAAACTACTAAAAAATGACTTGAAATAGGCATAATATTTGTCTGAGGGAGATACACAGTATTCATACCATGTGGGTGACTGTTGTCTGCTGCAAATGGATGAAACAGAAAAAATGCACAGCGGGAGTAAGACCCAAAAATCCCAGTAATTTCCTTGATCAAGGGCCTGAAGTTTCCCCCACTTTTTACTGCGTTTCAGTGGATGTAAATAAAATAACACTAATGGCTAGCAAATGTTCACTTCCATCTTTCTCTTAATTCAATCGTGCATCAGAATAACAAGCCAAGAAAAATACAGTGCATGCCACAAACGCAGGAAATAAAAGCAAAAATGGCACATGGCATATTAAGTTAGAACACTAATTTATGTGGAGTGATTATCCACATGTTTCTTCACTGTGTAGATTCTAAAATAACACTTTTTTTTTTTACTGTTAGGAATGCTTGATTCTGAATTGTGATACAAAATATAGCCTGACAATCATGACATTTTTTTATGGCATAATAACTGAGTAATGGCATGACGAATTATCCAGCTTTGAGCTTACATGCCCACTCAGGCACCTGCTACGTGGGCGATTTTGTGTGAGTTACTCAAGTTATCTGGACTTAAGTAAAAACCGTTGTGCTTGTAAGGCTTTATTTTGTATCATCTGGGAAGTGGCAATATGCAATATCCAGCTGACAGAGCTGTGTTAAAAAGGTAGATAATATAAAGAAAGGTATTAACTCAGTGAGCTGGCAGATGATATAATACACACACATACATTCACATTAAATAATAGTGATATATTTTAAAAATATATAAAAAGTGATAGTAAGTGTCCATCTAATGTTTGGGCCAAACAGAAATGTTTGGTGGTCTACCAAAACAATAAAATGTCATTGCAAAATATATGAGACCGTTTGAAGGGTTTATTAATTTCGGGGATTAAAATTTTAAACCTAGAAAGAGGTTTAGCACTGGCCCTTTGAAACCTTCTCAGTCCCTGGGCATGACAGGAACTTTTCTACGGAGTCAGTCTAGATCTCTCTCCATTTATATAAAAATCGCTTATCGGCCAACCGAGTGGCTCAGCGCGAGCTCTGAGCAACAGGGTCACCGGTTCGAGTCCCACATGAGCCAGTGAGCTGCACCCGAGCTGAGCTGCCGCTGAGCTGCCAACAGGTGGCAGGATGGCTCAGCTGGTGAGAGCACGTGCTCCTAACAACAGGTTGCCGGTTCGACTCTTACATGGGATGGTGGGCTATGCCCACCCGCAACTAAGATGGAACACGGCACCTTGAGCTGAGCAGCCGCGAGCTGCTAATGGGCAGCCGGATGGCGACTGGACTTGGAGCTGAGCTAGCTGTGTTCTCCACAACTAAGACTGAAGGACAACTTGGCTGTTACCCTTCTCCAATTCCCCAATAAAGTCTTAAAAAACAACAACAACAACAAAATCTCTTATTGACTTCTGATGAAGACAAGCCAAGTGCTCATTGTAAATGATACGGTGATGTGAAGCATTGTCACTTCGGCACGGGGTTCCACTTATGGGCTCCACACCCAGAAATTGGCACCCAGGGGTCTCTTTTTGCTCCATGAATGACAGATTAGGAACAGGAAGATGTTTCATTGAATCCCCTTATGCATTCAGCCTGCTTGGCGTGCAAAGCACAGCAGAAATGGAGACAGACGATGGCTTTGTATCTGGGTCCACCCTTCTCTTGCAAAATCATCGCAGTCACGCCTTCTGTTTCCTCACACATTGGTTTGAAGTCATTAGCTTGTCATAACACATCCCTGGGGTATGGACACCCACTAAGGTTGTCACAATGTTTAGGAAGGTGAAAATAGATATGGTTGTAGTCATGACCAGTATAACTATACTGATTATTTTAAATACAATCAACAGAGCTGTAGTCATGACCAATGTCAGCATCAGAGTCCCACGTTAACTTTATTTTCTTTTAGTAATTTTTTTTATTTTTCAGTTGCAGTCGACATGCAGTTTTATGTTAGTCCCGAAGCCCTATGTTATCTGGGTTTTGAGAGTGGGTTGGAGAATGGATGTGGTGGTTAGTGCTCTGATTCTAAAATGAAACTTCATGGGGTCCAATTCTGGCCCTGCCAGTTGCCTGCTGTGTACACATATCATCTCACCTCCTTGTGCCTCACTTTCCCGATCTGTAAAAGAAGGGATAACAATGTCATCGACCTATATGTTTCTTATGAGGATAAAATGAAATACTGCGTGTGAAGTGCTCAGAGAGATGGGTGGTACTCAGCAAGTGCTCAGCAAGTGTTGGATATGTTGTGATTTTGTCACAGGCTGCTGGGTTGCTTATGTCAGTTGCTCAGAATTGAGTTGAGGGGCAGAGAACGGCGGTGAGTCCCCACCATTGTGAATGGACACAGTGGCCATGTGTATAATTAGTTGTGACAAAACACCTCTTGAGTGCTGGTTTTCTAAGTCTGTGGTCACAAATTACCGTAAGCTCCATGACTTACAACAACACAGATGTATTATCTTAACAGTCTGGGGGGCTGTTCGAACCCGTTTGAAATGGGTTTCGATGCGCCAAAATCAGTATGTCAAAGGGTTGGTTCCTTCCTGAAATTTAGGGGAGAATCTGTTTTCTTGCCTCTTCCGGCGTCCAGACCTCACCCGTAGTCCTTGGCTCGTGGCTACTTCCTCCGCCTTCAAGCCGCTAAGGACTAGTCCAGTCCTTCTCTCACTGTGTCCCTCTGATCTTTTCTGCCTCCCTTTCATAAGGCGCCTTGTAACTGCAATCAGAGATCACCAGGTAACCTAGGATAATGTCTCCATCTCAAGATCCCTTAACTTAACTGCATCAGCAGTTTTGTCCCGTAAGGTGACATATTCACCAGCTGTGACCATTAGGATGTGGACACTTCTGAAGGGGCCACCCTTCTGCCCATCACAGCACAGACTCAGAAGATAGTCATCACAGGTACACTTGCTGTTTATGAAACGCTTGCAGAGAGTGTGTGACATGGCCAAGGACACATTCTTTTCTGTTTGTTCCAAAAAAGGGTGCTCTGAGGTACTTGGTAAGCGCACCTTTGACTGAAAGCAGTGAAGTTTCCACAGGGTCTTTCAGGTCTGGAAGACATTCTAGAACTTTCCTAAAGAATGCCCAGGCCTCCTCACTTCCTGCAAAGCTATATGTTGAGCGTTCTGACCTGGGCGACCCGCCTAGATGCCACACCAGAAAAGTCGCTAATGAAAGTCAAGACCCTGCAACCATAAGTAAAACAGTTCACGTTATTTAATTAAGATGCAACACTTGATAACTGTCTAGCCATTTAATAATTTTGTTTTTGCCATTCAATGGATTCTCGCTTCCATTTAATTACTTTAATTTGTTTTGCAATACGCCCTCAGACGCATCAATGATGCCTCCAGCCAGAACAAATGCTTCGACTGCTAAATCAAGTCAACTCAGACCCGAAGTGACAATGCTTTCCCCTCACTCCAAAAGACGAGCATAACTTGGGGGAATTTGTTAAAACCATAAATAAGTCTTCAGAAAGGAAAAAAAAATTGCAGCTAGAGGAATGGGAAATTTCCATCATGTTTTCTTTATTTTAGACTTTACGTTCTAATATAAACCCTGAGGTAACAGAAACAAACACAATTCCTATTTGATGCCAGTGGTTGAAAAAAAAATACTAGTTGAACAAAACTGATTCTCTACCATCCTGAATTATAGAGATCACTCAGGAAATAAGTACAGAGAATCACAGGTTCTCAGCAGCTTCTATGAGCTGAAAATACTACTAATTGAGAATAATTGATACCTGCTCTTCTAGGAAAAACCATTGACAATAGCAGATATTTTGAGCCTGGAAATCTTTAAAATTTCAGTGAAGAGTAATCACATTCATTCATTAAGGGCAATATATACTAAGAGCTATTTAGTATAGTGTTCCTTCTGTGTAAAGCCCTTGCTGGGGAATAAAGTTGGAATTAACGAAGCATATGGCTTCATGGAACTTTAGTTTCTATTGTGAGGGTCCATTGTGGGGGGTTATTATAAACCAATAAACACGTCACTGAAAGAGACAAGCACAATACTGAAACAGGGAGAGCAGACTTCTCAGCATTAGGCACCTTCTCCAGGTTCAACGCTCAGAAAAAACAAAACTGAATCATACATCTCTGCCTCGAGTCCTTCTCACTGTAGCATCTCAACTAACACTCCTCTCTCTCTCTCTTTTTTTTTTAAGATTTTATTGGGGAATTGGGGGAGGGGAACAGCGTTGGGGAATCAGGGAAGGGGAACAGACAAGTTGCTGTCCTTCTGTTCTTCAGTCTAGTTGTGGAGGATGTTGCTTCACTGGCCCAAGTTGGTATTATCATTGCGCTCTTCCCGGATCACGGCAGCTCACACCAGCTGCCAGCCAATCATGGTAGCTCATGATCGCTTTACAGGAGCCCACGGCAGCCTCACTTGCAGCCTACACCGTCGCCGGCGACTCACAGCAGCCCAGCTCCAGGCCGAGCTGTTGTTCACCATCGTAGCTGTAGAGGGCACAGCGTCACTGGCCCTCATGTGGGATCTGAACCGGGGCCCTGCTGCTCAGAGCTGGCATCCCAAGACAACTCTTAACCAACGCGCCACTCGGCCGGCCCGTCACTCAGTGCTTGAAGCTCCCAGCCCAACCCCAGAGGTTATGTAACCCAGATTTCCAGGGCTACCCAGAAAGGAGGGTCTACTCAGCCAGGAAGCACCTGATGAACAAGGAATTTGGCTGTTACTAGAATGAGAAAGCAGCCTCCAGACACAGATGCCGGTGTGGGCTGTGCGAATGGGACCACCATGTCCCCAAGGTCCCCCCGACAAGAGAAGCTCAGAGCAGCTCCCTACAAAGCAGGGGACGAGGAGAAACCTGAGACTCAGGCCGCCCCACCCCACTTAAGCCCGTCTCTCAAAAGCCACCTTGAAAATAAACAAAGAAGAAACCCAACACAGAGAGCAAAGATCATCTGAACCCACAGGACAGGTGGCATTTTCAAAGCCGACGGTGATGATGCGGTAAACCACAACCTGGGGCTCGCACAGGGGAACAGAGCCGCTTTGGGACAATAAAGGAAACTTTCATTTTCTTTGTACGTGTCTGTGATGTGAACAAATGTGCTACCTGGCTACCCACGTGTAATTAGTAGATGCCAGGCGACGTCCCCCTTGTGATCTGTGTGCGTCTAGTAACTCAGTAGCTCTCATCCTCTGCATTCAAGCACACATTTACTTTCTCTGAATTGAACTGGACTTCCTTCTCAGCAGTGTTCTCTTTAGAGAGCCATCAATAACGTATCCTTTCCCAGGGAAAGAAATCAGAATCCAGTCTCAGACCCCAAAGAGACATTGGAGGGATGCTTTTGACTTTATAGAAGTGGTAATGATTGTGGGTCAATTGGTTCTGATATCACCAACGTATCTCTTCTTTTGCATTCTTCCCACTGAAAGAGTTGCAATTATTCCGTGTAATTGTGCCACCAGTGGGGCTTTATGTCTGTAATTTTGCAACATGGAGATGTAACATATACTTAAACTCCAAGCTATTTTGTAATGTCATCTCCTAATGCAAGCATACGAAAGAAGATGCTGGCTTTAATTTTTGTACTTGCTTGTGTGACTTTCACAATATTAATATCTTTTAAATAGCACCCTGCCTCCTTAAATACTGTGCTCTAGAAAGCCTTTAATCCATTGAAAAGCACTGTGTATTTTACTTTTATATTCAGTAAGTTATTCAGCAATGTGCATTTTAGTACTGAAGAAAGGAAGACCTCAAGAAATTTATTAACAAACATAAGTTCATTAAAATGATCCTAGACTACATAATTTATGAGGTAATTAATTCTGACTCAAACAATTATTTACTTGAAACTCACATTTGCTCTGAAACTCAAAGTAATGTTTCCTTGGCACAATATAATAGAGTTCTTATGTAATTACTAATTAGTCTCCAGCATGACAAATGTTTTAATTAAAATCACTGAAACAGTTAAGCATTCATCACTCTTTTTTTTTTTCTTTTTTCACTTTATTCGCTTTAGATTAACTGTTTCACAGGCACCAGGAGCCCATACATAACAGACACCCCTTCACCGATGGTGGGGTTCTTCTGGTATTTGTGCCAATTGTGGACGTAGAACCAAAACCTTCTTATTTCAAAGATTGGATTGTCGGAAAAGTCATGACGCATTTTTGCAACGAAAAACATAGAGAAAAATAACGCCATGACTTTCCCAACAACCCAACGGTTTACACAATATTTTTGAAGGTTATGAGGGTGGACTTGCTCACTCCATTCCAGAAAGACATCAGCAGATATGGTTGAATGGCTCCCACCAGGAGTACGTCGAGGCGCCCAAAGTCACTGAGAAATTACCTTCAAAGAACTGTACCTCTGACTTTCGAGGTCCCCTGTCATGCCATCCGGAGCCCCTCCTCGTCTGTGTGGTGTGAAATCCCCCTGGTTCACCACCTCTGCCCCACCAGAAAATGGCTGGGTCCCCAAAGGTCCACATGTAACATAGACCCCTGCTCACCAAGGGCGGGGTTGCTGGACAGGGTTTGTGCCCAGGGGATGGGTCCGTGTTGGAGCCGGTGATGGTCCAGGGTGCCAGTCACTGAACCCACGTTGGTGGTTTACGGATGAGGCTGTGTTGAAGGCTGCCCAGGGGACCCCACCCACGCCAACCCCAGTGGAGAAGGGCCTGCACACAGCTGCTAGACTTCCTTCTCTTGTCACCGTGGTCGTTTCCACCCCTCGCTGACCCCAGCTCACCAGCTTAGCTGCATTGACTGCCTCGGGTCTTTTCCTCTTCTTTCATTTTTTGACTTTTTCTGCCAAACTCAATCATAGGTGGCATAAGACACTAGCTATTCTGGTCTATCTGATTTCACGTGTGTGTGTGCGTGTGTGTGTGTGTGTGTGTGTGTGTGTGTGTGTGTGTGTGTCTGTCTGTCTGTCTAGCCATCACCTGAAATGAATATAATACTGTATGTCAACTATGCTTTAATTAAAATCAGCTTTACACTCAGGAAAAAAAAACATGGATAAATAATGATAAGCAAATATCTAAATTGCAGTGTTTGTAGGGAGAAGACTAGAATTTCTTTGGGTGGCTTTTTTCTGTCTCTGTCTCTTGGATTCCTAACTAACTGACAGAAACGCTGCTATGAAATGATGATTTCAACATCAAGTTTCACATTTTGGGCAATTTGCTCACACAGCAAAACAGTTTTGCTTCACTTTTTTTTTTCTGTGTTTTTGCCTGAGTATCTCCTTTGATGCATATGTCATTTTCTTGAAAACAATATGCCTGTTAAAACCAAGCAATGACGCTTTCTTTGTCGCCCAGTGAGCAGGATTCTGTGGCCACGGTGCGTGGGAAATTAGGCGCACACCCCATACTTGGCCACATGGCAGTTTTAACCCTTCCCGTGCTGTTTTTAATCATTACCTTTTCCCACTTCTTACCCTAGAACTCCAGTGGCATTCCGCAGCTACTTTTCAGCTAGAAAATAGTGTATCTCTTGGAAAGTGTAAATGCATGACTAGTTAACAATAAGAAGAAAGAAAAGAGAGCATGTTATGGTTGAGCCTTCAAAATTTGGTGATAGTTGGAAAGGCAGAGGTCCATGAGAAAAACAACTCGTGGCCTTTCAGCCTATAGAAGAAAGCGCCAAGAGCACCGAATCTCTATTTAACCACTGGTTTTAGCGCCTAAGTATATTTTTGGAGTTTAATTTTATCATATATGGACTCTCTGAATGGTTCAACTCCATTACTGTTTTTTGGTCTGTTTGTTTTGGTTTTTTACAGTCACCATCTCTGATGTTTCTACAATTGACCTACAGACAAGAATTCAAGAGGAAGGAATGTAATTAGAAGGAGAAAAATCAACACAATTATAAATTCTGTTCTCCGTAAACGCACTCACAAGCTGTGTCCTCTCTCGGAATACGGTTGCTGGGTTTCACGGTGATTCTGAGGGGACTCTGGACGTCACAGCTGATGATGTCCGCCCTCAGAGCCAACATCTTTCACCTCTATCCTTCTTCCTGTTGTCATAAATGGGTTCAGAAAAATACTGCCTGCCTTTCCGAGCTTAAGCCTCAGAGATCCTCAGAGGGCTAAGTTTGGGACCTTCTCTAGGGCCATGTAAGGTCACTAAGCTGCCTCCACCGTTCAAAGCTCTCTGGGGCTTCAGCGTTTCTTTGCAAGCGTAAAGCCCATGTCTTCTGCTCTTCTAAAAGGGACGTCTTGGGCCGGCTGAGTGGCATGTTGGTTAAGAGTTGGCTTGGGACGCCAGCTCTGAGCAGCAGGGCCCCGGTTCAGATCCCACATGAGGGCCAGTGATGCTGTGCCCTCTACAGCTAAGATGCTGAACAACAGCTCGACCTGGAGCTGGGCTGCCGTGAGTCGCCGGTGATGGCGTAGGCTGCAGTGGGGCTGCAGTGGGCTGCCATGAGCTACCGTGAGTGGCCAGCAGCTGGCGTGAGCTGCCAAGAGCCACCGTGAGCGGCCGTCCAGTGGCCGGTGGCCGATCTGCCTCACCCGGGAAGAGCGCAATGATAATACCAACATGGGCCAGTGAAGCAACGTCCTCCACAACTAGGCTGAAGAACAAAAGAACAGCAACTTGTCTGCTCCCCTTCCCCAATTCCCCAGTGCTGTTCCCATCCCCCAATTCCCCAATTTAAAAAATAAAAATCTAAAAAATAAAATAAAATGTTTTTTTTTTAATGTAGACCTTTTTCTTTACCATCCTTTTGAAAGATACGGTTTATTTATGCAACCTCTTCCTGGTGTGGAGGCCTCAGTGGTGGACAGAAGACAACCCCAGAGCACCAGCACTTTCCACACCCTGTAAAAAATAATGACGTCCTGACCTTTTCAAACAGCTCTGTTTTGACAGCGACAACAGACCTCAAAGAGGCACTTTGTGGCAAACAGCTGGTTCTCTGTAACAGCCTCCCACCCCCAACCCCTCCCCCAGGGAAGCTTTCCCAATGTTTGCTCTCCTGTCTGGAATAAGTGAGCGGTCCTGGCAGGCTGATGAAAAGTCACAAAAGCACGCCGTCCTGTCACCTTTCTGTAATCACTTGAGGAGAACTCAACTTCGTACGCATGGTTCCAAATGGCCCCTCATGCGGTAGACTATAGAAACGCCAACCTGAATTCACTCCTCCCAATAAACTCATCTCATCAGCAGTGAGTGGTCTGAGCTAGAAGCCCATCTCTGCAGATGACGTAAGAAAGGAACACACATTGCAGTCAGCTGTGGCGCGTGGCCGATGGGCTCTCCATGGTGCCGTACTCAGACGCATTGCGATGTCACAGGAGGGTGCGGGTGCCCCGGAGCCTGGTGGACAGTCACCCACACAGATGCATTATGGCCCCACTCGGAAAACCACAGAAAACAGAGCAGCCGACACCCACTCTATTTGTTTCCTGCGGCCACCATAACAAAGCACCGTGGAATTAGTAGCGTAAAACCACAGAAATGTTTCCTCCCCCGTCCTGAAGACCAGGAGGCTGCCGCCACGCTGTCCCAGGGCCGCGCTCCCTCCGGAGGCCCCAGGGGACGGTCCCTCCTGCCCCGTCCAGCTCCTGGGGGCTCCAGGCGTCCCCGGGCGGGTGGCCGCCTCCCTCCCGTCTCTGCCTCCGTCTCCACGTGGCGTCCCCTCTGTGTCTGTGTCCCTCTTCTGTCCCTGATAAGGACACTGTCGTTGGGCTCAGGGCCCCCCTGATCCAGGACGCCCTCCTCTCAGACCTCTCACTCAGTCCCATCTGCACAGACCCCGTTTCCAGACCCCGTTCCCAGTTTTGGGGACATGTTGGGGATGCATCGTTCAAGCCACTCCATAGAGGGCCTAGGTTCCCACCCATATCTCTGCCCTTAATGTCCTTCGCGAGCTTGGGCTCCCTGGTCCACTTTCCCAGCCTCCATTTCTTCTGTGAAACCTGAGGCGCACACCCACCGGCGCCCACATCTCTCCCAGCTCCGACACGGGAAGGATTTTCTGTCTTCCCGTCGCCTTCAGAGAATCTTGGCCGCTGGAGTGGCCAGCTGGAGAACGGCCCTTGGAAGCGAGTCTGTG
Organism: Hipposideros larvatus; assembly: GCA_031876335.1. Taxonomy (NCBI): domain Eukaryota; kingdom Metazoa; phylum Chordata; class Mammalia; order Chiroptera; family Hipposideridae; genus Hipposideros; species Hipposideros larvatus. The sequence goes on from CM063105.1 coordinate 147,811,245, forward strand.
TAAATCTCCCCTGGCGATCACTGGAGGTGCACGCCACACCTGTCCTTGTGGCGGTTCCTTCTGTGTGTTCGTGTGACTGGCAGCGGGGTGCTCAGATTCACCGTGAATCCTGGGTGTGTCTGGGAGCGCATTTCCGGGCCAGGGTCGCATCAGTTCAGGGCCTGACTAGACCCAAAGGTGGGGCAGGGAGGCGGGGAGGGCTCAGCCTGTTTTTCGCACCTGGGACATCTCACCTCATCTTCTCCTGACCTCAGACTGGGGTTCACACCACTGGTCCCCCTAGTTCCCGGACTTTTGGACTCTCCCTTTCTCCCTCTCCTCCCCAACATATATCCTCACTAAAACAAATAATGTCCTTTAGTATCCTTTTCAATCAGTACGTCTCATACCCAGAAGCCACCCGTCCGTATCCCCCCCGTAAATTGGGAGCTTGGTCATTACACAGCTCCCCCTAACACTGTTCCCCACTTGCCCAATTCCATCCTAGGAGCTGCCGATGGGCGCGTCTGTGCTTGGCCTTTCATCATGCCTCTTGCGTTTGTGTTCACATTCTAATTGTACCCAGGCTTAGACACTCAACCTTGTTTCAGACCCCATCAGCCAATTCCGCCTTGGAATTCTTACGCTGCTTATAGCTGCACATAAATGTGTATGTGTGGTGTGTATATGTAACTCATCCTTGTAAGTGTCTCGTACCCTTTTTTAAAGGCAGAGCTGAGATCTTGTTCCGTTCTTCATGACACATCCATTAGGGCGCTGCGGCTGTAGTGAAGCTTAATACATGACTTAGAATGCTAAGCCAGGGGCAATTTAGGTCTGAAAAAAAAAACTATTAAAATGGCAGACAACCCTGATATTTCAAGTCTAACACTATCATTCTGCTTCACGCCTGCTTTGGGGCTCAGTTAGAAGCATTCCCATGGGAAATTAACTGAGCCTGTTTATTATGAAATTCGAGACTCGGAAAACCCAGAGTTATATTTTTTTATGCTATTAAATGGCTATAATTAAAGTTCTGCCTGTTTACAGAAATTAACTATCCCTTATAATTACAAAAGCGTCTCATTCATTATGCTATTAATTATCCTCCCCATTTCTTCCTCGAGAAATTATGCTTTTAAAATACTTATGTCTCTCGTCACATAGAGTTCATTATTTTCTTAAAGTCAGAGGCTAGTCTTGCCCAAATCCGATGTAATTAACCCAGAACCCAACATAAAAGTTTCATTTACACCACAAAGTACTATTTTCTGTAACAATCCATTAAACAGGGATGGAAACTAAACATATCCTGCAAGACGCCATCACCATGAAATCTAGATTCAATGTCTTAAAATTTTTTAAGGTGATTTATCCTCAAAGAAATGGTATTCCATCCGAGACCCTCCTCATTCAACATGTGTGGAGTCCTAAAACTGTGTGAGATCCTTTTAAATTACTGGGAGCAGCTGGAAGTGGGTGACGCCAGATTACTAAGAACCTGCCTGGTGGGTTTTCCCAACAGCATCTCAGCATGACCTTTCAGACACTGGAATATTATTTGGCCATGAAAAGGAAGGACACCCTGACACAGGCGACAACATGGATGACCTTTGGGGGCACTGTGCTGAGTGACATAAGCCAGTCACGAAAGGACAAACACAGGATGATTCCAGTTCTAGGGGGTCCCTAGAGGAGTGAGGTTCACAGACAGTAGATGGTGGTGTCAGGGGCCGGGAGAGGGGTATAGGGGCGCTAGTGTTTCATGGGGACGGAGCCTCCATTCGGGACGAGGAGGAAGTTTGGGGATGCACGGTGGGGACGGCTGCACAACCACGTAAATGTGCTCGATGCCACTGAACTGTGCACCTCAAGGCAGTTAAAATGTATTTTAACGTTAAATTTTACGTGACCTGTATTACCCGTGTAGCCGGCCCGCCTCGTTGGCCCCATACTCACACTCGCATCTCTGTATGAACGTGCGACCTTCCACCCCATGTCTAAATGCTAACATTTCCCCCAAAAAAGCACCTCTTTGCGGTTCACTGTAGTGGGAACTTTGAGATCTGCGCAGCACGTCTTTTTATGCTAGAGAACAGAAAAGCTACTTAAAAGCAATAATGAAGGAGCCGTCTCCATTTTTCCAGCAATACAAATAAATGCTGGCCTTTTGTCAACAAGTGTCGCTTTTTCGGCTCCCCCTTGAAGATGCCATTGTTTTCTCTGGCTTTCTATCCCGATAACACTTGGGTGGTCTATTTCCCCCTTAAACCTCTCTACGCGTGTTATTTATTGAGAGAAAAAATAAATACATTACATCCCAAGGTTTTCTCTCTCCCAGGAAGCAATGCGTACGATTCCTGCTTCTCACCATTTTAAATATCAGTGAGTGCCGAAACTTGGAGTTCGAAAGCTCATCTATCTGTATTCTTATTTAAATTATCCACACGGCTAAAGAGGCTCTAGAATTTGGAAGCCTGTGTTGCAAGAGGCAGGAAAGTCCCAGGCACAGACGGGTAGACGATAAGCGAAAAGTAACCACCCCAAACCCAGAGGAATGCCACATGGGCTCTGGGCTTCCAGTCCTGGGGGGGCCCTCGTCTCGCTGGTTTCCTGGACCCCCCACAGGACAAACCCTTGGGGAGCTGGAAGGCTCCAGCCCCTGGCCCCCATCATGCGCTCCTATGTCTGTCGGCAGAGAGGCTGCGGCACGACTGTCCATGGCCCAGGCTCTGCTTGGGAATGGCTTTGCTCCCCCAGACTTGCAGAGTGTTCAGAAATCCTTGCACAAATATTTCCAACAGGCAGACCATGCACAGCGAGGGCGTTCCTGTTTAATTGGTGCCATTTTGGCCAGCTTTCTTTTTCACTGGTAGACACATCCTGTCCCAAAGGGCGTCTTGTCGGCAACTGGCACCCTGGACAGCAAGGAACTGTATTTGGGTTGGGGTAACAGTCCGGTCTGTGATTTTCATCAAGTTCTGTGGAGCTATTTTTGGAGAGCCCCCCTTTTTGCTGCAATCACCTTCCACGACCACCACCCCCCACCTTTGTCTGCCTTTTTCTAGCAGAATCCATACAAGGAAACCCAGTGAGCTGCAAACCATCCTAAGCGTGAACGTGTCGCAATAAGTGTTTGAACACAGGTGTTAGCAGCCCTCCACTACTGTAACAAGACTCTCCCCGCCTCTCCCATCCTCTAAAATGTCGCCTTTGTCACTGGCCAGCTCTGATGTGAGGTACGCAAACCCTCGGGGGACAAACACTGCCCTCTTTTCACAGCCGGGCATGGATTACACACGTTCAAAAAAAATAAATAAAGTCCCCCTTTTGCTGGCCACACATCGGAGCATCTAAGAGATAAAGATTTAGAAAAAGCCATGTGGGAGCCGACGGGATAAAAACTGGGGGCGTCTCCATGGAAGGGCTTCTGGGGCGATCATGCCGCCTCCCCTGTTTGCTCCACGTCTCTGCTTCTCATTGGCAGGCACCATGCCACTCTGGTGGCCTCAGGAGCGGGGTTTGCTCTCAGCAATGGGGTGCAAACGCAAAATGACAGCTCGACTTTCTCCATGGCCAGTTGCTCTGCCCTCTAACGTCTGCATGAATCGCATCCCAATGACGGCTTAGGAGCCTGATGAATCGATTTCAAGACTACTCATTTAATGCTTGAAATGTCAGCAAATAGAGTAGAGGTATTATTTCGGGCGCAGCTTTGCGACGTCCCCACGGGATGGGTTGTTTGAAAGGCAGGCTCTGAATGGAAACACTTTGGGCCTGAGGCAAGTGCAGCCTGGAGCCCTGGAACAAAGCAAATGGGCTTCGCGCGACCTTTATAAGCTCAGCCAGATGCTAAATGGTTGCATTCGACAGAATAACCCAGCGGACGGTGGAACCAATCTGGAGAATGGAAAATGTGGGTGGACAGCCTAGCGATGCCAGGAGCCGTTTTCAAAATGACCCCCGCTTTCCTTTCTTTCTACTTTTAGAGAGAGAGCTTGTTTCGTTGCACAGGGTCTCTGGTAACAGTGCAGACCCCCAAACTAGGCTGCAATGGCAGTTATGTGTCAGCACATGAGCGAGCACAGCCGTTCCTACCACAGGCGTGGGCAGCTCCCCACTGTCCAGTCTTTAGCACAGACGGTCACACGTGGTGGTTTCATATATGCCGGGAGGGCCTTTCTCAGAAGCCTCCTGACTCACTGGGACCCTGAGCCTTCTCAGCCCATAACGTTTCCTCTACGCTGCCCCAAATGACTGGTGTCCCATGTGGGTTCCAGATCCCCCTGCCAACGTCCTAAGACATGTCCTACTGCCCTGAGACACCTATCCTCTCCCAGGGGACGCCAGCTCTGACAGCCGTGGGCACTGCGTATGTTTGCAGGGAATCCACAGGTGCACAGGTGCTCACTTAGGTGCTTACACCTGGGCTGGGGGCTGCATTTTCTCAGCGGAAGACTCCCGATTTCTTCTCCCTGATGTGAGATAGCATTCTGTGATCTAAGCATACGAAAGGTCAGACAATTAAGTTCGCGAACTTTCTACTATGTACCTATAGCTGTGGAAAGTTCGCAAACTTAATTGTCTGACCTTTTTCGTATTTCTCACCTGTGTGCCTCGGTTCCATTCTCTCTACCTCAATGTGCTGTTTTGAGGATGTTTTTATCCCCAGGAAAGTCACAACGTGGTGCTGCTGCTGAAGGAATTTCATGTTCATTAACAGATTCTACCAGGGCTGTTCCTGCCCATTGGTCAGACGTCACAATAGATTGCACAAAGCGGCGCCTGACGTTTTCTTGAAGCTCCGTTTCATCATCCCAGAAGTCCCACGTGAAAACAGTTAATGGCATTCTGTAGCAGGCGTCCCCAGGACCACGCTCAGATTCCATGATCTGCTGCAAGGACTCACATGGGCCAGAAGCGCTGGCATCCTTGTGACCGCCGTTTATTCCAGTGAAGGGACACTGATTAAAACAGACAAGGTGAGGACCGGCCGAATGGCTCAGTTGGTTAAAAGTGTCAGCTCTGAGCAACAGGGTCACCAGTTCGATTCCCACATGGGCCAGTGAGCTGCGCCCAAGCTGAGCTGTTGCTGAGCTGCCAACAGGTGGCAGCAGGGCTCAGCGGGTGAGAGCACGTGCTCCTAACAACAAGGTTGCTGGTTCGACTCCCACATGGGATGGTGGGCTATGCCCCTGCACTAAGAGTGGACACGGCACCTTGAGCTGAGTGGCTGCGAGCTGCCACTGGGTGGCCAGATGGTGTCTGGACTTGGAGCTGAGCTAGCTCCACAACTAAGATTGAAGGACAACAACTTAGCTGTTTCTCTTCCCCAAATCCCCAACACTGCTCCCCTCCCCCAATTCCCCAATAAAATCTTTAAAAAAAAAAAAAACCAGACAAGGTGAGAGAGAAGCGTCCAGGAGAAACCAGGCGTGAGCTCCCAGCTTCTCCTCCCAGTGGAAGCGTACAGACATCACCTAATCTTGAAGCAAGGATGTGTGATAACACGTCTGCACGAGTGTCACCTAGGAAGCTCACCTGAGCCATGCCGGCCAGAGTTTAGTCATGCGGCACCTGCGTGAATGACCCTCGTGACTGATTCTACAGCCCTTTCCCCCAGAAACCCAACCGATCCAGCGTGGCCTAGGGCCCCATGCAAACAGAAATATGGGTTCAACATAAATCGCATTGTTAGTGAAACTATCTGACTGGCCAATGGTCCCTTATCAGGCAACACACACCTTGGATCACAGGTATCCTCCCAGTAGCCAATCAAGAAGCACTTCTGTCATCGGCATGCACATGGGTGCAAGCCCCCAAACCTGCTGAGTTAACCCTGAGCTGTACTTACGCCTACCTGCAGGTGAGTACCACCCAAGTGTGTGGGACTCTTGGAATTCATAGACGTACAAAGGAAACTAGAAAGCGTTTTGCAATCACACATAATCCCATGATGCACCCCTTGGACGACATGAATTACTCCAAGTCCACTCAAGCTCTGCTAGATATTTCCACGGAGCTCTCTGCTCCTGAATCTTAGTTACACACTGTTATCTGTGCCAGGGAGTCAATCAGCCCTCCACAAGAGTGATTGCCACCAAAACTTGAAGCTCCCTTTGCATGTTAACTGCGATTAAAGTAAATGAACCCTCAAAAACACGTATTACAGCCAACGGTTGACAATAGCTTTGTACTGCAAGAATTAGAGTAACAGCTGACTCAATACAGGGCTAGTCTGGATCATTGAAGAACATCATGGCGCCGAACCCCAATAATAGCGCACTCAAAACAGCTGCTGGGGAAAACGCAGCCCTAAAACCATCCGGTTTCCCAAGAGTTTATTGTAGACACCCAATGGCGTCCGTGAATTTCACGCCTAGATGGCTCCTCTAAAGAGAGTCTTTGTCGTTATTTAGGGACATCCGAGTGCAGCCCCTTGGAACTCTGTCCCTGAGGGCCATCGGGCCATCAACACGAACGATGCATTTTATTGCAGTGCAGCTCCTTGAGGGCTCACGTGTTTTGCTGCCACATGTCCTAGATCTCCTCTGCTGGCCCCGTTAAACATGAAGTCTCTGAAAAAGTGAGCCTTTCTAAAATTGACGAGAATTTAAAACATTAAAAGAGGGGGAAAGAGAGAGAGAAAGCAGGAGAGTGACATGACTTTTCACTTTGCGCTACGTCCTTGAAAACCAGAATCGCAGGAGACAACCACGTGAGTGCTTGCTTCTCATCCCAGAACATTGTCCCCCACAAGCAAAGGCAGACCCGTCATTGCGACCCCACCAGGGTCAAGGCTAAGGAAGCTGATTTGCAGGTCTGGGTGTCGCAACCTCAGGCGAAGACGCTGGAAAAAAACCTACCGTGTTTGTAGATTGGGCGTGTGTGGCTTCATGGGACAAACAGTTCCAGAAACGTGTTCTACGCCGCCCACTGCATTTATCGCTGACAGCCCTAAAAGCACTGACTCAAAACTTGCCCTCAAGCAGCTCACCTACTGGGGACAGAAGTGCAGAAAGACGTGCAGAGGGCAGTGGGTGTCATCATGTGAATCAAAAGGCTATTTGCCAAGTGGGAGGCGTTTTCATAAACGGCTGGTGCAAATGTAGACCTGATCTCAGGACACGGTTTCAATGACGGCTCCGTTAATCCCTTCAACAGACAATACGCTTCTATGGTTGGTGCTTCATGTCCCCCTTAGCCGTAAAATGCTGGGGAGAAGAATCGTGAGAAAGAAATGTGCTGTGCCTTAACAAATTAAACTGTTTGGGGTGGTGTATTAGGGTCTTGTTGCCGCTGTAACAAATGGCCACAAGCTAGGTGGCTCCATGTAACAAAGATTTATTCTCTCTCAGTCCTGGAGGCCAGGAGGCTGCCACCAAGCTGTCCCAGGGCCACGCTCCCTCCGGAGACCCCAGGGGATGGTCCCTCCTTCCTCTTCCAGCTCCTGGGGGCTCCAGGCGTCCCTGGGCGGGTGGCCGCCTCCCCCCATCTCTGCCTCCGTCTCCACGTGGCGTCCCCTCTGTGTCTGTGTCCCTCCTCTTCTGTCCCCGATAAGAACACTGTCATTGGGTTCAGGGCACCCCTGACCCAGGACGACCTCATCCCCGATCCTTCACTTAGTCCCATCTGCACAGACCCCGTTTCTAACTGAGGTCCCATTCTGAGTTTCCAGGTATTATGAGATGGACATACCTTTTTGGGGACCACTATCTAACCATTAGAGGTAAGGACAGTATCAAAGCCTCCTGTCTGTCTCCTGCATTTGTCATGTTCCTTGCTCATTTACTCAGCACATTTCCACTAAACACTCAGGAGCTCAGGGTGCAGGATGAGCAAATAGAGACACCCCGTGTGCCTCCTTGGAGCTGACCGCTGAGATGGGGGAGCGACAGGCAAGATCCAATCACACAGTCAACACATTGTTGCCAAGGAGGAGGGAAGCTATGAAGAAAAATTCAGAACACGCTGTAAGAACATAGAGACCGGGTCTGCCTGGGTCTGAGGAATGGGATGAAGATGTTTCCTAAGGAGCCACCCCTGGTGTCCAATATCACGTCCCACGTGACTAGGGCTGGGGTTTCGAGGAGGGGCGGCAAAGGGTTAAGAAATCACAGGAGTCAAAAATAGAGTTTCTGCGGGCCAGGGGTCTCCTCTCTGCAGACCAGTGGGTGTGTGGCCGTGCTTTGTACATTCAGTGTTTAATAACTTATTGGCTGAGATAAACCTGAGACACCAACTTCTAAAATTCAGACAGTTAAGATCAAATCTTTCAGAATGCTGCCACGAAAAGTGGTTGCCCTGCAGGGCACCTGATGAGATAAACCTTGTGACACGTGAAGGGCATTGACAAGTGACAGCTTGGGCATTAGGGACACATTCTGCCCTCAGTGCCCCTTCCTGGCTGTGCTACCCTCGGTGACTTACTCAACCTCTCTGGGCCCCACCTTCCTCGCCTGTAACATGAGGGTTAGAACGGTCCTTACCTCCCGTGTGGTTACGAGGGCGAAACTGATTCTGTGGCCAGAAAGTTTAGAACCATGCACAGAGTATAAAAGCCATTAGACAGTGCTTTGCAGCAACTGTTCAGCAGGCGAGAAAAAAGGATACCTAGTCAGGAAGAACTCCGCATAGCGGACTTATTAAGAAGTGGTACTGTCCTGTTTTATTGTTGTTTAATTATCTGAAGAGACATTAGGGGTGTGAACAGCAACAGAAACGGAGCCCCTTTCACACGGAGACGGAGCTGTCGTCCCCGAGGACCGGCCTGGCCCGTCTGACGCCTCCAACCTGTGACTGTCACAACAGGACACAGTCACCTTAGGACGGGGCCTCAGCAACACTGTGTCCCAAAGAGCTGTTTGCAGAGGCAACAAGAAAGCAGGTGCCATGACTCCAGGATGGATGACTCTGGGCTGAAAATTAGAAACACTGTTTATCTGCACCAATAGCAACGCCTTCTTTCTGTGACATCATTGTCCGCCTTCTCTTTGTCATAAACAACCCTGGCTTTTGTGGCCTCATCGGAACACCGTCTGGGCTTCTGTCTGTATCAGGGCTTCCCAAATACCTATTCTCACAGATCTCAAATAAACACTGGTGGCTTCTCACTTTCAAAGGACCCTGATTGTTAGCTGACCAGTGTCCTAGTGGGTTGGAGAGCTGGCCTTAGCAGAGCATGTGTGCTGCAGATGACCAGTGTAGCTACCCACTGTGCCACGAGACCATGCAACAGGACTTCTTAGGACAAATGCTACGTGAACGGAATAATGTCACATGGCAACCAGCTTTCAGATGACCACAGGTCCCGTGTGGAAAACCTCATATGATTATAACACTGAGACAATCTGGCCTAACTCATGTGCTTTGCACACGAGCTCATTCGAAGACGAAAGGGACTTGAGGACAATCCCAGACCTTACGTATCACCTCCCATGTTCAACCTACAAAACCCAAATTCAGGGTCTACCCAACACAGTTCGCTATTTCCTTTAAATAGAAATGCTTAAAACACATCCTGGGCCCATCGAGGGTTGTATTTTTCCCAAAACAAGTGTTAATACAATGTTAGATTGTATGTTGTCCACACAGCTACAATCAAAGAAACGGGAGAAAAATTGGCAGAGAGGACACTGATCTGATAAAGGGACATTCATATATGTACATGTCAAGTATGCATCAAGTAACATATAAAATGCACTGTTGTGTAAGCATCATAGTCACGGATGGCCCCCAGATGCCAGGCCAAGCACTTACATTTCATTTCTGCCCCGCAATGGATCACGAGCTTTATTAGCCACATCTCTGCTTGGAGGACTGAAACGCGGAGAGATGTAGCCCTTCGTCTTAACGGCCGTTCAGTTCATGACTGATTTGTCATTAAAACCTGCAGCCGTCACAGGGTTTTGTCCTCACAAAGCTTCTCTATCTTACATAAAAGGGTAGGGCTCAGAGGGGAGAAAGTGGTGGTCTTTGGCCCACACGGTCAGCTTGTGAAGCACGGCTTCTCAGTGGACATCGCAGCACCCCAAAGGGGCAGAAACTGCTGTGAGGAAGAGGGGGTGCATGACACAAGCTCTGACAACTAAGTTCGCGAACTCATCCTAGAAAAAGTGCCACATAGCTCATTGCTGAATATCACTACCGTCCCCTTCGAAGTCCTCCCCTTGTGAAGCTATGCACCGATGCCAGTGCGTAGTCCACCCTTCAAAGCAATTTTGGAACTCTTTTTCTGGAATGGCCATCAGAGCTGTCGTCATATTGCCCTTGGTGTCCTGAATGTCATCCAAATGTATTCCTTTCAGTATTTCCTTTATTTTTGGGTAAAGAAACAAGTCATTGGGGGCCAGGTCAGGTGAGTAGGGAGGGTGTTCCAATACAGTTATTTGTTTACTGGCTAAAAACTCCCTCACAGACAGTGCTGTGTGAGCTGGTGCATTGTCGTGATGCAAGAGCCATGAATTGTTGGTGAAAAGTTCAGGTCGTCTAACTTTTTCACGCAGCCTTTTCAGCACTTCCAAATAGTAAACTTGGTGAACTGCTTGTCCAGTTGGTGCAAATTCATAATGAATAATCCCTCTGATATCAAAAAAGGTTAGCAACATCATAGCAGCAAGTTCATGAACTTAATTGTCCAATCTCATGTAGAACATAAATGAGATAGTTTAATGCCACAGATATACAGCATATCTGTGGCATTAAAATATTTTCAGGAGGGGCAATTTGTGGGAAAAAAAAGGTCTAAAAAAGGTGTCTTGGAATATCAATAATCAAACAAAAGTTTTAGAGACTAGACAGAAACAGCTCCATACATCCCACACACAGCTACTGTTTCTTTTTTGCCAACCCAAGTTCAGTGATCCTCTTCCAAGCACTTGAAAGGATCTGAGAGCCACCAGGCGTAGCAGCCCACTAATTCTGTTTTTTACAAGTGTTTCTTTTGAGAAAAGAAATTTCAAAGTGATAGGGTTCCACAACGTCAAGGAACGGCGTCTGGCAGCACACCTGTGCGGTCGATAGGCTATAGATTGATTTTGTAAGTTGACACAGACCTCCAAATGCGTCTCGCAGACATATTCCTCACAAAAGTACAAGGAACACACTGACATGAGTGGGTGAGTTTGGGTCTGTGAGTGGGCTGCGTGCACGCCCACAGCAGCGCCACGTGTGGAGCCTGTTCTTACCATTCTAATTAGGATCGTGGAGAAGTGGAACCGTCATTTAACGCACCATTGGCTATGCAAATTGTTTTTCACAGAGGATTGTTTGCTCTGACCTTTCCGCGACTTGTCATTTCAGACGCCTGGTCACTTTGATTCTTCACCTCTCAGGATGGGGGTGACGGACCTAAGAAGCGAATTTTACAAGGATTAAAATATCGGAGGGGTTGCCCTGTGGTCATACTGAAACGCTGCCGCCTTTATTCTGAGAAGGCAGCAGCGCATTTTCTGTAGGGAAGACAAAGGCTGGTTGGTGGGGACTCACCCCTCTGGGTGCCATGTTGATTTAGACCTGTTGTCTTACCAACTTCCCAGCACACAATATAGTCCTATTAACTGTAGCCATCATACTGCACCTTAGCTCCCCAGAATCCATGCGTCTTCTAACTGGAAGTCGGTGCCCTTGGACCAGTATCTCCCCATTCTGCCCCTGCCATCCCCTGTCAAACACAATTCGACTCCCTGTGTCTATGATAAAATAAACAAATGTCAAAACGATTCATTGAGGTGACATGCCACCCCGGAGGTAGTGAGTACACTGGCGTGGATCTACGCGTTGTGTTTATAATCATAATTAATTTCTCGATGTGTGTAATCAGATGCAGAGAAGTGGAAGTTTTAATTAAATGCATATCAGATATGTTTCCTTTCCTATACAGTCTAGATACCTAATATCTATTTCTCTGTATATCACATGCATAATAATGGCAAAATACTTAGACTTTCCGTGTGTTTCCATATTTCAATTTGATAATTACCCTGAATGAATTAAACATGCTATCTTTTTTAAGTCAAAAGACATATAACCTTATCCCGGCTGGAATAGACTATAGAATGGCAGAATTTGAAGAAAACGCCCAAATGTGGTGTGAGGCAATCCCTGACTGACAGGTTAGTGGAGTTTATACCCAAAAAAGCAGGCAGGTCGCCAGGATTGGTGTAAATGCTGAGCGACGCGAGCATGGTGAGTGTGCGGCTAGAACTGGCAAACCTGGACGTGCCTGTTGAGGGACTTGGCATAAGGGCTGAATCACACCTGTAGGTAGGCGATGCACACTCAGTTAAGCCAAATACCAAACATTTGATAAAGGGCAGCAACTCAGCACAGCTACACTGTGACAAGATAAAGGATGAAGTCCTCAGGACGGATGGTGGACCCAGACTAGAGGGTGGGGTCACTGGGGCAGAAAGACACACGGGTAGGAAACTCCAGTGGGACCCTTGTGTGTTTCAAGAGGCCAGCAAATCATGCTGGGACCGAGCCACCCAACGCGCCCAGATTATCTGCTGTATCACCCAGAATGCACCCACTGGGGTTGGTCGGGCGTGGCTTCCGTGTGTTCATCCCACCTGGAGGCTCTTCGGGATTTCACATTCTGCAAGGAAGAACTCTTGATCTGCGGGTCCACTGGTGGCTACATACATATAAAATGCACCCCACCCCCATCTTCAGGGAGCGGCCGAATTAAAGGATGTCTGATTCAGAAAGTCGTAGCAAGGACGACAGCTTCCACTTTCTCCGACCAATGCAGTTGAAATTATTTATTTTTTAAAAAAATAATGTTTGACACAATTTGATAGAGTGCTAACATGTTACCGAGGTATTTTTTAATAGCTTGCTAAACTGATATAGAAAGCATTCTTTCCGGGATGGTGTAAAATTATGTAAAATCATCCATTCACCCGTTAAGCACCAACATAGCTGGGGGGAAGAAATTGAAGATATTCATTTATATTTCTATTATACTCTTTTGTGGTTTTGACCCCAATGGAGACGTTTACAGTGGGAAAAACTGACTTTGAGTAGTTATATAATCATTGTCCTAAACGTCAGTAGGTCCCAAAGGGCAAGCCATACATTATGGATAAAGACATAATGGGTATAGATTTTTTTCAGATATTTGTCAAGGTTTCTTATAATATCCTTGCAGGCAAGGTGGGGGGGAAAATCTGAGTTGAATGATAACACACATACTTGGACAATCTTACACAGAGAGGGTAGATGAATTTGGTAATAATATGGATGAAGCTGATAACAGTATGCATTGATTTGATCAAGCCATTTTTGTCCATTTTGAAGGCACTTTTTTCCAATCAGGATAACATTCACAGTCTTTTTAAAACATCAATATTCTCAAATGAGACACAATAAAGCTAATTAACTCATACGATAATCAGGCTTAATAAAGGCTGCGTTTATGCCTTGTATTCTCAGCGCACATGTCTGCCTCTGTCTTAGGGTTAAAAACGGCTTTATTCGCCTTGTTTTGTGCCTGGCACCAAGTACCTGTCAAATATGAAATGTTTGATAAGCATTAAATGAAAGACAAAATGGAGACGAAAGGAAAAGATGAAGGGATGGAAGGAAGGAAGGAAGGAAGGAAGGAAGGAAGGAAGGAAGGAAGGAAGGAAGAAAAAGAAATGTTATCTGCTGTCTGATTCCTATTAGCCATTTTGGATAGACTTGCCTTTAATTCTTCTCCCTGATAGTGATACGGTTTACCACCACAACTCAAGGATATTTTACTGGTAGATGCTTGAATGAATTAGGGGCAGTATTTGCATGATATAATGATAACTTCCTCTATTTTTATGGCTCACCGAAACCTGAAGTCTAGCGGAACACAGCGATGAGATATGACGGCCTCCGTCATTCATCCAGGCAAAAAAATATTTCAAGAGGCAAAAATAAGATCAGCCACACCTCCTGCAAGTGGATGTTTCCTACAGGACTTTCAGCAGCAGCAAGATATTTGTGATCCTGTTTGGAGCGTAATTTACAAAGCACAGAGGGCGAGGTTGTGAAAATATTAAATTCAAAGTACGTAGCCGCTCCCGCCCCATTCCAGGGCCCCGGCTGAGTCACACAGTTTTACCTTCATGGGTTATGAATCACAACATCCTGTGCGTATCAATGGACACCATGGAAATATCGTCGCTGCAAATGGCTTGTTTGTAAAAAAAAAAAAAAAATCAGCAGTATCTTTCTTGATGGTGTGGTCAGAGTCGACAGGAAAGGTGACTTTCCTGATCACCAGTGATTTCGTATGTTCATAAGAAATCAGGATATTTATACCATGTACGAGGTGATCCCCCCAATAAGCCTAGTCCCCGCCTGGCACCACACAGTTATTGCCATATCATTGACTTATTCCCTGGGCTGTGCTTTACTTCCCGCTGTTTTGTAACTGCCAGTTTGCACTTCCTAATCCCTTCCCCTTTCTCACCCTGATCCCCAAACCCTCTCCCCTCAAAATAGATCATTCAAGATATAAATAAATAAATAAATTACAAAAAACAAAAGGGAGAAACATGGCTCAAAGAAGAATACATTAAGGACGTCTCTAATAGATACAGAAGGAGTCGAGACAGAGCTGGAAAGGCGAGGTGTCAACTCTGTGATCGTAATGCACTCAAGACAGTTATTTCCTGTTGCGAGACTTGGAAGGTGTCACCTGCCAGGTGTGGGTCAGGAATTCAACCTGTGGGCTCTCAGCCCTCTACACGCTCGCCATCCAGCTGAGTATCAAAAGCAATGAATGATCACGTGAGGCCTAAAACCCCCTTTAGCGTTACGGACACTTCCTTGCTGATAAAGGGGGACCTCTGATTTGAAGGACCCATTTCCCAAGGGTCTAATTTTTTTTTCCTAAGATTTAATCTAATATTTATTCGACGCATTCTTCTCATGAATGTTGTCTCCTAACGTTGGGTACCATGAACTAAAGTGACTATTAGACATTGTATTCAGTAAGTCCTCGCGTAACATCATCGGCCAACTGACAGAAACAAGAGGTAAGTTCCTTGGGACATTTCTGGTCACAAAAACGTTGTCACACTTCTAAAGAACCAAAGCACTTCTAATATTACATGTTGAAGTACAAGGTCTGACAATTAAGTGTGCGAACTTGTTGCAACGGTGTTGCTAACCTTTTTTTATATCAGAGGGATGATTCATTATGAATCTGTACCAACTGGACAGACAGTTCACCAAGTTTACTATTTGGAAGTGCTGAAAAGGCTGCGTGAAAAAGTTAGACGGCCTGAACGTTTCCCAACAACTCGCGGCTGTTGCATGATGACAATGCACCAGCTCACACGGTTCTGTCTGTGAGGGAGTTTTTAGCCAGGAAACAAATAACTGTATTGGAACACCCTCCCTACTCACCTGATCTGGCCCCCAATGACTTCTTTCTTTACCTGAAGATAAAGGAAATATTGAAAGGAAGACATTCTGATGACACTCAGGACATCAAGGGTAATACGATGACAGCTCTGATGGCCATTCCAGGAAAAGAGTTCCAAAATTGCTTTGAAGGGTGGACTAGGCACTGGCGTCGGTGCACGGCTTCCCAAGGGGAGGACTTCAAAGGTGACCATAGTGACATTCAGCAATGGGGTATGTGGCACTTTTTCTAGGGTGAGTTTGTGAAGTTGTCAGACTCATACATGGACCATAAGACACAGAAATTATGCTGCTGTGCCCAAACTAATCCCATGAGCCTTTAACTTCAGAGAGTTTCCTCTGGCTGGTGGCAGAAGAGAAAGTCAGACATGGAAGGTTGGGCAGCATTTGATGTTCTGTGATTGTCTTAAAGATGAAAGATGGCGCATGAGAAGGAAAGTGCCTGTTTTTTAGGAGCTGAGAGCGGCCCCCAGCCAGGAGCCAGGCAGCAAAACAAAACAGGGACCTCAGACCTACAGCCACGCCGAAATGAACCCTGCCAACAGCAGCAGTGAGCTTGGAGGCGGACGCATCCCCCACGGCCTCTGGGCAGTAACTCAGGCCCTGGGAACCCTGGGCAGAGGACCCAGCCTGACTTCCAACCTACAAAACTGTGCGCTAGAAATGCATGCTGTTTCAAGCTGCTACGTGTGTGGCATTTGCTGCACGGCATAGGAAATAAACACGCCCGATGTGACCATCACATGCGTCACTCCAACACTCCATCAATACGTGGGGGGAAGAGACGATGTTACCTTCATTGGGAAGTTCCCCATCAGCTGACAGGAGTACAAATGTCACCCAATGACCAGGAAATGGACTTTGATTGGCAGTGCAAATTCATGGAACCAGAGTCGGGGATTGACAGCTGGTCCTACAGGTCCTCAATCATTGGCGCCCAGAGAATTTGGTCCTGTTGGTACCAGTGTGAGCAGATTACCTCTCCTTCTAGAAATGCGTTCACAATTAGAGTTCACGCAGATAATCGCAGTGGCTGTAAGTGACCGAGCGGGATAGAACGTCATCAGTATTTACTAAGTATTTCCAGGTGACGCTCTCATGGTCCAAACCGTGTTCGGTGGACAGAGGCAAAGTGCCAACAGCCACGACGTCTATCCATCAAACACAATCCTGGGACCTGGTGCGGTGGTCATGAAGAAAGGGACGTGAATGACTGCTCCACGGGACTATCGGATCCTTCAATGAACTGTACGCTCTCATTTTTAATGGGAGCAAGCCGTAGCCAGGCGTAATAAAAATAATTGAAATGAGGGTTTGGAGCCATTCATCTCCCGAGAAGGGCCTCCAAGGGTAAGCGAGGCAGAACAAACCGCCACATGTGTGTGACAGCCCCTGATGGATGTCATTTGTGCCTAATGGTCTCCGTGACCATCCATAAAAGAGCGAATGGTACAGATGATGGAGCATAAAAAGTTGAAGACAAATTCTTCCACGGAAGGACAGATGGAGGCAAGGAACAGGGGCTGATGGGGTATCGGTGCCGCCCCGTTGCTTTGTGAGGGGAAAAAAATGGAATCCTATATCTACCCAACACATGTCACGAATGAAGTGACACCGCTCCTACCGAAAACGGAGCTCCTGTTGTCCTCGGCCCTGCCATGTCTCGTGAGAAATACCTGCTGTGGCCACAGGTTTCATGGGCGTCCTTCTCCTGGTCGGAGAAGAGCAGACCTACCGCCACCTTCCCAGGTTTCACGGGCTCCCGGAAAAAGGCTTGGCGAGCTTGCTTTCGTACAAGACCCACTAAGAGATGTCAGAGGCAACAGGCTTTGCTCTTCCCCGGGTCGCCAAGCGGAAGCTCACGTTGGGTCACCGGTCAGGACGAGTGTCTGTTGGAGACGCCTCCTACACACCACCTTTTCAGCATACCTCAGACCTCGCCAGGTACCAACCCTTACGGGTGGGCCTCTCGCTAACTGGACAGTGAGATGAATTTTGGGGTGTGGGATCTTTATGAGGAAAGGCAGCATGAGTGGGCAGAGAGAGAATTTGAACTGGGAGGCTGGTCCGTCACATCTTCGTCCAGCGAACGCTGGGCCCTGAGTGGGGCACTGCCCATCTGCGTTGGGCCAAATGGCCAATCCCCTTGCATCCCAGATGCTACCCCTGGACACAGGCTGTGTCCAGGGAACACAGACCCTGAGAGAAGGGGACGCTGCAGCAGAGGCCGACCCTGGGCATTGATTGCTCCCATGAGCTGGAATCTAGGAGGTCCGTTTCCGTGTCCACTCCGGGACCTATCACGTGTTCACTGAGGAAACCGATAGACAGCCCCGTTTCGGCGCCTGCAGAGCTCCTCAACAGACGCTAACAGGAAGTTACAGACATCGTACGGGAGCGATGCATTCACAGCGGCAGTCATGGGAGAGCAGTTGTTTCCCTCTGTTTGTGTAAGATTTTACAGGCACTTACCCCGGGAATTGTTCTGTGGTTCAATTTGTTTCACTCTCTGGTCTCACTGTCATTCGTTAAATATTGTGCGTGGAATAAAAGCTCACATAAAAACAAACAAATAAACAAACAAAGTATGTTGAAGCGTTAAGTCAGGGAACGTTCAGTGCAAACAAACACACACAAAAAACAGTAGTGCGTGCAAGGCCCTTTTTAAAACCTACTGTCCCATCATGGAGCCCTCAGCCGTGCCGTTCATTTTCGTTCTCAGACAGACGAACACGAGCATCGTGCGCTGCTAACCCCTTTCAACGTCGTGTGCTCTTCAGTCCCTGCGCCTCGTTGCGTTACTTCAGTGGCTTGAACATCCATTTACGGCAGTCTTTATTAGCCACACACACAATGAATGCAATCACATCAAGGAATCCTGTGCTGTTTTTCAAGGTTCCTTGTTTTTCCCAAGGAAGGGCCATGAGCACGTCCTCAAAAGTACTTGAAAACAGGTTTCCCAGCTTAAGTGTGGTGTGCTCTTCGATGATGGAGACACACCCTGAGGGTAACACCAGCGTCCTGCACACAAAGGGGTCTCTGTGCCTCACACCCCAACGGCCGGGGCCTTCACCGACCAGTGGGTGTGTGGCCGTGCTTTGTACATGTCAGCCGCTCCCCACCTGTGAGGACCCTGGAAACACAGCTGGTATCCTGGTTGTCCCTCGCCCCCAAATACGCACGCTTTCCAGTTCATGGTCCTTTTCGGAACTAAAGCTTAACGTTTTCCCACGGCTTGGATTTAGCTCATGAGTTTCTTGTTTTCTCACCCATCCCCTCTAAATTTGCCTGCACATTGCCAGGAGTCTTACAATGAGTCGGCAGTGGGAAACGCAACGTCAGCCTCCCTCAGAAAGCCGCTCTGATACCTGTCTGAGAGCCAACTGGAGCCCGAGGTTTATGAGGCCGTGTGTGTGTGTGTGTGTGTGTGTGTGGCATTTGAATCGACAGACTGCACGACTGCCCTCCCCAATGTGGGTGGGCCTCGTTTAATCCGTTGAGGAACTGAACAGGACAAAAGTTGGGGGAAGGAGAAAGTCACCCCCTGTTATTTCTGCCTCAGTGCTTGAGCTGGGACACCTCATCTCACCTTCTCCTGCCCTCAGACTGGGATGTGTACCATCGACGCCCCTGGTTCTCAGGTCTTTGGACTCGTCGCCGGCCCTCCTGGGCCTCTAGGTTGCAGATGGCAGATGGTGGCACTTCTCAGCCTACACAGCCACATGCATCTCTTATCGGTTCTGTTTCACTGGAGAACCTGATGAATAATTTATATATAATATTAGTGATTGTTCTATATTATTCTCTATCACCTATAACTGTATGTTAATAAGTGTCAATTATATCTTCGCTAGGCTCAATGTTGTGTGTCACATTATTTTAGTATTGTAATAATATGTTATATATTATGATTACGTATAATATTTGAAACATAATTCTTATATGCGTGTAAAATTATCGCTGAATTGGTAAGGGATATGTAACAACTTACAGAAAGCAAAGAACAGCCCCATGGCTAAGGCTGTAACATCATTTCTTGGTACTTCCATAAACGTGATCAAGCAGATTCAAACTACTGTTTGGTACGTTCCAGTCCACACCTGGGGTAGGAGAGAGACCATTTTTATCCTTCTCCAAACGCTCCTTTTAAAAGCGCCGTAACTATGTGCTCTTCACATGAATTGTCAGTAAACGAACTTTATATTTACAAGGACAGCAGCATACAGGCGACATATTATAGAATTGTACACTTGAAACCTATTTAATTTTATTAACCAATGTCACCCCAATCAATTTAATATTAAAATATATAGTACATTAATAGTAAAACCGGGGTGGAAAAAAGACAGAAATCCATATTGGAGCCCTTTTGCGATTTCTTCTCTAGCAGGAACTTTCGATTTGCTTTGTATTTGTGAAGCTTTCTTACTGCCTCTCTGTTTAGTCCTGAGTAAACTCTTTGTGTTTGCAGTGCTGGAGAAAAGACCTTTTGGAGGTGGGTTGCTTGTACTCGTACCCATGATGTCTCGGTTCCGTATCTCGTATTACTGAAATGGCAGGAACAAGGAAGGATGCTTCCTAGAGAAGATGGATTTTTCCTTCAGCGTCTGGTGACCTCCGAGTGACGCCATACAGCCAGCTGCACACACAAGACAGAACAAGGCGTAAGCGACCATAGAAAAAAATAAATCTTCCACAAGCCGCTGAATTTCACCTTGGAGAAAAGGGGCCATCACCCTCCCACCTGTATTAGGCAATGATGTGTAAAATCAGAAAGAAGATGAGGAACCATGGCCAGGAGGCTGACAGCAGTGAAAATTAATGGCTAAGAACAGGAAGAGGGACAGAGAACATAGCCACCTAAGGAGTTATTAAAACAAGGAGGTCTGGAAGCTTCCAGAGACGCTGAAGCCGCCCTCCACCGGGCAGGGCCACCAGAAGCGTCGCTGCGCGGATGCCCACTTCAAGATTTCTGGTGCTATAAAAACAGCCATAAGTAAAAACAGGTTAAACACCCTAAGAATGCAGGGAAGGAAGGATGGATTCAGAGCTTGGAAGAGTACCCAGTGGCCGAAGTCTGGACAACTGGAGCAATAAAGATGAATAAAGGTAGTAATGGATTACACCCATTAAAAATTGAACATTTGTGAGCCCATACTGATATGAATGAATGAATGAATGAATGAGAAAGGACAGCTCTCCCTTACAGTAGAAATCCAATTGAAAACTGTAGACGTTATGATGGATCTAAACATCACGATGATTACTGAAGGTAAGCGTCATCAACAGAGGCTAAAGTAAGCGGTCAGCAGTATGATGTGTAATCCAATATTTGCAGAATCCCCAAATATCTAGCCACAAATACTTTTTACTTGCATAGGGGACAGTGGTAACTTTGCAATGCCGACTCCCCCTTAAACAAGTGATCAAAGTTAATATCATTGATAATGCGCTATATCAACATCATCGATGATGTGGTGCTCTGAAAAGGACCCAGCATGACTTCTGTAGTATTCTGGCCAAAATTAAAAATAAAGATGTATATTTATATTTTTATTTTATGCAACTTTAATCTAATCTTGTGAAAACATCAGATAAACACAAACTGAGGGGCCTTCTACAAAAGACCACTTTGAAATGTTAAGATCACAAAAAACAAAGAAAATCGAAGGTCCTGTCTCTGATAGGAGTTGACTAGGAAGGCAGGACAAGTCAACGTAAAATGTGGGATCCTGGACTGGACACCAAGACAGAAAAACAACATCAGGGAGAAAACCCAAATAGCATGAATGTGTGTAGGTTACACCGATGTCAAGTTCTAACTTTCAATCAATTTCCTGTGGTTAAGGCCCTAGCATTACGGTCGAATGAAAGGAATACCAGAATTCTTGAGCTATTAATAGTTTTGTAACTTTGTTGTAAGTTAAAAATTATTTCAAGAAATTTAAAAATAATGAAAAAATAAACAAGGACAACAAAAACAATAATAGCAGTAAGTACAGAGAGGGAAGCATTTTAGAAATATCCGTGGCATGTCTGACCATTTCTGTGTAAAATCAGAAAGAACATGAGGAGTTACCGCTAGGAACCTGACAGTAGTGAAAATAATGGTTTAAGAACAGAAAAAGGCAGAAGAGGGTATATATGAGTCACCCAAAGAATTGTTACAACCGAGAGCCCAGAAGCATGAAGAATTGTTGGGACCTCCCTTCAATAAATGTTGGTCTTATTTCTAAGAAACAAACAGTTGGGGAGGAGGCTAAAAATGTCCTGCTAATGCTGTTACATTTCCATGTCATTTATGGATATTTGTGCAATGTTCATTTTCTGGAAGATACTCTAATTTCCACAAGTTTACACTTGTTTCATTCCTTGCTTTGACACAAACATCGTTACATCCTTATCAGTCAAAATGCTAATCATACTTGTCTATCCAGTTCAAGATTTGTCTAATTCATGAAGTTTTTCCTATTCCCCGCCACCCCCCGCAAACACATATTTGTCTTTTCAGCTCTCCTCATGCTGTATGGCAATCTTGGGACACACCTTATTCCATTTCAGTTTCTTGGGTCAGAGAAATGCAATTTCTCACATTTTGCAAGTGTGAGTTCACCCAGGCCCCCCACCCCCACCCCCAATAGCATCACCCATGACATGTCTTATCCTACAAACATTTCTGTGCCCCTGTTGGAGAACTGGTACCGTGGACAGTTCACTGAGACAACCCTGGTTGATACTCGGACAACTCAATGACCGTGATCAAATCACTTTAAGAGGTACCTCCTTTCCAAAGGTCACCTCAAGGGCAATGTCGTAGGTCATCACCGCCACCATCTCTCTAACAAAGAGCGGATGGGGCTTTGGGGCTCCAGAAGCTTCTCTCCTCAGAAGCAGAAATCAAGGTGGCATTAACCAGGGCAAAAGCACGGAGGGAGTTCCCGGGGACTAAGTTCGGCAAACTATACTCTAGGATAAACATTTCTAGCGGCAACATGAGTCTGTTTTCCAGAGTGCTTTTCCCTTTGCGATGGTTATGTCAGTACCAGTGGTACGCTTCAAGGAGCGCCATCCTTAGCCACCTGGCAAGTGATATGGGACATCTTTCTTTCAAAGAGCCAGAGGACAAGGAACCCACGGGAAGGGTAACCGCCCACCCCACACCATCACGCACGCTTCCTCCTGGTAGCTCTTCCATTACCCTTCTCCATCTTCCCACTTGCCTGGGGCTCGCTGGAGCAGCTGGGCACAGAGAAACAGGAGCGAGGCCAGACGAAAAGCTTCTCCAGAGGGGAAATGGGGTGACCGCTGCCCTTCCCCAGTGTCCGTCTTTGCTCGGCAGAGAGCGGGACCCAGACCCGCGTGGCAGATGCACACCTCGTTTATGGGGTTGTGCTGTACACCTCAAACTGTGTGGAGTGAGGTCCGTGATATTCAAACACCGATCCTAGTGCTTCCCAGGCAGGGAAAGCCGCCAGTGCGTTTCCCAGGAACCCCATGTGATCCGTCCCCAATTTCCCAGCAGCCGGGCCAATTGTGGCAAGCATCTCCGTACACTGCAGAATACGTGGACACGGTGATCTATGTTGATAGCACCGTTATCCCGTGTTCCCATGGGAACACATCGACACTTCAACTCCGGGAGCGTGGGAGCCAGCCTTGGCTGCGCGTCTCTGTTTAAATCCTATGCCCGGAAAGCAGGGCCACATGCCACGGCCACGGTCCGTTCTACAAGCTGGCAGCCTCCCGGCTTGCCATTCGGAATTCAAAGATCTAAATGGTGCTGGAAACTGGGTTGGCTCTTCCATGCTCAGCCCAGTGCTGACAAGTCCTGAGCATTACAAGGCTTGATTGAGCGTCACTTTCTGCCGTCCGAAACCCAAGAGCTGCCTTTCCAGTGGCCTGGGAGCTGATGGAGAGATAGATACCCTACCTTGTCAGGTACCACGATATTACTGAACGCGTACCGAAAGAAATACATCTCAATAAAGAAAATGTGGCTGCAGAAAGATTACAGATGTCTCTTCTGTGCCATATGGACGCTCAGGAGTCCAGTCCACAGAAGCAGCTGGCGCTGTGGCTCAGCCTATATCCCAGGGAGCTTATATTTTGAGATTATCAGGACCAGAGGGCACCTGCCACCTGCTTCCTAAATCCGGGGAAAGCGATGGGACAGAAATAAAGAGAATGGAAAATGCACACTGAAATTTGATAGTGGAGATGCTAGGAATAAAATCCTATCCATGCTATTCTTAGCTTGGATTCCCACAGAAGCAGACCTTGAGATAAAGATTGTAGAACAAACGGTTATTTGAGAGCACAGCCCAGGAGACAGCAGTACGCCAGTGTATTTGTTTCCTGGGGTGCCTGTAATAAAGGACCACAAACCGGGGGGCTTAAAGCCACAGGAATCCATCATCCTCCCCATCCTGGAGACCAGGAGGCTGCCACCAAGCTGTCCCAGGGCCACGCTCCCTCCGGAGGCCCCAGGGGACGGTCCCTCCTGCCCCGTCCAGCTCCTGGGTGCCCCGGGCGTCCCTGGGCGGGTGGCCGCCTCCCTCCCGTCTCTGCCTCCATCTCCACGTGGCGTCCCCTCTGTGTCTGTGTCCCTCCTCTTCTGTCCCCGATAAGGACACTGTCGTTGGGTTCAGGGCCCCCCTCACCCAGGACAACCTCATCTCAGATCTTTCACTCAGTCCCATCTGCACAGACCCCATTTTCAGATATGTTCACATGCTGACGTTTTGGGTGGACCCCAATTTTGAAAGATACAATTGTACCAACAAGAAAGAGTGAGGGATGTATTTGTTTCAATGCGTCGCCATCAAAAACATTTGAAAGGCACAGCGCAAAATGCCAGTCTTGGGCTCATGACAGTCTGTTCAATCAAGACTATGTATACTACACAGTGTCCTGCAGGAGCCCATGTGCCTAGGAGAGACATTTTCTCTCTAGTTTTCTGAAGATAGTAAACCGTTATCGGAATTTGCACCGTTAGCTCTATGTTCTCATGAAAGGCCCAATTTGCTTTCCCTCCAAGCGTGTGTCTGTCCTATGACTGTGTCTGTACCTTCCATCATCAAGAGAAGAGCATCATGGTGGTGGTTCGTGAAAGGCCCAGTTTGCATCACCGGCTCCCCGTCTGCTGCCTTCTATGGGGAGAGAAGCAGACAAACGCAGCCTGATGAGCTGGCAGAAAGCCAGTCCCTTGAATTCCCTGTGCCTCTAGCTAAGTGACACATCACGGATTTCCAAAATGCTCAATGAGCACTTTTTATTACATTATAAATGCCTGCACTCATAACCCTTCAACACAAGAAGAGGGGAGGGAATATGCATGGTCCCCTTTCTAGCACGTTCCACGCGGTGTTAGAAAGAACTTGGGCGAAGAGCTTCTTACAAAGTTTTCCTTCTGCCTGGTCTTGCCTGGATTCCTCTGAGAAGCCGGCCGTCGTCGTGGACTCGCATGACCAAATGTAACCACGCAACTCTCAATGAAGGACACGGGTCGGTCCACCTGCCGCGTTTGCCTGAAGTACCTCAAATCCTTGCTTTTCACACGGGTCATCTGTGCTCCAGCCACGTTCCTGGCTTTCCACAGTAGATTGGGACACATGACCACGCTCTCAACATTTTGCCGTGTTTCTTACTACCGAGTGACACAATTGCACACCACCCAGGTTTTTCACAACAGGCAATGTGGCTTTGTTTGAAATGGGCATGGCCCGTAATGCATTCGGCAGCCCTCTCTGTCCCTGAGGTCAGGAGGTCTTCGCAAAGAAGATAAATCCCTCATAGAAAAACAAAGGAAAAGGTTTTTTGTGGTTTTTTGTTTGTTTGTTTGTTTTTTTGAGGTTTAAATCTACACACCTGGAATACCAAAGGGAGACAGGAGGAGAAAACTCTCCCAGGTCCTGTGTATTTCTGAATACCCAGCTTCTGCAAGACAGAAGCGCAGGTGACATCCAATGAAATGTGTGTTTCTTTTCGCTTACAAAAAGAAACAAAATGGTCCTTATGAAAGGTGAAGGCGTGACCTCTCTCGACCGATGTTCAGAATTGCTAGGTAGCATCTTGCCTTGCTGGAAGGCATGTCACGCAGTGTCCGCTTTCTGCCGCAGTTGTTGCTCGCTGGGTCCACAGCCAGATCGGTCACTTACGAAGGATGGCTCTCGAGGACACAGAGCCACACTGTCAATGCCAGGCGCTGTGCATGGCGGGTGTCTCCAGCCGAGGTGACGGAAATATCTATAGCCTTGGAGGCGGTGATGATACAGCGGGTGCATGCGTGTGTCCAAACTCATCAAATTGTGCACATTACATACAAGTAGTTTTGTGTGTCGCTTATGCCTCAGTAACTCTGTAAAATTAAAAGAGTGACCCAAGAGAATTTCTCATCAACCGAGAGATTTAAAATCTTCCATGAAGACACACATGGAGGGGGGAAAAAAAAAGTGCCTCCAAAGTTACCTGCTTGCCTGGGAGCGCATATCTGGCCAGGGAGATGTGAACACTTGCCTAGAACAAATATTTTCGATCAAGTGCCTGGTGGCAGCCATGCAGTTTCCCCAGCATGTGTTGGGGGTGGGGGGGAGGGTGAGATGGGGGTGATGGGTTCATTTGGACGCATGGGTGCACACATTGCCAAGTCTGTCCTGCAAACCAGGGCTGGCGTAGTGTGCAGGAGGTTTGACTAGATACAAATATCGACAGGATGAAGGTGGACCAGCTTTGCCTGGTGACGTGGGGTTGCTTTGATAGCGTTCCCCCACGCACGTGGCCTCCTATCTCCCTCTGAGCCCCTGGACCCGTGCACGCTTTCCGTTTCTCCTCTCCGCACGGGTGTCGTCCCGGCAAGAGCACGTGTGTGGCTTGACCCTTGCAGCTGATGAATGAACCGGAAGGTGCCAGCGGAGGCTGCAAGACGGATGAGGTGGCTGGCTTGGGCAGCTCAGCCCTGGGGCGCGGGCACCTGGAATGTTTATAAAGAGAATCTGCCTTCTGCCAAGCCCACAGCCAGCCCCAGAACTGTCTCAGCCACCAGGAACAGCGGTAGCCCCTTCCTTGCTAAGAGTCCTGGTTTGTGTTGCTTTTTATGTTTTTGTCCAAGTGGGAAAGTAAAGCAAAGCAGGGCTCCTTGGGTGTTTACCTTCCACGGGACGACAGCTCCCTCTGTCGCCCTGATGTGTTTTCCTCTTGGTGAATGCAGGGAGCAGTAAGCCACCTTGTGAAACGATGGCTTGCTTCTTGCCACGTTGAACATGTGAACGTGTCAAACTCAAAACGAGTCTCAAGACTCAAGCCTCTGTAGGATTTTCCTCCGTGTCAAAGATTTTACGGTGCGGAGAAAAGGGAACCCTGGTGCACTGTTGGTGGGACTGCAGACTGGTGCAGCCACTATGGAAATCAGCATGGAGGTATCTCAAAAAATTGAAAGTAGAATACTTTATGGTCACCCAGCAATCCCAAATTCTGGGTATTTATCCAAAAAAACAAAATCACTATCTCCAAAAGATACCTCCACCCCCATGTTCATGGCAGCCTTATGCACAGCCGCCAAGACGTGGACACAACCTAGATATTCTTCAATGGGTGGACGGATAAACAAGACATGGTGTGCATACACAATGCACTATTATTCATCCAGAAGAAAGAAGGAAATTCTGCCATTTGTGACAACATGGGTGGACCTTGAGGGCATGACGTTCAGTGAGAGAAATCAGACAGAGACGGACAAATACCACGTGGTTGCACTTATATGTAGGGTTCAAAAAAATAAAAATGAAAAGGATAGATACAGGAAGGAAGGAAGGGAGGGAGGGAGGGAGGGAGGGAGGGAGGGAGGGAGGGAGGAAGGAAGGAAGGAAGGAAGGAAGGAAGGAAGGAAGGAAGGAAGGAAGGAAGGAAACTACTACAGTGTGAGTCATCAAAGAAGAAAATGGAGGGCCGGCCGAGTGGCGCGATGGTTAAGAACTCGCTTGGGATGCCAGAGGGCCCCGGTTCGGATCCCACATATGAGGGCCAGTGACACTGCCCTCTACAGCTAAGATGCTGAACAACAGCTCAACCTGGAGCTGGGCTGCCGTGAGTCGCTGGCGACGGCGTAGGCTGCAGTCCCTGTGGCAGTGGGTTGCCATGGGCTACCGTGTGTAGCCAGCAGCCAGCGTGAGCGGCCAGCAGCCGCCGTGAGCGGCCGTCCAGAAGCCGGCGACTGATCTGCCTCGCCAGGGAAGAGCGCAATGATAGTGCCAACTTGGGCCAGTGAAGCAGCGTCCTCCACAACTAGATTGAAGAACAAAACGACAGCAACTTGTCTGTTCCCCTTCCCCCAATTCCCCAGCACTGTTCCCATCCCCCCAATTACCCAATAAAAATCTTTAAAAAAAAAAAAAAAAAAAAAAAAAAAAAAAAAAAAAAAAGAAGAAAATGGAGCAATTATTGCCAAGCTGGTGGGAGGTGCTCGTGACATGAGGGTGGACAGTGAGGAGAGATGGACTCCTAAGGGTGGGGTGGGGTGGGGTGTGTACAGGAAGTGTAGAAAAATCCCCAACAGGGCTTTTCTTTGCACACTCCATCTTTTCCAACTGCAGGAACTGCCCCGTGGCGTCAGCAGAACTTAGCCTTTCGTGTGTTTACAAGGGTAATGGCAGGTTGGGAACAAGTTTCCCAGCCGCCCTGGGAAATGTTTTGACCAACACAGCAGACCCCAGCGATGGCTGAGGTCCCTAAGCTGGGGTGTGTGGTCACCGTCTGTGAGTCACTGTGTGTTTGCGTCTTGAGTGCCGCCTGGCCTGCCGTGACAAACAAAATGCTTCTAGGAACGCGTCTCAGGCACCAACAAGCACAGCTTCTCAGATGCAGCTCATCTGCTATTTTAGATCTTGGTAAAGCTCAACAGCTAGCAGCATGTCAGCTCCCTGATTGCATTTGAATTGCATTTAATAAACTTCTTAAATTTTGTTTTGCTATCACAAATCTTTTTCTTTTACCTTCTACTGACTTTTTTGTTTGGTTTAATTTTCCAATTACAGTTGACGTTCCATATTATTTTATATTCGTTGCAGGGGTACAGCATACTGGATAGACATCCATATAATGTGTGCATTCATCTCCCCGGTAAGTCGAGTCCCCGCCTGGCACCATAATTTTAGATTCACATGTTCATTGACTGGGTTTACTGACTGCTGTGCCTTCCATACTGGCGCTGAATGAATTTGCTTCTCTTAGCTCACCTCAGTTTGACTTGGAAAATGGACCCATCTTCTCCCCACATGGTGCTCCCTCACATTGCGTTGTTACCCCCCAAGATCATTTGAGGTGAGGTACCTAGGAGGTGTGTTCTTTGCCACATCACCAAGCGCGTCTCCCATTTTCGGCGGACCCTGCCTGTGGGTCCCTTACGATGTAACTCGGTTCTCACACCATCTCCCTGGAGGTAGCGTCAGACCCCCACAGCTCCAGGGCCCCGTCCTACAAGACTGCCACCCCCCCACGCACACTTCACATGCCACTCCCGTGTCCCAGCTCTCAGTGGTGCTTCTGACCAAGGAGGTCACCATCGGAGGTTTCCACGACTCCCTCCTTGGGTTCGATTGATGTGCTCGAGCAGCTCACAGAACTCAAGGAACCAGGGTACTTACTGGCTTATAGGTTTATAACAAATCCTAGCAAAGACTATAAGCGAACAGAAGAAGTCATACTTGTGGTGTCCAAACGGGTCCCGAGCACAGGAGCCCCCACCTCCAGGCACCTAAATGTGCTCATCAACCCGGAAGTTCTCTGAACCCCGTTCCTTCTGCGTTTTCATGAAGACGTCATGACACAGGCATGACTGACTGCCTAAACCGCTGGCCATCTGTGATTAAACTCAACCCCCAGCCTCTCCCTGCTCTAGGGAAGTCGGGTGGGACTCAAAGTTCCAACCCCTTAATGACCTGGCTGGTTCCCCAGGCAACCAGCCCTCATCCGTTGGTGACTGAAGTGCCTTCTGAAAGCCACCTCATCTGCATAACAAAAGACTCCCAATCACTTAGGAAACCCTGAGGGTTTTAGGAGCTCTTTGCTTGAAACAGGGAGAAGTCCCAAGTACATAGTTCTTATTCTAAATCATAGTAGAACACTCTCCGAATTTTGATATTTGACACTATTTTGGGGGGGAGGGCGTGCCATGTTTTAAATCTTTGGATCAGGCATGCCTGTTGGACCCTAGCATCTAGATTTTCAAAGTATTTTGTTGGGTCCTAGATAATCTGGATGCTGAGGTTGGCCACCTACTGTGTGATATAACAAGTCTAAAGGAACTGTTCATTGCTCTGGGGGTGGGAACATTATATGTTCCCACTTCCAAAGTAATGTCTTAAGAACATTCTGTTCTTTGTTTTCCTTCAACATTTTCTGTGTCCACCAGGGAAACACCTGGTAACAAGCCTGTCTGCTCTGCTCATTGCTACAGATGGAACGTTTGTGTCCCTTCAAAGTTCATACGTTGAGACTCTAATGCCCAAGGTGATGGTATTCCAAGGCGGTGACTCTGGTGGGTGATTGGGTCATGGGGGTGGAGCCCTCAGATACTGGATCACAGCCCTGATAAGAGACCCGGAGGGCTCCCTCACCCCTTCCACCAGGTGAGGGCAGAAGGAGTCCATGTCATTTATGAATCAGGGCGAGGACTCTCCGCGGCCGGCGCGAAATCTGCGGGCTCCTTGACCTTGCAGTTGCAGCCTCCAGAACTGTGGGAAATAAATGCCTGTTGCTTATTTGTCCTCCAGTTTGTGGTATTTTCTGTATAATAGCCAGGAGGGACTGAAACTAATCGCCCTTTAACAGGCTAAGTTTCTTCATTTGTAAAGAAATGGATCCTAATATTGATATGACGATGACTGAGAAATAGAGGGTGGTTATGCACACAGATTATACATCAACTGAGTGAGTAAACGGATTCATTATGTGAGCGCGCTTTGTACGCTGTTAAGCAAAATAACAACATAAGATGGTGACATCTGTGTTAAACAGTGACATTTTATTACCCGTGCTAGAACCACTGCCAAGCCCGGGAAACTAGTCTACAAGCTACATTAAAAACAGTGTATCCCCTAAATGTACTACCAGGATCGATTTTAAGTCACTTATTATGCTCTAACTAGATGTTATAGGGACCACAGCAATTCAGGTATCTGGCAGGCTTCTCACCAATTAACATGCTTAAATAGCTTCTTGTTTGTTTGGTTTTACTTTGAGTACTAAAATATACCAATTGCAGAGTCGAGGCAATGTCATAAGAGTTTTGATTCAATGCCATCCTAAAGTAATACCCACTTTTTCATTTTCTTTTTTTAATCTACTGGAATAAGCTTTTATTCCTGCTACATTGTGATGATTTTTTATTTGATTTCATATCTGTAATTTCTGTCTTCTTGTTCATTCTTAATATTCTTCACGGGTGCCAGCTCTGTTCTATTTCTGGCTTAATCGTGTCAGAGGTTTCTATTTTATTAGTAGCAGCCAAAAATGTAGCTTTGGGTTTTCAATGATTCACTATATTTTGAATTTTTATTTTCATGTTTATTGTTTTGCATTTTTACCCATTTCTGTTCTTTATTAATTTGGGGTTTTTGAAATTGCTTTTTCTTGATTCTGTTTTTTTGAATGTATATAATTTTTGAGTTCAATATTGAATTCATTAACACTTTCAGCCTTTCTTGATTTCTAGGATATGCATTTGAGGTTATCCATTACTTTCTAACATAACATTACCCACTTCCTCTGAGTCTGTGATACGGATTTTGTGACCTCATTTGTAGCTTTAAATCTTCCAGTAGTGAATTATTCAGAATTGTGTTTTTACTTTCCCAGCGTGCCGGTGGGGGAAAGACAATCTTCTTATAAATGGTTTCATTTTTCCTTTTAGTTAGAAAAATATCTAAGTGATAACATTTATTATTTGTAATAATAATAATAATAATAATAATAATAATAATAACATTACCATCTTCTTAACCTAGTTAAAGGAAACATTTATGGCTACGCTGTGTTGCCCAAATCCACACAAAGAAAGGCAAACAGTGGTCCACCGTGCCTCTGGGAAGGCTGCCTGTCTCCCTTAAGTCATCATGTTGCAAAACCCGTCACACTGAGCTCTTCCACCGTCCCGTGGTCCAGGAGGCACTCTCTAGACCCTTGAATACAGGATGAAGGAACAGCGGGCAATCTGGAGAATCTAAAACACAGAGAGATGGAATGACCTTCACAGTTCCATAGCTAAAGATTCGGATTCAGGAGGTGAGGGCGAGGTCAGAGTTTGCATTTCTATTGGGACCTCTGGTCCTGCTGGTGATGTTGGTCCATGCACCATATTTTGAGTCATGCTGGTCTAGCCCGGAGCAGAAAAACAGCACCCCCAGGGGTCCGGCATACAGGTTGAAGACACACCATTGCCAGCACTATGCTTTGGTGGATTTGGAACTCAGATGCCCAGGTAAAAGGCCAAGTTCAAACGCTGTGATGGCCTTGGTCTAGATTGCTTCCTCCCAGCTCCAGGGAGGGCAGCCGCTGACAGTAAGCAAGCTTCAGAGGGAAATTATCCAGGACCTCGAATGAAACCTAGAAACAGGGTTCATCCTCCAAAAACGCTCATTGCAATGAGGGCTGGCTTACAGACTGCGGGGATGTTAACTGGCTTTGATTGGGGCAGCGGCAAGCACCAAGTCCCAGTCGTGAAACCATCCCATGCTTCCTTTCTTCTGTCATTGTCACCTGAGTTTAAAAATTCACAGCTGTGACATAATTCCCACGTGACCCCCGTCAAAATTCCAAAAGATACACATGTAGAAAAGCCATGCTGTGATGCACTGGGGGGACCATCTTCTCAAAAAGGAAATGCCCTCGTGGCACCCCAGCAAAGCCATCGTCCGTCACACACCTTCGTCCCAGCCCCATGAAACCAGCAGCTTCAGTCCATAAAAATGGAAGCACCGTTCTCCAAGAGCATTTCGGGGCATCCTATTTCCAAGGCTGGTTCCTGAGCGCCAAGGCTGAGTGATTCTGTGATGCTGCAAATTAGTATCAGGAAAAGAGCCCCAAATCATGAATTCTACTGCTCGGAATTATGCAAGATGATCTGAGGATTACTGTAAGCTTGACCGCTAGAGACAGGAGGAAATTAAAAGACCCCAAGTGGTGTACCAGTGATTCCATGAAAAAAGGGGGTTCTCGGCAATTTGTGGGTTTTTGGTTTTTGGGGGTTTTTTGCATTGATTTTAAACAGAGATTCCTTATCGAAGTGTAGAATACTTAGCATCTACGTAGCCACCTCTGATTCTGTTTTCCTGTTTACAAGATGTGTTTAGGTAAAAGCATCTGCCATCATTAACTCTGACACATTTCACAAGCCTGGTGAAGTGGATTACGGACACCTTCCCTTCGTTATGAATCGGTATCAAGGTCCAGAGGGTTCGTTCTCATTCAAATTCATGAATTTAATCTTCCTAAAAAATTGTCCTGCCTCAGCTCTTTCTGCCACCAGTTGCACACATAATTACAGCAGCTGCCTTCAAATATTACAACCTTCTATTTTCTTCCTAAAAGATGGTGGCTTTTCCTACAATGCTTCTTAAAGCACCGTTTTTTTTTGGGTTTTTTTTTTGAGCGGGCGGGCGCAGGACTGGGTCTTCGGTAAACATATTTATCATTATAAAGTAATGACATTTTCATGTCGGGAAAGGCAAGTGTCTCCATTTTTTCTCCCTCTTTTACTGATATCTCCTCACGTAGGATTTTTCTAAGAGCCGGTAGAGGACATCCAGAACCGCTGTCTTTCCATGAAACATTTTCTGTTGGTAGACGTTATTGCTGAGTCAGCATCCAGGCAGTGAGGGATTGCTGTAACGGCCAAGCATAGAGTCATCCATCACTGAGAATCAATCCAACCTCGCTACTCTCTCCTTCCTGCAGAAACTCGGGAAGGGAGGCTATCTTGTTGATAGACTAAAACCCTCTACCTCCTCAGCAATGGGAACATGTTTCAGAAAGACTTGGGGGTGTCCCTCATGTTTTGTTCCCGAACCAAAAAGAGGAAAAATGTGAACTCTTCTTAAAGGACTAAGAGTTTTCATGAGACTCTGAATGATTTTCGTGAAACTTGTCCTGAATTTTCAGTGTCAGGAAAAAACGGTGTGTAAGGTTGGACGTCCTCCCTTATTATTGCCATAGAATGTTACAGGCCTGGCCAAGTCTTCTGAGGGTCAAGAACAGAACTGTGTACTGAAAACGCAGCGCCCTGCTCAAGTTTCTGACATCGAGTCTTGTCATGAGGGACAGCAGCTCTTCTAAACAGAAAAGCTCTCCCCAAGAGATCCGTGGGCCCAGTGTCCCCTATTTATGTGCTCCGTCTAAACGTCTCTGAATGTGCTTTCAATTCAAAGACAAAAATGCGTGGCCTGTGATCCTACACCGTGAAAATGTTCCTTCCAGTTGGTAAAAAAAAACAAAAAACATCCAAAACCTTGTTAGAGGTAACATTATGCGGTCTGATTCTTCTCATCCAGGCATTTGCATGTTGCATAAATAAATACAGCTGTACAAATTAGTGGCATGTGGAGGAAAGCCAGGTATACAGGCTGTAAAATGAAAATTTAATCATGGATCAAACATTTCTAATTTCTTTCTTTCTTTCTTTCTTTTTTTACTTAGAGGCTATTTTTGTACTCTGTAGATATATCTTTAATTTTTTTCTGGGGTTGCTTTCTCATGGCATTTTTTTGTAGATATTTTATGTAATCCTTATTTCTGGGTTATTACTCATTTATAAATCTATAATTTCGTCTTTGCAATGAGTCCACAAATTCTAAAAGGGAGCCCGTTTTCTTGGGACCTGAGCCTTTTGCAGTGAGGAAAAAAATGATACCTTTTCTCTACGCTTAGGAATGTTTAGGAAGCCAGGAAAGATTGTATTACGTAGGTTAGACCCATACTCAACATGTTTGTGCAAGAAGGAAAAAAAAAACATGTGGGAATCATTAAATCAGAACAATCCAAGTAAATGCTCTTGGGCAATGAACGAGGAAAGAGAGGAGAATGTCTCCTCAGCCCAAAAGGCAAAAATGGAAACACACGAAAAGGCATCTGATACTCCAGCATGTTTTTATTGCAAGGCTGAATAAGGATTATGATGTGATGTCTTTGTTTTCCAGTTGGGATTCGAGGAATAAGAAAAAAAACACAGAAATGTTTTTTATTTTTATCGTCTATGTCAAGACCTGCACATGCCAAGGGCAGAAGAAACCACCTGAGTATTGGGGAGTACCAGGCATGGCATCCCAGTGGCCTTGTTGCAAATTCCCAATACAGCTGGGTTTTCTTTACATCTGTGAATGTATGCACGCTAAGTGTGCTGACTGCTTCAAAGTAACCTCCTGGGACCCAGTCACATACTCAAAGGTGCTGCTATTGACCCGACATTCTTGGAACTACCTGCATTCCGGAAACGTTTTCAGAGCCTAACACACACTCTTTGACGCCTGCACTCAGCCCTGTGTCCCAGGAACCTCCCTCTATTTCACTCATTATTCAGAACATGTCCCCAGAGATACAAACTCCATCCTTTCCAGAGCCGTTTGGGTTTGGGCAACATTTCTAATCGCTTTTCAACTAGGGATGGAACGTAAACGTCACGATGCCCTTAGGAAATTCGGAAATAACTTCCAACCTCGATATTTTTTTAACCAGCAGTAGCCCAGACCAGAACGAAGAAGACAGTAGGTACCGACTTTGCCCCCTTTTCTAAACACCACAATCTTCTCCCTCAGGGCAACCAAAGCTTCTGGAGAACATTTCCGGGATATGTCACCCTTTTGAGAAGAGATATTCTCGGGACCGTGATGGAAGGAGTCTGGAAACGTCTTCCATTTGCTCTTCATCAGTCAACCCTTGGAGGAAACACTTCAGCAGTTCATCCAGTTGGCTTTGGGGTTGGGGAAGGAGGAACCTGCTGCATTTGACAGATTCAGAGTTGTCCCAGGACCAAAGCACCAGCCGATCTCTGTGGTGACAGATGAGGCTCTCGCGGGCTCACGGCCCAGGGCAGAAGTTTGGGTTGTTGCTGATGGGCTGCAGCTCATTGGACCATCTGATGTTGGCCAGGCAGAAACGGAGGAACTAAGATTGAACACGGCGCCTTGAGCTGAGCAGCCACATGGCTCAACGTGCAACAAGGTTGCCAGTTTGACTCCCACATGGGATGGTGGGCTGCACCCCCCACCCAGTGCCCCCACCGCCCGCCTCCCCCCACCCCCTGGAAGTAGATTGAACACAGCGACTGGACTTGGAGCTGAGCTGCGCCCTCCACAACTAAGACTGAAGGACAAAAACTTGACTTGGAGCTGATCGATCCTGGAAAAACACAATGTCCCCCTTCCCCAATTCTCCAACATTGTTCCCCTCCCCAATTCCCCAATAAAAATCTTAAAAATAAAAATAATAATAATCTCTGTAGGTGATCAACTGCTGCCTGACAACACCCCACAAACTTGTGGGAGCAGAGATTGCCAAGGCGGAGTCATGTATGTCAGAGGGACCAAAATGGAGCTGGGAGACCATGATGAATTTCTCCTTACACGCGTCCCACCTATCACATTTCTCCATGAACTCGTAAACTTCTCAGCTCTGCCTGCACCTTTTCGCTTCCTCACCACGGCAACCAAACCGTCTGCATTCTTCCCCTTGAAAAGCGATCCATCGCTTTGCCAGCCAGCATCCTTCATTTGCATATCGGAACGCACCAATCCCAATTAACCTCGCCAGAATCCTTCCTTCACGTGAGAGAATCAGACTCAGCTCAGTGCATGGGACCTGAGCCTTCACAAAACCTGCCTTTCTTTGTTTTCCCGAATCTGTATCTCCCGGCTGCATGCTCTGACCTCAAAGCAATGCTGCTATTTTCCCTTTCAGATGAAGCGCATTTCTTGGTGAACACTTGAAACGACACGCATTTATTGAGAGACTGAATACACAGATGGACAATGGCCGGACCATCTATAAAAGCAAAACTCTGACCCACGGCGTGCAGGACACCAGCCCACTCTCGACAAGTGAGACTTGATGCCGGATTGCTATCCTAAGGACAAGGCAGAAAGCTAAATAACTCCTGGAATTATCAGCTCTCGGTGGCCGGGGCGTGGTTAATAACCAGCGACTTGCTTGAATCTTATCTCCGCTTCCAACGCACAGAAAACCAAGTGTACTTCTCTAATCAATCACTTAGGACGCCTTGTTTTTTTTTCTTTTTAAAATTTCTGTTTTAATTTATTTTCCAACTACAGTTGACACACAATTTTATATTAGTTTCAGGTGTGTAGCATATTGATTAGACATTTATATACCTTATGAAGCAATCCCCCCGATAAGTCTACCCCACCTGGCACCAGCGATAGTTATTACAATATTCCTGACCCTATTCCTGGGCTCTGCCCTACCTCCTCGTGACTATTTTGTCACTGCCAGTTGTACTTCCTAATTCCTTCACCTTTTCACCCTCCTATCTCGCAACCATCTGTTTAGTCTCTGTATCTATGAGTCTATTTCTATTCTGTTTGTTTGTTTTGTTTTTCTATCCCACATATAAGTGAGATCATACAGTATTTGTCTTTCTCTGTCTGACGTATCTCACTGAGCATAATACCCTCCAGGTCCATCCATGTTGTCGCAAACGGCAAGACTTCCTTTGTCATGGGCAAGTAATGTTCCATTGTCTATATGTGCTACCTCTTCTTTATTCATTTGTCTATTGATGGGCACCTAGGTTGCGTCCATATCTTGGCTACTGTTAATAATACTGCAGTGAACGCTTCTTACTAGCCCACCTACGGATTCGCCAAGCCAGCAGGACACACCTGAAGCTGCCCCACGCTGCCCGCCTTTGAGTCTCTACCAAACACAGGTGGACGATGGCTGACCGCCTTGCTACAGCAGCTCTGAGTAAACAGCCTGTGCTTTTCTTACTGGGGCAGCCAGCATTTTACTTCTACACACAGGATGACTCACAGGCCTGAATGGAAATGCTAAAGCTATTAAGCTTCTAGGAGAAACACATGAAAAAGTCTTATTGAATTTGGTACCGGCCAAGGTTTCTCAGGACACAAAAGTGTGAACCATCCTAGAAAAAAATTGGTGAAGTTGGGCTTTATCAAAATGAAAAGCATCGACTTGTTGACTGTCACCACAAGTCAAAGGAAATGATTTTTTTAAATAAAATGATCAGCCACACACTGGAAGAAAATCTTAATAGTACGTAAAATATCTGTGCATTATATGCGTACATGTATTATGTATTTATTATCTTTTGAGCATTTGTAAGCAACTCACTTATAAATGACAAACAACCCAATAAACAATTGACAAGATACTTAAACAAACCATTCACCAAAATATATATATATATATATATATATATATATATATATATATATATATATATATATATATATATATACACACACACACACACACACACAGAAGGCACCAATGAACGTATAAATAAAGATGCCACCATCAGCAGTGATTGGAGTAATGCAGATGAGAACCAGCAAAGCACCACCACGCAACCACTACAATGAATAAAATGTTGAAAGCCCAACAATCACCAGCATGGCATGTGGACCCTCCGGAATCCTCACCCACGCCTGGCTTGGATATAAAACAGTACAACTCCTGTAGAAAAACAACACTCTGGCGTACGAAGCAGAAATTGTAACCCAAGTATTGAACCAAGGGAAAAAAATGAGGGAAAACAAAGTATCTACACAAATATTATCACAGTGGCATGCATGATATCCGAAGCTACTGATTGGCTAAACAGACTGTGATGTCCACTAGGATTACAAACAAAAACGTTTTAGAGATTTGCACACTCTCATTACACCTGTGAGTTTGAGGTTTCCTTATCCACGGGCACCTGCTGTGTTTACCTCATACAAGGTCCCCCAGCAGGTGATAACAAAGCCGTCACTCACATTTTGGTTGCTCTCACCTGAAGGTGATGGGGAGATGTCTCTTTTTTTATTAAATGTATTGGGGTGACAATGGTTAGTAAAGTTACCTAGGTTTCAGGCGTACAATTCTGTACTACATCATCTATATATCACACTGTGTGCTCACCACCCAGAGTCAGTTCTCCTTCCATCACCATATATTTGACCCCTTTACCCTCATCTACCACCCCACTCCCCCCTTACCCTCTGGTCACCACTCAGCTATTGTCTGTGTCTGTGAGTTTTTGTTTCTTTGTCTTGTTCGCTTGTTACTTTCTTATTCTCATATTCCAAGCACACCTGTGGGACCCGTGATGCGTGATAAATACTCAGTGGATGGGTTCCACGAGCCAGGTGCAACCTCCCCCTACACATCATTGCCATTCCCACCCTTCCACCCACCCGCTAAACCTCGGATGGGGGTGTCCCAGGGGAGGACGTTCAGATGTGTCCAAAACCACCCATGTCTGAGTTAAATGGAAAACTGTGCGTGTTTGGCGCCATCTACTGGCCTTGGTTTGCTATCAAGCCACATCCAGTGGCGTGACTGGGACGTTCATACAGGGAATGCGAGAGCCCATTGAAACCAAATAAAACGCAGAATCATTTTCCCGAAATGATTGCAAACCGGCCCTCACCATGCAGCCGCCTTTATTTTTTTTCTAATTCACATGAACGTTGGCTTAATAAGTATGGGGCCTCCTTTGGCGGGGGGCGGTGGTAAGAATGTGTAGGATAACAATGGGAAATGTTTATGATTATGTGGTGGGGGAAATGCCATAAGAAAAAAAACACAAAACATTTAAGCGAGGATAGGTCAATAACACGGTTTTCCCTGTGACAATAATCTGTTAGACATGGTAGCGTGGCCCAATACGGACCTTTTGGGCTGATTCAATGTGCTGCTTTTTTTTTTTTCTTTTCTCACCTGAGCTCCTCAAACAGCCCTCCCCTCCAACACTTCTGCCCCCAACCCTGCCTCTCAACGATGCACAGCGTCCTTTTTTAAGGCAGATGATAGGTTGGGTCACTGCCCTACTGAATGTCCCTAGCTTTGCTCCAGCTTGTCCCAGTACAACGGCCTGAGTGTGTATAAGCGCCAAAGCGCTGGTATGGAAAGACCAGAGTTGGGTTGCAATCTGCTATTCCTACCGTAATAACACGTCACCTGGGGGGTGGAATTGGGGGCTGATCTGCTGGACCAGCTGGTGGAACCAACTCCTGGCACTGAGAACCAATGGGGTAGGGAGGGGTTGGGGGAGACACACCTCTCTGTCCTCTGTTTCCTGCTCAAAACCAATTCTAGAACGCTTACCTAAGAACCTTCCCTTTTTCCAGCCTCATTGATATGTGGTTCACCAATGAAATTGCATGTTTTGAAGGTGCACAAGATGATGATTGGAGGTCCATACACGTTGTGAAGTGATTGACGCCATCAAGTTAGTGAACGCAGCCATCGCCTCACCCGTGTGTGTGGCTGATGACACCTGAGAGCCCCTGTTTCATCACATTTCAAGTATAGAACGCAGTGTGATTAAGGGGAGTCACCAGGCTGTATGTGAGAACCCCGGAGTTTACTCATCCCATAACTAAAGCTTTGTCCGCTTTGGCTAATATCTCTCTCTTTCCCCTAAACCCCCAGCCTCTGGCAACCACCATTCTACTCTGTTTGTGTGAATTTCACCTTTTTTTTTTTTTAGATTCCGCATATAAGTGAGATCATATGGTATTTCTCTTTCTCAGTCTGACTTATTTTACTGAGCACAATACCCTTCAGGTCCATCCATGTGGCCGCAAATGGCAGGGTTTCCTTTTTTTTTAAAAGATTTTTATTGGGGAATTGGGGAGGGGAACAGACAAGTTGCTGTCTTTTGGTTTTTCAGTCTAGTTGTGGAGGAGGCTGCTTCACTGGCCCATGTTGGTATTATCATTGCGCTCTTCCCGGGTGAGGCAGATCAGTCACTGGCCATTGGACGGCCGCTCACCGCAGCCACTGCAGCCTATGCTGTTGCTGGCAGACTCACGGCAGCCCAGCTCCAGGTCGAGCTGTTGTTCACCATCTTAGCTGTAGAGGGCGCAGCGTCACTGGCCCTCATGTGGGATCCGAACCGGGGCCCTGCTGCTCAGAGCTGGCGTCCCAAGCCAGCTCTTAACCAACGCGCCACTCGGCCGGCCCCAGGGTTTCCTTTTTTATGGTAAATAATAGTGCATTGTATGGATGTACCACATTTTCTTCATCCTTCCACCCATCCGTCCATCAACACACCCGCCGGCACGGTGATGGGGGGAGTGGTGGTGAAGCCAGAGACAGCAAGAGGCAGAATGCGGTTAAGGAAACCAAATACTCTCATAGTTTGCATTTTATGGTGGGGGCTGGGGCCTTCGATGAGTGGCTCTAGAGAAAAAATAAACGCCAAGACGTTTACAAAGTCTCATGCAAACCTGGAGCCAGTGGGGAGGCTCAGAGTCCGGAAAAAGCCTGAGATGGATGCAAACAGGAGGCACTGGGGCGGATGTGCCGGCCACAGGGTCATTCCCTGGCCAAGAGATACTTAGGTCTCCAGGGTCTCTCCAGCCAATACCTTTCCCAGCACGCAAACACCGGCCAGAAGCCCAGCTCACGATGATGAGGCAGCCGTGCTGGAGGTCCTCGGCCATCCTGTGTCACGCTAGAAAGCATGACAGCCAGCTCCCAAATGGGCATCAGAGAACACCTACCCTTTCTGGTTCTATATCCAGTCGGCAAGCTGGTCCTACGACGTCACCTGCTTCCTATTTGGGCAACGGAGAGAGCTGGAGATTTTATTTTGATAAGAAACGCTCATGACTCGAATTCCATCCAATAGAAAGGGGCGTGTTCAATCATAAACAAATAATAATAATCAATAAAGTCCAGAAGCAGCCAGGACATGCAACCCTCCAAAACGTGCAAAGCTCTGTGTCTATTATTAACTGAGTAAAACCTTCACCATCGAGTCTCGTCGCCTTGGAATAGGCCCCTGTTACCTCACCGCGGCGAACACACAGGGAACGCTTAAAACGCTGCTTGCACCATATTCTCTTTTGCTGGAAGGGTGATTCTAGATACCAATTTTTATTTGTGCCGTTCTTTGCTTTTTCATTAGCGGTTGTTGCCTTGCTGCAAGGTTACAGTGTGGGAAAGCTTGTGTTCTCTATTTCTTCATCCTGTATTTCCAGGTAGGTGCATTTTATCACCATGTTCTGTCCATCATCTATCAATAACTATCTGCCAGCTTATCCATCTATGTATGTATGTGTGGTTATCTATCACCCATCTATCAACCTCTCTCTACCATCTATCTGTCTATCTTCTATTTATCATCTATATATCTATCAACCTACCGATCTTCTATGTGTCCACCTATGTATCTATCTACCTAGGGCAACAGTAACAGAGGACTACAAACCAGGTAGCTAAAAGCCACAGAAATATATCCTCACGGTCCCTCCTGCCCCGTCCAGCTCCTGGGGTCTCCGGGCGTCCCTGGGCGGGTGGCCGCCTCCCTCCCGTCTCTGCCTCCGTCTCCACGTGGCGTCCCCTCTGTGTCTGTGTCCCTCCTCTTCTGTCCCTGAGAAGGACACTGTCATTGGGTTCAAGGCCCCCCTGATCCAGGACGACGTCCTCTCAGACCCCTCACTCAGTCCCATCTGCACAGACCCCGTTTCCAGATAAGGTCCCGTTCACATGTTCTAAATATTAGGAACACCATTCAACCTAGTACATCTTAATAATGAATTTATGCTCCAAATAGCCTTAGAAGTCTTATATTAAACAACATCCACTGAAAAACTAAAAGAGTCCCTTCCCCTTTCTAGAGAATGTGGCTCCTTTTTCTCCTGTGTCTGTTCTCATAGCTCTCAGGCCTCTCATGATGGCGTCATAATCTGCATTGGTATGATTTTGGGGACTGCCTGACTACTCGCCCGCTAGATAACACGCCCCCACACTTGTCAAGAATAAACCCACGCCATTTACTCAGGCATCCGTACATGAATCCGTACATTGACATGAATTTATCTGAAGCGCAAGCCTTTAATTTTTTTTTTTTGAAAGAAAAATAAGTAGCGATTCTTCCACATCATTTCACAGCTGTTCTGTAGTTATACATTGCCCTTTCCTGGGAAACCATACAGATTTTTTCCCCCCGTTTCATACATCATTTGCTGAAATGCCCTTTAAAATGTAATGGAATAGAGAGCTTTAGGAAACAAAATTCCGTCGAAAATAAATTATCTTCTCGCTTTGGATGGGGTCCCAAAGGTCTCCCCATATTAACGACCTCAGGGGCTCTGAGAAAGCAACTCGT
Organism: Hipposideros larvatus; assembly: GCA_031876335.1. Lineage (NCBI taxonomy): Eukaryota > Metazoa > Chordata > Mammalia > Chiroptera > Hipposideridae > Hipposideros > Hipposideros larvatus. Next base: position 147,853,978 of record CM063105.1, read on the forward strand.
GCTGTGAGCGCGGCTGAACTCTAGCTTCACGGGAGCCCTCATTCATCAGACAGAGCAGGACCCCCACGCCCTGAGCGCGGCAGCGGCTGGCGGCAGTCCTGCAGAGAAGATCACTCTCAGAGGACACAAGGGGATAGTCCTGTGATGAGGAATGTGTGACAAAGGCATGTGACACATCACCACCGGAACCAACTGTCCAGCGGCGCTGCAAAGGCACGATGGCCACTGTCCCGAGAAGGTACCTTTAGGCTGAAGCATGAGGCAGGCCCCTCCGCAGGCTGTCACAGAATTTATTATGGGAGAATGTGCTGGCAGGAATATTGGGCCCGAACAGACGGACACCCAGCGGCCTGTGCAGACGTTTCTGTACCATGGACTCCTGTTGCTGTTCTGTTTTTATAGGACAGCTTGGGTACTCATGATGGACAAGACAAAGGGACACGAAATTTGGCAGCCCCAGCAGCCACACCTCCTGCTGGTCGACACTGTCACCAGTGTCACGCCCATCTAGGTGGGCATGCCATCACGGCCTCACGAAACTATGTATGGCTACCTTGTGTGGAACACAGATCATCTTCAGCTAGAAAGCTTTGATATGCATGCTAGGGAGTGAGGTTGGTCAGACGTCTTGGCATGGAAATCAAAAATGCAGGGACATCCGAGTTACAGAGATGGACTTGGTTTGGCTCACACCTATATCTACACAGCAGTGTCCTCTGCATGGAAAACAGGCTTCGTTAGTTCGTGAGAGGCTAAGCTGCTTTAACGGCGAACCCCGAATGCCACTGTTATTGACAAAGAGCCAGTATTGAGTCCGAAATGGATGTTTCCGGTGGCTTGGTCACGCTTCTCAAGAGTTGATCCAGGGAGCATGCATCTTTCTGCTTCGTGGCTGTGTCACAGCTTCTGAGAAGGCCCAAGACCAACAAAAGCCCATACCTCCCGACGTTATTGCTCTAAACCAGCAGTTGTCAACCTTCCTAATGCCGCGACCCCTTAATACAGTTCCTCATGTTGTGGGGACCCCCAACCATAGTTATTTTCGTGGCTACTCTATAACTGTAATTTTGCTACTGTTATGAATCGTAATGTAAATATCTTTTTGTTTTCCGATGGTCTTAGGCGACCCCTGTGAAAGGGTCATTCGACCGCCAAAGGGGTCGCGACCCACAGGTTAAGAACCGTTGCTCTAGACCCTCTCACATTATTGCTCTAGACTGTTGGTGGGACTGCAGATTGGTGCAGCCACTATGGAAATCAGTATGGAGGTATCTCAAAAAATTAAAAATAGAACTACCTTATGACCCAGCAATTCCACTTCGGGGTATGTATCCAAAATACTAATTCAAAAAAACATATGCACCCCTATGTTGACTGCAGCATTATTTACAATAGTCAAGATACAGAGGCAAATTAAGTGCCCATCAATACATAACTGGATAAAGAAGACCTGGTACATGTATACAATGGAATATTACTCAGACATAAAAAAGAGTGAAATCTTACCATTTGCAAAAACATGGCTGGACCTAGAGGGGATTATGCTGAATGAAACAAGCCAGGCAGAGAAAGACAAATACCATACGTTTTTCACATTTTTGTGCTTTTTGAATTTCATTTTGCTGTTTAAAATGGCCCCCACGCATAATACTGACGTGCTGCGTGGTGTCCCGAGGCACCAGGAAGCTGTGACGTGCCTACGGAGAAAATGCATGTGCGAGATGAGCCTCATTCGGACCCGAGGCACAGTGCTCACGTTGACCATGACCACTGTCATTTGAGCTAGGCTGTGGGTCGAATGTCGTAGACTTCTGTGCAGAACAGGGCAGGAAGGTAGTGTGAATGACAGGAAGCCAAATTGATTCTGCAAAATTAACCTTGTTTGAATAAAATTCTACTCCCATTTCGTCAAGTGGGCTGGCCCTTCTCTCATACAAAAAAAGAAAACATTTGGATCCTTCTACTTGGAAAGTTCTTGCTTTTGTGTCAATTATGTCTCACTGATTATGACATGTCTACCAATGGAGGTGGCCCTGCGTGGGGGACCCAGGGGACGTTGATGTCACGTGCAAAGCCCAGGGTGCTGAGAGAACAGCCTGTTCAGGGTTTTATCTGTTTTCTTGCAGTCTTATGACTTGCTTCTTAATGAAAACCCTTATTGTTTTCTCAGAGAATAAGGAGAATGAATCCATTGTTTGAGATGGGATGAAGAAGGATTTTTATGAGCATAAAGAGAATTTCAAGAATCATAAAATCAAAAGCAGAAATCCGGGCACTGTTCTTCCCCCACACAGCAGCCGGATGGTGCCAGAGGCAAATGCAAAGTGAGCTGTCTGCACACCCAGGTCCCAGAGCTGCAGGGGTACACCTGGGATGTGGATATTTGTACCGGGCAGAAAGCAGCTTCTGTTATCATCATCATCATCATCATCAATATCATGACCATCATAATCATAACCAACACCATCACCACAACCATCCCCTTCACCATCACCACCATCACCACCATCACCACCACCATCACCATCACCACCATCACCATCATCACCACCATCGCCACCATCACCACCATCATCACCATCACCATCATCACCACCATCACTACCACCACCACGATCACCATCACCACCATCATCATCACCACCATCACCATCATCACCACCATCACCACCACCATCACCATCACCACCATCACCATCACCACCATCACCATCACCACCACCATCACCATCACCACCATCACCATCACCACCATCACCATCACCACCATCACAATCACCACCATCACCATCATCACCATCACCACCATCACCATCACCATCACCATCACCACCATCACTATCACCACCATCGCCACCATCACCACCATCACCGTCATCAGCATGATTAATGTCCTCCAGATTTTTGCATGTTATTTGCAAACTAGCATAAAATGGATGTAAACTAAATCAGATCACCATAAGCCTCCCAAAGAGTATCTCTAAGCAGATAATAGCATGACAAAAGCTTTTTCTTCTCCCAAAATAAAGTCTTTTTTCATGTTATAGGGAATATTAATTTTGGTTTTTGGCTGTTTGTTGTTGTGGGAAGGCTTGGGATTTTTGCTCTTTTCGGAAGGGGAGGCGGTTGTTTTGTTTTGTTTTTGGTGCCAGAGAGCCTTTCTAGTGTAAAGATGAAACGGTTGTGGAGATGATGGTGGTGGTGGTTGCACCATATGAATGTGCTTGATTTGATATCACTGAACTGTGCCCTTAAAGGTGGTTCAGATGATACATTTTGTGTTTTGCATATCTGACCACAATTACACACACTCACACACACCACACACACACACACAGTGCTGGATTTATCCTTGGCCCCTGGTTTCCAGGCAGCCATGGGGACACGACCTGCCTTTGCACCCAGTCAGCTCACCCTGGCCGCCTCCTCCCCAAGGGGTGCATGAACCACACCTGTCCCAGAAATCCTCTGTCATTTGTCTCCTTGTCCAAAACCGCTCAGGTTAATCTTTTCATCTCAAGCTGTCCTGCTTGTGAACCATGGAGCCCTGTTCTAAAGCCAAACCATAAAAGTCATTCCTTTTGGTGACTGGAAGACAAGCTTTCATCTGAGATGGACTGGAAGGCCTGGGGTGGAAATGAAAGCTCTGAGCTGACAGGAGCTGGTTCGTGACAGCTGGGCGTGGGTGCAACCCCAGGGCTCAGAAGGCCGACAGTGCATCATGCGTGGTTCTGATAATTAACTCTCGGAGGAGCACCTGTCTCCTAGGGGCAGGACACGCTCCCGCTGCCAGGAGAAGAATCAGGTGTGCTCCTCGTCCCTAACCCCCAGGGCTCACAGGCCAGCCTCCCAATTACCATCCACGGAGATAAACACAATGCTTCTACGTCAGAAACCTATATCCGTGCGGGGAACTTTACAGCACGGCACCCTGATACTTCAGCGATAATCAGAAACCTATGTCCATGCAAAGAGCTTAAAACATGGCACCCCATGCTTCAAGGATGACCGGAAACGTATCTCCATGTGGAGAACATTAAAACATGACAAACCCCTCATGTAGTTTCACTGACTGTAGCTAGATAAAAGCTTTGAAACGAATCAAGTTGAAAAAAAGAAAAAGCAACAGGTTGATGATTCAAAACCAGACTCACGTTTGTTTGTCTTCACATTTTTTAACACAATACAGACACAGCTCCTCTTTTATAAAACGACTTCCGTCACGCATTGAACATCTTCTGCTTTATCCTCATGTCCATTTGGTGGCTCAGATGTCCCGCCAGCTTCCTCCCAGAGCCCGTCTGTGTCTCCTTTCTCACGTTCACCTTTACACCCACTGGCACCCTTCACACAGACCCAGCTGGGACGCTGTGATTGATTTATACCTCCATCTCCAGAGCTGCAAGGAACTGGAGGTTATCTAGACCAGGTGGCTTGCATCATGAGTTAAAAACAACCTCAGGTAGAAACAGCCCAAATTGAGTATCACTGGGTGAGTGGATAAAAAAAAAATGGGGTCCACCCACGCAATGGAATATTATTCAGCCGTAAAAAGGAGTGAAGCAGTGATACTCGGTACAGCGTGAATGGACCTTGAAAACTTGAGGCTGAGTGAAAAGAAATCCAGACGCAAAAGGCCACATACTGTGTGATTCCATCTATATGAAACATCCAGAAGAGGGAAATATACGGACAGAAAACAGATCCGTGGTTGCCAGGGGCTAGGGGAGGGGAGGACGGGGGCTGACTGCTTCATGGGTGTGGGGTCTGTGTTTGGGGGAGACGAAAAAGTTCTGGGACCCGGGAGAGGTGGTGCTTGGCTGACACCATGTGTGTGCTACAAAGCCCTAAGCCATGCCCTGTACAATACTGAATTTCCTATTATGTAAATTTCACTCGATTAAAAACAAAACTCAACCCATCGCCAAAATCTCCACCTTAAATGTCCTCACCTCAGCCACCCTTCACTTAAGAGCAGACGGGCTCCTGGTCTTTGCCCTGCTGTCTTTGTCTCTAGGGCTCAACAGCCAGACACGTTCCAGTCTTTCTTCACGCTTATGCCTGGCTTGACCTCACCGGATTTTTCTGTGCATTCTTTGGGGGGACATTTCTGCAAACCAAAATCTCTGTGAGACCGTTGACGTTTTGCAAGATGTAGGAATCGTATCTTGGCAAGCTCGCCTAGGTGACGTAGAAGACAATCCAGAAACCATAGTGGAGGGTAATGTGGGATTAGCAGAAAATCCATAGAGTAAGATCCACACTTAACGTGAAAGAAAGTGACACCGGTCGGCCCCTGAGAACGCTGCTGGCAGGTGTTGCACCAATTATATTCCTGAAGTAGCAGATAATCACGGGTGTGAAGAGATAATACCCCTTATTATCCTGCCCGAGACACTTGGAAGCACCTTGGGGGTGCACACACCTGCCAACACTGAGTGAGCAGGGGTGAAACAGGGCTCTCGTACGTGTGCCAGCGTGTCCCTCAAGTTTTCATGGGTTTATCTGGGCAAACAAGCTGCAACTCATTAGGAAACTCCCAGAGTCTGCAAATGTTCTGCAGGATGGTGGGGAAGGGTCTACTCCCTCCCTCACCAAGACCGGGAGTCAAAGGTAACACATCGCCGAGGGCAGTGGTGGGTGATAGGGACTGAATTCTGTGTCCCCCGGATTTGTAGGTCGCAGTCCTAACCCCCCATGGGACTGTAATGACAGGTAGGTCTACTAGGAGGTAATAACGTTTAAATGTGGTCCTAGTCTAATATGAGTGGTGTCTTTATGCAAAGAGGAGGTGAGGACACAGACACACACAGAGGGACGGCCATGTGAGGACACGGGGAGCAGACGGCCGTCTGCACGCCCAGGAGAGAGGCCTCGGGGGGGACCAGCCCTGGGACACTGGATCTCGGACTCCAGCCTCCAGAACTGGGAGAGAGAAATGTCTGTTATTTAAGCCACCTGGTGTGTAGTATTTTGTCATGGCCGCCTTTCCTGACTAAACCCAACACGGAAGGTTTAACCCCCATGCAGGGACACCTGGTGCAGGGCTCCCTAATTCAATACAGAAATGTCAGGATTGAGCCTTTGCGTGTCATCTTAGGAGAACCACAGGAAGCTTTGCAGCCAGCGGGTTCGCATGTGGCTTGAACTCCTCACCTTGCCGCAAAGATTGCACACATCGCTGTTTTGAGAACAAGCTAGCTGTGCACAAACGTGCAGAAAGGTTGAACTGTGAACTGTCCGGGGAACAATCGCCTTATGTATAATACACTATGTGAACCCCTGTAAAACTAACACATAGGAAGGCGTCGCTGTACGTCCCTGAGTCACCCCCTCTTCCAGCAGTGGCTTAAAGAGTGTGCCTATTTCCGATCCTTCAAAAAACTAAAAATAGGTCTGTCGTGTGACCCCCACAACCCCTCTGGCGTGGGTACACCCAGAAGAATCGAAGGCAGAGTCTCCAAGTGTCGTCTGCACCCCCATGTCATTCCCAAAAGGTAAGGCGTGGGAACGACCTAAGTGTCCATCGATGGATGAACGGATGAAGAAGAGGTGATACACACATGCAGTGGGGTATTATTCAGCCATGTGACCTAAGGAAATCAGGACATTTGCGACAATGTGGATGGACCCGGAAGGCATTATGCTAAGTGAGATATGGAAGACACTGAAGGACAAATAGCGCAAAATTCCACCTACTGTGTGGACCCTAAAACACTGAAACTCGGTTTTTTCCAGTCAAAATGGCGGAGAAGGTAAACGCTGTGTGAACACCTCCTCTCAGGACCACATCAATTACAACTAAACCCACACATGGGCACTCCTAGGGCACCCAGCTCAGGTGACCGGAGAGACGGCGCCACTGGGCCCCACAGGACCCCTAATCCATGAAGTCACTCTACTAAGACCGGAAGCGATAGCAGCCCTACCTGATAGATAGAAACAAACAGGGAGGCAGCCGACATGGGGAGACAAAGAAACATGCCCCTGATAACAGAACAGAACACGACTCCAGAAAAAAAATCACTAAATAAAACGGAGAGAAGCCATCCACCAGACGCAAGAGTTCCAAATACTTCTATACGGAATCTGAACAACATGAGACAAAGAAAACAGAAACAAACTCATGGATACACAGACCATTTTGATGATTGCCTGACAGGAGAGGACAGGGCAAAAAAGGCAAGAAATTAAGAAGTACCAATCGGTTGTTGCACAGTAGCCTTGGGGATTTAGGGTGTAGCATAAGGAAAATAGTCAGTGATATTGTAATAATTGTGCATGGTGTCAGATGGGGACTAGATTTGTTGGGAGGGAGGTTGGGGAACAGGGTGAAAAAGAGGAAGGGATTAGGAAGTACAAACTGGTAGCTGTAAAATAGTCATGGGGATATAAAATCCAGCATCGGGAATATCGTCAACAATATGGTAATAACCACGCGTATGGTGCCAGGTGGGGACTAGACTAGTTAAGGGGATTATTTCTTAAATCATATACATGTCTAACCACTATGCTGTGCACCTGGTGTAATATCAAATAATACTGGATGTCCAAAAAAAACCCTAAAAACATAAATTCCATTACAAGAGAATTAAAAAAATAAATCAGTAAAACACCGAAACTCATAGAAGCAGACAATTGAACAGTGGGTGCCAGAGCTCAGGGAGGAGAACTGGGGGCTTGATGTTCCGTGGGTGTAAAGCCTCAGTTAACCTAAGACGAGTCATCTGCAGAGCTGTGTTGTATAATATTTCCTTACACTTAACAATTCTCTACTGTGGGGTGAAAACTTTGTGAAGGGGGTAGATCTCACGTTGAGTAGTGTTCTTACCCGAATTAACAATGTGTGTGTGTATATATATATATATATATATATATATATATATATATATATATATGTCATTTCCAGGTCCAAATCTTCTGGGTTTTCTTAACCCGAATCTCCATCACCTAAGAATTTTCTTGGGTGGACCCCACCTACCCCACACATACACACACATACCCCATCCCAGACAACCCTGGGTCACCCCAGCTTTATTTCAGGGCACACCACCCTCGAGTCTGAGGGCACTGATGCCTTCACCTCCAATTCCCTGTGGAAGGTACGTAAACAGGAGACAGCAGAGCGGGATGGAGGGCAGGCGAGGCGTCCCAGGTGAGGCCCTCGGCATGGAGCCCAGGGGGACTCAGCCAGGAGGCGGGGTAGCTGGAACCGTCCAGCCCCAGGAACCACCACCGTTCACTCACTGAGCTTTTGGGCAGCGTTAGGTCAAGAGCTGGAGGCGAAAACGGAAGGAACCCCAAGCCCTCCCTGATCCTTGGGGACTTAAGTTTCTCGAAGTTCTCAGCTCCCAGCTGGGCTCCTCTGCGTTTCAACAGCCTGACTCAGAGCTGCCCACCTGGGAGGAGTTTTCCCCTGAGACCGCTTGCCCTCCTTGGGGGCCCGTTCCCTGCCGCCAGGTGGGGGGTAGGGAGGGACCGGGGGACCCCCTGAGTGCAGGAAGCTGAGAGGGAACGCAGGACCCCGTGTGTGTCACGTACATCCCAGGTCACTTCCTAATCCAGCTTTCCACGGCGCTGGAGGACATGTGTCCTCTAGGGGTGCGATCGCTGCGTCTTCCCCACAGGTGCACACCCTTGCCCGAGAGAGCCAAGAGCTTCCTTCCGACGGCCCCCCAAACAAACGGCCCCACTTCTCAATCAAAGCGAATCCGCCCCGAAAACAAACGCTTGCAGCCACAGACGACTCGTTTTACAAGTGCTGCCCCGACCTGTTTCCCAGGGGCGGGGGAACCTCGCCCAGCCCCCCAGTCCCTGCAGGAGCTGATTGTCTTCTTTCTAAGCCCCAGGTGGGACCCACCTGTCTGAAAAAAAAAAAAGCTGGCTGTGGGTCTGGGGTTGCACTTGTACGGACAGATGCATTCTGTTGGGGGCACGTCTCCACAAAGGGACGGCTTGAAAGGCGGGTGGTGGTGGGGGGGGGGGTGTCACACGGTCTGCTCTTTCCCAAAGCCCGCTGCCCCTGCAGGGGCACGGTGGGACGGGGCAGCAGGAAGATTGAATTCCGTCCCTGGGCGCTTCTGCTTTGTGCGGACAACTCCCCGGGGAGCTCCGAGCAGCCAGCTCCCTCCGGCAGCCGCACACCCTCTGCCTTCTCTTCTTTCAGCCTGTGCAGCGCGCTGTCCCCGCCAGGCGCCACGGTCACCTCAATTCGGGCTCCCTAAGAAAACCTCTTAGAAACCGGCCAGCCGGGGTTTCCATAACACGGGGGACCAACAGGCAGAGGGAAACATTTAGGGTAAATGGCCAATTTGGGGGTCCCACTCGTCCTGGACGACCAGGCAAAGCCTGAACGAAAGATCAGCCGCTGTGACGCCAGGCGGTGGAGACCCTCGGGCCCCAGAGGTCTCCCTCCATTCCGTCAAACAGTCGGGGTTGCTCTGGCCTGCGGCATCCTAAGCTGGGAAAGTGGCCAGAGGGTGTGGAAAATGCCCCTGTGACACACCTCCCTCACCAAGAGGACATGTGAGGTGCCACTGAGTCTCACAAAAGTCCTTTGCAAAGTCAGCAGCTTTTCAAATGCACAGGGAGACAAATAAAGGGGACAAAGCCATCTGGTCCCCACCCTGCATGTAATTCTCTTCACCAGCCTTTCAGAACTGAGTCAGTCATTGATTGCAGCTCCAAGAAAGTGACTTCTCAGTCGGTGGTAACGTGTCTTTCAAATGGCTGGGGTACTTAAATTTGCCTTTATCCTGCAAGAAATCCTGCTTGAAAGCTTTGTTTTCACGCTCTGTATTGAGCAGGATTTGTTTGTTTGTTTTTGTTTTTATAATACACACATTCTTTACCCTGTATAATTTTGGGCTGTGGCAATAGGCAAAACTTTTTTTTTCCAACTTTATCATTGACAGATAAAGTTCTAATGTACTTAGCGTGTGCGTCATGTGGGTTTGATGTAGGAGCTCTGACAATTATGTTCGAGAACTTGTTGCAACGATGTCGTTAACCTTGTTTGCTCTCAGAGGGATGATTCATTATGAATTTGCACCAACTGGACAACCAGTTCACCAAGCTTATTTGGAAGTGCTGAAAAGTCTGCGTGAAAAAGTTAGACGACCTGAACTTTTCACCAACAGTTCATGGCTCTTGCATCACGACAATGCACCAGCTCACACAGCTCTGTCTGTGAGGGAGTTTTTAGCCAGGAAACAAATAACTGTATTGGAACACCCTCCCTACTCACCTGATCTGGCCCCAATGACTTCTTTCTTTACCCGAAGATAAAGGAAATGTGAAAGGAAGATAGTTTGATGACCTTCAGGACACCAAGGGTAATGCAACGGCAGCTCTGATAGACATTCCAGAAAAAGAGTTCCAAAATTGCTTTGAAGGGTGGATTAGGCAGTGGCATCAGTGCAAAGCTTCCCAAGGGGAGGACTTTGAAGGTCACCATCGTGATATTCAGCAATGAGGTGTGTAGCACTTTCTCTAGGGTGAGTTTGCAAACTTAATTGTCCTACCTTTGTATGCATTCATTGTGAAGATTCCCACCATACAGATCCACATCTGCACACATTCTTCCTTTTTGGGGTAACAACGTTGAGGTTCTATTCTCTTAGCAAATTTCAAGTGTATACTACAGTGCTATCGACTGTAATACTTTTTTTTTATTACATGAACAAAAGAATTCCAACCGTGAGTCTCCCCCAAACACAAAAGCCAACATGAATATTGTGGCTCTGACTTCTGTCACCTCCAGCCACACCCTGAGATTATGGACTCTGTTACTGACCCTCTTTGCTGAGAGAGGTCCAAAAATGGCCTCCCCTTTATGGAAATGCCAACTGGCGTCCAGGCACCATGGGAGACCCTTTGTCCCTGGAAAGGTTCCCCTTCCAGAGACTCCTTTTACTTCGCCCCAGTCCAGGACTCATCGGGAAGAAATCCCAGTGAGTGTCAGAGCACCTAACCCCTCCATGCTGCGTGTCCATGTGAAGGGATAGGTACAAAGCACATGACTATTCTCCAGGTGCGTGCTGAACCTTTGCAGTTTGACCACAGGTGCAGGGTGCAGACGTGTCCGAAAAGGGCTGGGTTTCTGAGCTCGTGGAACCTGCAGTCAGGACCCCCCAGGACCATGATGAGACAGAACCAGCCTTTCTAGAAAGTTCTCAGTGGCTTTCCCCTCCTTACACCAGGGGTGGGGGGCCCAGAAAGAAAAGTACTCAGCACCCCCACACACACTCATGTCCTCTCAGGAGACAGGGTTTTAGAGTCTTGCTAGCTTCAGGCCGTTGCTGGAGGTACTCACCCTCTAATGATTTAATACTTTAACAAAAACAACAACAAAAAGATATTCAAAGGCTGGATCGCCAGTCCTCGTTAGATGCCCCAAATAGCTGAAAAGTAAGATGCAAGCGGATTGCTGTACACACAGGTGCATAGCAGCATTCGTCGCAGCAGCCGGAAGGCGGAAGTGACCCACGCATCCATCTGTGGGTGGATGGATGCACAGAATGGGGTCCAGGCAGACAATGAAAAAGTCACAGTCGATTTCTCTGCCCACTTGACATAGATTTGCTTCACATCGTCTAAGGGCTGATCTCAACCTGGTCACACACGCTCATGCCTCTTTTTCTGGAGTATTCAGCCCTCCGGTGATGAGCCCACAGGTGACACGGCCCTTGGGGCACTTGCAGCGTGATCTTTGCACCGTCACACCAGCCCCAGTCCTCCCACTAAGCGTCCAGGCTGACACAGACAAGCCCTGGGCACCTTGGTTGGTCTTCTGTCCCCAAACTCACTGCAGGTCGACAGGATACGAGCCTCACAGCGCTCCCCTGCCATCATTAGGTCTTTCCTTCTCCAAACACAAGCCCTGCTATCTCTGTCCTCCATCTTGTTGGGAGAATTGAAAGAATTCAAACCTCAGGCAGCTTTCAGGAACCCAAGCGCTCGCCCGACCAACATGGGAGCAGGAAGCGAGAACCCCGCGTGGACGAGAACCCCGGCTCCTTTTATCGTGTGACAGGGAGTCACATGTATGTCGGGATGCACCTCAAACGGCAGCTCAGAAGTCTCAGCGAGCGTCACCATGACAATGCTGTCTCGGGAGCTCACTCGGCGACGGACGATAACAGGGTCTGAGCATCTTTTCTCCCTGAGGAAGGATGAAAATTGAATGCCCTTCCTAACCCAGGACGTGATGGGGGCGGCCCATGCAGACAATTCCCCAGAGAAAGATCAGATGTAAGGATGGGTCCAACCCCGAAGACCACCTGCGTAGATTAAACACCAAAACCCACAGCCTCCCCTTGCAGTGCAGGGCTCCTAAGGACGGGTGATCAGGAGCTAGTGGGTGGGTCCTCCATGAAAGCCTCTGAACGCAGACTGCCCCCTCTGTTGTCCCTCTCCTGCCTCTTGGAGGTGACGACTGGGGCTTGAGGTGTCAACTTGAACCATGAGTTGACAGCGAAAATGGAAACCGAGAGTCAAACTCATGGAGGACAAAGACAAAAGTATCCTGGTCTCTGATGACAATGGAACTGTCACACAGACCCTCACCTGTCTCCTTGGGAAGTTCCCCCAAATAAACGCCTGCCTTGTTCAAGCTCATTTGATTTTCTTTCATATGCAGGTTAATGGATGAGGTATGACAATTACATTCGCGAACTCACCCTAGAAAAAGTGCTACATACCCCAACGCTGAATATCACCATGGTCACCTTCGAACTGCACTTTTTTTTTCTTTTTTTTTTTTTAGCTGAGCCATCCTGCCACCTGTTGGCAGCTCAGCGGCTGCTCAGCTCGGGCTGGGACTTGAACCGCTGTTGCTTAGAGCTTAAACTCTTGAGCGAGCTCTTAACCAACTGAGCCATTTGGCCGGCCCACCATGGTCACCTTCGAAGTCCTCCCCTTGGGAAGCTATGCACTGACACCAGGGCCTAGTCTACCCTTCAAAGCAATTTGGGAACTCTTTTTCTGGAATGGCCATCAGAGTTGTCATCGTATGACCCTTGATGTCCTGAGTGTCATCAAAATGTCTTCGTTTCAATATTTCCTTTATCTTTGGGTAAAGAAAGAAGTCATTGGGGGCCAGATCAGGTGAGTAGGGAGGGTGTTCCAATACAGTTATTTGTTAACTGGCTAAAAACTCCCTCACAGACAGTGCCGTGTGAGCTGGTGCATTGTCGTGATGCAAGAGCTGTGAACTGTTGGTGAACAGTTCAGGTCGTCTAACTTTTTCACGCAGCCTTTTCAGCACTTCCAAATAGTCAACTTGGTGAGCTGTTTGTCCAGTTGGGGCAAATTCATAATGAATAATCCTTCTGCTATCAAAAGAGGTGAGGAACATCGTTGCAACAAGTTCACGAGCTTAATTGTCAGAGCTCCTACTCTTAACTGACCCCCAATCTGAGTTGGAGAAATGGAGGTCTCCCTATCTGGGTTTGTTTTTTGTTGTTGTTGTTGTTTTTCCTGACCTCTTATAAGGAGGGATAGGAGATATAGAGAATCAAGATAAATTGTGTTGGTAAGGAATCCTAGTACAGTGAATAGATTTTTTTTAATGTCATTTACAATCTGTGTCTCAGTTACACTTTCCAGCTCACACACACAATGCTGCTTTTTGCAGAACAGAAAGGAAACTGAAATCATTACTTGCTTACGACACATAATCCTAGACACAGTGTGCCCTCTCTCTCTCTCTCTCTCTCTCTCTCTCTCTCTCTCTCTCTCTCTCTCTCTCTCTCTCTCTCTCTCTCAGTGATTACAGACATGCCCTGACTTAAAGGCTGCTTTGATTTACCGTTGCATCTTCCGGGGAGAAATTTCATTTACCCTACATTGAAAACGAAAGCACAACTCAAGAGAGATGCATTTTCATCCACTTAGCAGCATACAGCCACCCTCAACTGCAGGAAAATCGTTGAGATGAGGACGGTCCTGAAAAGGAAGAAGGTAATAGATAAGGTGCCCTTCACGAGAGCACTTCATTGGTTTTTATATGTACTGTACTGTCGGTAAATACCCTTTGAGTGAACATGGAGCAAAAGGGCAGTGCCTGATCTACTTCACAAATGCTCCCGGTGATTCTAAAAAGAGGGTCTCCTTCTGCAGACCACTTCCGACCAAGAACCATGGGAGAACCATGACAGCCTGCTTTCCACACAGCGTGTGTAAGGGCAAAACAATGACATTACGCATAAAAAATGGGTCTAAAGCACTCTAACTGATACTCTGTAGAGCTTAAGGAAAAAATACCAACATGAAACTGTGAAGGCAGGTATCTCCGTTGTCTGTACCTGCTGTAACAAATCACTGTAAATTTGGTGGCTTAAGACAACACAAAAATTGGTCGTCTTTTAGTTGTAGATTTCAGAAGACTGAAATGGGTCTGAAGAGATGAAAATCAAGCTGGTGGGAGACACTGGACTTTCTGGAATCCCCAAGGGTGAACCTGTTCCCTTCTGATCTCACTATAACTGTCACCTCGCCAGAGACCCCCCGCCTGCCGCCAACCAGCCAATCTAAAGTAATCATAAACACATCATGGTACTGCTCCACTTATCATGTTATGTTTATTCATAGAGTCGTTTATTTATTTATTCAGCTATCCCCAAAAAGGAGTAAAAGATCCATCTCACCTTTATCACCTGAACCAAAACAGTATCTGGCACATAGTAGGTGTTGAATAAATGTTGTAGAAATTGTGTGTGTGTGTGTGTGTGTGTGTGTGTGTGTGTGTGTGTGTGTGTGTGTGTGTTTGAATCCTTCATCAGCTCCCAAGCGGTCCTGGGTTATGTAATTATAATCCATCAGCGTTTTTGCCAACCCAATATCCTGACCTTGCACATTCTTGCTATAATGTCACCCAACTAGACAACACACAATTAACAAGAACCTAACAATAACAAATGTTTCCTGAGCACCTACTGTGTGCTGGCCACCATGCTCACCTACCTACACAAGAACCTTTTGAGGTTAAGCATTGTTATCTCCGTTTGATGAATGAGGAAATGACAGACCCAAAAGTTAAGCACAGGCCAGTTGAATGCGGGCCCCACGCGCTTCTGCACCATGGCCGTCTGCCCTCCCCCGTCCGTCTTCTGCCATCTCAGCATCTGATCATCATGCCATGGTGATCTGATCCTTCCCCGCTTGCTCCTGGGCCCTTACCCATCTTGAACCTTCCCTTCCTACACCCACCAGCGTGGCGTACCCTCCCCTCCAGCCGACATCTGCAGTTCCCTTAAGACATGTGGCACTTGTATCGCCCTTGCACAGTTGCATGGTTTCAAAAAATAGATGCTCTCGTTACATCTTCAAAACCAGATTGTTACTCAGCTCCTTGGTGGGTGAAAGAGACTTGACCTCGATTTCAGTTGCACCTTCTTAGAACCTGCGTTTGTCTTTTGCTTTACCCTTGGTGTTTTCTTTTGAGAATGGCTTTCCATACCCATCCTAGTCACTAGGACGAGTGTCGGGGGTAACGGTTTTTAGAAGAAAAATTACTTACAGCCACTAACAGCAAGACTGCTTCGGCCTAAGTCTGAAATCTTGTTCTTATTAAATATTTATTAATAGGATGCTCTGATGTTGCAAATATTATTCATGCTGACCCAAAGGGCATGTATTTGTAGGTTAGAATATTTTGTCTTCATCGTATTTAGTATTTAGTTCTATAATTCAGTTTAATGTTTCATTTGCAATGCTCTAAATTCCACATAATTCTGACTTGCCTATTGCTTCTGAATTATTTAAAACACTGTAAAGCTGACTGCCTCCCCAGTGGCCATTCCTCTGATGTGTCTGAGAATAATTTTTTCCCCCTAGTCTCCAGAGGAAAGTCATTTAGTTTTCCAAATAGTACAATTTTCAAGTTTGTTGGGTACTTTCATGAATTTCTTTGGGCTGCCATAACAAACGAATACAGACTCTAATGGCTAAAAACAATAACAAACAAACAAACAAAAGCACTCATATATTCTCGCACTGTTCTAGAGAAAGAAGTCTAAAGTCATGGCGTTGTAAGGCCATGCTCTTTCTGAAGGCCCCAGGGGTCCTTGATCTGTCCCTTCGAGCTTCTGGTGTTGCTGACAGTCCTCGGTGTTTGGGGCTTGTAGAAACATTTCTCCCATCTCTGCCTCCATCTTCACCTGGTCTTCTCTCCATTTGAATGTATCCTTCCCTCTTTTTATAAGGACACCAGTCATTGGATGTAAAGGCCAATCCATTCCAACAAAACCCAATCTTAACATGATCACGTCTGCAAAGTCTCCTCTTGTAAATAGGGTCACAATCACAGGTGCCAGAAATTAAGACTGAACATACGAGGTCTGGCAATTAAGTTCGCGAACTTGCTACAACAATGTTGCTAATCTTTTTTGATATCAGAGGGATTATTCATTAGGAATTTGTACCAACTGGACAAACAGTTCACCAAGTTGACTATTTGGAAGTGCTGAAAAGGCTGTGTGAAAAAGTTAGACGACCTGAACTGTTTGCCTGCAATTCATGGCTCTTGCATCACGACAATGCACCAGCTCACACGGCACTGTCTGTGAGGGAGTTTTTAGCCAGTAAACAAATCACTGTATTGGAACACCCTCCCTACACACCTGATCTGGCCCCCAATGACTTCTTTCTTTACCCAAAGATAAAGGAAATATTGAAACGAAGACATTTTGATGACACTCAGGACATCAAGGGTAATATGACGACAACTCTGATGGCCATTCCAGAAAAAGAGTTCCAAAATTGCTTTGAAGGGTGGACTAGGCACTGGTGTCGGTGTATAGCTTCCCAAGGGGAGGACTTTGAAGGTGACCGTGGTGATATTCAGCAATGAGATATGTAGTGCTTTTTCTAGGATGAGTTTGCAAACTTAATTGTTCAACCTTGTACATATTGGAAGGAACACAATTCAATCCAAACAGGTACTTTTTTGTATTCCTGTAGATGGAATTGTAATCTCAGAATATCGATAATTCAATTTGAATGGATTAAATGTACCAAAAAATGATAGTCTTGTGACAGGTACTGTGGGAGGGTTATAATGAAAAACCATGAGTTGAGCTGCTTTTGGATTTGGCAAAATGAGTCATCCCCATTCATCCAAACTCTTTTTTTCTGTTAATTTTGTCAAACTGTTTTTAGAAGTCAGTGACAGACCAACCGTGTCTAGGGATCTTTTGCTGATGTGTCTGCCTTTACATTGAAATGGAATCTGTTGGTAATCAAAAATAAAGTGCAAAATTGAAAATATTTGGTGTGTCTATCTTTTCATTGAAATGAAATCTATTAGGTCATCAAAAAAGGAAGCATTACATTCAGAGTATTTGAGGATGGCACACAGAATTCTACGTGAGATTTTCAGCTGGTCTTTTGTAGAAAAACACTAATTTAGGCCAAGGAACCTAAGCATTAGCTAGAGAAAACAAACACCGTGGGCTGCTCTGCTTGTTAAATTATCTCATTGTGGTTTTCCTTTGGTCATTATAAAAACAATAAAAGCGTACTCCAAGGAAATACAAAATAACATGAGGAAAACAAGTCTTCAGACTTTACCTATAAAAAGCGAAATATTTCCGTGTTAAGAGTTTAAATCTCTAAACGTGTGGGCACGTGAGGATCCTGTCCGAAAGGCAGCCACGTTTATCAGGTGGAGAAGGATTGGTGAATGTTTTCTGGAGAGCACCAAAGAGTAAATATTTGGGGCTCTGTGGGCCGTTCGATCCCCTCCTAAAAGATTCTCCTCTGTCCCTGTAACAGGAAGCCACAGCGTGTACCGATATGCAAATGAATGTGTGTGGCTGTGTGCCAAGAAGACTTTATTTATAAAGGCAGACAGTGGGCCAGATCTGGCCCGTGGTCTACACTCTGCAAACTCCTGAAATACACCAATGCGATCATTTCTAAGCGCTTTTTGAGAGCTTGCAGCTGACATGTGATGCGATGGAATGGTATGGAGCGCACCCTTTTTCCCAATACTCAGTTCGATTTTCCGTTTCATTTTTAAAGCAGGCTGTGCACCAGACCTTTCTGGTAAGTGCATTTGGATTCTTAGCGAGGACGGTTCTGCAGACGCTCCAGGGAGGGGTGGGGGTGGGAGGGTGAGGTCTGTTTTTCTCTTTTGCTTCTGCATTACTGACCACAATTTTTCCAGGAGCTTTCCGAGACAACGCCCTGTTCATTATCAGCGGCTGACATCCCAGCTGTAAGTGTTTTTCGTATTGAGCAATGATCGGAAATCCCAGGAAGGGAAATGCATGCCCGACTGCCTCTTCCGATACATCTGAAACCTGAACCCGTCCCTGTGAGGGGCGCTCAGCCATGACACAGAGCCAGGCCCTCGGAAAGCCCCACATTCCAAGACTCTTCGGTTCTTCCCAGACAACTTCGCATCACTCTGTTTTTGTCGATCATGAGAATACTGCGAGATGTCTTTAGATTGGGGGAAAAAAAAAAGATTACTGCTGGATGTGAAAGCAGGCTTCGATGTTACGGTAAGGTGGGAGACTGCAAATGCACAAAGGGACACCCCGTTTCAACGCCATGAGAGGGATCATTGCTGATACACGTCTCCCTGGCTTGGGCTGAAAGTAATTTCATCATCCCAGCCCACCCTCCTGCCTCTCCCAGGACTTCTGCACCCTCAGGACGACATGAGACCACCGATGGACGCCCGCCGCTGTCCTTGAACCTTGTCGGTCAGTAAATGGTGGTGACTGTTCTCCGGCCATTCTCTCATCTCATCCCTCCATTCCAGATAGATGATAGATGATATATGATAGGTAGATGATAGATAGATAGATGATAGATAGATAGATGATAGATAGATAGATAGATAGATAGATAATAGATAGATAGGTAGATGATAGATAGATAGATGATAGATAGATAGATGATAGATAGATAATAGATAGATGATACATAGATAGATGGATGATAGATATATAGATAGATAGATGATCGATGATAGATAGATACATAGATACATAGATACATAGATAAATAGATAGATGATAGATAGATGATAGGTGATAGATAGATACATAGATAGATAGATAATAGATAGATTGATCGATAGATGATAGATAGATAGATAGATAGATAGATGATAGATAGATAGATAGATAGATGATCGATGATAGATGATAGATAGATACATAGATAGATAGATAAATAGATAGATGATAGATGATAGGTGATAGATAGATAGATAGATAGATAGATACATAGATAGATAGATAGATACATAGATAGATAGATAATAGATAGATAGATGACAGATAGATAGATAGATGATAGATAGATGATAGATAGATAGATGATAGATAGATAATAGATAGATAGATAGATGATACATAGATAGATGGATGATAGATATATAGATAGATAGATAATAGATAGATGATAGATAGATAATATATAGATGATAGATAGATAGATGATCGATGATAGATAGATACATAGATACATAGATAAATAGATAGATGATAGATAGATGATAGGTGATAGATAGATACATAGATTGATCGATAGATAGATAGATAGATAGATAGATGATAGATAGATAGATAGATGATCGATGATAGATGATAGATAGATACATAGATAGATAGATAAATAGATAGATGATAGATGATAGGTGATAGATAGATAGATAGATACATAGATAGATAGATAATAGATAGATAGATGACAGATAGATAGATAGATAGATGATAGATAGATAATAGATAGATAAATAGATGATACATAGATAGATGGATGATAGATAGATAGATAGATAATAGATAGATAGATGAAAGATAGATAGATAGATGATAGATAGATGATAGATAGATAGATAGATAGATAGATAGATAGATAGATAGATAGATAGATAGATGATAGATAGATAGCCGGCCCAGAGATACAACATTTCATGCAAAGGTGAGCTCTCCCAACCTGAGCCCTGGACATGCTGGGGGCTGGATCACGTCTGTGATGGGCCGTCCTGGGTGCTGTAAGGAGCTGAGCACGTCTGGTCACCAGATGTCAACAGCACACTTCTCCACCACAGCTGCGACCACCCACCCAGTCTCCAGACACAGCCGAGCGCGCCCTAGGGACAAACTCACGCACTTTGCTCGAACACAAGGAAGCCTCCGGGACCCCCTGCTCCCCAAGGCCCAGGCAGTCAGCCATGCACGGGGTACGATGTGACAGGATGCGGACGAGTCTGCACTGTGCACTCGGCACGGACCGTGGGCTTCTCCCTGTGAGGATGCCAGCACCGCTCCGTTCTTCCCAATGGTCTCCAGGGCAGCTTCTGTTTTGCCCCACGATGCTGTGGCTCCTACAGAGGCTAATTTTGCAATGAGGAGGAACTCCCCTGCACGGTGGGCACGTTGGAAGGGGCCATCGGTTCCTCGGCTCCCAGCGAGAAACTCTGGGCTCTAGCTTTGCTCACCACTGCTTGTGTCTGTGAATGGTCAGGCTTGCCTGACAGAGAGAGGGTCCGTGGCCCCCCCATTCCAGCCACCCTCGGGGCCCCCGCTGGGGGAAGTGACATAACTCCATGGCCGGGTCACAGGACAGGACAAGCTGCATCAACAAGGGATGCAAGACACGGCCGAGACTCGCCAGAGGGGGCAAGATTGGAATAACTGGAGCCAAGAGCACCATCTGCCCTTGGCCGGGCTGGGGACCTCTGCCAGCCACATAATCCGTGAGCGCCACCAGCTCCTGGGAAGCCCTGGGACAGACACTCAAAGCCCTGAGACGGCAGCAGACAGCACCTGGCAACCCAGCCCCTCTCCCCTTCCTGGAAGGCACACAAGCCCCCCACCCTCAGAACCCAGATGCCACTTGGAGAGGAGACATGGACGGACAGATGCCCAAGGCAGGCATTGTCCTCGAGGGACTGTGTCACGTCTTACCTTGGACTAAAATCACGGCATTGTGTTTTCTCTCGGCGAAACCAATTCTAGGTTGATAATCCGGTTTTGAAATAGCTATGCAGTGACGAGTCTGCAGTTGTGCAAGCGTGGCTCTACGAACTGATGCCAAGCAACCTGCAGTGCTCTCAGGTTCCCCGCCTCCAGTGGAATTACCACGAAAGGTTTCGTAAACGCCTTTCCAAAAATCGACATACTCTTGTGGTTGTAAGCACTGGACACAGCTGGGTCAGGATGGGGTATGTTTGACTCTCATTTCTCCCAAAAATCCCCCGCTGAAATACAAATGTGGAAGTCTGAGAAAGTCCTTGTCAGTGAAACAAAAAAGGGGGTGTGGCTGTGGGTGGGCGGTTACCAAGAATTAGAGGAAAATAATGAACTGTCCTCCGAGAGATAGAAAGAGGAAGTGAGTGGTTGAAATCTAGACTCTAGAACCGTTTCTTTCATGTCTAATGTTATAAAACTTTTAAGCACACACTCAACGCGCCTACAAGTCCGATGGTCCGTATGTTGCGTATTAGGAAGGCGTATTGCCTTCTGTGTAGTAAATGAAACAAATATAAATAGAAGTTCTCGTATCTCCCCGTTCTCACTTAGTTCATCTGCCGTCCTCTCTGGGGGAACACAGCCCCTTCTTTGCAAACCTCTGATCTAGAAGTTTCTGTGGGAGAACAGAGAAGGTGGCACTCCATCGGTATCACGAAGGCTGCGTCGACGGGGCCGAGACACGGTTACCTCAGCCCCCAAACACTCCCAACCTCAAGGGCGTCTGCCAATTCAGGAACTCAACTACGTGACATCTCCCTCCCTTCGACCCAAAAACCCAAGCACACGGTTGCCTGCAAATCTGTACATAACAGCCTTGCAAGACATGTATACCTTTCTCGCCAAGCAAACATGTTTCCTCTCACTTGAGTTTGGGGCACCGTATAAATATTCCACGGTGACTGTCTCAGCGGTTGTCCGCGGCCCCCTGTGCTCGCCGGAAGCGTGAGAGCCCACCCATCCCTGTGTCTCTGAACTCAGGCAAGGATTTCTCCAACAATGGGATCGGGCAATTGCGTCCATCTCCAAGTGCAGTGTCCGGGCTGTGCGTGTGCCCCACACATGTGCGGTTCCAGCAGGATTCCCCAAGGCGCCTGGGGACAGCTGGGGTTTTTTGTTTGTTTGTTTGTTTTTTTAGCTGAGCCATCCCGCCACCTGTTGGCAGCTCAGCGGCTGCTCAGCTCGGGCTGGACTCGAACCGCTGTTGCTCAGAGCTCACACTGTTGAGCGAGCTCTTAACCAACTGAGCCACTCGGCCGGCCCACAGCTGGGGTTTTTATGAAAATGATACCTGGGTCATGTCAGGGACCCAGGTTGCTCCGGGAAACAGCAGGCCTGTCCAGTGCTCTCTCAGAAAACACATGGCCCCTCTCTGCCGGGGTCCTGCCTCGGCGTTCCAGAAGAACAGTTCCTGAAGTGGGGGGTGAGGTTTAAGGAAACAAAGAGACAAAGAGACAAAGGGGGTCCGGGAGGACTCCAGTAAATACTGAAGCCCCGAGTTTATTTCTCACCACCAATATACCCATACAGAGGACGTGCAAAACGGCAGGGACAACTATGCATCACCTCATACAAAAGCAGATCATTAACCATCTACTGGAGACTTAAAGATCAGAGGGACCTTAGGGAGTCAGTTTCCCAGGACACTTTCTACCATTAACCCAGATAGCCATCTATCTATAGTGTCTCCTAAGGAACCGGCCATTCTCACCACATACCTCAGCGTTAAGTAAGCACTCTCCAGGTGCAGAACAAACAAAACAAGAAGCAAGACAATTTAAGCTTCTCCAAAGCCAGCCTGCCTGGCTCCCAACACCTCTGTCCTGCCGGGTGAGCTCCGTGTTGCTCGTCCTGGAACTCCGTACTGACACCTGCTGGTTTCTGCCACGTGCGTGTCCAGCAGGGACGCCATGCTCAGCCGGCGGGAATAGAGCCCCCTGGATGTGGCTTGGCTAGAGGCTTTTGCTGCCTCTTCATCTTAAGGCTTTCATCACTGCTTTGCCGTGTCATGCTGCTGCTCGAACAAATGACGT
The DNA here is from genome assembly GCA_031876335.1 of Hipposideros larvatus. NCBI lineage: Eukaryota > Metazoa > Chordata > Mammalia > Chiroptera > Hipposideridae > Hipposideros > Hipposideros larvatus. Next base: position 147,877,004 of record CM063105.1, read on the forward strand.
TGCTCCACCTTCCCACGCCTGTGCCTCGCTTCTATCTTGAATCAAATCCCATCTGGTTGTCCGGTCTTGTCATTTCTAGCAGGGCTCTGCACATGTCTTGGGTCACCGTCCACTCCTGGGACGCTTGTCTTGTCTTAAGTCAGCTGTTCTGCCCTGGTCCTGCCAGCTGTGCCGGCACGTCAGAGGTTGGGGACAGGGTCACGGGAGGCTGACTGTTTCCCCGCTGGCGGGGACATGGACATCGGAACCTGGCTCTCAACCAAGGTCCCCTTTCGGAGTAACTGCCATGGATCTGGTGCAAGGGGAATGATTGAATGAAAGGTGTCAGTCAGACGCAACTCTCCCTTACCTCGGTTTTCACACACCCCCTTGCACAGATAGTTATTCAACGCTGTTTCGAAGACGTACGCCTGCAGCGTCACTTAGTTTTGAGCCTGTAGCCTTGTGAGATATTAGGTAACGCACCTACCTACCTACCAGGGAAGCTTTATGAATTTTTGTCACCTCTACACTGACCAGCAGATAGGGAAAACGCAGTCATCTCGCAAACTCACCAATGGTTAATGGTTACAATAAGAAACTGCATCCTATCGGCCAGTCCAGAGACAGGAAACAGATTAGTGGTTGCCAGGGGCCGGGGGAAGAGGGACTAGTGAAGGACCCCCTCAATGGGCATGAAGTCTCCCTCTGGGGGATCACATGTTTTCTAACTAGATAGAGGTGATGGTTGCATGCCGTCGTGAGTGCGCTCAACGCCACTCAGTTCTGCCCTCGAAAGGGGTGAATTCCATAGTATGTGAATGTCACTTCGATTTAAAAAGAAAAGAAATTGCTTTCTAAATTCTTTTCTTGTCCAGAGCTATGACCAAAAGAGGCAGGTATGAAACATAAAGCCATCACCGTTTTGCTTTGGCAGATCCGTCCTGACTGCGTGCATGAGTCGTATGTCATTTCAATGCGCCCTGGGCAAGTGGCAGCCCCAACAACAGACCTGCAAACAGCGGGGCTCATGGAAGAGCCAAGACGTCCATCTGCCAGGTTGGCAAAAAAAGTCAACAGTGGCCAGAGCCCAGGGTCGGGCTGAGGGAGAAGGCAGTGTCCCATCCCAGCACAGCCAGTGACGGGATTGCAAACGGACTGCGGCCGGCACTGGGTGCTTTATGCTGTCCCTGTCGGGTGTGATAATGGCCCCGACGTGACCATTCTGCAACCAAACAAAGTGAAATAAGTCAGACAGAAAAAGTCGAGAATGATAGGACTTCACTGCTATGTGGGATATAAAACTGAAAGCAACAAAGGAACAAGACAAACAAATGAAGAAACAAAAATTCATGGACGCAGACAATAGTTTCGTGGTTACCAGAGGGTTGGGGGGGATGGTGACCAGAAGGTAAGCGGGGAGGGGGTGGTAGATGAGGGTAAACGGGGTGAAATATGTGGTGATGGAAGGAGAACTGACTCTGGGTGGTGAGCACACAATGCAATATACAAATGATGTATTATAGAATTGTGCACTTGAAATCTGTGTAACTTTGTTAACAATTGTCACCCCAATAAACTTTAATTTAAAAAAAATTAAAACATACCAAAGGTGAAACTATAGAAATAATAAAAAATTGGTGGCGGCCAGGAGTCTTGGGGCGGGAGGGTAGGAGTAAAACTGGAGCATAAGGAATGTTTAGGACAGTGAATTTATTGTGTACGATGCTGTGATGGTGGGTAGATGTCATCACCCATTTGTCAGGACCCATAGAATATACGACACCAAGAGCAAACCCCCGTGTCAACTTATGGACTTTAGTTAAGCATGACGTACAATATTGAATTGCTAACAAAGGATGTTAAAAATACAGGGAGCTGCGCACGTGGAAGCAGAATTAAAAGGTATTATATTAGCGTTCCTTCTCATGTCTGAAATGCCTGACATATTCACTCAAGGGACATTGACTGGAAAATTTCTGGGGCCAAAAAAGTGCAATGAGTCGCATCCTTTATCTGCGTTAATGGCGACCGTACTTCCGTGAAGGAAGCATTTTTGTCACCTTCTGCCTTCCCCGTTGTATTTATCACAGAAGCTCTTAACTGTATGCCCACCTCTCCCCTTCCTCAGTGGGTATGCTGAGCTCTGCGAGGAGAGGAACCATGTCTGTCTACACCGTGGGCTGACACACTCTTTCTGTAAAGGATCAGATGGCATGACCTCTGACAATTAAGTTCACGAATTTGTTGCAATGATGCTCCTCACCTTTTTTGATATCAGAGGGATTATTCATTATGAATTTGTACCAACTGGACACACAGGTGACCAAGTTGACTATTTGGAAGTGCTGAAAAGGCTGCGTGAAAACGTTACACGACCTGAACTTTTCGCCAACAGTTCATGCCTCTTGCATCACGACAATGCACCAGCTCACACGGCTCTGTCTGTGAGGGAGTTTTTAGCCAGGAAACAAATCACTGTATTGGAACACCCTCCCTACTCACCTGATCTGGCCCCCAATGACTTCTTTCTTTACCCAAATATAAAGGAAATATTGAAAGAAGATGTTTGGATGACATTCAGGACATCGAGGGTAATATGACGACAGCTCTGATGGCCATTCCAGAAAAAGAGTTCCAAAACTGCTTTGAAGGGTGGGCTAGGCCCTGGCGTCGGTGCATAGCTTCCCAAGGGGAGGACTTCAAAGGTGGGTGACCATAGTGATATTCAGCAATGAGGTATGTGGCACTTTTTCTAGGGAGAGTTTGCGAACTTAACTGTCAGACCTCATAAATATGGGCTACCTGGGAATGGTGGGGGGGGGCGAAAAGGAACCTTGGTTCCGAAAAATCAAGAACTGGGTACCCACTGAAGTGTTTTCAATGACAGAAGAAGCAAGGCTTCTTGAGCTGTCCATGGCCACACCTCTAACATCTCGGAAACGTCGCTCTTATCTGTTACAGTCAGGGTGTGTTTCACTCCCGAGACAAAGCTAGGGTCAGGCTGTGACAAGTGTGAGCCCTTGCGGTCCTTCTAGGGGACTGATGACAGAGATAAACAGCTGGGAAGGTTCGAGTTGGAAGGAGCCGATAAGAACAGAGTCAACAGGATGTGGTGACTGACTCAGCTCTGAAAAGGAGAAGAAAAGCACAGACGTTTTCTGATTAGGACCAGAGAGGAACAGAAATTCTACTCTTTTTCTTTTAAATATTGAGAACGGGAACCAGATTGAGTGGGTGTATGTGTGTGGGGGCGGGAGGAGGGGGGCAGAAATGAATTCACTTTTGTTATTATGTTTACTCTCTAAAATCAGTTTTCGACCCTGAGCATTTACAGAAAGTAATAAGAATTAAGGAATTCTTCCTATGATGACATTAAACTCACCTTGTGTTTGAAGGACACTGTCCTGTTCTCTGGCTCAAAAACTCTCATGTTTTACCAAATAGCACACTGTATTTTGGGTTATTAGTTTAATTTCAGATTACTTTTATTAACACATGAGAATAATGATAATGTATACTTACAAAATGAAGAGTTAAATTGTAATCATGTTTAAAAGGACAGGGTGTTTTTAGAGTAGCTTTGCATGGAGCTGTTAATCTTTTACCCGGTTATGTGCAATTCTGTTCTCTTTTCAAGCTGGCCTGGAAGAGTTCTGTATGTATTGTGAATGCTAATCTGTTATTATTTAGAGCAAACACGCTCTCTCTGTCTCTGTCCTCTCTTTTCATTCTTTTACTGGTGTCTTGAAGCAAAGACGTTCTAAGTTTTAACGCAGAATGCATCATGGTTTTTTGTCTTCAGTGTTTCTTCCTGCTCCTTGGTGAAAAACCCTATCCTTTCATACACATCGCAACTATATTTTCTCATAAAAACTTGAAGGTGTGCCTTTCATATCTAACTGCCCGACCTTGCTAGGTGTGACTTGGAAGAACGGTTTGGTCTCTATGGACAGCCAGTTGTCCCAGCGCCATATTGAATAGCTCACCATTTTCCCAGGAATCTGTCCCACGCCAGCGTGCCTCCCACTGAGTATTCTCAGTCACAGCACATGGTTATAAATCTTTATGCTACCAAATTTTTCAGACTTTAAATAGGATACGTTTCTTGAATGATATTCTTTGATTACGTCTGTCAACAGAACATTCAAGTTCTGCCGTTTTCTTTATTCTTGCATTTCTTTTGGCAGGCCAATCCTAGAGATCTTTTTATTTTTTCTCTTGTCATTATAAATGCTTTCTTTTTTAAAGTTATATTATTAAATATTCTTGTGCAGCTATATTGGAAAGAAGTTGGCTTCATTTATTGATTTTATAAATGGCAATTTGCTAAACTGTTATGGCTTCTATGTTTTATCTCGAAGTTGTTTTCGGGGGAATTGTTTATATACATGTAGAAAATTCCATCTGAGAATCATCTGATTATTCTCCTTTCCAATTTTTGTGCTTCTTTTTTTTCTTTTTTTCTTTTTTCTAATCTAATCGTATGAGCTAGGGCCTCCAGGACAATGGTGTGTAGAAATGATGCCAACAGTTACCTTGAATTGTTCCTGATTTTAAAAACACTGTTTTCAAAATTTCACGGTTTGGTTATGATGTGCAATCAGCTCTTTTGTAGAAAGCTTTATTAAATTAAAGAAGTTTTTATTTGTTTCTGGTTTGTTAAATCATGAAAAGATAATTTGTCTTATCAAAGTTGTTTTCTGCATCAGTTCATTTCAGCAGCATTTACTTTTGTTCTGTTCTCATCTTTAATCCGTTAATATTTAATGTACAGTCGTGGGTTCGCGTTGAACCTTGTACTCCCAGTATAAATCAAACTCATTTAATGGGTTACTTAATTTGTTTTCCTTACTTTGCTTTAAAATTTGCAGAGTTTACTCACAAAGAGGGAGATGGGTCTTTAATTTTCTTTCTATGCTTTCTTTACTGGGTTTGGTATAAAAATACTACTGCTCTCATAAAACACTTTGGAGATGTTTCTTTTTCTATTGCTTGGAGTGTTTTAGATAAAATGCGGGAATTTTCGGGCTGCCTGATGAGAGGTAATGGGCCCAGTATTTCCTTGGTGGGAAACTTTGTAACTACTGGTTTAATCGATTAAATTTCTATAACACTATTCAGGTCTTACATACGGACTTATGTCAGTTTTAGTAAAATAATTGTTCTATGAGTGCATTCATGGTGTCCAAGTCTTTAAATGTATTAAGACAGTTATTCATCATATTATCTTATTTTCTTTATAAGCCCTGCTGACTGTGGACTTCTAAGCATTATTCACTGGCACATTTTATTTTCTTTTTATTTTCAATCTTATTGGAATTTTGTTGATTCTATTTCTATTTCATTTAGAATCTTTTTAACTTTATTACAAGTTAAAGTTGAATCTAAAATGAGATGAATCAAAGGGAAATTTTAAAAGTAAAATTAACATTATTAATATTAAAATTAAATTGGCTCCAAAAAGAATCTAAAGCAAGTTTGCTAAAATTGAATTTCATTGTAAAATAAAATCAATGTATTAAAAAAAATTGTAAAATGCTTTCAATTTGGGCTACTTCAATCTTCTCTGTTTCATTTTGTTTTCTAATGTAATGCACGCGGCTGGTTTTCATTCATTCCCGTCCACTTTTCTTTGTGTGTGTTCTGTTGTTCTTCTTCTAACCTCTTGAGCTGGACCTTTAGCTTTGGATCTGTGCCGTTTCTCCTATTCTGGCATAAACATCGTCCTCGCTTCTGTTGAAGTTCACAGGGCGCGGACATTACCTCCCACCGCCCCTGAAGTCTTGGTGTGCGTACCAGGCCGTCGAACACAGCACCTGCAAATGTTTTCTTGGGAAACTGAGATTGTCTGTGTTGACACAAGGACATTGGGTATGAAAGAAAAACCTTTGCTCCGTGTGAAAGCCACGCTGTTCTGCCTTCTCCCAGGTGCACCTGGAAAGAAAGGATGTTTGTTATGGTTTGTGGAGAGGACCCACTGTTAGGAGCTGGAAACAGGGACACGATCCCCTGGGGCTCTGAACAGAGACTTCTGTCATTGATGAAAGAGGCAGGCAGATGGATCTATCTTCCTGCCTCTCGCCTGTGTTAAAACCTTTTGCAACCATGTGGCTAGGTGACCCAAAATAGCACAAGCAAGACCCAAAGGGAATTCGCATTCAGGCTGACATCCCTGCAAAAGGCTTAGACGACTCGTGGAATATGCTTCGTGCCTCCCCAGCCTCTGGGTGCAGGAGAGGGGTGCATGCTCTGTGCTGGGTTTGAAGAGAGTCCCTGGTGGGGAGCTGGCACCCAGATCTGTCCAAAGCTCCCTGTACCTTCTGGACGGATGCTGTGAGAAGAAGGGTCCTCCTGTGAGCCAGACGGCACACATGGCCTACCGTCCCAGGCAGGAGGACAGGAGAGGATTAAATGGCCTGCTTGAGTATCCTCTGTGGGTACTGAGCTGTCTTTCTTGAAAATGTTCATTTGTGGCTGATCCTATCCCACCCCACCCCACCCCACCCCCCTTTTTTTTTGCATTCATTTTGATTTGTTAAAAAAAAGCAAACATTGCATTAAAGTAACATGGCTCGTGGAGTGGCCACGCTTGGTGGTTTTCAAGGCTTTTGAGTCCAGCTTTACATCAGGAGTTGGCATCTGGTCACCACCAGCTGACGTCATGTGAATCATAATTTCTTGTTTGCAAATACACATCCATGCATGACTGACATTATAGCATACATACCTCCATCTGTAGCTTCTTTGCAAGGACTCTGTTACATTCCTGTCCCTTTCAGTTTAGTTAAAACCTTCTGAAAATGCAGTGAACTGGTAGCGTGAAAACTACAAAATGTTCGGACCTGCTGGAAGGCACTTTAATTTCAGAAAGTACGAAAAATATAAATAAAAGAGTAATGCTTTTTTTAATAGTATGGATCCTCATTATTGAGTTTTAGCCCTTATATTGGGAGTTCAATAGTGCCTTCCACTAAGCCCTCCCCCCAAAAAAACATATATGCTCAAGTCCTCACCCCAGTATCTCAGAATGGGACTTTCTTTGCTTATAAGGGTTGGTTAAGTTGTGATGGAATCAAATTAAGATCAGGTCCTAATGGACCACGATGGAGTCCTCGTTCAATATAACTGATGCTCTTCTAAGAAGACGGGCTTGTGAAGACACAGAGACATGGGGGAAAAGCCATGTGACATTGGAGGCAGAGACCGCAGTGATAACGTCACAAGCCAGGGGATGCCAAGGACGGCAGAAGCAGGGTGTAGACAAGGAAGGAGGCCCCCCTATAGCACTTAGAGAGAGCATGGCCTTCCAGACACCCTGATTTCAGACTCTTGGCCTCCAGAGCTGTGAGAGAATTCACTTCTGTTGTTGTAAGTCACCCAGTTGGTGGCCCTTGGTTACTGCAGCCCTAGGAAACCATACAGTAAAGGAAGCCAGACACAGAAAGGTCACAGACCCTGCGATTCCACTGACACGAAATGTCCACAGTTGGCACATCCATAGTCACAGAAAGCACATGGGAGGCTGCCAGGGGCTGGGGAGGGGCAGTGACCGCTTGTTGGGGACGGGTCTCCTTTTGGGGCGATGCAATGTTCTGGAACCAGGAGGAGGTGATGGCTACCCAGCGCTGTGAAAGGCCTCGATCCCTGCATTGTGTACTTTATCAGGGTTAACATGGTGCGGGGGAAAGTCATGGGCGCTCTTGGGCTGTCTCTCCCTCCCTCCATCCCTTTTCTTTCCTAGAACTGAACAAGAAAGTTAGCCCCACTAGGCGCAGGCAGAGCCAAAGACCAAACACCGAGGATCGCAGTGGAGGACTTAGAGTCGCTTTGTTGCAGGACGCCACCTAAGGACAACAGGAAGCTATCGCTTAAAAACCCAAACGAAGCAGTGGCTGACAACGGGGGGTCGGGTGTTAAAGGGGTTACAGGTCATCAGTAGGTGGAAAACCAGGCCAAGCAAGTTGTAATCGCAGGACCTCGGAGCTTGGCCATTTATGGTAGGGGCTTCGGCACGGTATCTTCCTGGACAGCGGACCCTTTGTGTCCGAAAAGGTTCTCGTGTTCCAGGCCAGGCTGTGTCCTGGTCCTTTGTTGCCATGTGGAGAGGGGTCCGACTCTGGTTCCCGGTGAGCTGGAGGTCAAAGTTCTGTCCCCTGCACAGGCGTCGGCTGCATGACTTGCAGTTTTGGTTTTTTCTCTAAGAAGTAACTCAGTCTCCCCTTAAATATGATAAGATCATTTTGAGCTGCTTCTGTGGTTAGACTCCCCCAGCCAAACACTTCTCGAAACATGGCCACGTCAGGGGTGAGGGTGGGGTGCAAAACCATCTTGCAGCCGAAAAACACTGGTCTAGTCCAGTAATGAAGAGATGCCACACTCCCCTCTCCACATGTGGGTCATCCATCACTTCACGCACTTGCCAACAGATCAGGTTATGACTGCTGGGTTTTCTTTTTCTGCCAATTATTCTTTACCCACTTCCTGAGCACGAAGACTTCCAGGCTACAGCTGTTCAGGCATGAATCTGGGTGCTGCAATAAAGCTGTTAAAAATAAAAAGATCTAGGAATAAACACATCAGAAACACATTCACAGATACAGAGACCATTTTGAGGGACGCCAGATGGGAGGGATGGAGGTGGGTGAAAAACGGGAGGAGATTAAGAGGTACACATTGGTCGTTACAAAGTAGTCTCGGGGATGTAAAGTCCAGTATGGGGCATACAGTCAATAATATGGTCATAACTCTGTATAGTGCCAGGTGGGGACTAGTCTAGTCAGGGGGATCACTTCCTAAGTTATTTAAATGTCTAACCACTGTGCTGTACATCTGACACTAATATCATATTATATGTCAACCATAATTGAATTTAAAAAAATCTACAGCCTTTTCCCTCTTCCAAAGGACACCTACTCATCTTAGTGAACGATAAATAAAATAATGACTTGGGCTGGTTTTACTTGTTTGCCGTCTTGATTACATCTGTATTTCACCTGGCACCTTCTGGAAGGCTCTCCAACCCAACAGATGTCCCAAAGAAGGTCTTTTCAGACACCATGCACAGAGCCAACAATTGTTTCGTTTTGTTTTATTTTCAGACACCTCAGTCCCATTCACATCAGATGACACCATGAGCTGTTTTCCGTGTTGGCTTAGACAGTCTGGCTCACCTTTATTGCCATAATTCATAAGCTAATAACCAAATTTTGAGCATTGGTCGACAAAGTGCTTTCCCGTGTATTGTTCAAGTCTCAAAACATTTCTGTGAGAGATATCTCATCCCTAATATTGTGCCTTCCACACAACAAAAACAGGACATGTCACTGAGCCCAATTCAAGTCTCTTTGTGAAGATTTAAATGCACATTTGCATAAAGAAAGAATTTTATTTAACAAAGAGTAGCTAAACAAACAAACAAGAAAACCCACTTTTTTTGTTTACAAACCACGGTGATAACACTATAATTGTTTTGTTAATGAAAGGAAACAGCACACATTCCTTTCCTTGCAAAGAACTGCTCCCTTCATCAGGCAAATGTCTGATTATATAGTAATTAGGTTTGTAATGGTACTTCTATTATGCGTTGGATTAGATGGTGAGCATAATTACTTACAGCAGGTGGTCGAATCTGTATGGAAACCATGGAAATGCTTGGCGGACCTGGGTGACGGCCGACCAGAGCTCAGCTTCTGGCAAACAGATTCTGAGTAAATTGTCCCTGCACCCATTGGAAGTTCATGTCAGATGTGTTCCTTTCAAAATAAAGGAACTAAACTAAAATAAATGGTAAAGAATGGAATTACATGAGCAGTGAGAGGCAGTTCACGGGAGCCTTTCCTGGTAAAACATGGTGGGGGGGGAAAGATGAAAGAGTTCTGTGTGTTTTTAGTGTTTTGTTGGTTGGAAATTGGCAAATTGTCCATGTTTCAGAGACTTAAAAAAAAGAGTGGCCTGCGTGGTGTGCAAATCACCTTTTGGGGGGCATCTCGTGGGGTTTCAACATCTTCCAGAAAGAGCCAGATGAAATAAACATGTAGCTGAGAAGGGAACCATGAAGGTGTCACAAGACGTTATTTTTTTTCCTTATTTATGATTTTAATTTTATGCATTGTTGACTAGAGCAAATACACGTCTTTTAGATGAAAAAAAAGGCTCTAGAACTTTTCATTTTTAAGGCTCTTTGGAGAAGGTATCCATGTATTTTATTATTTAGCGGAGAGGGAATGTGGCAATAAAGTTCTGAGTTTCTTTATTGGAAATACATGGAAAAAGCATGTCCAACAACACTGGTGCCATCTTTGGGGTGTTATGTGGAGTGTTGAATGGTGTCCCCCCTCCAAGAATGATGTGTCCCCCAGAACCTGCGAATTCGACCTTATGTGAAAATGGGGTCAGTGCGGATGGGACTGAGTGAGGGGTCTGAGAGGACGGCATCCTGGGTCAGGGGGGGCCCTGAACCCAATGACAGTGTCCTTATCGGGGACAGAAGAGGAGGGACACAGACACAGAGGGGACGCCACGTGGAGACCGAAAGTCCAAAATCAGGTGTCTGAAGGCTCTAGGAGAGGATTTGTTTCATGTGGCTCCAGCTTCTGACGTTTTCCCGAAATCGTTGGCATGCCTGGGCTTGTAGCTGCCTTGACCTGAACAAGCTCTGCGCTCACACAGGGCTCTCCCTGTGTGTGTCCCTGCTCTTATGAGGACACCAGTCCCACTGCACGAGGGCCCACCCTGACGACTGCATCATAACTACATCTGCAAAGACCTTGTCACCTAATAAGGGTTGCATTGTGAGGTCGTGAGGGTTAGGGCTTTGGCAGATAGATTTGGGGGTGGGGATTGGAGGGACGCAGCTCAGCCCGCACGTACGCCTTGATAAAGAGCCTTAACCCCCAAACAAAGGGGTCCACTCCCTCACGAGTGAACCGCGTTGTGGAATGTCTTTCCATCACGAAAGACCCCAAACCTCATCCCAGAGCAGCTGGGCGGACGGCCTAGTTTCCCATCTCATGCGCACATGAGAGGTGCCCGGGGGAGCTCGTTAGATGCAGCAGCCGGGGCCCCACCCACCCCACTTCTGTGGAATCTGAACCCCCGGGGATAGGGCTATTTCTAACGAGTGCCCCGGTGCTTGTTAAGGGTTGGAAACACTGAGCTTTCCAAGCCCTGTGCAGTGAGCTCACTTCCCTACGCACAGAGACAGGCAGCCCCGACAGCCAGCGGGACCGTCGCTCGCTGGGCGAACCATGCAGATGTAGATTGCCTTCCCGGCCGCTGTATCAGGCGAACCCTATAACAGGAAGCACAGGGCCAGAGCTGCCTCTCCCTTGCGCCAGTGGGTTTAATCAGCGGCTGCTTTGTAGACCAGAGACAAACACCCCATCAGGAAGCATTCAGAAGAAATCCAAACCCAAAGCCATCCAAATGAGAACCAATCACCAGGCTTAGGAACTCCTCGTTCACGGGGCGTGGCTGTTACACCCTGTTTCCATCCGTGGAACTGCTGCTTTGAACTTGGGAACACTGCTGGCGACCTGGCCCAGGGCCGCCGTGGGGCCTGAGGTCGACGAGATGTCTGAGCTTCCGTTCCTCTGCGTGCCAACCATATGGCGAGAACGTGTCGCGGTCCGCGGGCGACTGAGCCCACGAGAGCATGAAGTGCCTTTCAAGGCCTCGTGAGCAATGGATTGTCCCTTCTCGTTGGCTTCCCCAACGTGGTCTATTACCGTATTTCCCCATGTAGAAGACGCACCCTTTTTCGAAAAATTTGGGGTCTAAAAACTGGGCCCGTCTTATACAGTGGCTGTAGATTCTTTTACTCGCATTTCCCACTTTTTCGCGCGTGTTGTCTTTGCGCTTATGGTTTCGCACTTGTTGCTGGTACATTACGTTACGTTTTGCCACGTTCTGCCCAGAATGGCTCAGAACAGATTTTCGTACAGGGCTGAATTCAAGTTAAAAGTGATCCAGTTTGCAAAAGTGAAGGGAAATCGTGCTGCTGAACGTAAGTTTGGTCCTCCTCCAAAAACAATCCGAGACTGGCTATGGGAAGAAGAAACCCTACTGAAAATGCCACGGCAGAAGAAGGCCGTGAGAGGCAATATATGAAGACAGTGATTCGTCATCAGACACAGATGAGGACAAGCTAATGGTTGGGAGTTTTGACAGTGATGAGGAGTTGTATGAATTTTATGATGAATAAAACTTGAGTTCGGTAACTTTATGTAATATATTTTTTTTCAAATTTCAGGCCCCAAAATTAAGGTGCGTCTTAGACATGGGAGCGTCTTATCCATGGGGAAATACGGTATATTACATCATTTCTCGGTCGAAGCAAACCCCAGAGCTTGTGAATGCTAATAAGAGTGACAGAGTCTGAATCCGTGTCGAAAGGAACCTGACCGTGGGGTCCTCCAGGGTGGGACGGAGCCCAGATCCCTTCCAATCAGCGGCCTTTTTACTCAGACCCATCTTCTGTCTCAGACTCGCTGTCACGACAGACGAGAGGCGAAACCACGATGGCAGGAGGGAGGGGTGCACGTGGAAAGTGTGCCGGACGGACGTCTTCTAGATTTTGGAGTGGCATCAGGAGTGCTATCCCATCTGCCCACGGCACGACCCCCACACCTGGAGCCAGGTCATGCCAAAACCCACCAGAGCCCAGACAGCAGGGACGAGGGTGCTCCCGCCTGACTTACGGCCAAGCTCTCTACTCGGCGCCGGCACCCTCGCCTTTCTCACTCTCCCCCGTGTTTCATTTCTCTTGAGGCTTTCCGCTCCATCTCTCGTGACTGGCTCAGCCTAACGCCTGGCAGTGGCCGTGCCGTTTGCCTGATCTGTATCCCCACGCCCACACCCCTTCTTGGGCTGCCCATGGCTTCCCCAGTCTCGGCAGATTCCACGCCTGCTTCCTTCTCCTTCCTCCCGACACAGCACCCTGCACGACATGCAAGGATGCAGCACTGCTTTGCAATGCCCCCGGGAACACCGCCTCTCCCGGATGGCAGGAATCAGTCCTAGTCCTAAGAAAGCCAGGCTCAAAGCCGGCAACCCCCGGCTACCAGCAAGGCCTATTTTATCCAGGTCACTTCCCTCACACAATGCCAGGCACAGACTGTCTCAGAAGGTCACGGAAAGCAAACCATTCCTATTCTGTCGGGAGGAATGCAAACATGACGGGGCACAGAAGCGTGTCGTGTCCAGTGTTCAGAGCGGCTCTCTGCACAAGTGTCAAAAAGGTGGCGTGAAGGAAAAACGCGTCCTGTGCAAAGTAGCTCCACACGGTGACCTGATCGTAAAGTCCTACCTGGGCAGGTCACAGGGGGTAGTCACCTCCCAGGCCTATAACTTCTTGAGTGACAGGTTTTTCTTTGCCGTAAGCCAGCCCCTGTCCTTGGTTCGTGTGTGCCCAGGTAAGCACACCTTTAAAATGTTAGACTTCACACCCCTGGGAGGCAGGGCCGCCCTCGAGAGAGCACAGAATCTTGGCCCCTGCCCTGTCATCCACTCCCCAGCTTCCTAAAATCGTCCTGATGTCCCTTCCTTAGGTCCAAATGCATGAAAGGAGCTGCAAACTGTCATCCCGGGAAGCGTTTTTGTCTCCGTCTGTGGAGTCCTCTGTTTGGCTCAAATACATTTTTGGTAAAAAATTCTCTCCAGCGTTGGATGGTCTTACAGCTGGAATTGTTTTAGTGGCCACAGCAGTTTTTTCTGTCCCATTGTATTGGGTTTGAGCACCTTTGTGGCCACAGGGGATGCACCATTCACAGACGTGACAGCGTGTGGGTTACAAAGGTGGCTGTCCCGTTTGGCCTGTCCCCTGTGCTCCTGTTAGCATGCCCCGAGCACCTGCTCCCCCTGACTCCTGGGCCCCAGCATCATGACACACGGGAGACACGGGAGCCCCACCTGAAACTTGGGACCCAGCCCAGCAGAACCCACACATGCCCGGCTAAGACCAGAGTTTATGATTTCTCACACGGTTTGGATACTGAACTCATTTCTTTAGAGCAATTACAACCATGGATGATTTTGACAGTAAGCAATGAGTAGGGAGATTTTGGTTGTCACAGCTACGAGAGCAGGGGTACTCCTGGCGTCTGCCGGGTGGGGGCCAGGGACGCTGCTCAGCACCCCCCAGGGCCCAGGACGCCCCACATCAGAGAGTCATCCAGTCCCAGATACCTGTCGTGTGAAGGTAGGAGACAGTGACACACAGTAAAAGGAGTGGACGAGCCATCTGCAGCTCCTTTGTGCTCACTTCTGTTAGCTAAGTGCTTGCATTTTACGTCTTCTTGTCCAGAGATAAAACGTGTGTGTAATTTTTCTCCATCACTTGTCAGAGAACCATCGCCACCTTGGAATCATAAAATGTCTACGAAAATCCTCAAAATTTTAATTCTAACACATGTACCATTCAAACGTTTTCTTTTGCTTGATTCTTTTTTTTTTTTTTTGAAACATTTTATTCCACTCAGATATGCAAGATATATTCTAGGAAAGGCATTTGGGTTTGAAAAGGTTTTTGTAATACGGATAAAGTGTGTCTGGAGTGAAACTTCCGAGTGTATTTCTCTGTGAAAAAAATAAATCATCCTACCTCTGAGTGGAAGCACACAATATTTAAGGAATGGTTGAATGGAGACTGCAGTCCCAGTCATTTCAGGGAAATTGAGAGCCTGTACACTAAACTCAAGGTTGAAATTATAATATATTTCCATCTTCTTAAATCAAGGAAGAAGTATTCATTTTACCACTCATTCTGTTCTAAGGATGCCACTCACCTCAATTACCTTGTCATAATAAAAGTTGGCCTAAAAAGCAGACTTTAATTATACAGGTTTTACAATTGAAAAGTACTTTGTTACAGTTATCAACATAATATGCACTGTTCATCATTGACCTTGCAAGCCTTATTCTCCTCCCTTCTGAAAACCACATATAAACAAAATAGCAAAGGAACGTCAGCAGGAACATTGCTTTGTGCGCAGAATTTGGAAATGCTTTTCAATGCGTTAAGGAAATGCGTCATGAGCCGCGTAACCCTGAATTTCCCCATCGGAACCCCTCTGAGATAAGCATAACCTTATAACCAACGGGAAGGGCTGCTGACCCAAACCACCCCAACACCCAGGAGGTGTCGGCGCCAGTCCACTGGTGGCTCATTATCCAGGTGACATCAGAAAGCAGCGAGATGAACCTTCTCTTCCCTGCCACGGAAGTCTTGTTTGCGCAACTAAACACACACATGTACACATGCAAACAAATGAATATTGATGTGTGCACGCATGCAGTTTGGATTGGTGGGGGGGGGGGTGATCCGCTCAAACATTTTAAGCCTTAAACTTCAGCATCATAGTCCAAATATTTTCAAGAGTCCTCATTACCTTGCTTCAATGTAATGGTAAGCTCTTCCTTTCTACTTCACCCCCCAGAGGCGGAGTTCTAGCTGGAGGGAATTGTTACTGTGTAGCGGAGAGGGCTTTGGAGGTTTGGAAGCTGCTATTCCTGGAGAGAAGCTACACTGCCTGTGGCCTCCTCAAAGATGAGACGTTAGCTCCTGCAATTAGTCCAGGGGCATTACAACAAACGACAGAAATGAACCTGAGAGGCCTGCAGAGGTCGCGAGCGTCACCTTTCTCTAACTTTTCTGAAAATGCCTTGTAAATGCAAGTTGTTCCCACATGTGCGATGCGGTTGGCTCGTTACCTACACAGCTGCAAACAGACATAGGCTAAAAATAGCCACAAAAACAACCAACCAAAAACAACTGCTTAGGCTTGTAGAGCTTTTTCAACTTAAAAAAAAATACAATATGACTTTTTCTTTTGGTCACTGGGATTTCTGCACTGCATTTCTTGATATACTGTTTTCTGTACAAAGACAGTGAAGCCTTGGATTGCGAGTCACGTGGTTTGCGAGTGTTCCGCAAGACGAGCAAACATTTCTAATACGCCTTACCGTGGTAAATGAGTGATGGCTTGCAATACGAGCAGTTTGTTTCCGAAATGAATTACGCTCGCACACCAAGGTATTGCTGTATAGGCTCAGTTTCCTGGAACAGAATCTCTTTCGTGAGGTAACAAGACAAACAGGCGCGTTTCACAAAGCGTGTGCGTGTGAGGTGTCTGCTCCACACTTTCATTATAATGTGCTTAGCTGGGTATTATGTCACAGGACAGACTCCTGGACACTTGTGGACTTGGTAAGATTATTATTATTATTTTAAGATTAAGTGGTGAGAAATCAAGCTTAGGATTGTTTTCTTTAAATGGAAATTGTAGCCAAATTCAAAAAGACAAATTAGGGCCTCTCTATCCGTTATGTATGTCTACTATATAATATCGATCCACCTATCTGTCTATCTATCTATCTATCTATCTATCTATCTATCTATCTATCTATCTATCATCTCTATCTATCTATCTATCGATCGATCGATCGATCGATCTATCTATTTGTCTATCCTTCAGTCTGTCTATTCAAAGAGATATATACGCACCCACATATATGAATTACGTTTCTGATTGGTATTGACTATAAACTATACATCGTGCTGAGACACTGGTTCTCAACCATGGACAATGCTCTCCACCTCTAGGGGACAGTTGGGAATGTCTGGGGACATTCTTGGTGGCCATCTGGGGGCGGGAAGATGCCACCGAGCAGGTGGAGGCCAGGGATGTTGCTCACCACCCTGCAGTGCCCAGGACGCCCCTACAAACAAAGAGTTATGTGGCCCAACATGTCCACAGTGCCAAGGCTGAGAAACCCTGGGCTGAACATCAGCAAGGAAATATCCACCAGATGCATTGCAGTCACACAGCAGGGAACGGCCCCCACTGTGTGCTGGGTGGTACGACTGCATTGCTGTCCAAGGATCCAATTAGCATCCAGCCACCAGGGCCCTGCAAGCACGTCCCTGAAAGGCATTCTTTGTTCCTCTGGACCCCGTGGAATGCCATGTTGTTGGACTTGCACCTAAGTCCATCGACTGCTTATTCTGCACGAGAAATCACACAGAAAGTCCCCGAATGATTTTAATGGCTTCCCTTGCTAGATTACGTGTTTTCTTTGAGACTGCTTTTGAATGCAGAAAAAAAAAATGAAATCTCTCCTGAGCCCCTAAACCTCAAAGCATGCATTGCTTACCTGTCGATGTAGTAAGGCCTTCAGATGGTTTTTGGCTGCAGTCAGAACAGGAACTGGGAGGGGTGGGGCTGGGCATTGGTGGCCAAAGCGCTTTGAAGACTCAGGAAGGTGGCATTGTGAAAAGCGTATCAGATGAAGCTTCTCGGTGGCCAGTGACCCAATGCATTTCGGAGAAGAGTCAGAGGACCTCAAATAAGGGACATCCTATCTTTACTCTGCCCCTGGAGATGGGGCCGCTGACTGTATTTTCCAGAGCCGACCTGACAGCATCCATAACACATGTGCTGATCTTGACACTCCTTTATTACGAAGTGGAGCCTAAATTCCTTGCCATTGGATTTGATATGGACTTATCATGTCCCATAGGCCTTAGCTTGCTACGGGTATCAAAACAGAATACCCAGCCTGGGCGGTTTCAACAACACACGTTTCTCTCTCCCGGTCCTGGAGGCTGGAGTCCGAGATCTGGGTGTCCCAGGGCTGGTCCCCCCCGAGGCCTCTCTCCTGGGTGTGCAGACAGCCGTCTGCTCCCCGTGTCCTCACATGGCCGTCCCTCTGTGTGTGTCTGTGTCCTCACCTCCTCTTCTTATAAGGACACAGTCCTGTTGGGTCAGGGCCCACCCTGGTGACCTCATGTCACCTTAGTCACCTCTTTAAAGACCCGTCTCCAAATCCAGTCACATTCTGAGGTCCTGGGGGTGAGGGCTTCAATCTATGCACTTGGGAGGTGAGGAAGGACATGCTTCAGGCCATACGAGCACAGAACATAACAGAAGTGACAATTCCAAGAGTTGTTAGGAAACGTTGTGCAGCCTTTTCCTGTCCCTCCTGGAATGTCCCCAGCCAGGAAGCAGCGAGAAAGTGCCCAGCACACAGAGGTGGCGGGCTTGACAGTCACAGCTGAGCCCAGTCCCCAGTCCTGCGAGTCCAGCTCTCAATGTGGTGACCTCTGCATTTGCGTCCCAATACAAGACTCAAGCCACCTAACGATGAGATGGATCCCATCGCAGTTAAGGAATAACCGTTCAGTGAACCTGAAACCAGGTAGGAAGCTACAGGGGAGAGTTTGTACTGTTTCATTCCTAGTAACTATGAGGGTAAGATGTGAGATTTATTTCCAAAAATAAGTGTGTTCAGATGCTCTCCAGATTAGATCTTTCAACAACTGTGGTTTTAATTTTCGTGAGCTGGTGTAGCACCTGGTGGTAGCCGGTGGTGACGGGGGCGTACATGTGACCACACCTTGAGGCGAAGGAACGGTTCCATGTGGCCCCACAAAGCTCACTGCCTACATAGGGTCTGCCTGCAAGTGCCCCAGCTCCCACCACAGGAACACAGGCGAACCAAGACCCCACGCCCTTGAACCACAAAACCCTGCCGCCACCTAACAACCCCAACTCAGAAAACAACAACACGCCCCTGGCAACAAAGCCATCGGTATCTAGCGCCAGGGCCGGCCCCGTGGCTTCTGCGTGCATCTGGATCCTACTGTTCACTGCAGACACAATTCTAGAAAGAACTCTGACAACAAGAACAGCAAGGGGGGGTCAGCGTTTTGAAGCCGACGTCCTGTGGCACGCTCATGGCTCATGTCGTCGGGCGGGCTGGAATCTGGAATATTCCTGCAGCAGCTGCCTCAGACGTGATATCAGACATCTCTGCAGATCGCTGGCCCAACCGCCTTTTTGTTTGCAAAAAAAAGACAGCAAGCTGCCAAGTTGCCTAAGGTACCATCGATAGTATCAGGACTGTCGGGATTGTAGTCCTGATGGATGGATGAAGGTTCCAGCACGTTGCAGGGGGCCCCCATGAGAAAACGCAGAAGGGGCACGATTTATGAGCTCTTGGCTGTCCCAAGGATGTGACCTCAGGCCACCTTGCTCTCTAGCTGATGTCATGGACAGCACTCATTTTCAGAGTGATGGTGGTCTCATCCAATGGGAAAAAAATGGGGTTCCTCCAGGGGATGCAAACCCCATCATAAACAGATAGATATGTATTTATATAGACAGCAGGCCCTCAAATAACATTGTCTCATTCAAGGTCGTTTCCTCATAGTTCTGATGAGACGCCTTAGGAACGTCAGTCTTGCCTCAGGTCAAATTGGTCCTGTTATGCATCGGTTTTCGGAAGTTCCAAGAACCTATCGACAATGTTCAGAAAGAACTTACTGCGTGCCATCTATACTGGTGGTGTGCCTGCTTTCCCAAGATATGTAAAAGCTCTCTGTTCTTTCAAAGTATTAGACGGGGGTGTTTAGGACACATTTCGGACACTTCCAGTATTGTCCATCTGTCTCTCATTAGCACCGTGTCCATATCACCTCAGACTCTTCTGAACTGGGCTTGTGAGGCTAAGGGGACACGCCGTGAGCTGGCACGGGTTCCCTAGTTACCACGGCGGCCAACCTTGTGTGACTTTCCCACGCACACGGACACAAAACAACAACTCTAGAGACTTTCCAACTTCCATGTCTGCTTTCCAGGGTTATCGTGCACCCTTGTGAGTAGAACAGTGTTTGAGACACACGGACACCTGCCAACACACACCACAGTCTCGGCGTTCCCTGGGGTCCTGCCCTGGGCCGGGGTAGATACGACGACCCACCTAAGTGCTCTCCTTGGGGTTGCATTACCTCCTGCAGATGGGTCCCTGCAGATGGAAGGCTGGGGTGTGTGTGTGTGTGTGTGTGTGTGTGTGTGTGTGTGTGTGTGTGTGTGCGCGCGCGCGTCTTGGGTTGTTCTTGGACGACTGGACGCAGGTCCCTCATAGCTGATGGTCAAGCTACTGAAAACCTGCCTCCGAATCATAAATCTCACTGAAAGCACGTCTCTGTGTGCTCTCACTGGGAGCACTGCCTCATTCTTTCGCCATGCTCTCGGGACATGGCCTCGACCGAAAACCTCCCCTCACATGTTTCAGCCTCTTCTCCCAGACCAGGGACCTGCAGGAACCTGACTTCACCCCAGCAGAAGGTTCCAGAATTTTTTTTTTCCTACCGTTTTGAAGAAGCCTCTTATCCGTCAGCTTCAACAGGACAAACACTGCCGTGCTGAAAACGGACATGCCGAGTGCCCTTGCAGACATGCCGAGAGACCTTGGTCCTCCCCGGCCCCGGCCCCAGCTCCAAATCCAGCAAAAAGCAAGGATTAGACACGGCTCTATTTCCCAGGACCAGAGTCGAGCATTGTCTGTAAAACCAGCCAAGTACCATCCTCAGAAGCACGGCTTCCTTTCGTCTACGCTGGTGTTTTGTCTCCCTTCTCTCTCTCCAGGCATCTGACGATGAGAACTGTTCTTGTAAATTCGAAAATAAATAAACAGTCATTAGTGGCCTGACTTGCTCCTAGCCCATACTTTTGGGTCGCATGTGGGTTGGTCTGATGATACCCAAGCAGCCGTAAAAGCACAGAGTGGGGAGATCGTTAGCCCATGTCAAATATAGGATATGTCATTTCCCACAGTCTCTATTTAAGGTCTTTCTTTCTTTTTTTTCTTTGTCTCCATCAGCGTCATAAATACAGACCGAAGTGTGGGAACAGCAGAAGGAAGCCCTAATTGTGGTGCGTTCCTAATACGGATGCCACGGTTACATGAAAAAAGATGACCGCCCCAAGTGTCAGGAAAAAACACCCTTTCATCATGACCTTCGCGATCCCAGCAGTAAACACAATCCATTTATTTAAAAAAAAAAACTATTATAAAGTAACAGGTCCCATTAGGAAATTCAAAGTGAGTTGAAGAGGATGAGATGAAAAGTAAATTTTTCATCTGTTGCATTTAACGCCTCTTTTTCCTCAATCGCTTTACCCTCCTCACAGCCGAGCCCTGTGCGTCATGACCTGTTCGGGGGTTTTGGTGACAATCAGAATGAATCACAGAGTCATATATACTTCTCTATTGCACCAATAGATCTAAGAACATAAGCTGTACCTTATCAACGTGACTCAGATTTTTTCCCCCTGCCAATGTGCACGTAGAGATCACCCTCGTTCATTTACAGTATTTATTGTAATGGCTGCATGCATGTCTGTTGTGAAGGCAGGCATCCATGTATGACTTATTTTTTGAAAGGAAGACTTTCCTTCTGAGAGCACCTTTAGGGGCACAGGAGAATTAAACAGAAAAGTATAGAGGTTTGCCTTCTGTCCTACCCAGTTGCCCCATTACTGATATCTTGCATTGCTGTGGTACCTTTGTGAGCATTGGTGAGCCACCGTGGACACCTCACCATCGCCCAGACTCCGTCGTTTACGTGTGGGTCCACTCTGGGTGCTGTGTGCTTGGTGGGTTTGCACAAAAGCACCGGGTCCTATATCCACCATTACAGCATCATACACAATTGTGTCACTGCCCTAGAAGGGACTCCTTTGTTCCAGCCCCATTCCTTCTCCGCCCATAATTGCAACAGCCTCCCCCTGGGGACTCTCAGTCCTCACCCCCGCAGCAGAAACACCTGAGCAAACGATAAGAGTCTCTCTGCCTGGGCCCCGCCTCCTGAGATGTCAATCAGTGGGTCTCCAGGCGCCTGTGGGTTTCCGAAGGTTCCAGGAAGTTGTAACCACTGTCGTTGGCCCTCAAAGGGTGTAGACTCAACCCAGCAGGCGGACGGATCCTTTTCACATTGAGCAGAGCACATCACACTTGTGCTGAAAACTTTCACAATAGGTCTGCGTTTTGCTGAGACTTAGGGAAGCCAAATGAAACGCAGGGTGCCAGCTGAACTTGACTTGCAGATAAAACCACTAACGTTTTGTTTGTTTGGTTGGTTTTTTTTAATGTATATCCCAAACACTGCATGGGACATACTTATATTAAAATTCAACTTCGGCTGGGTGCTTCGTCTGAGTAGATACCCAATATTGCATGGGACATCCTTGCAACAAAATATTCATTGTTTATTGAAAACTCGAATTCAACTGGGTGTTTAGTGTATAAGTATATCCCAGGTATTGTATGCGATGTCCTTATACTGAAACAATTATTTATTGTTTCTTTGAAACTCAAATCCATCTGGGTGTTTAGTGTACGTATGTTCCAAGTATTACATGGGGACATACTTTATACGAAGTGTGTGTGTGTGTGTGTGTGTGTGTGTGTGTGTGTGTGTACATATAATGGTTTATCTGAAATTCACATTTAACTGGGTGTCCTACACTTTTATAATATTTTCTCAATCCAGCACCCCTACTTGCAGTAAAGGCACAACCCATGCTCTCCCCATCACTTCCCCAGACACCTGACGTTCAGGCATTGAAGTCATGGTTCAAATCCCACCCCGTCTAGAAAACCTGATACACACACACACACACACACACACACACACACACACACACACCTGTATCTATGTAATCATGAATGTAAGCGCACAGAAATATAGATGAAGTTAGCCTCACATGCTCAGGATGATGCTGACCTGGGTCTTCCCAGAAGGAACAAGTCCCGTAGCGAATACTTTTCTGCAAGGTGAGAGGGTGTGTCTCTCTGGAATCCCACGTCCCTTCTGGCCTCCAGGAGTTTCCAAGCCTCCTTATTATTCATGCTGCACGGATGACTGTACCTATGACTAAGGACCACTCTCTGGCTCCCCGATAAGGCTCGATAAATGTTTTCTTACCTCTGCCCTGAAATTAAGATAAACTCCAGAGCCACAGCGCCTTAGCAAGGCCGAAGATAACGCCAGTCCAATCCGTCCCTTTATAGAATCTGATTTCCCGATGTCTCCATGTGTGATTCCCGTGCAACCATTTATTGTGTCTGTCACTCCACGAAAACCTGTGGAATGTTGGAAATCAATTATAAAGAGTCGCTTCCTCCCGACACAACCGTTTGTCACCTGGTTCTACCTTTTTTTTGGGCCATCTCTTTAGGTCATGAAGACCGGAGTGTGTCATAAACTTTGGATTACGTCTGCTGCCTACATTGCTGAAAATGTACTCAAAGTGCCCCCATGTTGTTTAGTGTTTGGGAAGAGTTTGAAGGTTCCCTCACATGAGCGCATCAGCATAAACGTACACATTCCCCCACTTTCCGGACTTTGAAAACCCCGTGTCCTCACATGGCCGTCCCTCTGTGTGTGTCTGTGTCCTCACCTCCTCTTCTTATGAGGACACAGTCCTATTGGATCAGGGCCCACCTAGTGACCTCATGTCACCTTAATCCCCTCTTTAAATCCCCATCTCCAAATACAGCCCGATCTGAGGTCTTGGGGGTCAGGGCTCCAACATAGGAATTCTGGGGGGACACAGTTCAGCCCCCAACCCTGGGTGACTCTGATCATGAAGCTTTGATGGACTTCAAAATTTCCTTTTCAAAAGCAAATTCCTAGATACAGAACCTGTGGACCAAGACGTGTGATCATTCCTGACACTGTAAGGTTTTTCATCCACGGACATTATAACCCCAAGTGTCTACGAGTTGTCTCCTCAGCGTGGAATCCCCAATCTGTCTAAAACCAGGAGGATTTTTGTTTTCTCTCATGTTTAGAACGGTCTTTCATTACCTCCCAGGCATATGAAAACTCGTTATCCTAGTCTTATTGTGTGAAGTTTGACTTTTTCCTCCCTTTACAGCTAATACTCCTGGAATTCATTTTCGTTTTCTTTTCTCCTGATGTGTTTGGGGTCTTTTAAAAAATACTGCACAAGATGAGACTCTAAAAAAGCTTTGAATCCGAAATAGAGAATGGTTGATCCTAGTATATAATTTTTTATGTGTATATATATATATATATATATATATATATATATATATATATATATGTGTGTGTATGTGTTTGTGTGTGTGTGTGTGTGTATGTGTGTGTGTGATTGCATATATTTCTTCTCAGGTAACTATGTTGTACTTTGAGTTCTTTAAAAGCTTCCGAGATGAGCCCAGGAGCAAAACGGAGGGTAAAATCTATCCGCCCCACGTGCTAAGGTCAGCTTTGTAGCTACGTCACGTGGCTCCTGGCTTCTGCCCACTTTTCCGGTTTCACAAGCTGAGGTTGTAAGTTTGTCCCTCAAGGAACCCCCGCTGACATATTCCAGAATAGAAGGATGAACTGCCTCTCAAGCCATCGTACTTACTAACTTGGGTACTTACTAATCATCACTGTTAGTCTCTGGGTACACTATGACCTTGAAAGTTCAAGTTCAGACATCCAGTTCAACAGCCACCAGCCAGGACGGGTGCCGTGACAGTCCCCTTTGAGGGCAGGATGGCTCTGCCCAGCACACATAGTATACGCTTTGGAAGGCGTTCCTCACCTGTGTGCCTTCAGTACGGGGTTGGGATTTTCCAGGTGACCCTCCGGGCATCTGAGAAGTAAAACACTCTCAGGTGTGGCGTGAACTCAGCTGTTCCCATTCTCAATGCTTTCCTCTACACAGTTTGCTTTGAAATCACTCAAGAAAAGCCTCAGAATAAACAGACACAGGTAGGGCATTATTTTTAGAAGGCAGTGCTCCATACTTGGAGGACAGCATCTTGGGGAGCAGGGGGGGGCGGTGACCCCTGAAATGTCCTACTTTTCCAGATTGCCAAACTTCCATTTGCAGAGACAGCAGATTAGGCTGTTGTTTTATTTTAGCAATTGATGATGGACTGATTTTTTTTTTACCTAACTCTGCAGTCACGTAACCACTCAGGTTTCTCAATTAATAAATGAACTGCTCTAACCCCGTTTGGCATTCGCGGCCTCCCTAGCCACAGGTGTGCTATCTCCCAGGCCAAAGCTTCATTTCTTTGATATGAAGATAGCATTTCCAGGTCACCTACACCTAGCTGGTTGGGTCAGGGACACGTCTTCAACAAGTGACATTGGAGTGGTTTGAAAGGGGGGACTCATCTGCAGGAAAGGTCTCTAGAGAACCAAGTGCCAAAATGTGGCACTTGGGGACCTGGCATTCAGAGACATAGTTAGTATTCAGCTGGGCTGGGCCTGGGTGTGGTCTGGGATGCCTGTGGTCACTCTTATCATACTTATTATAATAAGTTTCATCATCTGTCATTAGTCAGTCACGCCTAACGAGGATTGCAATAGAACCCAGATAACCAGCTAACTAGGTTATCGTGAATTCCTACTACATTAAGCCAACACAAACCCTCCCCGGGGTCATCCTGGGCTGAGGGAGAAATGAGAAACAGGCGATTGCCAAGCTCCCCACCCACAGTGAGTGTTCATACCTCCTTGTCTAACCCCTTGCTGGGAAACAGCTCATGGGGATGAGGACAAAAAGCCCCCAAGCCCCCACAAAACGGCTTGCCCACAACTCATCCGAGGACATCGGGACGGAGCAGATGTTCCTGCTACTGAGTGGAGACTCCACGAACGGCTTCCTCTGAATTAGGGTAAAATGGAAGTACTGTTGATACAATCTGAGGCCGTATTCCTATAACTGAACACCCCTGTGGATTTTCTGCCTGCCTTCGAGGCCCAAATCATACGCGGGCATATCGTCATGCGCTTTCCATCCCTGTCCAGGTCCATATTCAAACCGTTTTCCACATGGTATGAAATGTCTCTTTCCAGGCGCCCCCGGGGAGACCTCTTCCGAAGTGTGGGAGCGTGCCGTAAATACGCGCCAAGGGTCTTTCTACTCCGGCGAGGGGCAGTGTATGTAGACCCATCTATCTCAGAAAACATACAGACACACTTTCATTTATAAATGTTTATGTACATGTCAGTTGTAATGTCTGTGACGGCAGCTGAATACTTGTTTTGGAATACAGATTAGAATACGTAATAAAACCTATTCAAATATATAAGATAGAATACATATTACAGACTATATTAGAAGGTAATATCTAATATATGTGTACATTGCAAAGTCTGTGAAGACAGAACACTTCCTTTAGAATATACATTAGAACATATAACAAAATATATCACAACAGAGCTAATAAAATATATTAGAGCATATAAGACTATAATATATAATATCAAATATTATATGTAAACTGTAAAGTCTGACGGCAGCTAAACACTTCTAGAATATATATTATAAATTATATGACATAAATTATCAGAACATGTTATAAAATATATTAGAATATATATTATAGAATATATTAGAATTTGTAACATAGTACATATAAAAATTGTTAAGTCTGTGATGGTAACTGCGCACTGCATTTTTACTTTATCAGTATCTATGCACGCATGTAGACACATACACATAGATGTATCCACATATACACACACATGTATCTATATAAACATAGATGTATCCATATACACACATGTACCCGTATGTACTCGGACACACATACAAACACATGCACACATATATATGTGTATATTTACACATACATATACAAAGAAGCGTCCAGCTGCCTTCACAGAGGACAACTTTTTGCCTCTTGCGTTCCTTCACCAACGCGGATCAGGAGTTGCATGTCGGTTCTTTCTGGTCGAGGCAGAAACTCGTTCCTGGTGGGTCACAGACCCCATTCTTCCGTCACGCCCCTCAAGGTAACGTGCGCGTCGCGTCACAAAGGCAACGGTGACGCCAGAAGGCCTAGCTGACGGGGACTTTTCTGCTCGTGCAATGGCTGTGCTGCAGTTTCTGAGGAATGTTTACCATCCTTCCATATAGGAGCGGCTCTGCGTCGTTCGGCCAAGTGCTGGGAAACCTGCACCGGACGGAGCATTGATAGGAACAGGAGGTCCGAGCACACGCTCCCGCGTGGGTGAGGAAGGGGATCGCCACAACCCAGCAGCCCAGAGTGGGATTCTGAAAGCGTCTGCGTGGGTGCAGTAAGGGGGACAAAGGCTGTCCTCAGTGCAGTGTGAAACCCTGGCCTTGACCCGTGACCTTTGTCAGCCTGCAGCTTCGCTGTCACAAGGTTGAATCCACGGAGAGGCCGCGCGCTCCTGCGTGGACCGCCCTGGTGCCCCCGAGCCCCTCGTGGGGTGGAGAGGGCCTGGTGGCCGCAGAGGTGGGACGCCTCCTCGTTCACACTGGCACACGCGCGGCCAGCTCCTGGAGCGCATTTTTCACATTCCAGCTCAATAATATTTGGCAACCGGCTGGTGGAGAGCAGAAGTCACGCCCGGGAAAATGCCACCCACAGCGTGCGGAGGAGGGTTGGGGCGAGGCTGGCAGCCAGGGCCTGAACCCCAGACCCAGCCCCGGCGGCTGGTTTCCTGTCGCCCCCTCCCACTGGGCCAGCCCGCATGGCCTGGTCCCTGCAAAGCTCATCCGTTCTGCAGCTGTGACTAACAACGCAGGCTTGCCTCTGCATCCGGTCCCGAGGGGACGCCCTCCGTGGACGGAATCGCTGAGACGGTCCTAACAGGGCAGCAGGCAGTGTGACCTCCGGCTGCACCAAGTGTGGCCCGCGGGCCTGGTCAGGTCGGCTGTAGCCCCCCCCCCCCCCACACACACACACTTCCCGGGTGTATTTTCACCAGATCCCACCCCCCACGGGGGCGGGTGGGAGAGAAAGTGGCCAGGGGACACACTGGACGTGCAATCGCATGAGCGTTTCATCAACACACCAGCCGTCTTGCAGCGCAGCTAAGTGCACACACGTGGCCTGGAGCGGACGCCGGGAGAAAAACACGGTGCTATTGTGTGTGTGTGTGTGTGAAATCCACGCGTGCTGCCCTTTCCCGGGTGCACAAAACAGGGGCGCACGTTCCCCGCAGTGTATTTGGCGCTGCTCTTAAATCTGTGTCTCCTCCCCTTTTTTTTTTTTTTTTTTTTTGCAACGGCTCTTTGGAAATAATTATGGATTCAGAGGAAGCGGCAAAGAAATGCCCCGAGTGGGGAGGGCGGTCCCGCCGCGCACCCCGGGCACCGGCGCGGGGTCGTGGGCACCGCGCGGCCCAGCAAGCGCCCCGCGCGCGTTTCGCTCCGCGCCGCGTTTTCTTTTTTCTTTATTTTTTTTCAAACTTTACTTTTGTTTGCGCCCCGCCCTCCGCGTCCGCAGCCGGTCCCGCCTCCAGCCTTCCGGTCTGGGGCGCAGCGCGCGCCTCCCCCCGGGGCAGCTCGGCGGGGACCCCCCCCACCCCCGGCCTCGTGCGCCCCGGGACGCGCACAGGGCGCGGCCACCTCCCCGGAGCCGCGCGCCCCGCGCGTCTGTGGCCGCAGCTGCAGGGCGGGGACTCGGGGGGGGCGGAGCGCGGCGGCGACGGCGACACCCCCCTCCCCCCGCGCCCGCCGGGCCGTGTCCGGGCGGGGACAGCGCGCAGCCCCGCCCCGGCCGCTTCCGCCGGGCCCCCCAGCAGCACTCGGCGCCGGCGCCCGTGGCGGCGGGAGGCCCCGCGAGGAATGCGCTCGGAGCCCGGCTCCCGCGGCCGGCACCCCGCCTGCACCCCGCCCGCCCGGGCCGCGCCCCCCTCGGAGGCCGCCGGCCTCTCCCGCCCGCTGCCGTGAGCGCCGCCCCGCCGGGACTTGGGGGGCGCGCATGGCCGGGCGCCGCTGATGCCGCCGCGCCGCCCCCCGAGGCCGCGTCCCGGGAAGCCCGGCCCCCGTCGCCCCCCGGCCCGGAGCGCGCCCCCATGGAGGCGCCCGGGCCGGCCAAGGCGGCCGCGGCGGACCCCGACCCCCCGGAGAGCCCGGGGGGGACCCCCGACGGGGCGCCCGCCTACCGCCTGCAGGACTTCGACACGCTGGCCACCGTGGGTGAGTGCCACGCGCGGGGACCCGGCGCGCAGGGGCGCCCGGGGCGCCGGCGACAGACAAAGGGCCCCGCGCGCCGTCGCCCGCCGCCTCCCGGGCGCACTGTGCCCGGCCCCGCCTGCTCGCCGCGGCCCCCCAGGCGCCCCGAGAGTTGGGGGGACCCCCCCAAGCCCCCGCGAGCCTCCCAACCTGCCCGCGCCTCCAAAAGCGCGTTATGGAGACCTCCTGCCCCTAAAGCGCCCCCGTGTGTGGGGCCCCCCGACGTCACACAACTTCCCGGAGGTCCCCTCCCCTTGCCAGGCAGGGACCCCCAAGACCCCGAGGGCGCTTGCTCAGCGCACCTGGCTCAGCGCCCCCTCTGCCCTGCGGGGGGAGCCTCCCGCGTGGACTTGAGATCCAAGCGGGGCCTGCGGGACAGGTGTCCCGTGGAGTTGGGGGGCGTTGGGGGGCTTTGGGGGGGTGGGGGCGGCACTGCAGATGGGTAGACGGTTCCTGACGCCGCGCGCGCTTTCCGTCCGGGGCATCGCACACTTGGCGGTGCCCGCGCCCCACATTTCTCTGCCTTTGTCCTCCGCCTGTGAACTTGACCCGAGGCGGGGCGCTGGGCGCGTGGGTTTCCCGGTCCCTGCGCGGCGGGATCTGTGAAAACGCGGGTGTCTGGGACACCCCCCCCCCCCCGCGTGGGTCAACGCAGCCCAACGTCCGCTGGGTGCCGGCTTCCAGCTGTGGGCACAAGCCAGCTGTGGCTTCTTGGCAACCCTTTGTTGCCAAGTGGGGAGGTGGGGGGTTGTGCCCACATGTTGCTCAGGTCAGGAAGGGGAACGCGGACGGGGGCGTGCCGAGTGGGGCCGTGGGACCCTGGAGCAGGGGTGTGGAGGTCCTTCCTTGCGCTCCCCCGCCCCCCGTTTGGAAAGCAAGCAGCAGGAAAGCAGGACCCAGCGGGCTCAAGGTCATGAGGTCACTGGGGCTTGAGACCAAGCTGCACAGCCTTGGAGGCATGGAACCTGCGTCGGACAGGGGCCTTCTCCTGTCCTCCAGGGGCCTCCTTGCCTGGGCTGCTTGGGTGTGAGGACGGGGTCACCTGGAAGCCTGATTGGGGAACCAGGCTGTGGGGGGCACCCTGCCCGGCCCCTGCGTCAGCCCCTGTCTCCCTCTCAGCCCTCCGTTTTTCTTCCTCCCTCGTGGCCTCTCCCTGTCCCTCCTCCGCTCCCGGCGTCCCCTGGGAAGCGATGCTGGCTGATCTCAGAGCTGCCTGTGTTTTGCATGGCATCAGGGCGGGACAGAAACCCAGGCCGGCAGCGCAGTTCCACAGTAGGTGGAAACACAGACGAACAATGGAAAGTTGGTGGAGAGCCTGCCGTCCCTTGGCACACAGCGCCAGCCATTGTGTTTCTTTCGGGCACACACTCGGGCCTATTGTCAGAGGTGCGGGGGCTGGAGGCCGGGGCGGCCAGCCAGGCCCAGGCAGTGGGTGGGCTGCAGACATGACCTCGTCTGCTGCCCTGTGGGCATTGCCAAGTGGGCATAGGTGCCCAGCGACAGCTCTCGTCCTTAAAAACAATGTCACCCAGTCCCTGGGGACCAAGCCCAATGCCACCGCCCCTGGGGACCGGCGGGCTGGGCTGGGAAATGAGTTTCCTCCAAGGCCTCTTTGCTTGTGTTCATGAAGACTTTGCTTCTTCGGGAAGGATAACGTCCTGTGGCTCCTGAAGGCAGAGTCAGGGTTGCCCAAGTGCCGGGTGTTGGACAAGCAGGGGACAGGGACCCAGACGTGTGTGCGTGTGTGCCCCTCGGAAAGCTCAGTGACATTCTCTGCCTTCTTTCGCCTAAACTCCTTTCTTGAGTATTGGGGAAAGTTTCACCTGAGTGTGATTAACCTAAGAGATTAAGAATAACCCTTAGAATAAACACCCACACACACACACAGGCCTTTCTGACCTGTGACAATTGCGTCTCTTGAGACACAGTCTCTAGCAACGTCTGATCGTTTCATAAGGCACAGCGGACAAAAGTGAGGGGCCCGGCAGGTAGAACCCAGTCCAGTCGGGGGAGCAGAAGCCCTTCATCCTAATCCTAAGCTTCCGGCTCAGGAAAATCAGTCCCCATTCCTAACCCTGCCCCCACTGCAGACAGGCACCACCCCCCTCCCAGGGTGGGGAATGGGGGGTGGGGGTGGCTGTAAACTGTCTGAGGGCACCTCTATGCAGTTCTCCAGCTCGGCAAGGCCGCTTCTCCACCATGGGAAACCAACCCACACGCCACACAAACCCGAAACAAAAACTCCAGCCCTGTCTTAACCTTTCTTGACTGTCATCGTCCCCGCCCCTTGGAATCTTCTAGAATGAGTCAGGGTGGAAACACAGGGCTCAGCTTGTCCTCTCCGCCCCGAAGGCTGTGGGGAGCCCCTGTCCCCACAGAGGTGCTCCTTTTCCTTTGGCCTGAGCACCCCTTTTCCTCATCCACGTGTTCTTGTGTTTTCTCGAGCCTGTGAACTGTACACAAGGAGGAGCGGGGAGAGGAGGGGAAGGCGTTCTTGGGACAGAATCGCTGACTCACCGTCCCTGAAACACGTTGGGATGGTGCTAACGTTTCAGGGCAGGTGGAACGCAGCAGGTGAACCCACGGGGTGGGTTTCTGCTCGTTCAGCAAAGCCCGTGGTGGCCGCGCCGATGGCGGGACCGTCTGGGGAGGGCCCGTGAGCCCAACACGTCCTGGAAACACACGGCCGAGTTCACGGGCGGCCACGACACCCTAGTGACTGAATAAGAAGGAAACTCAGGGGTCATGTCGTGTCAGATCCTGTTCTGTGCTTCTGGCAGAGACGGCTGTGAGAAATGTTGGGCAGTGGAGATGGCCCACGTCTCCACAAGTTCAGCTGGGTCGCGTGAATGCTGAGCGTGCCTTGGTGAAAAAAATCTCATGGTGACTTTTTTTTTTTTTTTAAGAGCCCAGATGGGCCTCCGGGGCGCAGAACTGGTTTGCAACCCCATTTCCCCCCCTCTGTGTGCACGGATGATGGCGCGATTCAAAAAACACATACTTTGAAATCACTAGAGACGCCCGGGGGATTCCGGAAACCATACCTACAGTCACACAGCGCTCCTCCCGTGGGGACATCTTCTGCGGCTTTTGCGCAATATCAAACCAGTCCTGGATGCCGTCCTGCTGAGCCGCTGTAGAACCTGTTTGGTGCGCCCCAATTTTTACAGGCTCCTTTGCGAGCAAGAGTCGGGGCACGGGGGGAGCCCTATGTCATTTTATGCCACCCACCCATTGGGGCGTTCACCCTCCAGCCTCCAGACCCAAAGCACAAAACTCACTCCCTCCTCACAGATGACTCGCTCATACGTGACACCTTGTATGTATTTATCTTTTTTTTTTACCATCTCACGTGACGAGATTGGAAACTGTGTGTTTTCTTAACATCTGAAGGCCTTCCTTAATGAGTCATTAGTGATAGCCTGGTCCCCTCTCAAGGACTTGTAATCGGTTTCCTGTCCCTCTACACTGAGAGGATTTTCTCCTTGCGTCTGGGTTCCCTTCCGTCGGCCCTCACTTCACTCCGTGTGTCCTGGGCTGTCATTTGTCCTGGTCACCCCAGCACCCCTGAGCACAGCTCCTGAGTGGAACTGGGGTCACGGGGATCGGTAGTCGGAATGGGCGGGGGAGCTGACAAGCCACGGGACTGTTTCATGCTGAACAGTGCACAGAAAGTCATGTTCACCTTTCACGCTCTTCATCCGGCCTCGGAGCTCCAGCGTATGTTGGCAGACGCACGTGGGCGGCTGTTAACTGTCACAAGGATGTCAAAATGAGATAAGATACTACAAATCTAGAGCATTTCCAAGTGCAGAACTCTTGCAGGCTGGCCCTGGTTTTTTTTTGTTGTTGTTTTTTTGATTTGAGGTGACATTCACATGCTGTAGAAGGAACTGTTTAAAGTGCACTAGCCTGTGGCTTGATGTGCATCCACAGAGGTGTGCAACCATCCTCTCTGTGTAGTTCCAGAACAGTCCATCATCCCGAAGAAGACGCCGTCCCCAGGAGCCGTCACTCCGCATTCCTCTCCCCAGACGTTGGCGACCACCAAAAACCCTATGCGTTTGCCTGTTCTCTGCTCTGCATTTCTCAAATTCTTCTTTTCTCTCTCTCATGGTCCATCTCTAGGAGGCGGAAGGGCCCATCGGAAGGGAAGGCGAGGTGACGGACAGACACACACCACGGGTTAGACATGGGCAGTCAGAGTGAGACAGCCAGTGACGGTCACACAGATGACAGATACGTCCACGTAACACCTGCTCTCCAGGAGCTGGACGGGGCAGGAGGGACCGTCCCCTGGGGGCTCTGGAGGCAGCGTGGCCCTGGGACACCTTGGTGGCAGCCTGCTGGCCTCCAGGGCTCCAGTTTGCAGTGGGAGAGCCCTGCATTCATTTCTGAGGACGAGGCATCTATAAGTCACTGCGTGAGGAGGGCCATCTCCAGGGCCGGGTGGAGCGGAGCCAAGGGCTCGCTTCGCACACTTGTCCCACTGCCCCTTTCCGCCTCCCTCCTCCCCGCAGAGGGCAGCAGGGCAAGGCCCCCGCAGGCTGCCCACGCCCTCTCACGCCTCGCTTTCGTAAATCCAGAGCAAGAGCCCACGTCCCACATGGCCCGGCCCACGGGCATCATTCTGCGTGGTCCCCCTCCTTGGCGTGTAGGTTCCTCGGACCTGCTAGAACAGACCGCCACCCACCGGGTGTCTTATGAACAGCACAGATCCACTTTGTCACCATTCTGGAGGCTGGAAGCCCCAGTTCAGATCAGGGAGCCGTGACGGTTAGGCACTTGGGGGGGATCTCTTGTGGGTTGCACGTGGCTGCTTTCTCACCGTGTTCTCACGTGATGGGGGAGGGCAGAAGGGAGGCGGGTTTTCTCGTGACTCGTAAAGACGCCAATCCCACCCACCACGGGGATCCCCCCCTCACGACCTGATCCTAATCTCCTTCCAAAGACCCGCCTCCTAAGTCCATCCCACTGGGGGTTACGGCGTCAGCACACAGATTTCGGGGTGACACAAACACTCACGCCCTAACACTACACTTGCCCCTCACATGTCGCCTTCTCTTCCTTCCCCTGAACCCCTCCCTTTGGGGTGGAGGTGGTGCCCCAGCGGTAGGCACACCTAGTCACATCCGACGCTCCTTGGTGGAAGGCACGACTCTTTCTGTGTCCAGGGACTTGGGTCACCCATACGGATGGGGTTGTGACACCGTGACAGGTGGTCCCAGACCTTCCTGGGTGGGTCCCTCCACAGCTGAGGACCACCAGACAGGCCAGTTTTGTCACCGGGAGAACAAGGCAGAGGCACCGCACGACACAGAACTGTCCCCGCCGCCACCGCGTCGCTGAGCTCACGCACAGCTGCTCACCACGGTGGTGTTTCTGGGAGAAGCGTGCTCAGCATTCTCAGTAAACCACTGTCAGTCTCTGGGAGTGGCATCCTGGGGCTTCTTCGTATTTTCTCCAGTGGTGGTTTTTGTCCCCGTACAACCACAGCGGCACCACCTTCAGTGCCATTTCATAGATGTGCCTCTTTTCCTTGAGATGCCAAACACTGTTTCCTGCTGGGGAGGAGAGGAAACTAATGGGTGATAGACGTCAGCTCTTTTGAGACGGTCAGCAGTGTGCAGGGCACGGTACAACCATGTCCCCTGGTTTGCACAAGGACCCGCAAGGGGGGCTGGCCATTGCATGTGGGGCCCCCTTCTCTGCATCCATGGAGGGCATGGCCCTTGCCGCGTCCTTCCACGGGTCATCCTCTCCCAGCTGGGAGGAGAGGTGGCAGCGTGGGGGCGAAAACCACCTCGGGGGCTGTTTGCTAGCTGAGTGTCTGGGCAGGTGGCCTCCATTCTCTCAAACTTTGTTTCCCCTGCAGAAAATGTGGCTGGTGAGGACACTGCAGAGCTTCTGGGGGTACAGGAGCTAATGTATGTATTGCGGTGCTTGGCGTGGTGTGGGCGCCCTAAAGGGCAGCCCCCCATTCCACCATCCACCCACCCATCCATCCATCCATCCATCCATCATCCATCCATCCATCATCCATCCATCCATCCATCCATCCATCCATCCATCCATCATCCATCCATCCATCCATCCATCATCCATCCATCCATCCATCCATCCATCATCCATGCATCCATCCATCCATCCATCATCCATCCATCCATCCACCATCCATCCATCCATCCATCCACCATCCATCCATCCATCCATCCATCATCCATCCATCCATCCATCCATCCATCATCCATCCATCCATCATCCATTCATCCATCCACCATCCATCCATTCATCCATCCACCATCCATTCATCCATCCATCCATCCATCATCCATCCATCCATCCATCCATCCACCCACCCACCCATCCATCCATCCATCCATCATCCATCCATCCATCCATCCATCCACCATCCATCCATCCATCCGTCATTCATCCATCCATCCATCCATCCATCCATCCACCCACCCATCCATCATCCATCCATCCATCCATCCATCCATCCATCCATTCATCATCCATCCATCCATCATCCATCCATCCATCCATCCATCCATCATCCATCCATCCATCCACCATCCATCCATCCATCCACCATCCATCCATCCATCCATCATCCATCCATCCATCCATCCATCATCCATCCATCCATCCATCATCCATCATCCATCCATCATCCATCCATCCATCCATCCATCCATCCATCCATCCATCCATCATCCGTCCGTCCATCCATCCATCATCCATCCATGCATCCATCCATCCATCCATCATCCATCCACCATCCATCCATCCATCCATCCATCCATCCGTCATTCATCCATCCATCCATCCACCCACCCATCCATCATCCATCCATCCATCATCCATCCATCCATCCATCCATCCATCATCCATCCATCCATCCATCCATCCATCCATCATCCATCCATCCATTTAGTCACTCACACGTAGGGGAGCCCGTGTGGCCCCGTCTGATGGGACCTTCACAGATAACACTAAAAGCACCTCTTCTTGGGAAGCCCCTGGGTCGTCGTGCTGTTTTTATGGCTGAGCAGTGGTCCATGGCATGTCTTTCCAGATGTTTTATTAATGTGTTTAGAGAAACAAACTTCGAAGACTGGGGCGGCTTAAACAACACACATTTATTCCCTCCCAGTCCTGGAGGCTGGAGTCCGAGATCCAGTGTCCCAGGGCTGGTCCCCCCCGAGGCCTCTCTCCTGGGCGTGCAGACAGCCGTCTGCTCCCCGTGTCCTCACATGGCCGTCCCTCTGTGTGTGTCTGTGTCCTCACCTCCTCTTCTTGTAAGGACACAGTTCTAATGGGTCAGGGCCCACCCTTGTGACCTCATGTTGCCGTAGTCCCCTCTTTACAGACCCATCTCCAAATCCAGCCGTCTTCTGTGGCCCCAGATGCTGCCTTGGTCCCCTGCAGAGTCCCTGTAATGCCGTGTTTGGCAGGGACCCTCCGTGTCCCGCAAAAGTCACCTTGAGTGGCCCCTGTGGGTCAGGCAACTCCGTCATCTTTCTTTTTTTAAGAATTTTGTGTTGAGGGAAAATAATATACAACACGAGCCTTTTAAAACCATTTTTAAGTGTATTGATCCGTGGCGTTGATGAATTCACACTGTGGTACAACCGTCACTGCTGCCTGTGTCCAAAACTTCTCCACTCCACGGTGAAAAAGCCCGTACGTGTCGATCAGCCCCTTCCTAGTCCACATAATCCTCCAGGAGGTCTCAGCGAGGAGTTGAGACCCTTGGGGTGGTGGGGGAGGTCGCTCATTGGAACCGCTGAGCCATCAGAGGTCAGCCTGCTGCACTCGGCCGCCCAGGGAGGTTCCTCTTCCTGTAGGCGTCTCAGGTGCGTGCGTGCATGTGTGTGTGTGTAGGGGGCGTCGTGTTGTCTTCCATCCCTTGGTGATGAGCAGCGGGCTTCAGTGTCGTCCCCCCCCACCCGCCCCGTCTGCCATGACACTACTACAAGCCGTGAGCGCCGATGACAGTTGTCCTTTCTGCATCCCCCAGGACGTGAGCATCTCCAAGGCAGATGTCATCATCATTTCCCAGGCTCATCGCGTTTTCAAGGCTGGACGGTGGTGGTTTTTGCATGGCTACGGGGCTCACTCCAATCAGTAGACTTGTCATGACTGTGCCGGGACTGCCCACTGCTCCCCCGGCCTGGGGCACCCCCTCCTTCCAGCTCTGGGGTTCGGGCAGGGTGGGACCCCAGAGGAAGCCCACTGTGAGGTCATCTGAGGTCATCATTCCTTGCTTTTCTCCTGTGATCTTTCTCTTGGCCTCTCCCACCGTTTGCACCTGCTAGGGCTGCTGCAATAAATTACCCCAAACTTAGTGGCGTAAAACAGTGTGCATTTATTCCTCCTCTACAGTTGTGCAGTTTATGAGTGCGGCAGTGGAGCTTAGTTACACTGACCGGTCAGCAGGGCTGGTTCCTTCTGGGGGCTCGCGGGAGCTTCTGTTTCCTCGCCTTTCCTGCTTTTAGGTAGAAGCCTTACCCGTTCTTTGACTTATGACACCTTCCTCCACCTTCCAGGCCAGCACGTCTGGGTCACACCCGGGGTCATCTGCCCATTTTATGTCAACCGATGAGCATCTGTAATGAGCACCTCAAAACGGCCACGTAGAGTGACATACTCACGGGTTGTGGGGGTTCAGGGGAGGACATCCCAGAGTGTGGTCATGTGGACAGCTGCCACGCAGCCTGGCCTTGTCCTTCGTCACCTGCGGGGACTTCCAGAAATGAAGAAACCACGTTAACCGTAAAATGCTCTCCCATGAAGTACTTGGCCAAGAGGAGAATGTTAGTTCCCATTAGCTGTGGCCGTGAAGCTGTGTGGGTGTGTGGGTGGGGGTGGGTGTGCATGCCAGGGAAGGGGTGAATTGAGTTAATTGAGGCTGTCCCATCTTTGCCCTCTCCTGCCTGGCAGGAACTGTGTGCCAGCATTAATTGCTACCTCTGTGGTCCCCTCCCCTGTGCTGGATGGGCAGAACCAGTTCTAACGTTACGAGGCAGCCTGGCATAGTCTTACCCTCTGGGAGCTGCAGGCTCGGCCCCCAGGAGTCCCGGAAGAAAAGCTTGAGCCACCTGCAGGAGTCACATAAAGACGGCAGAGGGAGGATCATTGGCCAGGAGTCCCCAGCATGTTGAATAGGCGATTAAGGACCACGGGTATCTTTTCTTCTTGGTAAATTTGGCAGGCTCTTTTTTTTTTTTTTTCTGAGTTACCTTGTGGAAAAATAATGAAGCCAACACTGTGAATGCTTCTCTGCAGCTCCTACTTTTGGGAGTGTTTCCCCTCCGTGTCACGGGTGGGATGTGTTTTGCGTGGACAGGGTGCTACATCGTTGCCCTCACCAGTGGGGCCACCAGTGTGGGAGTCCAGTTGGCATTTCGGTTCCATTCGAGTGGGTAGAAATGTAACAATAGGCACTGGATGCAGAAATGTAGCAGTAGGCACTGGATGCAGAAATGTAACACTAGGCTCTGGATGCAGAAATGTAACACTAGGCTCTGGATGCAGAACTGTAACAGTAGGCACTGGATGCAGAAATGTAGCAGTAGGCACTGGATGCAGAACTGTAACAGTAGGCACTGGATGCAGAAATGTAGCAGTAGGCACTGGATGCAGAAATGTAACACTAGGCTCTGGATGCACAAATGTAACAGTAGGCACTGGATGCACAATGTAGCAGTAGGCCCTGGATGCACAAATGTAACAGTAGGCACTGGATGCAGAAATTTAGCAGTAGGCACTGGATGCAGAAATTTAGCAGTAGGCACTGGATGCAGAAATGTAGCAGTAGGCACTGGATGCAGAAATGTAGCAGTAGGCACTGGATGCACAAATGTAACAGTAGGCACTGGATGCACAATGTAGCAGTAGGCACTGGATGCACAAATGTAACAGTAGGCACTGGATGCACAATGTAGCAGTAGGCACTGGATGCAGAAATGTAACAGTAGGCACTGGATGCAGAAATGTAGCAGTAGGCACTGGATGCAGAAATGTAGCAGTAGGCACTGGATGCAGAAATGTAGCAGTAGGCACTGGATGCAGAAATGTAACAGTAGGCACTGGATGCAGAAATGTAACAGTAGGCACTGGATGCAAAAATGTAGCAGTAGGCACTGGATGCAGAAATGTAACAGTAGGCACTGGATGCATTTGAAGTTGACCAGCCATTCCTCCATGGACGCGTCCTAAGTGTCCCCGAGGCTGGCCTTCTGTCGGCAATGGAAGCGGGTTGGGGAGGAGGCGTGCATTGCCCCAGGCGGGTCCGTCCGTCCTTCCGCACGGCTGGGTCCGGCTTCCCTGCGGTGTGAGGTGAGGGTCTTCATGTGGGAGGCTGCTCCAGTGAGTCAGCCTTGAGCTCACAGGGGAGTTGCCTGCAGGACACCTCGAGGCGGGTTTCCGGGCTTTATCTTGTGTCGGGGGCTCTCCCGTGGCCTCTCCAAGATCTGCGTGGATTGTCTCTCCCCACTGAGTCCGGGGGGGCTGCCAAGGCTGACCCTGAGTGCACAGGAGCCACACCCACTGGTTATATCCATGTGTGAAAAGGGACACACTGTTTTCTTTATTTTTTTTTTAAAGAGTTTCATGAAAATATAGCGAGCATACATTATATGAGTTTCAGGGGTACACCGTAGTTATCCATTTATAGACCTAAAGAAGGGACCAGCATGATAAGCCACCATCTGACACTGTCCCACGCTGTCACAATATTATTGACTCTGTTCCCCATGCTGTACGTTACATCTCCGTGACTTGTTTGTTTTACATCTGGAACCTCCTCACCTTTTCTCCCACTTTTAAATTTTTCAATTGCAGTTGACATTCACTGTTATTTTACATTAATTTCAGGCGTACAGCATAGGGGTTAGACATTTATATAATTTAAGAAATGATCCCCCTGACTAGCCTAGTACTCGCCTGGCAGTATACATAATTATTATTATATTGTTGGCTATATTCTCTACACTGTACTTTACATCCCCGTGACTGTTTTGTAACCACCAATTAGTACTTCTTAATCCCTTCACCTTTTTCACCGTGACCCCAACCCCCTCCCACCTATCACCCCAACAAATCTAGTCCCCATCTGACATCATACACGGTTATTACAACATTATTGACTATATTCCTTATGCTGTAACCTACATCCCCATGTCTACTTTGTAACAACCAATTTGTACTTCTTAATCCCGTCCCATTTTTCACTCATCCTCAACCCCCCTCTTCATCTGGCAACCATCAAAATGTCCTCTGTATCTATGAATCTGTTTCTGTTTTGTTTGTTTATTTTGTTCTTTAGATTCCAGCTATAAATGAAATCACATTGCATCTGTCTTTGTCTGACGTACTGCGGTCAGCACAATACCCTCCAGGTCCATCCAGCACATGGAGTGGTTTCCAAGATAAATTTTTTTTTTAATTTTTTCACTTTGCTGTTCTGATTGGGAGTTTTCTGCTACACTGTCCCACTGGTTTGATCCTCGACTTCATCTAGACTGCTGGTGACTCCTTCTAGTGCATTTTCCGTTTCAGTTATTGTAGTCTTGACTTCTTACCCGTTCTTTTTTATGCTTGCAATCTTTTTGTTGAAGTTCTCACTAGGTTCCTTCAGCATGCTTATAACAAGTTGAACTCTGTCTCTGGCAGGTTGCTTGCCTCCATTCTGTTTAGTTCTTTTTCTGGAGTTTTCTCCTGGTCTTTCATTTGGGCTGCATTTCTTGGTTTCCTTATTTTGGCTGCCTCTGTGTTTGTTTCTGTGTATGAGGTGGATCCGCTAGTCTTCGCATCTTGGCCGGGTGGCCTTATGTAGTAGGTGCCCTGTGAGGCCTTGGCACAGGCTCCCTGGTCACCTGCACTGGGTGCTCTAGGACGGTCCCCGTGTGGCTTGTGTGTCCCCTCTTGTTATACTTGAGCCTTGGTTGCTGCTGGCAGGTCATTGGGTGGAACTGACCCTCAGGCTGACTGGCTGGGGGGTTTGGCCACGTCCACAGCTTACGGGCTGCTGTGCAGGCAGCTTAGCCCACAGAGTGGGATTCGCCCCAGTGGGCCCTGGTGCCTGTGAGGCCACCCTTTGTGTGAACTGCTTGTGGGGCTAAGTGGGCATTGCTCTGCTGTCGTCTGCAGTCAACCTCCGAGTGCATTGGTTCTGGGCCTCTTGGGAGGGGCTCCGGTGCAGGCCCAGGTCACCCACTGCCTGTGACCGGCCGGGGGGCTCCCTGGTAGGATACAAAGTGACCTGTGGTTGTTTGCTGCCTGTGCTGGACCTGGAAGCACGTGGGAGAGGCCACGCTGTGAACCGAGGACGGCTGCCCCCGGCACTGGGCCTGGGGTAGCTCCGCAAAACGCCAGGGCCCCCCGAGTCCTGCTGCCACATGCCAGCTCCCTTAAGGTTCAGCCCCTGATAAATCCTCAGGGAGTCACTAGAGTGGGAAGAGCTGTGGTCACCAGGTTAATGTAAATTCTGGTTTGGTGCCAGTGCTGAGCTTGGAGTGACTCAGCAGAAGCCTCAGAGCACACCGAGGCCAGTCACTGCCCGCCTGGGTCCCAGACACCCTGACAGTTTTCCGAGAAAGAGTGCAATGCATGTGGGGCTGGCTGCTTGCAGAGAAAGTGACTCTGGTGTTGGGGGAGTTGGGTGGGGTGGGGTCCCAGCTGCCAGCAGGGCGGAGCAGCGGCGCTCACCAGGCCAATCAGTCTCAGATTTTGGCCGTAAGCAAGCGTGGGGGTGGGCTCAGCACAGGAAACGCGGCGGCTGCCCGGGAGGAAACCTCCTCACAGGGAAAAAGGCGACTGTCCCCAGCCCTCGCCTGGAACCCATGCACCTCAGCCTGCCCCCACCCCCAGATGTCTCCTTGTCCCCCCGAGTCACCGCCTCTCCACTGGAGCCCACGGTGAGTGCCTGCGAGCGGGTCTGTGCCGGCCGTTTATGAGGACGGCTGGGTTTCCCGCCGCCTCCGTCCCACCCGGACAGTGGGGACCCCCACTGTTTTCCAGCCAGATGATGGTGGGGCCCCTCTTCTCAGCAGCAGTGCTCCAGGCTGGGGAGGCCGGCGGGGCGCTGGGTCCATCGCTCCTCCAGGGGAACCTCTGGCCGAGCTGTCCCACCTGGTTCTCATCCACCACACGCAGGTGTGGGGCCCGTTCCGCGTCTCCACCCCTAGTTCCTACCAGTCCCCACGTGGCTGCTGCTTTATGTCCTTAGTTAGAAAGCTTCTGTGCAGCCAGGCTGCAGGCGGGTCCCCAGGTTCATTGTCCTACAGTTTAGTTGTAAGACTGTTGTGCTCATGGAAGGACGCAGGCACCGTGTTGATGTGCTCTGTCTCTCTCCGAAAAATGACCCACTTTTTTTTTTTAAAGATTTTTATTGGGGAATTGGGGGGATGGGAACAGTGCTGGGGAATTGGGGGAAGGGGAGCAGACAAGTTGCTGTCCTTTTGTTCTTCAGTCTAGTTGTGGAGGA
Source organism: Hipposideros larvatus (assembly GCA_031876335.1). NCBI lineage: Eukaryota > Metazoa > Chordata > Mammalia > Chiroptera > Hipposideridae > Hipposideros > Hipposideros larvatus. The sequence goes on from CM063105.1 coordinate 147,919,283, forward strand.
CGTTGCTTCACTGGCCCAAGTTGGCACCATCATTGCGCTCTTCCCGGGCGAGGCAGATCAGTCGCCGGCTTCTGGACGGCCGCTCACGCTGGCTGCTGGTCACTCACGCTGGCTGCTGGCTACACACGGTAGCCCATGGCAACCCATTGCAGCAGGGTCCGCAGCCTACACCGTCACCGGCGACTCATGGCAGCCCAGCTCCAGGTTGAGCTGTTGTTCAGCATCTTAGCTGTGGAGGGCAGTGTCACTGGCCCTCATATGTGGGATCCGAACCGGGGCCCTCTGGTGTCCCAAGCCAGCTCTTAACCATCACGCCACTTGGCCGGCCCTATGACCCACTTTTGACACAGTGTTTTCCTTACCCAGCAAGGGCTCGCTGCCCACCCTCCATAGAAAACAATACTGCGACATATGCTTTGGAGAACAGAAAAAGCTTTTATTTGCGATTCGACTGACATGGACACAGGAGGCAGGGTTTAACTCTGTCTCCTGGACTCAGGGTTCGGGGAGGCTTTAGGGGGTTTCAGCACCAGATCTTCTGGATAGCGGATCTTTCGCGGCTGGGAGCGTTCTGGTCGTTTGGATCTGTGGGGCCAGCAGTTACGAGTTCCCAGGTGGTACTCGTAAGTGGCGTCAAGTCTGGTCCCGGGTCTTGTTAGAAAACAGGACAGACTGAGCAGGTTCTGCGGCTGCCCAGGCCTTGGTTACCCCACTTCCCCACTTGGAAATTCATACTGGTTTTCCCAGCAGATTATCAGAACAAGGACATCGTCTCACAAATCCCTATGAAAATGCACACGTTGCTACAGATAATGGCTGCAATATAAGGAGAAGGTCTCGCGGGCAGGCAGTATATTGATTCTCTTGAGGACATCCATTTGGATGTAGTTTTGATGACATTTTGATGACTCATTCCAGAGATGTGGAGGGCCACCTCTAGCGGGCTCTTTTAGAAGGGCTGGCCATTCGTTTGGTGGAGGATGTTATCTCGCTTGATTATGTCAGGAGCTCTGCACAGAGCACAGGGCTGTGGGGATGTGAGGCTGGGTGTGGCCGCTGGCAGCTGGGCCCCTGCAGGACGAAGTGCCCTGTGACGCTTTGGGGGCTGGGGTCTGAATTTGGACGGGCAGGTGGAAGTGGGACTCTGTGTGCGCCTGAGTGTGCATGTGTGTGGGGGGGTGTGCTCACGTTGGAGGCTTGCAATTAGGGGGTAAGGGAGGGGGACAGTGAGCCAGCTATGTTGGGGGAAAAACTCCAAAGGAAATCGTTCCACAGAGATTGAAAAATAAAACTTGGAGTGGCACTCCTCAAACCGAAAGGGCATTGAGAAAGCAACTCTCACAATTTCCTCTTCACAGGCAGTAGATGCCACTTGTTGTGACTGTGAGGAAAAAATAATTTACATTAAAAAAATCAGGGCCGGCCGTGTGGCACGTTGGTTAAGAGTTGGCTTGGAACACCAGCTCTGAGCAGCAGGGCCCCGGTTCGGATCCCACATATGAGGGCCAGTGACACTGCCCTCTACAGCTAAGATGGTGAACAACAGCTCAACCTGGAGCTGGGCTGCCGTGAATCGCGGGCGACGGCATAGGCTGCAGTGGGGCTGGCCGGCAGCTGGTGTGAGCTTTCGTGAGCTGCCGTGAGCCGCGTGAGCAGCCGTCCAGTGGCCGGCGAGCAACTGCCTGACCCGGGAAGAGCGCAATGATAATACCAACATGGGCCAGTGAAGTGACGTCCTCCACAACTAGACTGAAGAACACAACGACAGCAACTTGTCTGTTCCCCTTCCCCCGATTCCCCAGTGCTGTTCCCATCCCCCAATTCTCCAATAAAATCTTAAAAAAAGAAAAAGTCAGGAGTGACTCAGCGTAATCACCTGGTTCCTTGAATATAAATAAGTAGTCATTCTCGGATGTGATTTCACTTACGAAGACATTTCTGTAGTTCATCCTTAAATAGTTTAGCATTTTGTTTTGGTAACAGATTCCGGTGTGTCTATTGTATTGATCTTTAAAAAAAACAAAACAGCTTCTGGTTTTCTTGATTTTTTTTTTTCTGTATTGATTTTCTGTTTTCAATATCATTGATTTCTACTGTCATTTTTGTTTTATGTCTCTTTGTTTGCTTTAGATTTGTTCATCTAAAAATGAAAAGCCAAAGTGAGAGGCAACCAGCATTTATTTGAGATCCATGAGAATAGCTACTCGGGAAGCCCTGATTCAGGCAGAAGCCCAGACGGTGTTCCGATGAGGCCACAAAGGCCAGGGGTGTTTATGACAAAGGGAAGGGGGACAATGACGTCACAGAAGGAAGGCGTTGCTATTGGTGCAGATACTATAACATAGTGACACTGATTCTAAACAGTGTTTTTAGTTTTCAGCCCAGAGTCATCGTCCTAGAGTCATGGCACCTGTTTCCTTGTTGTCTCTGCAAACAGCTCTTTGGGACACAGTGTTGCTGAGGCCCCGTCCTAAGGTGACTTTGTCCTGTTTTAGCATCAACAGGTTGGAGGCGTCAGACGGGCCAGGCCGGTCCTCGGGGACGGCAGCTCTGGGTCCCTTTTAAAGGGGCTCCGTGTCTGTTATTGTTTACAGGGTTGTTAGTCTTCTTTCTGTAGTTTCCTGAAGTGTTTTATGTTGATCACAATTCTGGGCTGTGACTTGGAGCGTCGCAGGGAGCCAGGGAAGACGTGGCATCGGAACCCAGTGAAACCCCCAGAAAGATGCCGTCTTTCCCCCGTTCAGACCGTCGTCAGGACAGCCCAGTGGTGTTCCTGGGTCTTCAGGACTCGGCCGTGTCCGGTGGCTTGTGTCCAGTGCCTGTCCTTCTGGAGCCGTGGTTGTTCGTGGGTGTAGGTGTTTCTCTCCCAGAGGGTGTTGGCTTCGCTCGGAGTTCCCCCTGCACGTAGTGAACCCCCCCAACTCCTTCCCCACCAAACAAGCCTCAGTAATAAGCATGGAGAAAACAAGTGGGGGCGGGGAGTCCCCGGCTCCAGCAGTGTGTCCGTAACTGTGATGCGTTTCAGGACAGCGGCTGGCAGTCCTGGGCGCTTGTCTTCCTGTCAAAGAAACAGTAAAACAGCGGTGCCATCGAAGCCTTCCGTGTGGATGGCGTGGGGATGCTGTTCGCGTGAGCGCCCACATCGAACATGGGATGTCATCGGCTTAGCCATCGTGGGCACGTGGGTGCGGGGGGTGCCATCTGGGTTCTTGACTCCGGTGGAGTCAAATGGAGATTCTTTATCTGTGTAAAAGTGAAAGCTACCTCTTTATTCAGCGCGCCACCCATGTTGTGGTCAGTTTTCCTTCTTACCCTCCGTGCGGCCCGTGTGCACACACAGCAAGCCCTGGGACACCCACACGGGCGCACGCGCCCGCACATGTGGGAAGGATTCGGGCTGATGGGGTGACAGCCCTTCTGGCCGTTGGAAACACGATGATGCTTCGGATTTGGGCAAATACCGTGAGGACACCTGAGCCTGGGAAACCGATCTCCTGGAAACAGTGCTGTGCGTGGCGGTTGGGGTTGCAGGCGGCTTCATTTGTAGCTCAGAAGAGGCTGGACTGCAAGCATCCTGCGATGACAGGGAACTCGAAAGCAGGATGACTGTGGTCTTGGGCGCTTGACGGAAGGCACGTTCGACAGGAGAGCCGTCAAGTCGGAGAGAGTGGCTTTCAGGGGCACGCTCGAGGAATGTACACATTGTCTTTCTTTACTTAATTTTGTGTGGGCGTTGAACACCATGTCTCCAAAGGATGGCGCGTGCTTTCCTTTAGAAAAGGGTGTTTGTGGTGCCCCGACTTTGCACTGGTTCCCTAGGATCGGGCTTGTGTAAAAATGTGCCTCGGGGACACAGCTGTTGTCTGGCTCTCGTTGGGCAAAGGTCAGAGGCGGGAGGTAGGAGACGGACCCGTTTGATGTTTCCTTAGTAGACATTTGGATTCTGTGCACGTGCCCAGATCCTGGATCGCAAAGAGGACAGCTGGATGGTTACCCCCAGCGCAGGGGCACTGGGATAGTTTTAAAATTTCCCTCTGGGTTGTACAGTGGGAATTGGGGTGTCCCCGAAGACAGAGGACAAAGGCCAGAGGAAGACACACGTCTCAGCCACAGTCTCACGTGGCCCTTTCGAACCTGGAGGAGAAGAAAGGTGTGGTTGGAAGCGAGAACCTGTAGAAACGCTTCCCACAGAAGGCTGCGCTAGGTCAGCATGTGTCCTTTCGTCAGGATTTTCAGAACGCCCGGATGTCATGCATCGGGCTGTTAAACGACGGTGAAGCAAGTATGAAATGAGAATGACAAGGGCCGAATGCAGAACCTAACAGAGTAACAATCCGTCTCCGTTGCAGAGAGCATAACCCGAAATCTACTGAGAATACAAGGCTTGGTTCTGTTTGGAGAACGGGGCCCCCGTGAAATGCTCTGTTGAAGAGCCAGACCGCAGTTGAGATCAAAGCAGTCCTCCAGGTGGGGTCCTGAGAGGCATGGGGTTCCCTGAGGACTTCTCCAGGAGCCCATGACGTCACAGCCGTAGGAAAACATCACTTGCTTTGTCTCTCTCTGCCTTGCATGGGTGTGGGGTGGAGTTTCCAGAGGCTGCCTGACACGGGATGACATCGCCTCTGAGCAGCACAGGGAGTGCGTGCTTGCTTATTCTTTTGTATTTTTTATTCCATTGCACTTGTTACTGTCTGTAGACTTAACCCGTCTTTGCCATTTTCCTGCACCCACCTGAGGTGGACATGTCTTCCAGATGTAGTCCTTTGAACCTCATTCCTTTCTGCTCCAGGCGTGGGCGGTGGGTCCCCTGGGAACTTGGGTCTGGAGCAACGTAACAAAGGCATTCCTGAGGGTGTTTCGAAAGTGGGGTTAATCCGTGCTCTGCGCAGGGAACTGCAGCCATTACGTGGGGGCTGGGGGAGGCGTCCAAGGATACACAGCATGCTGTCCTCGTCTTCCAGAAGCTTCCTTATAGAAATAACTGTAAGATACGGTCACATGTGACAAGGACTGTCTTCAAGGTGCCGAGAAGGAAGTAGATGTTTGATGGCAGATGTTTCACGATGGGTCTGACCTGGGTGACGCGTCATTGGAGAGGAAGCAAGGAGACGAAACAGAAGGAGGAAATACAGAGTGGTGTTTTTTTGGGGGGGCAAAGGGGCGGGAATTGAGAGAACCAGTTGGAATGCAAGAGTGTGACTGGGAGACAGAAGGATGCAGAGGCGGCTTCGATCCCAGTGATCTGTGTGTCTCACGCCAACCTAGACGTTTATGGGCATTTTTAAGGGAAGCAACACCCTGCACGATCAACACAAGGGTTGAGGCGGGATCTTCTAGGAGGGATTAGAGGCAGGGACCGGGGAGAACCCACCGTCCAAGGGATCATGGGGGTAGATTAAGGCCGTGGGGCAGGAGACTTCATGGCATCCACTTGGGTTCCGGTCCCCGAGTGACCGAAAGCGTGGGGCGCCGTCAGGTGGACCTAGAGCTGGGTGAAGGAGGCACTTGGTCTGTATCTACCTCACCCTGTAGCTACAATACAATGCCCAGTCTCTGGGGCACAGTGGGTACCCCAGAATCCTGGTCCAGCCAGACACTGGAAAAGTGGGTGTCCATTCCAGAGTATCCATTACCCTGGCAACGGCACTAAGCGTTAGGTCGGTTTAAAGACCTGACGGCTCGCATCTGCAAGAGAGAAGGGACAAGGAGCTGGGGTCGGGAGCTTTAGGAAACGGAAGATGCTCACGGTGGGAGGACTCAGCAGTCGGTCCACAGCAGGATGGTTGTGTGCACGCGTTGCTCTCGGTGCTGTGCAGGCTTTTCACGAACTGTTACGTGAAGGGCTTACCCGTTACGCAGTTCATGTTAGCGCACACCTTGAATGTGTTTTCTGTGAGCGAGAATAAGTTCAGGGTTGAGTTCTAACTCTGGCACGTGAAACAAGGGTCATTCTCAATGTGGCCACCGGTGAGCTGGGCCCTCCTGCAGACGCAGTGTGTTGGCGTGCATGCGTCCTGCAACCCATCCGTGGGCGTGACTCCCTCAACGTGTTGGCATGACAAGCTCTTGAGTCACCTGTCTCTGCTGGTGGACCTGTCATAACAACCGTCCTCTGTCCTTCTTGGATTCCTCAGAGCAGGGCTGCCCGCTGGAACTCGGGGACCATGTGGCATTATCTGTTGTACACCCCACCCCACGTGGCACTGACTTCTTGACTGTAATATGCCTTCATTTAACTTGGAACAGCCACCTGTGCTGGTGACCGCTGCATTGGGTAGCACAGACGTAGACATTTACGATAATATGAGTCAGTAAAACCAGAAACTGCAAATCCAGCCTCCCAGGAGGCTCGCAGATCTGGACAGTTTTTTGTTTTGTTTTGTTTATTTTTTATTTTTTAATTTTTAAATAGGAAACTGTGTGTTTTTCCACTCAGGACCCATCAGCTCAAAGTCTAGTAGTTGTTTCAATCTAGTTGTGGAGGGCGCAGCTCAGTGGCCCATGTGGGGATCGAACCGGCAACCTTGGTGTTATGAGCACTGCGCTCTCACCACCTGAGCTAACTGGCCACTTTTTTTTTTTTATTGGGGAATATCTGGATAGCTTTCAAGTGCTTTCTTCGACGCAGCTATTGATAGCAACGAAAACAGCCTTTTGATAATACTCTCGGCCGTCCCGATTCACATGACCCCTGAGATAAATCACACGTCCACAAGACTCCTTTCCCTAATCTAATCCAATGTCTGGACGCATAATGACATTTTCCCAAAGAGATGAATAGCAACTGTAATTTTCTAAACATGTCTCATGCCAGGTCCCACGCTGACCCCTTCATACGGTCGCTTTCATTTTTATATGACCTATCGTCTCAACGTTATCGGAGCGTTTCCTAGCAAAACTCTTGCAAGCGAGCAAAACATCTTCACTGATGGAGCAGATTGAGTTTGTCAACAGACCAGTGCACTTGCTTGAGAAGATAGAGAGGAAATAGTAGTTTATATATTATTATATGGAATGTATTTGTTTCATGTCACCACTGTAATAATTTCGTGTGTCAGGCAGCACGCACACACACACATATCCCTACACACCACATAGCCTACCTCTCCCAAGTTTGTATTAAACCGTTAATACACCTGATTTGCAGGAACACAGGACGCAAACGGTTGTAAACACACAATCCGGGAGGGAGTGGAGGGCTCATGTGCAAATGGCATCCATCCGGTTTCAGGAGGACCAAGAGCCGATGGCAAAGTGGTGCATAAATGAGGAAGACGTGCAGCAGGAGACAGCTGCCCGGGCCAGACCCCGGACCAGCTCTAAGGAGCGTGGGGGTTGCGGGGAGGGCGAGGCAGGAAAGCTTCAGACCCTCCTGGGATGAGCAGAGCTCAGAAAACCATCAGCGCCTAAACAGCAAACGCTTCTTTGTACAGAAACGGAAGGACATGGGCGATGGGGCAACAGGGTGAAGTTCCCCCAAGTCTTTCCCTCCCAGGGTCCCCCGGCCTCGCTCACACGTGGAAACTCGAATTTTCCCCCCTAGCGTCTCCTTGGTACACAGGGAAAGACCGCGGACCCGGCGTTTGTTGCGACCTTGTCCTGGGTTAGGTATCGAGCTAAGTAAGGACATGGGATCCCAGAAAACGCCGGTCATGCCAGGGACCGAAGAGATTAAGATGAAAACAAAACGGGAAATGTAACTCATGTGTTAAACATTAAGTCTCCCTCTGAGTCATCTCTTCAGAGAAGGTGGAGAGGGTACGGGCTCTCTCGGCAGAAATAGGGCGTTCCAAAGAGGAACAGAAAGACGCGTCTCAGTAGGATTACCGAAAAGAACATTTTTTTTTTAATGAAAAAAAATTTTTTAAACATCAAAAGGGTGGTCTTATGCACGCATGCTGTTTCAGGGACCGTCCCGCAGCTCGTGGCTGTCAGGTGCAAGGCGCGAATCTAGGGACACCTTTCGTTTTGAGTGCGGGAGGGCGTGTCCCCAAGGCCATGCCTGTTGGGGGTCCATCTCTCCCTGGGCATCCGTGGGCTCTCTGTGGTGGCTTCCCGTGGCTGTCATAACAAACCCCTGTGATCCTGGGAGCTCAGAACCACAGACACGCATCCTCCCCCGTCCTGGAGGCCAGGAGGCTGCCACCAAGCTGTCCCAGGGCCACGCTCCCTCCGGAGGCTCCAGGGGACGGTCCCTCCTGCCCCGTCCAGCTCCTGGGGGCTCCAGGCGTCACTAGACAAGGACAGTTGTCATTGGATTTAAGACACACCCTAATCCAGGAAGATCTCATCCTGAGATCCTTAATTAATCAAGTTTGCAAAGACCCCCTTTCTCAATAAGGTCACCCTCCCAGGCACCAGGGGTTCAGACTTGAACATGCCTTTTGGGGGACACAGTGCTCGTCATCACCCCAGGGCTCATCATGGAACTTGGGGTGTTCTTCCCCAAAGAGAAGAACTCAGCAGACCTTTTGCACGCCTGCCAGGGCTGCCTGTCTGTGTTGCTGCCACGACGTGACTGCTCAGATGCCTAGACCCTGCCCTGCAGCCGTCTCCACCCTCCCTCTCGTCCTCACCCCCAATCTTTTCTTTGCCTCCTTGGCTGCTCACCTTCGTGCCCCCCGCTTTGCCCCGCAGCTCACCGTCCTTGTCTCGGGCCTCTGTTTTGATTCATATCACAGCCTCCGAAGCGTTCTTGCCGTTGTGCCTACTGGCGCCTACGAGCACAGGGCAATCTTTCAAACGAAAGCGGACACAACAGAGACCCACCGAGGCACTTGGGTGCTGTCAGCCCCGTGAGCCCCTGTTCCCCTGGCGTGGAAAGGTTTCCGAATCCCTGCCTTCCCGCAGCCTCAGGAATCTCAGATCTGTATGGTCCTCACCGCCCTGATCCTGCCGTTCACGCCTTATCCTGCAGTCTGCACCGCCCTCCGTTTTCCCTGTGAAACTTGACATCCTCAAAAGTCACTCTGTGTCTTGATCGCCGCTAATCGAGACCAAGGGCAGTTGCCTCCGTAAGTCCCTGAGGCCCCTACCTGTCATCAGAAGTCCTGATGCCAACGCCACGTGAGCCCGTCCGAGGTGTTACAGCTACGCTAAATCACGGTTACCGTGAGCGCAGGGAGGGACGTGAGATTTCGGAGCAGCCTGTGTGCGTCAGGGCTGTTTGGGTCGTAAGGGCGCCCGACACACAGTCACACAGCGACAGTGGCCGAACAGAGCCTTCACTTCATTGTGTTCACTCGGTGTTTGATCAGAGGGCTGCGTTGTGTTTGTAGCATGGACCTCAGGAAGCGCGTGTTGTCCAGAGTGGGGTGTGCTCAGTGTCTGAGCTGGCACTTGGCGTTGGGACAAGAACTGGGTGGGCGTTGAGGGGTGCAAACGCTGCTTCTGTCACGGCGGCAGCCCCTAGACACATTCCATGCAACGGAAACGCAGGTGCCACAGTTGAGAGCGTCCGTGGCCTCTGCTGAGCTTGTGGCCGCTGCGGGGACAGGGCAGGTGGCGATGGTTGCTGTCACCAGAGTTTTACTGGATGGTGCCTGCGCTAAGGTGGTGGTTCTCAGCAGGGCGCGGTGCTGTCCCCAGTGGACCGTCGGCGATGTCTGGAGACGTCATGGTAACAATAGGGGAACCGGAGAAAGTGGCTGCAGACCAGGGACGCTGTTCATATCCTGGGGTGCACAGGACAGCCCACGCCGTCAGTCATCCGGCCCTGAAGTCGGGGGTGCTGAGGCTGAGAGACCTGTCGTGGCACGAGACACTGGCTGTCTATCTATCTGTCTATCTATCTATCTATCATCTGCCGATGTCTATGTTTCTATTATCTATGTTTCTCTTATGTCTATCATCTATCATATACACATATCTATCATCTATATCTATCTTTATCATCTATTTTTCTATCATCTATATCTATCTATCTAATCTATCATCTATCATCTGCCGATTTCTGTGTTTCTATTATCTATGTTTCTATTTATTATGTCTGTCATCTATCATATACACATATCTATCATTTATATCTATCTTTATTTTCTTTCTATCTATCTATCTATCTATCTATCATCTATCTATCATCTATCTATCTATCTATCATCTTCTGTCTATCATCCATCTCCATGCTTCTCAACCAAGGGTAATTCTATCCCCCAAGGACACTGGGCACCATCTGGAAGGATTTTTGGTTGTCACAATTGTGGGGACAGGGTGGGGCTGTGTCGTCTTTGATTTGTGGGGTGCGGTGACATCATCACGTCCCATCCCGGATGCAGGGTAGGGCTGCGTGCTTATTAACCCGGCCCGCGGGCCCTGTGGACGGAGGAAGACCAGCCTTTGCTCTTCTTGGTAACGGGTCTGTCACCCAGGTGGTCCTCGGAGCTGCAGACAGGAGCTCCTGTGAGCAGCCAGGCTGAGCCGCAACCCCGGGCACTTCCTCGGGTGACATTTGTGAGTGTGTGGCAGGGGAAGGGGAGGGACTTCCTGTGTTCCTTTTGTCCTTTGTGACGGCTGTTTTCTGTCTTGGAGAGCACACAGGAAGGATCGGTTCACAAATCATTTGTACGAGGAAGACTTGTGGCTCTTAAAAGGCCTCTTCTGTTTTTTATCTTTTAAAACGGGACAATGGGGAATTGAACGTTGCTTGACGCGACAGAACGGTGAGGGAGGTACTGGCGTTTTTTCTTTGTTTTTTTGTTTTGTTTTGTTTTTTCTTCTTTTTTGTAAGCTGTCTAGACAAGTGAACTCACAAAACTAACCCCATCCCCCAGGGCTGAGCTGCATTCGGTCCAGTTTATTCAGCTAATCTTTGAATAAATAGTGCAGTTTTTTTTTTAATCTTCATAGGATTATCCAAAGCACACATTCTTTTTTGTACATTTTTGATTATTGAGATGTGATATCTATTCCATACGATTCGGCCTTTTAAAGTGTGCAGTGCTGTGGCTTTAAGTGTAATCACAGAGGTAGCACACATTCTTTTAAAAATACCATTTAAAATATTTTTTCCCCACCAAACAGAAGTTTTACTTGTGTGTGTCGCAATAATTTCAAAAATTGACTTTTTAAAGAACGGAATGCGTTAGATAAGCATTTCTTATTTCATACATTGCAGTTCATAATCTTTTCTGATATCACCACGAGGGAGAAAATGCCAAGACAAAGAACTGAGTTTTACAATCATAAATTCCTATGGTATGACGTCGTTATTTTGCAATAATTATGTAGTGTATCAATTTCATTGATCAGGTGAACTTAAACTTTACTAGTGTATAGCTTAAAGAGCCCCACAGTTCACAAATAAAAATTTAAGAGCTATATAGTGCGATGGATCTCGGTTCTCTTCCCTTTCTGCCCTCCCCGCATAATAAGTCCACTTAACATCTCGCACCTCAGATTTTTCTCTTGTGATGAGAACTTTTACAAGTTAATCTCTTACTGACTTTCTTTTTTTTTCCTGCATGTATTATTACTATTTATTTTTGAGTTACAGGTGGAATTCAGTATTATTTTATATTAGTTTGAGGTGTACAGTAGTATCATGGGGAGACATTGATAGAATTTACGAATTGATCTTTGCAACTTTCGAATGCAATATGGTATTGTTAGCCATAGGACATTGTGTAGCGCGTTACATCCCCCAAACTTAATCATCTTAGGGATAGAATTCTGTCTTTTTTGACCCCTTTCACCCATTTTGCCCCCATCCCCCCCCACCGCTGGCAACTACCTGTCTGTTCTCTGTATCTAGGAGCCTGCTCTTTTCAGAGTCCACATATAATTGAGATCATATGGTATTTATTTTTCTCTGTCTGACTCATCTCATGTAGCAGAAAGTCCTCAAGGTCCGTTTGTGTTGTCCCAAATAGCAGGATTTCCTTTTTCATGGCTGAGTAATATTCCATCGTGTGTCTTATGGGGTGGAGGAGGGCTTTCTGGCCATCCTTACCTGCAGCGAAACTTAAAAAAAAACAACCCACGGGTTTTTTACTTTCAACCGTTCGATAATGTCAGCTGGAGATTGGAGAGCCACCCAACACCCAGCAGGAAACGCTGGATTTGTGCTTTTCTTTCCTTCTGTGCTGATGCCGAGTTAACACCAACGTATTCATGTTGGCTTTGTCTCCGGTGGATTTAAGCGGACCGAGTTGAAAATTACAGCCTGTCGGTTTTGTCCTTCTTGATCACACTTGTGTCCTGTGTCGTGCTGTCATCGGCTGGCGCCGTTGAGAGACTGGCCGCGTCTCCCAGGGTAAAAACAAGGCATCTGTCGGCGTCAGTGCCCAAGGTCTGCGATGTGAGTTCTAAGTGTTTACAACTCAACACAGCTCGGAGAAAGAAAGCTTAAAAGACATCGCAGACAGAAATAGAATAATAATAATAATAAAAAAACATGTTGCTGTCCATCAAAACCTGTGTCACCTTTCACGTCGGCATAGTTCAGGGTCAAGTACAAATGCTAAAAAGACAAAATATTGTCTAGGAAACACCGTCAGGGAATGAATGGGCTCCTTAGTGCGGTCGAGAGAGATGAGTAAGAAAAAAATACCAAGGAGTGGAAGAAAGATCAAGACACACAGCCTGCTTTTCGTTGCTGGAGTCTTCATGTGCGGCCAGACGTTGATGCTTCATAGGAACCTGTCTATCCTGTTGGACAGAGGAACCACAGGAGACCAAAAAGCGTTCATCCGTTTGCCCAAGTTCATAGATCAAATCAAAGTCAAAAGTTGGGCTAGACCAGCGGTTCTCAACCTGTAGGTCGCGACCCCTTTGGGGGTCGAACGACCCTTTCACAGGGGTCGCCGGGTACTCGTATGTGGGCGTCTCTGCATGTGGGCCTGGAGACGGATAGAGGAGCGGTGTCTCGGTTCCTAAGACCATCGAAAATATGTGTTTTCCGAAGGTCTTAGGCGACCCCTGTGAAAGGTTGAGAACCGCTGGAGTAGACGCTTACATCACCCACTTCCATTCAAATGCACGTTACCCAATAGAAACGTCACTGTTTGCATATAAACACTTAAACTTTGTCGGTTCACTCTCCCCAAAGCCTTTTCCCTATTTCCTCTCTTCTTTTGATCTCATTCCACATAATTTTATCCACATGATGCCACTTGACGCTAATACAACTCCATTTTTGTTTCCCAGTTATCTTTTCGTGAGAATATAGTTGAAAAAAATGCGTTACTCAACATTTGCTGCTTTTTTATTGTTATCGATGCTTTGTGATGTAAATATTTAAAGGTTGATTTTTAAAAATATTTTTTTCAGTTACAGTTGACATTCAGGAGTATTGTACATTAGTGTCAGGTGTTACAAGCATAGTGGGTAGACATTTATATATTTATGCAGTGATCCCCCCAAAAAAGTCAAGTCCCCACCTGCCACCGTACATAGTTATTCCAATATTATTGACTATATTCTCTTACACAACACTTTCTTCATTTTTGTAGATCTCTGCCTACTTCTGCTTATAATAAAATATTCATGATGAAAACATTTCGAAGCCAAGGTTACTTACCTGTCCTCCCCTACCCGCCATACCATTAGCTAATAGATTTATTTTACAGCTCGGGGCTTTTCATTTCATAGAAAATGCGAACAAAAAAGAAAAAAATTTGTATTGTTTGAGGATAACTTTGTTCTTGGTTTCATCTTGCTTCCCATGTGCAATTCCAAACTCGATAAAGAAAAAAAAAGGAAATGCATCGTTGGGTGGTTCTGTTGGCGGACTTCTCTAGCCATCTTTGAATTCCTTTTTTTTTTTCCTCCTTTCTCACGAGCTTGATTGCCACTTTTTCCAGTCAGGATGCCCTGTGAGTGGACCGTTTTCTACATTTTTGTGCTCAGGAAGAAGACCTTTCCCCCTGCATTATTTGCTAGACTGATAGGGACAGAAAAGGCAGCCGCCACTTATAAGCGTCCGGCGTGCTCGACAGCCAGAGGCGCACACAGACAGACTTGCATTTTTCTGCCCCTAGTTTCTCTCTCCTGTGGCCATAGACAAAACCCCTTTGGACCTTTGATTTCACAGCTGCAGCAAATGATTGCCAGCCTGTGTGACGGGTAGAAGGCGGGGTCCATGCGAGGCTCAGAGGAAAATGCCCCACCTGAGTACAAAAGAGGGTTTGCTTCCCTGATATCCTTGCATCTTTGTAGTGGTTGCAATATTTAAATTGTCCCCTCTCCCTGGGAATACCAGCATCTCTCTCTTCCAGTCCGTGGCCCATTTTAAAATAAAACACCAAGCGTTTTGGGCAGGCGTCACTGTTGCAAAAGAGCGTTTGTGTGTACGGTCACGTGCCCTGTCTTTAGGTAGAAAGCCCGGAGAGGAAAAGGCACGTTGAAGGAATGCATTTCGCACGTTTTCTCGTTGTACCTCTCCTTGGACGTGTGGGCTTGTGAGCGTGTTCTCTGGGGTGACTCATTGGCACACATGATGGCCCCCGATTAAAGAACATTACAGAGGCAGGCGTCTTCTGTGTGTGTGTGTGTGTGTGAGATGTGCATTCAAACGAAAACTCCAGGCATGAGGCTTCTCAGCAGAAGTCTCCCGCAGGACTGACAGACGGGGTGCGCCTGCGGGTCCATCCCTGATCCCAACGCAGCGTGGCTTCTCCCCCCCCTGCAGGCACTGGCACGTTCGGGCGGGTGCAGCTCGTCAGGCAGAAGACGGCCAAGCGTTTCTTCGCCTTGAAGGTCATGAGCATCCCGGATGTCATCCGCCTAAAGCAGGAGCAGCACGTGCACAACGAGAAGTCGGTCCTGAAGGAAGTCAGCCACCCGTTCCTGGTCAAGCTGTGAGTACACCTCGGGCCCGCCCTCACCTGTCCTGCCGGTCCCTGGGGCCCCGCGAGGTCCCACCTGAGAGACAGCTCCGCTGCCGAAGGTGCTCGCGTGATGCCGCACAGGCTGCTGAGCTGGGGCGGCCTGGCCCCCACGCACAGGCGGTGCTTCTAGAAGTGTCTGCCCTGCTCGGCCGGTCCGACGCCCGCCGGGGCTTGGGTGGCCCTCCTGGAGACTTGTCACCCCCCTTCCAGCAGGGTCCGCTTCCCTGGCTCCCTGGAGGGCCGCCTCAGTTGGCTTTTGGAGATGCCCGTCCCCTTCTCAGCTTTAGTCACTCAGGTCGTTCCTCGGGTTTCTGGTTGACTAGCAGATGTCTGTTTAGACGTCGCGCACACTCCTGCAGGGGAGGGTGCCCAGCGTGACGCGGACACATCCCTCTGCCCCCACGCTGTTTGCTGGTACAGAGGGAGACCATTGCCCACCCGGGGGTCAGACATTCGGACGCCCACACGCGGCTGGTGTCCCTGGCCGTGGCCGCCTTCCTCTGTCCCCTGCTCAGCCCCTGCCGGGCCCAGGTCCCCGTTCTCTGCCCCGATTTTCTGCCTCAGCCTCCCCGACGCTGTTGCCCGCCCGCACCTCGCTTCCTTCTGAGGCGTTCTTCGCCTCACAGCCGTGGCACCCCTCCCCACAGACCTGGCCGGTGACAGAGTGTCCTGTCAAGGGCTCATGAAGGACTGGCCTCCGCTGTCTCTCCCCACGCTCTTCCCGCTGTCACCTGATCGTGGAAGTGCACGCACAGCCGGAGGTGGCAAGTGCCGTGCGTGGCGTCCCTGCAGGGCCACCCCGGGGCCCCAGCCCGCACCCCTCCCGCCTGGCCGGCACCTGCCCCGTGGAGACAGCTGTCCTCTGCCATGGTGTTGAAGCATCTTGCGTGTACCCCAACACGGCGGGGGGGTAACACCCCTAAACTCAGACACCAGAACAGTGTCCTCCAAGCCTGAGATGGCATCCTCCCCAGAGCGGGGACGGGCGGCACATTTGATGTCAGGGAGAAGGGACGCAGCTCACTTTTTGTTTTACTTTCTTTTTATGGCGTGAAAGGGCGGTTTTGTGCCCAAAATGAGGGTCTCCCAAGAGTCTCTCATGCTTTCGAGTCATAGAAACAAAAGTGGCATCCGCAGCGGGGCCGCCACCCGTCCCCCGTGGGGTCCCAGCCCGCACTCGGCCAGCGGGGGGAAGACGGCGCAAAGAAGCGCACGCGTGTAGTCGACCTTTCCCTGGGATGGAGAAAGGTTTGTAGTCACGGGTCGTCCATCGTCTGAAATGGTGATTCTGACAAAGGACGTTGTCCACTGGGGTTGTCAGCAAGTGTTTTCTAAAGGAGATGTGGACGTCTCTGTCACACCGCCAACTTGTCCGTGTGTGTGTGTGTGTGTGTGTGTGTGAGAGAGAGAGAGAGAGAGAGAGAGAGAGAGAGAGAGAGAGAAACGGGCTTGGGCTTCACCAAACGCAGGGCACGCTCCGGAAGGTGCTTTGCACCCGCGTTCTCCCAGGAAGGTGCGCGCGCCTGCCTGCTGGCGTTGCCTCTGTGTGCGGTGACATTGGGTGACGTGAGGAGAACAGGAAAGCCAAGCAAATAGAATCGACGGTGAACACGCGTCCTCTCAGGCGCTGCTGTTGGGAAGGAATCAGCTTCGAGAAGAGGAGGCTCCCAGTGGGAGCGAGAAAAGGGGGCTCTGGTGAGGCCAGTTCATCCCATTGCATGGATTCTGGGGTGCAGGCGCACCCTTCAGGCAGCGTTAGGGTGACGTTGGAGGGTGTGCGTGGGCCCGTGGGCGAGGGCCTGCAGTGCTTGCAGTTTACCCCCGTGCAGGTGGCATGCAGTCCACCCCAAAGATGTGTTCACACCATCACGCCCATACCCGCAACAGGCCTTTCTGTGGAAACGGGGTCTGTGCGGATGGGACTGAGTGAGGGGTCTGAGAGGAGGTTGTCCTGGATCAGGGGGGCCCTGAACCCAACAACAGTGTCCTTATCGGGGACAGAAGAGGGACACAGACAGAGGGGACGCCACGTGGAGACGGAGGCAGAGACGGGAGGGAGGCGGCCACCCGCCCAGGGACGCCTGGAGCCCCCAGGAGCTGGACGGGGCAGGAGGGACCGTCCCCTGGGGCCTCCGGAGGGAGCGCGGCCCTGGGACAGCGTGGCGGCAGCCTCCTGGTCTCCAGGTCGGGGGAGGATGTGTCCCTGTGGGTGTAAGCCCCCCAGTGTGGGGCACTTTGTTGCAGGAGTCCCGGGAGATTTGATATGCACCCCGTCGTCACCTCCTGGAGTGGGGGGTCAGCCGAGGCGATGGGCAGGGGAGGTTTTTTTTGTTTGTTTTTCACACTTCAGAAGTCTAAAATCCCAAGAAAGCCCCATGGGTTGGAGGCCGCGGGGAGGGGCGTGTGGCGTGTTCACGTCACCGTTTCCAGGATAGAAGTCTTGGACTTTGGGGAGTTAAAAAGGAACAGGGACAGGACGGAGCTTGCCAGTCCGAGCTTCCGTGAGAGGATCTGCTGTCTGCGGCCAGGACCCGCTCACCAGGAACCACTGACCAGAACCCGCTCACGGTGGCATTCCTTATCGGGCGGTGGAGTCCAGAACACACAGGGACGCGTCCTGACCTGGCTGCGTCTTGTCTTCAGTGGCCTATCTAAGCCGTGTGTCTGTTTATTCATTGAGAAATTATTTCACTTTAGAAATAGAAAGCATCCCGCAAGAAAAGAAAACAAAATATTGACAGAAGCACGCACAAGGACCTAAGTGGTTGAGATCGCAGCGTCTGAGCTCTAGGTTCGTGGGAATGCACGCTGACCCCAGGTTATCTTAATCGGCTTGATTTTGTCTTTGAGGGAGTGCGACGTCCCCACACCTTACTCCAGGATCTAAGCGTTTGCATGTGACCTTGAGTTTCGTCTTGCTGCCCCCACAGTCCCGGGTGCAGGTCACAATCCAACGCCGTCTGTTTATGCCTCACATCCAGCTGGGGGTGCGGCCGAAGGCAGGAATTTTCTCTTGTCCTTTAGTCTGCTTGGAACCTAACCGTCATTTCAATATTCTTCTCAGGGGGACAACACTCACCAGTTTGGTTGAAGTACACGGTGGGAGCGCCTTTAACCCCCCCCCGATGTTGGTCAGTGTTCCTTTGTCCACAGCACTGATACTGTGTGTGACACAGGCACGCTGTGGTGGCCTCAGATCTCGTGAAATGCGTAGGGTCTCGGCACGTTATTGTCACAATGGATCCTGTAGAGACCTAGCCGTGACATGAATTTCCAGGCCACCTTTATCCAGAAAAGATGGAAAAAGACTATGCCCATTGCATTACTTCACTGAGGCCCCCACAACAAGGTCCCTCAGACCAGGTGGCTGACACAACACACATTTATTCCCTCCCGGTCCTGGAGGCTGGAGTCCGAGATCCAGTGTCCCAGGGCTGGTCCCCCCCGAGGCCTCTCTCCTGGGTGTGCAGACAGCCATCTGCTCCCCGTGTCCTCACATGGCCGTCCCTCTGTGTGTGTCTGTGTCCTCACCTCCTCTTCTTATAAGGACACAGTTCTAATGGGTCAGGGCCCACCTAGTGACCTCATGTCACCTTAGTCACCTCTTTAAAGCCCCATCTGCAAACACAGTCTCCTGTGGAGGTCCTGGGGCTGAGGACTTTGCCATGTGAGTTTCGTGGGACACAGTTCAGCCCCTAAGACTACTTAGTGACCAGCTGAGGGTTTACCCCTCAGCGCACATGGCTGTTATTATAATGCACTCGCAGCGTCCTTTTTTTCTGGGCATTGTCACGTGAGGGACCAGCTCTGTTGAAAAACCGGATTTGAGGTGGACCTAGTGTGGCCCGGCTTCCCGGGACACGGACAGCCCGCTGCATCTGGCCCGCGTCCTGGATGGACGCAGAAGGTGGCCAGCGCCACAGGATAAGGGACGTGCTGAATGGGAAAGCGCCGTTAGCGAACAATGGCTTGAATCCCCCAGCACCTGCTCCCCAGGCTGCCTTTCTGCAAACCCCACGCCAACCAGGTGCTGCTGGGTGTCCCGCTGAACAAGGCCGCATGCGACTGTGGAATTGTCTTTGAACAAGTGGGCACGTTCACCAGTGCCGCCGGCTGTGCTTTCAAAAAGATACCAGGGCACTCGTTAAACACGCATGGAAGGACAGCGTTCTGTTCGGGGAGGACGCCGTGTCCCAAGGCCAGCTCCGCCAGGGAGAGATAATTCAGAACGGCCGAGAACCTCAGGGTCCTGGGCGTAGAAGAATTGTGACCAAGTCGCAACGTCTAGGGAAGAAGGCTGGCAGTCTCCCCAGACACCAGCATCTCATGATCACCTCTCACCCTTTCCGCACGTAGAGACGGCTGGCGTCTTAAGAGATGTTTGGGCCCAGAAAGAACAGGGGTTCTCAGCCCCAGCGCTGCTGGCGTCTGCGGCAGGTAGTTCACTGTGCCGGGGGCTGTCCTGTGTGGTGTGCGAGGGTGAGCGGCGTCCCTGGGCCAGTGGCACCCTCCCCTGTGCTGACGGTGAAAAGTGTCTCTCAACATTGTCAGAAATTTCCCTGCAGGTGAAATTGGCTCCTTGATGAGACTACTGGCATGGGTAGATGGATGGATGATGGATGGATGGATGGATGGATGGATGGATGGATGAATGATGGATGGATGGATGGATGGATGATGGATGGATGGATGGATGGATGATGGATGGATGGATGGATGGATGAATGATGGATGGATGGATGGATGGATGGATGGATGGATGGATGATGGGTGGATGATGGATGGATGGATGGATGGATGATGGATGGATGGTGGATGGATGATGGATGAATGATGGATGGATGGATGGATGGATGATGGATGGATGGATGGATGGATGATGGATGGATGGATGGATGAATGATGGATGGATGGATGGATGGATGGATGGATGGATGGATGATGGGTGGATGATGGATGGATGGATGGATGGATGGATGGATGGATGATGGATGGATGGTGGATGGATGGATGGATGGATGGATGATGGATGGATGGTGGATGGATGATGGATGGATGAAGGATGGATGATGGATGGATGGATGGATGATGGATGGATGGATGGATGATGGATGGATGGATGGATGGATGGATGGATGGATAGGTGGATAGATAAATAAATGGATGGATGGGTGGGTGGATGGATGATGGATGGATGGATGATGGATGGATTGATGGATGGATGGATGATGGATGGATGGATGATGGATGGATGGATGATGGATGGATGGATGGATGAATGATGGATGGATGGATGGATGGATGGATGGATGATGGGTGGATGGATGGATGGATGGATGGATGATGGATGGATGGATGGATAGATGATGGATGATGGATGGATGGATGATGGATGGATGGATGATATAGAGATGATATACATGAATGGATAGATGGATAGATTGATAATTGATAGATGGGTGATACATGATAAATGTATGATAGATAGATGATATAGGTGGATGGATAGATAATTGGATAGGTGATAGATGATAAATAGATGGAAGATAGATGACAGATAGATAATAGGTAAAAGATATGGACTGATGGATAGATAACTGATAGATGGTGACAGATGATAAATAGATGAATGACAGACAGACAGATAGACAGGCTCTCTCAAGCTAGGGAGGTCCCTCAACCTCACACTATTGACCTTTGTGTCTGGATGACTCTGCGATGGGGCGTCCTGGGCCCTGTAGGGTGTTGAGCAGCGTTCTTGGCCTCGACGCGTGGTTGCTGTTCATACCTCCTGTCCCAGGTGTGACAACCATAAGTGTCTTCAGCCACTGCCGAGTGTCCCCGATGGGACAGAACTACAGCAGCTGAGCACGTGTGCAGTGGAGGCGCACACAGATTCCGTGTGTGTGGCGTCCCGTTCTCTGGGTCCTGACCCAGCCCCTGCGCCTGGAGGTCCGTGATTGGGTCGTGACGACCGGTGTCTGGACCTGGGACGGTGCCTGAGCCGCCATGTGGCTCGTCGCGTGGCAGCAGAGCCAGGCTGGCAATGCTCTGGCGGCCGGTGGTGGTGAATACGTTTCTCCTGCAGACCCGGGAAGCCTGTCACCCACACGGCATGTCCTTGTCGTTCCTGGGCACTGACACCTTCTCTCTTCACTGGGAGGCATCCCCGCGGCCGGAGCCTAAAGGAAAGAGGTTTGTCAAGGTCACAGCGTCTGGGGTGCTGTCACTGTCCGTGACTCCACGGCCGGCCCGCAGCTGGTAAAAGCGTTCCTTGGTCGTTGTGATGGTGCAGGAGGGAACAACAGGGTGTTGCCTCCTGCCCAGCCCTCTCTTTCCGTTGCCATTTTCAAAGCAAAGATCTAGAAATAGGCGTCCTTTGTCTTTCGTCACGCCTGCAAGGAACAGATGTGACAGAAGGAACGCAGACACCTCCCAGGCTCCTGTTCCCGTTTTTTTTTAGGGGGGGAGGTCCTAAAATGATGCAATGGATGAGTTTCATGGGCAAGGTGGACACTTATAAAAGGGAAGCTTAAATTGAGGTGACAGTGTGCAGTCCCCAGTAGATCCAGGGTCACTGGTAACTGGTAGCTCGTCTGCTCTGTGAGGCAGGGGGCGTGGCGTTGGGATGAGGTGGACACTTCAGCAGAGTTGTGCAGAAGGAAGAGGGGTGGCTCACGGTGGGATGGGGGGACCTTCCAGATGGAGAATGGCACCGCAGCCGCCGGCTGGTCGCCAGGGGTCTGGGACGCAGCGAGCAACCTGAGTCCCCGAGGGACTCAACTCTGGGCATGGACACAAGGACCACATCGAAGGTGGTTGGTATTGTCAAGGAGGAGTTGACAAGGAGGCGCGGCCAGGGTCCCCCGGGGGTTCGGTGGCACGTGGCGTGGGCTCAGGAAGATGCTGAGCCTGGCACATCGGCTGCTGGGCTTCCCTGGGGGTTCAGGCGGGGCTGGGGCGCGTGGCTGGGGGCGAAGGTCTCAGCCTTGCAGGTTGCACAGCTGTGGACGTGGGGTGGGACACGGCTAGGACGCCGGGCGGGGGAGACGGGCGTTCTAGGTCGGGATATTCGCAGCGCAGAGGAGCACGGGGGCAGCAGCCTTGGAAGAAAGCGTGACTGTCGTTGGTGGGCGTCATCAGATGGAGTCGCCACGGGTGACAGGAGCAGGAGACGCCCGTGAGGTGGGTGGGAGGGAGTAAGCCCAGGTCACCCAGGTGTGGGGAGGTGGCTGGTGACCACGGAGCCAGTTCGGAAAGGAGAAGGAACGTTCCAGAGCCTCAGGTTGCACGGACAGATGGGGCCGAGGAGATAGGGCGACACGGGGCCATCTTCCCTTCTCTTCCGTCGTGGCAGACGTCCAGCTGGATTGCAGCATTTGGAGACGTGACAGCAAACGCTGAGCGAGGCCTCTGCGGATGGGTGTGGCTCGCTTCCATGTCCCTTAAAACGCCGTAGGGTGGGGGCCCCGGCTCAGCCTCTGCAAATAGAAGAGGGAGAAAGATAGAAAGTGATTCTTGCCGATGGAGAGAACTGCTCTGAGCGGGCGTCACCCAGCCAGGCAGAGGGGCCCGGGTTGGAAACCTCCTGTGCGTCCTGACGCATTGCAAGCTGCAGTCTGTCTGCTGCTTCTGTCTTCATAGGTTCACGTGCACGTGTGGACACGTCGGCCGTGTTAATTAGCTTCTCAATTGTGGTAAAAGGTGCACGACACAAAAGTGTCTGCCTTCAGCATGTTTAGGTGTACAGTTCAGTGGTGTCAAGGACGTTCACGTGATTCTGTAACCGTCCCCACTGTCATCTCCAGAGGTATGTCATCTTCCCAAACGGAGACTGTGTCCCCATGAAACACTTCACTCCCCATCTCACCACCGTCTGCTCCTCTGGGGACCTCCTGTAATTGAAATCACGCGGTCTTTGTCGTCTGTGTGTGGCTGCTTGCACGTGGCATAGTGTCCCTCAAGGTTCATCCATGACCCAGCAGCGGTCAGCATGTCCTTTTTTCTGGCTGCATACTATTTCACTGCAGATGGATGGACCCCATCTTTGCTTATCTGTCCATCCGTGGATGGACACTTGGCTTCTTGCACATGTTGGCTGCTGTGAGTCACGCAGCTGTGACCCTCGGGGTACTCCTGTCTGATCCAGTTCCAGCTTTCAACTGCTCGTGTGCATTGTCAGCAGCGAGTTCTGTGTCTTCCGTTTTCGTGGAGGGCGCTTACGGGTGTTGTGCGGGGATGCACGCTCGGGGGTGAGGACGTGCTGAAGGTGCGGCCGGACACCCTCGCTTTCCCGTGGACAGAGGCTGAGCCGTGCAAGGTGGAGGCGCAGATGGTAGGGGGCAGGCGTGTGTGCACGTGCTCCCCCAAATCCTGCCCTCGACCCCCATGACCAGGCGTGCTCCCTAGTTTAGACTGAAGCCCCCCGCTGAGGTGTGGTCCTGCCGCAGCGCCTGCGGCCTTTTGAGCGAGACGTCCACGTCGGATTCATCCCAGGTCCGTTCTGTTCATGACGCTTCACAGGCCATTCAGGGTCCTTAGGTCCAAAACCAAATTCTTCACCTTCCTCCTGGTCCCTCAGACCCAACATGGCCCCCCTTTCAGCTCCCCCGAAATGGCCTCCCAGCCCCTGCGCCCAATCGGGGCGCCACGTTTGGTTTCCTCTTTTCCGCCTGTGCATTCACTCTTTCATCAGGGGTCCTGCCCTTTTCGGTTGTACCCACATCTCAGAGCCTGTCCGCTTCGGTCGCGTCTTCCCAGAAGCCACCTCCTCCGTTCATCCGGGTCCCCTTCCTTTCTTCTCGGTGGCCTCCCAGGGGCTCATCCACTCCTGACCCCAGGCTGGGGCTTGCGTCTGCCTTGAAAAGTCAGACTCAGCCGTTCTCGGCTTTGCTGTCCCGGAATCCGAGATTCCGCCTTCATACCTTCGGCACGAGGAAGACTCCCCGCCCTGTCTCCACGGCGCCAGGGGGAGCCTCGCATTCCAGCCCGATTGCACGTCCCTCCCTGGTCTCCCCTGGGCAGAGGTGCATCCTGCCGCCAGGTCCTCCCAAGACCCGCTCTTGCCACGACCCCACCCGGTATCCTGTGTTGAGCGTTTAGCGTCAGCTCCCCGATGACCCCCATGGTTCAGGACACCCCCGGCTGGAGCTGCGTTTCCCATCACTGTATGTCCAAGATGGGACGTCACCCGGCGCA
Organism: Hipposideros larvatus; assembly: GCA_031876335.1. Taxonomy (NCBI): domain Eukaryota; kingdom Metazoa; phylum Chordata; class Mammalia; order Chiroptera; family Hipposideridae; genus Hipposideros; species Hipposideros larvatus. The sequence goes on from CM063105.1 coordinate 147,943,306, forward strand.
GAGCGGGTCCTTGGCCAAACTCGACTCACTCAGGGACGAAAAGGGCGAATGAGTGGTGGAGGTCAGTGAACAATGGGGTTCAGGAGTGGTGATGGGGTGATGATGGTCAGTAACACTGACAAGGCCCACGGAGTCCCCAAACTCAGAACACGCCTCTTGTTGCCTTGTCACTTGTGGTAAACGCTGTCACTCTTTGAGCCTTTGCACTTTTATTTTTTATCAACTCGGTGCACTGCACCGTGCCTTCCCCGTAATGACAAGTATTTGACCAACGGAAGGGCCAGTGCAAGAAATCTTGTTCCTCATTTTCTAAACTCAGGTTTTCATTTATCTGTGGCCACGTAGACTCCTTCCTGTCAGCCCAGAAGCCACAAGTGGTGACTTGATGTTTGTAAATGTTCCAGGGATGGTAACGTCGTCTTTCTTTGAGTATTTTGGCTCTTATCACGAGAAACACCCGACTCTTTACAAAGTCTCTCCATATAAGAAAAGTCTTATTGAGGGAGATTTCACGGAAGGATGTGCTAAAGGAATTTTTTTTTTCTCATGATATTTACTTGACGTTAGTGATTTGGAGAAAGACGTGTAAATCGGGGCCGTCAGGAATTATTTTTTCATAGCCATGGTTTCCTACTCACTTCTCAAGGGTGCTGACGACGACTGATGGCTTGTGTGTGTGTGATGTGTGTGGGTGACATTGCAACTGAGCTGGACCCCAGGTGACCAAACCTGAGATCTTGGAGCGGCTGCTGCAGCCTGGGTCACCTGGTCCCCACCCACACCGTTGTTATTAGTGAGCAGCACGCGCCACTGGGCGGCTTAGTCCTGAAGGCGCTTTCTCTCACGCCTTACGCTGAGCCTCTCTGGGCCGTGTCCTGACGTCCTCCCGTTGTTACTCATGTCCCTGGCGGCCGTGAAGGGTGACGAGGTGGCATTGGAACGTGGTGCGGCATTGTTTCCAAGAGTTCGGAGAGGACTTGAGCCGATTATAGCCTGGTGGGGATCAGTAGGTCTGGCTCTAGGATTTTTGTAAAGAATGGGTGTGTGTTAATTGATAGAGAGAGTGTCTCTGTGTGTGTGTGTGTGCGTCTGTGTTTACGTATTTAAGGGGGTCCTGTGTGGTCTTCTACCTTTTCAACCAAATTCGCAGCTGTAGGAATCGGTAGCCCCAGTTTTGGGTAGTGTGGACCAGTTAAGGTCTTCTCAAGGGCGCAATGCCACCTCCACCAGCTCCCTGGTGCGTTGTCGCTAAATGTGCCACCCTCCGTGCCCCGTGGAGGTCAGACAGTCACCAGGTTACAGAGCGGCTCGTAGAGGTTCACCAGTCAGGCGTTATTGGGAGCCTGGACCCTATTTCCGCACCGGGGCGCTGAGACCGTTGTTGGGTTCTCAGCTCATCCGTGGAAGCACAGTGTGGCTGTCCTGACGCGTTTCCCTGCAGTGCACCTTCAGGTCCTTGCAAGCCACCTCCCCCAAAGCTCGGTCTTGATCTCGCTTTATTGGGTTGGGTGGCCCATCCCAGCGGGCAGGACCCCTCTGGAAGGTAGACGGTGCCCTGAACCGCCGCCTCATACGATGGCCGGTTCCCTGGGCTTCGTTGGTTTTCGGCGAAGCCCAGGTGGACGCTGGGCACTGGGCCAGCTTTGCAGGAACGCAGCGGCCGTATCGTCGTGACCCAAGAGAATGTGAGGGTGTCCCTGGCGCCCGTGGCCCGATCTGGGCTCGTGTCGCCCTGTGTGTCCCCATGCCTGAGGGTGGCTCTTACCAGATGACCCCTCTCGTGGGCGTGCCCGTGTCTCTGAATGCCCTAAACACATGGCCCTCCGTTCCAAAGCTCTGTCCTCTTGATCCTGGGTTTCCCCTACGTGAAAACATTCCTTCTCCATCAACGCTTACCTCCCTTGCCCCAAAACTTCTCAAACACCGATGGGGCTCAGTGTCTGCACCCGTCTTTCTCTCCACCACACTGTTTCGCCTTGATCTTTGCTGCTGCTGCCTTTTATTCCATTAATGGAGCTAATGGAGCCTCTGAAAGGACACTGCATCCCTCCTGACTCTCTCGGGCAAGGTCCTACCCGTTAATGGCCCAGAAACCTCTTACTCTGGGCTTCGTTCGGTAATGGCCACCTCTTCCTCGCAGGTGTTGGAGAGGCAGCGCATTCATTTACTGTAAGTTTCCAGGCGCGATTACAGCTCTGGGTCCCTGAAGACGTGCCCACTGTGTGTGCATTTGCTGGAGATGCCAAAACAAATATCACAGATTGGGCAGCTTAAGAAAAAAAAAAACAGATTTATTTTCTCGTAGTCCTGGAGGCTGGAGTCCGAGATCCGGGTGTCCCAGGGCTGGTCCCCCCGAGGCCTCTCTCCTGGGCGTGCAGACGGCCGTCTGCTCCCCGTGTCCTCACATGGCCGTCCCTCTGTGTGTGTCTGTGTCCTCACCTCCTTTTCTTATAAGGACACAGTCCTGTTGGATCAGGGCCCACCTAGTGACCTCATGTCACCTTAATCCCCTCTTTAAAGACCCATTTTCAAACACAGCCCCATCCTGAGGTCCTGGGAGTCAGGGCTTCATCGTATGTATTTTTAGGGACACAGTTTAGCCCACAACAAGCTGTTAGCCAGTTTATTATCTAAACATGGAATTTACTCTTCTCTATTCCGAGGCCATCGCATGTCTAACAGGATACCCATATCTTACTATTTTCTGTTCACAAAACCTCTGTGTATGCCGTGGGTTACCGTTTACAAACTCCCCTGATATGTGTACCGGGTCTGCACATCAGTCCGTACACATGTTTGCTTGTCTCCACGTGTGAATACCTAAATATGCATACCCATGTCCTGAGGCGCCCCCGTGCCCACATCCTGTCACCTGCGCACCCCTGCCCCCCCACGTCTCAGCCACCGCCGTGTCCCCGCAGGTTCTGGACGTGCCACGACGAACGCTTCCTGTACATGCTGATGGAGTTCGTGCCCGGCGGGGAGCTCTTCAGCTACCTGCGGAACCGAGGGCGCTTCTCCAGCAACGCCGGGCTCTTCTACTCGGCCGAGATCGTGTGTGCCATCGAGTACCTGCACTCCCGGGAAATCGTCTACAGGGACCTGAAGCCGGAAAACATCCTCCTGGACCGAGACGGTCACATCAAGCTCACCGACTTCGGGTTCGCCAAGAAACTGGTAGACAAGTAAGTGACCGTTTCCGCCCGTTCTCTGGGTGATGTGCTTCCCTTAGCGTCGTGTGCTCTGGGCTCATCCAGCGTGTCCCAAGTGACAGGATTTCCTTCTGCTGTATAGACGAATAAGAGTCCATTGCACATATATCATGTTTTCTTGATCGGTTCACTGCCCACTGGACAGTTAGGTTGCATCCATGTTTTGGCTTTTGTGAATGAAACTGCAATGCACACAGGGGTGCAGACATCTGTTTGAGACGCTGATTTCAGTTTCTTTGGATAAACACCCAGGAGTGAAACGGCTGGAGGACATGCTAGTCCTAGTTTTAATGTTTTGAGGAACTGTTTTCCATCGTGGCTGCACCCGTTTGCAATCCCACCAACAGAAAAGGGTTCCCTTTTCTCCACGTCCTCACCAACACCTGTTACCGCTTGTGTTTTGACGGTAGCCATTTTGACCGGTGTGAGGTGACATAGCTCAAGTTAGCTTTGCTTTTTATCAAAATTAGACGCACGTACCTTGAGTCAAGGAGCTGTCTCTCCATCCCTCCCGACATTTTCCATTCTCAGATGACAACCCCTTTCAACTCTCAGGTCTGCCCATCATCCAGCTTTCCTGGCGCATCTCTTGGGCAGCTTCCAAGAGTGTACTGTGTTCTCTCCCCGCCCCCTTTAGTTCCTGTGGGTTCCACTTAAAACGTTTCTTAAAGTCGTTCTCCCTTGTGTTTTGGGCGTGGGTAGAGCTGCATTTGCTTACTTCACCATCTTTGCAAGAAGGGAGTACGCATTGAAAAATGTCGAGGGCACCTTTATGCTGTTTTTAAAAAATGGTATCTTGCTTTTTATTTCTTGTAATAACAAAAAAAAAGTCCACTCGGTGAACCAAAAACTGGTTCTAGTGTTTCCTTATGTAAATAAAGGCCGAGAACGTACACTGTGTATCAGTAAATATTTGTGTTTCGGATTCATTCTGAAACTAGGATGTCGAATTCCAAAAGTGGAATTCCTGGGACAAATGTTCTCATCGTTGTGAAAATCAAGCAGAGAGTTGATTTTATTCGGAATCGTGACCTAAAATAGTCTTACACAGTTCCGTACAAATACCTTTTGGCTTAATGCACCCCAGTGACCCAGAATGCTCTATTGAATTGGAAAGATGTTTGTAAGTAATGTGTATAATTAAATAATACATAACGTATAAAAGCCCAGTGTTCGGCCTAAGTGGGGCTAACGCACTTGCAAAGCCCTGGGCGTTGCATTTTCTCGATTTTAATGCCTTGGTCTGTGGAACATGTATTGTGTCCCTCAGGAATAATGCAACCTTGACTATAAAGAATACAAGAAACCCTCTTAATATTTTATTAAAAAACTTTTTTTATTAGTCAGTTACAGTTGGCATTCAATATTGCATTAGTTTCAGGTGTGCAGCACACATCCTCAGCAAACTATTAGCAAACTAAATTCAGCAATGTCTTCAAACGATCACACACCCCGATCGAAGGGGATTTACTCCTGGGATGCAAGTGGGTTCAATATCCGCAAATCAATGAACGTGAGACGCCACGCAAGCAAGATGACGGATGGAAAGCACTCTTAGTAGTTTAAACTCCATGCATTTAAGCCAGGAGCACCCCTTACAGGAAGCACCGGGGGACTGCTCTTGGGCCCTAAACAGTTGATTTGAATGCAATTCTAGATTTTTAGTTCCAAGAAATGAGTAAAAGGGAAGTGTGTCAGGGTGAGTGATGAAATTTTGTTATTTTCTATGTTGGTCCTTTCCATCACATAGTAATTGTCTAGGGGTTTGGTTTTGTTTGGGGGGTTTGCTGTTGTTTTTCTTGTCACTTCCATCCCCTAATAAGATGTAAGCTTACTTCCTCGTATCTCCAGTTGCCCCCCAAAGGGTCTTAGTATAATTAGGCATTAAAGAGAGACATCCCCCCAGACAGAGCCAGAGAGAGACTGTGCTAATATTGCTAAGGCCATCGCAGCTGCTGATAATAACGTGCACTCCTAAAATTGTTGCTCTGGACAATTTTAGCCATTTATGTTCCTAAAATGTTGCTTTATCTACAACAGCGCTGTCCAGTACTAATAACCTCACATTTTATTTACAATGTTCAAGTAATCGTGTTTTAAAAAGTAAAACATAAGTGTAATTTTAATAATAGGGTCTATTTAATTCAATGTATACCTAGTATGACCTTTTCAACATAGCTAGCCTTATAAATAAGTTGAACGTTTCCATGCATTTTTTGATCGTAAGATTGGGAAACCCCAGCGACACGTGTTTAATCCTCACGGGACGTCTCAATCCGGGCACCAAATTTTCATAAGAAATACTTGATGTTAATTTAGCATCCAGAAACAGTCACAGTTGGCAGAAGGAGATTCAGAAGCTCTCCAGAAATTCCTGAACGTGTATCGGTAACTGCATAGAGTTTTTGTTTTTACATTTTAAATAGTTAAATTAGATTACAATTTGAACTCCTCAGCACATTCAAGGGCTCCCGGTGGGACAGGCAGACCTGGAAAACTCACGCCTGTTGGCCTGTGTGGAAACGTCTGCATTTGTGGTAGAAACGTTGATTTTAGGGGCTGTTTTTCACTCAATGACTTATCTCTCTGATGGCTTTTAGAAACGGGTCACCCTGTGAACTCTTCGTGATACAGTTAAATTCCATTAGATTTTTCCCCTATAGAACTTCATGGATTATATTTCTAAGAATAAAGCACATAAAAACGAGGGGTCTTTACATAGACTTGTGGGGTTTTTTTCCCCAACTTGGTTTAGTTTAGGATATTGGTGCATTGGTGCTGCCCCCTACTGGCAGCATGTGGTATAAGCTGTACCGTTGCTTTTTTGTTTTTTTGTTGTTGTTTTTTTCCCATTTTATTTGGAAGTCTGATTCCAATGAACCGGAAAACAACAACAAAATGTTTCACATACTCACTTGATTATAAGTTTGGCAAACCATGTTCCTGTCCATTATATCCATTTAAGATGAAATAAATGAGGTCAGTTCAGTACATTAGCATCAAAGCATTAATTTACTTAATGAACAGGCTGTCTTTCGGGAAAGAAAACCTTGTTACCATCGTGATACATTGTTTTTAGAAAGAACTTCATCTTTCTAATCATGGGGAGTGCAGTTTGAGAAAATATGTATTTGGTCTTTTTTCTGCTTTTCATTTTTCTTGTTGTATTAACCTGTTTTGCATGCATTCTATTTACAAAAAAAAAAAAGCCCTCCTAAAATATTTAGGGACATGCTATACAATTATTGTTGATTTTCTAAAATGATCAAGAGAAGCTCCTGACATATTGAAATTTGATCTCCTAAGTAGAATACATAGCATTCCTTTTCTGATAGGGGGTCTCCCTCTGTGAACAGACCCTTTGTAGTTATTCTACTGTAGTTTTTGTTTTGTTTTTTTAATGGACATGTTACATTGAATACTATCTTTCGGATTTTCATTTTGGGCATCTTGCTACAGATAACACACATCCCACTCTTTTCCAATTGTTACCGAACATTGAAACACACACAAAAGTAGAGATAAAACATTTACATTAAATCTTCGTGTGCCCCTGACCCAGCCAGCCTCCATAGCTATCAAAGCTTTGCAACCTCATTTGATCTTTCTACCTCTTGCGTTTTTGTTTCTGGATTTATTTTCAAGCTAGTACCCACCATCCTCTCTCTAACAGATAATGAACTTTAAAAAAGTAACTTGGACAGTGTAGTGGCATCTTCCAAAATTAAAGACAAAAATCCTTGATGTCATGCGGACACCCAGCCAACGCGCAAAATCCTAGTGTCTCAAACAAATGTCTTTTTCTTCCCTGCAAACCAAGGTTTCTCCTTTGCCTTTGGCTGATCTGCGTCTCACTTTGATTTAATCCATCAAGTTCACCTTTTTCCCCTCTCTTTTTGCCATTTATTGATCAAATACACTGGACCGCTTGCCCCATAGGAAACCCTACAGTCTAGATTTGGCAGGTTGCTTCCTCGTGGTGTCGTTTACCTCCGTTCCTCTGTCCCCAGTACGTCTTGTAAACTGGTGGTTAGTTGTATGGATTGATTAGATCCAGGATTCTCCCTCCGTCTCTCTCTCTCCCTCCCTGTCTTTCCTGAGTAACAGATAGTGTTGTGTTTTCCTTGTTGCTTTTGCATCCTAGCTCCCGTGTCAACACCTCAGCCTCCCTGCCCGCTGACCACTTTGGTTCCTGCCAACATTAAGCCTGTGCATAGAGGGTCCACCAAGGGCAGTTGCCCTGCTCTGGCATTGCAGGAGCGATGGCAAAATGCTAATCTTCTCACGCTGTCATCCCTCCTGCATTTCTTATCTGGAATTCTTCTAGTAAAACAAAACAAAGCAAAACAAAAACCCCACTTCCCCTCATTGGCCCGTTGCGTGACCTTGAAATACCCTCTTTGACAAGAGGCAGGATGCCTGCTCCATTGTTTCACATGATAGTCGTGCGTGACCTGGGGCTTTAGTGACCTCAGATGCTGCCAGTGCGTTTTTTTTTTTCTTTTAAATACTGTTGTACAGTCAGAAAACTTGATGTTAGGATGTTGCCACAGCTGCCGAGGGGTAGCACCTTCCAGCTTCCAGGCCAGTTTCCTCTCCGTTCCCATGAGCCCCCGATAGCGGGAACACCGCAAGCAGCTGTTGGGAATGAAAGGTGCCTGAGGGGATATTTGCTTCTGTCGGTCCCCAGATAGTTCCAAGCTGGTGAGCTTGGGCTGTTACTGCTCCTGTTGACCTCACTTTGCTCGTCTATGAAATAAGGAGAATTGTTCATACCCCGTAGGTTTGTCGGGGAGAATGGATGGGTCTGCTCATTCGGACGTGTTTCCTTACACCAGTTCCTGGTGTCTAGTAAGCGCTGAGCAGACATCTGTGCTTCTGCCTTTGTGATCCCCACAATCACCATCATTGTCATGGTCATTATTGTTATTCTGTCGTCATTATCAATCCGGTAACCATCATCATCAGCACCATCACCACCATCACCATTATTATTGTAATTATTATTGTCACTATCAATATATAACCATCACCACCACCACCATCACTACCATTATCACCATCACCATCACCATCATCACAACTATTATCACCATCACCACCATCACCATCACCATTATTATTATAATTATTATTGTCATTATCAATATATAACCATCATCACCACCACCACCATCACCATCATTATTATAATTATTATTGTCATTATCAATATATAACCATCATCACCATCACCACCATTATCACCATGACCACCATCCCCATCACCATCCCCATCGTCACCATCAACGCATAATTGTCACATCATCACCACTGCTATGGACAGAATTGCACCCCTCCAAAATCCGTGTGTTAAAGCTCTAACCCCCAGTGTGATGATATCAGAAGCTGATGCTTTTAGGACGTAATAAAGGTTTCATGAGGTCACGAGAGGGGGGTCCTAATCCCGCAGGATTGATGAGTGTTAAGAAATTCATTTCTCGCTGTTCTGAAGGCTTGACATGCAAGCTCAGGGTGCTGGCCCATTAGTTCCTGGTGGAGTTCCCTTCCTGGCTTTCAGGCGGCCTGCCCACCGTGTGCTCACGTGACACACGTGCCCGTCCCCGCCCCATTCCTCTTATAAGGACACCGGTCATTGAGTTAGTCCCGTCGTAATCCAGTATGACCTCATTTCAACTTGATTACATCTGCAAGCGCCTGTTCCCAGGTACGGTGCCATGTATATGCACTGGGGTTTAGGACTCTTGGGGGGGCCACAGGTCACCCCCGTACACGTGCCCTGGAAGGCAGTGGGGGATTGAGGTCACCTGAACATGGGACATCTGTCCTTGACGGAGAATCCCATCTTTCCTTGGCCACCGTGCTCCCCTTCCCCGCCTGCCGCAGCGGACCTGGTAACAGTGAGCAAACTAAGAGCAGTGGTGTCATCTTGCGTTCTGTCCCTGAGCCAAGTGAGCAAAAAGGAGATAAGACTGGGGACCGACTGGGGACATGGGTAATTCAGAGCCCCGACCAAGCGGCAGCGGCGTCCCAACTACACCCAGGGCTCTCGGTCCCGCCTTCACCTTGTCCAGCAGTCCGAAGCTCTTTATAGCCGCGTCTGCCTCCCTGTACCTCTCGTAGGACTTGGGGGTCTTTGCAGGAATCCCCTACTCTGACGAGGGCCAGGCAACCCGAGGCTACTTAGAAGCTGGAAATTCGTACAGCCCGTGCCCCTTCCCCTGGGACGGAGCCCAGAAGAGACTCACCTTTCCAAATGTAAGGGGAGACGCTGTATCTCCTGCAGGTACAGTTACCTGTGGCCAGCTCCACCTGGTCTTGGTATCAGCCAAGAGTGAGGCTTCCAGCTACCTGCAGAGGTGACCTCGGATGTGCTACCAGGTGTTTAAACAGGATGGTTTAATGCACATTATGAAGCGATCACCACCATCCATCCCGTCACACAGTATAACCGTTCTTTACGGGACGGTGACGACACTTCAGGCCAACGCTCTTAGGAAATCTCAAGGATATAGGCACAATATTATTAGCTGTCATCACTTTGCTGTACGTTCGGTCCCCACACATTATTCATCCTACAGCTGAAAGCTTAGTCTTTGACCAACATCCCCCATATCCTGCGCCCCACCCCCACCCCAGCGCCTGTGTCCTCTGTGTCTGTGAGTTTTACTGTTTCACACCCCACATGGAAGTGAGAGCGCACAGTAGTTGCCTCTCTGCGTCTGGCTTGTTTTGCTTGTCAGCCTGTGGACTTCAAGCCTGGTCCAGCCACGTTGTTAGAAACGGCGGGATTTCCTGTTCGTGGCGAGTAATATTCCCTTGCGTATATATCCAACTGTTGATCCATTCATCCCTCGATGGCCACTCAGGGCACTCCAAGTCTCGGCTGCTCTGAAGGTTGGGGGACATGGGGGGACACAGTGCTGCAGATACCTCTTGGAGGTCTTGGCTTCTATTGTTTTGGGATAGATATCCAGACATGGAATTGCTGGGTCCTGGTTTTCAATTTTTGGGGGACCCTCCGTACTGTTGGTTTTTCATCACGGCTGCACTCTGGAGTTGTCTTCTGATCCGGACACCAGCTATGGGGTTACGGTTCACCTGCATGACCTCAGGTTAACTTGATTCCCTCTGTCTAGAGCCCGTTTTAAAATCAGACGACAGTTTTCACCCAGCCCCCTAACCCCCTCCCACCTGGCAACCACCAGTCTGTTCTCTGTATCTGTCAGCCTGTTTCTGTTTTGTTGTTTTTCTATTTTTATTTTTATTTATTGATTGTTTATAGCTGAGCCATCCTGCCACCTGTTGGCAGTTCAGCGGCAGCTCAGCTCGGCCGGGACTCAAACCGCTGTTGCTCAGAGCTCACACTCTTGAGCATGATGTTCACCAACTGAGCCACTCGGCTGCCCCCTGTTTTGTTGTTTTGTTTAGATTCCACATATGACTGAAACCATATGGGATTTGTTTTTCTCTGTCTGATGTGTCTCCCTCAGCGTAATACCCTCCAGGTCCATCCATGCTGTGGCGAATGGTAGGACTTCATCCTTTTTCATGGCTGAATAATATTCCACTCTTTGCACGGAGTACATTTTGCTCATCCATTCATCCGTTGATAGCTTTCTACCCTTTTTTCTTTTTTTGAGGTGAGGTATGTGAATACAATGACACGTACCGTTGCATTTGTTTCAGGTGTACCCTGTAATGATTTCATATCTGTATTTATTGCAAAATGGTCGCCAGAATAAGTCTGGCTAACAACCATTACCTCACTAGCTACAGTTATTTTCTTGTGATGAGGACTTTGAAGATCCGCTCTCTGAGCCGCTTTCAAATAAACAATACAGCATTGTCACCTGGAGTTACCGTGCTCTGCAGTGCATCCTCAGGACTCCTTCATCTTGTAACTGGACGTTTGTCCCTTTTTCAGCTTTTTACAGGTGACTTTTTTCTTAGCCAACTCCCCTCCCCGCCAGTGATATAGACAAAGGAGGAGACAGTTAAGAAAATCAGTCTTGTGTTTTCCATCCAGCACAAAATTTAGAGATGTCCGCAGACACGTGACACATCTGTAGGTTTTAATGAAACGCTGTGACTCTTTTTTGAGTATAAAGAGAGTTGTTTTATAAGGAGAGAAAGGAACAGCTTCTCCCCACCCCTGCTGTGAGAAAGAGAGATTTCAGGCCTCACAGGAACGGATGACCGGAATAAAAACAAACAGGGAAAACAAACGGCCAACCAGAAAACTCCGTGGCTCTGCTGGGTCCCGCTTGGCTACCCCGTTGTGCTCTAGGTGGCGCTAGAAGCTCATTTTTTTTTTTGCAGATCTCTTGTCCTCTGCAGAGAAAAGCCCTTCCTCACCTCTCTGCTCTGTGTAACCCCCAAATAGCCTCATGTCCCTGAGCCTAAGGATTTCCGAAACCCTCGAAATGACAGCAGAACCCACACACGCGTTGCAAACACGTCAAACCTTTGGGAGGAAAAGAAAATTTGCAGCAGCGTCGAGTGTACTCTCGGAGGCCACGCCTGGCCCTGAGCCGGGTTAATGAATTCTTTTTTATTTTAATATTAAGATACATGGAGGTATTTTACTATATTTAAAATTTAAACCCCAAAATAATGAGGTAAGATTAGGCAAGACAGTTTTTTTATTTATTTTTTATTTTTACTTTTGGAGGGAACGGTCGACTAGAACTAATACTGAATTTTTTTAAAAAATTACCTTTTGAGAATAGTTTTAGATGGACAGAAAACATGATGCCGAAGGTTCCCACACAGCCCACCTCCCGAGCACGCTGTCGCTAGCGTCTTACGTTTGTCACAATTGATGACCAGAGTTGATACGTTATTATTTACTAAATTCCATACTGTGTTGAGAGTGATTCAAGAGCTGATGAACCTCTGAGTCCGGGTGCGTGAATTCTTGACTTCTTCTCTTAGATGCCATTTCATAGGAAGCCGGGCTCTGCCTTGTCAGGTGTTGGGTGACAATGACAGTGTCCTGCAGCAAGAACAATGGGCAGCGATGCTGACAAGGCTGCTCCTTAGGTTCTGTCCGGGTCCCCAAGGGGGCAGGCCAGCTGAGACCGGCTCTGTCTGCATCCAGGACAGGGTATCCCCAGGGTGGGCCCTCGGAACGGCCGGGGTCGGTTTCGTCTCGCTGTAGCGTTCGGTGTTTCTCATGGGCACCCACTGCATCGCCCAGCCCGGCTGAGTTTTGTGGCCGCCCTTCTGTCTCCCCAGGACGTGGACCCTCTGTGGGACGCCCGAGTACCTGGCCCCCGAAGTCATCCAGAGCAGAGGTCACGGCAGAGCGGTGGACTGGTGGGCGCTGGGCATCCTGATATTCGAGATGCTGTCGGGGTAAGTAAGGGCTTCCCCCTTCTGCCTTCACTCGCCCTGCGTCTGTGAGCCCCGAGCACGGGACAGATATTTGGGATGTGGTCCCGCGGCCGTTTTCTACGGCCAGTGGTGCGACAGGCGATGCAGGCTGTGTTCATAAGAGCAAACACACAGGCTGGTTTTGTGAAGGATCAACCGTGCGCGCCTGTGGAGGTCTTGATCCCGTCTGAAAATGTCCCTGTCGGTCTTCGGGGAATGTGACGTTCACCTTCGACAGGGGACTGTTTTTGGAGCTGGGACACGGACGGGCTGGATAAACCCAAATCAAACACAGTTTAGAGCTTTCTGAACGAACAGCGTGTCCGGGAGGAAACGGGGCGCTTTCCTAACATCGCATTCCAGCGTTGCAGGAGAGAACGGGAAGGTCATGTCTCCCCCTGGTCCAGGGACAGATACCGGCGAGGTGGACCGTTGGTCAGGGTGTCGTCAGACTCCATCGTCGAGGCTGGCTTACGTGTCAGACATGTCTGATGTTCCTGTATCAGAAACAGAAAGCAAGGAGGAACCCACCCTCCTTCTGTGGGCGAAAAGCTCTCGTCGGTGTTCAGACCGCCAGCCGGGAGGTGCCCAGGACACCGGCGGGGGCCCTTGGACCAGCTGCCTGTCTGCCTCCTTCCTGTCGTGTGTCCTTCTGTCTTCAGCGTGCGTGTTCCCTGCCCGCGACTCACAGATGCACCAAGCTTGCTCCTGGTTGGAGCAAAAGCCAGCCCGTGCCACACCTGGGGGGTTCCACGCAGGGCAAGTCCAGAGGCTCTTACCAGGAAACCTTCCCGTTCGGTTGGAAAGGAGGATGGAAAGGGGCCGTGTTCTACACTGAGGGCGCGGCCGGCCTGAGTGGACCCTGGAAACCTGGGTTCATTGTCTGTCTGTCTATTATCCATCTCCGCGTATTCCTGAGTCACCTACCTATGTATCCATCCACTTATCTGTCTATCATCCCTGTCTATTATCTGTCAATCTATCATCTCTACTAGCATCTATCTATGATGTAGTTATCTATCATCAATCATGTCTGTCCTATTTATCTACCTACCATCTATTATCTATCATTTCTATCTGTATGTATATATCTCTATTAATCTATGTATCTACCTATTTATGTATCTATCATCTATGAATCTATCATCTATCATTTATCTATCATCTATCATTTATCTATCATCTATCATTTATCTATCATCTATCTATCATGTATCTATCTATCATTTATCTATCATCTATCTATCATATATCTATCTATCATTTATCTATCATCTATCTATCATGTATCTATCTATCATTTATCTATCTATATCTACCATGTGTCTAGTCTTTTGAATTTTCCGTTATATTTACTCAAACATTTCTAGCGAATCACATAGAACCACGTTTCTTAATGTATACCGTAGCCCAGGAAGACCCCAAGCAAAGAAAAAGGTTAAAATAAATCACATACAGGGTCAATCCTTCAAGCAGGTACAGCAGTGGTAAATATGCTCCCATATCCATCGGCGGCGTCTCAAGACGCCAGCACCACGTTTTCCTGCTGGAATTTTACGGCCACTGGAGGGCAGTGCAGCCTGCAGACAATTGAACTCTGGCTCTGGTGGAATTTAAATTGATGAGGTCCACGTGTTTTCTTTGTCTTTATTATCAGGGTAGAATACAATATTACAGAGCATAATATGTGCTATGACTAGTAGATATGTGATGTGATAGCAAAAACAATATTATAGCGTGATACGCTGTTGAACATGATGGACTATAATAGAAAATTACTAGAATAAAATGAGAGTGTAATGTTAGGCTATAGGAGAGTTATTCCATTCGGGTTATTATATAAAGTAATTATTAGAATTATAAGAATATGACTAGGATATAATATTTGACTATATTACGGTATTAGAAAATAGACTTTTTGTTATCGTACCGTATTTGCCGGCGTATAAGACGATTTTTTGGCCCTGAAAAATATGCCTCCAAGTGGGGGGTCGTCTTATACGCCAGGTACACTTCAGATAGACTGCCCATAGTGCTTGCCCCGTGCCATAGTGGCCTCCTGATGCCCGCCCACTTCATTCCACATACCGTTCAGGCGTCAGCAGCGCTGCTGGGTGTATGCTCGGCTGTTATGCGATTTTGCTGTTATGCGATTTTACCACACTCGCAAAATCGCACACAGCCGACCATATAACAAACTCTGTATTTTGAGTGGAAATGTTAGGGGGTCGTCTTATACGCCGAGTCGTCTTATACGCCGGCAAATACGGTAATCAAATAGGAGCTATAGGATATTCTAATGGTCTAATAGAATAATACTAGGAATAGAATAGGAAATAATATAATTCAAAACTGATACATTGTTAAGCTCTATTATTAGAATAACGGGCGGTGAGTAATTAAAGCTTCCCTACCCCAGAGGATCGTAAGCTACCCGTATCATTTCGTACGAGGCAGCTGGCTGTGTGTTCACAATAAGCATATTCCCGTTGTCCTCCGTTCCAGGTGGAGAAAGCCAGGTTTTCTGGGTGGATTTCTTTATTTTATTTGTTTATTTTTTTTAGCTGAGCCATCCTGCCACCTGTTGGCAGCTCAGCTCGGGCCGGGAATTGAACCGGCGACCCTGGTGCTCAAAGCTCGCACTCTTGGGCGCACGACCTCTTAACCAGCTGAGCCACTCGGCCGGCCCCAGGGTGGGTTTCTTGAGAGCCATCCATCCTGGCACACACTGCAACCCTGCCTCACCCCTCCTGCCAGCCTCAGCCGTCACCTGGCCCCCTTGCGAATTTCCCCACTGTTTCATCCAGCTGATTGCTGTTGCCCGTGCCACCTTTCCCTGGCAGCAGCCCGTACCCACAGCAGCCAGGCCACGTCACCCCTCCCCGGGGCCTTGCAGCTCTCGAGTGCCAAGACCCAGAGCTCCTTAGATGAGGCTCTGAGGTGGCCTGTACGAGATACGGCCACCCCACATGGTGGCCAGGCCCCTCTTCCGGATTCGCTGGGCGTCCTGTTGCCTCATGTCACCAGGCGCCTGCAGGGTGTTCCCTTGGCTCAATGTCCCCCTGTCTCCAGCTGGCGTATTCGGTTTCCATTTTCTATATTTGCACCCTTTGCAGGATCAGGCGAGACGCTACTTTTGTCTGTTCGTTTCTGGCTTTCACAGCTTGATTAGGTCTTTTATGCACTCTGAGAAAAACCCAGTCGTGGGGTAAACCCTGCCGTGTGGTGATGGCGTGTGAGCGTAGCACGAGCGGCATTTTACTTTTTATGGAATGAGAAATGTTGACGTCAGATTGACATGTCTGGCGCATTCCAGAACAAAACCATTCACTGGCTTATCACATGCATCCTTGCAGAGAGTTGAACCCCACGAACCAGTTTTTAGGGAAGATGAGATTTGTCTGCGTTTAGAGCCGCACCCACGTGGAACCTTAGCCAGACCCTAAAAGTCTTCAACAACCGTCTACCCTAAAAGTCATTACGTTTCTAAAACTTATTAACACTCCTAAAAGCTATCAACCCCGACGAGCGTTCATCTCCGTGGGTTATATCTGTCTCTGCTGACGGCGTTGGAAACGAAAACTTGAAGATATATAGCTCTCTATGTCATTTACATAAAATAATAATAAACTCACTAACAATGACCCCAAATAGGATTTTTAATGGAAAAATCACTCTACTTCCTACAATTAAAAATACTTAGAAGAGTGGCCTTGTTTCAATACGTTTGCTAATCACTTGAGCATCCGGGCCACTGGGGTTTTCCTGTCGTCTGACGTGCCCAGCCTGGTATGGTGCGTTGTTTTGGTGGAGGTATATGAGGAAAATACACCCACCTTCAGAGTCAAAGCTCCTAGAGAGAAAGGCCTTGGGGAACCCCGGGGTTCCCTGGGACCCCACTTTGGGAATCAAACCGGGCATGCCCCAGACAGGGTGCCCTGAGACTCCCATCTTACTCTGTACTGTCCCCAGCGCTTGCAGAGCCTGGTGCTTTGTTCTTCCACGCCTGCCTCCGCTCCGTTCTTCCGTCTCCAATGCCAGCCATCCCGTGTTTTTCCTGAGAAATACAATTTTTTTATCCCCGCCTATCCGGGCGCGGATCTTTGAGAAAGACATCAGAACACGGTAACGTTGCAGCAGCTCCCTTTCTGCTCTGTCTCCAGAAACTCCTTCATGTTTTCCTCGAACCCATGTCAAAGGACCTGCCTCCCAGTGCCAGCTCCCCGTTTTAATACTGTGGGCAGAGAAAGCGCTCGGCTGATAGCTTAGGGTCAAGTGTCTCTAACGGGGGCCTCGGGTTGTGGAGGGGTTCTGAAGAGGAAAATGGAGTTAGAACGGCTATGATGCCTTTTCCTGGACAGCCCATTTTACTGGACGATTTAGGTCGGCAGAGCGGGTACCTACGAGTGGTGATGGACAGATGGATGGAGAAAATGCCAAAACGGTCGTGAATTTCGAAGATGAAATTCTTGAGGCTGCCGACTTTTGAGCTCATTGTGTTTCCAAGTCCACCTCTCCCTGTAGGTAACTGAGCTGCTTACACCGTCCCGTCCCCTACAACGAGCACGCATCACCTGTTCGTTAATAATCAGAGTGTGTGTTGCATTTAACACAGACACATGAGGAATTCTTAGGGCATTTTGCACTCACCCAGGGGACGGTTTGTTCTCTATGCTTCTCCTTTCTGGAAAGCTCTGCTGTTTTCTTTTTCTTTCTTTTTTCTTTTTTTTTTTTTCCTCCCCTGCTCATTCGACTCCTGCTAACATGCCTTTCCCATGATACAGTCACGGGATGCCTGGATCCCAGGAGGGCTTTGTTTGATATTCTTCGTCAGTGTGTTTAGGTCTGCATGACACGTTTTCTCATGATGTTTAATGTTCCGTTTCCCAACGTTGAACGTTTCCCCGATGAAGTCACCCGGCTGACTGTACTCAGGGCCGCCACCCAAGAGCGAGGAGTCGGGTCCCCCAAGTGTGGCTGGAGAGAGCGTCTGGCAGACGGCACGGAGGGCGGACACGGGAGTCAGCAGCTGAGAGGTGACCGACTGGATGACCGTCCACACGGAGACTTCGACTACCCCGCCCGGGCTGCATCGCTTCTTATTTCGCGGTAGCTCGTGAGTCTAGATGCACAAGCGGACAAACAGCTGTAGTTAGGAGACCTTACAGTCGGAGACTCGAAGAGGTGCAGCCGTCACCTTCTCAACACTGCCTCTGTTCACGCCACAGTGTGAACCCGAGCATCTGAGATGTTACTGAAGACAGATGGGCTACTTCATGTCGCGCCACCCAAGGCTGCAGCTGGACGTTTCTTTGCGAGCTTCCGTCTTCCCAATTAACCTACCTCCTCTTCCTCCTGATTTCTATTTGTGTCCTCCGTCGTTCAGTTGCTCATTTTTTTCCTTCAATTTTTCCAGTCCTCCGTAATGTGTTTGGAGCCTTAACCTGTACACTCTGTGCATGAGTGTCCTGGGGCGGCCAGCAAATGACCACAAACATGGTGGCTTCAACAACAGAAGTTTATTTTCTCTCAGTCCTGGAGGCCAGGAGGCTGCCACCAAGGTGTCCCAGGGCCACGCTCCCTCCGGAGGCCCCAGGGGACGGTCCCTCCTGCCCCGTCCAGCTCCTGGGGGCTCCAGGCGTCCCTGGGCGGGTGGCCGCCTCCCTCCCATCTCTGCCTCCGTCTCCATGTGGCGTACCCTCTGTGTCTGTGTCCCTCCTCTTCTGTCCCCGATAAGGACACTGTCATTGGGTTCAGGGTCCCCCTGATCCAGGACGACCTCCTCTCAGATCCCTCACTCAGTCCCATCTGCAAAAACCGTGTTTCCAGGTAAGGTCTGACTCACGCATTTTCCGGGTCAGAATGTGGAGACGTCTTGTTGGAGGCCACCATCCCACCCACTGTACTCGGGGATGGATTTGGAACCGACGAGGGACCATCTTTGCTCATTGAAATTTCCACCTCTGACCAGGATATCATGTGAAAACTCCATTTATCTGAGATATTTTAATGGCTTGTTTCACCAGAATTACAGGACCTCGTCCTGAAGAAGCTAGGTAGAGGTTATGCTTTTGAGTTGAGGGTCTTTTGCCCAAGAGGAGTCAGTATTAAAAGTAGAACTTGTGCCCAAGGGTGCATAGGTAACTTCTAGATTTATTGGTTAACTTCTAGATTTTCTTGGTCTTTACCAATTTAACTATATTTCTAGGTTAGCTTATTTCTGATTTTTTTTTCTACTTCCAGATATTAGAAAACGTAGGTCTGTTGGTTTCTTTATCAGGATTACAATCTTATTTCTGGGAACTCTGGCCCAGACAGTACATAAGCACATGTGTTTGGCCGTGTACCAATGAAACTTTATTGACAAAACCAGGCCGGGGGCCATAATTTTCAACTCCTGGGCCACATATTTGTGCCCCAAGTCTCACACACTGGAAACCAGACTTGCTGCCACCTCCCAACGTATAATCTAGGTGAATCCATCTACAGAACTATAGAATTTCAGGTATTGGCTTCTATAAAATTATACACTACTGGAGCCAGGAAAAACAAAAAATAGGATACTGTGTGTAACGCATCCTCTTCCATTTAGTCTGTGCACATTTATTGAGCACCCACTGTGTGCCACATACGTGTGCCATACATATAAGCATCCACTGTGTGTCACATATGTGTGCCATACATATAAGCACCCACTGTGTGCCACATACTTGTGACATACATATAAGCACCCACTGTGTGCTATATGTATGACGAATACAGACGTCCACTCATGGTCTAGTGCAGTGGTTCTCAACCTTCCTAATGCTGCGACCCCTGAATACAGTTCCTCATGTTGTGGTGACCCCCAACCATAAAATTATTTTCGTTGCTACTCTATAACTGTCATTTTGCTACTGTTATGAATCGTAATGTAAATATCTGATATGCAGGATGCATTTTCATTGTTACAAATTGAACATAAAGCATAGTGATGAATCACAGAAACAATATGTAATTATATATTGTGAAATTTTTATTTCTAATTACAAATAAATGAAATGTTGTCTTGAAGCCTGGAGACGGATAGAGGAGCGGTGTCTCGGTTCCTAAGAGCATCGAAAATATGTGTTTTCCAATGGTCTTAGGCGACCCCTGTGAAAGGGTCGTTCGACCCCCAAAGGGGTCGCGACCCACAGGTTGAGAACCGCTGGTCTAGTGGGACTGACACGTTTAATGCCTCAGGAGGTGTCACAATAGCTGGTCAAATGGTGTCACCGTGGCTGCCCCGTCTCCACGGGCGTTTGTTGTGCCTCAGGCCGCAGCTTTGCCTGTTAGAACCGTCCCTTCCTGGTGTGTCCTCTGATAGGACTACAGCAGGCGAGGAAAGGGTGCACTGGAAGTCACTTCCGCCCTGCGTCTGCCAAGCAGAAATAACGGTGGTTCCAACATGGGGATTTTTCCATACTTGCCGCCCGCTAACCACACATGTTTACTTTCCCAACAGGTTCCCTCCGTTTTTCGATGACAACCCATTTGGCATTTATCAAAAAATCCTTGCCGGCAAAATAGATTTCCCCAGACATTTGGATTTCAATGTAAAGTAAGTAAAGTCTTTTCCCTCGTCTCCGGGCGTGCTTATTTGTAAAGCACCTAAAACTAGGAAGCCACCACCGAGGCGTGTGCTCGGCAGGGCACCGTATTGAATGACTCACTGCGCTGTGTGTAAACTCCGCTGGGCAGTCCATTTTCCCCAAAAAGGGGAAAATGTTTCCATTACCTTGCGATAATGATACCCTGCTAGTGACTCTCAGCTGTGTTTTATGGCTTTTGAGATCGATGACATGTCCAATTAGTGGACAAAGGCATTTGTTGTCCTATTGAATGAGAGAGCCAGTTGGGGATTTCACATGTAGGGTCCCCGTCCTGTAGCCCGTGGTGTCGCTGCAGAAATGTCGGCGGGTTTAGCAGACTTTCTCCTTTGTCTCCTGCTCACTTTCCGTGTTTGAATTCCTTGTTCATGCTGAAAGTTTGAGTGATGAGTGTGTCTCTAGAACTTTTGCATTGCTTCAGTGTTAGTAACCTTTGGTCTGGATTTCAGTAACTTTGTGGCCGTTAGGGGTCAGGGGGAGAAAACGCTGTTTTTAAAAAAAAAAAAAAAAAAGATGTAAGAATGTTTTTAGCCATTTTGCCCCATAATGAGTCCTGGTTTCCAGCTGTTTCACTGTGTTTTCCAGGTGAGTGCATGGGCACACCAACCCCTCCTGATGACAAAGTGGTGGTAATACATTTAGTTCAGGACTCAACTTCCATTTTTGCTGGCTTTTTTTTTTTTTAAGCTACCTATGGAAATTGAGTTCAGAGAAAACGTATTTGATGACAGCGGATCAGCCCCTGGGACTGTTGGCTGCGTCCTGTTGTGCTTGTTATGCTTAGTGCTTGAATGTGTCTTATGGGAACCAGAGGTTCTCAGTCAGAATATAAGACTGTGTTTCCCTTGATTCGTGTGGGCTGGGGCTTGTGTTGTGTTTGACACACCAGCCAGATTTTAAACTTTTTTTTTTTTAATTGGGGAATTGGGATGGGAACAGCGCTGGGGAATTGGGGAAGGGGAACAGACAAGTTGCTGTCCTTTTGTTCTTCAGTCTAGTTGTGGAGGACGTTGCTTCACTGGCCCAAGTTGGCACCATCATTGCGCTCTTCCCGGGCGAGGCAGATCAGTCGCCGGCTTCTGGACGGCCGCTCACTGCGGCTGCTGGCCGCTCACGCTGGCTGCTGGCTACACACGGTAGCCCATGGCAACCCACTGCAGCAGGGGCTGCAGCCTACGCCGTCGCCGGCGACTCACGGCAGCCCAGCTCCAGGTTGAGCTGTTGTTCAGCATCTTAGCTGTGGAGGGCAGTGTCACTGGCCCTCATATGTGGGATCCGAACCGGGGCCCTCTGGCGTCCCAAGCCAGCTCTTAACCAGTGCATTACTCGGCCGGCCCAGATTTTAAACTATTTTAGGAGAAAGAAAAAGAGGCTCTGTTTCCAAATGATTTTTTAGAAGGGACAGCCTGCCCTGCGAATGCTAAGGTAGTGAGGTGATAGCACTCAAAAGTCTATTTCGTCCCATAAGAAATGAACCATGTTGTATAGCATTTCTCTCCCAGGGTCCAAATCTAATCAGAGTTGAGCGATGCTATTGTATTTCAAATGGATGGCAAAACACTTTTAAAATTGAGTTACATGTTTATCAGTCGTTGGCCAACGATTTGATTGGATTAAAATGTACTCACAAGTGTTGCTAGGTCTGCCCGTGGAAGGTCCCATTGCACCACCTAGAATTCTGCTGGGTGAACCTGTGCCGTGTGGACACAGCTGCCTTGGCACAGATGCACACGGGGGGTGGGGGTGGGGACCGTGTCCACGGTGGGTGTGAGTTAGGTGTCACCACTGGTGCACTTGCTTCAGCTGAAATAATTGTGGCCTGTCCCTTGCATTCTCACACTCAGCCTCTTTCTTTTGTAGACTCCTGATGGTCTTAGGCAGTTCAGAAGATGATATGATTTTATTCCCTTTCCTCTTGCAAGGAAATGACATAAACTCTTCCAAGACAAGTCCCCCCAAGAGGCGGGACGATCCGTACATCTTGGGTCATTGACTTGGACACAGACCGTTTATATCAATATACTGAGTGAAAGGCTCCGAGTGCATCTGTCAATAGATTGAGCAGGTTTCCGGCGTTTTGTGGAAAAGCAGATATTGTAGCAATGGAGCAGACGTCAGCGTCACCTAGCCCTGGGTCGCTTCCTTTTCCCACTTGCATTCTCAGACGTTGACCCTTTTGAAGAGAAATGAGCAGTGGCTGCCTGGTTTCCTTTGGTCTAACGTCCTCATCATGTAGGCTGCCCAGGCCCTTACCTGCACCCTGGGGTCCCCCCCATGTCACCAACGAGGGGCCTGGGTAAGAGCAGGGACCCTTGGCTGCACTTGGTGACAGCACAGGGTGCTTGAGGAGAACGTCACGTCTTCACGGGATGGGCTAGAGCTTAGGGAGCTGACCAAGCACCCAGGACCCTGACGAATCATTTGTCATCCAAATTTCTGTCATCGGTGGCCCTGAGGGTAGAATTTCGATGCTCGATTTTTTTTAAGTTCTTCTATTGGTGCGTACAACCTCCGCATTTGACCGTGTAAAGTACTGGCCTGGGCAGATGTCTGTTTGAGATTCTTATGACTAAATATATATATATACACTGGGGGTCCCAAAAGCTGTCCACATTTTAAGAGATGTTATCTATGTATTACTTTTCGAAGTTGAATTACGGTAGCAATGTGTACTATGATGTTCGCTCACAAGATGGCGTTAACCAGATGAATGCTAGTCGTTCATTGTATGAAAATTTTCATACAGATTTTTCCTGTCCTAAAATATATATAAAAATGTATACCTGTTTTTGGCACCCTCTGCATATATGATGCAAGGGGGACGGAAAGCTCTGGGGCTTGTTGCTTTTTTGCAACGAAGAACGTAGAAAAAAATACGTCCTGACTTTTCCGACAACCCAGTAATATTTACCAGTGTTTCTTCATGTCTGAACGTGTGTGATCAGCGGGAAGCCAACTGGCACCAGGTCCCTAACGAAACACCTAGGATTTGAGCCACCGTGAAGCACGGTCATGCGAGCAGACACACAGCCCCTTCCAGCATCGACGCACCCAGCCCGAGTTTCCTACCTGGCTCTGCCGTATTGGGTGGCGTCTTTTTCGTTGTCCCCTCGTCCCCTGGCTGTGTTGCAAGGGTTTGAGTTTGTGTTTTCAATAAACCTCCGTTTCCTTATACTCCCAGTAGAGCAGCTTTAAGTGTGGTCATGCATAGGGTCGGCGATGGTATAAACCAGGGGTCGGCAAACTTTGGAGACGGAAGAGCCGGCAGCGGTCGGCAAAGTGCGGCTCGCGAGCCCCACGCGGCCCTTTGGGTGCGTACAGGTGGCTCTGAAGTCAAATTGACAATGAAAATAAAACTATCATTGTTTCATTTATAAAATTTTTACAGGGTATTATTCACATAATGGTGATTATGTAAAAATACACTAATGGCTCTCGAGTAATTTTTAAACTGTTGTGAGGGACAGGATTGGCTCTTCCAGGGGTCGGCAGACTTTTGAGACGGAACGTACCCCAAGAGCCGCACGTGGCTCGCGAGCCGCACTTTGCCGACCCCTGGCGGCTCTTCTGTCTGAAAAGTTTGCCGATCCCTGGTCTAAATAATAGGGGAAAAAAAGCAACAGCCCCTGTGTGCAGAGAGTCCAGCAGTGAGTGAGTTATTTAGAAACAAGTGCTAGGGGATGGGGCGCCCACGTGACCCTGCAACCGCTGCCCACGTGTGTCTGTGTACAGGGTAGATTTTATGGCTGTTGACATGGTGCTTTCGCTTTTTTTTCTCCTCCCCCAAACAGAGACCTCGTTAAGAAACTTCTTGTTGTTGACAGAACACGGCGCCTCGGGAACATGAAGGTCAGTGTTTGCGCCCGATCTGGTACGTGGTTTCCGTGACGAGTCCCTGTTCCCTTGATGCTGTATGTTTCCACTTATAGATAGAAACAAAGGCATACGATTCGTGTTGAATCATCGGCTGAATTTCAAACCTGCTCTGAAAAAAATCCAGCGGGCTCTACACCCCGTCTTCTCCTCACTCCATATGAGCACATGACTCCACAGTGATCTATAAGTGATCGCTTATGTTGTGCATTTAGTTTCACTTTTAAATAGCATCATTGAGACCCAATTCGCATGAAATTTACCCACTGAAAGTGTACAGTCCAGTTGCTTCTAATATATTCGCGGAGTCGTGCCGTCATCACGACGATCGGTTTTCAAGGACACCTCTGCAAGGAACCCTGTAATCCTGAAGCTCACTCTCAGTCCCAGTGGGGACAACTCAGGTGACCCGTGTGTAGAACCGGCTGGCAGGAGCTCAGAGGCCACGCTAGGCCCCCTGCGGTGGAGGACAACAAGCTTGTCCCGTCAACGAACTCTGGGAAAAAATATTCACCGACGTTCACACTAAAAGAATTTTCTTTTAGATGATGAAAACTTTGAAAAAATATATGAACTGGTACCCCTTTTTAAAAACGTAATGTTAAGTTCAGGCCCGCTGGCTCCTGCATTACAGAATTCACGTGTGTCTCATACCTTCCAGCGTTGCGTTGATTAAAAAATTCGCTACCAGTGCGTTAAAAAGGGAGGGGTTCAGAGCTGAAGACTGAAAACCTGGCAGGGATTTTCGGAGGTCATGATGCCAGTGGGCCCTGCCAGCTGCCCTGAGCACCACACTGGACAACGAGGGAGACCTCGTTAGCTGCAAGGCAGGTTGGGTGGTCCCAGATCTGTGACCTGGGACATCCTTCAAGTCCTAGTCCCGTGACTTCCTCGCTGGGCCAACTGACCCACCTCCAGCACGTACTGAATCTCAGCTTCTGTGTCTGTCACGCGAGGGTAATGAACACCACAGGTGACGGACTTGGACGGTACCGTCTGTCGAATTCTGGGTCAAGAGGTTGACCCACCTTCGTGCTTGTCTTTGGCCCGGAGCAGCACACGCGTGAGTGTGGCGACCGCTTGCTTCACTTTGGAGGGAAGCCAGTGAGACACAAACAAACTCCATCAAGAGTTTTCGCTAGTCGCTCACACGCCAGGGATAATTACCCCGAACGTAGCAGTATCTTCCTTAAAAATGCCGATGCTTTAGAATATTTGGCCTGCGGGCCTGTCAAAATTCTATACGCTGACGAACGCGTGTTTTCTTTTGAAGAACGGAGCAGATGACGTGAAGCGCCACCGTTGGTTCCGGACGGTGGATTGGGAGGCCGTCCCCCAGAGGAAACTGAAGGTACAGCTTCCGTCACCCGTGGGGGGGGGCGCTTCACGCCCCATTGGGGAGCGCGCCTTACAAAAAATCGCTGACTCTGCAACTCAGTGGTTTGTGGTTGACAGATAGTTAGTTTGCACAGCACAGCCAATCATGTCACACCCTTGGTAAGCCACACCCCCGATGCAGTGACAGTCTTGGCGCTAAAAAGGCACCTACACGGGGGTTGAGACCCAGCTTTTGCAGTCGGATGCTTGGAGACGTGGCCCCACCCCTCACGAGCTCTGTGGCTGAGATGGGGCTGATCCACCCCCCCACTTTCTCAGGGGGAATGGTCAGTGAAAGCGCACAGGTGTGTCTCCCCCTTACGGATACTGTGCAGTGATGCTGGTAGATTAGAGGGAGCCTATTTTTTTGGGGGGGGGGTCACCTTCCAATGAACGGAGGATGTTTCTCACAGGAGCCCCCTAGAGCAGCATTCTCAACCTGACACTTTCAAGACAGTGGAGAGACGAGAAAAACGTTGATGCCTGCCCCCCAGCCCAGGCCACCGATGTGGATGGTCGCAGACACGGGGGGGGGTCCCCAAACCGCGTCTTTCTAACCATGCCCTTGTGTCTTGACCCATCTCGTAGCCCCCCATCGTCCCCAAAGTGTGTG
The DNA here is from genome assembly GCA_031876335.1 of Hipposideros larvatus. NCBI lineage: Eukaryota > Metazoa > Chordata > Mammalia > Chiroptera > Hipposideridae > Hipposideros > Hipposideros larvatus. The sequence continues at coordinate 147,969,390 of CM063105.1, forward strand.
GCGAGGGAGACACCTCCAACTTCGAAGCATATCCTGAGAATGACTGGAACACGGCTCCTCCGGTGTCACCCAAAGATTTGGAGGTCTTCAAGAATTTCTGAAGGACAGGAATCCCTATCTGGAAGGTATGCGTTCATCTTTAGTAAGGAAAACACAGCGAGGTTGACGGGACCCCCATGTGAAGGGCGTATGGTGTTGACCAAGTGTCCGCATTGGGACACGAACGATGGAGCAGAGGGACGGAGTCCTTCCGAATGGCGGCGTGACAAACACCCCAGTGGGTGTCGCTCGCTGCGTGTGGTGTGCCCGGGGGTGTCCCCACCACCGCCAGGATCTCAGACCCCAAACAGGTCTTGGGGGCAGAGTCTGTGCATGTAAATAAGACCCCCGAGAAGTTAGTTGCGTGTGTGCCGGAAGCCCTGGAGACACACAGCGTTTTTTGGTGAGAAACCCTGAGTTCTTGGGTTGCGAAAACCCCGAGTGCAGAGCAGCGTCCTCACAACTCTGACCAAGTGTTTTCAGAAGCGTTTTTGGGTCCCTTTTGGTTCAAAGGTGATCATACGGGATTTGCCAAGCTTAAGGTAGGATTCCAAAAAAAATGATTTTGTGTCTTGTTATTTCCTTGGCTCTCTGAGCGTCTGTGACGGTATCACTACAGTCTGTGACTGGCTTTGAGGGCCGAGATTTTTTTTCATATGGGGAGTAAAGATATTTCAGTGACTCCCCCATTCCAGATCGCTTGGTTACACCATTTAAATCGGGCTCTCCTTCCTGGAACACGCAAGGGAGAAAAATGTCACGTGCGGGAAGAGAAGCAAAATACTGCCAGCGATGTGTTTACCCACTGGCCTGTCTGGTTTTTCCCATTTTTGTTTCCCTAATGGCCGTTACGAGGAGTGGAAAAATAATTGTCGGGCCGACACCGTGTGCAAACAACACCGTGGTGGAAACCTGAATTTATTTACTTTTTTTCTTTCCGGATCTACTCAGTTGCTTGGATTTTGTTTGATTTGTTTGTAACGTTTTTATGATTAATTATTATCTAGTAGTCTTTAAATGATGAAGAGACTTGGTTTGCTTTGTCGTGAAGAACGCTTCACTGATAAGCCAAAAATGCAGCGCCTTTTTCTGATAGAGATGCTGTGAAACTTACTGAAAGAAACAAAAGGCTGCCGTCCGGTGGAGTTTCTCTTACACTCAGCGAATAGTTTTTCCGCTGTGTTTCCAGCTGCCCTAGCTATCTGATAAGGAGATCTCACACCTTTCCCAATTCCCTGTGTGTTCTTCGGGAGGTGCGCGCACATAGCATTGTTGCCCCTGGAATTGTTTTTAATGTCATCTGTCCCCGGCTGGGGGCGCTGTCGGATGACATGCTTGAAGAACCTTTGAAAATCAACACATCGTTGACTGATCACATTACTTTCTGTTTATTCAACGATGTTGGAGCTTACTGTTTTCTTTGGAAAGACCGACAGACACGTCCGTAGTCTAACCGTCAGCCGTTCTAGCAGCAGTACTGTGTACTCGGGGCTGACGGAAGCCCTGGCGTTTTTAGCCAAGGGTGATCGGGTGTGACAGTCTCGTGCAGGAAAACACTCCCTCATGAGGCACAACCGTGTCTCGTAGAAGCGACAGGGTCAGCAGAGGTAGTTGATAACTGCATGACGTCACCGCTCGTCTCCGCCTGAATACCTAGCGTGCATCCCAGCACGGGGCGGAGGGCGTAGGACAGCTGGCCCGGAAGCGCTCACCTCACTGGGCCTTGTCATCTCCTTCATCGTCAGATGTCTTGTGTGTTGAAACAGGGATGCAGTTTTGTTTTGTTTTTAAAGATTTTCCTGGGGAATTGGGGAGGGGAACAGTGTGTTTTTCCAGGACCCATCCGCTCCAAGTCAAGTTGTTGGCCTTCAATCTTAGTTGTGGTGGGTGCAGCTAGCTCAGCTCCAAGTCCAGTCGCCGCTTTCAGTCTAGTTTTAAAAGCGGGGGGTGGGGGTGGCGCATAGCCCACCATCCCATGCGGGAGTCGAACCAGCAACCTCGTTGCACACCGAGCCATCCACCCGCCTGTTGGCAGCTCGCAGCTGCTCAGCTCAAGGTGCTGTGTTCAATCTTAGCTGCGGGGGGGTGGCACAGCCCACCATCCCATATGGGTGTCGAACCGGCAAGCTTGCTGCTAAGTGCGCACGCTCTCACCAGCTCAGCGGCAGCTCAGCTCGGGTGCAGCTCACTGGCCCATGTGGGAATCGAACCGGCGACCCTGCTGCTCAGAGCTCGCGCTTTTAACCAGCTGAGCCGTTCGGCCGGCCCCCAGGGATGCAGTTTTGCCGGTGCCATCACGCTCCTGTGTTGGTGCGCGTGAGGGTGTGATAGTTCAAGGGATGAGGGTATCCTGTGACACTCACAACCCACCTTGAAAATCTTGTTCCGTGCCCCTCAGTAGGCATCTCCCCTCCTGAGAGTTCAGGCTCCTGGATCTTTGCAGTTAGCGTTCCAAAGACAGTCGGGATTCTTTTCCGGTATCATGTACTATTACACAATTTACCCGCTTATTTAGACACTCACCAAATCCTTTGTCTTTATTTCATGCCAGAAACTGGATGAGTTGAGCCAGCCTGGGACGCAGAGCTGCAGATATGCAGACCTGAAGAAACGCCTTGATGTGACAGGGACCGCATGTCGACACGCCCCTCTGTATATAGAGAGATGGGAGACCAGGGGACATTCACGGACCTGCCGTTATTTAAGCAACTGGAACCCTGCCCAGTAGGGCGTTCTGAGAACTCGTTTGGTGGTAGATTTTATCTTTTCCTTTAGCATTGGGTTCCTCCTGTCATATCTTGATTTTTCTCCTAGACTCAGCTTTATAAGTTTGAACTGAATGTCTTCATTTATAACCACAAATTGTGCGTGCATGTGTGTGTGTGTGTGTGCGTGTGCACATGTGTATACAAAGACAAGAGGACTGGTGCACGTGGCCGTGCAGTCATGTAAATGTTTGCAGAGTGTATGGTGTTGAGTTTACAAATTTCTTTCTCTAGAATGTGTTCCCTTGGGGGACAAAAATCTAAAAAGTATGATGTGTGCATTTGTTTGTTTGTTTGTTTGACCACCTTCTATGCATTTGTTGTTAATTGTGCAGAAAATAGCGCGGGGCGTTCTCTAGCTAACACCTTTAATGGTTCATATCTGGTAACTTGAGGTCTTGAAACCACCAGGAAGCGAAGGAGACGTTGGTTTGAATTTTATTTAGTCCAAGAGTAGCCAGTGACCCTTAAAATTGCTCAAGGAACAGAACACAATTGGGACATTTACTGGTTCCCCAAATTTCATATTGCACTAAAAACTCCAGTTAGGCTCTCTCGAACAGAACACACATCCCAACGCTAACAGCTCTGTATCCATCGGCTCATGTGCATGGATCACCTCCGTGCAAAGCTTTCCTGTTCATTTGCATTTTGGGAAAAGCAAGAAACAAATGACCTACATACAAGATGTCCCCGTTCCATGCAGAGGTTGCACGTCACTCGTGTCTGCCCGGTTTCTTTTCTCCTTGTGTAGATGGTCCAGTTGAGTCCATCCAGCAGCCTCTGGTCTAAGACATGGGACAGACTTGAGCAGGGTGACCCATGGGCGATGTTTCTTGTCTTTGGAGCCTGATCGTGACGAGAACTTGACACGCACCCTGAGACCCTTTCCCCTCAGGATTGACTGAGGAAAGCCAGGTGTGGAGTTGGCCACGACACGCGTGTGACTAGATGTGGGTCTTCCGAGAAACCCCCCGGGGCGCCGATGCCAATCCCTGGAGCCGCTGTTGTGTGTATTTAACTTCCTTCTCTAGTCTTGTTCTTCTCCTTTCTGAGTCGAAGCTTCGCTGTGAAACCCCAAAGGGGTTGCCCGTTCTCTGTTGACTCTGAGTCAGCTGGAAAGACCCAGTTGCCCAAATCTGTTGTGTGTCTTGATCAGAGTGCCCAGCTGTGACCTTCCCCGTGGAGATCTGTGCATTTAAGAAGGAGGTTCTAGAACCTTCTGTGATGACAGGGCTACACCTGCACGGACCTCCAGGACCCCGTCTGCACCCTCCCTTTTCTCCCCGGCTGTGCCCGAGAGGTCCAGCTCCTTGGGCAGCTGGCATGGGGCAGTAGCACCAGGAGACGGAGGGCTGGGTACCCGCTCAGGTCCCTGTCGCTCAAGTGCTCTTGAGTTACTCAGCGGTTTCTTTGTCATCGTCATTGTCTTCCCGAGCTGTGCCCAGGGAGGTACTCTGCCCCTAGCACTTGCTACCTCTGTCTCCTGCAGATGCATCTAGAGATGTGGAGAGCTGCCGTGTGGGAAAGTCAAATTTTTTTTTTTCATAAGTAGAAACATCTCAAAGGAAATTCATTCTCCTCTCAGCTTTAGCCAGATTCCAGTGACAGAGGAGAAGGCAAGCGCTGTGCGTATCGGAAGAGAACGCACACCCTTCCACCGTGAAAACACAGTGAAATGAAAGACCCTAACCATTCCCCCTTCCCCCGTCTCGGACATGACCTAGGCTTCAAATAGGGATCAACTCAGGAGGTGAGCGTGAGTACAAAATTTACTACAATACACTCTTTACGGGTAACGCCATGAAAAATTATTTCCAAAGGGTGAGCTGCCCGTGTCCCCACCGAATTTTGTTCTGCGTCTGTACCTCTCAGTCCACATGCTGTGCGGCTTAGAGGGCCACCGTGGGCCAAAACCTTAGGAATCTCTCAACTGTTCCATCTGTTCCATCACTGAATATCAATCCGGCGAGATTGGCAAACTGTGTGAAGCGTGGATCTAGAAAGAACAATCCCATCTCATGCCTTCTGACTATAAAATAAATAATAATAACTATCATTATTATTGTGATTTTGGAGCCTTCTACTTTAAAAAATTAGAAAAATTAATGAGCCACCATCCTTGAATACAATAAAAAATTGTACATAGGCGCATCCACCCATACGCTCATTTTTAGGTTCAGTCCTTACTGCTCAGGATTTGTTAAGTGAGATGAAAATAGCATCCAGAAAGCATGGAAATGCATGGCCTTAATTTTGAACTAATAAGCAGGAATGTTTGAATGCGTCGACATCGTCCTTGAAAAACATTGCCATCAGCCTACGTGACACAAGTTATAAGTGAAAAAGGAATTCCAAAAATGCCTCAGGGTGTTAAAGCCACCTTCGGCAGTCATGCCAATTTTAACATCTGGAGTGGCACGTGCTATGTGTTAACTGCCCGCGGTGGGGCCGTAAATTAAATGGTGTGACGTAACGTAAAGGCTGGTTTAATCAAAATGAGACTTAACCCCATGGCACATTCCCTGCATATAAGTGAAAAATAGTTTATTCCTTGGGGACTTTGTATATTCAAATAGAGCCAGGGTGCGAAGTTCTGAAGAAAATTCACGGAAATCATCACCAAATTCAGATCAGAAAATGTTAGAGATTTGCTGGATGCAATTTTTATGAGTTGGCCAAAAGAAAAAAAAATCTTTATGCATATAACTGAGGAAGAGGTGTCTTGGGGTGGGTCTAGTTTTCCTCATGGGAATGTCACTGGCGTGCTTTGATCTGCACCTGTAACTCTCAGAAGGAAAGAACATCGCAGCTAATCCAGCAGAAGTCGAAAGCTTGTTCACTGTTACCTGTTGCCGTCAAGGGGCAAGTTATGATTTCTGCTGGCGACACGACAGAATAGCAGGCGAAACCCCAGCAACAAGACACGCGTGCCCGCTTCATGGCGTCATGAGGGTGTCAGACCCCTCTTCCCACCCACGCCCAGGAAGCAGCTGCACTGTCACCTGTGGGTACGTGTCTAGAATGTTTTGTTTCACGCTGTCCATCTAAACAGTTAAAGCCCAACTTGCCACTTAATGGCAGTATCCCCAGCAGCGCCAAACATTGGAGCGATGTGGGATGCGTTTGCCATTTCTTCGTTGACCTGAGTTGCCTCTAGATTTTGGACCACTGTAACTGTGCAAACAGGGCCGACGCTGTTACGGAAAAACCCCAGCGCACCTCTCTGTAGGTCGGCACCGAGGGCTGCGCGCCAATCCCCTCCCGCTGGATACTTGGTTAGTGCAGTGCAGGAAAGACACTTGGTTGGAGTTTGGTGTTTGCATCCCAAATGCCCCGGATTGCCCCAGTTGTCGGCATTTGAAATTCGATGCCGGAGCGGTTCTTTTTTACAGTGGTCTGTTCACCTAGCGTGTCTTTTACACGTGTTGGCTGAGTCCTGTGTACTGTATCCCTGTTGGTGACTTCTTATCATCGTTCGCCTTGAGTGCAGGATGTCCACTTAACCCAAAAACAGAAAGAAAAGCACATGAAGCGTTGTGTGAATAATGTGTTTGGAGAGTTTGTTCGATGTGTGTGTGTCGGGGGGCGGGGTGGGGGGGGTGTCTCGGTGAAGGTAGAATGTACGGCGGGGAGTGTTTTCACCAAACGAAACGTTTTCATATCGGGTTTGCTTTGTAGACCCTGTGGGCTTGCACCCAAGAGAACAAGTTTTCTGTAAATTATTGTGTTGTAAGAAGTCCTATGTAGCTTTCATTTGATCTTCCATGGGGGACACTTCAGTGATTGAAGTAAAAGTCATTCCGTGGGTGTTTTCGCAGATGGGAGTGGAAGCAGTTCAACCCTCAAGCAGTCTTTTCCTTGTCCTCTGCGACTGGTTTTTTCAGTGCTGTAGACGGACCGTCGCTTTGTTCTTTCTTGTGCTGTGCTGGGGGCAGCCTGGCTGGGTTGCCCAGTCGCTTCTAGGGCCTTGCGTCTGCGGTCGGATGCCGCAGACACGTGACAGAGTGCCTTTGCAGGTGCGGCATGTCCCAGCTTGCTACCACGGGGCTCCATGCGGGGTCGCCCCAATTTCTCATGGGGAGGGGGGGTGGAAAAAAAACAAAACTGTTTCTAACTCTGTCAATTTCTTGCACAATGAAAAAATCACTGTGATTTGTATATATATACCCTAGGAAAATTTTACTGCTGTCTAATTTATGGAATAATACTATTGATTCCAGGTTTGTTTAATAAAACTTTGTATCTTTTAAGAAGTCTGACTCTTGTCTGCGTTTTCAGGTATAGTTTTGTCTGTTTTCATCCGGTCCAGCAGTCAGCAATCTTTTTCATTTTTAAAAATTAGTTTTTTGCTTTTTTTTTTTTTTTATTCAAATATAATTGGCATATAACATTATATTAGTTTCAGGTGGACACCTTCCTGATTCGATATGCGTGTATATTGTGAAGTGGTTGTGTACGTCTGGTTCACATCTGTCACCACACATCGTGACACACTTTTTCTCCTGTGATAAGAACTTTTCAATTCTAACTCTTAGCAACTTCCAAACATATAATACAGTATTACTGTGTAATATCTTTTTTTCATAAAGGCTAGATGGTAAATATTTTCAGCGTTGTGGGACCCTATAGAATTTCTAGATAGAGTAGGTGCTTTGGAGGTCACTTTTTAGTTTGGGAGAAGGTGTGTGTGTGTGTGTGTGTGTGTGTGTGTGTGTGTGTGTGTGTGTGTGTGTGTGTGTGCGTGTGCGTGCACTTTTTTTTTTTTTGAGGGGGAAGCGATATGAGGGTTTTTGAAGAACTGAGATGATCTAGGGGGTGTGTGGTGCAAAGTAACTAAATCCTTTTCTACTCTTTTGGACGACCTTGAGATAGATACATATTTATTTATTTATTTATTTATTATTATTTTTTTAAGCCACACTATTTATTCACGGAGGTCTCTTCCTTTTCTGGAAGCCAAGCTCACGTTGCATTCTCATTAAATGGATCTGATAGCTGTGTCCCAAGAAAGTTAAAGAAAAACGTCCAGAGGGTGCCAAAAACATGGATACACATTTTAAAAAAAGGAAAAAACTGTATTAAAATTGTAATCCTCGGTATATACCGATAACAAATGAGGAATACAAGTCATGTGTATCCATGTTTTCGGCACCCCCCGGTAGATGTGCTCCTGTGATGTCAACCTGATGCTGCCTCAGCTGCTGCCCGCAGAGAAAGAAAGGAAACGCGTCTTTGGAGCGCCCCCCAGTGGCAGGGCAATGAGTTGCATGTTTGCACAGGTTACCATTATTTTATTATAATACAATAGTCCCCCCTTCGTACGTTCCACGAGCACCAGTGGATGCCTGAAACCGCCGACAGTCCCAAACGCTCTACAGACTGTATTTTTTTCTATATGCATTCATACTTTTGCACTTAAAGGAAGGTCTTGATGGCTTCTCTTTGGCCTATCCGAATCGCCAGCATCACTGCCCTTGTGCTTTGGGGTCGTTACTAAGTAAAATAAGGGTGACTCGGGCACAAAGCACTGCGCCACCGTGACTGTCACCCTGATAAAAAGCGGGATGGCAGTTAAGTAAGTAGAGGGCGAGAACCGTCTGCAGCGTGGAGACGCAGGGCACAGGGATGAGTCACCTTCCGGATAGGACCGAGCAGGACAGCAGGAGATTTTATCACACAATTCAGAACAGCGCAGAATTGAAAACTTACGAGTTGTTTATTCCTGGAATTTTCCATGTACTATTTAAGGACCGTCGCTGACGTATGGTTTCAGTTACCATGACATTGTGTATTTGCCATGACATTGAGTATGTTTAAGGTATACAGTATGTCGATTTGATACATTTACATATTATGGCATCACCACCCTTGTAGCGTTAGCTAACACCCCTATCAGGTCACGGAATTGTCATTTTAGTGATGGGAATAATTACGGTCTAGCCTCGTCCTAAGTTGGACGGTTATAATACAGTGTTGTTGTTTATACTCACTGTGCTGTGCATTAGTCTGCAGGACTTACTGATCTACTAGTTGCAAGTTTGTCCCCTAAACACATCTATCCTGTTCTCCACCCAGCAGTTCCTGGTAACCACCATTTTACCCTGTTTTTATGAGTCTGGCTTTTTTTAGATTCCATGTATCAGATCCTACAGCACTTGTCTTTCTCGGAGTTGTCGCACTTAGCATAACGCCTTGGAGAGTTGTTGTCGTTGAAATGGTTACAAATGGCAGCATTTCCTTTTTATGGCCAAGGAACATTCCATCGTACGTAGTACTCTCATGCACCACCTCTTCTTTATCTTATGGTACATTCTGAGACAACCACCCACGTTGCTTTCATACCTTGCCTATTGTGAATAATGCTGCAGTGAACATGGGGGTGTAGTGTTTCTTTGACATACAGATCAAAACCACAATGAGATTACCACCTCCCACCTGTCAGAATGGCTATGATCAAAACGATAAGAAATAATACATGTTGGGGGAACCCTGGTGCACTGTTGGTGGGATTGCAAATTGGTGCAGCCACTGTGGAAATCAGTATGGAGATTCCTCAGAAAATTAAAGCTAGAACTACCTGATGACCCAACAACCCCACTTCTGGGTACGTGTTCACATTTAATAAGTAAAAATAGTGTGGAATAGGGTATCTGCCCACGTTACAGGTAGCAACATGGAGGTCATGACAAATGCAGTTATTTACAGAGGGTCTCACACTTGGAGCTGAGATTTAAACTCCAGCCGGTTCTCCCCATTCCAAACACCCCGTGACGTTTCAGTAATAAAAATACAAAGAAACTTTGAACCAGATTCTCTATGTCCTGATGAAAAAACATTGGATGCTGCGTGACACTTGCAATTAATTACTGACGACCTACAAAGAGGGTTCTGGTAAGACAACTTGGGACTTGATGGTTTGCTCTGTTTTAAGGCAGAAAACTATGATCTACTTAAACCCCGGTCAGTCAACCCTTTGGAGACTCAAATGTATCTTAACAGGCGAAGTTGCCTTCCAGGAGTCCATGCGAGAGACCATGTTATAAACTGGTGAAGCTACAAGCTCAGACACAATATTTTTCTTTTATTGTGGTGAAAACCGTGCAGCATGGAATTGGCCCTCTTAACAGAATCGCAGTGCACAATACAGCACTGTCAGCCGCAGGCTCTGTTGTCCAGCAAGTCTCCAGAATTTATTCATTTTGCGTAATCAAAACTTTATACCTGTTGGACAGTGACTTTCTTCTTCTTTCTGCTTCCGTCCCTGGCATCCACCTCTGGGCTTTGGCTCAAATCCGAGAAGTTAGGGCCCTGACCGCCTGGGTCTTGCATTCCGAATCGTTTTTTTGTTGTTGTTCTCAAGGCCGTCACAAAGAGTCGACTCAGGCTTTCGTATCTCGTTATACACATCTGGCTTTAATCTCGCTGCAAACTCAGCTTTTACCATCCCGTTGGGGCCAATGTCTCAGAGAGCCACTGGCCCAGGAACAAGTCTTCATCATCAGACTTTGTGTGCAGGGCGGTTTCAAAAACCAGTACCTTGGAAGAAGGAAAGGAAAAAAAAAAACGAGAAAAAAAAAACCCCGCCAAGGGCAAAGTTTAAAAAGTGATGTCACCGCAGGAAGTGGGAACTGAAGAAAGGTAACCTGGCCAGCGGAGGTCTGAGTTTTTACACTCAGTTTCCACTGGGCTTATTTTTATTGCATTGATAAATAAGGACCAAAATGCCTGACAGTCTGGGGGGGAAATTGGCATCGAGAAAGATTATCGCCAGGCCCTAGAGAAGGCCCGTTTCGCGGTGCCCACGCGCTGACATGCCGCCTCTCTCACTTGGGTTCCTTTGTCTTTCTAACTCAGCCCTCCAGCACCCTTCTGGGAAGAGGAGTAGCCCCTGGTGCTCTGACACGGGAAACGCCTGCCTCTTTCGGGATATCATCTTAAAAAGTAACCGGGGCTTCGTCAGAGATGCTGTCAGCCGTGTATTTCAATCCCTTGCTGCAGCCACAGTGGGGAATGTAATTGAGATGTTTGTCAGAACCATCCAGAACTCATAAACACACACACACACACACACACACACACACACACACACACATACACACACCTGAAAACAAAGTTGCACGAGACCATCCTAACTTAACAAAATGAATAGTGTAGAAATACTACATCTTGATGGATGTTTAACTAGAACATTGTTTAATTGCAGATTTTTTTTTCTTTTTTAAATACTAATAGGGAACCACGCAATGGACTGCGTGACCCACTCTTGGGCCTTGCTCAGTGTTTCAATAAACCCTTTTCTAGGAAAAATGTGAAGGACACCTCTCTGGGTCTCCTTATATTTCCACATTCAATCGGACCTGAGTACCGGCGATTTAAGGAAGGGTGTGTTACGGGTCTGCCGTTACAGGAGTAATAATGCTTTCTTGTCTCCAGCCTTGTCCTGAACCTCTGCAAATTTGTACTTTACCAAAAAAAAAAAAAAGTTGGTGGAGCCTTTTTTTTTCGTTTTATTATTATTAATTTTTTTTACAACTGTTGGGTCAGAATTGCCCCTGCCATTGTATTTTTTTACGGCCGGCTTTGGATGCCAGTTGGATGGGTTTCCCTTCCTAGCACTGGTGGAATATGTGTGTCAGCTCTTGGCAGCTGGGGACGAGGCAGGACGCCCCTCCATGGAACGTGTCCAGCTCTCGGAGCTCTGGATCCAGCCAGCGCTCTCTTTTCAGAGGGGGGACGAGGTGCTGGTGCGATTCCACGTCCCTGACTCTTAACTGTTTCAGATCGGAGGGTGAGCTTTGGTGGCTTCACAATCCAGCTCGTCCTTGTCTGCTATGAAGACCCTGACATTTTCACCATCTACCTGGGTCTCCATCGCAGGCGCTGTTTTCTTTCCTTGATCTAATTTGATTATTCCCTGACACTTTCTTGTTCTCCACTGGTCTTCACTGAAAGTCTGCTTTGTTTTCTGCACACACACACACATGTACACACACACTTGCACACACACACATACACATGCACAAACACATGCACACATACACTCTCTTTCTCTCACACACACACTCACACACTCACAGAGGATGCCAAAAAATGTAGACACATTTTAAGAAAGGTAAACTATTAAAATTCTAATACTCAATATATACTGATAACAAAAGATGAATACAAGCCACGTGTGACGTCTGCAATGACAAGAGGTGCTCAGAGTGGTTCCCATCAGCGTCCAGACACTTCTGATGATGGCGAACTACTGCTTGAGCAACGTTGACTCAGGTGTCCACTTGGATGCATTTTTTTGACTCTTTCACTCTCTCTCCCTCTCTGTTGACTATATATATATATATATATATATATATATATATATATATATATGTAAATATATATATATATATAAATATATATATATATATAAAGCATATATATAAATGCTTTAAGTAATAATAACTAACCCCCATTATAAGCTCCCAATACAACAGTAGATTGTTTGTGTCCAGGCAAAATCAATGCCGCTCACCCACCTTAAAAAAAATGTAGTTTTGAGGGGCACGACAAATCCCTTCAATTTGTAATACTGAATATTGCAACTAAATGAATTACTCAAAGCAGTTTTCAGTAAGATACTAGTTGACGCTTGTGCTATTTCACTAACATGGTACATAGGACATTTAAAGCCATAAGTCTGAAACACGGCACAGAAGAAGACCTGCTTAGCCTCGGGTGAGGTCCTACCACGAGCAGTCTCTGCTGTGATCCCGGCGAGGCAGGCTTTACAGTCGTATGAAAGTCTCTCACAGCCTCGAGGCAGGCTTTACAGTCGTATGAAAGTCTCTCACAGCCTCGAGGCAGCTTTTCCGTTGTTTTCGCTCAGTCACTTCTACGTTCAGACGATATTCTTGGCTGATGACAGAGGCCACAGTCCTCTCGTCAGGACGCCCTGGAGTTACCCGAATTTACCTTTCCCTGCAGACCTGCCCGGCATTTGGCCTTGTGACGCTCAACCCCCGGCTACACAAGGGGGTTTCTGTGTGGCTCATTGTTACATCGAGACCCCTGAGTTGCTGACGCTTCAGTTTCCTCCGTCGGGGAAAACCGCACACCCTGCACAACGAAGGTAAACATTCCAAAGGAAATCATCCAAAGAAAGCGATCAGGGACTCCTGTGTGTATAGCACGGCATAAATGAGTTTACTATTACCATTCTGTCCTTAAAACAGGCTTTCTCAGCCTCGGCAGTATGAACTTGGAGGGCCAGGTCGTTCTCTGATGGGGGGCGTCCTGGGCCCTGTAGGACATTGAGCACCATACCTGGTCCCCACCCAGCAGGTGCCAGGAGCACCCGCTTCCCCGTTACGACATCCTAAAATGGCTGCAGACGTTGATAACATCCCCTGGGCCAAAATTATCCTCTATTAGAAACCACTGCTGTAAGTAGGTAGGTAGTAAATGGATGGCTAGACAGATAGATAGATAATAAAATAGAGATGCTAAATAATTATGAATAGATAGATACATAGATAATGATAAATAATTATGGATGGATGGATGGATGTTTAGATAGATACACAGATGATAAATGATGATGGATGGATGTTTGGATGGATGGATGGATGGATGGATGATGGATGGATGGATAGATATGGATACTTCAATATAGGTAGATGGTAGAACATAGAGTCTCATGCTAAGGCAGGCCTCTCAACCTCACACTGCTGACATTTGTGTCTGGGTGACTCTGATGTGCGGGCGTCCTGGGCCCTGTAGGGCTGAGCAGTGTCCTTGGTCACCACCCACCAGATGCCGATAGCACCTCCTCCCCCAGTAGTGACAACCCAAAATGCCGCCCGACATTGTTAGATGTCCCCAGTGGGTAAAATGTCCTCCCAGTTGAAAACCACCGCCTCAAATAGTATTGTCGTTGTTGGGGGACCATTTCTTTGCTAACCGAGAGAGGAAAGCAAGGAGAGAATCGGGCCCTCGGTGACAAGCTTCATGCCAACGTTTACAAGGTCGATATTTGGGCCAAGGCAACAGCCTGAATCAACAGGCATCCTCGCAGTTTGCATACCAGGACGTGTCATGCCAACTCACAAAACCGAGAGTGTGAGCTTTAGAACTCTTTCACTTTCATGGAATGAGAGACGCCAGGTAAAACATGGGAAACCACTTCATGCCACCAGGAGGCCACCAAGACAGACAAAAACTGCTTCTCAGCAAAGCACTAAATAGGGAAAAAAGAGGTGTTCTAACGTCTCCCTGCAGAGATTTTGCTTTCATGTTTTGGAAAGGACGTTTTTTTGTGTGTTTTTTTATGGATTCTACTTCCTTTCTCTTGATTCCATCTTGGATTTTTTTTTCCACCCCTAAATGTCATCATAGCAACTCCTGATCTTTTGCAAAGCTGCAAGTATTTAAATGAGCAGCATAGGGTATAATTAACAGCATGGGTGGTGGAAAGAACCCTGGACTTTTAACCAAGAGACCTGGATTCCAGTTCATGGTCAGCATCAACCTGGAGCCAAGATGGTGGGCAAGTGTCTTAACTGTCGTTTATTCCCTTCCCTAAGAGTGACAGCAACTATCCCCGTGGGTCTGCTTCTGCTCAGGACCCTGCCCGGGCTTTCTCTCTCACCCTCTTTAAAGTCTTTGCTCAACTGTCTTCCCAACCAGGGCTCCCTCCTGCTCTCTATTTAAAACTTCATTCCTGACAATCCTTCGCGAATTTATTTTTCTCCATAGCATCAAGCACTTTCTAACGGGTTCTACGCTTTTCTTATGAATTCATTCGCTTTTGCCGTCTCTCTCTCTCCCCGTTAGGATGCGAGCTCCCTGCAGACAGGGAATCGGGTCTTTGGCTTTTGTTCAGTGCTCTACTGCTGGTCCTTAAAACAGTCATTAGTTTATGGAAGGTGCCTCCTTCATAGAAAATGTTATTTATGGGCTCCTGTCGCTATGCATAGACTTACGGAATTTCTGTTTGCAATTGATGGTTTAGTATTCTAATTTATGGGCACGATGCACTGTCACTTATTTATCCAGCTGCCTAAAATAAGACAATTAAGTTTGCATTTTATTCAAGTGACAGTGCTATGTAAAATACCAGCGTGTGTGTGTGTGTGTGTGTGTGTGTGTGTGTGTGTGTAAAATCAGTTTCTAGAAATGAATTGGTAGGTCAAAAGCTTTGCACAATTTAATTATGATTAGGTATTGCCAGTTGCAATCCAGAAATGCTGTTATCAATTTATACCTATCAGCAATGAAGGAAAGGTTTTCATAGCCTTGTTAATTTTTGTGGCTTTGCTAGTTTTTATGGTTTGTGGTAGCTGGATTGGTTAAAAGTAGTGATAGGTCAATATTTTCAACCCACATTTCTTTACTAGTGAGATCTTTATATTTTTAGGTTTTGAGCATTTACATTATGTTTGAATTGCTGTCCTTTGCCCAGTTTTTAACAAGTGTGGTTCAAGTTATAGTCTTCCTGATTATTAGGCATTTCTTTATCTTTGGAAATAATTTAAGACTCACAAGAAATTGCGATCACAATGCAGAATCCCTGGGGACCCTTCACCCAGTCTCCCCCAATGATAGTGTTTTTTATGCCATAGTGCATTGTCAAAACCAGAAATGTCACAGTGTAACTCCCTGTAAGTTCAAAATATTCTCCTTTCCAAAATTATGTAAAACAGATTGGAAAAAAATGAAATTAACTGGAAAATATCTTGAACTTATAGGGAGTTATGTTTTACTTATGTATATATATGTAAAATTTTACTCAAAATATAAACATAAATCATAATTTTACTCAAAATGTTTATTTGCGTATATTTCATACGTGTATATAATAACACATCCGTAACATGTTGCCAACATTTTGATGTAATTGAGTGTATGGTTTCTGTCCCTCGAGTGTCACTTAGACAGGATTTCATGAGAGTTAGACCCCCCTATCAATTGATGCTCAGTTTGTTTTTAGGTTCTACTGATTGAGTTTTGATTCAAAATGCTAAACTGTTGGTGTTTTATTGATGGATGGGGTGTGGTGGGGGATTTCTTTTTCCTGGATGGCTTTTTCCAAACTGCTAATTGACTGGTCCGCCTTTCCCCTGCTGAGTGAGGGGCCAGCTTTTCCACAATGCTACCCTCCCAGGGCACCGTGATGGTTAACGTCTCTCTGCTTGAAATATTGGATTGTCGGGAAAGCCATGACACATTTTTGCATTGTTTTCTATGCAAAAATGCATCATGACTTTCCCGACAACCCAATACTTACACTCAAGCGGCATCACAGTTGGAAGCAAAAGTCATAAAGAAATCATTGTAAATCCCCCGTGCACCATCCCTGAACTTCCGAACTTAGCAACTGATCCCTTCGTCCAGAGAGAGCTCTTGTTATTTTAACTTGTGAGAGCCAACTAAAACTTTTTTATTCATTTCATTTTTTACGGGCGCCCACTTGGTATTTCGTTGTTGTTGTTTTTTACAGTCTGCCTGTAACGTTGGAATGCACAACAGCAGAGGCAGATCTGCCATTTTTCTGATATTTGAAAGTCAATCAGCAGATGCATCAAAGCACATCATTGTCCCCCTTGCCTTAACAATTGGGAGGTGGCCGTGAAATACATGCATGCCTCCTGCTTTGTGTTTGAGTGAAAGCTGATAGCGAAGGCAGTTGTCTCCTCAATTTACATGGCGGTCCCTGGGTGTTCTCATTTCCTTGTAGAACCTTAAGTGACTTGAGAGCCATTCAGACTTGTTTCCTGGAGGCGTTCTGCACCCTCCCTCCGTATTTATTTCTCTCTGTGCCACCAGCCTCCAGGTCACCCCTGGAAAAAAAAACCACATTGTGGCTTTCAAAGTGGACAAGATCCCCTTAGATATTACACTGCTGTCCTTCTCTTGAGACCACGAGAGAATACAGGCCTCCGATGTTGCTGTAAATAGGCTCAGAAGGTCTTATGTAGTGGGGTGCTGGTAAACCAGCTGTCCCCAGTAGGATAAAGCTGTGACTTGGCGTCTTTGCTCACGTCCATGGTGTAAATACTTACTCCCGCCATGACTGATGGCCCGCAATCTCACAGAATTCTTTCTTAGGGCGAGCACTTGCCCACCGTTATGGAACTAATCAAAGCAGCAAGGCTGCTGGGTTGGTTGAGTGTCTCTAATAGAAGGACGAGGCACCATCCAGGGTACTCTTTCTCTTCCTCCTGGTGCCTCTGGGAATTTACGAAACATCATTTAGGGTCTGTCTGCTGGGAAGGGAATGATAAACGATAGCACCGCCCCAGCCAGGAGCTCTGGGAGGTGGCAGAAATGTGGCTTCACCCCTACTCCTTTATCTCTCCACCTCCAGTATTTTGACTTTAAACATCAACCCATGCATAGAAAATACAAAAGCGCCTTCTCGCCACCTCTCCCCCTCCGAACTTTCTACTTCTGTATGCTATTTACATGTCGACAGAGTGGCAAGTCAGCTCTTATTTCTGCTCGGTCAATGCTTTAAAAAATAGAAGACGTGTTTTCAGAATTTTGCTTGCATAGACCTCAACTAATTTTTTTTTGCCAGCTGTTGTAGAGGTAAAAATTATTTCATCTTAATTTGCATTTTTGAATGAATCAACTTAATCATTTGTTGTATGTTAATGAGTCTATGTTGCTTTCAAATAGGTGACCTCATTATTTGTTCCTTTCATTGGTTATCTTATTGATTTATGTTTCTCAAAGACAGACAACAAAGAGATAATGTCCACACTGTTCGAGTTTTCTTAAAACGTGCATACATTGCTTGTCTAAAAAAAGGCAACAAAAGTCTCTGTGTGGTGGGGTTATTGGATAGCTTGTTTTGTTTTGTTCTTCTGGATTAAAAGTACTAAGAAATAAACTGATAACCAAAACAAGGGGAAAAAAAGAAGTTTGAAAAAGAACCAATTAGGGCGGGATTTGAAAATAAACCTCAGTGCATCGAATATGTAGAATAAACTGTAGTTGTATTTTTTTTTTAAATAAAAAGACCTTTATTTTGGGTCAGCAGAAAATTCTTAAGACGTATCGATACGTGAAAAAAAAGCAGCTTGCAAAATAATGAGTGCAGTGTGGCTCCTTTTGGGGTAGAAGTGACACACTGTGGGAACTTAGACAGTTTTCGGCATCTGCATATGGACCCACATCCATGGAAACAGACACATGGAAAAGGTAACAAACTGAGGGGCATGGAAGGGGGACCCCTTAAGGGAAACCTGGTTTGTTTCCTTTTATTTCTCTATCATTGGAGCTTTGATGACACAGCAAGAATTAATAGCACCACCACAATTTAAAAGACCGTGTCTGTTGAGTTGCATGATGTCCCATCTCTGATTTCATCTCACACCTTCGTCTTTCTCTAGGCTGTTATGTCTCCAGCTTGCTTCTGTGCTCGGGCGATGCCATTTGCGCAGATGCCATGCTCTGGAGAAGTTCCTGCCTCAGCTTGTCCTTGTCCTAAGAGCATCTTCCCGTCTGTGCCTTTCTTGCCACGGTCTTGCCAGCTGCCTCCAGGTGGGGTTGAGTGGGTCTTTGTCTTAGATTGGAGACGTACGTATCAAATCGCTCCCACCTCTGTGGCCCCTGCCTGGAGCGTTCTATAAACTATCACATGACTCTACTTGGGCTATTCACTCGTTCATTTGATGAGAGCAGAATTCGACTGAATAACTCTCTTTGACAGCCGTCTCTTCCTCACTGGGGAAGATACAAACATCTGTTAGGTATTATAATCATGAATGGTGAAGGAAAACATTGAAAAAAGGATAAATTACAATTCTCGGAAATAGGCATAGCACGCCCCTTAAATCAGCATAATTGGAAAATGACTATTATTCAAAACTTCAGTCCAAATAATTATGGATTCCAAGTACGTTTTGCAAGTTTGCTCTAGAAGCAGGTAATTACAGGTTATCAGGGGTGGTTGCACTTTCATTTTGGCTCACTAAAGGCAGAATAATAATAATTACGATTGTATGATTTCATGGTTTCTTTTTTTTTAATAGGGCTATCAGATGTAAATTCTTCTCATTATAGATATATAAATGCCTCATGCCAGATCATTTTAGAGGAGTCCCTTTGGGGGTTATAACATGCTGTCTGTGGCATCTGACAAACTCATATGTTTTAATTTATTTCTGAACGTCCTGGAAGGTAGAGGCAACTTTTATTTCTAAACTACAATTCCATGGCAAGTCTTTGTGCTCATCCCCCAAAGATGTGTTCTTATTTTCATTCTGTTTGGACCACACAATACAGATTTGAGTAAAAAAATTGGTGTTGCTTTGGGCTCCGGTGTCTTCTGAATTCTATATTTACACCAAGTATGAGTGACTCGGTGTTTAAGCGTAAAAGTGCAAAAAAAAAACCCTGAATGCATTCAGAGTATATGACCTGGAGAACTCCACAGAGATGAAAGTACGTCCGTGCTTAATTGGGCGTCAGAGAAGCGGATAAGAAAGTCGTCTGTTTTTTTCAAGGCAACTCCAATTGAGCAACTCAACAATCAATAGAGAATAAACACAGCTTCCGACGAGTATTTGCCAGCCTAAGGAATACCCTAAATGTGTTTCAGAACATCCCACGGTGGCATTCTTCGTCTCCGGTGGGCTAAAACACATTCCTCGGCATTTTGAGCTTCCTTTCCGCAGCCCGCTCCCAACTCTTGGGAGTGTGCTTTCTCTTCTAATAATGGCCCTTGAGCCATTCTCTACTGCTCAAGCCTGCTTCTGCTGCTTTGAAATGTATTTTTACTTCTAATAAACTCCTTTTCTGAAACTTTAAGAAAAACAAAAACAAAAACAAAAGTCCTCACTGAAATTCTCCCATATTCATGGATTAGGATAACAATGGGTTTAAAAAGAAAAAAAAGAAGAAAAAGAACAAAGTCCAAAGATCAAACACAGAGACCAAAACCGTAATTATAAAAGCAACACACCATGTATGTGGAGTTTGTAGACAGAGCCAGTTGTTAAGAGGCGTTTGTAGTTAATTTTAATAGTGTTTGCTATTGCCAGAAACGAGCGGATTGAAGGAACTCCCAGGTTCTTAGCAGAACATGGTGTAAATAAATGATTTCAACATCACCCATACATCCTACAATTATTTATAATGCCTGTTTACTGTTGGCTTTTCCAGGGCTTTGGAGATCTATAAAGGCAGGAATCATATTTTTTTTATTAGCGAGTGTACACTTAGTAACACAGGACACACACACGCACGCACGCCCACACATGTGGTGTAAGAACAGACAGCAGAACACAGCAGCCTCATTTCTCCCACATGAACCACACACATCAGCTCTCTCCGTGGTACAGTCCTAGAGAGCTTGCCCTTCGAACGCCCTTCGAAGTCCACCGTTTTTGGTGAACGCCTATTAGAAATACCTGTTGAGTACCTCGTTGATCTCCCCAGAGAGAAACGGAAAGTCATTTCTGGCTGGACTCAAGAAGAACTTTCTGGATAAGTGGTGTAAGTCTCTCTTCTCCTGCCTCGCGTGGAGGTGGCCTCAGGCCCCTTTTGGTCCTCAAATGCCCTTGGTGCACGATGAATAGGTAACAACGGCTGCCGTGCTCAGTATTCCAAGTTCTTCTTCTCATCTGCTTCCCCCAGGAACCTCTCAGGTAGGGGCTGTTGTCAGCCATGTCTTCCAGGTCGGTGTTCACACCTAGCTCAGGTCCACCAAGCCAGCTGCAGTCCAGAGTCCAGAGTTGCAGCCATGCCCAGACCCCAACAAGGTCCTGTACTGATCTTCATCCTCCCTGTTAGGCGGCCCTCGCTCTGCAGAGAGCGTGAGTCTTCCAGTCCTGCTGGGTGCCTGGCGCTCAGAGAACCTCCCTCCCTGGGAGCGTCTTGATTCTCATCAAGGTTCCGGGAGGCGGGCCTTTCCCTCTATCCAGCCACAGGCGGTGACAAGCAACGCGCCCAGTTTCAGACAGAGAAGATGGGACCGAGGAGTCCGTGTGGAAGTTCTGGTGTGAGTCCAAGGTCAGTTTGCGTTCCCGCGACAGAACGCAGTGCTGCCCTGAGCCTGCTCTTGCTGGGACCTGCTTGGTCTCTGTTGCAAAGACGGTGGCAGGTGTTTTCAGAAGGGAGGACTCAGGTGCAGGGCATGACCGCACCACCACATGCGTGGCACGGCCCTGTGTGTCTTCAAAAGATTGATCCTTACCCATTCTCTGTTGGTGGGCAGTGTCCCAGACAATTTAGATGGCTGGAGGGCAGACCCCACAATGAGATGCGCAGACGTGTAGTTACAGGTGAGCTGCACAGACGCCCGAGGCTGCAGAGACCTCCCTAGCGAAGGACCCGTGTGGAAGCGAACCTAATAGAGGTGAGACCACATAACGTCCGGCCTTCAGAAGGACAACGATCCACTATTCCCCCAGACCAAAATGATGGGGCCATCTGCTGCTTAACAACAAACAAACACACGAACTGCAGTTTCAGCTCGTAAAGATATGGTTGCCAGGTAGAATACAGGACACCCCGTTAAATTTGAACTTGGGGTAAATAATGAATACTTTTTTTAAAGTAGTAAGTATATCCCATCAATTTGGGACCTACTTACATGGGCGATAATTGTAAGTGAACCCCATGTAATATTTGGGACATACTCATAGCAGGGGGCACCCTGCAGTTAGTTTAGTTTGCTCGGCTGGCCGCCATCCATAAAAAGCACCGTCACAAATTGTTTGTGACAGATGAGTCATCCTCTAGCGGCCGCCATATGCTTTTACTCAAAAGCAAGTCTAAGGAAGATTAAGTGAAAGGACAGCAATCTTCACAAATAAGAGAGCAAGCGTCTCATTCATTAAAGAGAGGGCGCTGGCAGAGAAAATAAATTCTACTGTGCAGTAACCTGAAGAAGCCCACCATAAGGAAACCTGCCCAGGATACCCCGATGGCTCCTGGCGAAAGACGTGATGCTATTCTCTGGGTTGGCTTTTACCCCAGAGTCAGCACGGCTGTGGAGAGAAAAGACTTCAGTTTGCGTTAAGGCGAGCGATCCCCTGAGCCGTGAAGTCTACAATAGACACCGAGGTGGAACTCTGACTGATTTCAATGTTACTTATGGAGAGTAACTAGCAGACACACGTCTACGCCCTCTTAGTCAACATTTTATTATATTTCCATTAATTTAGACTCTGGTTTCCTGTCCTGCTGCTGCTGTGGATTTAAATATTATCTCGTGTAGAAAAATAAACACGCCATTGACTTCCTACTGTCTTTCAAGCTTCATAATAATAAGTAAACAGCTCTTTCCTGAGCATCTAATATTTAGACAGGTGGGGTTTATTTCTCTGGGCAAAAGAAAGCATTTTGAATTAGCAAAGTCAATGGCTTTCCATTTCCCATGAAATTTTAGTTTTGTAGAACAATGACCTCAAAAGCAAAAGTCTACATTTAATCTCAGCGTGGCCAGCATGAGAAAGGCAGACGAGCTTTAACTAAAGTTGATTGTTTTCCCCAAGGCAAGCACACAGCACAGCAGTTGCAAGCTCAGCTGCCGTGGGCTAAGCCCTGGTACCCAGGATGTGTAGGAAGCATGTGTGACATCGCTTGCAGATGACATCATTACAACAGATAAAAATGTACGCACCCACGGGCCTTAGGGCAACTGGACTTATGTTGAGATTCTAGAAAAGAGAGAAAGCCAGCTGTAGTATGTCTCTTCCCAGGGTCTGTTGCCCACCTTTCTTTGATTAAAAAAAAATGGAGTTATTTATGGATTCTTAAAGTCAAACTAAATGAACAAACAAGACAGGAAGAGACACATCGATACAGAGAACAAACTGATGGTCGCCAGATGGGTCGGGGGTGGAGGGGCTGGGTGAAAAAGGGGAAGGGATTAAGAAGTACAGATTGGCAGTTACAAAATAGTCACGGGGATGGAAAGTACAGCACTGGGAATATACAATATTACAATAATATTGTAATAACTGTGTATGGTGCCAGGTGGGGACTAGATGTGTCAGGGGGATCACTTCATAGATTATATAAATGTCTAATCACTCTGCTGTACACCTGAAACTAATATAATATTGTACATCAACTGTAATTGAAAACTAGATTAAAAGAAGAAGAAGAATGAAATGGAAAGGAGACGAGTTATTTCTGAGGGGTATCGAAGCCCCGGCTGAATCGATGCTGATGGAACACGCGTGGCCAGGACTGCTAGGACAAGCCGTAGGAAGTGTGTGATGCATCTGCGAATGGGAAGTGTGTGTAACCCCCGAGAGACGTTCCCTTCATGGCGTCAGGACATCCCAACTGAGCTTCAGAGTCACGTCAGAGCCCTCTCGGCTGACGATCGCCTCTGAAAGCGTCTGTAGAAACTCGCACACCGGAGCGCCACGTCAGACTAGCAGTCACTGGACTTGCGTGCATGGCCAGATCCCTTTCCTTCATCCACACAGGGTCCCTCACCACGGAGACATCTGGACTTCATGGCGCGGACACACAAACGTGGTTTAAAGTCACGAAAAGGAAGTCTGAACCGCTCATCATCATAGGAGTCCTCCTTTTGGTTACCTTCGATTTCGGGTATTTCTGGACCCAAGAAAGCGAGGCTTTCGAGCGTTCCTGTAAAGAGGCTTCATTGGCAGGTGGGGCCATGAGTTACCATGAGAACCGTCAGCTCAGGTCAAGGATGGGAGGAGATGAATGGGGCACTGACAGATGTCCAGCTGGCTTAGGGTGCTAGGGACAGAGAGAGCCATGTGCTGGCGATGGGTGTCTGCACAGGTGACAACTGGCAGCTACATGAAGTCCTACAGATGTGAGCTAGAGATATGGGAGGCTTGGTCCTGACTAATTACATACACTCCACCTTCTGTTCCCTTTCTTTTTCCTTTCCCTTCTTTCTCTGGTCTTGGGTGATGCCATTGTGGCCAACGCCTAAAACAGATGCTACCCCAAACTTCTCCTGCGCGAGGAACATGATAAAACATGACATCTCCACCCTTCTTGTGAAATACCATTCCCATTGATAACAACCTTGTACATGAACCCCAGCTTCTTTTTTTTTTAAATTAAAGTTTATTGGGGTGACAATGGTTAGTAAAGTTACGTAGGTTTCAAGTGTGCAATTCTGTAATCCATATTCTATATGTCACATTGTGTGTTCACCACCCAGAGTCAGTTCTCCTTCCATCACCGTATATTTCATCCCCTTTTACTGTCATCTACCACCCTCTCCCCCCTTATCCTCTTCTTATCATTTCAAATATGTTGTTTATTGCCCTTCTATTGTGGTTCTTTTTGTCGTTCAAATCAACGTTCAGAATTAATGGATGATTTGCTTATGATTTCTTTAAATTCAGTGGGTTTCTTTCATCTTGGGACTCGGGTCTTCTATCAACTTAGAAAAGTTTTCTTAAACAAGATCCTAAGAGCCATGAGGATAAGTAAAAATGAAGGAAATGTCACTGTGTCAGCATTAACTCTTCCTGTGAAGGACCTCATAGAGAGAATGTTATGGATGGTTGAGAGGATAGGAGCCGTTATGTGTAATAGCCAAATACGTACGGAGAAAAAAAAGATCCTTGTTTAGAATAGAGATGGGACTCCTGCAAATTAACACATTAACATGAGAAAACACTGGAAACCCTACAGGAAAAAAACAACAACAAAAAACAGCAGGTAAAGCAGAGGAACCGGTAATGCAAAAAAACGAGTAAGCCCTATTAACAAATAATTATTCACGATCAAAGGGCTGCAAATTAAAGCAATGGGAGAGACACTTTTGTATGCATCCATAGTGCAGACTCTGTAAATCTGAAATACGTCTGCCGTCCTCAAGCGTGTGAGACTGTGGGAGCCTTTTTGCCTCAATGGTGACGACCAACATCAAAGTTGCCATTCTAAAGGGCGTTTTGGCCAGACGTTAGATTTTTGCCAAATAAGATTTAGACTTTTGCTAGTCTCATGACCCAGCAGTATGCATGGTGGATGTAAATCCCAAAGACATTCTTACAGAAATTTGCAAGGTGACACAGCCAGGACATTTCACACGGCTTAGGGACTTAGGTAGGCATCACCACGTAAGGCTCCAGCAGAAAGATATACAGCACCACCGTCGTGTAGTCAGCGACCCGATCAGGACTTAAAAGCATTTTGTTGAGTGAAAGGCACTCAGAAACAGGTAGGAGATTTATAGCACGATGCTATTTATATAAACGACAAACACAGGCTCGCAAATCAGCACGGCGTCGCTTCCAACCCACAGGCATGGTTAACATGTTGGACATGTGTCAAACGGATCGCAATGGGGGACGTGGGTTGCCATGGGGATCCGGGAAGACAAGACGTCAACCAAGGCAATTCTTGACATGAGCGGTGTTGGGGAGTAACAACAACCCACTGAAGTCTTGGTTTGGAGGTCCAAGGAAGAACCTCAACAACAACAAATATATGACTAAGTAGAACTTAGCCATGTGAACACATAGGGATGAGGAAGGGAACACCAAGCAGGGTTTGGATGGTAAGACAGCATGATGGATTTCGTTGACGGCTTCTCCATCTTGGCACCACTAACGCTTGGCGTTGTATCCTTCTTGCGTTTGATGGACTGCACAACATGCTGTGTTGCTTGCCCTTCCATCATGGTTGTTTTTGTCATTTGAACCAAGGCTCAGAATCAATGGATTATTTACTTGTTATGTCTTTAAGTTCAGGGGGTTTCTTTCCTCTTTGGACTCACGCCTTCTATCAACTCAGAAACGTTTCCCTCTACTATTCTGAGATATCTTTTGGTTGGATAAGCTTGTCTCCTCGGATAACTCTTTTTCTGCGGGTTAGCTGGATGTCTTCTCGGTATGGAAGCCACACAACGGCAAACCTCTTAACCGTTTTCAACGCAGTGAACGTTTCCTCTGAGTTTCGCATTTCCTGCTTCTGTCTCCTGCTTCGTGGACATGGGTTTGCTGTAGAATGACCTCTGCTGGGGTGCCACATCTAGAGGACCTACGCGTTCGTCAGTCTGGGTTTTCATGTCTACACGCTCCATCCTAAATTCAGAACGTGGCTCATGCTTTTGCAAAGATTGTGTTTCAGAAACAGCCATTTCTTTTCCTGCAGGAGTACCTACCTTTAAAATATTTTTTTTTCTGTGTTTGCAGAATTGATTGAAAATGAAGCTCAGCTGAGGTTGCCTTCATTCAGAAAACCTATACCATTCTTCTAGCCTTTGGATGTCTGAGTTCTCACTCCATTGTTCATCCTTCCTCACATCCACCTTCGTTTTCATTTTAGCTGCCACATTCCTAATGGTATAAATTCTTTGGCATTTCAGGGAAGTTGTTGCATTCTTTGCAGACCTGGGAACTTGACATACCCAATCTCATGCTTCTTCAAACTTTACCTAGAAGTTGGTTGCTATGACTTTATAAATGTCTCCCTTTTTTACACTCATATTACAAATTATGTAAATTTCTATCCTTATGTTTATCCCTCCACGAAACATGGTAAGACTCAATAATTATGTGCCTCTTAGTTATTCATCTTAGAAAAGGCGAGTTTCTTGAAAAGTAACAACACGAATAAAAACAAGAAAAGATTGCACTTGATCCTGGTACTGAAGAGAAAATGAAGCATGTGTTTGATGAGATCCTTTTGGGTTAAAAAGCTGCTGATGCTAATGAAAACCAGGGGGAAATTGCTTCATCAAAGACAATTTGCTGAGGAAAGAGTAAAGCCAAAACTAATTTTTTTTTTGAGAGGGTGTTCTTCTTTTCTGCAAAGTCATCTAATATACTAAGTGTAATTTCGCATGTCTGATTTGGTGACCTCTGTGGGCTGGGGTGTTAAAACGAAGACTGGCACTTAACCTTGAGGAAATCAGCTGTGAGAATGGATCCTTGAGAAAACGATTGCACAGGAAAATGTGGTGGATTCTGCTGACCGCAAGCAGCTGTCCCTTGCAAACCAGTGGCCGCTAGTCATCAGTTTGCAAATCTTGGGTGTGGTGCTTCCAGAAAAAGGCATCATGCTCACTTGATTATAACTAGTCTTGGGGAAAAGGCAGAGGCCCTTAAGGAAAGGGAAAGAGCCAGCGTCAGACACTGATTTCAAGTGCTTCCCTCAGTGTGTGTCGTTGGCAGCTCTTTTATTATCCTAAGATGGCTTGAGTCCCACCATCTGTTTCTCCACCAGCTGCAACAGCACAGCGTGAAGCCCGCAGCAGCCGTCTTCCCAATCTGCAGGGGGCTCCCCGTCACACAGAAAACTTCAATGGACCCACCGCTCTGGTAAAACATGGATGCCCGCGTGCAGAGAAAAACGCGCATGGCCAGATATCACCCCTAAACACGTAATGTTTCGAGAGGCGGTTTGTCCTGGGGTCTGATCTACCTGTTATCAACAGGGGGATGTCCGTGAGTTTACAACGGCAATGCATTTCTCACTACTTGTAGGCAGATCAGAATTGGGGAAGACTTCCAAATATTTCAAGTATTAATATGTATTCAAAAAGCTGGTATTAGTTGGGCTTTGCCTCATTTAATCTATAGAGTATGTCTTTGGGGCTGACTGTGACACGATCAGTCTGCGCTAACATATATAGGGCATGGCTTTCCAAAGGGATCACCGACTTATTTCGCTTAGCGTAATACTTTCAAGATCCATCCATGTTGTCGCAAATGGCGGTATGTCATCTTTTTCACGGCCGAGTAGTACTCCACTGTATATGAAAGCAACAAATGAACAAGACAAACAAAAACTCTTAGACACAACAGTGTAGTGGTTAGCAGAGGGGAAGGGGGTGGTAGAAGAAGGTAAAGAGATCAAAACATATGGTGATGGGAGGAGAACTGACTCGGTGGTGAGCACACGATGCATTATACAGATGATGTATCATAGGATTGTGCACTTGAAGCCTCTATAATTTTTCTAACCAATGTCACCCCAACACATTTAATAAGACATTTTTTAAAAGAAGGGGGTCATGGACTACAAGAGTGTTTTATATCGGTATAAAAGGGAAATTTGTTTGGAAGTCCATCATTTTCCTTTGGCGTGACCTCTCGTTTTCTGCCCAGTGTTGATATGTGATGTCCTAGAACCTTCAGCCGGAAGACTTGAGCGGCTCGCATACAAGAGCCACGACAGAAAAGCCGGTGGAACTCGGACATGCAGCAGCAGCTCTGCACGAGCTGTCCCCCGCTCACAGACAGCACACTCGGCCGTGCCTCACCGTTCCAAGTGTGCACCGTCTGACACAAGGTGAGTAGCCACGTTTTCAGCAATAGAAACATGCATTCCTCTACCCTACAAATGCACGGCCAAGTCTCTCTCTGCAGGGGACCTGAGCTTGAGCTGTGGGCGCCTCATCTGAAATATGGCCTTGCCCTAAAACAGCAGTTCTCAACCTTCCGAATGCCGCAACCCCTGAATACAGTTCCTCATGTTGTGGTGACTCTCAACCATAAAATTATTTTCGTTGCTACTCTATAAGTGTCATTTTGCTACTGTGATGAATCGTAAGGTAAGTATCTTTTTGTTTTCCGATGATCTTAGGCAACCCCTGTGAAAGGGTCGTTCGACCCCCAAAGGGGTCGCGGCCCACAGTTTGAGAACCGCTGCCCTAAAACTAAGGAATCGAGTCTATTTCTTTATAGACTTGATGGGAAGGATTTCAAGGTGAGTCATCTTCCTCCTAATTCCGTCCAGGACTATATATATATATATATATATATATATATATATATATATATGATTCCTAAAGTGCTTGACACACCACGGTGTCACAATGATGACATTTGCCTAAAACTTGCCATGTGGGAGCTCGGATGGGCTGTGACCTCATATCTCCTTCACATGATGTGTCATGCATCCAAGACCAGCCTGATAGAGGTCAGAGAGCAAAACAAATACAGAAAAGACCCCGCCCGCAGTATGTTAACATCCAGTTAGAATCAATATTTAAGAATGTATTCAGTGTGAGAAAGAGTGGAGAGAAATAGTTTTCTGGAAATTCATGTGGTCGTGTTAGGGTTTCGACCGACATACTTCCATGGCTTCCAGTAGGTAGCTCCTAGTTTTAGTGGAAAAGACCTCGAAAATGGGACCCTTCCTGCACGTATTCTATTTAGTATTATTGATGATCATGGACTTATATTCTGGTAACGTACCTTCCATAACACCCAGCTTAACAGTTTGCTGCTCTGTGTATCTGCTTTCTGACTTGCTCCGCTCACAACATGAATTCACCCACGCGATTGCTTTCCCACATCTTTGTGTGCAAAGAAAACCCATCTTTCAACCCCACACGAGAAACGGGGGTTCCTCCACAGCCATGGCTTGGCCGCCCCTCCCAGCAAACACCCCCTCTGGTTCCCACCTTGTGTGTCCCCGGGGCCACCTGTCAGCTTATAATCCTCCTTCTGCCTTATTTCCCCACCAGACCGAATGCCATGTGTATACACACAACAGGACAACCCTGACAGTGACACCCGCCGACGCCGTTGGTGACACAACCCCTATCCAAGAACTGTCGTTCTTCTAGACACATGCTCTGCAGATGGAACAGCCCCTTGTGCTTCTATTTTAAAAATCTGCTTCCGCTGCAGAAATTCTGCTAATGGGGAGCCTATTTATAGGCAACCGTGTGAGTTCGACGATGGTGAAGGCTGACCTAATCCATTAAACACACACATGTCCTCCGATAATAATACACCCCTGAGGGTTCCCCCGGGCCACATGAAAGCCCCTTCCTTGACAGCTTCCTGTAAAGAAATCCCCTTTAATACTGACAACACAAAATCTTCCTTTACTTTGCTCTTTCAAGAGCTCTGTGGGTTTCCTCTTAGGTTTATGTATGGGATGGTCTCCCTTTTTTGAGGCATAAGCAATCTCAGGGTGAAGAAAAAGGTTTACTGAAATGTAGACGAAAATCTAGACACACACACACACACACACACACACACACACACACACACACACGTTGTATTTGTGAGAGCTACATTCATTTCCTTTGCTTTGTTGTAGGTGCCATGCTGTTTCCTCCACCAAAGATGTCCATGTCCTAATCCCCCAAATGTGGGACTATATTTAGTTATAGGGCCAAAGCAAATTAAAGCGGCAGATGGAATCGAGGTTGCTAATCAGCTGACCTTTAAAATGGGGCAACGCTCCTGGATTTTCCAGGTGGGCTTAGCATCATCACACAGGCCCTTAAAAATGGCGCAGAAGGCACAAAAGGAGTGACGCTATTTGAGAAGAATTCTACCCACCACACTGGCTTTGAACAGGGAGGCATACAGGCACCTCTAGAATTCGGAAGAAGCAAGAAAACACTAAAAAAAATCATAAGAAAGAGAAAATACACGTACACTACTGTCTGTATTTATTGTGGGGGGGCAAAAATTCATGCATAAGTGGACTCACACAGTTCAAAGCCATGTTGTTTAAGGGATAACCTAGATTCTCTCACATCCTGCTGGGTGTTCCATCAGCTTAGAGCCCTGAGACCACCATGTGCAGAAGCCAGGGTAGCTTCCTTGAGATGAGCAAATGGAGAGCGGGCCCATCCATCCATCCTCACTCCAAGTGCCAGGTGACAGGCCATGCTGCCGCATGACAGACCGTACACAGGACCAACAGAAGGGCCACCCAGTTGAGCCCAGTCTAAATTGCTGACCCATCGCAAGGCAGGTAAATAAAATGGTGGTAGCTTTTAGCTATTACCTGATACGGCTCCTTGACTAACAGACAGCTTATTTCATTGACAACTGGATGTTCTCACTCCTATGTGGTCTGTCAAGTAAGGTTGCAAACTTGTTACAACGATGTTGCTCACCTTTTTTTGATATCAGAGGGATTATTCATTATGAATGTGTACCAACTGGACATTTAATGAAGTTTACTACTTAGAAGTGCTGAAAAGACTGCGTGAAAAAGTTAGACGACCTGAACTTTTCGCCAACAACTCATGGCTCTTGCATCACGACAATACACCAGCTCACACGGCACTATCTGTGGGGGAGTTTTTAGCCAGTAAACAAATCACTGTATTGGAACAGCCTCCCTACTCACCTGATCTGGCCCCCAATGACTTCTTTCTTTACCCAAAGATAAAGGAAATATTTAAAGGAAGACATTTTGATGACATTCAGGACCTCAAGAGTAACAATGACAGCTCTGATGGCCATTCCAGAAAAAGAGTTCCAAAATTGCTTTGAAGGGTGGACTAGGCGCTGGCGTCGGTGCATAGCTTCCCGAGGGGAGGACTTCGAAGGTGGGTGACCGAAGTGATATTCAGCAATGAGGTAGGTAGCTTTTTTTTTCTAGGATGAGCTTGTGAACTTAATTGCCTGACCTGGTATGTTTATAATGAGTGCCAACATGGTGGAAGAGTTCACCACCGGTTCTGTGGGTCTAGATGTGACCGGAGGGTGACAAGGAGCCGTGGGCAGCTGGTAGCTACTTTTAACTGCATGAGTTAGTTGTGGATCTGAGCCAACCTCAGCTTGGGTTTGCAAAAGGAATTCCTTTAGGGAAAGTTGGACACAGTGACAGTGATTTATGTTTCAGACAGGATTTCGTTTATTTATCATTTGACTTGGATGTAGTAAAATGGCTTTCCTGCCTAATCTGTCATGGTTACTCAACCATTTTCCTCACACTGGATTTCCCAGCAAAGCCCTGAAAATGTACATTGTCAAGATTCCATATGGTGTAAAGAATGAAGACATGACATTATTTGTTTGCATATAATATTTGACTTTTGTTAGGAATAGTGGCCCTGAGCCGTCATTGAGATTTTAAAATGTTTCTCTTGGGTAATTGGTATTTTTCATTAGTCCTACTAGTTTGTAATCCCTCATCTTCTTAGCAGCAAAGTGCTTGTGTAATCTAAGAGAGAATCAGTCTATCTGTTTCTGATTTATTTTATATGAACTCACTGAATATTTTTTATGTGTACAAAAAGTCTTCTGGGAGTATTTAATAGACTATTTTGATCTTTCTTTGCTAAAAGCATGAACCCATATATTTTTTTTTCTAAGGGTAGAAATCTGGAAGCGATTTACATTATGATCAAAACAGCAAACTCATGAAGTTTGAATGGTTTCTAAACTTGGGAAAAAGAATTTCCTCAGCCTTCCTTTCTTAGAAGAACATCAAATTCCGGCTGGTTGGCATTGCACACAATGTCCACACTTAAAAAAATGTTTTCTACAATCCGCATAAGATTCCATTTTATACGACACCTCAATTTTCCTACCAATCACAGGTAACTTCATTAAAACAGTTAAAAAATATGTAAAAACCTAAATGATAATTTTTTCAAACCCTCCCACCCTCCCTCCTGCATAGGGAGAGAATTATAAGACATATAGGATTCAAATCTGGCGATGATTTTTCAAGAAAATGTCAGCATTGAACAAATTAAGGAGCACACGGGCTAAGGACATGGAAATGAAAAAAATGTTCATTTTTGCATTGCTCTTAAAGGTACAGAAAATTATAAATCGTGC
Source organism: Hipposideros larvatus (assembly GCA_031876335.1). Taxonomy (NCBI): domain Eukaryota; kingdom Metazoa; phylum Chordata; class Mammalia; order Chiroptera; family Hipposideridae; genus Hipposideros; species Hipposideros larvatus. The sequence goes on from CM063105.1 coordinate 148,001,686, forward strand.
AGAATCGTGATATTACCAGAACTCTAGACAGCTGCATGGAAATCCTTGCAGAAATCCCTCATGCGTTTGAGCTCCTCTTTATAGGTTCTAATACACCGTTTGGCCATCCAGTAACCCCTGAGGGAGGTATTCTACACATTTTCCCCTTTTCCCCTGACTTGATAAGATGGTGACAGTTCCGCCTGCTTCCCTTCTCACATCCCATGTCCCAGGGTCACGCAACTCACAATCAGGCTTCACGGAGAGTGTGCTTAGATCTGCTCCCCTCCATTTCGTGAGTTCTCGAGAGCCCGATAATTTATTACGTGGCAGGTGAAGGGAAAATATGCCGAGAATGGGTGGGTGTGTATCGATCACATAGCCATGTCTTGAAACCAATCCAAACCTACAGGTGGGCGTTGAAGAAATAAACAGGCTTTCCTGCTCTCGGGAATATTATAAGACGAGAAACCCCTCATTTGCATGCATTAATTGTAATAAGTGGGCGAGTAAACTAGCAAGTGAGTGAGTGAATGAATGAATGGATGAAACAAGAGCCCGAACTGAAAATGGCACTTGTTCCCATCCACATGAAATCCATATGGTGAGAATGGATCAACAGATGGTTCAACAGACACTCGCCCAGACAAACACAGGGCATGTCTCTTTGTCAATAAAGCTGTTAAATAAGTTAAAAAAGGGACAAAGTTCTGACACATGGTTGTGTGTGGATGAACCTTGAAAACATGACGTGTGATTCCATGTACACGAAACGTCCAGAACAGGCACATCCTCAGAGACAGGAAGTGGGTGAGTGTTGTCAGGGACTGGGGGAGGGGTGGGGGAGTGACTGATAATAGGTGCGGGGTTACCTTTTGGGTGATAAAAATGTCTTGTAACTGGAGAGAGGTGGTGGTTGTGCAACTCTGTGAATGTACTAACCTCCCCTGAATCGGCCACTTTAAAATGGTTGTTTTTACGTCATGTGTTTTTCATCTCAATAAAAAAAAATAATAATAAACTTTCAGCTCAAATCTTTCTCAATCCAGATTTTGCAAAAACGCGAAAGAGAAGGTGAACCTGATGAACTTCCCAGTGAACTGAGAGTCGTTTAGAAAGAATGAAAAATGTTAAGAAGATACTCGCACTCCCTGTCAGGGTTACACAGACAAGACAGTGAGTGAGAAGTGAGAATTCCAGGACACGCCCAGACTGAATGCCTTAACATTGCCAAGAAGTCAGATCCAGGCGGGCTTTGCACTCGAAGGCCAGGGGAACAGTGGAGGAAATGGGGCTTGGCGGGACAAGATGCGTGTGGGTGAAAGTGTGGATTCTACGATGAGGGAAAGAGAGCTTCCCCTCATGACTGCTAGGATCATGATGCATGATTCAGTCAGCATTCTCCAGGGAAAGAAAACTGACAGGATGTATATAGATAGGTAGATAATATTTATCTATCATCTATTCACCTATCTTTCCATCCATCCATCCATCCATCCATCCATCCATCCATCCATCCATTCATCCATCCATCCATCCATCCATCCATCCATCCATCCATCATCCATCCATCCATATCTTCCATCCATGCATCCTTCCATCCATCATCTATCATATTCATCCATGCATCCATCAGTTTATTTTAAAGAATTGGCTCACACAATTGAGGAGGCTTAGAGAGTCCAAAATTTGATGGGTAAGCTGGCAGCCTGGAGACTCAAATAAGACTTGTAGTTCAAAGCTAAGGTCGTCTGCTACAGAATTTCCTCTTCTTCAAGGGGAGGTCAGTCTTTGCTCTCCCCTGGCCTTCAACTGATTGGATGAGGCCCATCCACATTATGGAGGGCAATCTGCTTTATTAATTGAAATGCTCATCTCATCCAAGCTCCACCCTCACAGAAATATCTGGGATAATGTTTGACCACATATCTGGCCACCATGGCCCAGCCAAGTTGACACATAAAATTAACCATCACACACGAGAGTGAGCTGGATGATGACTGCTAAGAAAATCAGCTTATCCATTAACATTAGTGGTTGTCATATGGAAAGATTCTGTCCCCCCTCCCCTCTGGGACATTTGGCAATATCTGGAGATGTTTTTTGGTTGTTCCCACTGGGGGGAGAGGATGCTACTGACATCTGATGGGTGCATACCAGGGTTGATGCTCAACATCCTACAGTGCCCCCTACGCAGCCCCTACATCAGAGAATCGAACGTTTTTGTTTGTTTGTTTGTTTAGCTGAGTCCTCCTGCCACCTGTTGGCAGCTCAGCAGCAGCTCAGCTCAGGCCGGGACTTGAACCGCTGTTGCTCAGAGCTCACACTCTTGAGTGAGCTCTTAACCAACTGAGCCACTCGGCCGGCCCTCCCACATCAGAGAATTATTTGGACCAAATGTCAAATAGCACTAAGACTGAGAATCCCTGATGGACAGTAAATGACAAACATTACAAGAGTCAGATAAACCTCTTAGAATATGGGTTTAATGACTAGTTATTTTTATGACTAGTTTCACAATAGTGAAAATGTGTTTGAAACTTAAGTCAACCTTTTTCATTTTGTCAGATGTTTGCTAATGCATTGTGATATTTTTCCATGTCATGGAAACACATTATCTATCTATCATCTATCTATCTATCTAATCTATTATCTATCTATATCTATCTACCTATCTATCATTTTTCTCTCTCTCCATATATATATACATATATATTCTATCTAATCACCTATTTATCATATTCAAATATCTACCCATTCATCCATCAATTATAAAGCTGACCCAGCTATCTCAACTCCTTGCTTATAAAGTGATTATGAAACTTTTCCACAAAACTAGCCAATAAGAGCCAAAGTATTAAGTAGTCTTCTCATAAAAAGTCATACATATGAGAAACAAGAATTTTCTGAGCTCATTGAATCTTAGATCATTCTGGGGATTTCTGAAGAAGAGACATGGGCCGGCCACAGTAAGGCAAAGAGCTTCAATATTATTTTGTGGATTCAGGTAAAACGGAATTGACTTAAAAATGCATTTGCATAGGAATAGAAAACAATTTCTTTAACTTAATATTTTTCCTCTTCATTTTCTCCAAATGAAAGGCTCTATACTTTGATGAGCTGATCTACATTTTTAAAATATTTTCATGAAAAATATAGTTACCAGACAACATTATATGAGTTTCAGGGGTACAGCGTAGTTATTCAACATTTATAAACCTGAAGAAAAGATCGCCATGATAAGCCCAGCCACCATCTGACACTGTCCCATGCTGTGACAGTATTATTGACTCTGTCTCCCATGCTGTACTTTATATCCCCATGACTTATTTGTTTTACCCCTGGAAATTTGGGTAAATTATTCCCCTTCACCTTTTCCACCCTTTTTTAAGTGTTCAATTACAGTTGACATACAATATTATATTAGTTTCAGGTGTACAGCATATGATTAGGCATTTATATAACTTATGAAGTGGTCCCCCTGATAAATCTAGTCCCCACCTGGCACTATGCATAGTTATCACCATATTATTGACTGTATTCCCTGTGCTGCACTTTACATCCCATGACTACTGTGTAACAACCAATTTGTACTTCTTAACCCCTTTCCCCTGTTCACACATCCCCTCAACCCCCCTCCCATCTGACAGCCATCAAAATGTTCTCTGTATTTATGAGTTTGTGTCTGGTTTTTTTTTGTTTGTTTATTTTGTTCTTTAGATTCCACATATAAGCAAAATCACATTGCATCTGTCTTTCTCTGTCTTATGCTCCACTCTGCACAATACCCTCCAGGTCCATCCATGCTGCTGCAGATGGCAGGAACTCATTCCCTTCCAAGGCCAAGCAATATGCCACTGTATGTATGCACCATCTCCTCTTCATCAATTCCTCCATCGACAGACACCCAGGCTGCCTCCACATTGTGGCCACTGTAAACAGTGCTGCAATGAATACATGGATGCACAGGTCCCTTCAAAGTAGGGTTTTGGGTTTCTTCAGATAAATACCCAGAAGTGGGATTACTGGGTCCTTTTTTGTCTTTTGTTACAGTCTTTGGCACAAAATATTCAATGTGATGAAAACCAAAATTACTCCACCCAGCAAGGCTATTATTTAGAATCAAAGCAAAGATGAAGAGCTTCCCAGACAAGAAAAAGCTAAAAGAGTTCATCGCCACCAAACCACTGTTACAAGACATCTTAGAGGGGCTTCTTTAAGATGGGAAAAAAATCAAAATTATGAATAATAAAATGGCAATAGCTACATATCATCTATCTACAGTTATTTTCAAAGTAAAGAGATGAAATGCTCTGATCAAAAGGCACAGCAGAGCTGAATGGATAAGAACACAAAACCCTTCCATGTGCTGCCTACAAGAGACTCCCTTCAGATTGAAAGACACACACAGAAAGTAAAGGGATAGAAAAAGTTACTTCATGAAGAAAAAAAAAACAGCTGGGGTAGCAATACTTATACCAGACGACAGAGACTTTAAAACAATCCCTTCTGGCCTGCGAAGTTTCTGTTGCGAAATCAGCTGACAGTCCGAGGGGAGCTTCTGATAATTTACTGGTTGCCTTTCTGTTGCGGCTTTTGGGATTCTCTCTGTCTTTAAACTTTGCCGTTTTATTTATAATGTCTTGGTGTGGGCCTGTTTGAGTTCATTCTGTTTGGGACTCTTTGTGTTTCCTGGGCTTGTATGTCTGTTTCTGTTGCCAGGTTAGGAAAGTTTTCAGTCATCATGTCTTCAAATGGGGTTCTCAATCCCTTGTTTTCTTTCTTCTCCTTCTGGTACCCCTGTGATGTGACTGTTGTTACGCTTGATGTTGTCCCAGAGGTCTGTGAAACTCTTCTTATTTTTTTTTTGAGGAATGTGTGTTCTTGCTTCTTTTAGCTGCTCTGATTAAGAATTTTCTGCTACCGTGTCTTCCGAATTGCTGATTTGATCCTCTGCCTCATCTAGTCTCCTAGTGAGTGATTCCTGTTAGTGCCTCCTTCATGCCAGTTACTGCATTCTTCCTTCTCACTGGTTCTTTCCCATGGTTTCTCTGTCCCCTTTTATGCTTGCTAGCTCTTTGTTGAAGCTCTAAGTTCCTTGATCGTCCTTATAACCATCGTTCTGAGCGCTGTCTCTGGCAGGTTGCTTGCTTCCGTTTTGTGTAGTTCTCTTTCTGGAGTTTTCTCCTGTTCTTTCATTTGGGCTGCATTTCTTGGTTTCCTCATTTTGGCTGCCTCTCTGTTTTTTTCTATATATGAGGTAGATCTGCTACGTCTCCCAGACTTGGCCGGGTGGCCTTATGTAGTAGGTGCCCTGTGGGGCCCTGGCAGTCTCCCTGGTCACCTGCACTGGGTGCTCCAGGAGGGTCCCTTGTATGAGTTGTGTGTCCCCTCCTGTTATACTTGAGCCTTGGTTGCTGCTGGTAGGTCAGTGGGTGGGACTGACCCTCAGGCTTATTGGCTGTGGGGTTTGGTCACATCTGCAACTGATAGGCTGCTGCGTGGGGGGCTTATCACATGGAGCAGGACTCACCCCAGTGGGCTCTGGTGAATGTTGAGACTGCCCTTTTTGTGTGTCGCTTGTAGGGCTAAGTGGGCATTGCTCTGTTGTGATCTGAAGCCAACCTCCAAGTGTGTATGTTCTGGGGCCTCGTGGGAGGGGCTCTGGTGCAGGCCCAGGTCACCCACTGCCTGTGACCACCTGGGGGCTATCTGCTAGGAGCTACAAAGTGATCCATGGTTGGTCGCTGCCTGTGCTAACCCTGGAAGCATGTGGGAGAGGCCATGCTATGAACCGAGGACGGCTGCCACCAGTACCAGACCTGGGGTAACTCCTCAAAAAGCCAGGACACCCCAGGCCTGCTGCCACCTGCTGGCTCACCAAAGGTTCAGCCCCTGATGAAGCTTGTGGGGTACGCGAGTTGGGTGAGGCAGGGTCTCAGGGAGTCACTAGAGTGGGAAGAGCTGTGGTCACCAAGATGAATGTAGACTCTGGTTTGGTGCCAGTACTGAGCCTGGAGCAACTCAGCAAAAGTCTCAGAGCACACCAAAGGCAGCTGCCACCCGCCTGAGACCCACAGGCTGACAGTTTTCTGGAAAGAATGCAATTCAGGTGGGGCTGGGTTCTTGGGAGAAAGTGCTTGCAGCTGCAGCGTTGGGGGATTTGGGAGGGACTTGGTCCCAGCTGAGTCAGCAGGATGAAGTGAGTGGAGCTCATCAGAGCAATCAGATTCAGATTTGGATGTAAGCGTGGGGGGCGGGCTCAGCACAGGAAACGCAGCGCCCACCTGCCGGCTGCCCGAGAGGATGGCCCCTTCCAGAGAAAATGCCAGCTGTCGCCTGGAAGTCACACACCTCAGCCTGCACCCCCGTGTGTCTCTGATGCCCCCTGAGTCACCGACCCTCCGCTGGAGCCCACGGTGAGTGCCTGCGAGCGGGTCTGTGCCGGCCGTTTACGAGGATGCCTGGGTTTCCTGCCACCTCCGTCCCACCCGGACAGTGGGGACCCCCACTGTTTTCCAGCCAGATGATGTGGGGACCCCTCTTCTCAGCAGCAGTGCTCTGGGCTGGGGAGGCCGGCGTGGGGCTGGGTCTGTCGCTCCTCCAGGGGAACCTCTGGCCGAGCTGTCCCACCTGGTTCTCATCCACCACACGCAGGTGTGGGGCCCGTTCTGCGTCTCCGCCCCTCCTACCAGCCTCAGTGTGGCTTCTTCTTTATATCCTGTTATAGGACTTCTGTTTGGCTAGACTTCAGATGGTTCTCCAGGTTGATTGTTCTATAATTTAGTTGTAATTTTAATGTGTCCACGGAAGGACGCGGGCACAGTGCTTATCTAGTCTGCCATTTTGGATCTAGAGAGCCCAGCTGATCTAAATTTAAAATCTAAATCAAAGTTGATATCAGAACATAACTTTTTGTAACTAACACAGAGACCATTTCGCCAAAAATAGCACTGAGGTTCTTTTTTTTTTTTTTTTTTTTTAAATGAGAAATCGTACTTTAGTAGCTGGAATGTATTCCACGGCTTCAAATTTTTTATAATAAGGAGAATACATTCATGTTTAGAAGGTGGCATTGAATCCTTCTATCCAATTGGTATTCTTTCATGGTCTTTTAAGAAGCGAGGTTTCACCTGGATGATTTCTAAAGTCTTGTCCGGTTACATACTTTAATATAATAACAGTGAAAAAGCACGTACGTAGTGTGCTGCAGGGAGAGTCAGTAAGTTGGATGGTCCCTGGAAGTGTCAGCACTTGGGCAGACCCTTGGCACGAGTGTCTGGACAAAACTTGGCTGTTTGGGGGGGCTGGGTCATGTATGTGAATGCTCCTGGGTGTCCTGATTCTGCCTTTATGGAGGTGGCAGGGAGAGGTGCTACAGAGTGAACGTGTGTGTCCCCCAAAAATTCACAGGTTGGGCCTCCACCCCCAAGGTGACGTTATTTACGAGGAGGGGCTTTTGGGAGCTGTGTTGGTCATGAGGGTGGAGCCCTCAGGAATGGGATTAGTGTGCTTCCCTAGGGTCCGAGCAATGTACTCATGCAGTTGTATATTTTTGCAAATTTTCTAAATGTGAGCTATGTTTGAATTCATTTTTTTTTCAAGATGACTCCCCCAAATGTTGTGAGCTTCAGCCCCCACAAAACCTGTGTCTTCTCCTAATTGCAGTCTGTTCCCAGTTGGGATGATGGTAGTGATGGTGGTGGTTGTTTTTGGTGTCTCGGATAAGGAGGTCCTGGGATTATCTGAGAATTTAACTCGTGCACAGGATTCAATGCAGAGTGAACCACTTAATCTGCAGAATGTGTGTGAGCTTTTCATCTTTTTCAGAGCGAACTCCCCCGTGGAGGGCGTTCACCACATGGATTCATTCACCATCCCCCAGTGCCCATAACGCTTTGCATCCAATTTGTTTTGTTGGCTCCTTGGAAAGAAGTTGAAATTCTTTGACTAGACTCTGTGCAAATATAATAAAACTCAATGGATCTTGGGAAATATGGTTTCAGTTGCAGGCCAATGGTGACCTATTTCATAGTATTTTTTTTAAAAATATACTTATTTTGATTTATCCTTATTCCAGGAGCTAGGGTGACCAACATTGTCTTGGCTCTCTCGGAACTTTCATGATTTGAAAACTGGAGTTCCCACATCACTGGAAAATCCTCCATCTCGGAAAATGTAGGAGGTTTCTCATTTACTTCTCAGTTATATTCTTTATCCTAGTCTGAAAATCCTTGACTGAGATTGTGGTTGTCTAATAGCCTGTTACGTGGTTAAGGGAAGTTGTGTGGTTTGAGTTCAACCTACCTTGACTGGGGACGTTGGGTCTAGAAGAGCCAGTGGTCGGGGTGTGTGTGTGTGGGGGGGGTTCTCTCCAAAGTCTATGCAGCGGCTCTTCTGAGACTTCATTTTGCTCACACACCTCAGTCCTGCTTACTGCCGGGTTTCCTTCCTTGTGAGTAGTGATCCTGCCATGCCTGCTTCAATATGTGAGTCTGGGTTCTCAGAGAAACAGAGCCAATAGTTTATATGATAGATAGGTGATAGGTGATAGATAGGTAGGTACGTAGGTAGGTGGATAGATAGATAGATAGATAGATGAATGGGTGGATGGATGGATGGATGGATGGGTGGGTGGGGTAGGTGGGTGGGTGAGTGGGTGGATGTGTGGGTAGGTGGATTGATCGATACATTGCTGAATTAATACGTAGGTAAATAGGTAGACAGACAGACTGACTTTCATGCTAAGGCGCGGTTTCTTGCCCTAGAAACAGACCTCTGAGGCTGTGGTGAGGTGCTGTCCTGAGTGCTGTGCAGCATTGAGCAGCGTCCCTGGTCGGCACCCACCAGGTGCTATCCCACTGTCTCCCCCCAAACTGTGACAGCCAAACATGTCTCCAGACATTGTCCCCTGGGGCCCAGGACCCAGAGGGCCATGGAGAAGGTGATGCATTCCGTCTGTCCCCGGTCACCCTCTGTCACAAGAAGGGATGCCACACAGCACGAGCGCTTTCCACACTCCAGGCTCAGCACAGCCACGCTTCCCGGATGCTTTGGAGAGTCCCTGGCTCCCGAGTGAGCTTGGCCCCTCCTGGCTTCGTGGGTCCAGCAACGACGAAGTGTTGTCACCGACTTTTCAGTTCTGAAAATTGCTTGTGGAGCCAGGAATTGAAAAAAAAAAAGGGTAACCAAACAGAATAAGACCAAAAAACCCCCAAAACCCCGCCCTTCCTGTCTGGTGCCTTCAGGGGTCTTTGTCTTCATCCAGTGATTTTCAACAATGGTGCTATTGTGCAGAAATATCAGCTATTCTGTGTTTGCTGAAGGATTACAGTGTATCACGAAGCTAGCAGATCTTGCAAAACTCTTTAAAGTGAAGTGGACTAAACAGACTTGAACATGACGAATTTGAATATTTAAAACGTGATTGTTGCTTAATCTTTGGGGAAAGGAAGAAATGATTTACTTTATAGTCATTCAAACTGCAAAGCTCTCAGTCATTTATATACATAATATTTCCTAATACTGCTGATTGTGGTTTTCTGGATGATTAAACAACTGTATAAATTAATAAGAAACATTCGCAGACTTGTCTTCTCTCTTTATGCTGGAAATAATCCATCTAATAATAGCTAAAAATATATATATTTGGGGGGAATATTTTCTGTTCAAAGAGTCTCCACGAGAGGGCAGTAGATATCATTGAAAGAGCCTTTCCCCTGGGATTTGGAAACTATTATTCTTTTTCCAGTAGACTTCTCTTATTTTGCTTTAAAACTAACTTCCTTTAGAAAATGATTCTATTTCTTTTATAGAACAAACACAATTCTCCCATATTTTCGGAAGATCTGGCCCCTTCTCTTTCACTAACCCAGGAACCCAATAGACTGGATTTCCCTCATCCACCATATTGAATATTCATCTAAGATGCAACCACCAGCTAACCTCTTAACAAAATGAAATGGCCTATGAGTTACTGTTCAAAGGATGGTCACCACGCAAAAGCGTTGAACATCAAAATATCCAGATGACCCCTAAGATCTTATTATAGAGCCTGAAATTCAGCTTTTTTGGTGCATTTGTCTAGTATTGATGGTGTTTCGGAGTATTGGAAACGGTTTATTTTTCCAAGGGTTAGGTTTAATGGGCAAGCAACAAAACTGGTAGAGTCCAGGTTTTTATTTTATGTTTCATTTTTCCAAAATAAAGTTGAAAGATTTAGACAAGTCATTTAAAGCAAATCTGGATTAAAAAAAAAAAGGAAACTTAGATTGCAAGTTTCTTGAGGCAAAATAAAGACCTATAGCTCTTAGATTTTATAAGTATTTAATGCTTCCTTCATTGAATATCCCACCTCTCTCTCTCCCCGCCCCAACTGTACAGCTTTACCATGCTACCTAATTTCACGGAAATGGAGCAATTTCCATGAGTGAGCACATCTAGTTAGAGTTTAAACCCTCATCGATGGCTGAATGACTTACAATGAGCGAAGTCCTCATCTCCTGAAAGAAAACAACTCACGCTTAGGTCCACAGGCTCTGAGTGCATCATCTACACCAATCCAAACATTCACACTGCAAGGGTCAGCACATTGGTAGGTTCTCTGAACTTAAAACCCCGCTACAGTTGGGAAAAATACCCGGCATTCCTGTCAGCAACTCCAAACACACGTTGCTCTGTGCTAATGAAAGGTACAGGTTTTGTGTTTTCCATCTCTAAAGCAGCCTTTATTTAATGACAAAGCAGGAGATTGATTTTGATCGCTAAGGGTTGCAGTGTAGACCGAGGGAGTCCTGGGGGACAGAGGGACCAGTCAACGTGCCTCCCTGCCCCGCAGCGGGCATGGCTACACAGCTGCAAACACATCTGTCCATTGTGTTCTTTCTCAGAAGATGAACTTACCGTCTATGTCTTGATGCAAACGTAAGGCTACCAGGACCAGGGGCTCCTCCCAACCTGCTCCCATATACACATGTACTCATACCTGTCATCCACATGCCCCGTCACCTGGAGATCTTATCCCACCTGTCAGGTCGCTCCGCTTCCAGCTCTGTAGGATTGCTTGGGCGATTGTAAAACTGTGAACATGAGTGTATCCATGCCAATCACTACCTTACATGTACAGCAGCAGTTGGCTTGTTTTTAAAATTTATTCGTTTTTTGGGTAACTCGCCAGGGAATAGGTATCGTTGGCTGTGCAGCTTATCTGGTTTCCGTGGCAGCTACTCAACTCTGCCACTTTATGGCAAAAGCAATCATAGAAAATACATCAGTGAAGAGTGTGGCTGTGTGCCAGTAAAGCTTTATTTACAAAAACAAATGGTGGGCCAGACGGGGCCCCTGGGCTATAGTTCGCCGGCTTCTGATTTAGAGGATACATCCCAACATTTAGGAATCTGTGTAAGGTTCTTCATGATCGGAGTGAGCCCCCGCTGAGTGATGGTTTCTCGTCTCATGTTGTCTAGTGCCGCTCATGGCGCCTGTATCCCCTTCTTCATAAAAATATGCTGAGCCAAGGCCAGTGACGTACAGACCCTTTCAGCACAAACACACTTTGCCGGAAAGGACACTGTTGTGGGCTGGATTCTGTCCCCTTAATATTCACAGGTTGCAGCCCTGACTCCCAGGACCTCAGGATGGGCTGTATCTGGAGATGGGTCTGTAAGGAGAGCACTAAGGTGACATGAGGTCACTAGGGTGGGGCCCTTTTCCAATAGGACTGTGTCCTTATAAGAAGAGGAGGTGAGGACACAGACACACACAGAGGGACGGCCATGTGAGGACACGGGGAGCAGACGGCCGTCTCCACGCCCAGGAGAGAGGCCTCGGGGGGGGGGGGGGACCAGCCCTGGGACGCCTGGATCTCCAGGACTGGGAGGGAATAAATGTGTTAGCTCCCCCAAGCTCCCCCAATCTGTGGTACTTGTCATGGCCGCCCTAGCAAGCTCATAGAGGTATGTTTCCGCCCCAGACATTATACGGCTGTGTGTCTTCTTAGCTTATTTGGCCATGAAGCCGTTCTTGAAATAACGTCTTTCTGGAATCCAATGCTGCTGAGTTGGAAATAGACCGTGTTTCAGAGTCAAGGTTGTCAAGTCACGTCATTCCGCCTCCGATGGGGCCCAGAGCTGACTGTCCCCACAAGCCCCCTCCCCTCAATTCCCCAGCTTAGGGGGATGGCTTGGTTCTGACTTTTCCATTCTCCCCGAGTTCATGAGATGCTACAATGGACCTATTTTTCTTGGTGCAATAGTCTTCACTATTTTTTTTTTTTAAGCATTCAATGCAGTTTTCAGTCTGGCTGAGGGAAGTGGAAACTTTGAGGCAGGGCTTCCAGGGTTTCAGACAGATTCCATGGCATCGAAATAGTGTATGTTCCTATTTCCTGTGATCGGCCCACATTGAGTTTCTGCTTTCATCACGTTCTCTGGGTAATGCACGGCCCATTTTTAATTCCATCTCCGTTGCATTTGCCGCTTTGAAAACTAGCTCTCGGTGTTCCCATTTCAAATGACATTGTCCATGCCTTTCGCGGAACGGGTGTGTCTGCGTTTGTGAAGAGCCAACGTACACAGTCTCAGCAGGGTGAGGACATGCTGCTTCTGACAGCTGAGACGTGCTGACATTGGCCAAGGCGTCCGAACCTTCCCCGCACGGGGCACCAACCGATGCCCGTAAAATAACGGCGTGCATCTTTAAAATTCACATGGGCAGCCATTGAACTTGATTCGCTTACAATGACTCGACCACTCTTGTTCAAATGACCGAGGGGGGCGGGGTGGGGAACAGCCACGCAGAGTGTGTGTTAGATTATTGCTAGGCTATTAGTAAAACCGATACGGAAAAAAGGAATACACTTAGATGAGAAGAGTGGGTTCATTTTGATTTTAGTCAACGCCAGTTGTCTAAATGTCTAGTATTTTTCTTCCTAGAACGTGATAGCATCCATTGCAGGAAACACGTTTCACCTTATTTGGTTCTTAGATGTATGAGGATGGTCACCCCCCCGGGGGATCAGCACAACCCCATTTGGCATTCCGCTTGTCATGTACATGCTGGCTCATGAAAATGAGAGGAGTGGGAAACACAGAAAGAAGTAACGTTTTACCCCAGTTGGTGGAATTATCAATAAGAATCTGGTGTGTTACACCGTACTCGCCGAGTCAGGGACCCAGATCTGATACGCAGCGACGTGTCCACTTCCTGGTAAGGGAAACTTGGCCATGCTCCCCGATCTCTCTGTGTGTCGGGTGGAGAAGGTGACAGCGTCCCCCTCAGCATGGCGGTGCGGTCAGGGCCCGCCGTGCCTCTGAAAGGCTTGGAAACACGCAGCGCCAATTTGGGGGCGAGATCCCATAGAGACGAGTCTTTATGTCTCCGTTGCTGAGAGCAGATGTCAGAGTTCCCAGGGCTGGGTGTTGCGCGCACAAAAAGCTTTCTCTTTAAGGAGTGCCATCAGTGAAAAATCCACGAGGGTTCACGCTCTGCCCACCCCTCCACGAGCGCCCCTGTCCACCCATTTGGGCTGCCAGGACAGAATACCATCGACTGGGGGTTATAAACAGCGCACACTTATCCCCCACAGCCCTGGAGGCTGGAAGTTCAAGATCGAGGGGACACCAGATTTGGTGTCCGGTGACAGTCCTCTCTGGGCTCCACAGAAAGTCTTCTGACTCCGTCCTCACAGGTAGGAAGGGGCCAGCCAGCTCTCTGGACATTCGTCTCACAAGCTGAGTGTGCACAGCTCCGTATTAACGTAATGATCCATATTACGAATGAGGCCACTTGCTGTGATCATTGCCTTGAATGCTAAGAGTCAGCCCTACCCTTTCTGTACATAGCAGCTTTCTCACATTCTTCCAGTAGATTCAGCACACGTGTACTTCAAAGTCAATCTAACCCCCTGGCTTTCTCTTGGGAGTGAAAGGAACTTGCTTGTCTAACTGGCCGTCTTCTGAAGGGTAAAGACAAGTCTCTCTTTTTTATTTTGGAAGTACGTGCTCAGAGGTGGTTATCAGAACACGCAGCATGTTGGAGCATCAGCGTATGATTACGTTCACCTGTGGTAATGTCAAATGGAGGGTATTTCAAGGTTCTAGAATTTAAGTGTGCTTCCAAGTTCATCAGCTGAAACACGCAGATAACAGCCACCCAAACAGAAAATCATTTTTGGAAAAACCTATGCTTCCGTGTCACTTAATTCAAAATCCTATGTTGCGTGTCGTTAGTTAGCTGACTAATACCTCCTCCTCCAAAAAAAAAGTCCACGTTGTCACTCCATGGAACCCATGAATATGTCCATCAATGTTGCAAAAGGGACTTTGAAAATGGGATTAAATGAAGGATCTCAAGATGGGACAATGACCTTGGTTGGATCACCCATGTGGCCCCTCAATGTCTCTTACAAGGAGTCGTCCTCATAAGAGAGGAACAGGAGGGTAGTGTCAGAGAGGGAGATGGGACAAGATAAGTAGAGGAGAGAAAGAGAGGGAAAGAGACTGAAGATGAGAGAGAGAGAGACAGACAAACAGACAGACAGATAGATACAGTGCTCTGGGGTTTGAAGGTGGAGGCGGCCCCCAGGAGCTGGAAAAGACAGGAAAACAGAGTCCTCTGTGACGCCTCCAGGGGGCAATGCCCTGCTGATGACCTTTAGATTCTGAGCTCCAGCAGAGACTGGATACATGGAAGGGGACGGAGCAGGGACAGAAGACCCCCCTCAGTGCAGAGATAGCAGCTGGCTGGCCTGGGAGTGCAAGCTGGCACCTTCAAGGGCTGGGAGTGCTGGTTCCCGGGTCCCGATGGGTCCCACCTCTAAGCCGTCCTAATGTGGGTCATTTCATGGCCTTCTCAGTAGAAACCACTGGTTGATAACCGAAGTCCATTCTCAACTGAACTCAAGTTGTTTTTTCTTTGTCTGTTTGTTTGGTTTTTTGAGGGTCGTGATAATGTCCCCAGCTCAACGAACAAACTGTATGAGCTAAATCTCATTTAATTAGGCGTGGCCATGTGAGTAAATTCAAAACCGTATCGGTTGTGCAGTGGACATTTAGGAAGGCTGATGAGAAACAGCTAATCCAGTTGGCAGGTAAGCTCTGTGGTTCCTCACTGCTTTCTCGCTCCTACCCCCAGGGATGTACACACAATGGCCGGAGCCCCAGCATCCATGTCGAGCCATGAGACAACCCTGAGGATGGGCGTCTTGTGTTTGGGTGGCTGTGATTCCAATTTCATTGTTGCTGTGCATCTCTAGTTTATTTGCTCTCGACGCGAAGCCACTGGTGCAGGACTGTCATTATCTGAGGAAACCCAACATTTCCATCGTTGAATCCCAAATGGAATGATGTCATTGTCCATTAATGGTCCCCTTTGGCCAAACTGGGAGCAGACGGATATGAGTTGACTCTGTCCAAACGTCAGACATTGGTGTGTGTGCATGTTGGGACTGACTTGGGGAGAGACAGACCCTCCGTCTCTCCCCACAGCAACCCTGCCTTTCTCCCCACCTGCCAAGGGACGCAGAGCGAGCCCACAGAGCGTGAGAAAATTAGCACTTCCCCGACACATGGAAGAATGTAAACTCGTCATCCTTCCCAAAGCTCCTTGTTTAGCTCGGTTTCCACGCTGAGGAAGGCATAACGCATCTGGCCAGCCTCCACTGCAAAGGTTTGCTTCATGAGGTCAGCTTCATGACATTAATTTTTCAATGACTGACCTCCACCTTTGGTGAGAAAGAGTCATAAAATGAGCTATAAAAATCTTGCAAGCCCATTAAGCAAAACTCTTAATATTACAGTTATTGCTGGCGGTCAAGTGGAGCTGTGAGTTTTTGGCAAGGGACGCCTTGGTAGGTGTCTATGTATTCCACCCAAATGCTGCTTCCTGTTTGCTTGGGATTAAAAGGAAAAGGATCTTTCATATTTAAATGGCAATGGATGGTGATCTCTCTCTTTGCTCTGTAATTCTGGTCAACTTTAAAAGGTGGGAGCAGCACAGAAAATTCTGCAAATTTTAGATCTCAGGCTTTTCCCCCCTACATTTTCTTTGGGGAGCACTGACACCCCCCCCATCACCACCAGGCCTTCATGTAGGATAATAGGGTGTGAGGGTGGAATTCAAATGGCCAGAGTGAACGTGGAGTGAAAGCCTACGCCACAGCTTACCATAGGAAGGAGAAAGTTTAGGAGGCGTGTGTGTCACAGGCTGGCCCCACTGAGGAGGTTTTTATCCAAGGACAAGTTACAGAGCACGGGCAGAGCAGGCAAGTGAAATTTCCCTGGGAGGCTGTCCCTAACATGTTATTGAAAATTGAATTTATTGGGGTGACAACGGTGAGTACGATTGCATCAGCCTCTAACTTGAAGCTGAAGGCACAGGCAGAGAGAGAAAGTTGCTAGAGCCTTTTGAGAAATAACATGGTGGAGTGCCCTTAGAGGGACGTGTGGGGACACTGAGCTTGGAGAGAGATTGGGGTTCACATTGAGCCTGGAGTGTTGCAGCTCCTTGTGGCCGAGGTCCAGGACCACACCCTCCAGCCTCTGATGTCTGCAGCCCCCTCTGCCCACCTTGACTGAGGCCAGGCTGCCTGGCGTCCCGGTGGACTGGTTCTGAAGGGGTGTGTTTTTTAGGGGACCCAGATCAGGGCAGAAAAGGGAAAATTAACTGCAGGACTGACCCCACGGCCAGCAACCAGCACACTCAGTAGAAAAACTTCAAGTTTGGACAAGCAATCAGTCGCAAAGCTGGCCAAGGTAGGTGACTCAGAACATCTTGAGCCCTCACGGGTTTTTAGGCAGAGTCTTAAAGGTCAGCCTGGCCTCTGCAAATTCTGACACAGGGAGACGTACGTTCCATTTTCCATTATTCTTCCTGCTTTCCCTTCAGCAGGAAAACGCGTGTGGCTGTCGGAGTCTCTGTCTCCCCGCTGCTGGGCAGACGTTTGTCCTCCCCCACCCCGGGGGGTGGTTTATCCCGACTGCCCCCGCTTTAGGTCTCCATGACCCTCTCAGGACCGCCTCCCTCCATCCTTGTCAAGTTGTTAACAGCTTCTTGAAGCTTGTTACTCACACCAGGTGGAGAAGTCTGGCGGTTCACCAGCCCCACAAGCCTCCAGGGTGGGGGTTTTCTTCACCCCAGGAGGACCCGGAGGCAACTGTTTTCTCTACAGGGAGCCTTGCTGGCCCTTTTGCAAACTCTCCAATTTGCTGGTCTCTCCCTTCCTTTTCTCGCCCCAAGTTGTTGTCTCCTGGTCCTTCGTGCTCTCTTAAATGCTGGGACCTCGACATTCTCTGTCTCTGTTTTATTTCATCTCTGAATGCAGATTGTTTTTTTTTTTTTTGGGGTGGGGGAGGCATTGGTCTATGACATGTGAGAGGTGTTAGACGTCAGTTGTGCAGTGATAAACCCTGGGCCACAGACTGAGACCTGAGATACCCCACGGGCTGGAAGTTGGGGAAGACGAGGAACAGGGTTCTTGGGTGGTTTTTCCTGGGGAATCCAGTCTTTGCCCCAATTTCATTCCACGCACGTTTCTTAATGGAATTTGAAACACACGAATGATACTTGCCCTCCTGGTACCATCTTCTCTTTTGCTTCACAACCAAGAAATCAATCCAATAGGTGTCGGTACACACGAAGGATGAAACACTCCCTCCAAGGAACGGTTGGCACTGTGAAGTCACTTGCATGTGTAACTTTGTACGTCCCCGTGAAGACATCTACTTCTCATGGAAAATGTACCATAAGAGGACAACCCATCCCACGCATGAGCTCTGACGTCCCCCCTGCAATTTAATGGTGTCATGAACACCCCAAATGAACCTAAGGTCTGATACCCTTGACCCTGCCCCCAAAATGCGAGTGAGGTGCATTTATTGTAATTCCCATTGGTGGACAGGGGTGGAATGCGTGAGAACCCTGCCGTCGGGAATGCCTCTTTGGTGAAGGAAAACCTGCATATCACTCCCCGTAGGGGGAGGCTGCCCAGGGCTGGAAGGGTTTTGAGAGCTGGAGTTCATTTTGTCTTTTCATAGTTAATAACAGTAAGGATCTCCTGTCTGCATTCCTACATTTGGGTTTTCCCCACCACCTGGGAATATGTGTCTATTTATATTTACATGTTCCGTACATATGACTGCATGCATATGTTAGTTAACGGTGTAATGAAAGAGCTGCTATATTGTGGCCAGCACAAAGGGACAAAGTTGATGTGCTTGGAGAATTTGAGCCATGGGTATCCTACACTTTGGGGAATATCATCTTATCTAGGTGTACCGTTAGACGAATGTTTTGCAAAAAACCAAAGCAAAACAAAAAAGCTATGAAATTGCCATCCGTGTTGCACATACAGAGAGTGTGAAGACTTTGTTTATCCCAACCTTCTAGAACTGAGATGACCTTTCTTAAATCCGAAACAAGTTGAGTAATAGCAACGTCAAAGTGAACTAAATACCGCGGAAGAAACAGAGCACATCGACCAGCGTGCATGTGGGGCTCTGCCATTCAAGCTTGGTGGGCAAGTTATTTTAATTGATGGGCGAACAACCCCACAGCTAGCTTCCTTGTTTATAGATCTGAGGTTTCTAGAACCTACAGTCTGCATAATAATGCCCATGGACAAAGTAAACATTTTGATGATCGATAAACAACATGAAATACAGTAAATTCAGATCAACCGTAACCATCTGCTTTTCCCTTTTTCCCCAAACATCCCGACATCATGAGAATCCAAGCATGCACTGTACTTACATGATCTCAGGATGTCCCTAACATCCCATGGAATTGGCACCATGCCAAATGGTCTAACCGGCGAATTACTTATATAATGTTGGGTTTGGTATTTCCCTTTTTAAGATGCGATTTGTTTTCATGTCTTCCGAAATGTGTTTGCATTTTTGTTGTTGTTCCCTTCAAGATCTTGAAGGGAATATTGCACAATATCTAATTTGTTACAAGGAGTCATTTCAAAACAAGCGGTAAATCTGACAGTGTGTGAACTGGTCCAAGGTTCTGGGTTAAACAGAAAAGAGTCCAGCTCTGCTCAGCTGGTCGTGCAGAGGTTTCTCCCAGCTGATGTCAGCTCCCTCTGCAAACATCCTGCACATAGACGTTTGAAGGACTAATGGAAGGCATGAGCAGCTCTGTTTGGAAATGACCCCCTCACTTGTCTCCAAGGCAGCCCCATTTTGTGTTTTGATGGTTCTGATGGAGAGACACTCCCCTGAGGGTTGGACTACAGTTCCGTTGGGCGTGTTGTCGAGTCTCCCTTTTGTCTTAGCTCTGCCCTGAGGGGAAGCCCCAATCAAAGGGGAACTTCCTGTCCCAAGCAGGTCTGTTCTGTTTCTGGAGCCGTTTGTTCTTTGGGTCAGGGGTCTTCCGTTCCACCCAACATTGTGTAGGGGACCCTCAAGGGATTTTCGCTGGAGTTTTACCATCTTCTGGATGTCCTTTTAGTTTTCTTTCAGGCGATGTATTCTGCGAGCATCTCCTGAGTTTAATCTTTTGGTTCACAAATGCTCTAAATAATGAACACTTTGTAGGCGTCTCACATATTCAATTATTGATTACAATTAAAATTTTTTTCCACCAGGGGTGATCATGGCAATGGATGATAGGTGCTGCAATGTCCAGTTTCCAAATTAAAGTTGTTTTATTTTTTTTACCCTGTTCCTTACCTTGTTGCTTGTGAATCTCTTCTTGAGCCCAGATGTTAAGAGTACGGTGTTATGTCGCCACCTTGATTTAGCCGCATTTAAGAAATTAAGAGGGAGTGCTTCTGTCACAGGATACGGACTGATACTAGATGATTCTAGAAAATAACTGTGGTGTATTAATCCTGTAAAGAATAAACTTCCTGGACTGCCCAAACTGGGCTCTAATTGCTTTGTCTGGTGTCAAGCTGAAGAAGAAGCCGTGATCCCTGGAGTATTCGAGCCACGTGCCTCCCCTGCCCCTCCACCAAACCAAGCCACGCCAAGAACAAACAGTTCAGGACTGGCAGCTTTATTTCGAATCTCACACCAGATATTTGCAAATGATCGGTGTTATCTCTACTTCCTAGAGGATGAGAAAAAGGGTTTAAAAAGGGGTTAACTCATTTACCGTACAGCAAATGGCAGAGCTGCGGCTTTGATCTCAATTCTTATTCCTAGCTAAACGTTTTCTGCGCCCTGTTGGCTTTGCAACGTTGTGTCTGCATGCATGAGAGTGCACACACGCACACACGTGCACACACGCGCACACACATACACGCACATACGCACATGCACAGCCATTTACTCCTTCCATGTCTCTGTTTCGGCACAAAAAACAGCTTTTTCCAGTGTAGTCATGAATCACACTTATGTCTCCAGCCTCTCGCAAGGAGATATTTTTAAACAGGATAAAAACAAAAGAAAGGGGAACTAGAAAAAAGAGAAGGGGGCGGAGGAGGATGTGGAGGAGGAGGAGAAAAAGCTGAGAGCCCATCTCCCCATTGCATTTTAGGGTGTACAACCCTGTTTGACAGAAGGGTAAGACTGCAAAGACTCTAGGCCTCAAGTGGCAGCTTTGGCTGCTCCCAAACCACAGCCTGCTTTGTGACAGAGAAGCAGATAAACCTAAGTAGAGATGGGGCAATTTTGTGCATGGCTGATGTGTTTTTCATACCAGTCCACCCGTGACTGCCAACCTCCCCCCAGCCATGCCAGTGGCAGGGTAGGGCGGGACTCCAAGCAACCTCCGGTCACGCTTTTGACCATCAGCAGTGTATCCGAGCTTGTTTATCCGATGCTTTGTGGTGACTCTCCTCCGTGCCTTCTTCGCACCTTGCATGATGGCAAATCTCTGAATGTCCGTTTTCCACTTACTTTTCCCTTTCCTACCAACACCCAGGAGTGCATCAGCCACAGGTGGCATGCAGAATAGAAGCCCAGGGGCCCAGAGCTCCCTAAAGCTGTTGTCCTTCTGTTTGCCCAAATGCCCTCATATCCTGTTTTGCAGACCACAGAAGAGCCAATGTCATTTCCACCCAGTAGCGACAAGCGTCACAGGTCCAGCTTCTGTGGAAACTGGCTGGGAAAAGAGTTGAATTGTCCCAATTTGCTAATGAATATACAGAAGGAAATGATCTTTTTTCATGTGGCCAGTTGCTGGCAAATTGTGTCATTTTCTCAGTCACGTTAATCCTCAGGCATAGTCAAGAGGGAAACTTAGCTATTTTTAAGACACTCTTTTGCTCTATCATGGTGACTCCAGAAGGGTACACATGAGAAATATCTGGAGATTTTAAAAAATATATATATGTACTTAAGATTCTTTCCTCTCCTTTAGACCTGCTAAACCAGAAGGCCTGGGGTGGCGTTGGGTGCATGAATCTTGATAATATTCTCCCAGAGATACTGATGTATAAACGTGGGCAGGAACTGTGCTCTAAACAATCAGGATACCGGGTTTAGGGCTGCTCCCAACACTGAGGTCTTAGAATTCTATTAAATTTGGGGTGAGACAAAGAAAACAGATACCTATGCAGATTAATGGATAGCTATGACTTGCAAAAGTAGTTGAAACCATAAGCTAAAATATATCTTTATTTTCACTTACTGGCGTGGGTGTCTTAGCCTCAGAAAACACTGTCTCCAGAAAGCAGCCAGCATGGAGGCACTGCTGTTTGTTTGTCCTACTTCCTTTTTCTGTTCTCCAAATATTTTTTTTTTGCACCACTCTCATCAAAAGCACAGCATCTCCAGTCATTCATTCTCCTCCTCTTAAACTTCCAAGAGAGCTTCCTGTATTTGGTGACCAGAGGACCTATAGTGCGTCTATCACTGTCTTCACCATTATGTACCGTGTCCCTTTGCAGAGTCCCATTTCTTTATTTCACAGACAAACCATAAGTAGCTATACATATTTTAAAGACGTACATCGGAGCCCACGTTTAGCCCTCAGACATGGCAAATAGGGTGACTATACTGTAAGCTTGCCACGCAGACACCAAACAGTTTGGATCATGCCACCATCCCTTCCATAGCTTTGGGCTGTGACTTGGTAGTTTCTGCCACTAGCTGCAAGGGATGCTGGGAAATACACCCTTACAGGGCAAGCTTGTACCCAGCAGGCAAAAGGGACAAAGGGAACAATGGATTGGAGCAGGGTTCTCAGTGTCTGTCACGGTCCTCAGGGAGATGACGAGGACGTGAAACAGGAAAACAGCAGTGGGACTAAGGAGAGAGGAACAGATTGGAAAGGGATATTAGAATGGGTGCGACTTTGGGACAAATCTGAGGTGACCAGGAGACAAGGAGGGCGGACTAAAGATATATTCTATGCTTTCTCATTCTGGTTAACAGATGGAGGGCTCTTTGAGATATGATGTGTAAAAGCAGTACGTTTGGGATTGAGGTGGGGTGGATAATACCTATACAAGGTCTGACGATTAAGTTCGCGAACTCGTTGCAATGATGTTGCTCACCTTTTTTGATAGTAGAGGGGTGATTCATTATGAATTTGTACCAACTGGACAAACAGTGAACCAAGTTGACTAGTTGTAAGTGCTGAAAAGGCTGCATGAGAAAGTTAGACGACCCGAACTTTTCGCCAACAATTCATGGCCCTTGCATCACGACAATGCACCAGCTCACACGGCTCTGTCTGTGAGGGAGTTTTTAGCCTGTAAACAAATAAGTGTATTGGAACACCCTCCCTACTCACCTGACCTGGCCCCCAATGACCTCTTTCTTTACCTGAAGATAAAGGAAATATTAAAAGGAACACATTGTGATAACATTCAGGACATCAAGGGTAATGCAATGACAGCTCTGATGGCCATTCCAGAAAAAGAGTTCCAAAATTGCTTTGAAGGGTGGACTAGGCGCTGGCGTTGGTGCATAGCTTCCCAAGGGGAGGACTTCGAAGGTGACCATAGTGACATTCAGCAATGAGGTGTGTAGCACATTTTCTGGGAGGAGTTCTTGAACTCGATTGTCTGACCTCGTATTTTCAGACATCATGAGTTTCAGTTACATGGGGACATGTCAGTGAAGAGGTTCAATAGATCACCAGCAACCTGAGTGTCACCTGGCAAGGGCTAGCGAAACATGGCCGTGCATACGTGTGCGCAAGATATTTGAAGGAGCGGCAGCAGACGCGGGCACATAGGGAAGTGCAGCTGACCAGGTGTAAGCTTCTGCCAATGCGGGAGTACGAAGGAGAGGAAATTGTAAAGAAATAATGACGGATGAAGGGCAGTGGCGTGGGAGGATGAAATGTTGCAGACCAGGGCTGAGAGCAGAGAAAAGAAGAAGAACCTGTTGAAAATGGGTTTTGGGGTTGGAATTGAGATCCTGCCCCGTTTCCAGGGCAACATCAGAACAATGGGGTGAGCGGAACACTCACAGAACCTGAGGAACAGGCTAAATGAGTGGAAACCTCTGCTCCTGAGAGGAAGAAGGCAGCATGGACCTAACCTTCAGGGAAGGACAAGGTCAAGGGAAAACCTTTTCGTGAAGACAGGGACCTCCGAGGACGTCGGCTGTTTTTTCCCGTTAAAAAACGTGGAGCACCATCTGGCATCTGGTACGTATGTGACGTTGGTGTAAGAAAAGAAGGGAGCTGAACAGGAGGCCGGTGACATGTCTCAGCCCAAGAAAGGAGTGGGTGGACATGAGTATCAGGCTGGTCAGGAGATGTCTGTGGTCCAGACATGAGTAATGACACGGGGAACGGGGGGCTGGGAAGAGTGAGGAAGGATCAGGGTTTGGGACGGAGCGCTGGACACTCGCTCTGGTAATGCCGCGTCTCAAGGAGACGTGATGCCAACACCGCACCCTGACGGGCATGGCGCACCGCGGGTGGCGCTTCTTACGTTCCATGGTGATAACGATCAGTGTCTTCAGTTGTTCTTGTCATCACCTCATGTCCCTTGATACACTGAGAGGAGACTCTCATTAACAGTCCTCTTGGTTTAAACGATAGTGCTGAGTAAGCTGTAGTGCTCTCTCTCCCTCCCTCTCTTTCTCTCTCTCTGTCTCTCTCTGTCTCTTTCTGTCTCTCTCTCTCCACTGCACAGAACTCTCAGGCTGCCATCACTCCACAGGAATCAGACTGATGTCATCTAAACCTCAACATATGCTTTTCATTAATAATGGAAAGTTTCTCATCACCAGAGGAGTTTATGAGAGACCTAAGGGTGTAGGCGCAACTCTTCATTATTAAAAAAGATAACCTCATTGGGAAAGTAACACTGGCGATATAAAATGTTTAATAAAGTTAACATAAAGAGAGTCTATATTGTTGAGAGCAAATGTGCCATCCTCTATAGAACAGAAGCTGTTTTGTTGAGCCATGGAAGAGAAGTGTATCGTGCTTAGTACAACCATCTTGATTTCATATGCAGAGGCTGAATATGTGTTAATCATTGCGTTTAAACCTTAATTGACAGCATCTAGATGCTCCAGCTGTGAGAAGTTATAAAAAATGTGTATCCCCTAGAGTGTTTGTTGGACTCCTCTCGTGTTATTCATGCTTCTTACTTAGGAAGAGTATGTGTGCACTAGCTTGGGACAAGCTAGTGATGCTGAAGGCATCCGTTGCGCCGTGTTTCGATGGCCGTTAGACACACTGGCGCTTTGGAACTCGTTGGACATGAGCTTGCACCAAGCCTCCCTGTCTCTGGAGTCCCGTCCGCTCCTGACCTGTAGAGCTGTTCTCGCTGTTTCAACACAGCCAGGCGCACCCAGGTCTGAGATCTGCAAGTTCACACATCCGGTTCCCGCGTGGAAAGGGCTCGTTGTGTCTTCCGTGAGAGAGAAGAGAAGGATGAAAGTGGAGCAGGAAAGACTGGCCCAGGGCTGACGACAATTGAGGGGACTTGTGTGCTGTAGGAGATAACTTCACTTTCTGTTGGAGAGACAGGCTGAGCGGGGGAAAGGCTGGCTGGGGTCTGGCTGCAGAGGGTCCCGGGGATTTGGGGACCCCTCCCTGTGAGATATATCACATCTCTTAGAGGAACAGCCCCCTTCTGACGTTCCTGTAGCTGACAAACGGCGTGAAACGGGGTGCTGTGACCCATCCAGGCCCCCACTCTTCTGCAGAGGGTGATGGGACTGGTCATAATGTGAAAATAGAGCCCTTCAACATTGTGACAACTGATTCCTCTCGTCGCCTGAATAAAAGTCCCCAAAGATATCAGGTCTGCTTCTCTAGAACCTGGGGAATGTGACTTCATTTGGAGAAAGGGTCTTTCCTGGCTGTTCTTGGCAGAGATCAGCCTTGCCTGAAAATCCATCCATTCAGGGTTGGAAACCGGGAATGCGGGTCTTCGGCAGACCCTGAAGGTGGACCTCTTTTTCCGATGGACGCTGAGGGTGGAGCGATACGTTTGCTGGACGTTTGCCCGGCTCTGGTTCTGAAACCTGACCGCCCAGGCAAAGCGTATCTTTGCAGACCCCTGCCCGCCGTGCCAGGACTCTGCCTCGGAGCTAGGAGACTCCAAGGACTGACAGGTCGACATGAGTCACCAGCAGAAACTGGAAACGCACACCCGGCCTTTATATGTAGGTCACCGTTCCCCAGTGCGTTGAAAGCAGAGGTTTTCATCCATTTGGCATATCTGCTTGAGCTAAACCGGCACCTACCTCCCATGTCTGCCAAAGACAGCAAGGCCGAGTGACATCAGCCTGGAAAAGCGTTTTCCAGGAGTGTTGGGTCTCTAGGGCCCTTCTGTGCTCAGAGCTAGGAATTATTTATTAACAACCTATACAGGGCGAGTGAGAGACCAAGGGGCTTGCGGAGGGGGGAGACGTCCCCTCTCTCACAGGGGCAGCGGGTCTTTCCAAATGTGTTCATACGTTTGGAGGGTCCTCAGTTCTTTGTAATTGAGCATGCTGGTAAACTGAGACATTTTTTAAATTAGGTGTTTAATATGTGGTATGTGACACTAAAATATACAAATTGCAGTGGTGACTCAATTGAAATCACTTGCATCTAAATGAGTTACTTTATATGAGTAACTCAACTGCATGGGTGTGGGTCTAAGTTTAAATTCAGATAATATGTAATATGTACTAGATATAGTAACTCTATATATAACCTATCAATCTTTTATATTTATAAACCATCTCTCTCTCATCTATCAAATCTACCAATCTTTCATCTATCTGTATCTGTCTATCATGTGTCAAATCTATAAATCTTCCTTTTATTCATATCTATCTATTTATATTTATCTATGTATCTATGTATTTATCCATCCATCATCTCCCATCTATCTGTCTCTATCCATTCAATCGTTCCCAGACAATATCCTCCATGATCCTACTCTTGTCCTCATTCTTCAGATGAAAACCACCTAATCAAACACTTCGTTCCTGAGAAGGGTCCACAGCCATCAGATAGCCAGCAGAGACGGGCATGAGACGTATCGTCTCCGAGCTCTTTCATTAAAGAAGTGTGATTCACAAATCACAGTTACATTTTACCTGTTCCAGAGCCATTACACATATTCATCTGGATATTCAATTTTGTTAGGGTTGTATAGAATATCTTATAGTAATTCAATATACACACACACACACACACACACACACACACACACACACACACTGGATAATTAACTGTATTAAACCTTGCACTTGCTGTGTAGAATCGCTTCGATGTGTCTTTTAACCAAATTTTTGAATGCGTGCAATAGTCCTCTCTGTCACCGGAGGTAGTTTCACTTGTGTGAGTGTCTCAAGCCCAAGAATCCCAAGGGAATGAGAATTCTCGTAGAGTTGGCGTCTCGCTAAGCTTCTTCTCACGAATCTTCTCAGAGTTCCTGTTGAGACTCTAGAGCTACAGGCATGATTACACGTGGCTCTTTAATTTCCTGCTGACGTAGTAATCAATGTCTATTTAATATAGAAATACTAAAAATTTTGGCCTGCTCTTGATGTAGTTTTTAAACATTTCGATAATATTCCCCCTCTTTCCAGTAGTCGAGACCCAGATGAGTTGATTTCACAGTGGGAGCTTGCCCAGAGACCAGAGCCCTATTTCCAGGGCACGTGAAAGTATATAAAGAATGGTCCACGTCCCCAACACGGGGACCATGAGAGCAACAAATATATCTGGACAGCATATTCACTTATGGTAACCGAGGGGCGTCAACAGTTATTCCTGCAACGAGGCTATTACCCTAACAGTGGCTTAGGGTACGTTTTCTAAAAGGCATCTGATCATTTTTGGCAGATGTTCACATGGATGGCATGGGTTCGTGGGCAATGATTCTATGATTCCGTTGACTTCAGATTATCTTTTGCATGAAACGGCTCCTGATACTTTTACAAGGTGACTGCATTGCTGATATCCAGATGTTCCATGGGAGAGTGACAGAAATATTTCTGGAGCTGGGAGCAGCGACTTACTTCTAAGTCTGAGTTTGAAACTTTTCCTTGGCTAAAATAATGATCTAAGTGTGATACCCAAGGGTTCAGAAGATGGGAGACCTGGACAGGCCTTTAAAATGCCATTTCTTTGGGTCAAGCAACCACTTAGGACATCTGATATTTGGGAAGGCAGGACCATCGGTCCTAGATAGCATAGGTTCCTTGTATTCTTCTTTTTAAAAAAGATTTGTATTAAACATACAGCTAACATACAATATTATATTAGTTTCAGGGGTACACCATAGTTATTCAACATTTACATCCCTAAAGAAGTGATCACCACGATAAGCCCAGTAACCATCTGACACTGTCCCACACTGTCACGATACTACTGACTATATTCCCCATGCTGTACGTGACATCCCCATGACTTGTTTTATACCTGGAAATTTGGATCTCTTAGTCCCCTTCACTTTTCTCCCTCTTTTTTAGATTTTTCAACTACAATTTGACATTTAATGTTATTTGATATTAGTTTCAGCTGTGCAGCACACTGCCCAGACATTTGTATAATTTATGCAGTGATCCCCCTGACTAGTCTAGTCCCCACCTGGCAGTATACATGGTCATTACCGTATTATTGACTATATTCCTCATGCTTAGACAGCATAGGTTTCATTTTCAGCTCACCTGGACCACCCAGAAGCTGAGTTCTTAGATCACGTCTGTTGTGACTATCCCCAGAATTGCTACCACGGAGCACACTTGGTCATTCTGCCCCGAGTATTAACATGGAAATATTTATAGTGGAGTATGTTTACACATCACGGCCTTGTCTCCACAGTAGACACATTTGGTATGAATGACTCAGAGATGTGACGGGAACAGCTTTGCTTCCCAGGAGGAACTGTTTGGAAACGTACCAGTCACATAACAGAAGTGCCTCACTTTTTTCCTTTGGCTGCTGGGAAGCTCATAACTAAATTATTTTTTTAATCTTGTCATTGTGGCAGTTCTATTTTTAAGTTTTTGAGATACCTGCATACTGGTTTCCATAGTGGCTGCACCAGTCTGCAGTCCCAGCAACAGTGCACCAGGGTTCCCTTTTCCCCACAGTCTCGCCAGCACTTGTTGTTGGTTGATTTATTGATGATATGGCCATTCTGACAAGTCTGAGATGATGTCTCATTGTGGTTTTGATTTGCTTTTCTTTGATGATTGGTGATGTTGAGCATTTTTTTCATATGTCTCTTGGCTGTCTGTGTGTCCTCTTTGGAGAAATGTCTATTCAGGTCCTCTGCCCATTTTTTAATTGGGTTGTTTATTTGGTGTTGAATTGTATGAGTTTTTATAAATTTTGGATGTTAACCCCTTATCAGGTGTATCACGGGCAAATATCTTCTCCCATTCAGTAAGATGTCTTTTTTGTTTTGTTGATAGTTTCCTTTGCTGTGCAAAAACTGTTAGTTGAATGTAGTCCCATATGTTTATTTTTTCTTTTGCTTCCCTTGCCTGAGGGGATAAGTCAGTAAAAATATTACTCAGGGTGATGTCTGCAAATTTACTTCCTATATTTTCTTCTAGGAGTTTTATGGTTTCAGGTCTTACATTTAAGCCTTTAATCGAGTTTGAGTTTATTCTTGTATATGGCGTAAGGAGGTGGTGCAGGGAATAGAGTCAATGGAATTGTAACAGCTGTATACGGTGTCAGAGGGTAGTAGACTTGTTGGGATTATCACTTTGTGAGGGGTGCAAATGTCTAATCATTAGGTTGTTTCATACACCTGAAACTAATATAATTTTAAAAACTCTTGTCATTGCACTTGATAGGGATATGTTTATATTAAGAGGTTTCGGGTGAAGGCGATGGGGAAAGGGTAAATTTTTAAATCTTCCCCCTTCTGAAATGTTATGTTAGATTAATTTTTTATTTTTCTGGAGAATTGCCAACATATACAAAAGGAGGGAAGATAGGACATTGGATAGCTGGTGTACCCAAGACTTTGAATAATTACCAATCCATGGACAACGCTGTTTCATCCAGACCCCCGCGCAGTCCCTCCTATGATCCCCCCCCCCCCGAGACTTATCTTGAAGCTCATCCTAGGCATCAGACAGTTGCATTTGATTATGGAATTACATCTCATTTCGTTGTGCGTTCTTATAAGTGACATACACAATGCAGGGAGTCGGACTCATGAATATTTATACAAACTCATCGTTTCTCCACAGTTCACTCAGCGTCTGTATGCAGGCTCGTGTTTGCACTCAGTGTCAGCCTCACAAACCAGCCTGAGACCGTCCCTTGATGACAAAAGCACGTCCCATTGCCTGGCCTGCCAAGGGGTTGATGGGTCTTCCGTAACGTTGTGCCTTTTCTTGGACCCTCATGGTATTTTCCAGAGATGAAAGACATCATTTAAAAAAAATAAATGCATCTCATGATTGGAATATTAGTAAGGCGCCCCAGAAGCTAGAGAAATCAATAATTTCTCCTCCCCCCCACCCCCACCCATCATACTTGGAACCATGACGGATGGCTGTCACCACTGGGGATTCGGCAAGGAGCACCCACTCTACCCCAGCATGAGGTGACAGCTGGCATGCGTGCCACCTGCTCAGGTCAGAAGGTGAGGTGAGCTGGACGTTTCTCGGCCTCATCTGCCAACCAAGAAGCCAAAACGCCGTCCTGCCTAGACTTGCTCTGCCATTTTTTTGTTTTCCTCAGAGGCCTTTGGGGTTGCTATGGCGACGCCCACGGGGTTTCGGCTCACCTCTTGGAGGTGCACACAGATGCGATGCTTGCACATAAGTCACCACCATAATGCCCTGTTGATTCCAACGCGAGGCTGTCGTTTGGAGCTCACGCTGGCTTCCTAGCTGCTGTGGGGTTTCTGTTCTTGCGAAACCGGTATTTATGGTCACCCATTTAGCAGTTGCGATGATCTCCGTTTGTGTGAGCTTGGCAGGGAGAAGACCAGTTCTGGCTGCTTGCACCGGGGGAAGCGCTGGGCTGTGTTTTCCAGAAGGGGATGACTCACACCAATGACAGCCGTGAAGAGCTGGGCCGTTTGGTGCTAGTTAGGAAAAATGGGAACTCTGTAGGACCACACCCACTGCTGGTGACAACGGGGGTCTGTCAGGGGTGGCATGGGTGTGACAGAGGACGGGGTCTCAAAGGAGGAGAGCCCTCACGAACGAAGCGTAAAGAAACGGTGTCTGTGCAGTCCTGCCGGAGGGCTGTGCGCATAAAGGTGTCATGTGATGTCAAAGACAGAGGGCAGCGAATGCTTTTTCTGACTTGTACTCAAAGACGGTGCACGGCTTGGCCACCTCCTCCTCACGGGGCTGGAGAGTCAACGTTTTTGGCTTTTGGGGTCATACATAGGGTCCCTGTTGCAACTTGCCTTCCCAGGCAAGCGAGGATGGAAAGTGTTCCAGGATACTGGGCATCTCGGATTGTCACCTGACCCAGAGTCATCCAGGTAGAACCCTGTCATCTCATGAGACCCAGACATGAGCTTTGAAAGGCAGCTAGCACAGAAGAGGAACGTGTCTTAAGGTTACATGGGCGGCTGGGCATCTGGGTCTTCTGGGGGTGCTGGGGCAGGTCCGGTGTCCAGTCCTGGCATCACGGGAGTGGTAGAGGTCTGCGAGGGGGCTGTGTTGCTTCTACTCAAAGGTCCCATGCGGTCTGGTTATTTCTCTTTATTCCATGGACTCTCGAGCTATCATTGTTCTCTGTGGGCCACGCAACTCGATCCTGTGAGTCAGTGTCTCAAAGTAAATCCATCTTTCTCTTTCTCTCTCTTCTGTGTGGATAGGTAGTGATAGGTGATGATAGCTAGCTAGATAGATAGATGATAGATAGATAGATAGATAGATAGATATATACATAGATACATAGATACATAGATAAATATAAATAGATATATGATGGATAGATATGTAAATAATAGCTAGATAATAATATAGATAGATAATAGATGTTAGATACATAGATAGCTAGACACATAGATACATAGATATATGATAGATATATAAATGATGGCTAGATAATAATACAGACATATAGATGTTAAATACATAAATAGATAAATGATAGATGTTAGATAGATAGATAGATGATAGATATGTATTTGCATCTCGGTCATCTAACTCTGACTGGTTCTGTTTCTCCAAAAAACCCTGACTTATATACAGCCCCCAAATGAAAAACAAACAATAGCACAACACATGACACAGAACCTGCCTGGTTGCAGGGCCAAGTTCACTCACATGATCCCTGGGGAAGCACTGAGTGGTTTCCGTAACCCTTGGCCCCCTGCATTACCTGAGGGTGCCATGTCTGAACAGGCCTTTGGTTCACGGCCTCTGAGCAGACCCCACTCCCAAAATGCAAGGGACTTCCCGGCAGGCCCTTGCACAATCGTCTAAATGCCTGTGGTCTGTAACAGGGAGGTCAAGATAAGTGACTTTTATTAACAAGTCTCAACCTCAGACGCTGGGTGGGATTTTTCGGCTATGACATCAGGTCTCCGATTTGCAAGAGCTCTGTGAGGTCCCTGGGGGCTACACTGTCCGTGCAACCGATATATATATATATACACACATATACATGTATACATTTTTAAAGCTGTATTTTCTCTATGAGATGCCTTTGCCTTCATTACAGCTCAAGCTATGCAACAGATGCCCTTTGAATGGAGCCAAGAAGCTGGGCCTTCTCACCAGGCAAGGATTAGCAGACATTCCATCCTGGCTAAAACGCCCACGGAGACAGCGGTCCACACCAGGACCTTTTGGTCCTGTCAAAAATGTCCACACTTGGAAAACATCTCTGGGCTCAGATGGCCCCAAATATGCATTTAATACTCTTGGGTCACAGAATTAATACCTAAAAACACTTTCATGTTTTCTTGGCCCCAATAATTGTGGGCAGGAACAAATGTCAAGGGCCTTTCCTCATGGAGCAAATGTCACAGTGGACGTTTCGGACGGGACCAAATGTCCTTCAAGGCAGGCGAGGGTCTCCCACGATGATGGAGGTCCCCAGAGACCTGGCCCTGCCTACGCCATCTTCCAGGAGGCTGGACAGTTGCCCTGGGCCCCTCTGGGAGTGTCGGTGGTACCATCACGTACCTGCATGCTCGCTGGTGCAGACTGACCCCTTTCTTGAGTGACGGCCACGTGGGTTTTGTTTGATTGCTTCGAAATCTGACAGGACAGCCCCACACGTCATTAATCTGCTGCGTCCGTCCATAAGCCTGCCTGCTACACACTTACAATTCAGACATGAAAGCAGAAAGACCCTCCGGTAACGTTTTTCGGCCAGTTTTTTGACACCATCCCTGGTGTCTCCGTGGATTCTGAGTCCCTCTCCACTGGGCTCTCCATCTGTGTTCAGGGCATTGCCTGCTTACTGCAAAGCTGGCTTCCTGGCTTCAGCTAAACATCCTTGATGTGCACCCCCCCAGGAAACCCCAGTCGCCCTGTTGCTATCCGCTACGCAGAACAACCAGGGGACCTCCACGTGCTTCCAGCACTGCCTTCTGCTCCTCCCTTGCATATTCTAAGATGCTTACATAGATGATGGGCTTTGCCAGACGCTCTGCTCATCCACGAATATGGACTTAGCGGCGTCCTTTTATTTTATTTTAATATTTTATTTTAAAAGTTTTTCAGCGAAAGTTGACATTTAATATATTTTTTTACGTTAGTGTCAGGTGTACAGCACAGCGCTTAGACATTTATATAATTTATTCAGTGATCCCCCCAATTCACCTAGTACTCACCTGACACCATGCGTAGTTATTACCATGTTATTGACTATTTCCCTCTGGTATGCTTTACATCCCCGTGACTATTTCATAAATACCAATTGGTACGTATCAATCCCTTTACTTTTCTTACCCAGCCCCGAAACTGGCTCCCCTCTGGCTGCCATCAGTTTGTTCTCTGCATCGATGAGTGTGTTTTGTTTTGTTTGTTCATTTATTTCGTTATTTATAATAGCCAAGATATGGAAGCAGCCTAGGTGTCTGTCATGAGACAAATGGATAAAGGAGAGGTGATACATTTATACAATGCAATATTACTCAGCCATGAAAAAGAATGAAATCTCACCATTTGCAACATGGATGGCCCTCGAAGATATAAGGCTCAGTTAAATAAGTCAGACTGAGAAAGACAAATACCCTATGACCTCACTTATATGTGGAATCTAAGAACAATTTGGTTCAGTGGTTTTCCATTTGGAAGATAAAAATATACTCTGCCCCCTCAGCAATTATAGTCTCTCATTTTTCATTTAGGAGAATAATTTTTGAACAAAATTTTATTTCTGGGTACTATTTTTTTTTTAATTTTATTGAGGAACAGTGTGTGTTTCCAGGACCCATCAGCTCCAAGTCAGTCGTTTCAATCTAGCTGTGGAGGGCGCAGCTCACTGGCCCATGTGAGGATCAAACTGGCAACCTTGGTGTTATGAGCTCTGCGCTCTCACCAACTGAGCTAACCGGCCGCCCATGTGTACTATTTTTTTAAAATTAGACTGTATTTTTAGACCAGCTTTAGGGTCCCAGTAAAATGGAGTGGTAAGTACAGACATTTCCCATCTACCTCCTGCCCCCCCAATATAAGCACAGCCTCCTCCACTACCAGCACCCCACCCCAGAGTGATGCATTTATCAAACGAAAATAGATGGACCTGCGCTGACATAGTGTCACCTTAACTCTATATTTTATGTTGGGTTCACCCTTGGTGCTGTATAATCTGTGGGTTTCGGAAAATGCGTAATGACATGTGTCCACCATGACAGGGTCACACAGAGCGGTGTCCCTGACCTGAAAGTCCTCTGTGCTCTGCCTGTTCATCCCTCCCTCCTAACCCCTGGCAACCGCTGATCTTTTCACTGTTGCCATCGTTTTTCCCTTTCCAGAACGTTGTAGGGTTGGGATCACGCAGCACGTAGCCCTTTCAGAGCTACTATGCATTCACATTTCATTTCCCAAAAAAGGAGAAGGGGCTGAGAAGCACAAATTGGAAGTTACAAAACAGCCACGGGAAGGTAGGGGATGGCACAGGGAATACAGTCAGTAATGTAGTCATAACTCTGTATGGTGTCAGGTGAGGGCTAGACGAACCGGGAGAGTCACTTTGTAAGTTATACAAACGTCGAAGCCCGCTGCTGCACGTCTGAAACGCATATCCTATTGAATGCCAGCTGTAATTGAAAAATAAAAAATAATTTAAAAACCATAGTTCTCATTGAGTTTTCGAGTTCAAGAAGAAGTCGTCTAGGTGCCCATTGAGAGGAACATCTATAACCATTTGAGGCTGCAACACAGGATTTTTCTTTCCCCAAAGTCACCCTCCCAGCTCTCAGCAAACAGCCGTCCGTTCCCTCTTCCACGTAACATCTCTCATATGCTCCAAACGTGGCAACGAGGCAGGGGAACATATGTAAAAATATTTAAACGCATTCATCATCCACCAACTCTCACCTCACGCCACAGTTATTTCTCCACGTCTAGCCTCTTCATAAATTCTATAGGAGGAAGGGCGCCCCGGATTCACTGTTTTGGAAACATCCTATAAATGTGAAAACACATCTTGCCAGGACCTGCTCTCCCACGTTCGGCTCACAGAATCCCATCCACTCTTCCAGGAATCTGCCCTGGACTTGCTCCACTGACAGCTGTTGCAGCGGGACCTGCAGGGTACATTGGGGGAGTCGCCCCCCCTGGCAAAATGCGGTCATGTCTCAGGGCCACTGAGCCCAGCGGTGAGGGATGAGAAAAGCTGGAACCATCTGGAGAAAGAATCCTCGTGAGATCTAGGTGACCGGGCTCTGAGAGAGTGGCAGGACCCTAACGATGACGTGGCCATGGGGTGTGCAAACGGGGTGGTCGGGATCTGCAGCCATCAGCGTGGCATCACAGGAAACATCTCAGGGAGCCTTAACCCGGATGGTTAACAACGACGTGCTTCCTGTTGGAAATCCATTCGTACAGATGCTTGCTCAGCCCCGTATTTACTTGAATTTGTTTTTCTGCACACAGTCGTGTGTCCCCATTTTGCTCCATCTGCTACGTGGTGATAGACATCACGACAGGGGCTGTACGGCACGTTTTGTCCTAATTTAGAGACAGAGCGAGAAATGGCTCGGTTATCTTGGGCATTGGTGAGCGAAACCCTGCAGAGTTGCAAGTAGGCACAGGGATACTGTTATCTTCACTGCATAGTGGAAGGATGCCAGGGTGGTTTGCTCAGGGCGGTTCCGACAAGCAGCAGCAATAGGCGGATAACTGTGTGAACCAGCTCTACACCGGTGTGGCATAGTTTAACGCGCCCACAGGTGAGTCTGGCTCAGTCCATCCTGAAACGGCTGGAGGGTTGCCATTTTTAGCCAGTTCCCTCCCAGCTGGAGCTGCTGGTGGAGCCCTACAGGGTGAGCGGGCAGGTTCTAGACAGGCGTTGTCTTAACACGGTAGCCACCCATGGCTAACGAAATTTTCATTAAAGATTCACTAGCTTGGTCGCATCAGCCACGTTCCAAGTGCTAATCTACAGGCTGCTTATCCCCCGGGAACATCCAGTTACAAAGGGTTACAGTGGTTTTAATTTTGGGAATTTTTTTTTGTGTGTGGGAGGATTCTAAGGGGCATGGATGGTGCCACATTAAGTTCAGTGTGAGTGGCATGATGCTGCCCAGGGATGTATTTCTCTCAGACCATGAGACTCGTATACATCCTAACAGGCCCTGATCCAAAAAAAAGAAAACCAAATTCCCAACAACCCCCAAAATCAACGTCTTTCTAAATACGTTTATGTGTGCATGCCCGTATCTTCCATATGCGGCCTACAACTGTTGACACACACAGCACTACTCGGCCTCATGTTTAACCCCCAGTTGTTTTACAGCCTCTAGAGAAGCCAACGTGAAGCCAAATCAGGCTTCGCAGAGGAGGACATATGGCAGCTGAAAAGCCAGCTGCTAACGCTGACCGATTGCCTCCGAAGTTGAGAAACGCAAATGGTGACCCAGTTGCTGTGATTCGAGACGTGCTGGGTTGGTCAGCAAAAGGGCCTGGCTGTGTTAGTTACAGTAGTGATGGCACTGTGACAAAGACACTGAGGAATTTGGTTGGCTTAGCACCATCGCAGCTTATTTGCTTCAAATGCCTAAGCCACTCCAGGTGTTCCTGCTTGAGTAGGCTTCTTCCAGGTGATGAGTGACAGATCCGGGTTCTTTGCCAAACTGGTGCTCTGCCAGCATCAGCACCTGCCTGCCCAGGTATCTCTGTTTTCATTGGTGCTTTTTGGTTTTGGGTTTTGCTTTTTTGCTGTCGATGCTTTTGTTGCCGTGGTTCCAATTCCAGGCAGCTGAAAGGGGAAAAGCACATGCAACTCACCCATGGGCGGTTTTTGCGATGCATTCCCTTCCACCCACATTTCCTTGGCCGGGACTCAACCACATGGACACATCCAACTGTCAGACCAGCTGGGAAATGTAGTCACGCTGAGAAGAGGGGAGAATTGATTTGGTATCAGTTAGTCACCTCGGCCCCCTGACAAAACCATCTGTTGATGCACATGCGGTCTGACAATTAAGTCCGTGAACTTGTTGCAACAATGTTGCTGACCTCTTTTGATATCAGAGGGATGATTCATTATGAATTTGTACCAACTGGACAAACAGTTCACCAAGCTTACTGTTTGGAAGTGCTGAAAAGGCTGCGTGAAAAAGTTAGACGACCTGAACTTTTCGCCAACAATTCATGGCTCTTGCATCACGACAATGCACCAGCTCACACGGCACTGCCTGTGAGGGAGTTTTTAGCCAGGAAACAAATCACTGTATTGGGACACCCTCCATACTCACCTGATCTGGCCCCCAATGACTTCTTTCT
Organism: Hipposideros larvatus; assembly: GCA_031876335.1. Lineage (NCBI taxonomy): Eukaryota > Metazoa > Chordata > Mammalia > Chiroptera > Hipposideridae > Hipposideros > Hipposideros larvatus. Next base: position 148,038,921 of record CM063105.1, read on the forward strand.
TTGCCCAAAGAGAAAGGATATATTGAAAGGAAGACATTTTGATGGCATTGAGGACATCAAGGGTAATACGACCACAGCTCTGATGGCCATTCCAGAAAAAGAGTTCCCAAATTGCTTTGAAGGGTGGACTAGGCACTGGCATCGGTGCATAACTTCCCAAGGGGAGGACTTCGAAGGTGGCCATAGTGATATTCAGCAGTGAGGTGTGAGCACTTCTTCTAGGACAAGTTGGCGAACGTAATTGGCAGAGCTCGTATGTTATGCAACAGGAACATTCATCCATCACTGCCAGGGCTGTAAATGCGTACAGTCACTCTGGAAATCCATCTTGTAAAGCTGAACATGGCCCAGCAATTGCCCTTGTGGGTAGAAACTCTAGACACCATTAGCATGCTCTCAGCCGTAGTGTCTGCAAGAGTGAAACTCTACGTACAGCCCCAGAATTTACTGATGGGAGAAGTGGGTAGATAACGTGCGAAATAATCACACATGGGAATATTGTACAAAAGTGAACTGTACAGGTTAAACCTCAGGCATCATCAGGGGTGAGTTCTTATAAATTCAATGTTGAGTGGGGAAAAAATATGGAAGAGCTGACAGTGTGTTATGAATGGATAAGATTGAAAAGCACGCAGAACTGACTGTTAATACATTGCTTAGGAGTACAGAGACCTTTGGCGAAATGATTACTATTTTCTTATGATGCAGAAAATCCAGGAAATTTGTTAACTCTGGTGGTAGGGGTTTCCTGAGCAGTGTTGGAAGGAGTGGAGCCCAGAGAGCAATAATGACTGAGGAGGGTTCTAAGTTTTTCAAGTGGGATGGAGAATCTAAGGTTTTATTTTGCTGCATACGTGTGCATATTCATCCATTCATACTACGGTCTATTTTCTTTTGAAGAACGCCGACATTTCACGGGCAATGTTAAGTTAGTTTTAGGCGCAGTCAGTCACTCCGGGATGGTTTCCCTTCCTCTGATAATCCTCCACCCTTGAGAGAATCTTTTTGACCCAAGCGTGGATTCATTACATATTACATATTATATATTATATTATATTTCATATAAGATGCATACAGTATATATATAATATACTACCATATGTTATGCTATATATGATAAATGCTACACCGGTGCATATATAATAATACATTATATATTATAAATTATATAAGACATATAAGTAATATATACACACATATGCATTATATATGTTCTTCATGTATAACTATATATACACATATATTCTACATAATACAAATTATATGTTATATGTGTACATATATGTGTATATCTTATATATATTATACATATATGTGTGTGTGTGTATATATTACATCTCTCCCTTGCTAGATAATACAGGGTGTGCCAAAAAAATGTATACACATTTTAAGAAAGGAAAATATTAAAATCGTAATCCTCAATACTGATAATGAAAGATACATACAAGTCATGTGTGACGTCTGCAATGACAAGAGTTGCTCAGAGTGGTTCCCATCAGCGTCCAGACACTTCTGATGACGGCGAACGACTGCTTGAGCAACGCTGACCCAAGTGCCCACATGTACACATTTTTTGGCACCCCCGGTATGTCTTATAATGCGTTAAGCACTGGGCTGGCGCAGAATAAAGGATATCCTGATTTTTTTCTGGAAAATGTGCGCTGCTGCCGTGTTCCATAGTCATCCTGAAACAGCATTTGCTGGATCCAAACATAAATTGAGTGAAGGAACCGAAAAACGAAATAAAACAGAGAACAGAGCCAGTCAGCCAGACATCCAGAGCGGGTGGAAGGCCGTGATGTCCCATCAAGTCCCACAGACTGCAGGAAGCTGGTGTGTCCTTTGCGCCCTCCCTGCTGAGGCAGAGACACCTGTCCGGCCGCACTCTCACGGCCATGGCACTGGGAGGGGCTGGCCACCTGCACAATGCTTGTTCGTCCCCTACACGTCTCTCTGAAAATCTGTGCTCCCAGTTCCCATCAAGAATGCACGGCAGAGTCAAACTCCGCTGAATTTAAAATGGCAAAGGTGACAGCCCTCGGGGAATACGAGGTATACGTGCTTTCCATGGTCTTCACTCTGCACCAGAAACGAAACCACCAGCTTGAAAACGCAGCGCCACCAGCCAACCGTGGGGAAGGACGCACCGCCTCGGGAAGTGCCGTGACCCTGCTGTTGCAACGGTCCCACGCGCTCCGTGCGTCCTCCCCTGCATCCAGGCCCTCTTCATGTGGGAAGACTGAAGGTCTGCAGTTGTGCATGAAGTCACAGAAGCAGCCCAACAGCCTGCCTTTGCAGAAGAAGCGAGCACACTCCATGAAGACAAAAGGAGAAGTTGCCAAGAAGCCGTGATCAGTATATAAACGTGCACAACCATTGTGACGGCCTCTACTGTATGCTGTACGACTGTGTGATATGACAAGCACGCTTCAACGTGACTCTTCAAACCACCATAGACGTTCTCTCCGCTGGGGCGACCCAGACACCTTCTCAGCCAGGATTGCATGGGGCCATGTCTCATTGTCTGGGGCTCCAAAGGACGCATATTTCCCACCAATAAACACCTCAGTAGCACAAAGGAAACGTTATCCTTGTAAACTAGTGAGGACTCAGATATACCCTGGAATGACTCAGCACTGCTTCTCATCTTTCCAGTGAGGCAACCAACACTCAATCTCAGGCAACTTCGCACTTGAAACTTGGCAGAGAAGACTCCAGACTGGGGTCCAATTTGAAACCGCATTTGAATGAACGTCCGTCGGGCGCCTCCTTGAATACTAGACTTAGCTAATGGGTGAGGTGCTCTAAGCTGCACGACCTTTTAGAGTGGGCAATTCGTTTCAAAAGAATTGGCCCCACTGTTTCAGAAGATGCACGTTCATTAATCCCTTAGTAACAACGAGTATTAATATAGTAATACTGGGCAGTGTCTCCCCTAACAGATCACGTCTTTAGTCTGATGACACTATGCCCTTTCCAAACTCATATTTGCCCTGAAAAATACTGATGTGTGTTGGGGATGACAAACTGGCCCAGCACCCGTGCAAATGGGGCAAGTAGGGGAGCAGGGCTGGTCTTAGGGAGCTCATTACAAGGGTCTGAACCAGAACATCTGTGCAGAGATCTGACTTGTGTTGGGTCGTTCCTGCACTCTCTGCCTCCTGTTTCCCTCTTAATTGGATGGAGGTAAATATGGCCCAAGTGACGCTGAGGAAGCCAATAAGCGCTTCTGTATGGCTTCCCCTGTGCTCTGGTTGTGCCCTGGGAGGGTTGCCCTGAGCCAGTATCTCTCCTCCATGCTGCACAGGAAGCCCGTTTTTCACAGGAAGGACCACAAGCTTATTGATCTTGCGTGCGTGAAGCCTGGTGCAGGACCCATCACATCTCAGCTGCTCAATGAATGTCAAACACAAATCAATGCGTTTCCTAATAGGCGTTGGCGAATGCATCACTGGGGAAGAGAAGATAAAAGGCATTGAGCGCTACTGTAATAGACGCTGAGACATAAAGCAATTCTGCCGTGCCTACATTTCCCCCAATTTTAGCTACGAGTATGTCAGCTGCAGCTTAGCTGACAACAAGGAGATGGGAAGAACAGAGTCAGCAAGGCCCCTGGCTATGTAGAGCTGACTATCTAGACTATCTCGACATCCTCAACACCCAAGACATCATTTGATTTCCGTGCGGTGCAGGTAAGGTGGTTTGCAATGACCAATAGCACGCAGGTTTTCTAATGCAAAAGAAATACTTATTGTTTTTCAGTGTGAGGATGAGGAGAAGGACAAACCCCAGGCACTCATCGCCGGCTCAAGTAAAGCGAGAGGAAGAACTGAGTGGACTGGTTCAATAGCATCTCTCCAAAACTCAGGTGCACCTGGAACCTCCGAATGGGACTGTCTTTGGAAACAGGGTCTTGGCAGATGTAATTCGTCAAGATGAGGTCATCGCAGAGTTGGATGATCATAAATCGCATGACTCGTGTCCTTAACAATGCCGGAGAAGACATAGAGAAAGCCATGTAATGATGGAAGCAGAGATTGGGGTGACGCGCGTACAAACCAAGGAAGACTAAGGGCCCCCAGGAGCTAAGAGAGAGGCGTGGAGCACGGCCCCCTAGAGGCTCCAGGACAAAGCAATCTGCTGACAAACACCTTTGACTTCAGACTCCTGGTCTCCAAAACTGTGAGAGAATAAATTTTGATTGTATTCAACAACCCAGCGTAGGGCAGCCGGAAGGAACGAATACGCCCAGCTTTGTTGACACATCATGTGAAGGAGAGGGTGGAATTTATGGAGTTCTACAACCCCTGACACCCATTTCATGCTTGGAGACCCTCGAGATGGGTCGACGTCATCCAAACTGTGTGAAGCATCCCCACATCTCAGGTGCTCCTGAGCTGTCTTCGGTGGACCGTGTCTGGGGCTGCTGCCTCTACATGACCCCTCCAAGCCCCTTCAAGCCGTATCATGCAGCTCGCGTTGGAGAAAGAAGCCAAAGGGGAAGTTGAAAGTTCTCCATCCACAGCCTGCAACGCTGCTCTCTCACACAACCTCAAAAGCATGTAAACAACAGCTTCAAGCTCCTCACATATGCTGCCAAACATCAGCGATACATCATCCGCAAAGTCAGCCTAAATGCAATCATCAGCACATAAAGCTTCAGCATGCATTTTTTTCCCCCACTGCCACATGCTTTCCTAGGAGCAGTAAAAGTTGAGTTCCTCCTGTGAACATTCCAGGGAGGAAACCTTAGGCACGTTTTCCCGAGTGGGATCCGGGAAGGGTGCTTTCAAGGTTACGTCTCAGTGAGGACCCCTGGGGTCTGGCATTCGCTGGGCGGTGGCCAGGGCAGAGATCAAAGTGTAGCCTGATGGACACAGCCTAGGGCGAGATGGGGAGTCATGTCCACCGTCCCGTCTCTGTTTCTCTCTCGTTCACTTTCTCCTCCTCCGTGTCTCAGCCCACACTCCCCTGCATTCCTTTCTGTTGAGTCCACCTTAATAGCAGCCGTGATCACTTCTGTTGCCCAAATGCCCCTACATGGGATGGGCCTTTTCAATGTTCTTCTTACTGATCCCACAGCAGCAGTGGGTGATTCTTGAAACGCTTCTTGAATTTCATGATTATGGTGGACTCAAGGGTGCCCCCCCCCTAAAATTCACATGTTGGAGGCCTCACCCTCAGGACCTCAGAAGGGGGCTGTGTTTAGAGACAGGTCTTTAAAAAAGTGATTAAGGTAACAACATGAGGTCACTAGGTGGGTCCTGATCTAATAGGACTGTGTCCTTATAAGAAGAGGAGGTGAGGACACAGACACGCACAGAGGGACGGCCATGTGAGGACACGGGGAGCAGACGGCCATCTGCACGCCCAGGAGAGAGGCCTCGGGGGGGGGACCAGCCCTGGGACACCCAGATCTCAGACTTCCTGCCTCTATTTGCCAGAGGCATGTTGGCTTTTACATGTTGCAGCTGGATTTCAAATATGCCCTAAAGAAGATTTAGACACATGGGCAAACCAGTCATGTGCCCACCATTCAGCTTAAGAGGCGGAAACTTTCCGTCTCCTGGAGGACTGTGGGATGGTTGTATGTTTCAGGGTTCCATCTTAAGCTCTCCTTGGTTCTAACTCATTATTCTGCCTCCACACAATGAAGCCCACACCCACAAGTTCAATTACCACTTACTCATCAACCATTCGTATATATTTTGCAGATGTAACCACATCTCTCTATATACATATGTGTCCATATTCATATATGAATATACAAAGGGTGCCAAAAAATGTATCAGATTTTAAGAAAGGAAGATACTGTATTAAAATGACACTGATGGGAACCACTCTGAGCACCTCTTGTCGTTGCAGACATCAAACGTGACTTGTATTCATCTTTTGTTATTAGTGTATATTGAGTGTGACAATTTGAATACAGTTTTTTCCTTTCTTAAAATGTGTCTACATTTTTTTGGCACCCTCTGTATTATAAAGAAGAACCATTACCAAGACAGAGGTGAGAAAAGTAAGACTCCTGGGTCAAATCTGGCCCTCCCCTTGTTTGTGTAAATAAAGTTTTATTGGCACAGACATGCCCATTGACTTGCGTTTTATCTACGGCTGCTTTTGCACGATCATGGGACAGCCGAGTCCTTGCAACGAGAACCCTATGACCCCTAAAGCTGAAAATATTTGCAGAAAAGGTTTACCATTGCCTGATGTAAACCCAGTACCTCCATTTTGGTTAAAAGTTCTCCCCTCAACGAAATCATGTTTTCTTGTGGGTAGACTCAAATGTGTACAGAAAAGGAGTCTCCCTCGAAAACAGAAATTTCTGCTGGGCCCAGTCATAAGAATAGCACTCACACTGAACCCGTCAATTCTGTTCACCTGCACACAGTCTGAGTCAATCCACAACCAACCCAAGAAAAATAAAACTGTGACCATCTGTATATTTGTGATAACCGAGCTTTCTCTTGGTGTAAGGAAATAATCAACCCTAAATTCCTGTCCAGGGCTTGTCATACCTTTTTTTTTTCTTTTTTAAACTTTTTTCTTCATAAAAGTTTTTTAATTTTTTTATTTTTTTGTGGTTATTTTCTATTTTCAATTACAGTTGACATGCAATGCGATGTTAGTTTCAGGGGTGCAGAATAGAAATTAGACATTTATTTAACTTACAAAGTGAGCTATATAAGTCTAGTCACCTGGAATATTACTGGGCCATAAAAAAGAACAAAATCTTACCATTTGCGACAACATGGATGAATCTGGAGGGTATTATGCTGAGTGAGATACGTCAGACCGAGAAAGACAAACACCATATGATCTCACTGATATGTGGAATCTAAAGAAAAAAACAAAAACAAAACAGAAGAAACAGACCCATAGATACGGACAACAAACTGATAGCTGCCAGAGGGGAGGAGGTTTGGGGAATGGGTGACAAAGGAGAAGGGGTGAAGAACTACAAGCCATCCCGCCATTTTTGAACTTGAGCGTTGTTTTACAACTTGACCCCAATCATGCTCGATGCTTTGGTTTAGGGCAACCACCAATAACCTTCCCTTGAGCTCAAATCCCAGGGATTTATTCCGTGATCTGCCCCAGGAATGGGGGAGCACTCAGGGGACCCCCTGATCGAATTACACAAATATAGGAAAAGACGCAGATCCTGACCTGCCTCTGACCCCTTGGCAGAGCAGAGGTGCTGAAAACATTCCAATTGAAATGCTACGGCCCAGTGACGGCCGCTTGGACAAAGGCATTGCCAGTGGGTTAGGGGTTCCTTTACACCCAAACTCGTTGCTTAAAACTTTGTTCCTTGGCACATGGAAATATTGTCCGTAATATGGTGATAACCACGTATGGTGACAGATCAGGGCTATGCTTATCAGGGGATCACTTCGTAAGTTATATATATATCTGATCAGTGCACTGTACACCTGAAGTTAATATATTATTGTATGTTGAAGGTAATTGAAAAAAAATTTTTAAACTTGGTTTTTTGCAGGAAAGGCTGTTGTTTGATATCAACTCATGATTCTGGAAGCCTTGGTTCTGGAAGACTGCCAAAACCAATGTCACATGTTGCTGCACACCAAATGCATAGCACATGCACATACATACACTGTGCATGTGTAAATACACATTCATACACTCATGACAGGCCACATACACACGGTACACACTTGTGCATGCACAAACTCACACACATATACACCATGATGCATTTATACACACAGACGCTCTCACATACACATAGACACATTCACACTCGTGACAGACCACACACACAGACACACAGACACACAGACACAGACACACACACACACACATACCATGATGCATTTATACACACACATGCTCTCACATACACACTCACACTCGTGACAGACCACACACACACACACACACACACACACACAGACAAACACACACCATGGTGCATTTACACACACACACACTCACTCGCACACACATCCAAAAGTACTTCCTGTGAACAGCCAGGACGATTGACAACCGTTTGAAAATACAATTCATTTTATACAGGAAACAACGCCTGAGAAACTCAAATGTCTTGTCTGTCCCCCAGAATTTAGATTTGCGTTTCCCTGATCCGTTCCCTCCGTTAGCTGACATGGAACTCTGGAGAAAACTTTCAGGGTTGTCACACGTGTGACGCCACCATTTTGGGACCATCTCACGTAAAGAAGGATGAAGGACGACAATACTGTTTACAAGAGCGAAGATCAGCATAGACACCTCCTATCTGTGCCCCTCTTCATACGGGTTAGAAACTGCTATCATAATAAAAAAAGAATCAGGGCAGATAAACGATTGCTTTGGAAAATCTGAGGTTATGGCTGGAAAAGCCACTCTGCCCCCGACAGCTAAAATAAGCCTAATCTCATTTTCAGTAATGCTACTCTCCTGTTTGTTCGCCGGCTCTTTGGTGGATGAAAGGGAAGGCTGTGAAATTCAGGCCAAATGTAAAAAGCAAATAGCGAATTCCTTATTTATCGCTGCTCCATAAAATAACGTCTCCCCTCCCTCTGCTGCTCCAGACAGCCACTTATACAGCAAATGATGTATCACGCTAAGTTAAATATTTGGGTTGGTGTGCTAATAAATTTTCTGCTAGAAATACAGACCTCTTAAGTTCCACGGGGCTTTATGGGCACACAGTTTTCAGTGTTTTTTACAATCTTCAGGTCATATTTATTAGGTTTTATTTTTCATGAATTGGCGTGAGGAGGGTGGCTGCCAATATTAACGGGCTGCTATGCAGCATTTAAGACCAGCTTCTGTGAGATTTTTTACTCAAGAAACGGCTCCTGGAGGCCTTCCAGCTCTTTTGACTTTTTCCCGCCCCTAAGCAATGCTTCTATTTATCCATTAGACAGCATTACAGTAACAAGACCCTAAACTGTATTCGTGCAATACATTTTTAAGCAATAAAGTTGCTGATTTATTTGGCTAGTACAGTTGGATAATGTTGTATGTTGTTTCTCCAGGCTGAGTAAAGCGATTACAGTTTCTCTCTGCATAAAGTATCCAAATACAGAGGGTGCCCCAAAAACATATACACGTTTTAAGAAAGGAAAAATAAACTGTATGAAAATTGTCATACTCAATGTATACCGATAACAAAAGATGAATACAAGTCACATATATACATTTTTTTTTGGCACCCCTGGTAGTTTGGACAAGGAAAAAAAACTGGATAATGAATCATAATAGAGAATTCAATTTCTGATGATCATTGTCAAAATTTCATTTTTTCTATGTTACCCCCCTGATGCACGTCCTGGCCTCTGTCTAGTCCAGCAGTTCTCAGCCTTCCTAATGCCGCGACCCCTGAATACAGTTCCTCATGTTGGGGTGACCCCCAACCATAAAATTATTTTTGTTGCTACTCTGTAATTTTGCTACTGTGATGAATTGTAATGTAAATATCTTTTTGTTTTCCGATGGTCTTAGGCGACCCCTGTGAAAGTGTCGTTCGACCCCCAAAGGGGTCGCAACCCACAGGTTGAGAACCGCTGGTCTAGTCACTTGTCACTCACTTGAGTTGTTCTTCTGACTCAGCTGCACGATACCCAGGGTCGTCCATTTACCTGCGTTTGTTGTTTGTGTCACACTGAATTTGGACCATTTCTACAGGTGAGAGAGGAAGAGGGTATGGTCCTTAGAGGAAGTTGATGTTTTCTCATTCGCAATCCTGACCACTTCTAAGGGAGCAATTGAGAAGGGAGACCCAAGACATCGTTGTGTATTATCCCCACATCTCTCTTTTTTTTTTATTCCTGATACCCTGAAACCAGTTCTCATGGGTCGTTGCCATATGTCTCTGCCCACTGAATGCAATGGGTGTGTTGTCATTGTGGGAAGAACCCTAAACCTGACATCTAACCCCTTCACAAATTTTTCAGCGCACGATACTGCCGACCACAGCATGACTTTAGACAACACGCGTCTAGAGCCCACTCACCTTGGTTCCCTGAAACTTGACACACAATGACCATCAACGTCCCCATTGCTCCATCCGCTTAGCCCCGGGAAACCACCCTTCTGCTCTCTGTTTCTATGAGATCACTGCCTTGGACACCTCGACCTCGTGGACTCATGCCGTATTTGTCCTTCTGTGGCTGCCTGATGTCACTGGGCGTCAAGTCTGCGAAGCTCAGCCGTGTTGTCACTTACCAGAGTTTCCTTCCTTCTAAAGGCTGAAGGACGTTCTACGGCAGGTACATGTCACCGTTTCCTCTCCCCGTGCCCCAGATTGATGGAGCTACAACTGACATAGGAGATGGTGTAAGTTTCAGGTGTACAGCGTGATGACTTGGGAAGAGAGAATGCTACAGTAACGTTAATTAACATGTCCGCTACCTCCCGTAATTATATTTTATGGTGGCGAGGACACTTAAGCTATAATCTCTTAGCAACTTTCCATTATATAAAATACTGTAAACCATCGTCACCAGGCTGTACATGAGATGCCCAAACTTATTATCTTATATCTGGAAATGTGTATCCTTTGATTCACGTCTCCCAATTTCCCCACGTCCCAGCCCCAGCCAGCTACCATTCTCCATACCTTCTTTATCCATTCACCCGTCGGGGAATATTTAGTTTTTTTGTCCCTATCTTGACTGTTGTGAAAATGGTGCAGTGAACGTGGAAGTGCACCTATCTTCTCAAGATCCTGATTTTAGTTCTTTTAGATCAATACCCAGAATCTGGATTCTTGGGTCATAGGCGTGTATGTGGATTAAACGAATGGTTTCTTCTAACTAATTACAAACTCAGCCTCAAAGCTCAAAATAAAAGGCTCAGTGAAGTCTCTATAAAGTGGGGAGTTTCGGTTAGGTTTTCTTTCGAGATGCATTTCAGCTCTATGGATTTGTCGTCTTCCCTTCCTGCTACCAAATCCACTGGTTATCTCTTGGTCTTCCTTTTTCTTTGACTTGTTCTAACTTTTGTGGTATTTACCAGTGACTTCCATCTGGAAGCTCTTTTCTATTTGACTCATCGCCATGGCTTTCAGCACGCCGTATCACTCTGCTTTACTAATTTCTGTCCCACCTTCTTTCCATTGTCCCATCGAAATAATAATAATAATAGTAATAATAATAATAATAATAGCAGAGCCTCTTTAACATGGAGACGGAGCTGCCGTCCCCGAGGACCGGCCTGGCCTGTCTGATGCCTCCAACCTGTGGCTGTCACAACAGGACACAGTCACCTTAGGACGGGGCCTCAGTAACACTGTGTCCCAAAGAGCTGTTTGCAGAGGCAACAAGAAAGCAGATGCCGTGACTCCAGGACGGATGACTCTGGGCTGAAAATGAGAAACACTGTTTAGAGTCAGCGTCCCTGTGTCACGTTATCTGCACCAATAGCAGCGCCTTCCTTCTGTGACATCATTGTCCCCCTTCCCTTTGTCATAAACACCCCTGGCCTTTGTGGCCTCATCGGGACACCGTCTGGGCTTATGCCCGAATCAGGGCTTCCCGGATAGCTATTCTCACAGATCCCCAATAAACGCTGGTGGCCTCGCACTCGGAAAGACCTCTCGTTGGTAGGTGAACAATCCCCAAATGGAAGACAATGTTTCCTTCCAAAATGACTTCAATATGACCTATATCAGGACAACTTCAAGCCCAGCCATCTCTCCTAAATGCAGACCCACATGTATACATGATTTTTGCTTGGAGTCATGTGACGTTTGTGGGGACATCTCAAATTTGATGTTTGCCAAATAGAAGCCAGTTGTTTCAGTTATAAATCCACTCTCTCTGCTCCTCCCTTAACCATCTTTCTTTATCAGGATTTAATGCTCAGAGATACTCCTAATCCTCGTGGTGACTTGATTTCTGGCTGACTCCCTGTGCCGAATCCCACTGTGTCCCCTCCCATGTTCAGTCCCCCCTGGGCATTTTCACTGGACTCGTCATGGGCTGTCTTGATAGTTGCCCCTGCTTTTTTTTTTTTTTTTAAGATTTTTATTGGGGAATTGGGGGATGGGAACAGTGCTGGGGAATTGGGGGATGGGAACAGACACGTTGCTGTCCTTTTGTTCTTCAGTCTAGTTTGTGGAGGACGTTGCTTCACTGGCCCAAGTTGGCCCCATCATTGCGCTCTTCCTGGGCGAGGCAGATCAGTCACCGGCTTCTGGACGGCCGCTCACTGCGGCTGCTGGCTACACACAGTAGCCCATGGCAACCCACCGCCACAGGGGCTGCAGCCTACGCCGTCGCTGGTGACTCACGGCTGCCCAGCTCCAGGTTGAGCTGTTGTTCAGCATCTTAGCTGTGGAGGGCAGTGTCACTGGCCCTCATATGTGGGATCCGAACCGGGGCCCTCTGGCATCCCACGCCAGTTCTTAGCCATCACGCTGCTCGGCCGGCCCGCCCCTCCCTTTTAATTCACCTGGTGAGCTTTTGTCAGGAATCATGCAGAACAATGGCTGGGAGCAGTCATTTGACCTTCTTGAAAACAATCTCCATGAAAAGGTCTCACTCTGAAACGCAGCAACTACAAGAGTGCTGCTTTCCTGGGTGTGTCTTCATCCAGTCAGGCTGCTACGATATAAAAAATGCCACCCAACAGACGTGTATTTCTCTGGAGGCTGGAAGCCCAAGATCAAGGTGCCAGCATAGAGAGGCTTGGTGAGGGCCCTCTTCTGGGTTGCAGATGGCCATCTTCTCAATGTGTCCTCACATGGTGGAGAGAGAGAGAGAGAGAGAGAGAGAGAGAGAGAGAGAGAGAGAGAGAGAGAGAGAGAGAGAGAGAGAGAGAAAGCTCTGTGCTGCATTCTTATGAGGACACTAACCCACCATGAGGCGTCACCCTCATGACCTCACCTAACTCTAATCACCTCCCAAAGGCCCGACCTCCAAATACCATCCCATTGGGGGTTAGGACTTTAGCAGATTAATTTTTTTGGGGGGTGAGACATAGTCAGTCTATAATAAGATGCTATGTTTTTATACCTTACTACACACCCTCACAGGCAGATGGTCAAAAGGGAAGAAAAAAAACCAGAACAAGCGCATTAATTGCATCAACAACTGGGATAGTTTTCGGAACAGAAGATAACACAGTGGTACGTTGCAAAAGTAGGATATAAAACTGTATATTACAAAACACACATATTCCCAAACATGTGTCTCCTAAACAAATGGAAGAATATGCAGCCACATAGTAACAGTGATTGTTTGTTGGCTAAGCACTAATGAGTAAATTTTCTTGAAAACAATGTTATAATACCTTTATTGAGATACAATTCACACACCATACGATTCGCCCGTTTGGAGTGTATAATTCAGCGATGTTCAGTATATTCATAAAACTGCAAAACTACCAGTACAATCAGTGCTACAGTATTTTCATCAGACCCTGGACAAAGCCTGTGCTCATTAACTGCCCCCATCCCGCCCAGCCACGGGCAACCATCACTCGCTGTCTCTATGGATGTGCCTAACCTGGAATTTAACATGTTATTCGGTTTTCCAAGCTTTCTACGATGTGAGCATATCCCTTTCATAATAATTGAAATAAACCATTAACGTTACTTCCAATGAAAGAAAACCTAGGTAAAGTAAAAGTGTAATGTCACAGGCTCCAGAATAAGTGAGCTGGGGTTTTTTCCTTCATTTTTTATCTTGTATTGACATTTACAATATTGATTTATTAGACTTGTTTACACATTATATTATAAACCCTTCATATATATATATACATATATATATATATATAAAATCATGATTTCCATTTTAATGTTTTTTTATTATCTCTTGTTCGTCACATACACGTTTTGTTTTTCATAGTACTGGGTCCAGTTTCTCAGCCATTCACATTATGGTTTCTCTCTCTGTGTGATACTTTAGACTTTCTGCAAGATAACTTCAAAAGCAAGATTATTTAAATTTATTATTTAAAGTAAAGAAAAGATTTTATTTGTAAGCCAAAATTAATTTTAGACTGCGCTAAAAAGTAAGAAGCATTTATATGAGCAAAATAATCTGAAGCTCGGATAGGATAGGATAGGATAGGATAAGACAAAATAGAATAGAACACAACAAAATAGAACAGGATAGGATAAAAATGAACAGAACAAAATAAAATGAATAGAATAAATAGAATAGAATGAATAGAATAGAATAGAATAGAATAGCACATCTTGGTCATTGATTAAGATTGATCTAGTTAGGGGGGATCACTTTGTAAGTTCTAGAAATGTCTGACCACTATGCTGTACACCTGAAAATAACACACTATTGAATGTCAACTGTCACTGCAGAAAAATTTTAAAATTTACAAAGAAGATTGACCTAGGCGATGAAGGATGCAAGGTTAAAGGTTGTAGGGGTACGGGGAGCAGAAGTATAAGAGAAGCAAAATGATTCCAAGGACAGTTAAACAATATTAGCTAGGCAGAGCAACGTGTATATTCGCAAAGGTTTCTCTGATAAATATTAAAATATCAACAACATATAAGAGAGCCTCCCATTATATTATTTTTGCAATGCCCTTTACATCTGTGCATGATTGAAATATTAGAAGTTTAGAAAAGTTTAAAGGGGGGAGAGAAATAAGAAGACAAAGAGTGTATCTATGTCCAATTCTTTCGTTCTACTCTTAAGTGATAGAATTTTCACCCCGTGTCACTAGAATTGGAAGGCTGCTTTAAAGGCAATGTAACCCAGATGAGGGAATTCACCAGAATAGCTTTGTTTTGTTTTCAATTTAAGGTCACAGAATGGGTGGAAACATCAGTACTTGATGCGTTTCTTAAATTGGAGACAGGTCTATCATTGCCTGACAACATATGAAGGCTGGAAAAATGCTCCAGGGACTCAGCTTCTGAGAACTCGAGCAAGGGTTTGATTTTAGGTTTTGATTTCCGTTTTGAAAATCGGAGCGTTTCAGAATTTATGGTGTGTTGGGATGTGCAGTGATGGGGCAGCCCCGATCCTATGTGTCAGGCCCGTGGCAGGGAGACCAAGGAGAAGATAGAGATTGGGTGGAAAGAAAAGAAATGGAGTTTTCAAGAAACTGTGACCGTCCCTCCTCACTCAGGAAGGTTAATCCAGAAACATGTTCTCAGAGACATTAAGGGCAGTTGGTGCTGAGCAATAAAGACCACGTGGACATAACACCTCTCTTGACTGGGGTTGAACCTCAGAGAAGCAGGCCACCAACCAGTGTTAAGTCACAGTGGACAGTATCTAGCATGATACCCATATCACTGCTAACACTTTAAGGTCACTGGGCACTTTTGACAAATGCATCATGGTACAGTTTTCCACTGTGACAGTCCCCAGTTGTCACCGAGTTAATGACTCTCCCATCGCATTTGTTTATCTGGTCCCCAGTCCCTGAGACACTCTGATTCCGTGAGTAAACATGCCTACCCCAGCTCTATGAATAATCCCTGCTTGTGAAGCCTGGCTTTGCATCAGGGCTTTATAAACATCCTGTTTGAAAAGAGAAACTCTTGGCTCGGAAGGCCCAGCGTCCTTCCCGTCAGCGGGAGGGTGTCATCTGGGATGTGACATCTAGACTGTTTTCCAGGGAAGATGGAATATGCCGAAAGTATTTCAAGATCTGCCAGTCGGTTTGCAAGGAGAGTGAGTTTCTGTCCTACCGGGAGAAGGAGGCAGATCCAAACAAAACAAGAGAACAAAGCTTTACACGTGTGCCCAGGGAGCCCGGTTTTCTAGAAAAAAATGCATAGGAAGCACTCATGATCCCAGAATTCAAGAGGGCCATTCACAAAAGCTAGTAATCATTTCAGAGTTAGCCATCTTCACGGGAATACTATGCTGACTACGCGTTTTTCTTTAATGCGTTGAAAACCCTAGATCAAAATACTTGGGTATTGATATGTATTATCCCAAAGCAAAGTCATGCTTATTCTCCATTAGCTGTCTGCCTCCTGCATTCTTTCGCTCATGTGCCAAGGTGAGCTCACCCCTAAGAGAAACGCATGAAATCTGCAAGATGGAACTTGGTCCATCGCTGACTCTTAGCCTCAACAAGCTGTGTTCTCTACTCCATGGAGGCTGAGACATGGTTAAGAGAGGGGGCCATCGCTTTATGCTTGTCTGTGAGCAGATTAGTGTTAAAATATATTCAGACCTCACTTTCCGTCTGTGAATCCTCTCACGTTGGGGACTCGGATGCAATGAGTTAACAAAGTTCCAGCAGATGGGTGCACGGCGGCTGGAAAAAATGGCATCATTTGTTTGCTTCAACTCTTGAGTTCTTAGTTTTGGTGGCATTGTTTGCGTCATCTTCAAGGCGGTTCGCTCATGAGCCCAAACGTGTAGGGAAAATACACAGGGTGCCAAAAACATGTATACACAATTTAAGAAAGGAAAAAACTGTATTAATTGTAATAATATATACTGATAACAGAAGATGAATACAAGTCACATTTGACGTCTGCAATGACAACAGGTGCTCAAAGTGGTTCCCATCAGTGTCCAGACACTTCTGATGACGGCGAGCTACTGCTGGAGCATAGATAATACCTCTTAAAATGTGTCTACATTTTTGGGGCACCCTTGGTATTTTCTTTTTTTTTTTAATTAAAGTTTATTGGGGTGACAATGGTTAGTAAAATTAGTAGGTTTCAAGTGTACAATTCTGTAATACATCATCTATGTATCACATTGTGTGCTCACCACCCAGAGTCAGTTCTCCTTCCATCACCACATATTTGATCCATTTTACCCTCATCTACCACCCCCTCCCTGGCTTCTCCGTTACTCACTCAACTATTGTCTGTCTGTGAGTTTTTGTTTCTTTGTTTGTCTTGTTCCTTTGTTGTTTTCAGTTTTATATCCCACATATCAGTGAAATCATATGGTTCTCAACTTTTTCTGTGTGACTTATTTCGCTGAACATAATTATCTCAAGATCCATCCATGTTGTCACAAATGGCACAATTCCATCTTTTCTTATGGCAGAGTAGTGTTCCATTGCGTATCTATACCACAATTTCTTTATCCAATCACCTATTGAAGGACACTTTGGTTGTTTCCATGTCTTGGCCACCATAAATAAAGCTGCAGTGAACATCAGAGCACATATATCTTTACGGATAAATGTTTTCAGATTTTTTGAGTAGATTCCCAGGAAACAGATTGCTGGGTCATATGGTAACTCTATTCTTAATGTTTTGAGGAACCTCCACACTGCCTTCCATAGCAGCTGCACCAATCTGCATTCCCACCAACCCCCGGTATTTTCCAGTATCCTTTTGTATATGGAGAGGGAATTAGAGTGGGCTCTTCTGTACGTTTTTTGGCTTAATTTCTTTAACTTTCGAACCTTAAAAAAAATTAAACTTTTTCAGGTTAGAGAATTTTAGATTCGCATGAGGTTGTAAGGAATGATGGAGAGAGAGTCCACGTACCCTTTATCCAGTGTCTCCCAAAACCAAGGACTGTCACAACCAGGGTATTCACTTTGAACCCATCAAGACACAGACCACTTACCTCGCCACTGGGTTGGCTGTTTCCAGCTACACCTATTCCTCTCCCACCTGCAGCCCAACCTTAAGACTTGGCAACCACCAACATATCTTCTATTTCCATAATTCTGTCATTTCCAGAATGTTGTATATAGGTCTTTGCTGTTTGCGAAAGTCTGAAACTAATAACAGAGAAAGCTTTTATGAGAGACAGGCTAAGAGTAAATTCATGGAAACACTAAAATACATTTGAAGAGAAATGGCTGTCACCTGATTCACACCAAGCCAAAAAGAGTTTAAGGAATTTTTTTTTTAGTAGAGGGATAAAGAAAGTTTGTACAAAGTGGTAACAAAACTTTACCAAGAGGTTATAAAAATGTGAACCTTCTGTGCACCCAGGAGCATAGCACTTAAGTATACAAAGCCAGAATTGGGAGAATTACAAGAATAAATTGTCTTATCCAAAGCCCTGTGTTCTGCATATCTTTGCTGAGGGTGAGTCCTGGCTTCAAGGGAAGGAGAGAAAGAGAGAGAGAGAGAGAGAGCAATACTTGCCTTTCTGGGGTTTTTGTTTGTTTATTTGCAGCTGAACTTGACTTGCTCACTCCTTTTTTCTCTTTAAATGAATCTCCTTCATGATTTGCAGGAGAATCCCCACTAGGATTTTATGGGGAAGAGGAAAAATAGCAAGTCTCACAAGGGTAAAAATTGACGATTCAAGAACACACTATAAACTGACTAAAGCTTGTCTTTATTTTGACGTCGTTGACCTTTTGACCACGCCGTGGAATTCAAGTTGAGTAGAGACACAATGGAAGGGCTAGGCAGGCTGAGGGGAACTGAGATTCCTGCGAGCCCACTCCTACTCGTGTTAAATCCTGATACCTTAACCACCCTTGAACATGTGTGATCCATTAGGCAAGAGTTTTGCAAGGGTCTGAGAAAAGCTGGGAGACGAGGGTTTTCTATCATTGATGCATTTTCATGGAACCATGGGACACGGCCTCACGAGTGACAGACTATGGCCAGCTGGAAGAAAGTTTGCATCAATTAAAAATGCTCACCTGCCAGCATCCCCTTTGGAAACGAAAGCGACACAATTCAAAAAAAAAAAAGAAAAAACAGATCCAAAACAAAACCAGATGTGTGCCGCTTTGAGGCTTTCTCCATGTTCCGTTTTCTTTTACTTACTTTTTTCCCCCCTAAAATGGATGAGACTTCTGAAACATTACTTTCCACAGCAAGCCGTCTCTTTTGTTTGGGACAATTTAATTAGGTAGGCAAATAAATAGATTCCTTGTTCTGACTGGTCTGGATTGTTTGTACAAGGAAACGTCTGGAACACATCAGATACATTTACTCGTTTCTAAATAATACCAACCCAGGCAGTAGCTTAAGAGCAATTTATGCATTTTCCTTCAACCCAATTATCTGTGTGCAGTTAGCCAGACCCGGGGCAAACCTTCAGTCCAGCCAACAAGACCTTGAGCTAAACGTCCTCAGACACTTTTGTGAGATAGGGCACATGGGCGTCTTTCTGCTGTTCTACAAGATGGGGTAGGGCTTGATAGTGGCTAACCCCAGGGCGTCGCTCTGTGGCATGCAGATGACTTGGAGTGAAATGCAGCTTTTCTTGTGGGCTCAAGAGAGACCTCTGCCTCTCCTCTGACTTCCTGGAAGAGCTTGAGTTAGGGGACCAACGCCCATAATAAGATAGTCTCAGAGATAACCTCCCCTGACCCGCCACAGGGGAGGGCAAGCTTCTATTTGCTAAACATCTGCTCTTCTTATCATCCTGCCATGACCCTTCGAAGCCCTCAGAGCCTCTGACCTCACCCCCTAGCTCAGGATGGCTTCTCCACCCAGCTATCTTTGTGTCCCCCGACCTCTCCTGCAGGTGGTCGAGCACGTGGAGTTCCCCTGTGTACGTGTGTGTATTCAATCGGGTTATTTTATCCCTCATCTGTCTCATGTATAGAGAGAGTGTCCACATTGTAAGAAAGGAAAACACGGTATAAAAACTGTAATAATATATACCGATAACAAAAGATGAACACAAGTCGTGTGTATACATTTGTTTTTGGCACACCCCGTGTTGGATTATTAGACGAGCCAGAAGAACCTTGAGGGGAGAGGCAAGTTTCTTTCTCACCCACAATGCCTTAACCAGACATATAGGAGCACATTCACCCCTAAGAAATGCAGTGATTGAATGGGGGATGCGTAAGGGACGTCTCACATTCACTTGCTTTTTTTTTTAAAGACTTTTGTTGAGGAGGGGAACAGTGTTGGGGAATTGGGGAGGGGGACATTGTGTTTTTCCAGGACCCATCAGCTCCAAACCAAGTTGTCCTTCAATCTTAGTTGTGGAGGGTGCAGCTCAGCTCCAAGTCCAGTGGCCACTTTCAATCTAGTTGCGGATGTGGGAGGGGGGCGCGCGTAGCCCACCATCCCATGCGGGAGTCGAACCGGCAACCTTGTTGTTAGGAGCACGAGCTGTCACCGGCTGAGCCATCCTGCCACCTGTTGGCAGCTCAGCGGCAGCTCAGCTCGGGTACAGCTCACTGGCTCATGTGGGAATCGAACCGACCACTCTGGTGCCCAGAGCTCACACTCTTCACCAGCTGAGCCACTCAGCCAGCCCTGAACTTGCTTTTCAATGATGCTTCTGGGCATAGCTGCCTGCATACCACTTTTTGAAAACCAACTTAAGTAATGAGTTGCCAGGGTTGCTAGAGGCAGCGGGCAAACCTGGAGGCCGTAGCCGGACACCTTCGCATTGAGCTCTGTGCCTGATCACCTACCTGTCCAAATTGTACCGTTCTCACCTGTAAGAGCAGGAACAAGACAGAGAATGCCATGGAGACAATGCTCTGAGGTTCCTGGGAGAAAGGATAAGATATTACCGTGTTTCCCCAAAAATAAGACCTAACCAGAAAATAAGCCCTAGCATGATTTTTCAGGATGCTCGTAATATAAGCCCTCCCCCAAACATAAGCCCCAGTTAAGATCATCAGCCAGGCATGACTCTTTGAATAAATGTAGATTTTTGTACATGAATAAATGAGTAAATGTAGATTGTTCGAGCAAAAATTAATGTAAGATCCGGTCTTATTTTCGGGCAAACACAGAAATCACCCAGCCTGTCCCCCACCGCGTTTGCTCTTTTTGTTCACAGAAAGCTTCATCCTCAAGCAGTCTTCATATGAGTATTTGTCTTATCCTCTTACACCTCTCAGCTCCTAAACAAAAAGAGCTGGCACATATTTTATAAGAAGCTTTCTTTTAAAAAAAGCAAGCCCATCCAAGGACGAATTCACACCGCCACCGCGTTTTAATGCTGCTTTACAGAAAAAGGCACGTGCGTGGATGAAAAAGGGCTCTGTAAGAAATCTGACAAGTCCAGTGACCGAAAGGAACCTGAGGGTGTGACCTGATTGTAAATTCCCACCTGGGCAGGTCACGGTGGGTCGTCATGCCCCAAAGCATATCACTTCTTTAGTGAAAGGATTAGCTTTGCCTTAAGCCAGCCCTGCCCACTGTTTCTAGGCACTAGGTAGAAATAAGCCATCACCACCCCCATGAAAGCAGTAATCTTAACTATCCTATAACCTGGGGCCTGCCTTGCTTTCTGACCACCTCACTGTCATCTTGCTCTGCTGCCTCCTTAACTGAATATGCATAAAAGAAACTGCACAATTCATTCTTCAGAGCACTTGAAATCTTGCTTCCTGGCAATTGTCACAGCTTGGCTCAAATAAATTCTTAGAAAAATTATCTACAGGTTTATACGTTTATTACATCTCCTTATAGCTGTCGGGAGAATAGAATTTGTTTCAAAGGCATTTCTTTGATTTTCTTTTTTAATTAAGAGCTTATTGTCCAGGATGGCCTTCTTTTCATGAGAATAAATATATATATATTTTAATAGCACTATAAAGTGATGAACAAAGGTGAGCGTTGCTAAATGCGTGCTCGGTAAAGTTGATTTTGCCTGGTCTCTGCAGAGAAATGTAGTTTAGCCACAACCCTTCTAAATAAGAAACATTTCTTGGTTAGTTATGCTAGAAAATTATGACTACCATATTTATTTCACTGTCATGTAAACTTTCAAGTTGTTCTTCAAGTTATGAAGGACATTTTAAAGAAATCACATCGACAGCAAACAATGATGAAACACAGACGTAGTAAACGCACAGCCAAAAAAAAAGTGTGTCTCGACAGCTTGACCAACTTTCATCATTAGAAATTCCGCTGACTTAATTTTGAAAGGAGCCACTTAATACTCCCAAAGTATAGATTACTTTGTGGTTGTCAAAAGCATGTCAAACACTAGATCCTGTCCAGTTATACTCATTAACACATGATGAAATGACAGTGGGTTTGCCAAATTTGTGTTTCATTTTACAGGGTGCCATCAAAAAAAAATTTTTTTTAAGATTTTATTGGGGAATTGGGGGAGGGGAACAGCATTGGGAAATCAGGGAAGGGGAACAGACAAGTTGCTGTCATTTTGTTCTTCAGTCTAGTTGTGGAGGACGTAGCTTCACTGGCCCATGTTGGTATTATCATTGCGCTCTTCCCGGGTGAGGCAGTCGCTTGCTGGCCATTAGACGGCTGCTCACAGTGGCTCACGTTCACTTCCGGCCACCCATGCTGGCAGCCCACTGCAGCCCCACTGCAGCCTACGCCATCACCGGCGACTCACGGCAGCCCAGCTCCAGGTTGAGCTGTTGTTCACCATCTTAGCTGTAGAGGGTGCAGCGTCACTGGCCCTCATGTGGGATCTGAACCGGCGGCCCTGCTGCTCAGAGCTGGGATCCCAAGCCAGCTCTTAACCAACGCGCCACTCGGCCGGCCCATTTTGTTTTTTAATCCTGGCATTTGTTAGAGTAAATTATAAAAGGGAACTTCCATTCAAATGCTTCTGTGGCTTAGTTTAATACATCTGAAATGCATATAATTTTGAATGGCCACTGTAATTCAAAAACAGAATTTAAGATGATGAGTTAAATTCTATTTTGCAAGAAAACATTCTTTAATGGTCTCTAAGGTGGCTTTTATTTTCTTCCTTCCCCCCCGCCCCCCACTGTATTTTTGAATGTTTAATGCATTGTTTCAGTCTGTCTTGGTTAGAGAACCTTAGGTGGTAGCTTGGGCCGCGTTTTTCTTGTAGCACCGTTGTAATGAGGCTGAATGAAGCCCTGCAGCCAACCCCACTAACTAATGGATTTGCTTAGTGTTTCCCGTGCTTGGCATTCGCTACTTCTCCAGAAACACTATTTCCATGACCATTTAGTTAACGATATCAACATACACGAAAGCACAAAACAAATTCCGTGACAGCGTGTTGAAACGTGTCGACGTTTGCAAACCCATCTGATTTCGTCATCAACCCAACGCCGAGAAACACCGAACAAAACAGAACACCGGCCACACTGCCGTGAACCAACAGCAGCAAAAGGGACGAATCGAAGGATGAACGATTTCTTTTCAACATTCCTGTTTAAATAGGGCATCCGGGCAAATCTCATTTTCGCATCTGCTGCATATCTATTCACGGAGCATACAATCAAGCGAATTTGGAGTTTATGATGAAATGTTTGGGTGCCTGAAGAGTTTTGGAAACAGCCGGTCTTGTGTATGCTGTGACATGTCGATAGCGTTTATTTGCTCACTAGACACACTTAGCTCAGATCCTGCTATTATAGAACTCAGGATGCAAACAGAATCAAGACATCTTATTCTATTATAGCTGCCATCAGACCAAAAGAGCGATGCTAACACTTACAGACCATCACGATGCCATTTTCGCTTGAGGGGCATTCCTGGGGCACAGAACACTCAAGACCATCCCTGAGTTTCACCAGTCCTCTGGTCATATCCTTTTTTTTCCCCCCTCCCTCACAACAAGACCCCTGACCCAGGGACCCTCTGGCATTCTACTCTTCTGTTTGCCACGCCTGCAATGCATCTCAGGTTTTAGACACGTTAACCTCGTCCCTTTGACGGGAGCGAGTTGGCTTTTCTTCAGCTGGCTTTCATTGCACGAGCTTGCAAAGCCTGCTCTGCAGTTGGGCCGGCCAAGTTATTGGTCAGAATCGTTAAGGATCCAAGAGTGAGGTCATGTGAGTTCTCGCGCGCCCTTTATGCAGATGGAAGCAAGCAAGGGGACGGCTCCAAAGTTCATGAGACCTCTGACCTGTGTAGATGGGACCGGGCATTCACCCGCTCGTGGGCCTGCCTGCAACGTGTTTGCAAATGCCTGTTTTAGCCAGTACGTCGACACAGAGACTGAAAGCACAGCAGCGCTGGCCAGGGGCTGGAGAGAGGCAACAGGGAGGGACTCCTTAGTGGGTTCACATCAGGGATCAGGGTGACAAAACGTCCTGCAATGAGGCAGTGCTGATGGTTGCACAACATTCTGACCATACGAAATGCCACCGAATTGTGCACTTAAACATGGTGCCCGTGGTCTTCAGGCGTTGACCTTGGTCCCACTCAAAAGTCCTACGTTCAAGTTCTAGCTCCGTATGTCTCAGGACGTGACGTTATTTGGAACGAGGGTCCTTGTCGAGGTCAGGAAGTCATACAGGAGCACAGAGGGGCTTTGATGGAACCCAGGATGACTAATATCCTCACAAAAATGGGGAATTTGGACACACACGCACACTCACAGGACACCAGGTGAAGACAGAGACAGAGATTGGAGCCATGTGACCAAGGACTGCCAGCGGCCCTCATGACCCAGGACAGAGGCATGGGACAGCGTGTCCCTCAGCACTTCCACAAGAAGCCAGCCCTGCCCACACCTGAACTGCAGATGTGTGGCCTCCAGCATCATAATAGCACCCATTTTTGTTGTTCTAAGTGCCCCAGTCTCTGAGAATTCTGATGGCTGCCCTAGGAAGTGAATACAAATGGTACGACTTATGTTACTTGTATTTGAACCACAACAACAACAGAAAGGGAGGGGTGTATAAGGCTTATGGACGAAAAGGGGGTTCTACAGAAAGTCAGCTCACAGGGGGACCTAATCACCAATTCATAACAGGACAGGTCACGGTGGGTCGCCACGCCCCGGGCACGTAACTTTTTTAGGAACAGTTTTATTTTTCCCTTGCCCATTGTTTCTGCACATCTAGGTTATCCCACCTTTGAAATAAGCGTAACCACACTCAAGAAAGCATGCGACCTTCTTCATTCTCCAAAGGAGCATTTGAGACCTTCCTGCCCTGGCAACGATCATCAGTTTGGCTCAAATAAATTCGTAAAATGTGATTACAGGTTTCGGTGTTTGTTACATCAACAGGCTGAGATACCCACATCAGGGTGACACGCTTTAAACGCAGCTGACATAAAAGCAAGGAGACAAAACGTGGGGGAGAAAAAGGAGCCCAGTGTATCCAGGGAAATTTCCAAAGAATCAAGCACATTGGATGGGTGACGGACAGACCTGTCCCAAACTCTCAGCAGGAAGGTCCCCTTTGGTCACCCCATTCATGGGCTTTGCCGAGAAGTGACCTCCGGTGTCCTGGCTCTAGAGGGAGGCAGAGTTCTCCCCCTGTGGTGCAGAGGGGACTTTTTTTTCAGATATCACTCGTGTTGACTTCTGTCCCTGTCCAGCTTGCAAAACAGAGGCTAATTAAGTTGTACCAAGGCTCTGGGAGGTTTTCACCCGTATTGTTTCTAAAGTTCACTGTAGCAGCGTTTCTTCTGCAGCTGAATAAACAACTCCTGACATGGATATGACATTTCAAGTTTCCTTCTGGGCTGGGAGGGACATTGGGGAAGGGGCGGGGTCTTAGTGGGTTTCCTTGTGAGTAAACTACAACAGAGGTTGAGAAGGGTGTCCCATAAAGTTGGCTTTTCTTAGGATGTATGAAACCACAATCACAGAAGACCTTTGAAAACGCCAACTCGAGCATTGATCACACTCTGGATTTCATAGGCATAATTTCATTAGTCTCTTTTCACACCATTTAGGGACAGAAATCAACACGTGCGAATGCTAAGGACAAAATTAAGGAGCAGTCATCTTCACGTACATGCAGGCAGCACCACTGCAGCTGACGTCGGTTTCTAAAAACTCTTGTGGATGGTTTACATGCATACTGCAATTTTTTTTAATCCGGATTAAAAAAATATTTGCTTAGTCGAGGGTTTACAGCTGTACCATTCACATTGGGGGCTGGGTGACGCTCTGATGTGGGGAGTCCTGGGCGTGGAAGACATTGAGCAGTGTCACTGCTCTCCACCCACCAGACGCCAGTGGAATCAGCCAGTCCTGAAAGCCAAAACGGTCTCTCCACATTGCTGTGTGTCCCTTGGACACAATCACCCTTGATTAAGAATCACCCGCTTTGGCGGTGGGTAGATGATCACCTACAAGGAAAATTCCCCCCGCCCCCGAGTTTTATTGTTCAAGAACTAAGAACCACATAATGCATGCCAACATCATTACTGCCAGTTAAAACACTCAAAGACACATCACCCCCAGCCCCAGACACTGACATTTACTAGAAAGAAGGGTCCCAGTTTCACTGGGGAGGAAAGCAGTAACGCCATTTCTTTGCGGAAATCCTGGTGGGACCATGGCTCTTCCAGTGTGTGCCCATGTAGGGGAGGGGTTCTCCTAAAGGTGGGTACTGCTCAGAAGTCCCGTGGGCAGTGTCCACCTGCCCCTTCCTCTATGGACGCTGACAGTGCCTGCTGGGCTCAGCTCCCAGTGTGGTCTTTGCGTCTGTCCCCAGCGAGGTGACGGACACCCCTACCGTTGTTACGTGCTGCCCTGTCAGCCTCTGTGCCCACGTCCGCAGGTGCCTTTAGAGCAGCACCACCTCCAGCTGGCTTTCCGGATCAGTGGCTGTTGACACACTTCCACGCAGCTGATGGAACTCTGTCCTGGATGCTGATGACACCGGCTCAGCCCAGTTCTCACCACTGATGACCTAACCTTGCTGCCTCGTCCGCAGGACAAGAGTGGGTGCTGTCTCTGACTGAAGCTGGTACCCTCCGAGGCCCCCTCCCACCCTAACAGAACACCCTGACGAGCTCTTGGCTCACACGACACCACTCCCCAGAGGCTGTGTCAGAGGAGGGTTCCAGCCTGTGCCCCGGGTTCCCATTTACAGCTGCTCCTTCTGTATGCACTGACCAAGAAGTACAGGCCTGCATGGGGAGCCCGCTCCTAGCATGATACCATGCTTAGGTGCCGTGATGTCCTCATAATGCCCTGAAATAGGAGGTTTGGCAATTAAGTTTGCGAACTGCTAACTTTTTTTGGTATCGGAGGGATGATTCATTATGAATTTGTACCAACTGGACAACGCACCAGCTCACACGGCACTGTCTGAGGGAGATTTTAGCCGGTAAACAAATCACTGTATTGGAACACACTCCCTACTCAATGACTTCTTTCTTCACCTGGAGATAAAGGAAATATTGAAAGGATGACATTCAGGACATCAAGGGTAATACAACGACATCTCTGATGGCCATTCCAGAAAAAGAGTTCCAAAATTGCTTTGAAAGGTGGACTTGGCGCTGGTGTCGGTGCATAGCTTCCCAAGGGGAGGACTTCGAAGGTGACCGTAGTGACATTCAGCAATGAGGTAGGCAGCACTTTTTCTAGGATGCATTTGTGAACTTAATTGTCTGATCTCATAAGAAGGATGCCTCTGACTCCAACAGAATTCAGGGTACCAGGTGTTTTATCTCCTCTCCTACAAGCCATAGTCCAACACACCATTCTCAGCAGACACTTTATTTCAGTCTCTGCCAAGTCGTCAGATGCCTGGGGTCTCTTCGGGGTCTTCACCCCCCCCCCAAGAGTCCCAGGACAGCATCTCATAGAGATATGTGAAAAATGAGATGCAGCCTGTTAGGGGTTGGAAGTTTCATGCCTCATCACTTTTGTTGACCAAGTGGATCAGCTTGGTGACGTTAGGAGCCAAAAGGTGCCACTTACCCTTTGCACAGTAAGATGTGTGCATGTCTCCTTTCGTCAGGAGTAGAGCTTGCTCACGGATGCCAATCACAGCTTTGCAGACTCTCAGCCCCCTGTTGCTGGCCAAAGCACGCTGGAGAGGTCACTGACTTTCTATGTAATCTGCCATCGTGATCAAGCTAACGGGAAGGCTGAACTGGAAGGCGTCTCTGACTCCCTGGCTTTGGCGTTTTCTGGGATCCCAACCCTCATGTGTGTGTTGCCTATTTTGCAGGCATGTCCTAGGCACCCTTTGGAAAAGGAAAAGGCACATTTTCTTTCAACTGGCTGGGATGACGGCTTTCTACAAAAAAAAAAAACACCAGACATTTGTACACAAGGTGGAAACGATCCCGTGACATTCAGGCAATATTCGTCCCCAAATATTTTATTTTTTTTAACCAAATCTTTTATAATTTTTTTTGTTTTGTTTTTCAATCAGAAACATTTGAAACCTCAAGGGTCACAGCAGTTTTTCTTCACAGAATATGGGCGAGAAGCAAATACTTGTTCAGATAACAGCTGCAAATGAGGGCTGTGACCTGACTTGGCGAAACTCTTACCAGATGCGATGATGTCATCTGATACAGGAAACCCCCAGAGGGCGTTCTTTTTGTTTTCTCTTAAACGATAGCCATGGACTTGACATGAGATGGGTTATAAGGAGTACATGTGTAGACATATTCATTCATACATGTTAGAATGATTCTGGCAGTGAGCTCAGAGTCATACCAGAACTTGGTGAAATTGGTCTGTGTACCTAAAACGCTCTCAAATATATTAAAAAAAAAATTAGGACCGTCTGTATCTTATGGACAGAATTATGATATTGCCTCTATGTTTAACCAATGGCAAAATGTATGCAAAACCCGGTCTATGAAAGACATTTTAAAACACCAATTGAAGTAAGATTTTTCTTACAAAGAAATAGGAATCATTAAATTGCTCCCCCAAGAAAGGGCAAGGTTACAGGAAGGGGAAACGAAACAGTGTGGTAGGAAGCTGGAAGAAGCAAATTCATTTGATTTACAAGGTTTTAACACACACACACACACACACACACACACACAAATTGGGCTAGACACTGGGTCTTCCGGGGGCTGGTTAGAAGTCACCTTTCCATGAATCGCCTGGTCTTCTGCCAAAGATGAAGAAGAAATATCTCCGGGAGCAAGCAATCCTCCCTGAGTGGGTCTGACATTCTTTTCAGATGAACAGACTCAGCGGGCACGGCTGCAGAATGTAAAGACACTCATGGGAAAGCACGAACTGCATTTCAGGAAAAACCCAAGAAGATTCAACGTTTCCCTTCGTTTATCCCCAGGAGAATGTCCAGAGGCCTGCAAACACTTAACTATCATTTGCTTACTTGAGAAAAGTCAGAACGAATTATCAAAACAGATTGGAATGTTGAACAAAATTTATGAATGTTCCTAAGATGTTTTCATTACCCCCAAAAAAAGATGCTGAGGCAGGAAAAACACTGAAGCTGGGGCTGTAGCTAGGACCCTCCCACCAAGAGGGAAGAACTTGTGAATATTTAGAAGAGAATATGTTAGACATTGACAACCAAGAAAATAAGAGGAGAACTTGTCAAATGAAAAAGTCTGTTAAAGTTAACTTTTTTAGAGGGATAAAAAACAACACAGATGGAAAAAAACAATAACATCAAACCAAGAACTCTTATCAGTTATGTCTTCAGGGTCTTGGGTGAATGTGAAATGCATTAATTCATCAACGAAGACAGGACTTGAGGTTCAACACATTCACTGCACAAGTGTTTTTTTGTGGGGTTTTTTTTTTAGATTTTACTGGGGATTTGCAGAAGGGGAAAAATGTTGGGGGATTGGGGAAGGGGAACAGCCAAGTTGTCCTTCAGTCTTAG
Organism: Hipposideros larvatus; assembly: GCA_031876335.1. NCBI lineage: Eukaryota > Metazoa > Chordata > Mammalia > Chiroptera > Hipposideridae > Hipposideros > Hipposideros larvatus. The sequence goes on from CM063105.1 coordinate 148,068,276, forward strand.
TTGTGGAGGGCGCAGCTAGCTCAGCTCCAAGCCCAGTCACCATCTGGCCGCCTGTTGGCCGCTCAGCTCAAGGTGCTGTGTTCAATCTTAGTTGCGGGTGGGTACAGCCCACCATCCCATGTGGGAGTCGAACCTGTAACCTTGTTGTTATGAGCACGTGCTCTCACCAGCTGAGCCATCCTACCACCTGTTGGCAGCTCAGCAGCAGCTCAGCTCAGGCGCAGCTCACTGGCCCATGTGGGAATCGAACCGGCGGCCCTGTTGCTTGAACATCTCCTGTCAATGTGGTATGTGTGGGCAGGGGACAGTAAGAATGGAAATGTGACCTATAGGAAAGGGACAGAGTCCATGAATATTTGCATGGTATTGAGACCGATGACAGTGTCTACTTTGAGAAAGCGAATAGCTTTAAGGTGGAATATTGATTCATTCCTGTGGACAAAATTCTACAACTCATCATCATCATGATCGTACTCGTCAGTGGTAGACCAGATGTCCCAGTTGGTGCTGCCCATGGACACTTTACCAATTGTGGTGTTTGAGAGTGGGCTGCTCCTTACCTGTTCTCAACAATATCAGGGAAAGGAAAAGAGTGGGAAGTCTTGAGAGGATGAAGGGAAATCGCTAGAGTTGGGGCACTGCACTCTTTGTATGCAGTTGGATAGGCAGAAATTAGGAAAATAACGTGCCGTAGTTATCTCCCATTCCTAGGGAACTCAAGTGGCCCAAGATGAACAACAGGGACAAAATTGGGTGCAGACTCAGAGTTAACATCTGGCAGAGAGGTTTTCTCGTGAAATCCCAGAAGGCCCTGTGTCTGGCAGTCCAAGGTCACCAGACCAACACTAGTAGCTCTATGTAGACTCACAGATTCTCAAGTGTTAGCAAACTTCCTTGTAGACAAACAAAGTGCACACAGAGGAGAAGGATTTCCTTGGGGCCATTTCTTTGGGGAGAGAGGTCAGATGTTTGTTAATAATAGCGTAAAGCCAAAAGGGCCCCTTTTTGTCTTTCTGGTCCATCTACCTCACCCCAGTGGTGAGTTTGGTGGGGGACACTTCCCAAGTCAGGAGCACGGCCCACCCGCCATCTCCCTGGAGAGGGAAAAGCATGCTTTTTTACGCTTCCCAGTCCAAGGCGTTTAAAGCAATGTTATTCGAGGGCCACTCTTGTGGCCCGGACCCTGGGGAAGGCAGAAGGTGACTTTCCTTCCTGCAATTGTGGGAGAAATTATATTTGGTGGACGGAAACTGGAACTCATGACAATCGAGGCATTGTTTCCTTGCAACTCTGAGATGTATATTTAACCATGTATTTATTTCCTAAATGCATTGGTTTAAATATAGTTTTCTGCTGTGAAGGTGGCGGTCACCTAACGCTGAGTGACAGACACGCTGCCTCCTCGGTGACGGAGCTGTCCTTTCCTGCACACGCAGGGGAGGCCGTCCTTTCCCCAGCTCTCGCTCTGGGTGGGTCTCTGACAGAGCCCAAGCCACAGAATGAACAACAGGAAATTCACAAGGGGGGGGGGGTCTGCTTCTCAGACGTGCTGGGTTGGAATCAGCTTGACTCGTGCCAGTGACCAGAGAGCACAAAGGGTGTTATCCTGCACAAGTGTGACTGGAGTGTCATACGGCTCACAGGACACACACTCGTATGCACAGTGCGTTATTCTTCACCCTAGAAAAGCAGTGATACGGGCTTGAGTTTCCAGCTGCTTCCTGTGTACATGGGAGAGTCTCTGAGGTTCAAGCCCATTCTTTGGAATCATCCATCCATCACCCCAGAGAGGGTTTCACCAAAACGAGGTCTGTGCCTGAGGAGCTCTGACTGGCCACACAGTGGGGCACGTGTCCATAGTAGGTGTGGGTAGACGTATGATTGAGAGGTAGATAGGAGATAGATAACAGATAGATAAGTGATATATGAGATAGACGATAGATCGATAAATAGATAAATGATAGATTAGATAGATACATGATAGATGGATAGGTAGATAGATAAGATATATGATTGATGGGTAGATAGGAGATATTGTAGATAGCAGATAGATAATAAATGAAATAGATAGATGATAGGTGGAGTAGACAGATTGGATGGATAGATAGATGAGACATATAGGTAGATAGATAGATACATAGATACAGATAGATAATACATAGATGATAAATAATAGGTAAATAGATAAATAAGTGAAATAGATGATAGATGAGATAGATAGACAGACAGATAGATACAGATGAAAGGAAGATAGATACCTAGAATGATAGGTGGATAGATGGGTAGATAGATGATAGGATAGATACATGGTAGATAGATACATGGCAGATTAGATAGATAGATAGATAGATAGATAGATAGAAGATAGGTAGATGATAGATAATAGGTATGCAAATAGAGACATGTTTTCTGGGTCTCTGGTGCTATTGTGTCAATTCCTCCGGAATGGTACAGGCAGATGTTGAAATCACGCTTATTAAAATGTGAGCAGTGAGAACACGGATGACTCACGTGAACTCCTAGGAGGTACCTTCCATGTGGAGCTTGTGCTGGGCCAGGTAAATATCCACCATAAAATGGCAGCACGGCAGGGCCCCCCCATCCCCCGTCTGTGCACCGGTCTCCCAGCACAATGCCTCACCACCGTAAGCAAACCACAGACCCTCCGACATGCGAGGCCACACCACAGCAAGAAGCCAGGCTGGCCAGGTCCAGGCAGGTGTGAATAATTAGGGAGCCTCCTCACCTGGCCCCCACACAGGAAGCCACTGAGACATAAATAGGCTCTCATGCCTATCATCTTGGCAAACACAGATACTGAAGAATCAAAAACACAGCGCACACCTGTGTGCATGCATTTTCCGTTCCCCAAGGGGAGGGGCAGGAATGTCCCCCAGGCAGGCACCATCAGATCCTTTGCAAAACCTCTCCAACCGGCCAGCCCTGCCTCCGCTCCTTTGGGCACCTACAGCTCAAGCATATGGCAAGTGACAAAATGCACTGTCCCCATGATAAGAAATCCAGGTGCTAAACACCCAGAGATGGTGTTATGAGTCAGCTCAGGCTGCTGTCACAACATACAGCAGACTCGGTGGCTTGAAAACCGAAGTGTGTTGTCTCACAGCATGTCCGAGATCCAGGTGCTGGCAGCGTTGGCTCTGCCAAGGGTGGGGGGGGGGGGGTCCTCCTGACTGCAGACGGCAACCTTCTTGCTGTGTCATTTCCTCTGTGTGCATGTGGGGAGAGCGAGAGAAGGGAATAGAGAGAGACAGTGAGATGGAGACAGAGACAGAGACAGAGAGAGAATGCTCTCTAGTGTCTCCTGATAAGGACACTAATCCGTTTGGATCAGCGCCTCACCCTTATGATCACATTTTCACCTTCATTACTCCCTTATTCCAGACACATCCACACTGAGTGACGGCTTCGTCCTCTGGATCTGGGGGCAATGCAAACACTGAATCCATAACCCAGGGGACTACTCCACAGCAAATATTCTGCATGTGGAGACTGAGGTCCCCAACCCCACCCGTGAATTGCCCTAATGAAACGTTTGCTGGCGCGTTGGTCAGATGTACAAGGCGAACCGTCATCCGCCGCAGGTGGCTCACCCCAATATTTCTTTTCTCCCAAATTTAATTTTCAATGTCCCTTAGCACGTGGCTCCAATGCAGAATGCAGTCCTGTGAATAATTTGCGTCATCTTGCAGGCTGTTGGGAATTTTCCAGGGCAGGCAGGTGAGTTAGTTTACAGCCAAGATGAGATAAGATGAGATAAGATAAAAATAAGCTCATCTGATTGGGTTTAGGACAAATGGTGTGTGGACAGGACAGTGAGATACAAGGTGAATTTGCAGAGGAGCCTGACCGAGGCATGGACTCTCCCTGGCAGTCACCAGTGTCCAGTGGACACCAGCCCTCCCTTTGGGACCCCAGTAGAAGTGGTCTTCTGGTGGCCCTGGGCGCCAAACTTACCAGCCTCGCTCTAGATGAGCACAATCCAACATGTGCCATGTGTTTTTATGTGTCAGCTCCCCCAGTGGATTTCCCAAGCTCCCACCCAGTTGGGGAAGGCTGGGGAGTAAACTGAGTGCAAATGAATCACTCCCTCAGGGTACCTTTTGGATAATTGCATGCTGGGTCCTTCCCGTCAACCCCTCAACCACCATCTCCAGCATTCTTTCAGCTGCTGGGTCCGGGCAGGCGGCTTGGGTCTGAGACACGATAAGCTGCTGGATTTGCCACCTTGGAAGAGATGTGTGCTCTGTCTGCTCCGCGGCTCTGGGCACACAGCTGCACGTCAGTCCTTCCAGGGCTGGTGACATAACTGGTCTGGAAAACACAGGCAAAGCTGGACCCTGGTGGGGTGAAAACCCGCCCAGTCTTCGGAAAGTGGGGAGGATGCCCTAACTCAGCCACCAGGGTCATCGATCACCTTCCTTTCCAAAGGCCGTCTCCGGAGGCATAGGCAGCATCCTTGTAAAATCTCTGAATGTCACCACCTACCAGGGAAAAAAAAATGCAACGTCTTGAAAAATGTGTTTGCTTTCTTAAGACGGCGTCTTGGAGCCACAGAGAGCACCCCATCAGGAATTCAGATTTATAAGTTTCTCCGGGAAACACAAAACACAAAACTTGGAGAAGATAAGAAGAAACTTAAGTAACTTTCCTGACGTGACCCTTGGAGAATTGGGCGTGGATGACTGATTGAAAACTTCAGTGGCGCTCTTGTTAAAATGCCTGCACCCGGTTACTTCCTTCAAGTGAAGGGACAGCCACCGATGACCAGTGGGGACAGTCCACGGAGGAAGTCATTGAGCTCAAATCGTTGCATTTGCCCAGACTGGCTTGCCTTGCCACCTTCTGGGGAACGACAAATTCTTGGCAGTGACAAGCAGCAGAGGTAAAGGTGGAATGAAAGTGCCATTGGAGCCAGCTGTCTGGACAGCTGACTGCACTGAGGAATTCCCGGGGACAGAGACGTCCAGCTACAGCTGCCATTTTCCACTCTGGATGCACATCAACTGGCCGGCAAAAATGTTTTGAAAAGTTACAGTGATTTCTTGGATGTGACAGCAAAAGCACAGGCAACAAAACATACGTAGACTGGACTTCATCCAAACGAAAACCTTTTGTGCATCCAAAGACACTCTCGAGAGTCAAAAGCTGTTTGCAAATCATAGGTCTGGGAAGGAATCAGTGGCCGGAATATATAACGAAACCCAACAGCTCCATGACGACAAAACCAATTCAAAAATGAGCAAAGGACCTGGATAGACATTTTTCAGAAGGACATGCCCCAGTGGCGAAAAAACATGCGATAAGATGCTCAACATCCGTACTCAGGAGGGAAACGAAAACCGGAACCACCGTGAGACACCACTTCACAGGGAAAGGGGAAAAGAAAGATACTTAAGTGCAGAGAGGCTGGAACCCTGGGGCCTTGCTGGTAGGTAGGTCAAACGGTGCAGTTGCCGTGGAAAATAGCACAGCCGTTCCCCAAACAGTTAAACTGTTACCATGTGACCCAGCCATTTCGCTTCCAGGTAAGCAGCCAGAAACATTCACAGCAGGGACGCGAAGAGATAGTTTTACACCCATGCTGGCAGCATTAGCCACAGTCGCCAACAAGGCGGAAGCAACCCACGTGTCCGTCATCGGATAAACGAATACACAGAAGGCGGCCGATTCCTTCTGTGGAATGTTACTTGGCCATTAAAGGAATGGAGCTCTGACACTCAGTACGCTATGAATGAACCAGAAACGTGATTCTAAGTGACACGAGCCAGACACAATCGGCCACATGTCCTATGCTGCCTTGTCCTGGAAATATTGAGAATAGATATTCATTCAGGGAAACTGGAAGCAGGTTAGTGGTTGCCAGGAACTGGGATGGGGGTCGGGGGAATGGAGGGTGACAGCTCATGGGGACGGGTCCCCTTTTGGGGACATGAAATGTGCTGAAACCAAGTAGAGGAGCTGGTTGCACGTTGTGAAGGCATGACATGTTTCAGACTCACACACTTTTAAATGGTTACCTTATGTGCGTTTCACCTCATGAAGAAAAAAAATACATGTTACAATGAGCTAAATTCTGGTCCCTACCTGAAACAGGAAGTGAACCGATAAGCTATCTTTAGCAAACGATGAATAAAAATGACATGCTTGTCACCACCCTACACACACACACACACACACACACACACACACACACACACACGCACACGACAGATGCAGCCCCTGAAAACCCCACGGAGGCTAATTAAAGGGAGTTTCCTTGTATTTCACAGTGTGATCCTTAAATTGCACCCACCTGGGCAGGTGTTGGCCCACTTCGCGAGACCCACCTGCATTTTGACCCCCACTCCCCTCACAATAGCAAATGGCCAGTGACAAAGAACCTCTGTTGCCTTGTCTGAGCAGCTCAGATGCACCAAGGCCGGCTTAGCTACGTCGGGAACTAGAGAGTCTTTCTTGAACCTTAAAAGATGCCATTCCCACACACGCCCCTTGTAACGGTCCTGAATGTCTAGATGACTTTGGAGACTCGCTTTCTGTTCCGCTTGTCCCCTCATGCAGCAATCGTGCTGGAATGAACTGATATTTTCAAAACAAACGACGTAGCAGAACTCACTATATTATTGTGTGTGTGCTTGTGTATCTGTGAATTACAGTCATATATCTGTCCACTATTGCGGGTCGTGGACTCTGTTAAGCCCTGACAATGCAATATAATGCAACACAACACTTTAAATACACATGGCCCCTCCCATAATGGAGACACATTCCCTCCCCTTACAATGGGTGTATGTCTCCCAATAGAATGCTAACACACACACACACACACACACACACACACACGCACGCACATACACACACACACACACTCACACTTAATGAAGGTCCAGGAACTTGGTAAACATCAACCAAACATAAGAGAAAGGCAGAGGTAGAAATTCACGTGGCTGCATGCCTATTGCAGGAACAATACCTCAGGCTTAATTCAGGCTGTGTAAAGTGAGTTCAGAACAACATACGAGGTCAGACAATTAAGTTCGTGGACTCCTCCTAGAAAAAGTGCTGCCTACCTCATTGCTGAATATCACTAGGGTCACCTTCGAAGTCCTCCCCTTGGGAAGCTATGCACCGATGCCAGGGCCTAGTCCACCCTTCAGAGCAATTTGGGAACTCTTTCTGGAATGGCCATCAGAGCTGTGGTCGATTACCCTTGATGTCCTGAATGTCATCAAAATGTCTTCCTTTCAATATTTCCTTTATCTTCGGGTAAAGAAAGAAGTCACTGGGGGCCAGATCAGGTCAGTAGGGAGGGTATTCCAATACAGTAATTTGTTTACTGGCTAAAAACTCCCTCACAGACAGTGCCGTGTGGGCGGTGCATTGTCCTGATGCAAGAGCCATGAATTATTGGCAAAAAGTTCAGGTTATCTAACTTTTTCATGCAACCTTTTCAGCACTTCCAACTAGTAAACTTGGTTTGCTGTTTGTCCAGTTGGTACAAATTCATAATGAATCATCCCTCTGATGCCAGAAAAAGTCAGCAATATCGTTGCAACAAGTCCACGAACTTAATTGTCAGACCTCATACAGTAGAAAGATAACACCTACCTTAACACGGCATTCAACACTACAAAAGTTGATCATGACTTCCCCAACCCTGAGCTTATCAGTTGCCCCTTAAAGGTCTATATGGCAACTAGAAATATTTTGTTTCAGAACCAAGTTGTCTTGACCTGCCAAGACTCTTGGGTTCACTTTTTCCCTGTGTCCTCAGACGGGCTCCATCTGATTTGGGCTTGGACAACCCTCCAAGCTTGGACAGAAAAAGAAAACTCAGATGAAAAGATAACACCCCAAGCACCCACCATTTCTGATCCCTGTGGGGCTGGTCATCCAAGCACCATCTTTAATTTGCATGTATGTTGAGATGCAAAAGCCACCTGGGTTGACATTTTTTTTTCCTTCCCCCTGAAAATCTGTGACATGGTTCCATCTCCCACTGTGCCCTGGGGGGCGATTTTGTGCCCCAATGTGTCTCCTTTGCAGGATTGTGCAGAGCTGCTTGTCCTTCCTGGAAGCATGGTCCCTCCAGCCATTCCTCATAAACACTGGACCCCATCTTTGCTGCCTAGAGATCTTGGTGGGCGCTCAGTTGCCTTTCTCCTTTGCAAGAACATGTGGCTTCAACAAATTACAGGGCTCCCTCAAACCTACTGTAGAATGAGTGCGGATGAAAAGAATTTGGTCAGGCGCTTTCACATCTGAGGCACGAAAGCTTGTGAATGAAGATTGCACCCCTTTACAAAAGAACACTGACCCCACTTCTATCTGGACTCCACAGGTCTCGGTCTCTCCATGGACAAGACTCTGGAGTTACTTTATGGTTTTTTTCAGGACCGCGTGATGTTGTGTTTATCATATACTATTCCATTACACAAATTATGCTACCGACGAGCACTGGCATTTGAGTGGAAATGCAAAACTAAAGCGATTCTGTTGGTGGCTGCTGGCCTCGCTGTGTGCCTTTCATAAAGTGCCACATCGGTGCCAACGTCGGGGAAGAAAAAGCATTCTAATAACCATTTGATGTTGTTTCTGGCTTCTGCTAAGAGTATATTTATTTTTCAACGTTCTACTCACTTTACCCTTTACATTGTAATGCGTTATGAAGAGCCCAGATTTAAACTATAAACGTAGACTACACATATAAACATAACTACACATTACACTCTAGGTTACAATTTATAAATTTTACATATATTTATAACTTATGCATTTTCTATGTATGTATATATAAATAAAAACATAGCTTAGGCTATAAATGTCTTCAGTGGTCGTTGATGCTAATTCAATGCAGCCATAGCTAGTTGAACGCATCTCTTCAGCCAGATATTTTCTCCAGCCATCCAGGAAAATTTTTTTTTATGCTGTAAGTGTATCTCAGGTTATCTTTGACTCTCTCTTTTTCCTTTCATGAAAGAAGACCCAGATGTCACTCTAAAATAAATGTTATGTGTGAATTTCCTATTTAGCACCCTAAAACGGGTCGATTACAAGCCCATGTTTCACCTCCTACTCCAAGAAAGGAGATTACTGCCTTTCCCATTCTATGCGGGGGAAAGTTACCATCAATTTTACATGTTGATCATACGTGGAGCCATTTTCCTGCTGTTTTCAATACCAAAACCAAAAAACAAAAAACACTGAAAAATCCTATTGGCTGAGCTAGAAGTGTATCCTTGGAAAAACAAGAATTGCCTATTACTATAAGTGTCTCCTAGGTGTCCTGTCCTAAAGAAAGAAATCCCACTCGTACCGGCTCGTGGCTGTCCTCTTTGCATTTATAACCTCCTAGGCTGTCGGCTTTGAACTTCCGAGGCTTTCGTTTAGCAATTCCATCCGCTATGTTTTATACAGGATACAATAAGGGGAGACGCATAGCAGCGACACATGCCAGCTCAGCCAAGACAGAAAGAGGACGATGCCGGGGTTGCCATATTTGTCTTACCCAACGCATCCAAACCATCACGCTTTTTGTTAACTCAAGAAAACGTGCCGTCTTCGATCCAACAACAGAACTCCACTGGTTATAACATCCATGGTACCCCCGTGCCTCGGTATTATTTTATTTCTCCAACAAATGACTCATTTTATTACCATAATGCACACCTACATTTGTTCTGACTCTTTAAAATATGTTTGCATAGCAAGTGGGCTCTTATTTCTGTTTACACCTGGAGATACTTTCGAAATACCGTTTTTGGTCAGATTTGGATGGCTTAGGATATATATGTTTTTGCTTTATTTATATTACCTGGGAAATATTGAAGTTGTAATTATAAAATAGGATTTTAGTCTAAACACGGTAGGGTGTATGGTATGTCAGCCCCTGCGGTTTGAGCAGGTTTTAAAGATCGAGAGGTAAAATGAATGAAATCGGGTGCACTGTGGTGTATGACAGTTTTTTAAATTTCCAAAAACAAATGAAACGTGGTCCATGCTTGTACAGCGAAATCTGACTCACTCTTAAAAAGAAAGGAAATGGTGACATATGTTATTATACAATGTGGATGGACCTTGAGGACATTACTGATGGAAGTAAGTCCAACAAGAAAGGACAGATACAGTATAACTCCACTCATAGGAGGTCCCTGGAGTCACAAATTCATAGAGACAGGAAGTCGATGGTGATGCCAGGGGTTGAGGGTGGGCAGGGACTGAGTGTGTGACAGGGACAGTCTCAGATTGGGACAATGAGAAAGTCCTGGAGGTGATGATGCGGATGGTTACACACCATTGTGAATGTACTTAATGCCATCGACATACACACTTAGAAGCGGTTAGGGTGGTAAATTTTGTGTGAGCTCTGTTTTCCCACAATAAAAAAGAACGCTTTGCATAAAATAATAAAATAAACTGAAAGGCGTATGGCAAATTTCTTTCTCACCCAATAGTTGCGATTGTTGTGCTTCATCTAGGTACCTTAGGTGCACTTTTTAAGACATTTATTACAATGAAAAACAATCCATTTCCATTTAGATGCCCTGTGACCTAAGTCCCTACAGACCCCGGCAAGCAGAGTTTAACAAGATTTTTCCGTATATTTCCCCTCATTGGCACCGACCTCGGCTGATCTGTTGCAGAACTAACAGGCTGTCCCATCTCTCGGATCCTACCCCCATGGCGCTTGCAAAGCCTGGGGCCTCTGAGACTCAGCGTCCACGTGCAGTTTGGGTATGAGGCCCACCTTCTCTCTCCTCCCCCAGTGAAAAGCATCCTTTAAAATTCCATGGACAGGGCTGGCCGTGTGGCGCGTTGGTTAAGAGCTGGCTTGGGACACCAGAGGGCCCCGGTTCGGATCCCACATATGAGGGCCAGTGACACTGCCCTCCACAGCTAAGATGCTGAACAACAGCTCAACCTGGAGCTGGGCTGCCGTGAGTCACCGACAACGGCGTAGGCTGCAGCCCCTGTGGCAGTGGGTTGCCATGGGCTACCGTGTGTAGCCAGCAGCCAGCGTGAGCGGCCAGCAGCCGCAGTGAGCGGCCGTCCAGAAGCCGGCGACTGATCTGCCTCGCCCGGGAAGAGCGCAATGATGGTGCCAGCTTGGGCCAGTGAAGCAACGTCCTCCACAACTAGACTGAAGAACAAAACGACAGCAACTTGTCTGTTCCCCTTCCCCCAATTCCCCAGCACTGTTCCCATCCCCCCAATTCCCCAATAAAAATCTTAAAAAAAAAATTCCGTGGACACAATGGCTCTGGGTTTTGTCTTACCCGTGAACACCTCGTGGCCAGCTCCAGGTCACATCGACCCACAGCCAACAGCAAAGCTTGGCCTTTAAAAACCCCACAGATGATTTATTTAAAAAAAAATCCCTTATTCCAGTTGTAACGGAGCCATCTGACCAGAGCATTTTTGAGCTTACGTAGAGAAAATCACCGTATTCTTTTTCCAAGTGTCATCAACCCTTCGCTTGACACTTCTTAGGTTCTAAAGCGTCTATGAGGCATTTGTCATGCACAGAAAATTCCAAGAAGTCTGTTTATTGTCATCCCCATTTGAGGGGGGTGCAGTTTTGCTGGGCTTCCCAGGGAGGCTTCCTGGGCACCCCGAGACTTGCCGAGGGAGGCAGGTGTGTCTCCGCTAGCAGAATTTCTGGCCCCCCTGACATTTAGCTGTTACGGACGAGGAGGAAAGATTGACTGCTATTAAGCTTTTAATAATACTTCCTATAGCTTGTACCCCCGAGGACCATCTGAGGGTCCCACAGACCTCGTTGCTATGGTAGCCGTAGAATCCACTTACGAGTGGACAGCACCTAGATGAGACTCGCACACCCCTGCCTTTTTCTCCGCCTGGATAAAAAAGACTGAAAAAAAGTATTTTTTTCTGAGAAAGTATTTTCCTCAGAATTGGGTAGGTCGAAATGCATATGCATTCGTTTATGGGTAACAGAGTCCAAAGACTAAATTTTCACCATTCCCTCCTATTTTTTCCCCTGTCTTTGGCTTGACATTTCCTTTTTTTTTTTTTTTTTTTTCCTTTTCGGTTCTGAAGGTACATCCAAAAAATCACACAGAGAAAATAATGTAGCGCGTTTTTCTTTTCGTGGAGCGTTTTCGTAATCTCAGGTGTCAGGGCCATCGTGCAGAATTTATGTATTTTCAGAAAGAAAAACACAGCCTCTCACAGGCGCACAAAAACATGCTTACAGTCGAATGATAAAGTGAACCGACTCCAAACGCCAGGAGAAGGAAGAAAACACACATTCTTTTCTGTCCCGCCACTGAGAAATGCGTTCAGTTATTTTTATGGCTCCTTTGAGCCAACTTAACATGACGGTTTGCAGGTGATATTCAAGTCAAATATTTTGGTAGGTGACAAAACTCATGCATGAAGGCTGCAGATCGGGCCTGCTCCCGCGTGGCCTCCGGGGTCACCTGAGCTGGGCGGGGCTGCAGAAAACGCCCACCATCGTTGCCTGTTTCTCTGCAGCATCTACCATTGCCCTCACCCCGGTTCGTTCCTTTTCCTGCTTTCTAAAAATCACTGTTTTCCATCTTCTTCCATTTTCCTTCAACCCCCAATATGCTTTCCCCAATGTAAGTGAATGGTATTGCCTTAAACGTGGTAGGGAACGTGTATTCTAATCAGAGGACGTCTTCCTCTTCCCGCCATCGAATGCACCCGTCCACCCGCCTTCTCGCTATGTCCTTCCGTGAAAGTGGAAAGAGAGTCTGAGCTTGTTAACTTTGGGGCTCTTGTCTTCATCTCCCGCCTCTGGTAACCCAAGGGGATCCCCAAAAGGCTGGTGTGCAGTTGGAGGCACCCCTCTTCTGTGTCAGGACTTGTGCAAAGCGTATACTTTTGGGGTGGTTGTGGTGGTGGGGAGAATGCCTCCTGGATTCTCCACAGCCATCGGGGCTGGGCTGGGGGCGTAGATGTCCCATCCTTGAAGGGACAGTCCCAATTCTCATCCTACAAAGATGCTGAGAGCGTCCCCAGTGAGGCTGAAGCCCAGGTGCCCATTTGTCACTCTCCCTTTCACTCCAGCATCTTGGGGTAACCTCCCAAATAAAACTCCCTCACCTGGGTCCCTGGCAAACTCTTTGTTTTCGAAGATTTTATTGGGGGTTTGGGGGATGGGAACAGTGCTGGGGAATTGGGGGAAGGGGAACAGACAAGTTGCTGTCCTTTTGTTCTTCAGTCTAGTTGTGGAGGATGTTGCTTCACTGGCCCAAGTTGGCACCATCATTGCGCTCTTCCCGGGTGAGGCAGATCAGTCGCCGGCTTCTGGACGGCCGCTCACGGCGGCTGCTGGCCGCTCACGCTGGCTGCTGGCTACACACGGTAGCCCATGGCAACCCACTGCCACAGGGGCTGCAGCCTACGCCGTCGCCGGCGACTCACAGCAGCCCAGCTCCAGGTTGAGCTGTTGTTCAGCATCTTAGCTGCAGAGGGCAGTGTCACTGGTCCTCATATGTGGGATCCGAACCGGGGCCCTCTGGCGTCCCAAGCCAGTTCTTAACCAATGCACCACTCAGCCAGTCCCAAACTCTTTGTTTTTGATGGAACCCCAATGGAAGACACCCACCTGAACAATAAATGCCTCCTTTCCCAGCACAGAGGACAAAACCCCTCATCACTCATGGGAGAGTAAGAAATGCCTCATCATAGAGCAGAAAGGCTGGGAAAACCTTTTTTTTTACACCATCCTGTCTTTCTTTTAGTTTTCTTCCCACCCTCTGGCCTCTGGTGACTGCTTTTTTCACTCTGTGTTTCTTGAGTTTGATTTTTTTTTTTTTTAGCTGAGCCATCCTGCCACCTGTTGGCCGCTCAGCGGCAGCTCAGCTCGGGCTGGGACTCGAACCGCTGTTGCTCAGAGCTCACACTCTTGAGCGAGCTCTTAACCAACTGAGCCACTCGGCCGGCCCAGGAATTTGATTGTTTATTTATTTATTTTTTCAGACCCCACATATGAAGAGGTCATTTGGCCTTTGTCTTTCTTGGTCTGACTTACGTCACTCAGCAAAATGCCGTCAAAATCCATCCATGTGTTTGCAGATGGCGGGATGTCCTTCCCTTTAAAAGCTGAATAGTGTCCCCTTGTGCGTATGTCACAGCTCCTTTATCCGTCCATCCATTGAGAGACAGGTTGTTTGCGTCTCCTGGCTATTGTGAATAATGCTGCAAACCGTGATCACATGGATATCTCTTCAATATACTGATTTCATTTCTCTTGGATAATTGCCCCGAAGTGGGATTGCTGGATCATAGGGTAGTTCTACTTTTTAATTTTTCGAGGACCCTTCATAATATTTTCTTTTTTTTAAAAAAATTAGTTTCAGGCGTACGAAACAATGTACTAGTTAGACATTTACACCCCTCACAAAATGATAGCTCCCCTCCCCCAATCCGCTGCCCCTCTGACATCGTATGTAGCTGTTACAATTCCATCGACTCTATTCCCTGTGCTGTACTCCACATCCCATGACTATATATATATTAAATTATAGTTGACATTTATTACAATTCAGCTTCAGCTTCAGGTGTACACTGCAGTGGTCAGGCATCTACCCCATCCATGAAGTGGTCTCCCTAATAAGAAAAGTGCCCATCTGACCCCCTACAAAATCCTTACAACATTATTGATTACATTCCCCGAACTGTCTTTCATGTGCCTGTGGCAATATTGTAGTTACTTATTTATGCTGTCTAACCCCTTCCCCTTCTCCCTCATCCCCACCCCCACCCAACTAACAACCATCAGTTGTTCCTCTATGTCTCTGAGACTATTTCTGTTTACTTTGCTCGTTCATTCAGTTGTTTAGATTCCACATATAAGTGAGATCATATGGGATTTGTCTTTCTCCAACTGACTTATTTCACTTAGCATAATGTCCTCTAGGTCCACCCATATCGTCGCAAATGGTACGATTTCATTCTTCTTTATAGCTGAGTAATACTCCATTGTATAAATGTACCACACTTTCTATACTTAGTCGTTTGCTGATGGGCATAATATTTTTCATACTTTACATTCCCACTAACAGGGCAGGGGGTTTCCTTCCCCCCACAGCCTCTCCAACACTTGTAATTATTTGTCTTGTTGAGAACAGTCACTCTGACAGGCGTGAGATGACATGTCACCGTGGTTTTGATTTGCGTCTCCCTGGTGATTATGATGTTGAGCACCTTTTCTTGTACCTGTTGGCCATCTGTGGGTCCTCTTTGGAGAAATGTGTGTCCAGGTCCTCTGCCCATTTTCTAATCAGACTGTTTCCTTTTTGCTCTTGAGCTGTGGCAGGTCAGCTAACGATTCTTGATAGTATTCGTTTTAGAATCCAGAAGTACAAGTTTTCAAAGGACCTCTGATTAGGTGATTGACAGGACAGAGCATGAATGCAAAAATGCAGGGAGTCGGAGACGCCCAGGGTCTGTGGGAATCCTCACGGAGAATCAGAATAGCCTTGGTTTTCGGACCCTGAGCGAGTGATCGATCCCAAGCTAAAGACGTAGCTGGAGCCTGAGAAACTGTTTACAGTTGGCAAGCAACCTGGATGCCGTCGCTTTATTATCATCCTGAAAACGGAATTGGCAATGGTACATACTTAATACATACTTAACGATTTCTTTCTTTCTGGAATATTGAATTAGTGACCAACGTATGGCTTTTCCGTTCATGAACTGGGTCGTCTTCTGAAATATCGATGGAGTGACAAACACAACTGCATGGTTCTGTGCAAACGTCCCCCCACAGGAATTAGTTGAACAACCACATAATTCATTTTCCAGATTTCTTTCCCTGCCCCCCAATATTTATTAAATTTATTGGTCTGCTACGGAGGACTCCAAGAACCAGAAAAAGTACATGCGCACTTTCATTCTTACGAAATGTTATCCTTTTGACAAGAATTACCCAAACATGGAGGCAGCAGACTTATTCTCTTCTGGAAAACAGGTGTTCCCAATATTATCATTTTTTTTTCATCAACCATCTATTCTTTTTTGGGCTGTTTTTACTTTTCCTAGAATTTATGGAGAGCTGAAATGGCTTTTGCTTCAAGATCATAAAATACACGGCAAAATGAGACACTGGCCTTTACCAGGGTACAAACGTTTGCACACATGCAGAACCGGGAAAGACAGTATGTTTCGGCCGGCATGAAGTTTTCGTTGACCATCTTAAGTCAAAATATTGGCTGCAGGGCTGAGCCACCTTCCATGGGGAATGCAAGTAAGACCTGCAAATGTAAGAACAGAGTCATTAACTTGTGAGGTTCTATGTGTGTGTGTGTGTGTGTGTGTGTGTGTGTGTGTGTGTGTGTGTGTGTGTGTCTGAAGTTCCTACATTGAATACCTGAGCCCTAGGACCTCCAAATGAGACTGTGTTTGGTGACCGGGCTTTAAAGAGGTGACTAAGGTGACATGAGGTCATTAGGGTGGGTCCTGATCCAACAGGACTTGTGTCCTCATAAGAAGAGGAGGTGAGGACACAGACACACACAGAGGGACGGCCATGTGAGGACACGGGGAGCAGACGGCCGTCTGCACGCCCAGGAGAGAGGCCTCGGGGGGGACCAGCCCTGGGACACTGTATCTCGGACTCCAGCCTCCAGGACTGGGAGAGAGAAATGTCTGTTGTGTCAGCCGCCCCGTCTGTGGGACTTTGTTCTCACCTCCCAAGCGAAGGAATAATACAAAGCTCCAAATGATTCTAACGAAACAAAATGATGATGATGACTTCGCATTAATGAAGGAATCAGGAGGACAGATTCTATAAGTATGGTTTACTGTTTCAGGGTCCTTCTATTCTTGGTGTGCAGAGGTAGGCCAAACGTGCTTTCTGTAGCATTTTGACTCTATGCTTTCTAGGAAGCATAGTTTCCAAAGGAGAGTGAACAGGCATGAATAAATGAAAAACAGGGGAGAGCTGATGAAAGAAGCAATGCAATTGAACAGGATGTATCATTAAATCGCATCGTTCAGGTTCACGGCAGCATCACTCACAACAGCCAAGATGTGGAAGCAACTTTGTAAGCTCCATAAATGTGTAACCACTATGCTGTACACCTGACACTAATATCATATTGTATGTCAACTGTAATTGAAAAACATCTATAGAAAAAAACCCAAAATGTTAGCCAGTTGAGTTTTTTTTTTTTAATACTACATTATTGAGTTGGAATGTAGAAAAGCAAGAACACAGTTTTCAGGATGAAGCAACAGCTTACTCATTGCACATTAGAACAGTGAATTGCAGATGACTTTTAAAATAGGGCATTGATAAAAAAATACAAATAAATTTTAAATAAGTAGGCATTGATGTGGTACCATTGTACGTTCACACTTTGGGACCTTCTGTGTACGGTAGTTGACAGTTTTAAGACCATTTTAATGGTCAAAATCTAGTTTGTTCTACCTGTGATAACTATCCGCTGGAAAAAAGAGGGGAGTATGAATCGCACAGGTGGTAAATTATTCTATGAGGTTATTTAAACACTCACCCAGCTGGTGCATGCATTGTAGCATTGCTGCCTTCACATTTCAATGCATTTGAGGTTGGATATTCCAACTCATATGACAGATGATGTTATACATCAGAAAATACAAAGAGACAATAAGGGCACAAGTGAAATTTGATGTTTCCTGAAAATTAAAACTTCGCTATACCAACAATAGTCCATGCTTAGTATCCTCGAAAAACAACTAATGTAAGTCCCTGATGGATCCTTAAAGTCCCGTTCACTCTTCTCCGTGATGCAAATTTCACACTTAAGTGTTCACACACCCCATTTCTGTGGAAAGAGAAATATGCGTTGAAGATGTTTCGCTCAGGCCAAGAATTAAGGCGGAATTGAAGAGGTTAGTGCTTTGCCTGACTGCAAGCAGCTGAGGAAACAGAAATACACAAATATTATGACACATACAAACACACTTCAAGTGAACTATAATGATGTTCGCTTTGGGGTAAGAGGAACCTACATTTAAACGTACGTTGCTTTGGTCCAAGACTCTGACACCTAACCGTGGGGACACACTGCCTTGCCAAGGGTACACACAGATTTTGGGAGGCATAAACACGTGTGCTGTTGCTATGGGAATGAGCCAAATTTCCCTGTTCACGTCCTTGTAAAGGTACAAGGAAATCGTGGCCAGTTAAAGAGAAATCTTTAGTGTCCATCATATAAAATAAAAGGACTTGATAGTAGGAGAGATAGCGCCCCATATTTCCTCAGCTTCATTGAGTAGAAATACCTTTGATCACATCCTGACATAGACACATGACATTTTCACGGCCCCACCACAAACCAGTGTCAAGCAGCCAAGGCGATATTGGGGGAAGCTTTCCTGGAAGAAGCCAGCCTACTGGAGTCTAAAGTTTTATTTCTCTTAAACGCCAAAGCTTTTTCATACTGTGGGTTGACCAGAGCGGAAAAGTTAGAACCAACGGACTGATGTTCCCTCAGGCAATACTTTCAGGGTCATACGATTTACTTGGGATTCTGATAAAGAGTGAAGGGTGAAGACACCCAGGTTGACATTCCGGCAAGAACCCACAGTTCCTTTATTGAGAACAAGCAAGCAAAAGCCAGGACTGCGTCTTCTCATGAAAGCAGAGACCTCCGAAAAATGGTGCACGTAATGAACATCGCTCCAGCCATCTAACAAAAGGGGCTGGAGGACACCTCTGCTGGGGCCATAATGTTCCCTATAAATAATTCTAGGTTGGCACCAATCTCTATATGGTTGTTGAAGCCTCAAGAAAGGAAGTCTTTATAAACACTGATTTTTCTGGCATGAATTCATCTACTGATTTACATTTGTTTAACTCACTTATTAATTCGTGTGTTGGCACCGTGTGCCAACCTTCTACTTGGCCCCTTGGGCTATCAAGAAAGATTCACTACTTCGTGGTTAGGCCTTTATGTAATTTGCAAAGTGATCCCCTCGATAAAATTTTTCTAAAAAAATAAAATAAATAAGAAGTTTTAAAACGCCAAAAAAAAAAAAAAGTCCCTACCACAACAATGAAAATGGAAAACAAACAAAAGTCGTCTTGCCTTAAAAGCCAGTTGAGTGTTCCAAAACGGTTGATCTTAATGGTTTAATGTCTGGGTGAAGAAAAAAGTCCCCGTTTGACAAAGATGAAACGACCTGGCTCTGTCCCACATCACCCACAAGGACTGGAGCAGATCCTTCTGCAAGAGTAGGCACGCTGCTTTCATGGTAACCGTGGGTGGAAATTCTGGTTGAAAAATAGTGCTGTGAAGTTAAACAGGCTGCTTGCTTTTTAGTCCCACAAGCTTGACAGCTCCTTGTAACACGAAAAGTACAGCAAGCATAGCCACCAACAGACACAGAGGATTTCCATACATTCTACATACGTGCACACACACACATACGCGGTCAGACAACTACGTTTGCAAACTTGCTGCAACGATGCTGCTAACCTTTTCTGATAACAGAGGGATGATTCATTATGAGTTTGTACCAACTGGACAAATAGTTCACCAAGTTTACTATTTGCAAGTGCTGAAAAGGCTGTGAAAAAGTTAGACGACCTGAACTGTTTGCCAACAATTCATGGCTCTTGCATCATGACAATGCACCAGCTCACATGGCTTTGTCTGTAAGGGGGTTTTTAGCCAGGAAACAAATAACTGTATTGGAACACCCTCCCTACTCACCTGATTTGCCCCCCAATGACTTCTTTCTTTACCCAAAGAGAAAGGAAATACTGAAAGGAAGACATTTTGATGACATTCAGGACATCAAGGGTAATCAACCACAGCTCTGATGTCCATTCCAGAAAGAGTTCCAAAATTGCTTTGAAAGGTGGACTAGGCACTGGTGTCGGTGCATAGCTTCCCAAGGGGAGGACTTCGAAGGTGACCCTAGTGATATGCAGCAATGAGGTAGGCAGCACTTTTTCTAGGAGGAGTCCACGAACTTAATTGTCTGACCTCGTATGCACATGGACTGTAAACCTCTTCTTCGCTCTGTTTTTGTTGAGATAATTCTAACCTCTAGGTTCCATAGGCCAGCACACTATACGTATTGACCAACGTGGTCCCTTTGGGTTTTACGGAGTAAAACAGCAGCATCGTTGCAGCCCTCTGCTCTGCACCTTCCAATCAAGTGAGTTTTATGCCATTTGCCTAACCAGCTTGCGGCAGATCTGAGATGCCTTTTGGGTGACCAGGGTGCCAGGTGCCAACCTCAGGGGATATGGGCGACCCCATGTGAATGAACACTGGCCCCTGACCTCCGACCTCTCCCCAGGCTACCCAGGCAGCCCAGGTGCTGTTAACTGCCCCACAGTGATGCCTTTCCTTCTCTGCTTAGTAGGAGCTGAGGGACTCTCTATGCTCCTAGGTGCCTGGAGTCTCAATACGTGAAGCTCTTGCAAATTTCTTGGGGGTAAATACCCCCTCACATCCACCTGTGAGCCGTCAATCCGGTAAGCTGCAGGCTACCAGTGTAGCAGCGCCCATGCCAACCGAACTTCCGCTGGGCTGTCTGGTCTGTCATTGGACAAATGAGATTGTCCCAAACGTGCCGGCATGTTTAGCAATACCTGAGGACCTTACCCCAATCCTCACGCCCAGCACGCATCCCAGATCAATTAGGCACAACACCCGGTAACCAGTACCTTGAAAGGTGTCCCCACGATTCCAGCATTTCATAAAATTTGGAAACCTGAGCTCCGGGTAGTGCACCATTAATTCAGGAATTAAACATTTTTTTTAAATGCCTGCTTGTTGCTTATGCTGATGTGTCTGAATGTTCAGGGGGACACATGGGGCCCCCTCACCCTGAGGCCTTTGTCACATGTGTCACCGCCGTGTCCCTGGAAGCATTGTTAGGTAGGTGACCTGGTGTAATGCTGCATGTGAAAAGGATGCTTGTGTGTCTAGGGAGCAAAGCTGAACCTGGCGTTTCCTGTTGATTTGTATGCTGGCTTACTGTAAATTAAAAAAAAAAAACTTACACTGTCATTAGAAAGCTCACTTGGGTGGACACATGGCATTAGACCATTGTCCAAACCCACAGAACGTACAACACCAAGGGTGGGCTCGAATGTCAATGAGGGACTTTGGGTGACGATGACGTGTCCATGTAGGTTCGTCAGCTATGACACACGTTGCACTCTGATGGGGGGGTGCATTAATAACTGGGGAAGGTAGGTGTATCTGTGGAGAGGATGGGGGAGCACATGGAGAAACTCTGGGTCTTTATCTCAGTTTTGCTGTGAACCTACAACTGCTCTGCAAAAAATAAATTTAAAGAAAAGCTGTTTTGTCAGAACAAGACAAACCAATGAAGAAACAAAAGTTCATAGACACAGACAATATTTTAGTGGTGACCAGAGGGTAAACGGGAGGCGGGTGGTAGATGAAGGTAAACGGGGTCAAATATATGGTGATGGAAGGGGAACTGACTCTGGGTGGTGAGCACACAATGCGATATATAGACAATGTCTTATAGAATTGTACACCTGAAACCTATGTAACTTTACTAACCATTGTCACCCCAATAAATTTTAACTAAAAAGAAAAGAACAACAATTAAAACAAAAAAAGAACAGCTGATTTGTCTCATGCAAATTAAAATATTTTTTTCTCTTTGTAATGGCCTTAGAAATAGTAGTTGGAGAAAGCGTTGAGCTTTTCAATCATTTTTCTGGGAAGGTTTTACATCAGCTGGGTTTGATCCCGGGCCCTGGGTTCTTTCCCCTGCACTGATGCGGGTCAGGTGTCCAAATGTCTCCCCATGCATGGTCTGCACCCCAGAGAGCCACGTGGGGTTGTAAACGGTGTCATGAACGCCCGGCCACCTGCCACGGCAAGAATTTGTAGCCTGATTGACTTCAGTCCTTGAGCAATTCTTTGTTTTAAACATCTCTGGGCCGTGTTGGGCTTCGGACAAGAGACAGCAAAGTGCCATACACCAAGGAGGTGTGTGTATAAATGATCCCCTTACCTGTGTTTCTTAGGGTCTGGGACAGTACTTTCCGCTGGAAGAAGTGAGGCTATTCCTGTGGCTTATATCCCAACCACACTCAGAGACGCAGGCGTGTCCTACTGTGCGTGGAATTCCACACGCCACTATCCATGTACACACCACCTCCTTGTTAAATGTACTTTGCCTCTAAAATACTGCCACTGTGGCAGCTGGAAAAAATGGAACAGTCGAGACCAGCTGCTTAGGGACGTAACCGGAAGGCAACGGCTGATGAAAGCCTTTTCAAATTCATGATTTCCTCCGAGGGGAGAAAGCATGCCATTTGGTGTCCGTCGTCTGCTGTGCTCCTCACTGGGCATCTCGAACCTCAGCCCTGGCATATCCTGAGCTGCCTTCTTCCAGCCTGAGGTTGTAAGCGGAACAGGGCGCTTTTAGGATTAGTAGCATCTGAGATGAGGGGAACAGCAGGAAGAGTCCTGACCCCTTGCCATTCCGATGTTTCAGAAAGGAAACAAACCTTAGTAGGCGGACATGCGTGACTTAAATGTGCTCCCATGAGCTACATGATGGGTTCACAAACGGCTGCGTGAGCTCCCCGAGTCCACACTTTGCAGAAGGCCCAGCCACAGCGATAGCTCCCGACGGAACGGATGGAGTTTCCTGCTTTGCGTTCTCATCCAGCACAGGCTGGAGGGCAGCTAAGGCTTCAAAGAGCTCGGCAGTGCAATACCCGCCTCTGTTTGTTCACGGGAGTTGGGGCTGTGTCTGCCGATGCCAGGAACGACTTAGGTGAGGAACATTGAGAACAGTCAGACAAGCATAAAACTCACCATCCAGTGGAGGCAGGTAGTGATAAGAAAAGAAACCTCAAATAGTCGTGTCATCACAGATGATGGTAGGCGCTGTGATGGAAACTGATGCCACGCTGGGAGCATGTGTAACCCAGGGAATGGGTTGGTCCAGGAGGTCTGAGATGGAGGCTCGGAGTTTCAGCGTGTCCCTGGGAGACACAGGATGTCCAAAGGATCTCCATCAGAGAGAGTTGGAAATGGAGGGCAGCCATTGGGGGCCGGATGCCATAGGGAGAGGAAACAGGGGAGAAATGAAACCAGGGAGAGCAGACCTGGAGCATAGGGTGTTGTGGACCACGCCAAGGATATCATTCCTTGTAAGAGCAATGGAAGAACTTATAAGCTGTAAGGAGGCAGGAGTTCCCTAAGTAGAGGAGGATTTTGCGATGGTCCCTGTGGCTGCAGGGTAGAGAATATACATCACAGAGGGTCCTCGGGGTGGTCTTGTAAGAAGCAGTGAGAGTGTCCAGGGCAGGGACAGTGGCAGCTTCCACTAGACTGGAAGTGATGGAGAGATGGAGAGATGAATAGAAACAAGAGTTGTCATCAAGGTTAGCGATGGATTAGACAAGGGAGAGGGATGAAAGCGTGTAGGTTCCTGGCTTGTGAAAACCAGATCTGCCGACCTGCAATACACGCTTGATTTTTTTTGGTCCTCATGAGTGGAATGACCTTTGTGATTTCATAGAGGAAATGTTGGAGATGCAATGAAAGAGAGAAGCCTTGAGCGTCTAGACAAAAATCTGGGCTGCAAACCTAAGTTTGGGATGAGAGGCCTAGAGATGGAAACCCAGGGCGTCTGATAAGAAAATTTGGAAACGTTGGGTAGAAAAAGAGAGACTCGCCTAGGAGAGACCCTTGAGTTGCTACCACATTCAAGGGCCTGGTGAAGGTCAAAATGCATTCTTTGGGTTAAGTGATGCTACTTGGGTCATGATGAGCTCGCTGAGAGCTATGGGGGATGGTTCTCAGGGTACATTTCGGGTTCTGCCTGAGATGAAGAGGGTGCAAACATTGGACATGGAGCATCGACAACGCAAATAAAATTGTGCACGATACTCACTTAGCTACGAGGCTACTTCATCTCCTATCATCTACGTCTGATCTGTTATATCACCTTGTATCAGTAGAAAGAAACGATTACCGTTTTCTGTTATTTGCCTTACCACTGTGTAGACTTGCAACTCAGCGAGAAGCAGTGGGTTTTATTATTTCACTGATGGCAGCACAATGCGTATATCGCTTATCTCCCCTGAGATATATATATATTGGTCAAAAGCCTGGAAAGGAAATAATATGCCAAAACAGATACCTTCCATTTCGTGGCATGGCGAATTGCCAAAAGGAAGCCTTTTTTTTTTTTTTGTAAAGTCCCCAAACTCACCAAGTCTATGAAAAGCAGACGACCGTTCCTGAAAATACGAGTCCACAATGACACTCAAGAAGTACAATATGTTCCAGAAGGAGTCACAGGGATGGGCTCTGCAGCCCTCCCCAAATCTGTTCAGTGGGAAGCCCTCTGTTTCTTTTTTCTGCATGGAACTGCCTGTCTCAGCAATTCTCTGCACATGGGCCGAGCTGAAAATAGCCTGCTGACGAGGCTGGGTCGGCTGGAAGGACCTGCTGTCCAGATGCTCCGAGCCGCCCTCCTGTGTGGTCAGCAGCCAGCCCTCCTGCATGGAAAGCAGACAGACAGCATTGTCCAGTGGAGGGCAAGGTGAGGACTCAGCATGCATTGTCAGCCAGGAAAATTCCAGGAAAGAGGTAATACGTTCTTCTCCCCTGAAAAAAGAATGCAACGCGCATGAGTTTTGTGGTTATTTTTTTCTTTTGCATTGTGGTCTCCCGGTGTCTCAGAGGCCACAGGAAATGTCGTAGGCGAGAATCTGGCGGCTGCTGGAGGGAGCGAGTTTCTGGACAGGAAATTGGCCTCCCACACAGAGGACGCAGCATGAAAGGGGGAATCGGAAGGAAGCTCCCGGGGTGGGCTCAGGGGATTTGAGATCTCTGGCAGCAGGAACAGAAAGGCTGTGGCCCAAGTCACCATCAAGATCCTCCAAGTCCCCCTGCAGAGCCACTCATGCCTCCTCAGCCCTGTAGCCCCCACGTTCCCTCTCCCCACCTCCGGGTCTTTCTCCCCCCAACACTGTCTGCTAACCTTCCTCCCTCGCCATCCACTCTCCAAGAATGACTCTTCATTCATTTAACAACTCACAACTAGTCCTGTTTCATCCCTTGGTCTCTTCTGCGACACCTTTCCTTTAAATGCAAGACTGTTACACCCAGAAAACAGGATTTTTCCCCGCCCCCCCGTGCCGTTACAAAAAGTGACCATTGACAAGAGGAACTGTTGAGCTGGAGAAAGTTTATATCTCGCCAGAAAGGCTGTCCCCCCAAAGTCCCCCCGATCCAGGGCTGGCTCCACGCGATGCTGTGAATGTCGGACACACGTTTATGCTGAGATGTCTGTATGTGCTTCTGCAGGTCAGTCCAGAGTTATGGAGATCTAAAGGATAAACCCACACACAGCGATCGATGCTCGAGCAGCTTAACGCTTTGAGCAGCTTACGTTAGTGACTCAGGCCATGGGTCTCAACTCTACCTCCTACGTGTGTTAGTTTTCCAGGCCTGGAGGCTGGAGTCCGAGATCCGGGCGTCCCAGGGCTGGTCCCCCCTGAGGCCTCCTTCCTGGGCGTGTAGACGGCCGTCTGCTCCCCGTGTCCTCACATGGTCGTCCCTCTGTGTGTATCTGTGTCCTCACCTCCTCTTCTTATAAGGACACAGTCCTGTTGGATCAGCGCCCACCTAGTGACCTCATGTTGTTACCTTCATCACTTCTTTATAGCCCCATCTCCAAGTGATAGCTTACTTAAGAGTGAACGAAAGAAAAAAAAATCACAGGACCCATTGAGTTTTTACACAGCAGTGGGAAAAGCTTCCTTCAACTTAATAAATTGAAAGGGGTTAATAGGAGGTGAAAATGGAGCTGCCTTTTACTGCACAGTTATGGGCTGAATTGTGTCCCCCCCAAATTCACATGTTGAGGTTCTTACACCCAGGACCTCTGAATGGGGCTGTATTTGGAAATGGATCTATAAAGAGGTGAGTAAGGTAACATGAAGTCACTAGGGTGAGGTCCTGATCCAACAGGACCGTGTCCTTATAAGAAGAGGAGGTGAGGACACAGACATGCACAGAGGGACGGACATGTGAGGACACAGGGAGCAGACGGCCGTCTGCACCCCCAGGAGAGTGGCCTCGGGGGGGGGACCAGCCCTGGGACACTGGATGTTGGACTCCAGCCTCCAGCCTCCAGGACTGGGAGACATAAATATCTCTTCTTCAAGCCCCCAGCCTGTGGTCCTTTGTAACGGCAGCCACAGGACATTAACACAAGCACGCACCGGTGACGCCCGTCCATGTTGTCGGCATGTCTGAGCTCAGTAGGGGCCCTCTTCCCAAACCTTAACAGTGATGCTGAGAACCATGGCAGCTTATGTCAAGGTATCTTGTTCGTTTTTTTCCCCCTCTTTCATCTTAGATTTGTTATCTTTGAACCATGTCAAAGTTCATCTTATCACACAGTTGGCATGTAGAGTTTCGAACGCGTGGCACGGCGAGTTCATGGCCATGGCCTTTGACTTTTAGACATGGGCATATTCTGCGCCCCTCTGTCTTCCGATTGGCAGTAAAGGCTGCCATCCATTAGCGACTTGTAAGAGATCTTTACTGAACCCACTCTTAGTCAACAGCAAATGTCCATTCACGGAAAGCTTGCAAGAGAACATTAGAAAGGCTGAACAGGAAAGACGGCTCCTTGGATTAGGGTTATAGAAACTCCAAAGTCCTGAGCCCTTTTGAAACATGGACAACGGAACGTGAAAAGGTCATATGTTTTGAGCATCCCCATAAAATGCAGTGTGTCCTCTTGAGTACTCACACTCCTGGGAAGTCCACCGCACCACCGATCTATGGTGAGGTATTTACTGTAGACCAATCAACAAGCAGGTAAATATGACAGAACACACACACACACACACACACACACACACACACACACACACACACGGTGCGTGTGGAGCTGTGCCATGTGAGATTGCAGATGAAATATCACTGCAAGGGAAGACTGTTCCGGGCTTCCAAAGAAGTCATTGTAAGTCAGATCAGCGCGTTGGCTGAAGGTGAGATATGGCGGGTGTGCTTTGCTGCCTTACGTTTGCAGCTGGCGTCTCTACAAAGGTTCCACACTTGAGCCTAATCAGCAAATTAACTTCATGTCTAGACAGTGAGCTACGCCTGGCAGGGGTCAGTTTCGCTCCTGCAGATAGCAGGGGCGGGAATCTTTTCGCCAAGACCTCTGAGAGCTGCAGACTCTTGTACAGACGGCCAGGAGGATGGCTCCCGTCACACGAATGGCCCCTTGGAATTGTGATGGGTACGTTGCCTATATAGTCAATGAAGGACCTCCCAGGCATTATTTACCTAAAACACAGCTTGCTGAGATCATTTTTGGCAAGACCAACGCATCATCATAAATCATCATTTCCTAGTCATCATATTGTTGGCAATTTTTGGGGGGGTTTTGTTTTTGGCCTGTGTTTTTCTACAATTCCCCAAGGCATATTTTTATATCCTAATGACCCTCCTTCCCTGTGCACATGAATCATAAATGATCTCATGGCTTCATCACGTTGTTAGAAGGTAACATGTCTGGAACGGTAAGACGTTGAAGGCAGTGCGTGCATCCCATGGGTGAAAAATAAAGTGAACTAGGCGATGTAACCCCTTCTCCATCGTGAAGAAACAAAAGGGTATAAACTCATCGTGATAACACGTGTCCAATGCTTCCTGAGTGCTAACGGTTGCACAGACATTATCTTCCTGCAGCCAGTGAGTCATGACTCCTGGGATGTTCCAAGTGGGGGTTGCCGTCTGGACCCCTGGCTTGGCCGGTGTCTCTGACTTCTAAACCGGCAGTCTACATGGCGGATCATTTCAGGGCTCAGCATAATCATTACATGTGGGTTTGTTTTTTCTTCTTCTTCTTTTCACATCAGGGATCTTGGAGTTCTTTCAAAATATAAATAAATGGGGATTTGTGTGTGTGTGTGTGTGTGAAACAGAAACATTTTGCTGGAAATTTTTTTTTTATTTTGCTTTTCCTAATCGCCCTCCAAGCAAAGGAGTCTAGCTGAAGGGGTGATCCCCTCCAAGTAGGAACCTCTTCTAATGGGCGAGGCGATGCCAGAAGCGCTTAGATGTTGTCCCAACACCACTCTGGACTGGGGCTGTCCGACAGACCAGCTCTTAGCTGCCCACTCAAGTTTGGGTGCAGGGCTCCTCTCGAGGTATTGTTCACTAGTGGTTTCGGTCAGGTGCCAAAGGATATTTCTCAATGTGAAGTTTCTCAACGACACAATGTCTGTAAGTCTGTTCCCCCTGTTCCCCAGAAGCCCTGGTCACTGCAGAAAAAGAGACCTTCATTTTCAGAACTGCCGGCTGTTGGACAGCCCTGCGCTGCTGAGTGGCCGTGAGACAGGGGCTGGCGGAAGCCCTCTGCTGTCTCCCCTCCAGCCCTGGCTGTCGTAGGCGCCCCTTCAGGCCGAGCGCATTGTGCAGCTGCCGGCAGGAGCCCTGCGGGGACTGTTGGTGCCTATGGCTTTTCAGGAAATCTCGTTTGAAAACAAACAAACACCACTTCTGATGAACAGGTGTGCTGGGAACACGGGTGGGCAGTACAAAGAAAGGTGGTGTCAGCCAAATCAACAGAACTTTGTGTCTTGTGTACGCTGGGGCCCGGGGTTGCCCCGACCCAACGCTCCTGCGGTCACCAGCTGTCTGTCTCTCATCTCCTCCTCAGCCCTCCTGGCCTCATAATTTGATCCAGGATGAACAGTGACCTCATGCCGCTTGGCAAGCTGCAGCAACACCGAAGGAAAAACGACGGGAGCGTGGGGTTGCATTTCCTCCACTCGTGCTTTGGTCACGTGAACAGAATGTCACTGAGTCCTAAGACCCCTCGCTTTCATTCCCCTCTCTGGAGAACCCGGGCTCAAATCTGGGGTTTTGCATTCTGACTGCATATTAGACTTCCCTGGGGAGTTCAAGAGCGACCTCAGTGCCAGGCTCTGCTCCCGGGGACTCCAGCTTCACGAGTCCGCTGTTCAAAGTGTGGTCCGTGGACCCACAAATGTCAGCCTCACCTGGAGTTTGGACCCCACACGAGAGACGCTGCATGGTAACAAGAGACCTGGCTGATTCATCCCCACATTAAACTTCAGAAGCGCTGGTCTGGGAGAGTCTCTCAGATCCTAATATTATGGTTTTCCTTATTGCGAGGCATTATGCATATTGCCGCATATCCTAAAATTAGAAAGTACCAATTTTATATTAAGAAGCTCTTACCAGGCAGTCCATCCATGAAACACGTTCACCCTAAAACACTCCTCTCATGCCTAGATAGGGCAACCACACTTTTCTTTCTTTTTTTTTTTTAGATTTCTTTAATAGATACTTGCTCTCACAACCCTTTAATTTCATGCAGGAGAAATTATGCACCAAAGAGGAGCCTGAAACCTCTTTCCAAGTAAACAGTGTTGAGAAAGAGCCCTTTGACGGCGCATCAAATCTCTTTTTCTAAACCCAAACTAAACCCCACAAGACCGTCTGCTCCAATTCCAGGGCACCATGTGGAATCGCAGAAACAAATTATACGTTCAGAGTTTGCAGCCACAAATTTCCTGCTGCTCAGTAGTAACTGGGAGAGCAGGCACAACTTACAAAGAATAAAGAAGAAAAAAAAATAAAGGAGACGTTTTTCCAGCTAAGGCTTTATTTTTTAATTTGGAGCTTGGATTCCTTTTTGCACTTGTCTTCCAAGATGTAGACCAACTTAATGAATGGCCACTTGCCACCTGCTCTATCCAATTTAAAACGCCTCTGATCGTATGATATTTTTAAACCACCACTTTTTTTGCTCCCTACTCTTCATCTACCTGCTTCGTGACAGTGAAAATGTGTGTTTGCTCTAAATGGCTGCAGTTTTCAAGGTCTTTGCCAAAATGATATGCGTAGATACAGTTGCTTCTCTTTACTGAGTTTCTAGATTTTTGTCCGTAGTCACTGACACCCTATAGATCATGGTTTATCTTCCTTTCCAAAATCTGTCTTCTGTGTGTAATGAATATCCATTATTTGCACTATTTAGTGACAATGTGTTATGTTTTGCATTTACGGTATATTCTAGTATAGCAAAATAATTGCAGATTCCCCCCCCTCACCCACCCCCCCGTGCTGTGGTCTCTATAAGAACTGTTCAAATAAAAATGTCTAAAAATACCAATTGTTTTCCCTTTTGGATGTACTTGGATTAAATATCCAAAGGGTTTCTATATCATCAAAGATTACTTCTGACTCCAGCGCCAAGATGAAGAAGTATGCCTCTTTTGAACTGATGTCACTTATTTTCGGAATGCTCACCATATAATGGTTTGCAAATGCCAAGAACATACTTTAAAAACACCCACAAGGCACGTGGCTGAACATGATCAAAGAAGGATAGGATGAATATTTTAGTATCACATATGGAGACGGATCTTAAAAATACATTTGGTCTGCATTTCTACTTTCAAAGAACAGCCTCTACTTCCTGTGAGTTCAAAGGTTCATCTTTGCCTGATAGCACCCTGACCCGGAGAAAGGAGAAAAAAGGGCTGGTGAACAAGATGCAGCAAACAGGCTTGACCCTGGATGGATATTAAAGGCAAAGAGGGAAGTTCTCCCACCAAAAGAAACCATCACCATCATCACCACCATCACCGTCATCACCATCATCATCACCACTGTCACCATCACCACCATCACCATCACCATCATCACCATCACCATCACCACCATCCTCATCACCACCATCACCACCATCATCATCACCATCATCATCACCACCATCACCACCATCATCATCACCATCACCATCACCACCATCACCATCATCACCATCATCATCACCACCATCACCATCATCACCACCATCACCACCATCACCATCACCACCATCACCACCACCATCACCATCACCACCATCACCACCATCACCATCACCACCATCATCATCATCACCACCACCACCATCACCACCATCACCACCACCACCATCACCATCACCACCATCACCACCATCACCATCACCACCATCACCACCACCATCACCACCATCACCATCACCACCATCATCATCACCACCATCACCACCATCATCATCATCACCACCATCATCCTCATCACCACCATCATCACCATCACCACCATCATCACCATCACCACCATCACCATCACCACCATCACCATCACCACCATCATCATCACCACTGTCACCATCACCACCATCACCATCACCACCACCATCACCACCATCAACACCACAATCAACACCACCATCACCATCACCAACACCACCATCACCACCATCATCATTCTATTGATGCTAAAGAGTCAGATGTTTAAACTAATATCAACCCACTTATCTCCTACTTCTCTAGTCAAAAGGCCAGTGGTTAGGTTGCCAGATTTAGCAAATAAAAATACAGGATGTGCAACGGAAGAGGAGTTTCAGATTAACAAAGAGTGGGTTTTTTTGTTTGCTTTGTTTTGTTTTACTCTAAATATGACCCACAAAACATGTCGGATAGACTTACACTAAAAAGATATGTTCATCAGAAAATCAAGTTGAAGTCTTGTCTCTAATCAGGAAGCCTAGCCTGGCACAGGGAACTCTGCCCCTTCGATGCCTCAGACATGATGGGAGCACAGGGTTGTGGGGTTGTGCTTCCCGAGAGGAAGGGTGGGCAGCTGTCTACACACGGAGCTCCAGGAAAGAGGTGTCATCTGTGGGGACCAAATTCTGTGAGGAAGGAGGTAGGCACACCGTCAGGCTCTGCTCGATGCATGATGTGGCCCTGAGCAAACCTTGCTGCGGGGCCATCCCAACACCCCCGATTGCGTCATGCCCTGGTTAACGACACAGTGACCACGGGGTCACTTCGTGAGGAGAGGCTCATGTCTGCTTGGTGGCTTCTGAGAAGAAAGGCGTAGGGACTAGTTTATCCCAAGACGCCCCGTAATCCCCTTTTCTCTGACCACTGAGGTCTCTCTCCTTCTGTCACCTGGCCTTAACCTCGCCAGCTCGTACTCTTCATGGTCTTGGCTATTCAGGGAAATAAAGTTAAGGAGAAAACAAGGCCTCCATTCTCGCAAACTCGCTTTCTGAGTTTTGTTGGGCTTCTCTTTGATTTTTCCATCGCCTGCGTCTTCCCGTCCCTCACAAATCGAACGATACCATTTCTCTGTCTTTCGAGTGCCCCTCAGGATGAAAGCGAGCGAAGGGTTCACAACACCTGACTTCCGGATCTGCACACACTTTCCCTCCATCAAAGTTATCTTTATTTGCAATTAATGTAGCTCCTTAAGTTACACACACAGGCTACTGTTCCCATAACTGGAAAATATGTAACTTGGATCAGTTTGCCTTCAAAAGAAAAGATATAATTTTCCAGGTGTTTTAATCAATGTTTTGGCCCCAGGGTTAACGTGGATGTATGGACATGTTACTTGCTTTTTACTTGCTTAATAGTCCTGAAATGTTTGTTCTCTCTTGGAAGCTGTTATACAACATCACTGCATGGTGTGTCACCTAAGGATACGGGGTATTTGGCTAAGTCAGCTCCTCTTAGAAACAAACCTGTGCAGGGCACCTGGGGAGAGTGAGGGTGGTTCACTTACAACATTTTTCTGTCATATTTTAACATTCTAATTCGTGCACACTTAGCACTTTTTTTTTTCTGGGACTCGCAGAAGCAGGGGCTCAAATTACGTTGTCATTTTTTTTTAATCCAGTTACACAATCTAATTTGTAGTCAGTGCCTTCTTCATAAGCACTTTTTTTTAAAGGAAGTTTGAGCATAAAGTCTCTAAGTGGAGGCTATGAGAATTGGATTTTTGTTGTCCTGTTGACCACGTGACCCTCAGGTTAGAAGCAAGAATATCATCACCAGGACTGATAATTCAGGGCGACAAAATTAGGCGGGGGCGGGGGGAGAGAAGAAAACATATGACAAAGCTTTACCTCACTGCACTTGCCAAAGATTTCTTGTCTACGATCCCAAAGGCAGAGGCCACAAAAGAAAACGTAGGCAAAGTGGACCTCCTGAAATTTGAGCATCAAAACACAATAGCCACAGAGTAAAAATGCAGCCCACAGAATGGCAGCAAATATTTGCAAATTGTGAATCTGAGAAGGGAGTACTATCCGTAGTCTACAGAGCAGTTATAAACCTCAGCAACAATAACAAGAATCCCAATTCACAAACGCGCGGAGAGAGGACTTGAACCGACCTTTCTCCAAAGAAGGGCTAAGATCAGCCGATAACCACGTGAAACGACGCTCAGCATCACTCATTATCAGGGAAACACACATCAAAACCACAGTGAGAGGCCACCTCACACCCGTTAGGGTGGCTACTATATTTAAAATAAGAGAGAGAGAGAAAGAAAAGAAAATGAGGGTTCGTGAAGATGTGAAGAAGTTGGAACTCTTGTGCCGTGTTGGTGGGAATGTGAAATGGTGCGTCCACTGTGGAAAACAGTATAGAAAGTCCTGGAAAAAAAAATAGAACTATCCTATGATCTAGCAATTCCACTTCTGGGTATGTATCCAAAGGAATTGAAAGCAGGGTCTCACTTTTTTTTTTAATATGGAAATTCATTTTATTATTATTTTATTTCAGAAGAAATCATCAGACTCAAAATTTCATATGGACCTTTGGATAAGGCTGGGTTTTTTTTTTAATCAAATTAATAGAAATGGGTAGCATTCATTTATCTTAAGTACAGGTAGGTAGATAATCTTACTCCATCCAGAAAAAAAGTAGAGTATATTGAGTGATAATAACAGACAAAATTTTATATGCAAGAACTTACAATTTTCAGAAAAGTTTCTGTGCTGCGAAGAAACTTGCTATAAACAGGCCCTTATTAATACTGTTTTTAGTATTTGTCTCTGTATTTTTTCATACATTATGGGTTGCAAAGATCTACTTGTATGTACCTTAAACCACTGTAAACTCAGGACGGGGACCTTATGTGGAAACAGGGTCTGTGCGGATGGGACTGAGTGAGGGGTCTGAGAGGAGGGCGTCCTGGATTAGGGGGGTCCTGAACCCAACGACAGTGTCCTTATCGGGGACAGAAGAGGAGGGACACAGACACAGAGGGGACGCCACGTGGAGACAGAGGCAGAGATTGGGGGGAGGCGGCCACCCGCCCGGGGACGCCTGGAGCCCCCAGGAGCTGGACGGGGCAGGAGGGACCGTCCCCTGGGACCTCCAGAGGGAGCGCGGCCCTGGGACACGTTGGTGGCAGCCTCCTGGCCTCCAGGACGGGGGAGGATGGATTCCTGTAGTTGTAAGCAACCTGATTTGTGGTCCTCTGTTACAACAGCCCCAGGACACGCCTATAGGTAATACCAACATTGGAAGGTAGTTTCTATTTCATATGTTTTTTGCCGTCTTCTTTCTTTGTAAGATGTACAACTCAACGCCTAGAGCTTCCCTCTCTCCTCCACTCCCCCTAAACCTTTCGAGTCACGGTTCCTTCTCGTTCACTCATAAACGAATTCTATTTACGTCTGTAAACACCGAGTTCCGAGGAGGCATTTGGACGCTTCCTCGAGTTGAGTTTGTGTGTCGCTGGCCGCTGCAAACACGCGCCTGAATGTACAGCCAGGTAAATCACCATGGTTCTCTTCTCTGACACGCAGGGAGGGTGGAACGTTTCTGGGCAGAAAGATTTATCGACTTCAGGCCTCTCCATAAGTCATCTTTTGTCCAGTCAGGAGGCCACACCTTTCAATTCATGAAACAGGCGTGTCACCAAAGAATCAATGGCCTTGTCTGAGGTCCTGAATGCATCCACAGGTAGACGGAGCCCTCAGTTTATTCCGTTATGAGACCCACGAAAGGGCTGGGTTTCAGCAGCCTTCCGCGCTCAGAAATATCTTTTAATGACATGCTTTCATTCCAGCCTCTACGGCGGCTTCTTTGGGAAGCGCCCTGGAAGCCACTAGGGATTCATTCCTCGAGACAGCTGGACCGGAGGACGTGGAGTCAGCATGAATGCGGACCAAATGCACTGCGCGAGTCCAAAAACAGAACACACACACACACACACACACACTCACACACACACACACTCACACAAAGGTCTTGATGCTCCATGAAATGCTGACGCTTCCTCCTTCGTGGACCATGTTGCTGAAATGAATAGTTTCATGCTGAAGTGGAGACTTTTTGCGAATTCTAGTTTGCAAAGGGAGACGGCTCTCAGTGTCTGCTGCTGACTCAGCATCCAGAGTTGAGGTCTTTGAAGGGGGCGCATCCGTGGATGCTGGCATCTCCGTGTCCATCTCCCTGTCTGCCTGTCACTGGCCCGTGTGGCACGCAGGAAGGACGGGGCTCAAATTCCAACGCCTCACCCCCCCCCCCCCATCAAGCAGTTGGGTTTGTCCCAGGCAGAATGTAGACAGTGCCCAGAATACAGGAGCATGTGTCTCTGATTCCCCCCACGGGACGGTAATGGATACATAGCTTCCCTTTTGCCCTGAAATCCCTTCCAGAGTGTCCCCCACGATGGGTCACACTGAGCTCACGACTTTACATGCTGGCTGAGAGGTGGGCAGCATTTTCTCCAGCCTAATTTTTGCAAAAATGATTCAACTGTGCTTGCGAGAGCTACAGAGTTTCTTCCACACGGACCTCTCTCTCCGTCTCTCTCTCTCTCTCTCTCTCTCTCTCTCTCTCTCTCTCTCTCTTTAAAAATCCTGTTCCATTTTAAACTATGCTGTTGAGACAATCTGGAAGCATTTTAGGACACGCAACCGAGCAGGCAGCTTCTACTGACTGTGGTGTGTGTGTGAACAAACCCAAACAAAAGTACCCTGTCGTTTTCAGCGAGGCTGCCAGTAGCGGGTACTGTCATTGAAGGGTGACCCTAGACAGACGGGGGCTGTTGCACTTGGAACATTCCTAGAAGTCTCTTTGTGCTCACATCAGGCTATAGCCTCAGTCGCTCTTGTCCACCCCTGGGATTTCCCAGCTGTGCAAGGAGACATTTCCTGTACAGCCTGTGTGTGTGTGTGTGTGTGTGTGTGTGTGTGTGTGTGTGTGTGTGTGTGTGTGTGTGTGTGTGTCCAGTCATCCTAGAATATTTAGGGGCCACCCTCCCAGGGTGATGCAACTCCAGCCTCCCTTAGAATAGCAAACTCTCCCACAAAAACACCAGAAAGCGTAAGCACCTTCAGCCCATGCGAGAAACAGCCAACATAGCTGCAGAGATCCTGTCTTGGGGTAAAATTGGGTACAAGGATGAGAGACACAGCATGCAGTCAAAACGAGTGACTGTTGGTTTGCAAGGTCCTGTGGCTCGCATCCTGTTGTCACAACAGCCCTGAGAGGTGGCATCGTTGTCCTTGTTTTGTGTCTGGGAATGCTGACTCCAGGGAGGGTGAAGAGTGTGTTCTTGGCTCTCCAAGGAGCAGGCCTGAGGAGGGGTGGCTGGATCCCAGCTGTCTCACTCCGTAAGCCACTGCTCTGAGGTTGCTTTATGGGGGGGCCACACCCTCCTTAGAAGGCAAACAGATCGGAGGGCCCTTGTAATGATGCAGAAGAGTCCGGATGGAGATGGGCCCCCCACAAAAAGCGTTGTAGGGGCTTCTGCGCTCTGAGATTTAACTATCTCCGTATTCCAAAGGGAAGTCTGGAGAAGGACAGGAGTTGGACGCTGGAGGCTGACCTGGCCAGCCTTGTTGGGGTTTCTGTCTGAACACACAGACACACACACACACACACACACACACCTGAATTCCAAGATATACCTTTTCCACCTATCGCCTTTAAGAGGCTCTACCCTGTCAGCCGGCTGCGGGGACATCTTGGCAGACAGGAGTTGTTACACAAGTAAATCGTACCGTGGGGCTCGTAACAAATATGTGAGTGTACTAAAGAGAGGTCTTTTGTAGACCCGAGACCACAGGTAGGCAACAGTTCAAGACGAAGTGAACCGTCTTAGCTGGGGGCTGCTGTAAGAAAACAGCACAGACTTGGGGGGCATGGTCAGGCCACACACATCTATTCCTCAGGGTTCTGAGATCAGGGCAGCCGTCGAGTCAGGCCTGCCGAGGACTCCCCTG
Organism: Hipposideros larvatus; assembly: GCA_031876335.1. Lineage (NCBI taxonomy): Eukaryota > Metazoa > Chordata > Mammalia > Chiroptera > Hipposideridae > Hipposideros > Hipposideros larvatus. The sequence continues at coordinate 148,105,356 of CM063105.1, forward strand.
CTGGGCCATGTTGGCCTTCTGTTTCCTGTGTCCTCCAGTGAAGGAGACAGAGACTCCTGGGGCCTCTTGCTCTCCTTATGAGGACACTCATAGCCTTCATGTGGGTCCCATGGCATTGGGTCACTAGGGGGACTCCAACTTTCTGTCAGTGCTGAGGCCACCATCGCTCCTCTGCTCAAAGCACATTCATAGGGACCTGCAGCGTTGTCCCGCCTCCTTAGCCTGTCCATCATTCTCTCAGCCTTTCTCAAGCCCAGGTACAAGAGCTGGGAGCAAACAGGGGAATTCAATTCAACCGACATGCGTTTAAATCCTTCCATATGCAAAAAAAATAAACAACTTTGTTGGTGCTTCTGGGGATTTGGCCACAAGTAAAACAGGGTTTCCTACCCCTGGACCTAACCACCCAGGAAGCGAGTGATGCCAGCAGGACAAGTGTCAAAACAAAGGGACTGCACACACCAAAATATTGATTTTTTTAAAAAAATCACTGAATCACTGAGCATCCATAATGCTGTATACATGGATTTGTCATAGAAGCTAAGGACTGTGGCTTTTTAAGTTTACCCATTTCTTAGTAGAATTGCACTTCAGTCGTTCATTCAGTCATGCATTTAATTGAGCACCTAGTGTATGCTAAGCGCCGTGTTAGTGTTTCAATTACAAAAAGTTACCATATAATTAGACAAGGGAAGCAATTGGCCATAATGCAGAGCAAGGGTCCTGGGGATGAGCGGGGCTGTTGGGAAATGCTGTGAGATAGACGCTGAGGAGGAGATTGCCAAGGAGCAGTGGGGGAGGGGCGAAGAATAGGCTAAAACCAGCACCTCAAGATGCCAGGCATGTCAGCAGATGCAATATTCCTGGGATGGACTGGGACGACTATGGAATGTCATGTGCCACCCAGGACAACGTCAGAACCACCCGGAACAATGTCAGGACCTGTTTTGATGGTGACGGCGCCCCTCCAAGCTTTGGTGGCCCACTGGAGGTTGAGTAAAGGAATTGGGGAACCAGTGACTGGCGGGAACTGAGACATGAGTTCTCACTAGGGCAGTGAGACAGGGGGAGGTTACGGGGTCCCACAATTCTTAGGAATCAGGATTCGCTAAGCTGGTCACCAGTTGACTTCAGCGTCCTGAAGGAGAGACATGCGGAGGATGATGATGTGAGTTCCCAGTTTAGTTGAGTGGCTGGATGACTGACATGGCCATTAAGGAGGATAAGGAGATGGTCTGGGAACAGTTTTTGTTTTGTTCATTTTTAATCAATGGGTTTGGGATTTTCCAAGAAAGTGAAGACCTGAACTTAGCTCCTGGAAATATGTCAACACACAATTGAGAAGAAAAGCTATCGAAGAAGTGAAATGGACCCATTAATGAACCCATACCTATGGGTGATGTACCCCAGGGACAGCACCCTGGGCCGGGGCAGGGAGCCATGCCTGGACACTCCCTAGGAGAAACCGAGGCAGCCTGGACTCCATGCGTGGGAAGGAAGTCATCTCAGAGCCTGTTTGCGGCCACTTTCTAACAGCCCCCCCAGAGGCCTGAGCGAGCAACAGCCTCCATCAGGAGCCCGACACCGTCCTTGCCTGAATGCTGGTGCTCCGACACCCGTTTTCACTCTTCACAGTGGCTCTGTCCTTTAGCCCCAGGTGGGCTCTGCTGATGGCTGTCCCCACCTGACCCCTGCCTACTTTTCTCAGGTCTGATTCCTCCTGGAGGCCAGATGGCCTTGTCTTCCCTCCCTTTCTGGGTTCGCAACACACCATCCTCCCAGCCTCTGTTTCCTGCCTTCTCCAGGTCGCTCATGGCCACTTCCCCCCGTTAGTTCTATTAGGCTCCCCAAATTCCCTGTGCTGGCCCTGCTCCCACAGTCTCCCCAAATTCCCTGTGCTGGCCCTGCTCCCACAGTCTCCCCAAATTCCCTGTGCTGGCCCTGCTCCCACAGTCTCCCCAAATTCCCTGTGCAGGCCCTGCCCTTGCAGGCTCCCTGAAATTCTCTGCACGGGTCCTGCAGGCTCCCCAAATTCCCTGTGCTGGCCCTGCTCCCACAGTCTCCCCAAATTCCCTGTGCAGGCCTTGCCCTTGCAGGCTCTCTGAAATTCTCTGTGCTGGTCCTGCAGGCTCCCCAGATTCCCTGTGCTAGTCCTGCTCCCACAGTCTCCCCAAATTCCCTGTGCAGGCCTTGCCCTTGCAGGCTCCCTGAAATTCTCTGCGCGGGTCCTGCAGGCTCCCCAAATTCCCTGTGCTAGTCCTGCTCCCATAGTCTCCCCAAATTCCCTGTGCAGGCCCTGCCCTTGCAGTCTCCCTGAAATTCTCTGCGCTGGTCCTGCAGGATCCCCAAATTCCTTCTGCTGGCCTTGCTCCTGCAGGTTCCCCAAAAATCCCTGCTCTGACAAGCTCCCCCAAATTCCTTGTGCTGGCCCTGCTCCTGAGGCCCCCCCAAGTTCATTCTGCTGGCCCTGCTCCTGAGGCCCCCCAAATTCCCTGCTGCCGCAGGCTCCCCAAGCGGGAGGAGAGCCGTTCCACCTTTTTGGCAGGAGGACTCTGGCAGCCGCAGGGAAGCCGGCGGCCAGGAGCCACAGGAGAGGCGGGAGGGCGTGTCCGTGGGTCTCACGTTGCAGCAAGGCCCGCAGCAGCTCGGGGGACGCCGGCGGGGCGCAGCCGGCTCCGGCCTGCACACGGGTTCCGAGGCGCTGCCCGAGGACCCTGCGTCCCGCCTAGGGGCGCGCAAGCCCGGCTCCTGCACCCTTCCCGGAAGGAAAGAGACCGTCTCCAGCGGGGCTGGCAAGGGCGCCCCGAGCGCGGGCTCTGCAGCGCGCAGCGCCTGCTGCGCGCCCCCAACCCCCCTCCACTCGGGTCCCAGGACTTTCTCTCCGACCCGCAGCGAGCGGTGCGAGCTTCCCGCGGGAGTGGGCGCGGCGTGCCCCCCGGGACGAGGCGCGATGCACAGGCGGGAGCAGGGCTGAGCGCACAGCGGCGCGGCCAGGGTCCTGGGGCTCGGGCCCGTCGCCCGGGGTGGGGCAGGGTGGGGGTGGGCCGAGGCGTGGACTCTGCAAGCCTCTCGGCGACGGGAATAAAAGGCCGCCGGCTCGCCGCGCCGCGCTGGGAAGCTGCGTCCCGTCGCCCCGGCTCCGGGAAGGGTATGGCCCCGGCGCACCCCCGGCGGTGACTCGTGCGCCCCGGCCCCGCGGACGCCCCGGGCGCACATCTCCCGTGCGTCGCGGCTGCCGAAGGACAGGTGAGCTCGGAGGACGGTCTGGGCGGCCAGGGGGGGGGGAGACGCGGGGCACTGGCTCTGGCTGCACCGGGTGAAGGGAATTGGGGGGCCGCCAAGGGAAGGGCCGATGGGGGAGTGGCGAGGGGCCAGCGGAGGTCCAGGAGAAGCTGTGGCGTCGGGCGGGAGTCGCTCCAAGGAACAGCCGAGTCTTCCTGCCTCGCTGCTTCCCTCGCTGTCCCCGGCGACTTGTCACCCGTCCGCCCCTGCTTTGCAGGGAGCCACCTATGGGGTGAAACGGACTGCGCCCCTGCGTCGGTGGGGGAAACACAGTGGCGGGGCCTCCTCCCCGGACCCTGAGGCTCCCGGTGCTAAAAGCGTCTTCATTCCTCCCACTCTCCCCCCCTTGGAAACGGGGGCGCTGTGTGGGGGGGTGCTGAGCCGCGTGGAAACTGGACACGTTTTGGTGTCTCACTCCCAGGCAGCGGGGACCCGCGGGGCAACCCGAGCCACGTCCCGGCAAAGCTCTTATTTCCACGCGCCGCCGCCGACGCGCGGGGCGCGCCCGAGTGGGCGCTGGAAGCCGGCCAGGGGCGCCGGGCAGCTCCGGGTTGTGCGCCCCCGGCGCGCACCGCCCGGCGCCCCGCGCTCAGCTGGCCCGGGTTTGCCTCCCCGCGCGCGCGCGCGCGCCCGGCCGCCTTGGCCAGCTCGGGGCGGTTTCCTGAGCTGCCCTGGGACCAGGGCTCCCCGGGGCGCGCGCTTTCGCTCCCCGGGGAGGACCTGCGTGGAAGGCAGGACGCGCGTGGAGCGAAGGCTGGAAAGGAGGCATTGGGACGCCGCAGCCAGGTCCGCCTGCGGGCAGAGCGCGCGGGCCGCGCGGCGCCCTTGGCAGCAGCCCAAGTGGAGCGCGCAGGCGGGGGCGGGGAGGCCTCGGCCCAGGCGGCGCGCAGACTCCTCTCTGCAAAGCCAGCGCGCGGAGGTGCCGCCCGGACTTGCTTTCTGCAAAGCTGCCTGCCCCGTCAGCTCCTCGGGAGCCGCCGAGCGGCGAGACGCGCGTGGGCTTTGCAGAATCTGCATATGTGCGTGTGTGTGGAGGATGCAAACGCTGCGGAGTTTGAATGTCCCGACCCTGTGCGCGCGAGTGTGGAGTTTGTCAGCCGGGAGCGCTTGCCCGCTGCAGAGACGCGTGGACCGGCGCGCTTCTCCACGGCACCCGCCGCTTTCCACGTGTATGACTATTTTTAAACAAACTTCATTCCAGAAATGACAAAAGCATGAGGTGATGAAGTCATGGCCAGGCATGAAAATACAATCATGGGCAATCTGACGGGGGGGGGGGGTAGCAGATGCCAGCTGATAGTGATCTGAGCGTTTTCTTTCTTTCTTTCTTTCTTTCTTTCTTTCTTTCTTTCTTTCTTTCTTTCTTTCTTTCTTTCTTTTTCTTTCTTTCTTTCTTTTCCTTTCTTTCTTCTTTCTTTCTTTCTTTCTTTCTTCTTTCTTTCTTTCTTTCTCTTTCAGCCTCCTTTTTTTTTCTTTCTCTCCCTCCCTCTTTCCTTCCTTCTTTCCTCTTTGTTTCTTCTTTCTTTCTTTCTTTCTTTCTTTCTTTCTTTCTTTCTCTTTCAGTCTCTCCTTTTTTTTCTTTCTCTCCCTCCCTCTTTCCTTCCTTCTTTCCTCTTTGTTTCTTCTTTTCTTTCTTTCTTTCTTTCTTTCTTGCTTGCTTGCTTTCTTTCTTTCTTTCTTCTTTCTTTTTCTCTCTTTCTTTTTTTGCTTTTCCACTCTTTCTTTTTTTGCTTTTCCACCCTCCTTCCCTCCCTCCTTCCTTCCTTCTGTTTTTCTTTCCTTCCTTCTTTTGAGCTCTCTGATCTTTTTTTGTTTTCCTGAACATATTCCATCAAGCAATCCTTTTCCTGTTCATCTAGTGGCAGATTTTACAGCGGTTTCCCCAAAGTTCCCTGAAATGCAAGGCCGCGCGCCGCGCCGTCACAGACCTTTGGCTCTGCGTAGAAAAAATAAAGTACTATAAGGATAATAAACAGCCCACAAGTGATGGAATACATTTTGCTTTAGTGAATGCCTCTTTGAGCACTTTAAGAATATACCATTAAAACGTTGAATAACGACATTAAAAGAAGAAACTACTACAGATAACGACACCTTCTTGGAAGTTTTCTGTTCAAATATATACCGTATATAATGGCTCAGAATAAACGCGGAAGCAGACATATGTTATTTTTTATTATTAACTTTATTATTATAGAAACATAAGTGGATATCCTCTCTCTCTCTCTCCCTCTCTGTCATACACACACACACACACCATTGCCCCACTTGCAATATAGTGAAATTTCCAAATCCTAGTGTCAACCTCAGGAATTAAGACTATGTCCTACAGTAATGATTCAAGTGAACCGCCAACGGTTCCCCAAATTAGTTCCGTGGGGTTTTTTGTTTTGCTTTGTTTTTTGACTTAAATATTTGAAAGGTCGCTGGTGTCTGTCACTGGAAGTCTTGGGAGGCTGAAAACCATGACGCACAATGCAGACCCCGTGTGCAGGACACGCGCGAGCGAGCCCTGACGGTGAGCGCGCCTCCTTTCCTGGTTCTCCCCACGCAGGTGCCCAGGGACCACGCACCCCAGCAAGATGCCCCGGCGGGCGCCCTGCCGAGCCCTCTCCGTGGTGCTGATTCTGCTCTGGGCACACCCACGCACTGCTCTCGCCTGTCCCCATCCTTGTGCCTGCTACGTCCCCAGCGAGGTCCACTGCACCTTCCGCTCCTTGGCTGCTGTGCCCGCTGGGATTTCTCCACATGTGGAAAGAATCAATTTGGGGTTTGTACCACATTCTTCCTGAACGTGTTCGCCTTGTTTGCCTGCGTGTTTATTTGGGTCTGCCTGTGCCTGTAGGTGCATGCCACGTAGCTGCCAATGTCGCCTTTCTTTACGGGTGGCTCTGTTGAGCGTTGGGAGGTGCCCAGTGGGCAGGATGCAGGTGACGGAGTTTTCACGCTGCTACCTACAGTCCCTTGGGGCGATTATCTGAACGTTTCCGTCCGCTGTCATCACTGTCATCAAGTTTAACAAGGAAGGGTCACGAACAGTTTCAAGGGCCCAGGAATTTCCCTCGCCAACAGTTCTTGAATATCTCATAGCTAGGAATGCACACGACACACACGTAAATATAGGACGATTCTCTAAATACACGTCAGAAACTATTCAAGGATAATGAAAAGAATAAGTGGGACATCTCTGACATTTTCTAAGTTATCTGGATGAACCACCGTGACTTTGAGGAAATAAAAGAGTTCTTTAAGATTCCACCTATTTAAAATAGCAAACCAGGGGGTGCCAAAAACATGTATACAAGGGGCCGCTTTGGTCAGCGTTGCTCAAGCAGTCGTTCGCCGTCATCAGAAGTGTCTGGACGCTGATGGGAACCACTTTGAGCACCTCTTGTCATTGCAGACGTCACACGTGACTTGTGTTCATCTTTTGTTATCGGTTTATATTTCCACAATTTTAATACAGTTTTCTTTTCTTAAAATGTGTATACATATTTTTGGCACCCTCTGTAGTGTAAGAGATGGTTTAATGCAGCAGTCCGGATAGAACTTTTATATTTTAAAATTTCTTTTTATAGACCTAAAGGTTTTGTGTACCTAAATGTTAGTTGTTAATGAGCTGCAAGTGGTCGTGTACAATTTTAATTATATATGACCATTTGGACTTCTTCAAGAAATATATCTAAGTGATTGTCTGCCATCTAGAGAACAAGAAAAGTAGCTTAGGGTTTGATGACTATCATCTGCCGTGGAGACAAGGTGGTCAAGCTTAAATCAATGAACAAAGACTTTACACCTTGGCATACAGAGTATTAAGATATTCTCACTTTTTTGAATGGATAGCGCAAGAGTAAGATGAGAGACGGGGAAGTTATGACAATAAGATAGAAACTTCTTTAGTCCAAGGCAACAGACCATTACATCATAGTCTCAATAAAACCTTAGGAACCGTTTATGACTTGACTGTCTGAAAATCCAGCCACAGTGATAATAGCTCCGTGGGGAAAACAATTTGGGTTTGCCAGCAGAGGGAATATTAATAGATAATCCGGTTTCCTTTTTACAATCTTACAATTTATTAGGACCCGTTTTTAGCATATCATCCCTCTTAACCACTTAATCCCCCAAGCCTGAGCCCTTTATGGGGCATAGAGTTGGGGGTTTTGCTAGACAGGCCTTAGTGGAACCCTCTAGAAAGTGTGACAATTCACCTGTTGCTTCTTGGGAGTCAAAGATGTCATGTTGGCTGTGGGGGTGGGGAAGATAATTCACGCATCGACTGTGCGATGGCTTTAGACTTGCAACAGCCCGAGACACTCTTTCTTGTCAAGCTGTTTGCATCTCATGGACCGATTCTGGGCTGTCCCACTCATCTTTACATGGAAGGATTTTGTGAGTGTAGAAGGTAACTAATCTCTCAGTTAGAACATCGTTTCTGGTGGCTTGATTTTGAGCAATTCTTGGTCAAGACAAGAATTACACGCCCTAAAAGCTTTGCCATGAGAAGGAAAGCAAGGTATCAAATACTTCCTCTTCCTAGCGATGCTAGCGATAGCATGAGATGCGTTTGTGCAATGTTAAAGATAAAAGAAAAAAAATAACTGACAAATAGCTTCACTGGCCATAGATGGACTATATTACTTCCATCTGGTTTATTTTGCAACGTGAATCAACAGGCCACATTTCTACGTCACGCTTATAATCCCGCAGTGCTGTTTTGGAAAACCAGTCTCAAAGTAGATAAGAAGGCTGCAGGGGAAAAAGAAAGAAACGTGAGGTTTGATACAGATAGAAATCGGGGTCTGATTTGCCTTTCGGCAGCCTGGGAAGAGTTACAACCCGGAAGGAATCAGGGGTTCCTGGCCGAGCACTTATGCAACTTTTCATTCCCACACAGATGTTTTTAGGGTTCCCAGTCCGCATGGAAAGACACGTCTCCGGCTTCCTGTTTGGACAGCCCCAAAGCTTTCCCGAAAAAAACTCCTTTCCAAGTATTTCTGAGCCAACAAAATAAAACCATCCACTTAGTGTCCGATTCATAGGCCTTTAAATCCGTTTGCTGCTTATTTCAAACGCTAACATTGATGCCATATTTCTGGAATTTCCAAAATGCCCATACTTTTTCTTTTTTCTTTTTTTAGTTCAAGTGTATTGGGGTGACAACAGTTAGTAAAGTTACATAGGTTTAAGGTGTTCCATTCTGTAATACGTCATCTATATGTCACACTGTGTGTTCACCACCCAGAGTCAGTTCTCCTTCCATCACCATATATCTGACCCCCTTTACCCTCATCTAGCACCCCCTTCCCCCCTTATCCTCTGATCACCACTAAACTATTGTCTGTGTCTATGAGCTTCTGTTCCTTTGTTTGTCTTGTTTCTTTGTTGCTTTCAGTGTTATTTGCTTTGTGATACTAACCAGCGTCAGTGAAGCAGTTTTGCATATGTTTCTGATATAAAAGGAAACATTTCACTTACCTGGTTACCTCGTCAGCTACTGTCAATCAACAGGTGAAGGAGACCCTTTGAAGAGGCGGGTCGGTTGGAGAAGTGGGCTCCCCCAGGGGGCCTTCCAAATCCCCCATCAGCTTCTCCCCCCCTGGTGCCACGTCAACTTCCCATCTCTCTGCGCGTTCCTTTTCTTCACCTCCCCACCTTGGCACCCACCGCGCAGCTGGACATCAAATTGGAAGGGAGAACTTCTGGCGGCTACGGCTACGACAGGAAACGCTGATGAGCCAAGCACAGCCGTGGACGATCCTGTGCCAAGAAACATCACACTCTTCCTGACCCGTCTGAGCGGTGCAGCCTTTGACCCCTTCTTCCCGTCGCTAAGCCCGCCCGGTCCTTATGGACTCTCTACTGTTCTTGAGTTTTCACTTCCTCCCAGGTGACCTTTACTCCATTGGTCAGTTGGCGAGTTCTCCTGAATGTGCACATTTTGGGTCTCCGTCTCGGCCTTGAGTGTCACCTTGGAGCCTCACAAAAAACATCTTTGGCGAATGTCACTGAATTGTCCCCCCTCACGCCTGTCTTTCTCAGCCTCGCCCATCTTGGCAAATGGCACCACCCACCTGTTTGCTCGCATCTAGGCAGAAGCCATTCCTCCAATTTTTTTCTTTATTTGTAATTCCGTCACTTGGCGAGGCCTGTTGGTTCGTCCTCTAAGCACATCTGGAAAGTTTCCGTGGACCTTTATCGCCACTGTCCCCACCTGGGCCGTGGACATCAGCGTCCGTCCCTCCCCAGTGTTCACCTGGTCTCCTGTTTCTGTTCTCGTCCGTCCCACACCCATTCTCCCCGGAGACACCAGCATTGCTGTTTTAACCTGTAACTCTGCTCACATCACCCGCTTCCTGAAAACCCTCCAGTGGCTCCCCATTGATCTTGGAACAAGGTCCTAGATTACCTGGTCCCTACCGACCCCACCTACCTCACCTGATACCATAACCGTCCTTACTGTTTCCAGAAAAACCTCGGGCTCCAAAAATGGGGGGTGGGGGGAAGGTTATATGTTGATATCCATTCCCTTTGTGGGTTCACCATCCCAGACGGATTTCTTTGTAGAACCCTAAGCAATGACAAACCAATGAGGCACACACCGTGTTATAGTGTGTGTCAACTGTCATTGGAAAATACACTAAAAAAGTAATCTTAAAAAATCTTTTTAAAAAGGGCTTTATAGTGATGAAGCCCCAAGTGAAAATTGCACCTGGCTGGTATCTCCTGCGTGAAGCTATGAGCACTTTGCCTGAGTTCCCTGCACACCTGTTTCCTTTCATTTAGGTGATAAAGAAAAGTAGTAGATAATATCAGACTAGGTGTGTTATATTTAAGCACTCGTGCGTCCGATACGTGCCCTGTGGATTCTCCATTCATTTTCCTGTTGGTCCTCCAGGGGTTAACTTGGGAGGCTCCTTGTGCTATTACAAGTCAATCTTGTTATTGACTGGGGGGGGGGGGGTTCCAATCAAGGGAGCATCTGTACCCGTGTTGACGCAGAAACAAAACCCCACACACGCCAGGATGTTTCCAGATAACATACATAACCTATCAGAAGTGACCACTTGTCTTTGTAAAACAAGGGTGTCCGTATTGGGCCGCCAGCGTTTTAATCGGGTCCGTTAGCTTGGAGCCTTCTCTGTCCCGTCTTATAGGCACAGCTACTTGCTTCCAAAGCTGCCTTGTGTTTCCCACCTCGGGGGCCACATGTCGTTTGTTAGCGTTGCTGTTTCACAGCGGAGTTGGCAGTGAGGGGCCATTTCGACTGCTTCCTTTAAGAGTCCGCGCCTCCTTGTACCGCCTCTGACTATCCCACATTGGACTTTGCAGCGAGTTTGCCTTCATGAAACGATGGGAGACACGAAGGTGTCAGGGTCTTTATGACCCCAGATATAGACAAGGACACAAAGAGAGGGCTGTGCTTTGGAGAGAGCACCAGCATGGACCTGCGAATCTGTCTCTCTGCTAAGTTCCTCCTTGGCGGGCTGCGGAATCTTTGCCATATGGGATTTACGTGTTCACTGTTTCTTATGCCTGTTGTTCGTTCATTCTTTCATCATCCATCCATCCATCCATCGTCATTATCCATCCATCCATGCATCCATCCCCCATTCATTCACTTATTCATTCATCATTCATCTAGCCATCCATCCATCTGTTATTGATGCATTTCTGTGTTTCTGTATGTCTGCGTGTGTGTATTTCAGGTTCAATAGCATACAGGCTCTGTCGGAAACCTCCTTTGCAGGACTGAGCAAGCTGGAGCTTCTCATGGTTCACGGCAACAACATCCCCAGCATCCCCGACGGGGCGTTGAAAGACCTCAGCTCCCTGCAGGTAAAGCGAGGCATGTCCCAGCGTCCCCAGCCTGTAGGACCCATCCTGCCTGGTGGGAGGAAATCCTGTAACGCTCTCTCGTGATACGTAGTGTTGCCATCCACCCCCCACCGCCCCACCCCATGCTCAGCAAGCTTCGCACTGTCACCTTCCTGCCCTCTGTCCTATTTCTGTTCCTGGTTGTGGCTTGCTAAGTGATGAACAGGGTGTTTCCACCCACAGCCCCCCCCCCTGTCTCCCCCACAACTTCCTGTCTTCACAGGTGTTCAAATTCAGCTACAATAAGCTGCGCGTGATCACAGGACAGACCCTGCAGGGGCTCTGGAGCTTAATGAGGCTGCACATGGACCACAACAAAATCGAGTTTATCCACCCGCAAGCGTTCAAGGGCCTGATGTCCCTGAGGCTCCTGCACTTAGAGGGGAACCTGCTCCACCAGGTGCACGCCGGGACCTTCTCCACGTTCACCTTTCTGGACTACTTCAGGCTGTCCAACATCAGGCACGTCTACTTAGCAGAGAACAAGATGCGTGCTCTTCCCGCGGGCGTGTTCCAGAGCATGCCGCTGCTGGAAAACCTGTACCTGCAGGGGAACCCGTGGTCCTGTGACTGCGAGATGGCGTGGTTCCTGCAGTGGGACGCGAAATCCAAAGGTAAGAAGGAAAGCGTGTCGACGTGTATCCTCATTGGTCACCTTTCTGGAGAAGCCACCTTCTCCAACCTTCTCCCGTGGCTCCATCTTGTATCGGGTGAAATCGCGTCACCAAATCAGGTGGGCGGGACCCTTACCTGTCAACGGTTACAGCTGAAATGTTCAGACAGCCTCACTCCGTACGTCAAATGCATGGTTATCCTTTAGTAGAATGTCCCATCCTGGTCACCTGATGGGTTTGTACTCAATTAACGGCAGCTGTCACAGAACGGATATCTAGAGTGGCTGCAGCTGGATGTAGGGCTTTCTGTGATCCCTGTGAGGAGATACACAGGGGTGCTTGGAAAAAAGAAGGCTTGGGGTGGCTCTGGGATTGTGAGGTGATTCTTTTATAGAAGGAGAGAGCAATGTCCTGTACGGACCCAAACAACCACCCCCACGAGGAAAGCAGCAATGAGTAGAAGTTCTAAGAAAGTAGGTGCTGATTTAAAACGAGGAAGTGGTGTTTTTTTGTTTTGTTGTGGTTTTTTTTTTTTTTCGTTTTTCTTTCTTTACACCCTTCCCCAAGGCCTGACATGGAACCCATCCTCAGATGCCATTGGGTTTACCGTGTCCTGGGTCCCCTGCCCGTCTCCATCTTCACAGCCACCAGCCTGGGTCCTTCCTTGTCTGTCGGGGAGTGAGGCATTGTCCGCAGGTCTGCCTGCAACCTTGCTCACCCCTTTTCAATCATCCTTCCACAGAGCCGCTGTCAGAACACATGTTCAGAGTTACCATCTGGCCACGCCACACCCCTGGGTGAGCCCTGCCGTCATCTCCCGTTGCTCTTAGGATACAAAGCACACTCCTTACCAAGGGTTCCTACACGACGCTTCCTCCTACTTTCCTGCTCCTGCAACGTGCCGACCCCACAGCTCCCATTATCAATCCAGTTCCAGCTGCACTGCCCCGTCCAAACTTATCTCCACCCGCGTGCCACCCGGCTCGGTCACCCTCCCGCTGAGAACACTTTTCCACTAGACGTTCAAGAGGCTGGCTTCCTCTCAGCACCTAGATCTTGGCTAAAAGGTCACCTGCTCTGAGAGGTGTCACTGTCCTCGGTTTCCGTTTCCACAAGCCCCTCAGCCCACGCCCATCAGGGAACTTCTAGCACACCCGTCTGACATCATAATTCGATGTGAGGGCTTCCAGTTGCCAGATGGCTTTCTTCCAAGGACTGAGTGAGGAACCCAGGTGCTGCCCTCTGTGGCTCTGCCTTAAGTGGGCCCCAGATGTGTTTAATCAGGCGATGGAAGGGGAAAGACAGACAGATACCTGCTTCTTCCTCATTTCAACTAGAAAAGGCACATGTCACCTGCAGTCATACGTCACTGATGGGAACTAGTCCCCAAACGTGGGGTGGCAGGGAGGGGGCTAGAAATCTACTGACTCGTTTCCGAGCAGCAACACTGCTCTACCGAAGTGGAATGATGAAGTTTTCTGGGCAGAGATCCTTCTCAGCCTTACCGGACATACATGTGTGTGCCGGTGCATGTGTGTACGTCTGTTGTCTGTGTACACGTGTGTGTGTGTGCGTGTGCGTGTGTGTCTGTGTGTGTGTGTGTGTGTGTGTGTTGGAGGAAGTATGTAAAACTATCATATTTGCATTTTCAGATGTTTACTCTGAAAGTCACATACAAAACAGTGTTCAGGGAGACAAAAGTAAATAGAGTGTAAAGACTTATAATACGCCACGTCACAGATGGCGATGGTGTGTGTGGAGCATTCCCAGTGGGAGTGGAAAGAAATGAACTGAAGCCCAGAGAAGGGGCCGTGCAAAAACATTCCTCGCCTTCTAGATTCCCCACGGGGAGAGACCGTGGAATCGCGTCCTGATAGAAAGCGAGGGCACGAGATGTGTCGGTTTGGAGCAGGGAGAAAACATCATTTGGGTCTGTCGTTGAAGGAGCGTTTGTAACATCTAAATAGACATGTCAAGTCGGGAATTAGGTGTGGAGCCCGTACGGATGTGTTTGCAGTGGGGAAACACATGTGGAAGTCATCACTGCCTAATGCGCGGTAATGGAAACCATACATGGGGGCGACACCATCCATGATGGGGTAGAACAACAAGGAAAAGGGCTCAGGCCACGTCAAAGGACGTTCCATCCCTAATGCATTGGGCAGAGAAAGAGGGGACAGGAAGAGACGGACCCGTGGCCAGAGGACAAGGAGGGAATTCTGGAGGATTCCACGTCTAGAACGTGAATCCAAAACGTAAACACTGCCTGAAACAAAACAATTATAGAAAGAGGGGGAAATTTATTAAAAGTAGACGTGATGCGATTTATGCCAAAAGTTGGTCCTTTGTCCTGGCAAGACCTCCATGAATTATTTTACACCGATTGTCTTGGATCGCCACAGAAGGCCACTTGTGTGATGTGTGTGAACAGAACTTTTAACTGAACAAATGTTTTCAGCGTGCTCATTATTCATTGTCAGGCGGTTATAAAACCCCGGCGAGCTGTCACACACTGTGCTCCATTGAGCTAAGGTCAGAAGTGACGTCAGAGAGGCCAGGCAATGAATCACTATGGAAACGCGTCCCCCCAGGCGGTAACTGTGCAAACCAAGCCTTCACCCTCTGGCCACGTGCCAGGCGTGCTGTTCCGTGGGTCACTAACATGTAGCGTGTTTGTCTGCTTCTCTGTTTTAGGGATTCTGAAGTGTAAGAAGGACAAAGCTTATGAAGGTGGTCAGTTATGTGCCATGTGTTCCAGCCCCAAGAAACTGCACAGGCAAGAGATTCACAAGCTGAAACACATCCCTTGTCTGAAGCCCTCCATCGAGTCCCCTCTGAGACACAACAGCAGCAGCAGCGGCGAGGATGACGAGGAACCAGAGGACGACACTGACGGCCAGCTCTCCCTGGAGAGGTTCCAACTGCCCCCCTGGAATATTTCTCTGAACATGACCGACGAGCACGGGAACGTCGTGAGCTTGGCCTGTGACATCAAGAAGCCGACGGAGGTGCACAAAATTCACTTGAACCAAACGGACTCGCAGGAGCTTGAGATCAACGCCACGGTGGCCTTGGACTTTGAGTGCGCGATGACTCGGGAGAACTATGAGAAACTGTGGAAGCTGATTGCGTATTACAGCGAAGTCCCCGTGCGGCTGCACCGAGAAGCCGCGCTCAGCCAAGACTCCGGCGTCGCCTACCACTATCGGCAAGACGCCGACGACGACACTCTCTACTACACGGGGGTCAGGGCCCACATTCAGGCGGAGCCAGAATGGGTCATGCAGCCATCCATAGACCTCCAGCTGAACCGACGTCAGAGCACGGCCAAAAAGGTGCTGCTGTCCTACTATTCTCAGCATTCTCTGACCATGTCCGGCAAAGACGCAGAGCAGTCTCGGAGCAGGAGCTGGGTCATGATTGAGCCAAGTGGAGCGGTGCAGAGGGCTCAGACGGTCCTGGAAGGGGCTCCTTGCCAGCTGAGCTGTAACGTGAAGGCTTCTGAGAGTCCATCCATCTTCTGGGTGCTTCCGGATGGCTCTGTCCTGAAGGCACCCATGGAGGACAAGAATGGCAAGGTGTCTATCCTCACCAGTGGCTGGCTGAAGATCAAATCGACGGAGCAGTCGGACTCTGGTTTGTACCAGTGCATTGCTCAGGTGAGCGATGAGATGGACCGAATGGTGTACAGGGTCCTCGTGCAGACACCTGCCACTCAGGCCCCTGACGGACACACAGTGACGATTCAGAAGAACCCAGGGGAGCCAGTGACGTTGCCTTGCCATGCACTGGCGGTGCCTGAAGCCCAGCTCAGCTGGATTCTTCCAAACAAAAGGATCCTTAATGACTTGACTAACACATCACACACATACATGCTGGCCGATGGGACTCTCTCCATCCCCAAGGTCCAAGTCAGCGACAGTGGCTATTACAAGTGTGTGGCCGTCAATCAGCAAGGGGCAGACGACTTCACCGTGGGGGTCACAGTGAGTAAGAAAGGGTCTGGCAGGTCGTCCAAAAGAGGCCGACGCCCCAGTGGGAAGACTCCTTCCAGGCTGAGAGGAGATATTGTGGAGGACGAAGGGGGCTCAGGCGTGGAAGACGAAGATAACGCTTCAAGGAGAATTCTCCACCCGAAGGACCACGAGACGTTCATCCAGACGAAGGACGATGTCGTCCCCGGGGGTAAGAAAGGGAGGAGAAAACTGAAGCCTTGGAAGAATTCTGAAAAAGAGCCAGAGACCACCATCGCGGAAGGTCGCAGAGTGTTCGAGTCCCGACGGAAGATCAACATGGCCAGCAAGCAGATCAACCCGGAGCACTGGGCAGACATTTTAGCTCGCGTACGCGGGAAAAACCTCCCTAAGGGGACAGAGGTCCCCGGGGTCACAGAAAGCACCACGCCTCCATCGGGGAGCCTAGAAGCCACTCCCGTTTTGCCTGGCGTCCCCCCTCCGTCCGTGTCACTGGCGCAGACCATGGTCAGTGCCGAAGAGTCCTCGGCAGATGTGTCTTTATTTGGTGAAGAGGAACAGGTATCCAGTACCGTCTCCTCAACCCTGATGGGGCTGGAACGTGGCCACGATGGAGTGATTCTTGCCGAAGCCAAAGTGACAGCCACAGACCTGGAAGAACTAACGGATGATGCGTTCTCTGAGAAAACTGAGGATACAGTTCCCACTGACATCGACTCCACGTGGGCGGCGCCCACGACACTGACATCTGTGCCTTACGCATCGTCTCCTACTCTACAGAACCTGGACACAGTCCACGCAGAGCCCTCCCGGGAAAACGCAGCCGCCGAGGACAGCTGGTCCACGGCACACGTCGGATCCGTGCCGGAGCCCACATCACGTGGCGACCCGTCTCCTTTGGACGCATCTGAGACTGTGCCGTCCATTGACGCAGAACTGGAGATCAGCTCACCCTCCGATGAGGATAAGATGAAAGAACTGACCCCCAAACCCTTTCCTACAACCCTCGCTGTGTTGGTTGTGGACTCCAGGACATTGAAGCCATCTGAACATGTCCCTTCGGGGGAGCCAGTTGTCCGAGCCCAAGCACCTCGACGAGAAAAAACAGACCGCTCCCAGCTGGTGAACAACGATTTCCGTACTCAGGGAAACTCACTGGTTCAAAAGGGCAAGGAGGAGCTTTCTCTGATGCTCCGAGAAGGAGCGATGCCAGAGCGAGACCCCGCCGACCCCGTGAGTCCTGGGAGGATGAGGCCAGGCTTGCAGCCCAGTGGTCCGCTTGACTCTGCACAGGGAGGAAGGAACAGTGGGGCTCCATCCCAGGGTCCCCGGGAAACCACCCTGGCCGCTGTGTTTGACAAGGACACCACCCCAGTAGCCACGACAGTGCCAGCCCGGAAGGCCACGTCACCATCAGTGCCGCCCACTCACCCTTCTCGAAAGAGACCCAACGAGAGGAGAAGGTTACGGCCCCACAAATTCCGACTCCGGCATAAACAAACTCCACCCACCACGTTTGCCCCGACGGAGACTTTCTCTGACCCACCAACCCGAGCACCTGAAGTGAAGACTCCAAGCAAAGCGCAGAGTTCGCCGGTCCCTACCCCTTGGGTTGAGAGCACAGTTGGGACCCCCAAACAGTTGGAAATGCGGAAGCAAGAAGAACCTGTAAGCAAGGGGACCCCAAGAAGGAAGCACGGGAGGAGGCCAAACAAGCATCGGTACACCACGTCCACAGCGAGCTCTGCCACGTCTGCGTCCAAGCTCAGCCCTTCCTCAGACAAGCAACCTAAAAACACGATTACCCCCAGTCCAGAGACTGCGGCTTTCTCTACAGCCATTTCTTTGGCAACTGCACACCCACGTCAGATAACTAGAGTGGAAGATTCCATGGCAACCACCACAAACATATCTGTATCTCCTGACACATCCCAAGAGACACTTCCCGGCACACATACGCTGGCATCAGCTGGAAAAGAAATGAAGACTGATGGTGTCACAGGCATCAGTGACAACAGAACTGATGGTTTAGTCCCTGCTGAGTCAGTCATTAATGTTGCATCCACTTCTGGCTCCGAGGTCTCCACTGTGGGAGAATTTAAGGAAACGTCCCCTCCTTCCGGCTTTCCAGGAGCTGAAAGCTGGAATCCCCCAAGGACAGCCCAGCCAGGGAGGCTGCAAACAGACGCAGCTGCTACCAGCTCTCCGGAAACCCTGACAGACCGATCTTCCTCTAAAGAGTCGGAGGACCTGGAGTTTTCCTCTGAGGTTTCGCCTTCTGTTGCAGCGTCTACACTGTTTCCACAGGAAGGACAGGTCTCTTCAACCACCCTCTCAAGCATGGACGTCGAGTCCTCTTCGAGTCGGGCAGGAACCACCAGTGGTCAGGGGCATCAGGAAACCCCTCCTGCGATTATCCGCCCTGAAATGCGGCCCCTGAATCAAGTCCCCACACCTGCCCCGATGGAAGAGCCCGCATCTCCACTGTCCCACACGACTCTCATGTCGGTGGTACAAACCACCACCACAAAGCCCACTCCCCTTACTTCCAGAGCGTCTCCATCCGCAGCAGAGTCCAAGGAAAACGTTTTCTTCAATTATGTGGGGATCCCAGAAACCAAAACACCGCCAGCCCACAATGAGGGCACTCAACATATATGGAGGCCAAACGGATTATCCACCTCATCCCCCGACCAGGATGGATTTAAGTTAACTCCAAACAAGGAGTTGGGAAGGGAAGCATTTGATGGTAAGACCCAAAACATTCTTCCACGTGGCCCCGACCGTCACCCCCAGGCAGGGAGAGTCCACGGGTTCCACCAACCGGCCAGAGTGCCTGCCCCGCCTGTCCCACCAAGAGGGACTGTGCGGCCACCACACATGACCACCCAGAACTCCTTCCGACACGTTGTAACCGTCCAGCCCCCTCGCCACTTGACCAACAAAGCGGAAGTAACTGCATACCCTCCGTCCAGGGCCTTGCCCAAGCATCACCACGTTACGACGCCAAAGTTCTCAAGCACAAGCCCTCCTGTGGTTCCGTGGCGTGGTTCCAAAGTCGACACTCCTAGCAAGCCTCCTGACCAAGGAGCTGACCGGTGGAACGGCAACCCCAACGTGTTTGGAAATAACTATATCCCGGACCTACGAGACCCTGTCGGCAAGCTTCCAAGTCCAAGAGTCCCTCAGTATTCGAATGGAAGGCTCCCTCTCTTTTCCAACAGGACCTTGTCTTTCCCACAGCTGGGAGTTACGCCGAAGCCCCCCACACCCACCTCTCCTGCCCCAGCGATGGCAGAGAGAAAGGTCAACCCCGGCGCCTACCCTAGGATCCACTCTCAGAGCATCAGCCATGGGGACCTCGGTCCGCCAGCACCCCCGTTTCTACACCGTCCCCGGAGCACGGCACCGCCTTCCACAAACGTCCAGAACATCCCTCTGCTTTACTCCACCCGGAGCTCCGTCCCCTTCGTCACCGCTTCTGGACAGCCTTCCAGAAGCTTCCATCAGAGCGGCTCCAAGCTCTTCTCTGCCGGAGGGCCACCTGCGTCCAAATTCTGGACACTTGGGGAAAAGCCCCAAATTATCACCAAGTCCCCGCAGACCGTATCCGTCACCGCGGAGACCGACGTCGTGTTCCCGTGTGAGGCAACGGGCAAACCCAAGCCTTTCGTGACTTGGACAAAGGTTTCCACAGGTAGGGGGGTTAAGCACCTGCATTTAAACCAGGGTTTGTGTAGCAGGAGTCACTTGAGTCTGTGACCTCAGGCCGAGCCAGAGACTCTGGGAAAACACAGGCTGCTGGGATGGGAGGGGACCCCTGAGAACGTGCGTGTCCCTTTACAGGGACAGGAAGTAAGGAGAAGAATTGATGTGAGATCTGAGCCAAGGAAACGTGTAATAAATAGGTTCTTTGCGGGGGGAATAGGGCGGGCTGAGGAGCACTTCACAGAGGAGGCCCTGACTTCTCCCAGCGAGGCCCAGTACGAAAGGTGTCTCCACCCCTGAGGGGTGCAGTAGGGAGCAGGAGGTGGCAGGGGACAGTGTGCAGAGTCCCCTGGTCCTTCCGCTGCCTTGCAAAGGTAAATTCACCAGGTGTTGCTCTGATTTGAATCTGGAGATATGGTTGTATTTGTTTGGGACAACTGCCATAACCAATACCCAAGATGGGGTGCCTTACACAACAGACGTTTATCCCCCCCAGTCCTGGAGGCTGGAGTCTGAGATCCGGGTGTCCCAGGGCTGGTCCCCCCCGAGGCCTCTCTCCTGGGCGTGCAGACGGCCGTCTGCTCCCCGTGCCCTCACGTGGCCATCCCTCTGTGTGTATCTGTGTCCTCACCGCCTCTTCTTATAAGGACACAGTCCTGTTGGGTCAGCGCCCACCTAGTGACCTCATGTCACCTTAATCCCCTCTTTAAAGCCCCATCTCCAGAAACAGCCCCAACCTGAGGTCCTGGGGGTGAAGGCTTCAACCTGTGAATTTCAGCCCATAACGATGGTCTATATGATGGTCTGCACTTGGAATCTGGGCATGCCCAAAGCAACCCCTGCTTCGTAGAAACGACCGAGTACATTGTGGGTTGGAGACAAGATTTATGGGTGATAGAAGAAAGTAGATCTGAGAAGCCACAGCCACCACGAAAGACCTCTCTCTTTCTGCCTTTCTCTCTCAACACAGCTGTGTCCTTCAGGCCTGGATTCTGATCAGAGGGTTTTTTCTTGGGGTCTTTATTTTGGTCTCCATGTTGATAATACAGCAATGATTTATGCTGACAGCACTTGGGAGGCCCACGCGATCCTCGGTCACGTTTATCTCACAAGTGTTGGAAGCACGCCAAGCGCTAGGCGCTCGGACTGGCTGAGCGTAGGGAAATGGACGTCTTTGATCAGCTCAGCATCGGATGTCATCTGTTTCGTAATGATTTACTGAGGAATTTTGCTTGAAGCAGCACATGGGAACACCATGAGCTTGTCCTTCTGAAAGGAGTGTGCCTTTGGTGGAAGATATATCCCTTTATGGAGAGAGCCCACCGGTCGTGAGGGTATCGCATTTCCTGTGCTGATTCACAGCCTCCGTGGACGAGACCCCTCCGTACACACTCACACGCCTTCTTCCACGTGTCCTGGAAGCAGCTTACACGGCCGCCTCTCTCTTCCTTAGCTAGCTCCAGTTTCTAGAAATTTCTTTCTCATTGCATGCCTGAATGGCATCCTCTCATGTCCACCGAGTGCTGCAGTCTCGAGTCGTGGAGTTGCATGATGCCTCTATTTTGTTTTTGGGTGTGGGTTTTTTTTTTGAGCCTTTTCCTGCTGCATCAACCACATTAGCTCTTTAGGTGAGGACACCTTACATGAGCAGGTGGACTTCTCAGCTGTATCCCCTAGGAGGCAGGAGGTGATGCCAGCATCAACCAGCACCTGTCCTGTAGGGCTCACCTGCCACCCAGCCCAGCTCTGGAGCCGGGAGCTGTGGTCTGGCAGCTTCTGTAGGCTATTGTTTCCATGTGCTCTACTGCAGCACATCATCCTTGTCATAGGAGTGCAGGTCACTTAGGAGGTGGGTGACCTCAGCAAAGGATCTGAGTCATCCTCGGGGATAAGGACTGGGGGCAGCTTCCAGCATTCAAAGCTCCGTCTTTGAATCAAAGGAAAGACTCCCATCTTTGACACAGTTATTGGAGGAAGAGGCAGAGTTGCATGCCAGCCTTAAAGGAATAGTCCATAGTGTCCGTCAGGTCCCAGGAACCCAGCAGTGTGGGCGAGGCAAGGATGATGAAAAGTCAGGGTTTTCCAGTTTTTAAGGATAGGATTTATTATTATTCAGGTATGGCGAGGCCCACAGATCAGGGACAATTAGCACGGAAAAGATAGCTGGTTCCTCACCGTTTTTAAGGCGGGTCATGCATGACACACAGGGCCCCCGGGGGCCGCACCAGGATGGGTCAAGAGGCAGTGGGGGAGGGGGAATGGAGACAGGAGACCTTACTGTGGTTTCTGCTGGAAGGAACGGCGAGGCACAGTGAGCAGGCTGGAGACCGACTGGCTTGAATCCTTTCAGCAGGATCTGTGGCATACGGGCTGCCCTGATGTGAGGACGGTGGGGGGTGGGGGGTCTGCAGTATGACAGCCCCACAGGGGAGGAGGTGGCAGGCGTGGGCTCTGGACGGTGGGTTTGTACATGAAAGGAACACTCGAGGGCCAAATGTTGGCTGCATCTAGGAATTGGCCGGCCCTGAGAAGGACAGTCTCTTCAGAGTCAGCAAGGTCCCCAGATGTCAGAGGTGGCTGGTGGCGCCAAGCCAGGGACGCCCTTGCCGCCAACCTGGAGACGCAGAGGGACAGCACCCATGCAGCGAGGCCGGGGCTGGGTGAATGGGGGCTGTGTCTCCAGTGCCCGCCGTGAATCAGGTGGCCACACTGAGTGGGCCCGGGGTTCACGGTGGGTTCTAGATTCTTCTATGCAACCCGTTCTAGCTTCCTTCTACTTGAAGGTGGCACCTGCCCCGATTCTGGGAGGAGTGTTAAGAGTCCAGAGGAACGGTGGAACTGAACGTTCTCTCGTCCCCGTTCTGCAGGTGGGGGCGGGTCCCTGCATTTGCTGTTTCCAGCCTAACGAGGAGAATTTGACTAACTGCCAAAGAGTCCTCGTTCGGTCCTTCTCGAAAGGGCTCTTTCCTCCTCTGGAGCCTGATGGTACCTGTGTTTGCTCGCCAGGTGCTCTCATGACGCCTAACACCAGAGTGCAGCGCTTTGAGGTCCTCAAGAACGGCACGTTTGTCATCCGGAAGGTGCAGGTGCAGGACCGCGGGCAGTACATGTGCGTGGCCAAAAACCTGCACGGCGTGGACAGGATGGTGGTGGTTCTGTCCGTGTCCGTTCAACAGCCGCAGATCCTGGCGTCCCACTACCAGGACGTGACCGTCTACCTGGGAGACACCATCGCCATGGAGTGCCTGGCCAAGGGGACCCCCGTGCCCCAAATCTCCTGGATCTTCCCGGACAGGAGGGTGTGGCAGACCGTGTCCCCCGTGGAAGGCAGGGTCACCCTGCACGAGAACCGCACCCTGTCCATCAAAGAGGCGTCCTTCGCAGACCGAGGTGTCTACCAGTGCGTGGCCAGCAACGCGGCGGGCGCGGACAGCCTGGCCATCCGCCTGCACGTGGCGGCCCTGCCCCCGGTCATCCAGCAGGAGAAGCTGGAGAACATCTCGCTGCCGCCAGGGCTCAGCATCCACATCCACTGCAGCGCCAAGGCCGCACCGCAGCCCAGCGTGCGCTGGGTGCTCGGGGACGGCACCCAGGTCCGCCCGTCGCAGTTCCTCCACGGCAACTTGTTCGTCTTCCCCAACGGGACGCTCTACATCCGCAACCTGGCGCCCAAGGACAGCGGGCGCTACGAGTGCGTGGCCGCCAACCTGGTGGGCTCCGCGCGCAGGACCGTCCAGCTGACCGTGCAGCGCGCCGCGGCCAACGCGCGCATCACCGGCACCTCCCCGCAGAGGACCAACGTCCACTACGGGGGGACCCTGCGGCTGGACTGCAGCGCCTCCGGGGACCCCTGGCCTCGCATCCTCTGGAGGCTGCCCTCCAAGCGCATGATCGACGCGCTGTTCAGGTACGTGCGCCCCTGGTTCGCCACCCACCCCGTGCGTGGGCTTCCGATGCCGGGGACCGTCCTGGGACCCCTCCCTGCCGGGTGTCCTCGTCCAGGAGGAAGGCGCACGGCTGTGGCTCCGTGCGCCCTAGGAGCGGGGGACGTGGCTTTTCACGCCATGAAACCTTTCCTTTATCACCCAGAGTCCAGACCTAACCCCCAGCGTTTCCCCTGCTCTGTCACTCCCCCAAACAAAAGTGAACCAGATCGCTTTCGTTCCAGTGATTATATCTGCATAATAATATCAGATAAATAATAATGTCAGATAAAGCGATCGCCATTGCTTTATTATTATTATTATTATTATTATTATTATTATCTAATGTCCACAAAACTCACAGAAGCTTCCGGCTCTCGTGTTTAAGCGGCATCAGGGATGGAACCAAAGGCTGTAAACCAAAATATGGAGAGCCACGTCCACGGCGCGAGGGTGGCACGTTTGGCACCCTGAGAGCTCCTGCTGGCCAGGAAGGAAGCCAACTCCACTCCAGTGCCCTCAGTTCCCAGACATGTGGGTCTAGCACAGTGTGGCGTTCAGCTGGGGACAGTTTTGTCCCCAGGAGACATGTGACAATGTTTGGGGACTTTTAGGGGTTGATGGGACTCGAAAAAGGGAGCTGGGTTTAGACTACGGACTCTGCGCAATGTCCTGCCGGGCCTAGGACACCCCACATCAGAGTGTCATCCAGCCCCAGGTGTCAGCAGTGTGAGGTTGAGAGACCTGCCTTAGCACGGGAGAGCTTGTCTGTCTGTCTCTCTGCCTATCTAGCCTATTATCTATTTATCTAGCCATCATCTTTGTATCAATCCATCATCTATCTGTATCATCTATTTATCACCTACCTATCAACCATTTATCTGTCTACTATCTATCTATCATCTGTCATTTACATATCATCTATTATCTATCTATCATCTATCTATCTATCTTTCTATCATCTATCTATCTATGGGAGATAGGTAGGTTCTCAGCGAGATGAATGACCCGCAGCGGACACTCATCGGTGCCTGGAGATATTTTTCCTTGGCACGGCTGGGGGTGGGGGTGCCCCTGCCTAGTGGCTGCAGACCAGAGCTGCTCCCCACGCCCTCCAGTGCCACACCCAGGAGGCTCCCACCGCAGACAGTCGTATGGCCCCAAATCCAAAAGAGCCAGTGTCTCTTTAGCAAGCATTTCAAGATATGGAGGAAAGCGACAACGACTGGCGAGACAGAATCCAGGGAGGGTCGCTGGTGCCCTGGTGGAGGAACCCTGACTTCTGGTGTGTCTTTGGCATCCCGAGCCCGGCAGCTCAGGCAGGACCGCCTGTCAGGGTGGGATCCTCCCCAGGACCTGAGCGAAGTCGGCCTCCACGGGTCCTACACAGCTGCGTCTAGTCAGTGTCTTTCCGATGCAGGAAAAGGGTGAAAGCGCTGTCCCCCTGGGTGTACGCTGTCTTTAGAAGGCTGGGCGGGTCCTCGTGGACCTTGCTCCGTCAATCCCAAATTCCATACACCAGGTTTCCCGGGAACATCTTCCAGCTGGGCAGATGTGCTGTCTGTGGACAAGCGTTTCCAGCTGACTTGGGCACAGCTGCAGCAGTGTTGACCGTAAAAGAATATCGTTCCGGTATGGCTGTGAGCCATTCCACTAGGACCTCCCTATAAACCATGAGTCCTCGCCTCTGGACCTCCCTGATCACTAAATTCTGACTGTCTTCCTAGTTAAGTGTCATTAAACAACCCACGAGAGATTTATAGCACAGCAGCCCTTGGTTTTGCCTACACATTGGGGGTACGTAAGAATACAGATATTGGAGTCCCCAGTGTTGCGTGGGCATGGCTATTTTTCAGAGTTCCTCAGTTGATTCTGTTTATGACCCGAGCCAGGAGCCACTTTTATAGACGCTTTGAAATGTGTACAGCCACGTGCTACTGTACACATTTTCAGATTCAAACTCCAAAGACATATTAAACTATCTTTGCCAACTCCCCTCTAATCCTACCAATTTATGCTGATGACATGGTCACTCTGGCCAGCAAAACGGTTTAATTAATCATTGTGAGGAGCTACCTTTCTTAAAAATAATCAGATTATCAGGCTGAGTTCAGTCCTAGGCAGACTTTATTTATTTATTTTTTAAAAATATCTACAACACGGTTTCAGACACCCTATTAGAATAATAGGATGTGTTTAGGAAATATTTAGGGATTAAATTCAAGCCCCCACCCCCAACTCATGCCACCATTATAATTTATGTGTAACTGAGATTGTGAGTCTGAACAGTTTTAAAGTAGGAACCCGCCGAATCTTTTCACCCTGTTACTCAAAACATTAGTCCCGAATTGCTCAAGAACACACTAATATTTATAAAAAGGCCACATGCACGGTGAAGATATTTGTATTATTCTTTCTTGGTTGCCCCTTTCAAGTGAAAGCCTTTTATAAATATTAACTCAGAGGTGTGTGAGCGTGGGGCCGACTGTTATCATTTCATGCAGAGGAACAGGGTACTAGCCGCTGAGCGTCACCCAGCTTTGGTTTCAGATTCTAGGGAAGAAAAAATTGCACCGACATTGTCAATTTCCTAAGAATCCACTTTTAGCAGTGAAACCCTGGGTGTCACCACAGTTTTGTCATCCATGGCAACATAGCCGTTTTGCTGCCTGTTACTTCATAATGGGAGACAATATTGTAAAAAATCATCAGCAGTAAAACTAGTGTATAATGCATTTTTTCCAGAAAGAATCTCATCTCTTTATATGGATAAACTCAGATTCAGTCTCTCCATGATGGTAGCTTTTTACCTGATTTTATCATTGCAATGCTCTCTGCACCGGGCACCGTGCAAATGCTTGATCCACACACACCCACCCTCACAGGGCTGACATGTTTAACTGCATTTAATATCCTCCAATCAGTAGGCAGTCCACCCCAAGGTCAGACTCAAGTGAGGAGCTCTCGTTTGCTGTAAATAAGCCATTTCTGCGCTGGGACAGCGTCCCCTGCAGGCTGCAGAAACCATCTCACATTTTGCAGGAGGAGACACGTGTGCTGATCGTTTTCAGAACCCCATGGTTCTGCTTCATCCCAGGGACCTACACCCAGCATTTAGCATTTGGGAGGCTGACATCTTATGCCTTTTCTTTTTCTCCATCAGCTTCGACACCCGAGTCAAGGTGTTTGCCAACGGGACCCTGGTGGTGAAGTCTGTCACCGACAAAGACGCCGGCGATTACCTGTGCGTTGCTCGGAACAAGGTGGGCGACGACTTCGTCATGCTCAAGGTCAATGTGGTCATGAAACCGGCCAAGATCGAGCACAAGGAGGAGAACGACCACAGGGTCTTCTACGGGAGCGACCTGAAAGTTGACTGCGTGGCCACCGGGCTGCCCAACCCTGAGATCTTCTGGAGCCTTCCGGACGGGAGCCTGGTCAACTCCTTCATGCAGTCCGATGACAGCGGCGGGCGCACCAAGCGCTACGTCGTGTTCAACAACGGGACTCTCTACTTCAACGAAGTCGGGATGCGTGAAGAAGGGGATTACACCTGCTTTGCCGAGAATCAGGTGGGCAAGGATGAGATGACCGTGCGTGTCAAGGTGGTGACGGAGCCCGCCGCCATCCGGAACAAGACGTACTCCATGGTCCAGGTCCCCTACGGGGATGTGGTCACCGTGGCATGCGAGGCCAAGGGGGAGC
This sequence comes from Hipposideros larvatus, assembly GCA_031876335.1. Lineage (NCBI taxonomy): Eukaryota > Metazoa > Chordata > Mammalia > Chiroptera > Hipposideridae > Hipposideros > Hipposideros larvatus. Next base: position 148,132,440 of record CM063105.1, read on the forward strand.
CCACGCCCAGGGTGACGTGGCTGTCTCCCACCAACAGGCTCATTCCCACCTCCTCTGAGAAGTACCAGATCTATCAGGACGGCACCCTCCTCATTCAGAAAGCCCAGCGCTCAGATAGCGGCAACTACACGTGCGTGGTCAGGAACAGTGCTGGCGAGGACAGGAAAATCGTCTGGATCCACGTCAACGTCCAGTCGCCCAAGATCAACGGGAACCCCGACGCCATCACCACCGTGAGGGAGATAGCGGCCGGGGGGAGCCGGAAACTCATCGACTGCCTGGCCGAGGGCGTCCCCACCCCCAGGGTGTTGTGGGCCTTTCCCGAAGGCGTGGTTCTGCCTGCCCCGTACTACGGGAACCGAGTCACCATCCATCGCAACGGCACCCTGGACATCAGGAGCCTGAGAAAGAGTGACTCCGTGCAGCTGGCTTGCATCGGCCGCAACGAGGGCGGGGAAGCCAGGCTGATCGTCCAGCTCACCGTGTTGGAACCCCTGGAGAAGCCTACTTTCCATGACCCGGTCAATGAGAAGATCACGGCCATGGCCGGCCACACCATCAGCCTCAACTGCTCAGCCGCGGGGACCCCGACACCTACCCTGCTCTGGGTGCTGCCCAACGGCACGGAGCTGCAGAGCGGCCAACGGGTGCAGAGGTTTTACCATAAGAACGACGGCATGCTGCACATCAGCGGCCTGTCCTCTGCAGACGCCGGGGCTTACCGCTGCGTGGCCCGAAACGCCGCTGGCCACACGGAGAGGCTGGTGTCCCTGAAGGTGGGGCTGAAGCCGGAGGCCAGCCAGCAGTATCACAACTTGGTGAGCATCATCAACGGGGAGACCCTGCAGCTGCACTGCTTGTCCGCTGCGGGCCGGCAGGCGCGCCTTTCCTGGACTCTCCCCAACGGCGTAACGCTGCAGGACCCCCAAACCCGGGGACGCTTTTCCATCTGGGAAAACGGCACCCTCACTGTGCGAGAGGCCTCGGTGTTCGACAGGGGCACCTACGTGTGCAAGACGGACACTGAGTTTGGCTCTTCCGTCATGAACTTCCCAGTGATTGTCATAGCTTATCCACCCAGGATCACCAGTGAGCCGACACCAGTCATCTACACCCGGCCCGGCAACACCGTGAAGATGAACTGCATGGCCATGGGCATCCCCAAAGCGGAGATAACATGGGAGCTGCCGGACCGGTCGCATCTGACGGCTGGCCCGCAGGCCCGTCTGTACGGAAATAGGTTCCTTCACCCACAGGGGTCGTTAACCATCCAACAGGCCACACACAGAGACATGGGTTTCTACAAGTGCACGGCGAAAAACATCCTGGGCACGGACTCAAAAACAACCTATATCCACGTTTACTGAGACGCCGCCGGGAGAGCGTGGACGCCACGCTCCTGGCTTAGGGACTTAGGACAAAGCCACATCTGTAAGGAATCCGAGTCCGAGCCCTGCCAGGCATGGTCACAGGCCATGGTGGCCCCCGGTTGGGTCTCAGGTTTCTGTTGACGTTGACCTATGCTTGTTGGCGAAAGACGGGGAAGGCGGGCTCGACGACCTCTCCGGGGACTTTCTTTCATGTTAGCAAGACGCCGTGTGCTCTTGTCTGGCACGTCCCGGGACCTGGGCACACGGGGCGCTTCTGTGTGGCACACGCCGCTCCGACACGTTCACGAGTGTCTGTAGGCCGGCCGAGGAGCAGTCACTGAAAACAAGCCACAGACATGAGTAGCACCCTCTCATCCGATGGAAGATGCCTCACCTACTTAACACCCCCACACACAGATTTAAACATGAAAGAACATTCTAGAACGAGTGCCCGCCTGTCAGTTACTTGCTCTGTCACTTCAAAACTCCAGTTTGCCCACTATGGGCTTAGCACCAGAGTGATTTATTATTATTTTTTCATGTACAAGTTTCATACGCTACAGCTACCATTTTATATGAAAGAAGTCTTTTCTCGCTGGAACTCACGTTTTATATAGTGTTTTATATATATATTATATATATATATTTTTTTCTTTCTCATTAGACGATGAGGCTAGAAAGAGAAAGAAATACTTTCTTTCTGTCTCATTAAAAATAATAAATTATTGGTCTTTACAAGACTTGGATACATTACAGCAGGCATGGAAATGTAATTAAAAAAATTCCTACCCAACTTCCTTTAAATTCAGTCACCGCTATTAGATTACTTTCCCGGGAACCCCACAGTGGGGGAGGCTGGATATTGGATTTCTTAGTTTATAAAGTTTATCTTAAGAGCTGTAGTTGGGGGAAGACGGGGTTGAGAGGACAGGACAGGGAGAGCTCAGTCGTGACCCCCACAGAAGGACCCCAACGCTTCTCGGGAAAGCCAGCAAACATCCGTCCCCCGTCAATTTGTGCCCACGGAAAGTAAGGGGCCTGATATTTCCATGACTGCTTTACTGTATTTTTAAGGTCAATAGAATGTACATTGGATAATAAAGTGCTATTTTCCAAATGACTGGCCAGTGGTGACAGTGACATTTCCACGGACAAAAGCACCCCAGGAGAGAAGTGGGGTTGCACTCAGAGTGGTTGAAGAGTGGCTTTGATCCGTCACATTTCAATCATCTTATTCCCTGCAAGTGTTTACCAGGCAAGGAAATTGGGTCAAAGGACCTACCTGACAGGCTGAAAGGCGGGGTGAGGGGGCCCCCCTCGGTCCCCTGTGGTGACAGTTCCCATATGAAGGGAGGCAATTGGGGGATGGGGAAGTGAGGCCACAGAAATCTTTCCGGAAATTTTCCACAGGACGCAGACATCTGGGGTGCGTGAACGAGTGCTCCCCAGTAACGCAGTGCTGTTGTTCATTGGGCTGCCCTGAGAGGAAGGGAGAAAGGAAACGCAAGATAAATATTTGGGAAGAGCATGCCTGTAAGGGCTGAAAGAAATACAGGCCTGCCGGTCGTTCAGGAATGTCAGCCACAACTGTGTGGGAAGCCCAAGAGACTGTTTCACCCATTAGTTAATCCATTAATCCATTTATCTGCGTAATTATATCTGCACAGCCTGTCTCCGCTGTGTGCCAGATACCAGCACGAGCCCTGGCAACACCCAGATGTGTAGGAAACGTGTTCCAGTTTATCGGTACACAGGCCCTTCAGCTAGGGCACGGTTTGTCGGGTTCACCGCTAGCGACGTCTGGCGCTGGATCCTTCTGTGTGGTGAGGGCTGTGCTCTACACCGTAGGGTGCTGAGCTGCACACGTGCGGAATCCCTGCTAGACGGCAGCAGCGCCCTCCACTCCACGTGTGACAACCAAAAATGGCTCCAGATATCGCCAAACGTCCCCCTTGTGGGGATGGGGTGCAGAGCCACTGATGGTTCAGAGCCACTGCCATAGATGATAGATAAATGGATGGATGGATAGATGGATGGATTAGAGATAGATGATAGATGATAGATGATAGATAGATGATAGATATTATAGATAGATGATAGATAGATAGATGATAGATTAGGTAGATTAGATAGATAGATGATAGATAAAGATAGAGCAATATAAACACATAGATGAGTAGATAATAGATACATAGAGTCTCTCATGCTAAGGCAGGTCTCTCAACCTCGCACCACTGACCTTTGTGTCTCAATGACTCTTGACATGAGGCGTCCTGTGCCCTGTAGGACATTGAAAAGCCTCCCTGGTCCTCACCCACCAGATGCCAGGAGCACCCGCCCCCCTCAGTTGTGACGACCAGAAATGTCTCCAGATGTTGCCAGGTGCCCCCTGGCATACGGAATCCTCCCTGGTGAGGAATCGCTGTGCCAGGTAAACAAACACAGCAAGGAACTTCAGAAACATGTTGATTCGGACCGCCTCCCTCAGGGTATGGATGCAGAGACCCTGGGAGGTAGGGCCATGCAGGTAGAGGAAATCATCTGCTACCTGTACCTGAGTGCAATTTCATCTGGAAAAGAACAGGCGTGTCATCCCACTGACCGTCATGCTATGTCCATATAACGTGATATAGACTGGCAATAAATTTCTGTGGGTGGACTGAGGGTACATTCTTGAGGACTTGTCCTGGTGGTCATCGTCTTCTCATAGGACCTATCCCAAACGTCCAAGTGAAGTTAATAGAAGGCCGAGACATGCAGAAGCATTAAAGGTGGCTCAGGGAGCGTTCGAGTTCCAGAGGACTCAAGGGCCACGTGACATGGAAGCCTAAGGGAGGTGTTTATGCCTGACAAGGCATTTGTATGGGTCAAATAGAGGGATGGAGGGACGGGAAGGAAAGACACCCCCTCCCCAGGGGCAAAAACATTGCAAAGAAAGTTACAGCCTCAAGCGAGGAGACCTGGTGTGTAGTGGCAGATAAAAGGCCATAGGCATAGTCACACTAGAGGCTAAAGCGTTCCATTTTGGGTTGAAGTGTTAAGGTATTGTAGTTGGTTGAATAATGTCCTCCAAAACATTCATGGCCACCGGGAAGCTCAGAATGGGGCCTTGTCTGGAAACGGGGTCTGTGCAGATGGGACTGAGTGAGGGGTCTGAGAGGAGGGCGTCCTGGATCAAGGGGGCCCTGAACCCAACGACAGTGTCCTTATCGGGGACAGAAGAGGAGGGACACAGACACAGAGGGGACGCCACGTGGAGACGGAAGCAGAGATGGGAGGGAGGCGGCCACCCGCCCGGGGACGCCTGGAGCCCCCAGGAGCTGGACGGGGCAGGAGGGACCGTCCCCTGGGGCCTCCGGAGGGAGCATGGCCCTCTCACAATGCTGCATTTGTTCCTTGTGACTGTCATACAAATGATCACAAACCAGGTGGCTCATAAAAAACCAGGCAGTCATCCTCTCGGAGTCCTGGCGAACAGCAATCTGAAATGAAGGTGTCTCAGGGCCGTGCAGAGGCTTTCTAGCATGGGGTATTTCCTGTAGGGTCCTGTCTGCAGAGGGAAAGGAAGGGCGAAGGAGCCTGTGAAACGTTTACTACGACTCATCCTCAATGTGTCCCCGCTTATGCATCGTTTTCATTCTCAAACACCTCCAAGAGCGTAGCAGAAATCCCATGACACCAAACAAGCTTGAGTCGGTGGCGTGCTGGGTAACGAGGAAATAGAGCTTCTTTCTCTTCTGACGATGTAGGGGCGTTAGGGGGAGGCCAGTGGCCTGAAGAAACGCGGTGTAAAGTCCTGAGATGCCTGGCGAGAGGTCAAGCGTGGCTTTGTGAGCTGGAGATGCTTGAAGATACACAGTGCCTCCTGCCACATGACAGACGGGGTCAGCGCTCCCCAAGCCTCAAGCACCCTTGCAGAACGTTGGTGGTCTGCGGCTTTCCCTGCAGAAACTACATGTCCCAGGCTCCTTTGCAGCAAGGCGGGGTCATGTGACTACTTCTCACCAATGGTGTGTGTCCCTTTGAGACTAAGGTGATACAAAAGCAGAGATGCCTTTTCCAGCTCTCTCTTCGCAGCCCCTGATTGAATGAAGAGATTATAAACCGCTGGGGATGGGAGAGGCGGAGTACAAGAGGGAAAGAACCTGAGTTCCTGAATAGCCAAAGATCAGGAGGGCTGCCATGTGGGCTTTATCTGATGTTACCGCCCTTATTATCTTTCCTCCAACAGCCACCATAGCTGTTGAGAAGCAGAAAATAATGCTTATGCTGCAAGTCTGAGGTTCAGTTTACCCACAGCCCAATGTCACATTAGACATGATGGTGTCTGTTTTACCCATAGCATAGCCCCCCCTAAGACATGAGACCATAAAAACACTGATGCTTAAGTGAGGTAATACCAGTGAAGGGCTTCCCATAGAAACGTAAAAAAAAAAAACACGAAACAAAACAGTTATAATCTTCCTCATCTTCTCAATGGAATGATAATGTAACTCAAATTTGCACGAGCTGCAAGCTTCAAAATCTTTCATCTACACGATGATGTAAAATGCACATGACTTTAAACGAAATATTTCTTCTTGATTCTAGATCAGGGGACTAGACAGAGCTTGCAGGATCTGGGGCCACCCCCGGTTCTCGCGTCTGTGAGTGGCAGAGAAAGGCTGCTCGCAGCCCAGGCCGCTCTGTCTGTTGCCTTGTTAAACGTGGCATGTATTAAAATTTTCCTACAGTGGCCCCGTCAAGGCGTCCAGACTCCAAGGCCGTCGCTTTCATTTCAGAGAGCGCAAGAGTAAAGTGTATTTTCATTTCTGGAAAGTCATAAAGAAGTTTGGGAGCAGCGAGGCATTGTTAGTGAAAGCGTAATTCAACTTTCTGTTATGAAAAAAGAAAACACAGGCGGGCTGCTTTGGGAAATACGAAAACAAGACTGTTTTTCATTCGTGTCCGGCAACATGAATTTCAAAACAATAGTAAAAGACAAACAAACGGAAAACCTAAGAGATTCCATATAGGATACGAAGGCTCCTGAAGTCCCTGTTTATTATCGTATGTTGCATAACCTTTTTGGGAAACGCTTCAAAATAATTCAATGGTACGTTTTCTGGGCCTAGACGAGGCACTGGAGTTTCGAGTCTTCCTCAGGACGTGACTCTGAAAAGAGCTTATGTGTCAAGGCTTCTTTCTATTTTTCTTTCTGGACGATGCTTAGGAGGTTGGCTCTGTTTTAAATAAACAGTGAAAGGAAGAGATTCAAAGTGCCGTTTTCAAACAACCGGGTGAGGATCTACTCCAGCTTCATTTTCTTCTTGTTGATTCTGAAAAATGAGACTTTCGTCAAGCCAGGGTTTAAGCTAATAATTTAAAAAAAATAACCACTGAGATTTTTTTTTTCTCCCCGACAGAAAATACGGCATTGAGTACATTTCAAAGTGAGGGGGCGGGCATAATCTTTCTTGACGTCCTTCCAGCAGAAACTAGAGATGTGCACAAAAGGCCACCCACCAAGAAGCCAGCTTGCTACAGGGGGGCAGAAGGGACTCGCCACCAGGACGCAGATAGGGGCCATTTGGGAGAAAATGACCAAGTTTCTAAGGGTTTCACACGGCAAGCTTCCGCTAGACTGAGTTTTGGTAAAAGCCTTTATTTCATATTATGAATGTGACAAATAACAAAATACAGAAAGAGAGAAAGAAAGAAAGAAAGAAAGAAAGAAAGAAAGAAAGAAAGAAAGAAAGAAAGAAAGAAAGAAAGAAAGAAAGAAAGAAGGAAGGAAGGAAGGAAGGAAGGAAGGAAGGAAGGAAGGAAGGAAGGAAGGAAGAAAGAAAGAAAGAAAGAAAGAAAGAAAGAAAGAAAGAAAGAAAGAAAGAAAGAAAGAAAGAAGAAAGAAAGAAAGAAGGAAGGAAAGAAAAAAGAAAGAAAGGTGAATAGATGAAAATTATTTGCAATCCCATTACTCAAAGACAAATACTCTAAACATGGTCAGATTTTTGTAGGTAAATGCACGAACATACATCTATTGGGTTGTTGGAAAAGTCATGACGTATTTTGTCTATGTTTTTCATTGCAAAAATGTGCCATGACTTTTCTGACAACCCAATATATTACATATATATTATAATATATATATATATGGTGCCAAAAAATGTATACACATTTTAAGAAAGGAAAAAAAACTATTAAAATTGTAATACTCAATATATACCGATAACAAAAGATAAATATATCACATTTGCCTTCTGCAATGACAAGAGGTGCTCAAAGTGGTTCCCATCAGCGTCCAGACACTTCTGATGACGGCAAACTACTGCTTGAGCAACGTGGACCGAAGTGCCCACTTGTAGACTTTTTTTGGCACTCCTGGTATATATGACGCTTCAGTTCTGTGTATAAACCAAACCATATGGTTGAAAGTTCATTTAGTTTCTACAGAACTGCAAACGATTTGCATATGATTGCATAACAATATAAGATTTGTATATTCCAGGGAGTGGGGCTGTTATCCCCTTCTAGGGACGTGCTATAACGTGTTTAATCTCATCTTGGTGGACATCAGGTTTTTTTCCTCCCCAGTTTTGGGGCCATCTCTGCAAAAAATTTCCCATCAATGTCTGAAATTCCGAGTTGCCCAACAGCTACCGTGACGGGAGTGAACATGTATAGGGGCTTTGCCAAACATTTGGAAAGTGCTCTGTTCAAAGGGTTCCAATTTTTATTGCCACCAGACTGGTGTATGACAGCCCCATTTCCCCACACTTCATGCCCAGGGGTGGCTACCATCATAACAACTAATTTGTTAACTTCATGTTTTTTTGTTCTGTCTTTCATGTTGTTTAGTTAATAGCCAAACAACATATTTGGGGCATTTCATGAAGGAATTATTTATTAGCTTATCCCATCACATTTCTATTGAGCTGTTTAGACGTTGCTGTTTCAGTAATAAAAATAATTTACATAATAAGGCATTAACACATCATAAATATAACAAATGCACAACAAGGCATTAATACTTGTCCTAAAAAGTACAGCAGGAACTTTTTTTTTAACATCAATCATTGTTTTCTTCAATTTTATTCATAGAACTGCATCTGTTGGAAGTACAGAAGGTTTAAAATGGTAGCTGTATCTCTCATTTTTTAATTTTTTCACTCCTTTCCTATGGGTAGAAAGCCTTATCTCATTCTGGGATTAGATATTTCCCTACATGCTTATATAATATTTTTCATTTTTAAATACTGGAACTTACAACATTTGAACTTGAATGTATGGTACAAGGTGAAAACTTAACTTTCATTGACCTGAATATTAATCCAATTATCCTAATATCATGCCTTAGACTATTTCCACAGTTAATGTCACAAGTTCCACGTCCATGAATGCCTGGGTAGGTTTCTGTTTGGTCTATTATAGGGTGTTTTATAATATATTTTGATACAACAGTGCATGTTTCTTCACATTTTCCATATTATCCCATACTTCCTTGCCCATTTTTTGCCTTTAGATAAATTTTATTTCCTAAAATTTCATAACAAAAAGTCATGGAGATTTCAATTGGAGTGTTTTAATAGATGCATTTGTTTTGCAGCATTGATGCTTTATCATAGTGTGTCTTCCTGTGCTAGGATATGAGTTGGGCCTCTGTGCTTATAAGTTTCCATATCTATCAGATGCGCTCTGATCTTTTCTTCCTAGAGGTTGTCAACACTTTTGCTAAATCTTCTCGTAAAGGTCTTTTCTTTGTCATCTACATCATTTTGAGCTGAGCTACTTAACCAGATTGTCTGTGAAAAAACTATAGTTTCTGCTCTGCTTCAATAGTTACACCTCTTTTTTATTTTTCTCGTTCTGTTCTACCGGCTGTAGGCTCTAAAACAGTGGTGGGCAACATGTTAGATTCTAACAGAAGAGAAGTGTGTCTGGAGGAAGGTTTCTCAGGACTCTGCTTTTGGCAGATGCTCTGAAAACGGCTATTCTACTCAAGAAAATCTGCACCAGGCAACATAAGGCAAACGTTCATCACCCTTAAGAATCATGTGACTGGCGCTAAATTACTAGGTGTGATCTTTTGCTAAAAAGGGCTATTGGCCAGGATCAAAGTCTTTCACCACACAGCTGTGTACCAGAGTGGCTCATCTTGGCTCTGCAGGGCCAACTCAAACACCCAGGAATTCTGCGGGTCATCTGGTCAGCTTGCAATCAACTGTAGTAGAGTATTTACACCATGGAAATTGGCAAACACTACAAATCAAAAAGAAACACAGAGAGAGAGAGAGACAGAGAGAGAGAGACAGAGAGAGAGAGAGAGACAGAGAAAGAGAAGAGTTAGTTTTGGGAGCGGGTTTACTTAGCATTTATTTATAGAGACTATTTCATTCATGCATTCATTCAATAAAGACTTTTGAGCATATTTTATGTGCCGAACAATGTGACAAGAATAATGAACAATTGGATAATGGAGGTAAAGATGAAATAAATAGCCACACAGCAATCAGTTAATAAGCACAGTTACGATAAGTATTCTAAGGAAGAATAAGACACTATCAGAGTTTTTCCAACACACGTCTAGCCACACCTGCGATTTTAAGACTTCCCTGAGGAAGTGATGCATCTGCTTTGACCTTGTCCGTTTCCAACTCTCAGACTACCCCATGAATCTATAAACAACTGTTTCCTACCTGGAGTCACATGCAACAGAGATAGGGAGTCCACTTTTTTTTTTAAGATTTTTTTTAATTGGGGAATTGGGGGGATGGGAACAGTGCTGGGGAATTGGGGAAAGGGGAACAGACAAGTTGCTGTCCTTTTGTTCTTCAGTCTAGTTGTGGATGATGTTTCCTCACTGGCCCAAGTAGGCACCATCATTGCGCTCTTCCCGGGTGAGGCAGATCAGTTGCCGGCTTCTGGACGGCCGCTCACTGCGGCTGCTGGCCGCTCACGCTGGCTGCTGGCTACACATGGTAGCCCATGGCAACCCACTGCCACAGGGGCTGCAGCCTACACTGTCGCCAGCGACTCACGGCAGCCCAGCTCCAGGTTGAGCTGTTGTTCAGCATCTTAGCTGTGGAGGGCAGTGTCACTGGCCCTCATATGTGGGATCCAAACCGGGGCCCTCTGGCGTCCCAAGCCAGTTCTTAACCAACGCACCACTCGGCCGGCCCCACTTTTTTTTTTAAACAGCTTTCCACAACAAACAGAGCATACTTCAGCAAACACCTCCATGCTACAGAGCCGAATAACACAGATTCACTCATATGAGAGACACCTGACATCAAAGGAACAGCAGAGGGCTTTTATAGTGGAATATCCCAGAGCTTGCAGACCCCACCACCTCTTTTGCAGGATTCTCTTTGTCAAGGCTTCCCGGGTTCGCTTTCCCACAAGTCAGCCTCCCATCAGGGCTGGTCCTTTGGTTTCCAGATAAATGATTCTGTCTGTGCAGCACAGGGCTCCACGGAGAAGAAAACTAATGAGATTCACATGGCTAGAAAAGAAAACACCAGAAAAGCGTAACTTGGAATAATTCATATTTTCTCACTTCCCACCCAAATTCCGCATGTGTGTGTGTTTCGGTTCTTGGAAACTTTTTTTGTTTTCCCTGATTCTCTGGCTCGTGTTTATAAGCAGCCCAAGGTCACCACACAGTTTACTCCATCAACTGCCGCTTCTGTGAGCTTTCGTTACCTGACAGAAGTGACATTTTCATTGTATTTACTGATGAAAGATCACGCCGGCGTGCGTGGGAACTGGGTTGCCTTTTGAGAACCCCCCTCATTCTTAGCTGCAGAGCTCCAACGATAGCCAACCTTGCGTGGAACTCTTAACATAGCGTGACAAGGACATTCAATGTCGTTGCATACATGTGAGTTTCATCCATTCCCATCTTTCCATATTTAGTGAAGACCTGCTATTGAAAATGATTCATAATTCGGTGGAGGAAATGAGACAGACACCCCAACGCCCCCAGTGATACAGCAGAGCACCTACCGAACCATCATTCGTAGGGGTTGTGGAGAGCGTTGTAAAGAGGGAATGAAGTTGCGTGAGAAAGGGTTCTTAGAAGACGCGTCAGCGTGGGCCAATGCCGGTGACAAGGAAGAGTCACGGGCAGAGAAAGAGCCTGAGCGAGGTGTGAGGATACGGAGCCTGGCGTTTTGGGAAGCAGGGAGTGGTTCATCTTGGAGTGTGGAGACCAGGCGACGCTCGAGAAGCTCATTGTGCCATGAGGTATGTCCGTTCCCTGATGGGTGACACGGATAGTCCACAGGGAACACTTGCCGGGGTTTCTTGTTTGCGTCTAACTACATACCATAGCGTATTTGACCACTAAGGAATTTCAAAGAAATGAATGGAGACTTGGATTGACTCCCAATGGGAAAAACGCATTGGGCTTTTGGTACAATTTGTTCAGAGGGCGTTGTCATCATCTGGACAAGAATGAATGAAGGTTTGATTTAAGGTGGTCTGAGCGAAAATAGAAAGGGGGAAGAGAGTTGAGCAATATAAGACAAGAAGATTCTCTAGAATGTGGTGATGGCACGAAAAAGAGGAAATAGCGATATCAAAAAGCATTTCGGAGCTGGGTCACGGAGAGTAATGTATCTTCTTCAACAAGAGTGGGGTGTTGAATCGTTAAAAATAATGAGATAGGGCCGGCCGAGTGGCGCGATGGTTAAGAACTGGCTTGGAATGCCAGAGGGCCCCAGTTCGGATCCCACATATGAGGGCCAGTGACACTGCCCTCCACAGCTAAGATGCTGAACAACAGCTCAACCTGGAGCTGGGCTGCCGTGAGTCGCCGGCGACGGCGTAGGCTGCAGCCCCTGTGGCAGTGGGTTGCCATGGGCTACCGTGTGTGGCCAGCAGCCAGCGTGAGCGGCCAGCAGCCGCAGTGAACGGCCATCCAGAAGCTGGCGACTGATCTGCCTCACCTGGGAAGAGCGCAATGATGGTGCCAACTTGGGCCAGTGAAGAAACATCCTCCACAACTAGACTGAAGAACAAAAGGACAGCAACTTGTCTGTTCCCCTTCCCCCAATTCCCCAGCACTGTTCCCATCCCCCCAATTCCCCATAAAAATCTTTTAAAAAATAAAATAAAATAACGAGATACCCATTCAGCATGACCCCATTCAGAAACAATTGCATTCTTTTAAATGTTATCTATCCACTACTCTAATATTTAACTTTTTTGACTGTTAGACACGTCTTCATATGCTCTGAGCACAAGATACAAAGGAAGGATGATATCAGGGCAAAAATCACAGCTGGCACAAACAGCTGTGGGGAGTTGGAGGTAAACTGAGGATTTTGCTTTAAATTTCCCATTATAAGCCCAAGCATGTGCTGGATGCAGGTGAGTGAAGAGTTTATTAGCCTCCCATAAAAGCTTTGTTACTTGGTGGTCCAAGGTAGGGCCACAAAGTGCCAACCATGAAAACCAACCTGTTGCAACAAAGCCCAGTTGCACCCTGAAGACTGTGAGCTAGTGGCAAGGTCCCCAGGTCTTTGAACGTTGAGGACCCAGGGCGATTTATTGCAGCTGGAGGCACCCCCAGCCCTCCCACCCTACAAGAATGCCCAGACACAGTGCCTTCTCCCCAGATCTCAGCAAGAAAGGACCTGGCAGACCTGTGAAGCTAACTTCAGGGTAGAGACGTCACTCTCAGCACGGGACAGCCATTCAGGCTCCCTTCGGCCACTGCCCCCAACCCCAGACGCCAACGAGAGAAAATACATGGGGGACAGAGAAAAAACATTAACAATCCCATATCTGCATTGCAAATATAAACTAGGGGCAGGAGCACGATAGGGAAGTGTCAGTGTGGACAGGTGTCATCGCCACGCGTATCGGACGGTCGATGACATAAATGGAGCTCTCAGCAGCTGCAACGTGGCATGGACACGGATGCCATGTGCCCGCCTACAAAGCCACCCAGTCTGTCCAGATACACAAAGCCCCCTGGGCCCGTCCAGGCTCGGTGAATGGCTTCAGTGCTCATGCAACCTTCCACCTCACGCTTCCAGCAACAACGCACTGGAGCGCTCCACGTGCCTGCAGCCTGAGTCACGCTGGAGCTCCAGGGGCAGGAACAGCAGCGCTGCCCGCATCAGTTCTGGAAGACCCTCCGTGGCCATGCTCCTATTTTACGAAGAGATTGAAATCACGCGTAATAATAGACTCACGCTGGCGAAAGACACGAAAGCCGTGCAAGGAAGCGTGAAGACACGAAGCCAGGAGAAAGGACAGGAGGCGCGGAAAGGAACCCTGTGGCGACAGGGACGCACCAGCCTTCTTAGGACCAAAAACAGTCAGAGGAACATACGTATCTACTTGCAAATCCTCATCATTGTGGAATTAAGACTGCAGTTTACACCGTTACCATGAAGGAGAGGTTGGGAACCCAGCCGAGGGCTGTGATATCGCCTAACAAATCCCACCATCGGCCTATCTTTGGACAATGGAGAAGTAAAGCGTTTGTTCATTAGCAAATTGTGCAATGTGTCAGGGACCGTCTCCGCCAAAGATCGGGCCATGAAATGTATTATTGCTCTTGGTCAGAGACCTTTAAATGGCAGGCAGACCTCAGAGATACGGTCGGCTCTGCTCCAGACCTCCGCCATAAAACGAATGTCACAATGCGTGGACTCACAAAGATTTTTGCTTTCCCGGCGCGTACAAGAGTGATGTTTACACTACACTGTGGTCTAGGAAGTGGGAAAAAGCATCATGTCTAAAAATAAGCCAGTGATTATACCATAATTAAATAATGCTTTATTGCTAAGAAATGCTAACCATCATCGGAGCCTTCAGCCCGGCGTAATCCTTTTGCTGACGAAGGGTCTTGCACTCAATTGGTAAAAAGCATAGTATCTGCAAAGCAACAATAAACTGACGTTCCATAAAAGGGGGCGTGCCTGTGCTAGAATGATTGGCGGGAGCTGGTTGAACATTTCCAATGCACCAACCCGTCTCCCACCCAAAACCTTGCGCTTCCGTGGAGAAGCTGGTGGAGTCGCTTCTCCTTCCGGCTCTGAAAGAGACGGGACTATGCCTCTGTGAGACATAGCTTCTTCCTCCAGGACTACACGCCCCCTTCTGTGTCTCTTCTTCCCTTCTGACCTTCTCACCAGCCCAGGTGCTCCAGGTGTGGCCCCAGACCAGGAACCTCAACGTCACCTGAGAGCAGGTCCAAAATGCAAAAAAAAAAAACTCAGGCTCCACCCTGAACCTGCCCCATCAGGACCTGAATTTTCACAAGATCCCCAAGAATTCCTGGGTACCCCAAACTCTGGAACACACTGGCTTGGAGCACTCACCCTTCCTGGGCAGCTTCTCACAGTCCATCTTCAGGGTGTTTTGTGGGGGACCGGACGCTCCTTTGCACCTGATGCCAAGCCGGCTTTCCCAGCGGGCGGCTTCTTTCTGTGCCTGCACATTAACTTGTACGTATTAAAAACACAAGTCGCCACTGTTGTAACTCAGCCTGTTGTGTGCAGTAAGCATGGAGATCTCCCCATCATTAACTGACATGCACCCTTCAGGAGCCTGCTCCCCAATGGTTGGTCCTATCTGGTCTCTACCTCAGAATCCATCTTCTTAGCATGTCTCTCTGAAGGATAGGATTTCAGGTTCTTCTCAGTTTGGGAATATAGTCCCTCTAGAAATGTTCAGCCAAGTGTCTTACAGGTGAGCGTCTGGGCTCCAGCGTGTGATCGCACATACGGGCACAGCACCATGGTGCTTGCGCCACGGTATCCGTACACATGTGTTATTTATTTTATTTTTTTTTAGCTGAGCCATCCCGCCACCTGTTGGCAGCTCAGCGGCTGCTCAGCTCGGGCTGGACTCGAACCGCTGTTGCTCAGAGCTCACACTCTTGAGTGAGCTCTTAACCAACTGAGCCACTCGGCCGGCCCACACGTCTGTTATTTTGACCTGTTCTGTGGCCTCGTGTCACTGACCACTTAGATTCGTCCGGGAATGAGTTCCTAGGGATACTGATGGTGCTGCCCCAGGCACCCCACTTTGAGGATCATCAATGCGGAGAAGAGAAGCTGACACCCAGGAAGCTCCACAGCCCAACCATCAGGCCGGGACGCGGAAGAACACAGAAGGAACTGCTAACTCTTGCCTGAGATCACAAGGAAACGTCCGGCTCTTCTGTCCAAAGCAAGCGCTGGAGTGTTCCCACTTAGATGAGTCGGTGGTGCCATTGTCTGTTTCGGGTGCTTCCCGGAGGGTGCAGACCAGGGAAGGCTGAGAAGGCATGCCGCTCGTGTTCTGACACCTGCCTATCTAAGTGACGTCTGCGTGTGCATCGTATATGTGCCCCCAATTGGTTCCAGAGCCACAGATTCCAGAGCTGGAAAGCCAGCTCTCAGTGAACCTGGGTTTTATGTGCACGACAGCCTTGATGGGCCTTTAACGACAACCAGACACACGAGGCACATCTTCTGCACAGCAGATGAGAGCAGCCTTCCCCTCTTCAATCATCTGTTTAGAAGAAGTAACTTCAGTAGTCCACAGGGCCACGTGGCTTGGTCTGCACACACCCAGTCACTCTGAATTCCATGTGAGGACAGGCTGTGCCTGTCCCCTTTAGCGGGGCTCCCAGATGCCACAGGACCACAGGACCCAACAATGCTTGTCGGGACAGTTCAGTAGCAGCTCATCTGACCTCGGGGTTCCACGCTTGGCATTGCTAAGGATTGAAAACCTTCCCCATCTTCCAAATACGTGGAAAGGCCAGAACGTGGCCACGTGCCCAGGAAAGAAAAAGAAAACCCTACCACTTATCCAAGGGACTGCTTTCTTCAGCAAACCTTGCTTGATTGGGGACAGAAAGCCTTCCCCCTTCAAATGGCATTTCATCCTTTCAAATCATCAGAGTGTCTTCAGCCTAAACCCATTTAAATGCATCCCTATGAAAATATTTGCTTAGAACACAGGACGATGCAGACAACGCCAGAAACCATTCTATTTTGGTTTTCTGCAACGATTAAGGTCTCTCTCTTTCCTGGGAAGGTGATTTCTCTCTCTCTCTCTCTCTCTCTCTCTCTCTCTCTCTCTCTCTCTCTCTCTCTCTCTCTCTTTTTCTCTCTGAGTGTGCGCACACGCTCATTAAGGGTTTACAGTTCTAGAATGTTATTCCAACTCCTCATAGCAACTGTGTTTCTGCCCACACATACCGTCATTAATTGTGGAAAATGTGCCTGAACTGAAATTTTGACTGGCGGTCCTGGAGAGCCACACAGGCACACTTCTTATAAACACTCCAGCTTTGGCTCACGTTCTCCCTGGGTTGCTTTATTTTATTTTATTTTTTCTTTTCTAGCAGCAGGGTGAGTGCCTGTGCACGTCCCCACATGCACGGCTGGCCTGTGATATTTATTTGCAGCATCCAATTTAACCTCTTCTCCTGCTCCGAACATAAACACCAGGCTAACGCAGGAAGACGGCGGGGGGGACGGCAGGCTCTGACACGCAGGGCGCTGTCAAGTCGGTTCAGAGGCTGATGTGCTGGAAGGGAACCTGTGGTGCTGCGATGACTCAGAGCAGCAACAGAGAGAGGGTTGGAAGGTGAAAGGCCCCGGTGGAATGAAAGGTCCTTTAGGAATTCAGTGGGTCATGGTGCGTTGGGGGGATGGGGGGGCGCTGGCAGATGGAGCGTTCTACATGGTGAAGCGTCCCTTGGCATGGCCTGAACAGCGTGCTCACTGGCAGAACTCGGCACTCCCATACCAAAGCCAATGGGACAACAAATTAAAGATATTGCCAGCATCACAAGGGAAGTAAACCTATCAACGAGAGGAATGTCGGTAGGCGAGACTCTGGCATGGTCAGCCTGCCATGATCACCAAGCCAACTGGGGCGTGAAGGGAGCGTAGGCTTGTTATGGGTCGATCTACGATTCATGTTGGCATGGCTGTCCCTGGGCTGCTCAGGCAGGGAACAGGGACAATGTCCTTTTCGACACAAACACCCTAGTTACCAGTGTGGGCACCCCACTGGGCCCCTGCTCTCAGTCCAGGATGAAGTCCAAGGTGACAGGTACTGGCGTGGCCCAAAGACCTTGTTAAAAAGTAGGTCCACTCCATAGCGTTGGCATTGCATGCACTGAGAATGGTTTTTGCAAAGAGGCAGCTTACGTGTACATTCTTTACCAAGGAGATGGCATAACGGGAACCTTTATCACTGCAAAGTGTTAAGCGTTCTGCCTCATGCATGTATTTGTTAGGCTGCAAATGAGGCATCTTGCTTGATTATCCAATCTACCCATTTGCTTTCGGGCAGAAGACTCAGTTCAGCACAAAAGCAAGTAAAGAAAGATACAAGATGGCAGCTCCATACATGCTCCTTTGCTGAGCTCAGGCACAGGGAAGATCGTGGCTGGGAGCTCTGAAGAGGAATATTCATCCTGACGAGGAAAGAACTCTGCTGCCAAGAAACCTACCACCGAGAAAATGTCTGGGCGCGGCCATGCTCTGACACAAATGGCGTAGAACCCTTGCCACCCTGCCTGATGCCGTCCTGTGATCTGCTCTTTTGAGGGGTGACAATTCTGTGTCTACCTGCTGTTTGCAGGACTCCAGGTCTCTGGGTATCACATCACCAATCCAGCCATAGTCAAGATTCAATTCACTCTGCAAGGTCCACTCTCTATGCCTGATATTGGAATAGACTCTTCATTGGGAAGGATATTTGAATTTGGCCTTGAGAGATCCTTAAGTGACTAACATACCTTCTTGAGTCTTCTTTCTTCACTTATTTGCATTCCCTTTTTCATTGTTCTCTTGGACCTCCCAAACTATCCATGAAGCCTTCTCAGGAGGGAGAATCCAAGCTGAGACTCTCTATCTAGGTCTCTTCAAAATTCCTGGGACACACACACACACACACACACACACACACACACACACAGAGCCCACCCTCATTATCCACGGATTCCATATTTGTGAATTCATTGATTCTCTAAAATGTAACCCCCAAAATCAACTCTGGCGCTTTCAGTCATTTGTGGACATGTGCTCATGGGGGACACGTTTCGATGGCCACAGTCCCACCGGAGGTTGAAAGAAAGATGTGACACTTTGTCTTCTTGTTTTAGCTCTCATACCCAAAAGAAGTGTCCTTCTTGTAATCTGTTCAGAACCATGTTTTCCACTTTTTTGCGTGCTGCCTGTTGGTGATGTGGCTGTTGGAAATGGACCAACATGTAGCGCTGAAGCGCCGTCTAATGTCCCTAAGCATGAGGGCGTGCTGTGCCTTTGGGAGAAAATGTGTGCGCTGGATGAGCTTCCGTCAGGCATGCGTCTCAGCGCCGTTGGCCATGAGCTCAGTGTGAATGAATTACAAGGTAGACTCAGTAAGGTACGTTTAGGCAGAAACACGCAGAAGTCAAGGTTAGGTGCTGATCGGTTGATGAACACGTGACCAGAGGCTCACAGGAACCTGACTCCACATTTTCTGCCCCAGCACTGGTTCAGCAGTCACTAAATTCAGAGTTGGCTGTAACTTCAGAGGGCACAGCTCCTGTGAATAATGAGAACAGATATTCTTTCTCATATATTCTCATTTCTTCCTCATACGTATTTCTTATATAAATTCTCATATTTTTGTATATATATATATATATATATATATATATATATATATATATTTCTCCTATTCTCATATATAGTCTCCAATGTGTTTTCATATATTTTATATGTATTTTCTAATATATAATTCTCATATAGTCTCAGATATATTCTTACATATATTCTCATCTATATTCCATGCATATTTTCTCATCTATAATTTTCATATATATTTCTTACATATTCTCACATATGCTCATATGTAGTTTCACATATTTTATATGGGTTTTCTAATATATAATTCTCATATAGTCTCAGATATATTCTTATATGTATTCTCATATCTATTTCATGCATATTTTCTCATCTATATTCTCATATGTAATTTTCATATATATTTCTTATATATTCTCATATTTACTTTCACATATTTTATGTTTTTTAAATATATAATCCTCATATATATTCTTATATATTTTCTCGTGCGTATTCTCACATATATTTCATGTATATTTTCTGGTATACATTCTCATGTAATTCTCATATACTCTCAAATATATTCTCATGTGTATTTTCATATATATCTTCTCACCTTGAACAAGCAGCTGAATTTTTGTTACTCCATCAGAGCTTGATGGTGTGTCAATTTTACGTTTTCTTTTTTTTTTTTTTGCATCTAGTTACCTTCCTTAGTTCTGCTAAGTTACGGGAAAAGGTTACACTGATGTTATCAGCTAGGAGGCCAGGAGAATGTCAACAAAGATTTCACATTGCAGTGAATAGACTTAGAATGAGTGAGAAAATATAACTCATGACTGTAACCCAACTCTGCATTCTTTCTATCACCACCCTTCCAATTCCTCGCACTGTCTCTGTCCTGGCAATCACCCCACTCTTGCATGCGAGTTTCATGAGTAGCTATGTTTGCCTCTCAGCCTGCAGACACATGCCCACGTCACCCCTTGAGATGAGGTGGTGATGACATCCTCTGCTTCTGAGTCTTTGCAGAAGGTGAAACAGGAGGTAGACCAGCCCTTCAACATGGACTCCTGTGGATGTGGGTGGAATTTTAGAATACATAACCGCTCGTGAAACTCGCATGCCTGCACTACCATGAGCGACAGAGACTGGGTTTCTAACGATCAAACGTTTCTTTCTGAAAATACATTTAATTTTTTTCTCTTTTACTTTTTAAGGGATCCCCTGTTAATTTAAAAGCAAATCTCCTATATGGTTACAGAGTCCCAGTTTTGCAAGATGAAATGAGTTCTGGAGTTTGCACAATGGGAATGTGCTTAACACTTGCTAAGCTGGACATTTCAAAAACGGTTGAGCAGGTATTTTTTATGCTGTGTGTATTTTAAAATGTGGCACTGAAATTCATGGCACATTGTAAAAAACAAACAAAATCCGTCCCTCTTCATAATATTAGATAAGAGAATAGCAGATACATATTCATCTCCAGATAACAGCAGACACATGGTGCTGCCAGCATTTTGCTTTTAATGTCACTTACCAGGTAGCTCACCAAACGCTTTAAATCCTGCTCCCTTTTTAGGTGCAGTGAGAAGCATGGGAAAGCCACATGCATCTGTCTCTCAGAGCTGGAGAGCTGCTGATCCCAGCAGATGCATATCACGCTGCAGACCAAGCAGAAAGACACACCTGGGTCTCATTTACCTGTCCACGGAGATGCCGTATTTAAGAGACGCCAGTGGAAACTCATTTGTAAAAACCGTATTCATGTCTTTTAGCCTCGCAGTAGAAATCAAAGAAACGTCCTTTCTGATTAAGAGGGCTTTAAAATACGTGCCCCCAGACAAGCAACTGTTTTTAATGTCCGTAGTGATTGCATCACAAGGGAGCACTCTCAATATGCAAGGTGGTGTTGGGTGTGGTGCCTGCCTGTTTTCATTTCATCCTCACTGTCAACGTCGAGGTAGCTACTGTGGCTGCATCAGGAGATGGTAATAACTAGCCCAGAGTCACGCAGTTAGGAAACGTGCAGTCAGATTTCGAGCCCGTGGTGCTTGTCTCTAGACAATCTAAAAACTCTTGCTAACATCCTGGTCTTCATCACATTTGTAGGTGGGAAAACAGCCTTTTCTAGGCATTTCCACAAGATTCACAACCACGCACTTCTTCCTCCCAGGTGTGCGCATTTCACACTTGGGCCAGCTGAAATTAAGTAAACCCATCTTTAGTTACACAGGTTTACTTAATTTGTGAACCATATTTCTGTCTTGATGAGGTTAAGTTTCAATCCACCCAACCAACATGGGGCCAAACCCCCGAAACACACACTCAAAATATATTTTGATGTACGTTGAAGTCCACACAAATGTAGATGACACAGTCGTCACCTGTGCAGATGGCACTCAGTCAGGTAGGGTGAGGCACCAGGAGACAGGTAACTGATGTGGACACCTGTAGACAGGTAACTGGGAGGGACAGTAGGGCATGGGAGTAAAACATATGCAAGGAAGAAGAGGAAGTTTTGTTTTGGGTGCGGGAATTTGGTGGGATTTCAAGAGCAGAATGACTCTTGAGCTGAGACTTCCAATTGAAAGTTTCTGGCTTAGAGAGAAGGGGCCAGAGAAGCAGCAAGAATGTTGCTCAGAGGAGGGGTCGGGGGAGAGACTGGAAAAGCAAACGGGCCAAGAGGAACTGCAGAGGTGACACTGGGGGCAGAGAGAACACGGAGAAGCAAGTAAAGGTCGTTGACCTTTTTCTACCGAGTAACAGCTCATATTCGGTGTTTGTCTGACCGAGGGGGGGGGGTCCCACTTTTGAGCTTTAGCATGATCCCCAACTCCTTTAAGTCTCAGCTTTAAAAATCAAAATCAACAGGAGCAACTATTTCACAGAGTGATTTGTGTGGAGTATTTATTTTTTATTTATTAAATTTATTGGGGGGTGACATTGGTTAGTAAAGTTATATGGTTTCAAGTGTACATTCATATAAAACAGCATCTATATATCACATTGTGTGCTCACCACCCAGAGTCAGTTCTCCTTCCATCACCATATATCTGACCCCCCTTACCCTCTTCTGCGCCCCCCCTTACCCTCTGGGAACCACTCAACTGTTGTCTGCGTCTATGAGTTTTTGTTTCTTCATTTGTTTGTCTTGTTTGTTGCTTTCTAGTTTATGCTCCACGTGTGATGAGTGAAATCATAGAGTTCTTGACTTTTTCTGACTTATTTTTCTTAGCATAATAAGATCCGTCCATGTTGTTGCAAATGGCACTATTTCGTCTTTTCTTATGACAGAATAGTATTTCATTGTGTATATGTACCACATCTTCTTTATACAATCATCTACTGAAGGACACTTTGGTTGTGTCCATGTCTTGGCTGCCGTAAATAAAGCTGCAGTGAACATCGGAGCACATAAATCTTGATGAATACATGTTTTCAGATTTTGGGGGTAGGTTCTTTTAAAAAGGCATGTGATATGCTTAACGCATTGGTTGTCACATAACATAAAATAACCAAACACAACACAAATCTGAAGGCATGGACTTGACTAACAGCACAGAGTGAGTGATACGTAATTTATATATGTTTACGAACCCAAGGCTTCACAGATGGCCTTTGGTGGGCTTTCAAAGCACTCAATTATTATCTACAGATTCCATATTCACAAAAAACACCTACCTGCTAAAGGTTAACCAGGAGTATAATCAATACTCCTGGCACTTTTGCTGTCTTTGGCAGAAAGGCACAGAGTGGGGAAAAAAAATGTGAGTCTCCTGACACGCACATTCCCAGCTGGGGGTGAAGAGGATGGTTTGGCTCTCACTCTGTAAACACACGTCCTTCACGAAGTCTACTAAGTGCCATGTTTTTCCTCATTTTGATGCTTTCTGTTCACGGTTTTGCTGTTGCAAGTGGCCCCAAGCATAGCACTGAAGAAGTGTCTAGCGACCCTAAATATAAAAAGTCTGGGCTGAGCCTTAGGAAGAAAATATCTGTGTTAGATGAGCCCCATTCAGGCAAGACTTACGGTCCTGCTGGTTGTGAGTTCAATGCTAATGACTCAACAATATCTATCCCATAACGTGTCTTTAGATAGAGACCCACAAACGAGTGTTAGACCAGTGATGAGGGGCTGTGAGAGCCTAATCTTGTATTTCCCTCAGGGCAACGGTCCAGCATTTGCCAATTCAGTGTTTGCAGTGACTTTGTAGCACAGAACCACTGTGAAAACAAGAATTGACGGCAATGCTAATTTTTCTTTCTCCTGAATGGTGACCTCCCTCAGCCCAGAACCTGTCGGATTTGCTCATCTCTGCATGATAGGTGCCTTGCTCCGTGTTGGGGTCATAACAGGCGTTGGATAAACATGGGCTCCATAAGTCAAATTAATGACATATGTGCAGTCTTACAGGAGCACGTTATTTAATTCCATCTAATCACAATGCGAAAGGGGTCATGTTTGCAAAGAAACTGGGAGATGGAGAAAGAACATGCATGCCTTTTCTGTGCTGAATCGTGGCTGAATGTAATGTGAAAATCACTATTGTGGAAAAGGAACGGTAATTTATACCCCAACACCATGGTGGAAGGTGCTTTAGGTGAACAATCCTGGTCTTCATGTTGATGTTGACCCAAAGCCTGTTTCGTACAGACGAATGCATGACAGTGGCTCAACCTAAAATATTCAGACACCTCCTGTGTGGTAGCAAATTATCAAAACCAGATGAGTTGAGGCAGCAGGATTGTATCTTCTCACAGTTCTGGACACCACAAGTCCCAAGTCAAGGTGTCAGCAGAGAAGCGCTTCTGGAGACTCAGGAGACAGCGCATTTTTTGCCTGTCCCATCTCCTGGCATCTTGACTTGTTGCCACATCACTCCAATATCTTCCTTCAGGCGCCAAAATGTGTTCTCCTCTTCTGTTTGTCTTGTCCTCTCAGCCTATTAGATACGAACACTTGTCATTCAATTTAGAGCCACCTGGGTGGTCATCAACCCAGGATGGTCGCCTCATCTTAAGACCCTTAACTACACCTGCAGAGAATGTTTTGCTGTGGACACTCACACTCACAGGTTCTGTGAACATATTTTTTAAGGACCGTCATTCAACTCACTACCCCCTCCCCGCCCCACCTACCAAGGCAGAGAGCTGCAGAATTAGAGCCATGTAGCAGATGACATTTTTTTCCTTTTCTGAGATGTAATTGACATATGACAATATATTACTTTCAGGTGGGCAACATAACAGCATGACATCTGCATATCCAGATGGCATCTCTGATTCAATGCAGCACACAGACAGAACAGCCGCATAAATTCCCAGAGAAGTGAAACAAAATAAACCCAAATGTAGCTCATAGGCAACGCAGGGAGACTGCAATGCAGTGACATACCCAGCCTCTACCCTAGCGCGTTCCCAGGATCCAGTTAAAATGGCATTAATTCTGCAAACGTTCCTTCAATGACAGTTTGTTACACCGACAAGGACAACTTTGCCTACGGTTGAAACTATAAAAAACACAAGCAGGAGCTGTTCTTATCATCTGCGCCTTGCAACAGGGGCTGACAGACAAGGACCATACCTCACATCATTATTTTCAAAGATAATAAACGGGCAATGCCAGCTAACGCAAAGTGAAGACAAGCCAGAAATCTCTAGAAGAAAAAATGTAAAAAACAGGGAAAACCTGGATTGGTCCTCAGCTGTGAGGAGCACATTCAAAAAGCATGTATGGTTAGCAGTGTTGCATGGCCCGTGTCTGTCAAAGAACATGGTTGCATGTTTGGCTGACATGAATTAAACGTGAATGCCAATCCTTGGAAGTCTACAAGAAGCATCTGTGATGCCCTGAGGAATTTGGTTTACGCGGTGCCAAACGCCTTCATTCCCTGATGGGTGCCTTCGTTGGACAGGCATTCCCGGAGCATCTGAGATGGACCAACGTCACGCTGAGCGACCCTGAGAGGCATAGGCGCAGAAGGTGAACAAATGCTGTGCTCTGATCAGCCGAGTCTTGACGCTGTGCTCCAGCAAAGGTGTAGGGGTTCATGCATCTTCCGTCCCCCAGGAAATGGGTCAAGGTGCAATCATTACCAAGAACAGCCCAGGCAATGTCCCAAGACCATGCACAGCCAAACACACCAGCTTGGGGAGTGTAGCATGGCTCTCTCAGCCCTGCAGTCTCCAGGCAGGCCAGTGGCAGCGCTGGGGAAGCATGCCATGACGCGTCTGCCTCTTCTGGGGGAACATCCTGTCCCAAACAGTGCCCATATTTGGCAAAAGGTCTCCCCGTTTCCCACCTTGGGGAGAGTTAGGGCTCCTTCTACAAACAGGGCACTCGTATGCGTCTTACACGCTCTGAAATTTAGATCCACGGTCATTGGGTTGAACGATATTTACACTCTGGACAAACATGGGTGGACCTCAACCCAATGACAGTGTCCTTATAAGAGACACAAAAACTAGAGAAGCAACATGAAGACAGAGGCAGAGATGGAAGGAATGTGGCCTCCACCAGCCCAGGGACGCCTGAAGCACAAAATAAAATATATAAATACAGTCACGTGTCTAAAGGCATTTTATTTTTTCCCCAGCTTTTGAAGCATGATGGTGGTGGCTTCGTTCGTGGGACCCTACAAAAAATGCTGGTGGTGGGCCAGCCGAGTGGCGCGATGGTTAAGAACTCGCTTGGGACGCCAGAGGGCCCCAGTTCGGATCCCACATATGAGGGTCAGTGACACTGCCCTCCACAGCTAAGATGCTGAACAACAGCTCAACCTGGAGCTGGGCTGCCATGAGTCGCCAGCCACGGCGTAGGCTGCAGCCCCTGTGGCAGTGGGTTGCCGTGGGCTACTGTGTGTAGCCAGCAGCCAGCGTGAGCGGCCAGCAGCCGCCGTGAGCGGCCATCCAGAAGCCAGTGACTGATCTGCCTCGCCCGGGAAGAGTGCAAAGATGGTGCCAACTTGGGCCAGTGAAACATCCTCCACAACTAGACTGAAGAACAAAACAATAGCAACTTGTCTGTTCCCCTTCCCCCAATTCCCCAGCACTGTTCCCATCCCCCCCCCCCCGATTCCCCAATTAAAATCTTAAAAAAAAAATGCTGGTGGCGCTTGACCTGGAAACAAGACTCCTTACCCTGCATCGGGTGGAAAAGGCGAGTGTGTTGTGCTAATGTCCAACATTTTGGCTCCCCCGCTTTTCAAAGGAAAACTAGGAATAAGGACAATGCAGTTTTTGACAGTTCGCTGGTGCTTATCTGGGACAGAGGAAGAGACTCTGGCCTCACTGGCGATGACTACTGGCATTGGTTTGTCGTCAGGAGTGGGTTTTTTACGAGGTGACGGACTCACAGCCTGGCTCTTTCTTTCCAGAAAAGTCTACAGTCCTGAGAGTCTGCGGAAAGAGATACCTTGCATCAAGACGCCCAGAGCGCTCAGATGTCTTCACCAGAATGAGAAAACCCCACAACCCAGGGTGGCAAAGTGCCGTGGAAGGGAAAATGGTTAAGACAGGAGCAAAAACAAAAGGTCACAGGCCTCTGTTTATGTGGTTCTCTTGTGAGCGTTCAAGCGTTTTGAGAGCTAACTAATAAAGGGTCCAGAAGATTTAAAATGTTTTGTTTCTCTCCTGGAGAACTGGGTTGACTGTTTTTTAATATCTCAAAGCTGTGATACATCTGCATTATGAATGACTCACAAGGTGTGGCTCATTTTATCAAGGATTCTTCAGCTCCCTGACTCACTCATTCATTCATTTATTCATCCATCAGTACCTACCCGGGGCGCACCACGTGCACCCCATCCCTTGGGCACTGGGAAAGCAACTCAGATATATCCCTGACCTCAAAGAGTTTCTAGACCAGTGGGAGAGACGGGCGTTTAAAGAAATCACGGCATATCTATCTTTAAATGTATAAGTTCAACAAAGGAAAAAAAATTGCATGCTATGAGAAAGCACAGCGTGGGGATGTGACTGGGCTGGCAGGATAAAGGGAGCGCGAGGTGATGGTGGAATTGGCCTCCGTACCGGATTCGAGACGGCTGAAGGACACGGACGCCCTGTGGCTTCTCCCTCGATGGAAGCCTACTTGGCACCACGCATGTGGAAGAGACGACTGTGTTTCTTTAATACGTTTGCATGATCGACCCACCTGGAAAAGTGCTTCAGCCACTTGGCATAAACACCTGGACGTCATCCAGTCTGCCCGGCGCCATCGCAAAGGCGCCAACAGGAGCCCTCGGAGGCTTCCCCTCAAGGCGCAAA
This sequence comes from Hipposideros larvatus, assembly GCA_031876335.1. NCBI lineage: Eukaryota > Metazoa > Chordata > Mammalia > Chiroptera > Hipposideridae > Hipposideros > Hipposideros larvatus. Next base: position 148,159,636 of record CM063105.1, read on the forward strand.
AGGTCTATAATGTTCTATTAAAGGAAAGGTGGTGTGTTTCGCTTTGCAGGAAATTTACTTCTTGGAGTTATTTGCCTCTTCTTTTAGTCAGTTCTGCTGGGGTCTCTTATGGGTTGACACACGTGGCCCTACAAAAAAGAGTGGGGGACATTTCCTGTACATGGAGTCACACCCTGGGTAGCCGTGTGTGCCTGGCGTCTCGCTGAGCACAGTGTCCTCAAGGTCTCTCCACGTTGTGACGAGTGTCACCGCCTCCCTCCTTTTCATGGCCGAGTAATATTTTAGTGTGTGGACGGACCCGAATTTGTTTTCCCGTTCGTCCATCAGTGGACACTTGGGTTGCTCCCTACCTTTTGGTGAATTTGAATCGTGCTGCTATGGGTTTGGGGGTAATGAAAAATTTGAGGGGGTTAGATAGTGGGAACGGTTACAAACTATTCTGAATGGCCTGAATGCCACCGAGCTGTACAGTTTAAAATTAATACAATAGTAAATTTTATGGTGCATGTATTAAAAAAAAAGGTGGGGAAAGTGTGAGTATTGCCTTTTAGATGGACATAGTAAGATACAAAAGAATGGACAGAAAAAGTATTCCCTTACGTGACGCCAATCTCCTTTTTAACACCCTGGTCATTTAGTAAAAACCTGTCTCCACTTCTCTCTCTCTCTCTCTCTCTCTCTCTCTCTCTCTCTCTCTCTTTCTCTCTCTCTCTCTTTATCTCTCTCTCCCCCTCACCCACTGATCTCTCTTTATCTCTCTCTTCTCTACATGAGCTGCTCCCTCCAGAGCAGAGCGGTGACCTAACACTGCCATCTCCCCACACCCAATAAACCCTTCCCCTCACAGAAACGCAGCCCAGCTCGGAGCAGACCCTTTCTGGCCTGCAGACCCGCTCTGCCCCCCCATGCCAACCCTGCGTGCCCCCTGCTCCATGCCCCGCGGCACGCTGGCCGCTGTGGCTGGCTGCCTTCTGACTCTGCCTCCCCTGTCTGTGTGGCTCTGTCTTCCGGCTTCCCTCAGCTGCAAGAGCATCTGGTCTTACTCCTGAAATTTTTATTCAAGCTCAGAGCCCTGTTGAGTGAAAGCTCCTCCTCGAAATGTCACCGAATCTCCCGAAACCAGAATTAACCTCCCCTCCTTCCAAATGTTTATGGTCTCATTCAATGCACTTGTAGTATTATATTTTTAATCACGCGTAGGTTGTGTAAATGCCGTTTTCCCAGCTGGATCGAGAGGCTCCTCTTTGCAACCTCTGTTTTTTTACATACGCATATTCTGGCATCACTGGCCTTTTTCCTGAGGAGGAAGACAATAAAACTCAATCAGAAACATTAGCAATCAGATTGGAAATGTCTTTCCACTGAGGTGTTAACCCAAAATAAGCATGACCTCACTTCCACGAGCAGCACCATGAAGCAATCCAACAGCTAAATTTAGCACAAGGCAGAGAGGAAAAACGGCTGTCATCCCCACTGACTCAGATGCCCGCTGTCCAAGCTGCCAGCGGTCACTCTATCCTGGCCGAGCGCCGGCCGCATCCCATGGCGGAGTCGTGCGTCGTCCTCTTCTGCTCACGGGAACCTCACACACATGCTTCCTCTCCTTCTGTGCCTTCGGGGAACGCAGATGGAAGTGGAAACGTGCACAGCTTAAAGGCAGCGTTAGCACAACGTGAACGGATCCAAGCTTTCACCTTGGGGACAAAAGTGTGATGGTTGGTGTGTGACGAGCTGACACCACGTCCCTGCCTGGGTTCCACCCATGGTTTCAGTCCATGCATGTTTTATTATCTGTCAAGGACTGGACACTGGAAAGCAGGCAGTACAGGAGATGCGCCCCAACACTTCCATTTTCTAGCTGAAGGACCTATAGGTGACATACTCCCGACCTCAGCACCAGACGTAGTATGCTACATCGCTGTTTAGCCTTCACATTTTACAGGCATGCTCTCTGCAGTACCGTCTTCCTGGTATATAAACACGTATACTTATATATTGCTTACGTTTATATGGACAGGTACAAGTGTATAAGATATATTCATAGAGTAGTCATAGATATAAAGCCTAAGGATATAGGTGGACGTATGAATGGGTTACTGTTTCCATCCATCCCAATGTGCACAGCAATTTGTCTTTCCAAAGGAAACTGAAGCCCCGCTCAGGAAAGACGTTCGGGTCTACGTAATCCAAACAGGGCTAAGTTACGCTGAAGGGCTCCGTGGGATGTCCTCATGGGAGCCACAGCTCTGCGTGGCATGCAATAAGGTTCTCATAACAGCTCCCCGTAGGGAATGAAAAGTCGACATAACCCTGAGATGTATAATTGAGTCTCAAGTCCTTACGGTTCGTGGGTTTTCATTGGTTATCCCCGAATTGATTCTTAGTCCACATGTGGCCAGATGTTCTTCCTGGCCGCCGGGGCAGGAAACACAAGGTGGGCTGGGTTTGGAGACCGGCCATGGGTCTGGAACGGAGCCAGCCTCCATGATGTCACCTGTCCTTCTAGATTGGAACAAGGCAAATGGGCTTCATTATGTTCTCCCAGGATTTTTTGTTGTTGTTGTTTTTTTTGTCTCCTAAAATTTCAGCATAGAGAAGTGACTGTCTACGATTATCTTACCAGACCACAGCGGGATTTAATAGCGGCGATATTTCCGTTGGCTCTTATTCAAGGGGTTTATTTATTGAAGCGTCCGAACAGTGTTCTATAAGGTTATTTCAGCTGGGAGGCAAGCCCACCCCTCGTAATCAAGAGATCTTATCCCAAGTCATCCCCGTAGAGTGAGTCTGGGGTTTCTGTCCAGGGACAAAGGGAGGCCATCTGCCGGCCAAGCGGCCAAGGCCGGCGCTTGTCCACTCCATTCTCACGACATCATCGTTGGAGAAGAAACACTGTAAGGACAGTCGCAGTTGTGGCCACATGGGTCTTCATGCTCTAGATCAACTTCGCTCACAGCCCCGTTCTTTGAGCAGACGGCTTTCTTGGGATGGTGATCAGTGACAAGAATGGGGTGGGGGGCTCCAGTCCTGCCCATTCTATTCGTCACACAGCCCACATCCACGTGGCATCACTCTTTTGACCCTTGTCGAATCAGTCATGCAGCCATGACCCTTTCATGTCCTCCGGGGACAAGTGGAGGACCGAGTGAAGCAATGAACTCCCACAAGACTTGCTCGTGTGCACCGTCAGGCTTTGCTGAAGGTTTGGGGAATGAGAGACAGACTCGTAGCAAACGTGCACACGCTGTTGAATATGAAATTGTCACTTTCCTCGCATTCTTGGCCGCTTCTCTACTACTTACTGGTGCTTTGTCACGGGGGCTGCCACCCCGGAGTGTCCCCTGACATCAAATGCCTGGTTATTTCCCTTCTCTGCTTTCCTCCCATGCAGGAGCAAAATGAAACAAAGCGAAACAAATGCAGAACAGAACTGCAGGATGTCCCACTGGGCTCTTCTGTCTGTGTTCCCCTCAGAGGCTGCAGCTCATGTTTGCAGAGGCTGCATCCCATGTTTGCATGGCCACGTCATCCCTCAGACAGGGCTGGTCGACCTCAGCACAGCTCTCACGGTGGGTTGGATAATTCTTGCTTTATTCTAGAAATTTATTTTTCAGTTAGGGCTGACCTACAATGTTATATTAGCTTCAGGTGTACGACGTCATGGTTAGACATTTCTATAACTTACAAGGTGATCCCCCAGTAAGTCTACGCCCCATCGGACACCATCCAGAGTTATGACCGTATTACTGCCTCTGTTCCCTGTGCTGTCCTTGACAACCCCGTGAGTGTTTTGTAAGTAAAAGTTTGTTATGTCTTAGTTCCTTCCTCTTTTTCACCCAGCCCCCCCAAACCCCTCTCTATCTGGCAACCACCAGTTTGTTTTCTGTATCTACAACGGTGGGGTGTCCTGTGCCCTTAAGGCTATTAAACATTGTCCCTGTCCCCTACCCTTTAAATGCCAGTTGGCAAGCTGTGCCAGCTACAATGCTCCAAAACTGTAACCGGGCATTTCCAAATGTCCCCCGAGAGGCCAATTCACCCCTGGGTTGTGAACCATTCTTATAGATTGGTAGACAGAGAGACGGATGGAGAGATGGATAGCAAAGGGACAGATGAACAAATAGATAGAAACAGACACAGTCTTTTCTGCTAGGTCAGCCTTTCTCAGCCTCAGCACCGTGGACATTGGGGTGGATCATTGTCTGTGTTGGCCCACCTTGCACCCTATATGGGGTTCACCATCACCCCTGGTGGCCACTTACCAGATGCCAGCAGCACCCCTCCCTTCCTGGTATGACAACCCAATGTCCCCAGACATTGCCAGGTGTCCCCTGAGGGGCCAGGATCACCCCTGGTTGGGACTTACTGTTACGGATTTCATACAACTCTTGACCAGCCACAGACGGCATATGCTTGACCATTTCTATCCTGTTTCTCAAAGTGAAACCGGAGCTGTTGCAACCCTTTAGGTGGCATCGGGGTTGTAGGTGTCCTCAAGAGTTTTAAGTGCCCTCCAACATCAAAATAGCAGGGAGCTCTCCCTCTGTCTAAAAACGTTTCCACGTCCCTTATTTTCATTCCGTGTGACCACAAACACGTCCCAACGAGGCTGGCCTTTGAATCTGTGTCGCTGAGGGAATCGAAACGTTTTCGCTCACCGCATTCCACCAAACCCACAAGCATCGCACAGCTGTGCAGCCTGATCAAAGCGCCTTAAGATTTCCGAGCTAATTGTACGTGTCCTCTGTTTGTGCCAGAGAACAGGCTTCCAGGACATCCAAGCCACCCGAGTCCAGATGTTACTCTCAACGCTGAAACTGAGGACATGTCTGCCGGGGTGAAAGCAGCCACCGAGTCCGCCTCAATCCTACAGCTGAGCCCTGGTGGCCGCACCTACACCCGACACCGTGGGCTTATGACACGCTGATCTTGGAGGATGCCCTGCTTTCGTTACGATAGACCTAAAATGTACGTGATTTAACCAAACGTCAGTAAAACAGCTCTTAGGGTTTAGGACCTAAGGCAAAAGATGGAATACATGTCAATAATTGGTTTACATTCTTGGGACATTGCTGAATATTGGCTCCCTGTGGGTTATATTTAGGCTGTGACATATGATTAACACATCGTTCTGCCTGTTTACTTCTCTGCCTGCATAGATCCCCCAGGTGTTTAATAATATACACCCAGCATCGGGGAGAGGCCCAGAACCACCGTGCACGCTGTCGCCAGGTTAATCTCATGAACACATCGCTTTGATCTTCATTGCCATCAACCACCAACAGGATGAAGAGAAATCGACATAAGCAGTTATTCAGAACACACCCAAGTGGCCCTGACGCGTCCTCTTGGAATGACCCTAGTTTCTTCTCCCACAAACGTGACCCCAGCAAATCTCATCTAACCAGGACAAGGGACACCGTGTGGACCAGTCCTGGGCCCGCCAACGAGCCAGGCTGGCAAACGCGAGCTCCCCTAGTCACCCAGGAGCCCAGTGGGCCCTGTTCTCTGCTGGCAGGTTCTTCCTCTTTGCTTGCGCCTCAGGGAATGGACGTGGCCACCTTTGATGGTCCTAGTACAGCACAGCAGAATTTAATATCGGGGGTGTTTTCATTGGCTCTTAACCACTAGGGTTTATTTATCAAAATGTCAGGACAATTTCCTAGAAGGTTATTTCAGCTGGAAGGCAAGTCTGCAGTGCAAAGTCATGCTGCTGCCTGAGCCCAGAGGTCGCAAAGGGGCACTTGGCGGGGACGTCGTGTGAAGGCTCGCGGAGCCGCTGGACGGTTCAGGAAGGAGGGACAGTCGGGCAACCTGAGCGGAGGCTCATGGGTGAGGGGGTGGGACCTACCTTTGTGTGAATGCCATTCAGCGTTCCAGTGTCATCATTCGACAACTCAGCCAGGGGGGACAATATCAGAGCCCCCAAAACCAACTCCTGCACCAACAACCCACTTCGCCTACAGACAGCTCGCCCACCCACAACTCTGGAGAGGTAGGGATACTTGGGCCAGGAGTGGTCACCTTGTGTCAAGTTTGAAGATGCACAAAGATGACTATTGGTCAGCACCGTCAAGGCTTGGCCGGCCTCTGTCCTCGCTCATGGCCAGACCAGCAGGGGCCGTCAGTCTCTTCTCTGCCCTAAGGAGCTTGGCTCCTTCCAAGCAGGATCTTTTCCCATCAGCCTCCTCTGCCTGTCCACAGCCCACCGTTCCAAACTTCCAGAAGAAACCACATATGAGGTCTGACAATTAAGTTCGCAAACTTGCTGCAACGATGTTGCTAAATTTTTTTGATATCAGAGGGATTATTCATTATGAATTTGTACCAACTGGACCAATAGTTCACCCATTTTACTAGATGGAAGTGCTGAAAAGGCTGCAGGAAAAAGTTAGACGACCTGAACTGTTCCCCAACAATTCATGACTCTTGCATCCCGACAATGCACCAGCTCACACGGCACTGTCTGTGAGGGAGTGTTTAGCCAGGAAACAAATCACTGTATTGGAACACCCTCCCTACTCACCTGATCTGGCCCCCAATGACTTCTTTCTTTACCCAAAGAGAAAGGAAATATTGAAAGGAAGACATTTTGATGACATTCAGGACATCAAGGGTCATACGATGACAGCTCTGATGGCCATTCCAGAGAAAGAGTTCCCAAATTGCTTTGAAGGTGGACTAGGCGCTGGTGTCGGTGCATAGCTTCCCAAGGGGATACTTCGAAGGTGGCCATAGTGACATTCAGCAGTGAGGTATGTGGCACTTTTACTAGGATGAGTTCACAAGCTTAATTGTCTGACCTCATATTCCCCATGAAGTTGACCATGGTGGTCACCATAGCCACCTGGGACCCCACCTTTCCCAGACTTCCAGAACACTCCGAGTCAAGACCTTGAATGCTCCCTGCACTTTCTTCTTGCAACTCCGACATAGTTTGTTGTCCACATACATTGAATCAACGGCCACTGCCACACTCAGTGCTGGACTTTTGTAGCGTGACACACAGAAGTGTAATCAGCACCCAGGGGAGAGGACGTTGAAAATGAAAGGGGCTCTGAAGACCACCAGGTTTGAGTCCCTCGTTGTTTCCAGATCAGGTTTAACTGCCGCCCCTTCGTTACAATGTGTGTTGGGAGGGGAGCTGGGAGAAGGTCTCCAGACATCCCCTACCCCTAAACCACTGTCCTTGAGATCCAACGTGTTACTCTACATGCCTGGTATTTCTTGAGGGTTCCTGGGGGGAAAGATATGTAACTGGTGTGTTGAACAAGCATGACTCACTGGGCGTAATCGTAAAGCAATTTTGTTTTGTCTCCTACCATCTCTTTCCAGTATATTCAGTGGGGGTGGGGGTTTCTTTGTAGACCTCTGGAGGACATTACAACTTTCTCTCTCTCTCTCTCTCTCTCTCTCTCTCTCTCTCTCTCTCTCTCTCTCTCTCTCTCTTGTCTGTCCATATCTCCCTCTCTCTCTCTTCTTGACTCCCTCCTTCTTTCCATCCCTCTCTCCCTCTACCTGCAGTTGGTGTGTGTCCTCTCCTTCACGTCCTCCTCCAAGTGGGAGTAATGGAGGCCGAGGCAGCTGTTGGGGGAAGGTGACCTTGATTTGCACAGCTGCTCTGACCTCCACCCAGCAGAATGAGGTCACAGGGGGAGGATGGGGTGCCCGCCTGTGTCATGCAGCTAGAGAAGCACTGAGCAAAAGTCTTGATTTCTCTCTGAGACCCATGTGGACATGACAGTGGGCTTCCAACCCAGGGGTCAGAGTTCGGCAGACACCCCCAAAAGTGCTGGGGGACATCAGCCTCTGTGCTGTGTTGCGATATCAGGGTTCCCCTGTGGCCAGGCCCAGGCTGCACAAAGCTCTGGCCATGTGGGCTTATGACTTTGCACTTCCCACAGCTCACACCATGGCTGGGGGTGCTTGGGGGGAACTCCTCCCAATTTGGTGTCAGCAGTGAGGGCAGCCATGAGCAATGTCCCCTCTTCTGAGGGTCCGCCTGCGTCCTCCATTCAGCAGCCTGAAGCGTCTGTCTGTCTTGCCAAGGACGGGTGGGTGCATTCAGTTTTGCAGGGAGACGGTTGTGGGGAGCCCATCATGGGATGTGCCTAAGCCCTTTGCTCCTGAAGGGTTATGACCTTCATGAAATACCTGTTTCTGTTGTGTTCTGAGTCCTGTGTGTGTCACACCTGGCCAACCCAGGGCTTCCCTACCACGTGAACGTCGAAAACATGCTACTTGAAAGATGACAGTCAAAAAAGAAAAAGTCACGTGTCATATGGGCCCAATGATGTGAGACAACCAACCAGAACGGGCAAATGCAGAGAGAGAGAGCCAATGAGTCGTCACCAGGAATGAGGTGGGGATGACGGAGGGAAAACGTGGTGATGCTTAAAGGACATCGTTAGGGTTTCTTCTTGGGCTGACGAAATGCCCTAAAAGTGACAGGAAGTGAGGGTTACAGTGCGTTTTGGGTCTACTGAAATCCATTGAGTTGTGCACCTCCAGTGGATGAATCGTGTGCCGTGCGAATTCTCTCTCAAAAACTTGTTATGGAAACAAGGTGTAATTTGCTCTCCTTTTCCATTTGTCCTCCCTGGTCAGTGAACCCGCCCCTCTCTGGACACTAGAGGCTGTTTTCTGTCCTGCGTGTTCACACAGCCCCCGAAATTCTCTGCCCCCAACCACAACAGTGACTGGTAGCCTAAGGCATCCTCCTTGAGACATAATTTACACCCCAACCTACTTCCACATGGGATCAAAGGATTTGAGGTGGCTTGTCATTAGATGCCACACCCACAGTAGTTAAAACAGACACGAGAAATGCCACAAAGCAGGTGTGAGAAGCAGAGACACCATTTACCGGGAGCCCACAGGAAATCTCACCACAATCTTTTAAGCCTCCGAAAGACAAATCTGAAAGCCTTGTGATTCTTCCCATATTCTTGGGGTTCTGCACATTTTCTTCCCCCTGCAGTGCTGGGACCTTCTCCTCTCCATGACACAACCTTTACGACGTCCTTAAGGTGGATTTGGGTATTTCTAAACTGAAAAATTGTCAACCTTCTTCATACCCTGCTCTGAAACGCAACCCCACCCCCCTCCCCGCACTCTCACCAACACAGAGAAACCCATTGAATTGTAACTGCTTTACAATAATAAATGTGAGTTTATGCAAGAAATGGAATTCCAAGGGAGTCTCCACGGACGCGGGTTTTCAGTAGGAGATAGACAGCTTCCTTCGTTTGCTTGCGGACGGTGAAGGTCATGGCCCGAGGGTGCTGTCCAGAGCTAAGTTCCATCGAGCCCTCCAGCTTTTAGGCAAAAGAGACTCATTCCAACATTTTTTGGACAAAAGAACAGACAAGGGAAAGAATGAGGAAGGAAGGCTGACCTATAAAGGTCATACCAAACAACGTTGAACAGCGACACACTCGAGAGGCCGGCAACCCTTCGGAGGCACATATGTCTGACCTTGACCTTTCACGCCTGGGCATCTGGAAAATGATGCCTGACACTCAGACATTCCAAAACGGTGATCCGGTTGAAAGGAGTTTTGGAAATGTTGAGTTTAAGGATTTTTGAAACTATCAAAAATGATCAGGGCCGGCCGAGTGGCTCAGTTGGTTAAGAGTTAGCTTAAGAGCGTGAGCTCTGAGCAACAGGGTCGCCGGTTCGATTCCCACATGGGCCAGTGAGCTGCACCCGAGCTGAGCTGCCGCTGAGCTGCCAACAGGTGGCAGGATGGCTCAGCTGGTGAGAGCACGTGCTCCTAACAACAAAGTTGCTGGTTGGATGGTAGCTACGCCCGCCCGCAACTAAGACTGAACTCGGCACCTTGAGATCAGCTGCCGCCCGGATGGCTCAGTGGATAGAGCGTGCGCTCTTAACAAGGCTGCTGGTTCGACTCCCACATGGGATCATGGCTACGTCCACCTCAACTTGAAAAAGACTGTAACACAGCACCTTGAGCTGAGCGGCCGCGAGCTGCCATCGGGCAGCCAGATGGCAACTGGCGCCCTCCACAACAAAGGTTGAAGAACAACAACGTGGCCAGTCCCTTTCCCCAATTCCCCAACACTGTTCCCCTCCCCCAATTCCCCAATTAAAAAAAAATGATCAGGCATACGCTTTCATTTTAACAGGAAGTTCACACGGTTTTTTTCACCAGGGAGGCATACAAAGGAATAATCCAGAAGTCATCGAATCTAACAACTATTCCATCAAACTCCTTTGATGTCTTTCTTCTTTTTTATATATATTAAAAAAACAGTCAAGAGGGCTCAAGTTTGTTAATTCTGGAAAATGTGGTATTTTCTTTCTATAAAAATAGAACTTGAAATTTTTCTTGGACATCAAAGATGTCTATAAAACTATATTTTTTTCCTTTCAGTTTTATTGAGATATGATTGACATATAGCACTGTAAGTTGAAGGTCTACAATGTAATGACTTGACCTACATATATTGGGAGCACTATTTTGATGAGTTTGTTCCAAAAGTTGTAAAGACAGATGGATAAAGTCCTCTCATATAAAATTTTAAGACAAGTTGAAGGAAGCCATTCTTTTTAAAACTCTGTTTTGTGTTGGGCCAAAATGAAATATTTGAGTATATCTGGTTCACTCTAAACAGCTAACCTGATCTTTCCCGTTAGTGGGTTGATCTTATTTTCAAGAAAAACGGAAAATAATTTCACATTATCCAGGGCCGTGTTTTCCTAAAATAAAAAGTCACAAGGCTGTGGGTTGGAAATTCATTTGTTTTATTTGCAACCTCTCATTCACACTTTTATGTAGGGTGTCTTGTAATTCTACTTACTGGGTCACAGAAAAAAACTTTTGAATGGCAAAATTTCGCATGAATATTAGAAAAAACAGGCAATTAGTGAAATGAATGACATAAAAAGACCTGTCACGAATATTGAGTCTTTACCTTGAACATATTTAACACTAATTGACACTTTTTCCATTTCAACTAGGACTGCAGTTGCTTGCCCAATTTATTTCATTCACCTCAAAAACAGAGCTCAGCCAATTATTATCATTCCAAAGGTTGGGTTCCCTTTCTTTCTCAGCAACATCCATTAGTTCTGTAAGACGGTTCCTTAATCCAAATTTACTACAGAAATTTACTAAGTCAGAGTCCTAGAGGAAATAGTTAACACGCATTCTTTCAACCACTCTTCAGGGCGCTCCAGTTTGAAATGGTTTTTATACAAGAAAAATGTGCTCTCTGAAAAGTTGAAAAGAAGCAGAGAATGGGATGGTGGGTGAGTGTGCACTTAAGAAAGCCTTTGCTTTGGAATGTTAAGTGTTGGGAGCAACGCCAAGGTCAGTTGTTTCAAGTTAAAAACGCTTTGGAGGGAGGATCTTTCCAGAGCAGTGGGGGGAGGGGAGATCAGCCTGAGGAGGGTTGGGCGGAGGCTGCTGACAGCAAACATGAAAACCCCCACCGCCCTGCCCCTCATCTGAAAAGCTCCTGCTTTCGGTCTACGGAGCGTTTTGCTGACGGCGTGGGTAATCCACGGTGGAAAAAAACAAAGCACACACCCAGAAAAAAAAAATGAGGGCAGTATAGAGTCCAGATTCTCAAGCTATTGGGTTGTCGGAAAAGTCATGATGCATTTTGGCAATGAAAAACATAGAAAAAAATACATCATGACTTTTCCGACAACCCAACACCTCTAGGTAATAACCCGATTCTCAGAAGCGATGCACGCGGATCCCCATTGGAAGAACAAAATACACACCTCAGAATGCAAGAAACGGTTCAGAAGTGACCCAATGCATTTGATAACCAAACGCCTTTCAGCCATGCGGTTGGTTTTTTGGGGCATGTGGTGCTAGAAACATAGCCCAACGTTATCAGAGTGACAAGAGGCAAGAACTTATCATGACCCTGCAAAAATTGCACAGGACCTGCAGACGCCTCCTAAAAGGTTTCTAAAATTTAAAAACAATTTTTTTTAATTTTTTCATTGTTTTCCAGTCACATCAGCCTGAAAAGTTTTTATTCTATCAGCCATGTTGATAGCTTTGCTTTCAAGTTCAGTCAAAGGGGCGCACTCAAGAAAGGAGCTGTGGGCACGAAACAAATAGCTCATTTGTGGTACAGAAGTTTCCATCCATCTTCTCGGCGTCCCTTTTCTTCTTCTTCTTCTTCTTTTTTAAATCAACAAACTTCAGAGGACATTTTTCTCATGCCAAGAAAAAGCACTAATGAGTTGCAATGTTGCACAACCTGGATTTGCCCTTAGCAATGTAGAATAATGCTAACACTTCCACGACAAAAGAAGGCGCCCTGCCTGCCATTTCAGAGTGAGCAGGGGTCACTTGTAAGGCGTGGGGACGCTCTGTGTGTGTGTGTGTGTGTGTGTGTGTGTGTGTGTGTGTGGTGTGTGTGTGTGTGTGTGTGTGTGTGTGTGTGTTTCGGGGGCACATACACAAACCAGGAGCCCACAGGCAGGAAGGAGGGATGGCTACACAGCAAGCCATGGGTCTCTACGTAAGGTTCTTTGATGATAGCCCCACCCACTCACCTACTTTAAGGGATCCCCCAAGTGCTTTATGAGAATGCATGAACGACTGACTTTATTGTATTTTTTAATTTTTTTCCCTAGGTCAACATGTTGTTTTTTGATTGTGGTAAAATGCACACAATATGAAATTTACCATTTTAACCTTGTTCAATTTCCATCCCTCCACACGCCCTTCCCTTTAGCAACCGTCAGCTTGTCCTCTGCATCTCTGGGTCTGTTTCTGTTCCGTTTGTCTGTTTTGTTCTTTAGTTTCCACATATAGGTGAAACCACATGGTGTTTGTCTTTCTCTGTCTGGCGTATCTCACTTAGTGTCATACCCTCCAGGTCCATCCATGTTGTCGCAAATGGTGAGATTTCATGCTTTTTTATGGCCGAGTAATACTCCATTGCATACACAGACGGTGCCAAAAACAATGGATACACATTTTAAGAAAGGAAAAAACTGTATTAAAATTGTAATACTCCATATATACCGATCACAAAAGATGAATACACGTCATTATTTTTTGTGGCACCCCCACTATGTACCACCTCTTGTTTATCCAATCGTTAGGTTGTTCCACATCTTAGCTGTTGTGAATAGCACTGCAATGAACATAGGGGTGCATACATCTTTGCGAATCAGTTATTTCAGATTTCTTTGGATTGGAAATTGGTGCAGCCAAGATGGAAAAAGGTATGGAGGTTCTTCAAAAAAAAACGAAATAGAGCTGACACACCACCCGGCAATTCCACTCTGGGTGTTTATCCGCAGACTTATTTTAAACCTCCGGATACCAGCACACATGTCGGACACAGTTCAAGAGGAAAGAGTGGTGTGATGTATCAACACCCCGCCTTGCCTTGGTTAAGGATGAAGATTCACGTAACGCCACATTTTCTGCTCTGAGGACTTCCCGTAGATTCCCCCAGATTATCCCGTCACGATGAAATGAAGCAGGGCTTTCTCCATAGCGGGGAAATGCAACTCCGGGTCCATGGCATCTCACTTTTAGGGAGATGCACAGCATAGGAGCCCAAAGTGGGGGCAAATCCAGTTGAGACTCAGCCTTCCAGCAGTATGAACTTGATCACGTCCCTCCTTTGTGACGCTCACCCCGTAGCTGCTTCAGAGTTTATCTGCACACCCGCAGGGCCCCAACGTGACCACTGAAATCAACAGCCATTCCTTACCAACAACCTCAGCGGACTACGAGTTCTGACAATTAAGTTTGTGAACTTGTTGCAACAATGTTACTACCCTTTTTTTGACATCAGAGTTATTATTCATTGTGAATTTGTGCTAACTGGAAAAAAACAGTGAACCAAGTTTACCATTTGGCAGCGTGAAAAAGTTAGAAGACCCGAACTTTTCTCCAACAGTTCATGGCTCTTGCATCACGACAATGCACCAGCTCACACGGCACTGTCTGTGAGGGAGTTTTTAGCCAGGAAACAAATAACTGTATTGGAACACCCTCCCTACTCACCTGATCTGGCCCCCAATGACTTCTTTCTTTACCCGAAGATAAAGGAAATATTGAAAGGAAGACATTTTGATGACATTCAGGACATGAAGTGTAATATGACAGCAGCTCTGATGGCCATTCCAGAAAAGGAGTTCCCAAATTGCTTTGAAGGGTGGACTAGGCACTGGCGTCGGCGCATAGCTTCCCAAGGGGAGGACTTCGAAGGTGACCGTAGTGATATTCAGCAGTGAGGTGTGGAGCACTCTTCTCTTTCTAGGATGAGTTTGCAAACTTAATTGTCTGACTTCCCCAGGGCGAGTTGAACATGTGCCCCTGGAAGGAACACGGTCCAATGCTAGGCATGGCAGAAGACACCACAAACAATACCCCCAGTGTGCCCTGGCACACAAAAGCGTTTTCTTTCCTTATTGACTTCCTCGTGCTTTCCAAGAAAGCCAGTGTGCAGACGCTGATTCTTCTGAGACGACGCTTGAAAAAAATAAACCAAACCCACGAGTCAGTCCCATGGGGCCTGAGCATCGTGGCTTCGGGGTTTGAGGCAGATACGCTCCCCTGATCTGCAAAGATGGTGTGTCTTCATCGCTGGCTGGTCCAGGGCACGGGCAGAGGTTTGCGGAGGGCTGCGTTCTCCGAGCTGTTTTTGGAGATAACTGGAGGGTGAAATGATAGTGACAGCAATGATAAGAATAACGGGAATAATAAATCTCTGGACTTGAAAGCAGTCGGCAAAGGAAGGGGTGAGAGCAGACGTTTATTTGTGTTCAGCTGTGGTTTCCCGACCCCTCAAGGATTAAGGGTGGGCGGGAGGGCAGATGGCTGGGGTTCTGCTTCTTTAGAAAGTTCCGGCTATCCTCGGGATGTGTTTGAAGCAGTGTTGTTACATTTCCATCTGCTGCTACCTTGAACTTCGCAAAAGAAAATATTTGGGAAAGAAAAAAAACGGGTTTTAACGATAGTTTCTAAAAGCAAACCTGGAGCAGACAATGGAGAGAACCCAGTGGCTCATCTTAAACACACAACAGGATCTTAGTGAAGATTGGAGGAGGGGTGGGGTGGAGGCTCACGATGAGCCACCCCAAAACGTGCCTCAGTGGTAGGTGGATGACTTTGACTGAGACCCTGCGGGCCCCACAGAAACTTGTGCTCCCCTCTTAACCATCCAGAAGAATTTAAATTAGGAGCCTGGCCCGTGATAAGAGCTGTTACCAGAGATGGCTTCTGACCTACCCTCAAGGCAGGGCAAAGTACTCATTACGGAATGTGGGCTGTCCTTGCAGTGACCCCCAGAAATCCCCAGGCGCCTCAACTCAGCCTTAGCCCAGAGCATCTTTTAGACCTCAAGTCCCCTTCCTGCCTCTGAAGCTCTCGCAAATGAAGCTGCAGTGAACATCGGAGCACATATATCTTTATGGATATGGATTTTCAGATTTTTTGGGTAGATGCCCAGGAGAGGGCTTGCTGGGTCATGTGGTAATTCTATGCTTAATGTTTTGAGGAACCTCCACACTGCCTTCCATAGCGGCTGCACCAGTCTGCATTCACACTAACAGTGTCTGAGGGTTCCTTTTTCTCCACAGCCTGCCAGCACTTGTTATGATTTGTCTTGTGGATGATCGCCATTCTGACAGGTATGAAGTGATATCTCATTGTGGTTTTTATTTGCATTTCTCTGATGATGAGTGAGGTTGAGCCTCTTTTCATATGTCTGTTGGCCATCTGTGTGTCCTCTTTGGAGAAATGTCTATTTCAGTCCTCTGCCCATTTTTTAAATTGGATTATTTGGTGTTTTTCATTTTTATTCAGTTGTAGGAATACGTTATATATTTCGGATATGACCCCTTATCGGACCCGTACCCATGAAATTTCATTTGATTTTCTCTCATCCGTGTCTCTTGATGTAATTATCCTACCAACCAAAAGAACCAGGGGAGAGAAAGCAGGGTTTCTTTTCCGCCTTCCCCACAAGGCGAACCCCTGTCATGCCCAGGTACAAAGTGGGCAATCCATGCTGGGTGTCTGTGTGAGGGTCTCTGCGCGAACTTCTCTCATCCTCATGCTATCAGTCACCCTGGTGGTACTCAATCACAGGTGTACATGGGGGGGACCCTGCCCTGGTCCAGCTGGGGTCCTTGCATGGTTCTCTGTGGCCATGGTGCTTGGGACAATGGGTCCAGCACCCACAGCCACTCTGAGCTGCAGCCCGGACGACTTGGGGTGGAGGAGATGCCAACAGGCTGGGAACTAGACCCACAGCGAGAGAAACAGCCCAGCAGGTATGCAACGTCCCCCAAGAGTTCTGCAGAGCCCAGCAAAAGACCGGGCAACACACAGGAGTCAACACGGGCGTGCGTATCTTTTACGAAAGGGCAGGGCTCCCTCCCAGCGCACCAGCGGGGAAACTCAACCTGTCTCCTACGAACAGGTTTTTGGATACACGGACACGTGCACGTCTGCTTCCCACCATCCATTGTCAAGTAAAATGAAGGTAGTCCCCTGTCGGAAACACAGGTTGGGCCATCTCAGAGTCGAGACTTGGGAGGGATGGTTCGGGACGCGTCTTCAGCGACCGAGTCCGGCTTTACATTTTGGAAGTTTAGAAGATTGTCTTTGCCACCATTTGTAGAGACAGTCTAAGGGGTTCTGACCGATTCTTGGGCTCCACAGCTCGATGCAATAGTTGAAGGAACACGCTGGCAAGTGGCGGCATCTTGAAAAAGGTGCGATAAAAACAACGATGCCACGAAAATCACCGCATTCTAGGTGCTGTGCTCCTGCCCTCCGCAGGATGACACGTCATCTCCCTTCCCCAAAAGGACCTTGTTTATTGGGTGACCTTTTGGAAAGCCAATAGTGAAGGGTTTCAAAATCGGTCGTTCACCAGCCATGCGAAGAAGCTCTTGAGCCTAAAACCATTTTTCCTTCACTCGCCTGTGGCCAAAGGCAGAACACAGACGTCTGAGACACACGCATCTTCTTTTTATCTGCTCAGGTGACACGTTTGGCTGGACACAAGCCCCTGAGGTTCCCAGGCAAGAAAGTAGGCAGTTTTCCTTGGAGTCGCTTTGAAGGCATTTGAGTAACACTTTTTTTTCTCTCTCTCTCTTCACGTCAAACATTTCACGGTAACGCATAAAGCCTTAATTGGAAGTTACACTTGATATAAACATCATCATTTTTACAAGGGCAGTGAGGTTGTGTTGCATGAACGCTTTTATGTCCTGGACATGCCCAGGTGCCTGGGGCAGTGGAAATAAAATATACACAGTGGAAAGCAACCCTGGTTTTGTGACAAATGGGTGGTTTCGTGTAACCTAGACACGATATGTTAAAGCAGGATGAAGTGAGAACAATGTACTCCATCTAAAGAGTCTGTCACCAAAAGCGTTGAAGTGACCTACATTGTCAAGTACCCCATTCGGACGTTTCAGAATCATTTGCTTCACCATTTCTATGGTTAAACCCGGATCGAGAATTCTAGTTACATTTATACTTTTTTTGGGGGGGGGAAATAGATGTGAAAATACAAGGGACGAAAGAAATCTGTTTGGCATCATTGACTACAGACATAAAAACGCAAACGTCGTGATGTCTTCGGCATGCAGTCACGGGGTCCCCACCGACAAAAACCCACGCCCTCATTTCCAGCTCACAAAGCTTCATGTTAAAGGCTATGGACACCTGAAAACCCCTTCCAGATGTGCAATAAAGTCCTTGCTGAACCAATCTTCCTGGTTAAAAAGGCACTCATCTTTCCCGAACTCAATTCACGGGTGATCTCAGACACACGACTTTCCCAACTGCCTCAAAGGTTGACCTTTCGCGACTTTCTCCTACCGTCCACTCCGACCCTTTGTTTCCTGTTTAAATTAAGCAAAAGCTTACCCAGAGTTTTCTTTTGAATAAACCAGCCTCCTGTGGCTGAAGCAGCCACCCCAGGAATATTCCCTCGTGTTTCCAGGGGAATTGCACAGGCAGCTTGCTCTGCCAGGACAAGCTTTCACAATTCATCTTCCCAAAGGACCGTCTCCACAGACACGGCCAGACTCCAACGTCAGGGTACAAATTCCGTTTTCAGAGAGTTCCGTAGGATCGGGGCTGTGGGGACGTACACATCTCTGGGCTCTTTGCTTGCTGGATGGAATAATAGTCTCCAACCGCGGAGAAGACAAACAGACAATAAGCCCACCCCTAAAGTAAGAAAAAAACAACGTTCAGGTGATTCCTGTGTACACTTGAGTTTGTCGAGCTGGTTCAGACAATTCACGTTCTGCTCATGGAGTTGAAATCTCGCCTTTATGCCAGAGCGC
The DNA here is from genome assembly GCA_031876335.1 of Hipposideros larvatus. NCBI lineage: Eukaryota > Metazoa > Chordata > Mammalia > Chiroptera > Hipposideridae > Hipposideros > Hipposideros larvatus. Next base: position 148,177,957 of record CM063105.1, read on the forward strand.
TTGTCAGGGCGAGAACTTTATGTGCGAAGAGTTTCAGCTTTCAGGAGAGGTTCTCTGCCAAGGAGAAGCTTGCTGCAATCAGGCCGTATTATAATAATGCTGTTTGTCGTATTTGCCTCATTTTATATTTCCATACACTGTGGGTTAGAAAGGTATATGCACATTACCCCTGGAACTGATGAAAGGGACCATATCTGAAAACGGGGTCGGTGCAGATGGGACTGAGTGAGGGGTCTGAGAGGAGGTTGTCCTGGATTAGGAGGACCCTGTACCCAATGACAGTGTCCTTATCGGGGACAGAAGAGGAGGGACACAGACACAGAGGGGACGCCGAGTGGAGACGGAGGCAGAGACGGGAGGGAGGTGGCCACCCGCCCAGGGACGCCTGGAGCCCCCAGGAGCTGGACGGGGCAGGAGGGACCGTCCCCTGGGGCCTCCGGAGGGAGCGTGGCCCTGGGACAGCTTGGTGGCAGCCTCCTGGCCTCCAGCACAGTGAAAAAATAAATCATGTTATTTCAAGCCCCCCAAAGTGCTGTCATTAGGAAACAGACACACACAGTGATACAGGGTGTGTGCTTAGTGATCTAAGGACATGTGTCTTCAGCCCGGGGGTATATTACCAGCCGTGCACGCTGCTGGTCCAGGGCAGACTTTCCTCGGCCATCCTCACAGGTTCAGCGTGGAGAACGCGATGAGGGGTGAGCGAGGTCCCCACACTCTCGGAGAACCCCCTGTTGTGGGCACTGTTCTCCTTTCCTCCTAAGAAACGCCGCGCCCGTCAGGGCAGGGGGAGTGGGCAAGTCCAGAGAGGAGCGCTGTGGCCAGTCAGGGTTTCAGGGACGAGACTTGGGCCCAGGTGTCTGAGACCCGGCGTGTCCACGCTGCCAGGGAGAACCCCGGGTGTAGGCGTGGAGGCAGGCTGCGTCCAGGGTGGATGGGTGACCCCAACTGGCCTCTGAGGCGGCTACGAGCTCAGCACAAGGAGAACGCCCCGAGGAGCCGCCGGAGCTGGGCTTCAAAGGCCTGGTGACATCACGGTGGCTGCAGAGTCACAGATGGCCCCAAGCCGGTCTGGACCCTGCCTCACAGGCGTGGGCTGCCCTGGGCTTCCTCATTGCCGTGGCCTTTCTGGCCTCCGTGTTCTGTCCCCTCTGGCCCTCGGGCCGGCTGTGCCCAAGTCCACTCCACCGGCGTCTCCTAAATTGGCTCTTTGACCATGTCAGTCAGATGTTCCTACAGCAGCAGGACTGGCAACGAAGGAAGTTAAAACAACGTACCTCCAGCTTCACACCCCTCCCAAAGGATCGCAAAGCATACGGATCTCATTGAACCATAACATTTCTTCCTTCTTTCTACTTTCTTCTCTCTCTCTCTCTCTCTCTCTCTCTCTCTCCCTCTGCGTACACAGAAGGAAGGCCACACGAGGACAAAATGACACAATGCTGTCTACAAACCAGGATAGAGGAGAGATCTCACTAGAAACCAACCGCCGCTGACATCTTGGACTTCCAGCCTCCAGAACCACGAGACAATAAATGCCGTGTTGAAGCTACCTGGAGTGTTTTCTTCTAGCAGCCTGAGCCGCTTAATACACTAGTTTGTACGTCTCTGTCACTCACCCGTTCCTCTCCGTTGTCACCACCCTCACCCAGACTTTCATCGACTCCAGCAGAGCTAATCAATAGTCAATAATCTTGTGGGGTTTCGGTGTGATGGCTGCCACAAGGTGTTGACTGAGCGGCTGAGAATTAATACATATACTTTTTAATTTGAAATTATATGGCAAGTTACGTTGGATTCCATTTAACGGCTCAGAAGTGGAGTCCAGGCGACTCTTTAACTAGTTCCATTTCCTCCCAAGGTTGTTTTTTTTTTTCTCCTTTGGACATGTTTTACCAGCCTTTTGCCAAGACTTTCATCATTTTCCGTTTCTCCCTGGGATGCCCTCCATTTGTCCAGGTCTCAGTTCCCTCAGGGCCACCTTTCAGCTCTGAGTCTGCAAGCTGTCCCTTCTCAGGATCTAAGGACACTGGAGATAGTTACGAGTCCACGAGGCCACACACACAAAATAGTGGGACTCGGGTATGTGTCTGTGGCAGGGTCTTACTTACAAGGCCTCCTGTTCTCCAAGCACAGGAACACGTTGATCGGAAAAGCTTTCAGCTCCACAGACTCATTTGATTTGTGTTTGGCTCTCAGCGCTGTTCCCAGGACTCAGGGACTGAGTTTAGGCTACACGTTCTAGGCGAGGATGTCAACTCGAAGGACTCCAGCATCAGGCTTTTCCATCCTCTGTAAATGCATATTGTCATTGTTACTTTGTCTTGTATGCCTTGTGTGCAGTGAATTGCGTCCCTGGAAAAGATACGTTGAAGCCCGAGGCCCCCGTATTTGGAAATGGGACTTTATTTGCAAATAGGATCTTTGCAGATGTACGTCAGCCAAGGTGGGGTCACGAGGGTGGGCCCCCGTCCAATAGGACTGGTGGCCTTCCGAAAAGAGGGAAATACCGTGCAAAGATGCAGGCGCACGGGAAGAAAGCCATGTGTGGACGGACAGACGCAGAGATGGAAGTGGTGTGTCTACAAGCCAGGGGACACCAACGATGGATGGTCACCACCAGAAGTTGATAGAGGCAAGAAATGTTTCTCCCTTGCAGGTTTCAAAGGGACCATGGCCCTGCTGACACCTTAAGTTTGGACTTCCAGCCCCCAGACAAGTCATTTCTATAAATTTAAGCCACTCCATCTAGGGTACTTCGTTATAGCAGGTCCCAGGAAACCCGTATCGCATCTTTCTACCACTCTGCTCAACTCAGCGTCATTCAACCGTGTCAACGTATTTACTGAAAATACCCTGTGTGTTCTCCCACTTTTCTAACTGTGGTTGGTGAATACCAAGTAACAATTCTTCCTTGGACGGGGGTGGGCTGAGATAAATCTTTCATTGATCTTTAGACAAAATAGGAACAATCACTATATCTACCCAATTAGCTATCTGTCAGTTCCTCTACCCATATTTCTAAGGGCCATGTTGGCAATTGGTCTTTGGAGAAAGGTTATTTTATTTAGAGAGAATGATGTTCTCACCTTTGGACAATTAAGCTGCTCTTGTGCAGCACGTGCTGTAACATACAACAGCGGAGGGATTACAGACCAGTCAGTAAGGAAAGAACCATTCAATAAAGAGGGCCAGGATGACTGGCTTTCCATATGGAAGAAAAATGAAAACCATACGGACACACGCATACACAAATTCCAAATGGATTAAAGTTACCCTTCTGCAAGGAAATATAGAAAAACATCTTTCTCTTCTTGAAGGCTAGAGGGATTCTTTCAAAAAAACACACACCAAAAAAAAATGTTCACTGTGGAGAAAAACTCCATGTGAACTCACTTAAAATTAAGAACTTCTGTTTATCAAAAAAAATCATAGGTGAAATGAAAAAAGAGGAATAATTTGAACAACTTCTCTTGACAAAGGGTTCAAAGGATGCTTTTGCAGGACATACATAGGACTTCAAATTTACAGGGAAGACGCGACTCATTACAAACTTGGTGAAATCAATCAGGAGATACGTCACTCAAAATGAATATACAGATGGCCCCAAACCACCGAAACTAGGGTCACCTCCACTTGTTCAAGGAAGCACAAGTCAAGACCACTACATGCTAAATACTATCAGCGTCTCATGAGCAGCATTTAAATATTCTGAAAAGGTCAGGCATTTGGAGAAAGGGTGGATCTATGGAGAACACTCAGACATCTTGAGTCTATAAATGAATATGACCTCGTTGGGAAACCATTTTGCCTAACCTACCAGCTTAATCACACAGCTATGAGTCACGAATTCCTCTCCTGGGTGAATATCCTAGGAAAAGCCATGCATATGCCTGAGTGTTCACAGCATTTCTGTTGGTACTAGCCAACCCTGGAAGGAATCCATGTATCCGTCACCAAGAAAATGTAGAAATACATTGGTCCTCTCGCTCTATAAAAAAAAAGAAAGAAAGAAAGAAAGAAAGAAAGAAAGAAAGAAAGAAAGAAAGAAAGAAAGAAAGAAAGAAAGAAAAAGAAAGAAAGAAAGAAAGAAAGAAAGAACTACAGACACAGGCAATATGAAAAATCTAAGGAACCAAATATTAAGTGAAAAAGAAAGTCTAACGTCCTGTTACAAAGCACAGGGTAGGCCCAGTTCGACACCATATAGTATATGCATACACACAAATACATATACACACGTCTGTGGTTTCAACTTACTTGCATGTATGTTAATACACTTTTAAAAACAAGCAAATATCCTACTCTAAATTCAGGGTAATGGTTGATTTCAAGGTGAAGAAAGAGACAGAGAAATAAAGATAAATACTGAAGGTTTTGTTCATGATAAAGGTCTCAGGTCGTGTGGTGGGTCTTTGGCTATCTGTTATATTCTTATGCCTTACATATTTGATTGTCTATATTCCAAATACTGCATTAAACAACAACATACCATTATTTTGCAAGAATGGAGGGGTCTTGTGTTCCTCGCAAGCTGCCACTGCACTTGTTTATGCCCCTGGTGAAACCCATGGAGGTTGAAGAAATGCTGCCCACATGAGAGACCACCTAGAAATTGTGTTTCTGGCACTATTCTAAGTGTGAACATTAATTTAATACTCCTATAAAGTATTGCATTTTCTTATTAATAAATAAGAAAAACAAAGGGCTTATTAATAAGCCCTTGCCTTTTTTTTTTTTGGCACCATGTGTTTAAATAGAAGCTACTTGAAATACCTTCTTCTACCTAGAGAGCTTTAAGCCAAGAAAACGGTGAGCTCCACATGTAACATGTCTTCACTCATTCAAAAATGTTGGGGAGATGTTTCATCCGTCAAGAACGGCGTCTCCTCCAAATCCCTTTTAGAAATTCCGGCCAAAATACCTTCAGTCTGTTCACATTCCATGTCACCGGGAACTTCCAAGTGCATGTGGAGGGCAGTCTGACATTGTCTGTGATATTCCCAATACCTTATTTACATTCTCAAATAAGCTAGGAAGGGGTGAACAGACGGGCCTTCACGAAAGCAGCCAAAGTTCTGTTTCCTGACCTGGTGATGCTTACAGGGTGTCTGCCTTCTAGTAAGTCTGGAAGCCATGTTTCTTTTGTGTAGTTTTCTGTGTTCCTTTCACTTAACAATTTTCTTGACAAATAAAGTCGTTTTTCTTACGTGCTGTGTTCATTTTATTTCACCACGTTGTTTAAAAATAAAGTTGTTTCCACTTTATTTTGTTTACAGTATGCATTCACCCTCTTTAACCTTTACACACGTTTGCATGCATGTGTGTGTGTGTGCGCGCGTGTGTATGCATGTCTGTGTGTGTGCACATCTGCCTGCCCTTTGAGACATCATTAATAGATGTCAACTAACCAATTTCCCATAGAGCAATCTGGGAACATATTCCGGGTCTAGCAGGGAGATTTTGTAGTTATTATCAAACCACAGACAGACAGAAATTTGTTTTATTTAGTAAGCAAACACCCCTGCCTCTGACTACTAAGGCATAACCATCGTTGCTGAGTTTGGCCAAAGCCCCTCCTCCTGGTTGAGAAGGCAGAGATGATGTCTTCTCATTGTCAGTGACCGACGTGGGGTCAGGATCTATCTCCCGGCTGAGTTAGGGTTTTCTGCACATTGAAACCTATGGGCTGATTTCTAAAGCCCCTGGGTCCAGTTTGAATCATGGCTCTGTCTTCAGGTGTAAGACGCAAGCTAACCAGGTTTATCAGCAGCCATTTATTTACGGAAGTCTCCTAGTTCCAGATGTGCGGTCACGGGGAATTGAGACCCAGGCTTCTCCCAGGCTCACTCAGAAGAAGACGGAGAAGGTGAGAAAAAAGAGCAACGGATCATTTGGCGGCCGTGTAGTCAGGATTTCTGGGATCAGCCTCTGTTCAAAACACTGTCTCATTTTACCATATGAAGACAGAAAAGGAAAAGGATGGGACGTGGCCATAGAAGACAGAGGGACGTAGAGTGGAAGGAGAAAGGAGTGGATGGGGACTCCTGTTTCGTGAGCCCTAACTCACGCCAGGCTTCCAGCACAAAGTACGAAGCAGAGAGAATGGCCCACACTCTACACACAAGGAGGCACAGGTTATTGGGGTAACTCCAGGGCATAGAAACTACCAATCCCAGGACACACGCTCCCATGCGAGTTTTCTTAGCGTCCATGTCTGTCTGTCTTCTCCCTCTGGCACTCTGACATCTGGACTGAGTTTGGGTGGGAAAATATGGCCACCATATTTTGCACGGAAACGCATCAAGGATGAATTGTACCAACACCAAAGATGGGTGAGTCATGCCACATGTTTTTTTTTTCATTTTTTCTCTTGCGTTGAAATGCTCAATGCTTTCTTTTCAGATCAAAAACTCAGTTTTCCCCCCAGTGAGAAGAGAAACCTAAAATTCAGCTGTCCTGATTCTCTAAAACCCAACATTTTAGTCATTCCAAAAGAAGCATCGTTAAATGAATATGTAGATGAGACATGCTGAGTGGATGATGGAAAAGTCAAACCATTGACTCCAACACATTAACAGCAGTATTCATGGTTGACCATGAAGGATGTATACTAAGAAAAAAAATGTTAACAGTAAAACCCATGGTGGCACCGATATATATAGAATGTCAGTATTTCACAATCATTTCCTCATATGCTTAGTCATTTCCACCATGAATAAGGTAGAAATAGATTGCAAAATGCGGGATATAGATTTATTTGGGATAATATAGTTCCCTCGGTTAGGAGCAGGCTGTGGGCAAGAAAGTCAGCTGTTGGGCCGGCCGAGCGGCTCAGTTGGTGAAGAGCTCACTCAAGAGTGTGAGCTCTGAGCAACAGGGTCGCCGGTTCAATTTGCTGCCCAAGCTGAGCTGCCAACAGGTGGCAGGATGGCTCAACTAAAAAAAAAACAAAACAAAAACTCAGCTGTTAATCTGCAGTTCACTGGAGTACATAGTATAGACATGCATGTACGAGACCTGACAATTAAACTCAGGAACATGCTGCAGCAATGTTGCTGACCTTTTTTGATATCAGAGGGATTATTCATTATGAATTTCTATCACCTGGACAAACAGTTCACCAAGTTTACTATTTGGAAGTGCTGAAAAGGCTGTGTGAAGAAGTTAGACGAAAACAACCTGAACTTTTCGCCAGCAATTCATGGCTCTTGCATCACGACAATGCACCAGCTCACACGGCACTGCATGGGAGGGAGTTTTTAGCCAGGAAACAAATAACTGTATTGGAACACCCTCCCTACTCACCTGATCTGGCCCCCAGTGACTTCTTTCTTTGCCCAAAGATAAAGGAAATATTAAAAGGAAGACATCTGGGTGCCATTCAAGACATCAAGGGTAATCCGACAACAGCTCTGATGGCCATTCCAGAAAAAGAGTTCCAAGACTGCTTTGAAGGGTGGACTAAGACCTGGCATCGGTGCATAGCTTCCCAAGGGGAGGACTTTGAAGGTGGGTGACCATAGTGATATTCAGCAATGAGGTAGGTAGCACTTTTTCTAGGATGAGCTCATAAACTTAATTGTTACACTTCGTATGTAAATTTATTCCAAGGTAATAATGGGGAATCAAAACTTTAGGAACTAATAAAGAAAACTTTTATGCAGTAGCCTCCCCTATGTAAAGTACAAAAACACAGGGGTTAACTATACTCTCTTGATCTCTTAGTAATAACATCTGATATTTATCTTATGCTTTGTTTTACGGAGAGATGCCAGGTAATCAATGAACCCCAAAGTACCTAGTTAATGTAGAGTCTAATTAATATTGGGAGAGTAGTAAAACACACTACACAAACTCAAACAATTAAAATCTTACAACTTCTTTTTTAAAAAAACATTCAGATTGTACTTTTATGGCCTCTTTCTAGCCGATGCCAGCATGGTCGCTGATGAAAAGAAAATGGAGGTTTAAATATGTATCAACTAAAATTATGTATCATAGACGAACAAAGTTTACTGACAACCATAGAATCAAATTGTTCCTTCAATTAATTTCTACCTCTGAAATATCCAAATGATTGCATAATTGGATCTGGGACATTGAGGTACGAATCAAGATGGAATCGCTTGGAGGGGCTCTCTTCATGGGAAATATTGTTGATGTGTTGTTATGCATGAGCAAGCTAGGTTATGACGTTGAAAAGGCTGCAACATGGATTTTTATTTTAAAGGAGAAGATTATTTTCTTTCCAACTTTGAAAAGACGTAGTTGCCCTCTTTCTTAGCCAAAGAGAACATTGACAGGAGTCGTCGGTATGCTCCTTGCCATTATGGAATTTAACAAGATAGCGATCACGACGTAAGGTCAAAAGGTAGGTATTAAAAAGGTGGTGCTTCACCGAGAGGAAATTTGGATGCCATGTTCCTCTCGGCACCCAAGGCTGACTTCAGACCTGGGCTGGTTTCCCAAACTTCAGTTCCGACCAGAGCTAGGGAAGCCAACCAAATCACAAGATCCAAGTGGAGACACTCAACTCTCCTCATCGGAGCTGGATGCACCCTTGTTGGAAATTTCCAGATGCAAGTGTTTAGGCAGGTGTCCTGGGAAATTTTAACAAGTTCTGCTAGAAAGGACAGTGAGATAAGTCAGAGGATTTCTAAAGAGAGAAGCAAATTCGTAATAATAATAATAATCTGTTGATTCCTGATTTTTCACCATCAGCTGCCTGTTTCCCAGAAAAATGTCAGGTGCCCAGAGCACTTGAGTAAAATGATTGCAGTTGAGGACACTTTTCAGGACACGGGGAATGTATTAATTCAGCACACGTTTACTGAGCATGTGACGCCGACTTCATCCAAACTCCACTTCGCTGTCAGCAGAGCCCTGGATTTTTTGGGGGGAGGAGAGGGGTAGGTCCCTCCTCCCTGAGGCCGTTCACTCCAATGGAAGATTTTAGTGAAAATGCTGGTGATACAACGCTAACCACGGGCGGCACTTCTGTCCACATCATGCATGGGTTCAGCGTAGGCCTGCAGCAAGGCTTTATGTCAAGGCATGAGGTGAAGTCTTCCAGGGACCTGTTAGGAAAGTTGCCTTTTGCTTGAAAAGGGACAGTGGATGCGAGGGTCCCTATCCCGCCATGGGTGCACATCATCGGGGACATCTAGTCTCTGGGTCGACACTATGAGGGGAACGGACCTGTACACAAAGCCAACACAAGGGGGGAGGGAGAACTTAGCTCTCATCAGGTGGGACAACATATTTTCTTCCTGGGTAAACCTCTCAGGCTGCTTTTGTGTCAGCTTCTGCTCAAAGTGATGGAGGGAGTCAACTCATGCTAACGAAACACAATCCTTGTTTGTGTGCACCTTCTATTCGGGATGGGGGCACAGACATGTCCATATTTTGGCTTGCTTCCTGTTAAGACCTAACCGGAGCAGCAAGAATTCTTTTCCCCCCAAGGTCATATTCCTTTTGTTGAATAAGCATCAACCTTCATCTCCTCGATAAGAACCTCTTGCCTGGAGCTCTATGCGTTCTTCCTGAAAACAGCCTTCTGGAAGCCTTGGGGTTTCTTTGCTACTTACATTCCCAGTGGACTAATCCTAGTATTCCTGGGCTCTCACTGCTTCTTCCTTCTTGGTCTAGAAAACATCAAGTACTGGTTTTGTTTCTCTGAAAGGAAGTTTAAGCTAGTCACTTTCTGACATGGTTGCATATCCAAATTCAGAAAATTTTTTTTGTTTTTTTTTTTTTCCTCACATGTGTTCATAAGTTCGGTCAAGTTCAGAATTCTCAGAGGGAAGAAACAAAACATGGCATCACAGGAAGCTGAAGGCCATGCCTCCTTTTTCTCAGCATCCCGTGACGCCGATGTGGAGTTCAGTGTCACCCGACGGTGGTTGCAACACGGCTCACGGAATTTTCTCTTCGTCCCTGGAGGATACGGTTCTTGCTTGGTGTCACGGTATCAGTTAGTTCTTCCTGTGTAACAGACCAGCCTACATTTCAGTGACTTCGAGGCGACAATCACTGTTGGGCTCACGGCTCTGTGGGTGGGCGATGTGAGCAGGACCCAGCGGGGCTCACTCGCACATCTGTGGTCAGCTGCTGGCCAGCTCTGCCGATGGCGATGGGGACGACAGGGCGACTTACCGCCCGTTGTACAGCAGCCTGGGTTGCACGTCCTTGCATGCTGGTGGGATTCTGAAGACAGTGGTGAGAAAGGAAGTGACAAGCGTCTACACCAAGCCTTAGCATCTTCATGACTTCACTTTCCCTGCATTTCACGGTCCCCGCACGTCACCAGACAGCCCACATCCATGGTGGGGAAATAAACCACAGCCAGTTGGGAGACTTAAATTCTGACAGGTTGGAGGCTTGTGAGCAGTAAATGTAAGTTCTTGACCAACACCTTCTGTCCATCCCCTCTGTTATGCCCCATAGAGAACAAATGTTGTCTTTCAAACAAAGAAGACGTTTGAACAAGACACGAAAACTCTAGAAGAACCACGGTTTCATAAATACGGCCATTTTGTAATTGTTTTCTGCAATCTTAGTGGAGATTGTCTAGGAAGCTGAGTGACTTTCTGAGGCATCTAATTGGATTTCCTCTAAAGATGGAAAGTCAGGAAGGACACCATAGGTTGTGTCCAGAGTAACTCATAAACTCTCTCCTTTGCTTCCAGCCAGCCAGGAATCCTGCACCACTTAGCTAAGATACAGAGCTGGGAAGAGATTGTGGCTTTAAGTGACAAATGATGTTCCGAAGCTGGGACGGGGTAGTGAGGAAGGTTTGAGACACCGATGACCAATCCAAGAAGCCGTCGCTTTTGACATCTCCAGGAAAAACTCCCGACTCTAAGGATGGTCTCCTTTGCCTGTTCCGCCTTGAAGAAAGAGTCCCAAAATGAATGATGTACTTTCTCCTCGAAGACTTGTCTTCATCATGTTAATTCCTAAAGGTCCTGTTCACCCTCATCTTTTTTGAAGGCTTCCCAGCTGCTAGCCTCTGCAACTCTTTGCTTGGGATCTCTCATGTCTCATGTACGAATGTTTTCATGCCCTGTCTCCTCAACTCATTTGCAAGAAACGTGAAGGCATGAGTGACATCTATCACCTCTTCATTCCCTCGCCTGCAGAATTCCAAAACCAGTGGTTGCTTAAGTCACATTATAAACCGGGAATCCGCCAACTTCCCAGAGCTCAAGAGCAAATATTTTCAGCGTTGTGGGCCATGTGGTCTGCTGAGACGTCTCATCTCCGCTGTTGTAGCAAGAAGACAGCCACAGACGCTACATAAATGAATTAGCGTGGCCGTGGGCCAATAAAGCAACGTGTCACTAAATATTATTCTTCCTTTGAACCTTTGAAAATATTTTAAAAATATAGAAACCATACACAAACAGGCGGCGAGACGGATTTGACCCGGGCTACACAACTTGCCAACCGCGGAAATAAATTGATAAAGATTTAAACGTTTAGGAAGTCACGCGAAACCTCAGAAAATTAATGACATCACTTGCACTTGGATGGTCTTCCAAATCAGGCTATTGTTTTGGAAGACGTGTTTTATTCTCCTCATTTCCTTTGCTTGTAATAAGATGCAGTCATATTTGTGGCTGAGGGGGATCGATTCCAAACCGACGCTCGCTTTTTAGGCATGCGTTTTACTCGTTTTCGTGTCTAAAATTGATTTTTACGTCTAGTTGACATAACAGCGTTATATTACTTTCAGGTGTACGGCATCATGACTCCACCTTTAGGCACCTAAAGAACTGATCAACTCGGTGCATGATAAAAAATAAGATTCCTCTGTGAATTGACTCATGAAAAATCCCATAATCCGTTTCACATGGGAGAACTCTGCATCTGACCTCACAAGGCACTTACTTACAGCAACACGTAACCCCTCTTTTCCTAAGGGTGATGAATACGTAATGTTACAGAGGTGCCACTTCAGCGTCTATGCACAGATTATCCCTGATGAGCCACTGGGTTTGTGTACTCTATTTGATATTGGAAAGGCTGTGGGTATGGCCATAAATATATTGTTTAGCAAGACAGCTGAGAGCATGCCCACGGCCACCTTCTCAGGCATCGTAGGCTTTTGTAAGGGCAGAATCACACAAGAGGTCTTTGTGACAAAGCCACACAGAAGCCAGGAAGACCATAAAACACACATGCTCTCTTGGAAAAGTCTCTCCCCAGCTGTCTTGAAGGCAAAAAAAAAAAAAGTCAATCGTTATTTTTGATCTCGTCAAATATTTCTGAATTCATAGAAATGGTCAAATAATAGCCATTTGCAAACCTCAAGGGTGGTTTCCTTTGGACATCTGGGTGGTGGCTTCACCCATTGGGTGCCTCAAAGGCAGCCGTGCTCCAGGATCATGGAGTCCACTTCCGAGGTCCCACAAATTGTGTTTACAGAGCATAAAAAAAAAAATCACGCCAGGTCAACGTTGGCTGTTTCACAACATTCTAATTTGCCCATCAACACGACGTGTCATTCATTCAGTGCACTCTTGTGAAATAGTTGCCTCAGTTCCTAAAAATCATGGGATTGAAGGTGGTATGGGCACCTTTCTCAGCTCTGCAAATGGAAGGACGCTTTATTCTGCCCACCTGCCGCTCTCCCAACTGCATGGCATGTGGGCACAGGCGTTCCTGCAAGGACCAGCCCTTAAAATCTGAGACTGTGGTTTCGATGGCATGACCCTCCCTGGAGGGCCAGTCCCCAGACCCCGCCAGCCCCTAGCAGCCCACACGACAGGGCTTGACGCCACCATCATCCTGCCCGCACGGTCACCCACCCACATCCTGCATCTGCACACGCCCTCTAGGTTTCCGTGTGACACTTTTTGTGGAAAGCCAGAATTTTTCATGGAAAGCCAAAACCACAGCCATACCTCATGACCCATTTCCAATTCCACCGGATGCCAGACTCAGTGAGAGAGACAAAACAGCTCTAAACTCGGAGGCCTCAAAATGGTTTGCATTCAGAAAAACAAACAAACAAAAAACACTCGGTTCTTAAACTTCCTACCTGTTTAAAAACGATTTGTATCAAATCACGGGAAAGGGTCACGCCAGTTTATCACTCGTCTCTAAAGTCAGACACAGGTTGAGATGACATCGATGTGGGTGTAAATTTGATCAACAACAAAAATTAACGACGGTGTGTGGGATTTTCAGGTGTGGGGGGGTCCACGGGCCTTGTCCTTCATTCACCCAGGTGAATGTGGGGGGTTCCTGTTGCCGTCCACAGTCCCTCCATGACAGATACATTAGAGCAAGGTTTCCTCATCTAGATTCAAGTACAAACAGATGTGAGCAGAAAAAAAAATGAAAGCCAGCGTCCAGCTCTGCAGAGCCGTCCACTTGAAGGTTTCTGGCAGAAGTTGTAAATTCCATGAATACCGAAAAGTTATTATTAGAATCTCATTAGATAGCTCCAAATAACGCAGAGAGGGGATGGACTCTTTCTTGTTCAATCTCTCTCTCTCTCTCTCTCTCTCTCTCTCTCTCTCTCTCTCTCTCTCTCTCTCGCTCACACACACACACAGAAACACACACGTGAGGAAGAATAGAAGAGTTTTTTGTGGTTTGATGCCAGATTGAAAGCCACAGTCACGCCCTGCGTTTCATAAGTTCCAACGAAGACAGCGTACGTGCAAGAGTGAGCCAGCTCCGAAGTCAGAAGGACCGGTTCCCCCAAGACCACCCTCGCTTGTGACACCCACTGCACGTTTCAGGGTCCCTACAACCACCCTCAGGTCTGATAACTCATGTGGAGGACCCCCAGACCTCACTGAAAGCTGTCAGACTCACGGCTGTGGGTATCACAGGTAAAGGGCACATTTTGAAGTCAGCCATGAGGACGGGGCTACGGGGCAGGGCCCAGGGCAGTACCGACTGCATAGCTCTTGTCATCCTGTCTCCAGGGAGCTGTGGACAGCACGCGTCCAGGCCACCAGTGTGACCGTATGTGTGACGCACTGCCAGGCGGATGGGGTCCACCGCAGCCTCAGCCAGTCCTCCCTGGGATCCAAGGGGCAGACCCCAGTGAATACAAGTCCCGTGTGACGTCTGCAATGACAAGAGGTGCTCAGAGTGGTTCCCATCAGCGTCCAGACACCTCTAATGATGGCGAACGACTGCTTGAGCCACGTGGACCAAAGTGTCCACTTGGATGCATTTTTTGGCACCCCCCAGTACAAATAACAATGGGTAGATAACATCAATCTCTTGTTGAGTCACGGCACACCAGGAAGAAATCAGGGCTTCTGAGCAAAGCTTGGAGAGAGAGGATGGGATGGAGAGAACTGACGGGGCACAGAGCAGCCTGTACCGGAAATTGTCTCTGATCCGGGGACCTCGGAACTAGGAACTCCCTCCAAGAGCTTCATGAATCAATCCAGAGAGACACCCACCAACGCTAGTGCCCCTCAGAAAGGCTCGGGAACTGCCACTTAAGCTGAAAACTGTGGGGAAAACATGTAACCAAGCCGGCTGCCTTCCAGGGTCCTTACAATTTAAGAACACAGAGAAAGCTGACCTGCCTGAGGAACCATCGTGTTAGGATTTTGCTGTGAGAGTCCCGTGTTCCCATGGGTCAAGCAGACCAACGCCATTCACCTATCGTCTGCTTATAAATGTGTGCTTTGCAAGCGGGGATTGACTCAGGAGTGTGTGATGGGCTGCACCGGTGCCAAGACCCCATCACAGAGGCAGGAAAAGGACGTGGGCCAGGGTGGGGGTGTCAAAAGGACACCGTGACAAGACCCCACATTCCCGCAGTCCCCCCTCTCCTTCCCCGACCACCTTCACGTGAACAACGGGAAGAGGAAGGACAGACGGAAGCGACTCCAGGCAGAAGAGGGCGGGTCCTGTTGGCAGGTGGCCTCAATGAGCAGGGCCCCCCAGGGCCGCATGGGTACCACCCTCATGTTGTGACCTGCACTCGTGCTCAGGTACAAAGCCCAACTCTACAGCGCGCCCAACGCCGGCTAAAGCAAGCTCTACGTCCTTCACCGACATGACACTCCCTTGCGTTACGGTGAGGAGCGACCAATAACCCTGAACTTTAAGAATGAATTCCCCAACAGGATCGCATAACAAGGGACCTGTCTTCTAATACCTCTCACTGAAAATTCTTCCAATCTACTGGGCTTCCGGCTCGGGAAGTCACAACCTCCACGGAAATTTCTCAGCCCAACTGAGCTCTCGTTGAGAATATGTATTTACTTATGTGAGGTTTTCCTATGTAATCAACTAGGAGAAAGCCATTCCTTTCATTTTCTTTCCTCCCCGCAACCTAATACAGCCTAAACAATCGTGTTGAATTTTATACACCATTGTTTTAAGTATCCCATTCACCCCTCTTCCTTTGTTGTTAAGAACTAATATTTACAGAAACGTGACACACCCTTGTCACCCTCTTCCATAGCTTTAGCTCCTAATGATAAGCGGGAGTGATTCTTAGGTAGATTTTTGTTTTTTAATGCATAATGGTTTACCTTTGGATCTTATGCTATTTTGCAGGCAACATGGAGTTCTTGACTGCATTGCTTGCCAGTCTTGGAGATCACAGGTTACGCCCACAATGACAGTGCAGACCAATGGCTGCCTCGTGACGATGTGACCCAGGAAAAACTGGTCGTCAGAAGGACAACTGTGTCAGCCGCCCAGGGGGGCATCAGGGTACCCAGGTGAGCAGGCACCATCACAGCGAGATTTCTCAGGCGTGGGTTTCATGACCAAACTGGCCATCCTACAACTTTGAAATCACAGCAATGGAAAAAAAAAATCACAGCGATGCTTTTTGCCAGAAGGTGCTGAGACTGCTTTGCTTTTCATTAAAATTAAAAATTTAAGCTTGTGAAAAAACAACAACAAAAAACGTTTTTCTTGCCAGTTTTGTTACTTTGCTCTGCAAGGCTCCCCTGAGTCATCAGCCGCCAGTGAAATCCCCACAAATAATGGATCAAATGAGAACCATAATTTGTGTGCTCGCAGCCCCAGGGGAAGGCACACGCCCTGCGCATGTGAATGGCCCCGTGAAAATGAAATTCTCTTCGTATTGATAGAATCAGAGAGCGTCAAAAGTGAAAGGACAAACGCCAACGAGCGACCTTTTCAACTCACAGACGCCCTTGCCCGAGACACAAAAGGCAGGAATGTTGAACCCCACACTGTTATCATTTGCAAACAAAATGAAATGTTCCAAGGCCATCGGCATGAACATATGGTTTCAATCGGGCTAATGGGAGTTTTGGTGTTGCCTTCTTTGTTTGTTTCTTTTGTCTGTTGCAAGACAATGGCCGCTATAAAAAAAAAGTGTATATAATAGTCATTGAGAAGTTGGTTCTGCCTCATTTATCCATATACAAATTTTTAATTTGGATTTCTGATTGATGCCACTGTGAAAGGTAAGCCTCAGGTCTGGAGTGCTGGCCTGTACGCTATAGTCCCCGGGGGAAAGAGTTGACTCAAATAGCCACTTGGAAGTCTCTGAATCCAGACCAGGGGGAAAAAACAATACAATTGACCCAGCGCTGTCCAAGACTGACATTGTATGGTGCCCGTTTCTTCTCCTTCCCTTTTTTTCTTTCTTCCGTTGGGCAACCACGACCGTAAAGGCATTTCTGAGCGTTCTCTGATTGCCGTGTGTGCCGAGCGCCAAATATTTCCTGCTCTGCGCTTGCAGGGGCATAGCATGGGTGCCCTTGTCGCTGAGCGGGACACTGACACTCGTCCTGGAGTGTCCGAGAAAATGGGACACTGGCACTGACACAGGCACGAGGCAGTACTGAGCTCTCTTTTCCTCTCGGCAAGGTCCCGCCAATGATGGAGGTGGATGTGCCGTATCAGGAGGGCTGGAATCCGTCAAATGAGCAGCCGATGCTTCAAGTGACGTGGAGGAAACGAACCTTTGTGTCTTAAATATTGATATCTATCTGGGGGTGTTTACCACCTAACCCCCCAGGAGGGCATAGCTGCTTGGACGGCTGGGTTTGCCATCTTGACCTGTGGAGATGCTGAGGACAATGTCTTATCCTATCACCAGAAACCAGAGCGACGGAGATCGAACTCAGCTGCTTTCTCAGACAACCCTCCCGTAACTACGATGATTGTGTCTTGTTGCAGCAGGAGAAGGGTTCCCCCTGAGACGTTTCCACACCCCTCCCCTGCCTGTTGGGGACCTGTGGTCTTCCATTTGCATGGAGCTAACCGGAGATTCTCAAACCGGCATCGAACGTCGAGGGCAAGAGTCCTGGCTTACGTTCAAACTGCATGACAGCAGCCACCCAACCCTTGTGGAGAGCACAGCATCACCCAAGGGCGGTGAGGGAAGCGCCAGGTGACTGGGCAGATGGGCGACAGGTGCAGGCAAAGGGTCAAGAAGGTGAGGTCGGGAGTGGGGTGCAGTGAGGATGGGAGAGGGGCAGAAATAACAGAGGAGCAGAGCGCTATGTTGGTGCTGGGACGATGCAATGCTGGGCAATGTTTTGCAGGAAGACACAGGAGCTTTGCGTGCAACAGTCGTTGGCTCCGCTTCTGACAAAACTGTGCCATTCGACCTGCCTTTGGGGCAAAGGGTTGGATCAGACGTGGAGACCAGCCGCTGCAGACTGCAGTTTCCTGCACAAGGCACTTGAGGGTGACCAAGGGCTGTAAATGCACAATATTTAGCGTGAGTCTGAGCCTGTCTCCTCCAGCTCCATGCGGTTCATCCTACAGAGTAAATGCTTTTCCTCTATCGGTTGGATGCGTGGGAACGGAAGTGATGGCTCAACAATGTCTGAGGGGGTGCAGTAATGTTCATAAGTCTAAATAAAAAGCGATGTAAATGTTTTAACTTAGGATCGCTCAATAGGTAGATAGATAGATGATAGATAGATAGATAGATCTACATACATACATGCATAGATCTACATATATAATTCTACCTATCATCCATTTATCATCTATCATCTATCTATCTCTCCATCCATCCATCCACCTTTCTATCTTCTATCTATCTCTCTATCTATCTATCTATCTATCATCTATTTATCTATCTATCATCTATCTTCCATCTATCTATCTATCTATCATCTATCTATCATCTATCTTCCATCTATCTCTCTCTATCTATCTATCTATCATCTATCTATTTATCTATCTATCATCTATCTTCTATCTGTGTATCTATCTGTGTATCTATTGGATCTTCGAAAAAGTCATGACGTATTTTGTCTATGTCTTTCAAAGGTCATTTATTTATATAAAGAACAAAGAGCCATCAGTGATATATTGCCCATTTTGTTCGATAACCTTTTGCCATCTTTCAGTGAGCTTCATAATTCCTTGTTCATAGAAGGGCCTGTCTTTATTTTCAAAAAAACTGAACAAGGTGCTGATTTGCAGCCTCATCTGAATTGAACGTTATACCACTCAAGGAGTTTTGAAGAGAACGAAACAAGTGGAAGTCTGATGACGGTGGAAGGTCAGGCGAGTATGGTGGGTGTAGCAACACATCCCATCCAAGCTTCAATCATTTTTTACAGGTGATCAAACTTGTGTGTGGTCTCGCGTCATCGCGATGGAACACAACTTTTTTACAATTAACAAACTCTGGACATTTCTGGATGATGGATTCGTTCAAAGTGTCCAGTTGCCGACAGTACACATTTGAATTGATTGTTTGGTTCCTTGGTAGGAGCTCAAAAAACACGACACCTTTAAAATCCCACCACACTGAGAGCATAACCTTCCTCTGATGAATGTCTGCTTTCGATGTCATTTGAGGCGAATCATCACGTCAGGACCAAGACCGTTTGTGCACCACACTGTTGTAAACAATCCACTTCTCATCACCAGTTATCAGTCGCTTCAAAAAAAGGATCGTTTTCCTCACGTTTAATGAGCATATCGCAGATGTTTATACACGCCATCAGATGAACTTCTTTGAGTTCATGCGGAACCCAAATATCGAGTTTGCTTACGCATCCCAGCTTCTTCAGGTGGTTGTGAATGCTTGAATGATGGGTGTTCAATGTTTCTGCAATCTCTCGTGTCGTGTATCGTGGGTTTGACTCAATCAATGCCTTTATTTTGTCATCATCAACCTCGGTGGGCCTCCCTGACTGAGGAGCGTCGTTGAGATCAAAATCACCAGCATGGAGTTTTGTGAACCATCGTTGGCACTGACATTCTTGTAGAGCATTGTCACCATGAACTTTATGCAACTTTTCACAAGCTTGACACGTGTTCTTCCCTTTAGGGAAGTAAAACAGTAAAATATGGCAAAAATGCACAGTTTCGTCTTCCATCTTCAACTTGTTGTAAAATCTCCAAAACTCAACCAAATCACTCAATTTTTTTAAGACTGAAGCTAGAACTGTCAGTTGTCAAATGGCTTAGCAATAACATAGATGCGAATGACTGTAGTGCTTCCAAAAATGAACAAGTGCCATCTGTCACAAACATGCGTTATGACTTTTCCGATGACCCAAGATCTATCATCTGTCTTCTATGTATGTATGTATGTATGTATCTATCTATCTATCATGTGTCTATCTATCACCTCTCAATTATCTATCTTCAATCTATCTGTCTATCTATCTGTGCATCTATCATCTATCTACCTGTCTATCATCTAACTATCTATCTATCATCTCTCAACCATCTATCTTTGATCTATCTATGTATGTATCTATCTGTCTATCTATCTATCTGTCTATCTATCTATTACTCTATCCATCTATCATCTTTTACATTGGTCTTTTTCCTTACATGAGAAATATAGGTCTACTCATAGCATCACTACAGGTTACTTGGTACATGGGAAGGAGGAAAAGTATCTTCACAGTGGAAAAATGTGGAAAACATGGCTTCATCCAGGTGATCAAGGTCAGCATCAACAGTGGTAAGTCACGTTGATGGCGCTCACCCGGGATATGATACAATAAGAAAGACACTTGACTTCTATGAGGCATCGTTATCATACGATGGACAGGTCCCTGGGCTCCAAACAACATGGGAGCCTCATTCATGGAGTGGTCATTTATCCATCATCTAAGACATAGCAGGTGCTGGACCCAATCATGCATAAGACATGGGGAGCTATGTTAGATGGTGTTCATCTACCAATGACAGACCTTCCAAAGTGAGACGCCACCAGCGTTTATTGGGGATCTATGAGAATAGCTATTCAGGAAGCCCTGATTCAGGCAGAAGCCCAGACAGTGTCCCGATGAGGACACAAAGTCCAGGGGTGTTTATGACAAAGGGAAGGGGGACAATGACGTCACAGAAGGAGTTGTTGCTATTGGTGCAGATAACATGACACAGGGACGCTGACTCTAAGCAGTGTTTCTAATTTTCAGCCCAGAGTCATCCGTCCTGGAGTCATGGCACCTGCTTTCTTGTTGCCTCTGCAAACAGCTCTTTGGGACAGTGTTACTGAGGCCCCGTCCTAAGGTGACTGTGTCCTGTTGTGACAGCCACAGGTTGGAGGCGTCAGACGGGCCAGGCCAGTCCTCAGGGGTGGAGCTCCCAGTCCATGTTAAACAGTTCCGTTTACATTATTCTTTACAACTTTTAGCCCCAACTTCTGCCGTGACAGGACAGACAACTGGGACAGAATACATGTATATGTTTACTAATAAAAATAATACTGACTAGAAGAACTACAGAGTTTTACGAACCTCTTACAGTGTGCGAATACTTTTTACATATGAAGCCTCCTCCCTGGACCTGAGCCATCCGTACCGCACACGGGAGAAAAGTGTTTCCAACAGTTGAATGGCTTTACGTGAAAAGCTCGGACGCCAGCCCTGGATGCTACCATGCTAAATATATGCCCGTCGTTCTTCGAGGTAACGGTCAGGTGAAATCGGAAGTGTCCTCAGGAACAGAGCTGCCAGCTGAAAGCCAGGTCCAGAATTCAGTCCAAAACATAAAAGCCCACTTTGTATACAAATAGTTATCATGCCACGCTGTGACTATTTCTACAAAGCACACGATGAACCCCAGCCGCACACGCACCGCCCATGACCGTGCCTCCTTCACCTGAAATAGTAGCAATATAATTTCCATATCGCAAAATTCACTTGCGTTAAGAGTTCATGAGTTTTGGCCAATTTACCAAGTTGTGGAACCATCCCTAGGAACCAGTGTCAGGACCTGTTCATCGCGTCACGAAGTTCCCGTGTTTTCATGTACAGAGAAGCCCATCCTCACCCACCCTAGTCCCAAATAATCAGCCCTCTGGTCTACACATCTGCCTTCTCCGGGCCTTTCATGTAAATGCAATCGACACTGCGTGGTCTTTTGTGACTGGTTTTTTCCACTCAGCCTCATGCTTGGTGTAGTCTTGTTGAGGTTACACGTTGGTCTGTGACGTTAGATAAGTTTTGGGTGTACAACACTACAATTTGATACCTGTACACACTTCAGTGTGTTCTCCGCCAAAAGTCAGGCGTAATGTTTTTGAGGTCCTCGATCACAGATCAGTGGTCTCTCTCTCTCTCTCTCTCTCTCTCTCTCTCTCTCTCTGTCTCTCTAATAAGACGTATTCATTTTAAGGGCAGTTTTAAATTCCTAGTAAAATTGAGAGAAAGGCACAGAGGTGTCCCGTACAGCCCCTGCCCTGCACAAGCACAGCCTCCCCCACGGTCAACGTCCCCACCAGAGGCTGCGTGTGTCACAACTGATGAGGCTACACTGACACGCCGTCATCACCCAAAACCTACACTTGATGTTAGCGTTTCCTCTTGGTGTTGTACATTCTACGGGTTTGGACACACGTGTAAGTGACGTGGACCCATCATTATAGCATCACACAGAGTAGTGTCACTGGGTTCCCCTGTTCACCCCGCCCTCCCCGCAACGCCTGGCAACCCCTGATCCTTCACTGTCTCCATAGTTCTGCCTTTTCCAGTGTCCCGCGGTTGGAACCCTACGGTATGTGGCCTTCTCAGCTGGCTCCGTTCAGCTCATTGTATGCAGCTCAGGTTCCTGCACATCTGTGCAGGGACCGATGGCTCAATGTTGCCTAGCCCTGAACAACGTTCCCCGTGGGGGTGGACCCCGGGCTTCTTAGCCACCACCCACCGAAGGGCGCATGGGCGCCCCCACTCCCTGCCGTGCCTTAGCTGAATAGACTTCCATGGCCCTCACACGCCCACTTTTTTCCACCCTATTCCCCAGCGTGGCCCCTGTTCTGTGCTGCCCACAGCCCACGGCCCTGACATCTGCAGCAGGCTGGGGACATGCCCTAAGAAAGGGCTTGTTTCTCTGTAATACTCTCTCGGCGTGTCAGCCACCGCTCTGAGCCGTGTTGCCCTTTTATTCCAGAAGCGTCTTCCTGCCTTCTGGTTGGGGACACAAGGAAACAGCTTGCAGCCAAAGGATTGCAACAGACCTGGTGTCATGGAAACCCGTGACGGGAGGTCCTGCTTTCCTTCTAATCCCTCCTGAAGTGTCTCGGGGGATCACAACCAGACCTCAAACTCCCCAGCCTCCAGAGAGAAGCCTCCCCCCGCGCTCCCAGCCTCCCAGCAATCTGTGACCTCACTGCCTCTGCGCGCTGCTTAACCTCAGTCCTGTTTCTTGTCAAGGAGGCCAGCTGTCACTGCGCTGCCAATGGCACGGTCTTGCTAAGCCCCCTCAGCGCTGGCCCTGCTCCCTGAGGGCCAGTCCCACGCGTGGAAGTCTCAGGCCCTGGACAGAAAAGCCACGTTCTAACCAAACTGCGCGTTCGTGAATTCCAGTGCAACAGGATCAGCCGCTTGGGTCTGGGATTTTGCAATCACCCAAGTTCAAAAGTGAGACATTCCTAGTCGCCCCTAAGAAACATCCCAACCTGCAGAGAATTTTTATGAGTTTATTTCAGCCAAACAGAAGGTAATAGCCAGGAAGCAACATCTCAACGGATTGAGAAAATGGCAGGTTTGCAACTTATTTTAACACATGAGAATCAAAGGAGGACACCTCCTCTTTTGGTCAGGAGGGTTACGTGGAATCCAGGGGTGATAGGCTAAGGGGGCGGGAGAAAGCAAAGCGGTAGGGCGTTTATAAGACAGGGCTGTATGCAAAGCAAATTACAGAAGCCAAAAAAGAATGTGCAGTTATTGCAGTTAAAACCGCATCCCGCTGTCACAACAGTGCCATTATGTTCAGATGTCTTAACAGTATATCGTGACTGGGTTGAGCTGACCGCACAACCTGTCCCTTAGAGATAGGGGTGAGGGGAGTTAACTGTGGTAAGGCCTTTTGATATGTTAAGATAGAGGGGAGGGGAGGGGTGAAAGGGGGAACTGAGGAATGTTGTTCTTTAACCTTTTATTCCCCAGCAGAAGCAAAGCAGGTGCACAGAAGCAAAAAGAGCTGTTAGTTCCTGTGAAACAGTCTAAGCCAGTTGTGGCAAAACTATTTCTGCAAAGCATTTTAAATCTTTCTGTTGCAACCCAATTTTTGTAAAGCTAGGCATTTTACTGGCTTAACGGGAAGTTCTGCTTAGAGTCTAGCTGGAGTCGCTGAAGTATGATTTTTTTTTCTCTTTAAAAAGTGAATCTGTCCGGGCTAGGGGTCCCGGCCGGGGTCCCTTCATCCAGGAGCTGGAAAGGGCAGGAAGGAATCTCCCCTATTATCTTCAGAAAGAGTACGGTCTTGCCAACACCTTCAGTTTGGACTTCCGGACCAGGGAGCGAACAATGGTCTATTGTCTTAAGACGCCTGCTTTGTGCCCATTTTTATACAGCAGAGCAAGAAAATCCACAGCAGAGTCTTCCATTGTCCAAAGGCAAAACACAAACATCTTCAACAACAGAGGATACGTGTAACTTCGGGGAAGATATCAAACAGAAACAGACACAGCAGCTTGAAAGGAAAGCTACTCACTGCATGGGGGCAGGTGTGTGGGGCCTTTTCTCGTGTAAAATGTTTCACAGAGCGGGTGGGGCAAAGGCATGGAGCATGAACACCCAGGATGCTGGACCTGGGTGAGCTAAAAATATTTACGCTTCCTCCCACCGCCTGAGTTCCTCTCGCTGGGCTAATCATCAGATTAGCAAGGACAGATTCACAGGAGGCAATAGCCCAGGATTATTACAGATGTCAGAGCCAGGGGTGTTGTAAGTAAGACACGGGACCCAAAATCCAGGGGGCAGGTGAGGTTTCTATTGCCATGATGGACAAAGGAGGCAGGAACCTGAGACTTGGAAGGAAACAGGCAATTTACAGATAACCGAGGAAGACCAAAACACGCGTGGTGGCCGCGAAATTCCCGTTAGGCACCCCAAAAACAATGGGACCCAGGGGTGGGATGAGATGCAGCCATCAGGCCCGGCTGGAGACTTCCTCTGTCATGCTCAGGAGAAGATGCTAAGATCCCCTTTCTGCAACAAGCCTTTTTATCAGAACCTCTTAGGCAGGAAAAGGGGCCGGTCAAAGCTTTTTTTCCCGGCTCTTCTGTTTCTGCATGCAATACCCCAAAAGGCACAGTTTGGTGGGGAGGGCAAAACGTTTTTTTGGTTCTCTTCAAATGCAATCAAAGCGAAACGCTGAGTGGGGGACAATGATGCGGGATGATTTGCGTGCGGGCAGGATTCACGGTCTCGTAGCACCAAAGAATGGAGACAGGGACCAGAGAGGCCAAATTTGCAGTCAAGGACAGTTTTTATTAAAGAGACACAGCTCTCTAAAGGAGAGGGAGCCTCCGAAACTGGGGTGCCTGCCGACTCGCGGGGAGGCTTCTGTTGATATGCTTTTCCTAGCCTGTCTGGGGAGAAAGCTGGCGCCTGCTTGAACAGGTGAGATTTATTTTGTTGGCCGTTTGAGCCTGGAGAAGGCTTTTCAGGATCGTTTCAGTTGCCTCAGGGTGTAATTGATGTCCCGGGTCTGATAGGAGTCAATTGTCTCAAGGCTGCGGCTTTTGGGGTCAGGGCTGAGGGCAGAGGCCTCGGAGCAATGTTTACCTTTTGCTCACCCTACCTGGGAATTTCTGACTGCCTACTTGTTACACTAACTAACCTGTCTTAACAAGACTCTAATTTCTCTACGCTCTGCACCTGTGGATGGTGGGTGGTAGGGTGCCGGGGTGCTGGCTTGTGCACCTCTGGACAGGTTTTCCCTGGGAATTGTGCTCCCACACAAATTTAATTGTCCGGCTGAAACAGGATTCAGCTAGCCAAGCGGGCGCTGTGAAAGCACCAGACTTATCCTAATTTAAGCGTCCGTGGTTCAAAGCTATTGCAGGACTCAAAGGTATGGTTTCCCCAAACTTGGCCCACTCGGCATTTGGGGCCTCATAGCTGCCTCCGCTGGAGAACCGTGCTGAGCTCTGTGGGGTGTTTAGCAGCACCCCAGACCTCTGACTGCAGGTGGACCCCTCACCCTCTAGTTGGGGAAACCAAAAATACCTCCCTCCATCGGCCACTCTCCGTCGGGGTGGGTGAGAAGAAAAACCCCATCTGGTTGAGAACTGCTGTTTTAGAGAAGATGGGGTGCAGGACGACTTGCTATTGAAGACGCGAGCATCTCATGTTGCAACAAAAAGGTCTCAGGGCAGAGGCATTTCTTCAGCTTCCCATGGGTGAACCGAAAGGTGAGCAACATTACAAAGTAACGCCTTGGGTACACGCCGGGTGGCTTAAACACAAATAGGGGCTGTGTCCCCGTTCCGGGGTGCAGCGGGCTGAACTCCTTGGAGATCCTTGTCTGGTGGGCAAATCCCCCTGAGCTCTGCCTTCATCTCCACACCGTCTCCTCTTTGCGTGCATGTCTTTCCGTCCAAATTTCTCCTTCTAATCAAGACACAAGGCATATCGGCTTAGGATCCAGCCTCCCGGCCTCCCGGTCATGCGATTCTATCTGCAAAGACCCTCCTTCCAAATACACATTCCTGGGTGTTAGGACTTCAACGGGTGCATTTTGGGGAGACGCAGTTCAATCAACGAGAACGTGTTCCTTTAAGAAAGAGCAGAATGATAGAATGGCGCTTATCACAGTATTTCATTTCTGGCACCACGCAATTCTCTCTGTACGGGTGATGCTACCAGGAGCCTGTTAAATCTAGTATCCCCCTCTGTGGCCAGGAAGGCATTCCAGGCCTGCGTCACGGTGCCGGTCCCAGCAGGCGGGAGCAGAGGAGCTGGTGAGATGGGCCGACCTGCTCTCAGAGGAGACATAAAGTCATGAACACTCGATGTGCTTTTCAGGAAGGCCACCTCGACAGAAAGACAAGAGCAGACAGCAGGCCCGTAAGATCATTCATTCAGAAACAAACACTGGGAATTTCCAGGAGGGGAGTGTTTTGTTTTTATCTTTTCAAATGGGAACATCATTCACATGGACCCCTCTACGCTGGTTTTTCCATAAACAGGAGCGTGATATTTTTCACTGCTTTCTTCCTCGTTCTCCGTTGTTTTACCCATCTAGGTTCCATTCTTTGGTTTGGAAAAAAAGAAAAAGAAAAAAAAAAAGATGTACATAAACATCTTAACAATACGTGCTCTGCTAAGAACCCCCCACAACTTAAGCATGAAACAGGTAATTATGTTTATGGGTATTTGTTGAAACGTCAACGTTCCTCTGGGCTGTGTACCCAAAGGTTGTCAAATTACTGCTACGGAATGATGTCTTGCATTTCCCCATAAGTGGGGTCTCCAGGTCTCTTGGGAAACCGTACCTACCATCTGTGAATGTCCCCAAGGGACGTCCTCTGGCCTCATTGTCATCAAGGCCTGGTCTGCACTATGCGGCCACCATATGCTTTCTTTCTATCTCCCGTCTCGCCGCCAAAGACTCTGTTCCAAATACTCACAGATGGAAGAACTTTGTGAGCGCTTCTGGTGCCCACCACCAAAGCCCTTCACTGGGTGCCCCAAATCCCTTCTTCCTTCCCACCTATTCCCCACGGCTGTCCCCTGAGGTCCCACCGGGACTCGCCCCCCATGTGATGCTTCCTGTGGAAATGAGCAAAATGACTCTCCCACCAAGCTCAGTCCTGGCCTCTGCGTGTCTGCTCTACATGACCTTAGAAAGCTGTCAGAAACATGACCAGTCTTGTTTAAAGAAATCATCATATTCACAGAGAGAGAGAGAGAGATGAACACAGTGTCTTCAACCAAGTTCAGCCCCACCCAGCAACTTAAAGCAGAGTGTCCCACCTCCATCTAAGGAATGAGACTGGACTGTAGAAAATGCAACTGGATTTGTCAAGGTGGGATTGCAGAAATCGAGAGGGGCCTCTGGCCCTTTGCATCTCCATCACAGCTGGTAAAGGCAATCACGTTTCCAGTATTAGAGGCAGTCAGAGTCCCGTCACGCGACAGAAACACATCTGTAACACCAGACACCGATACAGCAGCCACCATGACCGTTCGTAAGAATGCATCTGTGACACTGCTTTGACCATCAGTCAGGGACCGGAAGAAACGGATCAATAGGATACGTGTAGCTTGACCTGAGGGAGAAATGGGAACGTTTCCAGGATACGAAGAGTATCTAGGCAGCACAGACACAAACTCAGAGTGAACAAACTCAGGTGGGCAGGCTGAACCCAGAAAGCTCTCTTTCGGGGGTGGCGTGATTGCAGGTGGGGACCTACAGGAGCCCCACTCCCCCCAAAAAACAAGCTTGACTTCTCTACTTAGCAGTTTTGCCAAGAACCCACTCTGCCAGAAAACCTTGAGCCTGTTGGCCCGTGAAGCATTCTTGGACCGGAGGTTGAAGTGGAAAATCCCACTCTGTTGTTGATGATTTCCCCTGGGAAAAAAAAAGGTCATCACCCACTCTCCAGGTCAGAGATATTTCTCCCCGTTCCCGCGACTCTTGAAATCAGGGGTGTCAAACTGGCGGCCCCGTGGGCCGCATGCGGCCCTCGAGGTAATTTTTTGTGGCCCGCGATGCTCTGAAATAAAATGAAAATAGAAAAAATTGTGATGAAGAAAAGAGCGCTCAGGGGAGATGGAAGCGATACCGTACACACAATTCCCTCGTTAACACTTTAACTACTGAAGACGAGGATATACGTGGCCTAGTCAGTGCCTTTCCTGGGGGGCCTGTGGGCTTGAATAAACGTGCTGACTCAGTTCTGGCAACGTTGGGAAGCGAGATGTCTGCCACTCTCAGTGTCACGTAATGTAAACAGATCCCAATAGCGAAAAGGTTAAAAAGAGCACTCGGGTAAAAAAAGAATAATTTTAGTTTTATAAATACATTAAATAAAATAAATGTTTAAATAAAAGCAATTATATAGTGTTGTTTTTTTTTAAAGATTTTTATTGGGGGTTTGGGGGATGGGAACAGTGATGGGGAATTGGGGGAAGGGGAACAGACAAGTTGCTGTCGTTTTGTTCTTCAATCTAGTTGTGGAGGACGTCGCTTCACTGGCCCAAGTTGGCACCATCATTGCGCTCTTCCCGGGCAAGGCAGATCCGTCGCCGGCTTCTGGACGGCCGCTCACTGCGGCTGCTGGCCGCTCACGCTGGCTGCTGGCTACACACGGTAGCCCATGGCAACCCACTGCCACAGGGGCTGCAGCCTACGCCGTCGCCGGCGACTCACGGCAGCCCAGCTCCAGGTTGAGCTGTTGTTCAGCATCTTAGCTGTGGAGGGCAGTGTCACTGGCCCTCATATGTGGGATCCAAACCGGGGCCCTCTGACGTCCCAAGCCAGTTCTTAACCATCGCGCCACTCGGCTGGCCCAATTATATAGTGTTTTGATTATCCTATCCATATTCCTGAATCCTCACTTCAGAATATAAATTTAACAAAATTTGTAAATGTGATGTGGCCCGCGTGAATCTCGCCTGTTGCACCAAATGGCCCGTGTTTTAATTGAGTTTGACTCCCCTGCTTTGAACAATTCCTGGTGTTAGAGGGACGGCTGTGAGTCAGTGACCCAATAAGCGTTGTTGTCATGTAGGAAAAATCTCCTGCAAATCGTTGGCTACGTGGTTGCCATCCTCGAGAATAGGGACTCAGCATTCATGACGTTTGTTGCTTTTTTGGGAGAGTACACTGTGGGCAGGATACATGTATTACTTGGAAATGAAGATTTCCAAGATAGAACGCGTAAGCCGATATATTATGGAGTGATAGAGATCTGTTGCCTGAAGCAGACAGGATGACTCAGAACAGAGCCAAAATCCGGTGCAGGTGTAAACATATCCAGGAAGAGAGAATGTCTCATCGACAGAGTCTGGCGAGATGGAACACGGGAGAAAAAAAAATACATCAAAGAGACCAGGTTGGTCACTCCATGCGTTATTATTATTATTATTTTTAAGTGTAGTGTGTAGACATTGGTTCTATTAGTTTCCGGTGCACCACACAGTGACACCGAGACGAACCCTTTCATCGCTTTGCCTCTCAAGTCAGACAATATGCAGATCACTTCAACTTGGTGACTTCTTCAACACAAAATGATCCTTCTGTTTATCAGCTGGCTTCCCAGGTACGTTTCCTAGCTGGAGAACCTGAGCAGGTCAGGTTGACACTTGACAGAGGTAGGGAAACACGTTTGCCGCGTTAACATGATAAATCAATGTTGATACACGACTATTCTGCTGGGCCTCCCAGGTCTTGGGCGTGCAGTTGAATGGATTCGGCAGGAGGCAGCCTCCCGGGGGTCCAGAAAATGCTCTAACGAGCTGATGTGGCCTCGTGAAGGTCGCTCACTGATATCTAACCCATCACACCATCTCTCCACGCCTCTGTGGGTCAACCACAGCGGTGGCCGGAAGCCTTATCTCTCCAATGGCTGCACTCATTGGTCAAACCAATGAGAGTCAGGTGGCTCGTCATCAGGACCTTCTGGGGGTCACCAGCGAGGGGCAGGTTTGCATGCAGTGACAATTCACGCTGTTGAGGAAATAGAGACGAGCCTGTCGCCAAAAGGGACCTCCGAGCTGTGTATCTCCTCCAAGAGCCTTGCGGTGTTCTTTCACCGACGTACCGGTGTAAAACGACAACGTGATCCGGGACAAACGCCCATTGTCCCTCCACGAAAAGGTATTCCCGGAGACAAGGGCAGATTGAAGAATAGGGAAGGACTGTCAGAAAAAAAATTAGCGAAGATTTGTCCAGCATATAAAATATTCATGTTTGTATAATCATGTCTTTCCTCGATAATCACTTAGTAAAGGAACAACTGCCCGCGAAGGACCGTAATGCACATTGTCATATTTCAAGGGAAGGAGATCGTGCTACAGGGTACTCGAGTGACGGGAGGCCAAACAGCGTCTGAGATATGGGCTATCTCAGAATAGTCCTCATTCCTTTTATATTTATGAAGACGAGAGCTCAGTGCTCTCTCAGCTCGGACCACTGCCTGAGCCGTAATCCTGGCGTAGTTCTTTATTTACTGCAAGTCCCGGGTGTTTAAAATTCCTAGCCCTTTGCACGAAGGATCGTGAGCAACTGAGCGTCTTGCTCTGCCTGAGTCCGCGGTTCGGAAGCGTCCCTTCCATTCTCAAACTGGATTTCATCACTCACTAGCAGGTCTGCTTCCCGGGGTTGTACAGTCAGCACCCCAGGTCTGATCTTTTTCCTGTCTCTGTGCATCAAAACCTGTGTATTTCTATAGGCGTATTCTCGCTGCCTGAAGTTCCCATTTCTTCTACAGCGTGCTGCCGTCTCCCATGCAGGGTATATAAGGGGTGCAGATATGTGAGACCGAACTGCAGTTCTGGCTCCTCAGGGGGGACTCAGTCAGCCAACACTTCTCAACCCTGACGCCTCCTTTCTGAGGTTGCAGCCGAGAACTCGCCTTGAATAACCTGTGGAAATCCAACGTATGGTCCCCCAAGCTTTATTCAAAACACAGAATAGAAAGGAGGGAAATCTCTACATTACAAAAAACAAAAAGGGGGTGGTGGTGGAAATTATCTTGTTTCTTGTGTTACATAGAACTCAGAGAATCTCATTAAAAAAAAACAGTTAAGATGACCCAGTTCAAAATTGATGGTCCCAGATGGAAGGGGGTTTGCGGAGCTGGGTGAAAAAGGGGAAGGGGTTAAGAAGCACAAATTGCCAGCTATAAAATAGTCGCCAGGATGTAAAGTGCAGCACAGGCAACAGCGCCGATGATATGGTCATAATCACGGATGGTGCCCGGTGGGGCCTGAACTTATCACCGGCAGCAGCTTGCTTGCCTTCCTCCCACACCTGCGTAGGTGGGGTCCCCCGCAATGGACCCCTGAGAAGAGAGACACTGGGCAGGGCTCAAGCAGCTAAGCCCTTGCTTTATAAATTGTTTTTTAAAGATTTTTATTGGGGAATTGGAGGAGGGGAACAGCGCTGGGGAATTGGGGGAAGGGGAACAGACATGTTGCTGTCCTTGTGTTCTTCAGTCTAGTTGTGGAGGACGTCGCTTCACTGGCCCAAGTTGGCACCATCGTTGCGCTCTTCCTAAGCCCTTGCTTTAATAACACCTCACTTTCCAAGTCCCCCCCACCCACTCCCACCCCGAGCCTCCACCCCAACGCCATATGGCGTTCATTTATTGGCTGGGTTTCTGCCTCCCTCTCATAATGCATTCACCGGCAAGGAATCAAGTAAGGGGACCTAACCTCCTGGCATCTGCCTTTTGTGCCTGCTTGTCTCCTCCGGTGGCGGCTTCCGTTTTTGGCTCCGCACTATTGATGCCCCCCAGGAGCTGGTGTTGGGGGAGAGGGGGTGGGACCCCATCCCCTCCCATCTTGGCTCAGCTCCTGTGTCTGTCAAACAGATCTCCTCTCAGACGCAGGGAGGCAGCAAAGCCAGTGCTGCAGAATTGTGCTGGGATACCTGGTTCAATGTTTGGGAGAGGAATTCGCAAAGCGGAACCAGAGGTGTGCTTGATTCCAAACACTAGCAGAAATGCGAAATGGACTAAAACTTAGATTTGCTCAGTGACGCCTGTTCCAAAAAGAAAGAGACGGAGGGAGAGTGGGAGGAAGAAACAAAGGAAGCTCCCACAGATGGGGGGAAATGTAACTAACCACAATTAAAGCAGGAGCGTGAAACGGGTAGCGATCGTTCTAGCTACGTAGAAATGACTCCACAACAAAAGCACACGTGAAAAGTGACGAGCAGCCCGGGATACGGTGTACCGTGTGTGACTGACAAGGATCAACAGTAGCAAGATGAAAGGGTATTGTGGTGACATCCTCACTTATTTTGACAACTGCTTGTGCCTGAAAGCCAAGCAGTGATTGGACGCTGAATCCTGCCGTGTAGAAAGTGGCGACAATAACCGTGTGTGTGCAGCTTTGCAGACACCGATGTGTGTTTGGTTTCAGAGGTGGAACGTCTGACTGAGGTGCTCAGCACTCTCATAACCCATAGGCATATGTGTGCTTTACTTATATTCATCCATACCCATGCAAATAAGTGTACAAAACCATGTCTATTTCCTGGTCATTTTTGCATATAAACAGGTCTGTACTGTACTTGTTGGTTGGTTGGTTTTTTCTGTAACTCAGGTTTCAAATTATTCATTTTTTTCTTTTTTTTTTAATGGAATTTACGTTTTGCTTGCATGAATTACTGAAACTTGCTTGAATCTCTCCATCTGACTGTGGATTTCTCTATTCTCCCTATAGTCCTGAGAATTCTTGTTTTTTATTCACCCAGCCCCGCACTCCCCTTCCCTTTGGCAACCATCAAAATGTTCTGTGTATCTATGAGTCTGTTTCTGTTATTTTTTGTTATTTTTCATTTATTTTGCTCTTTAGATTCCACATATAAGTGACATCATATGGGATTTGTCTTTCTCCGACTGGCTTATTTCACTTCACAAAATGTTCTCTAGGTCCATCCATATCGTTGCAAATGGTACAATTTCATGCTTCTTTATAGCTGAGTAAATGCTCCATTGTGTAAATGTACTGCAGTTTCTTAATCCAGTCGTCTACCGATGGGCATTTCGGTTGTTTCCAAGTCTTAGCTATTGTGAATAGTGCCACAATGAACATATGGGTGCATATATTTTTTTCACATTAGCGTCTTGGGTTTCTCTGGATAGATACCTAAGAGTTGAATTGCTGGGTCATAACGTAGCTCCATTTCCAGTTTTTTGAGATCCCGCCATACTGATTTCCATAGTGGCTGCACCAGTCTGCAGTCCCACCAACAGTGCACCAGGGTTCCCTTTTCTCCACAGCCTCGCCAGCACTTGTTGTTTGTTGATTTATTGATGATAGCCACTCTGACCGGAGTGAGGTGGTATCTCATTGTGGTTTCTATTTGCATTTCTCTGATGATTAGTGAGGTTGAGCATTTTTTCATATGTCTGTTGGCCATCTGTATGTCGTCTTTGGAGAAATGTCTATTTCTTTTGGATTTTTCACTTCAATACCCAACTTGCCAAATAACTGTTTTATTTAATTGTGGCCAAATGCACATAATAAAATTCACCATCTCCAGCGTTTTTAAGTGTACCGTGCAGTAATGTTAAGCGTATTCACATTGTCTGCCACCCATCTCCAGAACTTTCTTCATCTTGCAAAATGGAAAGTCTGTTTCCGGTGAAACAACTGTTCCCCCCGTTTCTTACTCCCACCCCCCCCTCCTGGCAATCTTAATTTTTTAACAACAACACATTATTCTATAGTCTGAAAAAACTGTGCTGTATGTATCAAGTTTCCCCCACTGGCGGGTAGCAATACTGTTTCCAGTGTGGAAAACACAGACATTGTTGCAGGGGCTTTATTGGTTATTTAGTGCTGCTGCCTGCTGTTTGGTTTACTGAGTCCACAAAAGGCATGGCACACCTGCCACAGGTCAGGCTTCCTTCTTGCTCTCAGTGTCACGGGCCACAGAAGACAGGCGTGGCCTTTTTCCTCACGCACACCACACCGATCCCAGTAGAAGTCCATAAAAAGAAAACAAAAAAATTAAAAAAAAAAAGAGAACAAAATGCAATATGAGACTTTAGGGCACCAGACCATGACACTCGAGAAAATGTGTCACGGTGGCGTGAGGATGATTTTGAGCCGGAGGCAAATGACGAGCAATCGATGCTGAAAGACGCCGACCCAGACCCTCCCTTACGTGGCTAAATGCAGACTGCTGTTAGAAGTGAGGCCGGCCACACACCCGTCTCTGGGCAAGTTTTATGGCGCTGGGAGGCTGGGGAGCGGATGTCGCGAGGGGCCTGCACACACACACACACACACACACACACACACACACCCCTCCATTCGTTTCCCCCACAGCTTTGCTTTCCCAGCGTTCACCACCGGTCTGCCCTCAGCTCACAGTGCCAAGGTGGTGCATTATAGAGCGGCATACGGTCATCGCCTCCACTGCAATTTCCCAGTCCCGCTGCCGCTCCCTCCAAGGCCCTTTGCAACAAAGCCGTCTAATCACACACGCTCACCACACCCTTGCTGCCTTGGCCTCTCAACAAGCTTGGCTTTCATTTGCTCTCACAATCTGATTGAGAAATTGACCATCATGACGCACCTGAGCCATTCCTCCCCAAGCTTGCTTGTTGCAAACACCCTGGGAGGGTATTGCTTTGATGTGTGCACACTTCTCACATTCGTGGGGGAAGGTTGCTTTAACCAGTTACAGCCATAGCTTGGTTTTCACTTGAGCTGTGAGGTTGCTGGCGCGATTAAGAGTCGATAGGCGTCTCAGGGGGGAAAACCCAATATCTTAGGAGGAGGGCGGGGTGATAAGAAAAAGGATGGGCTGCCTTCTTCCTGGGTAGATAAGCGACTCATCAACACCATCTGCATTCCCGTCATGCCACGGTATACATGCAAGTTGCTTAGTAGCTTCCAAAAACCTTTCTTTCATTAAATCCTTCCAGCGTCTGCCAGTATGCCTTTCCTCATGGGGTGGGGTGTAGACAAATACCCTTCCCCTAGAGCCTTTCTGGGTCAGCCACAGACGTAACTGACTTGCTTCACTGTCGTTTTTAACCGTCTCAACGTTATTGCTCCATCTTTACCCCAGTCCAATAGACAGTCATGTGCTAACAGGTAGAGCAGTGCTCTGCAAAGAAGAATATTCCCTTTCTAATAGTCCCACACATGTCTATGGAGAAAATGTCACACATGAGCAAACAAGTATATTTTAAAAAGAAATTTTTTTTTCTCGATGTCCTAACTTTCTTGGTCTTTCATCTTGAAGAGGCGGGATAGTGACGCAAAATAATCACCGCCTTTTGTTTTAATGAGAGTATCCATGTTTGGTCTCTGGGGAGTGAGATAAACCAAAAAAAAAAAAAAACAGAGCCAGGGTTTGGCGCTTCTTAAGTGGTGTCTTCTTAGCTTTGCAAGTCAAGTTGTTGTCCTTCACGCTTAGATGTGGAGGGTGCAGCTCAGCTCCAAGTCCAGTAGCCACTTTCAATCTAGTTGCGGGGGGAGGGGGGGGGCATAGCCACCATCTCATGTGGGAGTCGAACCGGCAACCTTGTTGTTAGGAGCACGTGCTCTCACCAGCTGAGCCATCCTGCCACCTGTTGCAGCTCAGCTCGGGTGCAGCTCACTGGCCCACGTGGGAATCGAACCGGCGACCCTGTTGCTCAGAGCTCACGTTCTAACCAACTGAGCCCCCCGGCCGGCCCCAGCTAACAGCTCTTATATTCATAAATGGTTGGGGATGGAAAACACGCAGAGAAGAACTATTTTGTGATGTCTGAAAACTCACATGAAGCTTGAATCTCGGTGTCTATAAAGCTCTGTTGGAACACAGTCACCCCTTTCTGCACTGCCTACGGACAGGTGAGCGCCGTCCCAGGCATCGTAAAATACACAGGTGTCCAAAGGGACATTGAGACGCACGGCCTCTTGATTTTGCAACCCGCGTGTCGATATTTTGAGTAGAGTGGTTATTAGTAGCTCTACAGTATAGTCAGTTAAAATAGCATCAGAAAACAAGACTGCTTTTTTTCTTTTTCTGCAGTATACATTCCACGTGGCCCAGCAATACCAAACACGCCTTATATATATTTGACCTCACTTATAGAAAGTGCAGAACAGGCGGAACGGTGTCTATGATGCAAGCAGTCAGCACGGCAGTTTCTTTGGTGACGACTTCCGGCTTCCTGGTCTATATGTCATTTCCCTCCCTGGGTGCTGGTGGCACTTAGATTTGTTCCTTTCAGACGGGAAGAAAGACAGAAAGAATTTCCATCTGCCCTCTTCCGGCTCCATAGCTGAAAACAGGCAGGTCAGGAGGAGAAAAGGTGTGCACATTTATGAATATTTAATAGCATGCAAGAGGGCATCACGTTAAAAAAAAGAAAAAGAAGTGAACACACAAAAAGCAGTGAGATTTTTGTCACCAGAACTCTCCAACAATTTTCCTTGGGTCTGCCCGGTGTCCCCATTTCCTGAAATACTAGCTAGTGGGTCTGTCTTCCACCACAGGGCTCAGGAACTGAAACCTAACTTAGGTCAAGATGTTCTCTTTAGCTGCCAGAGGTTTGAACACTAAGGTCATTAGTCACATCCTGGCTACCTCTGCTGCTGCCTGGGGGGGTTGCTGGTTATCTGGGGGTGAGGCTGGGTCTCTGAGGGGTGGAGAGAGAGAGAGAGAGGAATATGATTTCTAGAGCTAGGGTTTAAAGCTACATTTAACCGAAGTCATAAGGACCCTGGTTTCAATGCGAGAGCGTATATCCCAACTGAATAGGAGAAGGGGACATGGGGGTGGGGGAGCGGTAAATGATTTTAGAAAAGATTGACTCTTAGAGGAAAGATGGGAGGTGTGACAGTTTGGGACAAGGTCCGCCTGGGTTTTGGGTGCCCGTCTAGTCTCCTGTGACAGGCTGATGACACTCCCAGGATAGAGTTGATGACGGGGGCTCCCCTTTTAGAGAATTGTCGGGTAGAAACGGCAGGCCCGAGCCATTGCACCTTTGTCCAGCCCCACAGAACGTGCGACAGCAGCAGTGAGCGCCGACGTCAGCTGTGCACCCTCGTGCATAAGGAGTCAATATCACCTCATCGATTGCAACAACGTCTCGCATGCATCCAACATGTGAAAAAGAGTGCTCGCCCCCTTGGGTGAGTGGGTTCCGGGAGACACGGGACTCGCGTTTAATTCTCTGTGGCTCTGAAACTGCTCCAAAAGTGAGGTCTCGTCTTCACACACAGGACGAGAGGACGGACCTCTGCTTGTAGGCTTGCATTTTGACGAGGGGAGCTAGCTGACCTTGGGAATGAGGGTGCTGACTTTCTTTCACTGGAGGAAATCTGTGTCCTGGGCCTAGAAACAGTTTCCTAGGACTCGTTCTAGGACCTGCTGTGCAAGCCCCAGCCCTCCACCCCCCTCTTTCCTGCAGGCCGTAGGAATCCAGGTGTGGTTAAGCCCCCTGTTTACCTTCCTACACGCTAAGGGGACAGCCTGTGAAGTCCCCAGGAGGTCACCAAGCAGACAGAAAGGCACTGAGCTGCAGGGACCCAGCCTGAGGATTGGATGCTTTCCGAGCCTGCACTTTAGGTACCAAGTCTGCCAGAATTAGAAATACGGCTTTGGGGTAAATCCACTGAACTTTTTTTACATGGAGACATTTTCCCAAACCAGCCTTCTCTTCCTGTGAAGCTACGTGCCCGCCTTTTGTTTCTGTGCCTGATTCCCAATACAGCTGAGGGTTTGGGGTTTTTTTATGTCTTTTTTTTTTTCTTTTTGGCGTGTCCGGGCACCTCTCTCGCTTCATTTGCACAACATAAAGGGAGCTAGTCCCTGACAAAGGCAACAGAGGGGTTCAAAGTATCAGCAGAGAGTGTGACTAAAGGGGCAGCAACCGGGGAAGTTGATTGATTCCTAGCGTGGGGGAAAATCCTCTGGTTGGGCTCCAGCTGTGTGTTCCCCATGGCAAGCGTCAGGCTTTGCAAAGTGGGATTACTAATGGTGCCACCACCCTCCCAGGGCCGTGCGGGGCACGGCGGAGCAGGGACGGGCGGTAAGGTTTCAGCAGGCTCCCCGACGTGACTGGGAGGACGCTTTGTAAAGCAGTTCCTGCGATGATTCACCTTCGTGATCAGTCATCATGCATGCCTTTGTCAAATGAGATACAGCCCACAAGCCTTTCTGGGGCCACTCAAATCTCACAGTTCATCCGCACAGGCATCCATCCATCCGTCTGACTTCCCCCCGGGGACCAGGAATGCGAAAATGCAAGGCCCCCCCCAGGCCTGTTTAACTTATGCACAGTCGTTCTCCCTGCAGAGCTGCAGTGCCATCCACCAAGTAACTGCTCAGGGGCCGGGGCTCTGCAGGAAATAGATCCCCTGGGGAGACAGACAGACGGAGACATAGGTGACTAGATGACAGATAGATGGGTAGATGGATGGATGGATGGATGGACAGATAAACAGACATAGATAGATGATAGATAGATAGATAGATAGATAGATAGATAGATAGATAGATGATAGATAGATACACACATACATGGATACATAGATGATAGGTGACTAATAGATGATAGATAGATGATAGATGGATAGATTTGATAGATAGATAATAGATTATAGACAGACAGGTGGATACATAGATGCATACATAGATGATAGATGACACAGAAATGGATGATACAGACATACATGGATAGACGTAGAGCGAGACATATTAACACGTCCTTCCTATAAGATATATATATAATCTCCAAATGCGCTGATGTAGAAACCATCAATGAACGGCTTTCACGGTATCATGTACAAGGTTCTACGACCTTACATATGATAACATAAGTCCCGGTCCCGTCCTCCCGGGGGCGTGGACTGTATATATGGTAGCGTGTGCCCTGCGTGTGTTCTCCGTGCTGCAGCGACGTTACTGAAAGGCAGTGGGGCTCATTTTCGACGTGTACAATGACATGGTGTCTGGTCACTGTCTCGTGAAGTGGGTCGGTGCAAATCGCCAACCTGATTTCTCAGCTCCCAACGTTCCTTATTTTTTTCTCGATGGATAATTACCCTTGAGAGTTTTAGCAATCCAATTACAACAGCATTGCTTTGCATCAACAGCCAGTCTTGGCTGAAGATGGCCCTTTTTTCAAACCTCAGTTCGACTGCATGTCTTCAGAGTCATTAGTCTTCCTAAATCTCTCCTAAGGACCCACGTTTCCCCTCTGGGATGGAATGCAAGTGTATCTTGAGACCTCCAAGGTTTTAATCCATTCTTTTGTGCCTGAGTCTCCCCATTTATTTAAAACCAAAAAAGCAATTCTGAGACATCGAAACCTTACCTCATTATGTGTTGGTATTCCTTGCTCTTCAGAAATGTTTACTAGTCGCAGCGTGCTTGTGCTCGGTGTCTGGGCTTTATCTGCTGGTGACATGAAGTAGGTGAATGTCTCATCACGAGACCTGTCTAGAGGACCTTCAGTGTTTCGGCCTCGGCTGCGGTTCAGAAAACGAAGCCACAGTGGCTGCCGCCTCGGCAAGCCTGCTTTCTCCTGCTTCTTAATGGTCACAGTCGCTGGGGTTTCTTGCCCCCAAATTCTGCACGTGGTGTTAAGAAAATCCACTCAAAGTCCAGAAACAAGACACCGCATGACTTAGTTGTCCCCAGCAGTCCCCAGTTGTCTCCTTTAATGCCTCAGGAGGGATGTATTGTTACTATGGAAACATGATTGACACCAGGGAGCCCAGCCAGGGAGGAAGTGAACAAACCCTGGGGCTCTGTTTTTACGATTCTTATCCTGTTCTGAAACCTCTCTCCTTTTTTTCTTTTTTTTTTCTTTTTTTGGCTCAGAAAAACCCTTGACTGACAAGCGTAAAGATGAGTCAAGAAGTTATAAATCTTCCCTGAAACAGGTCACTCTTTATTCAAACCTAAGTATATTTTGAATCAATGTGCTCGTGGAGGACGAGTCCATTCTCGATCATGGGCTACACGCACAACACACACGTGTGCACGCACGTACAAATGTACAGCTGCATTCAGCGCCGGCCCCTAAATCGCCACCGTCAGACCCCCATGTTAGTCTCACGTGTGCTAAGTCCCCCGATGTCTCTTTCCCCCCATTTTCTGGGTGCAATCTCTGGCAGAGTCATCCTATGAGTGGCATCTGTTGGCCACCTGCAGGCAAACTGGCAAGCTGGGGACATTTCTTTTCACGTGTGCCACCTCCTCTTTGGGTACTTTATTCCTAAACTTCCACCCTCCCTCTGGAAAGTTACCTGAAACTCTAATTCAACACGAGGGGAAAAGGGCTTCGCGTTATCCGTCCGGAACGCTTCCCAAATCCCCACCATTTCCAGCCTGCGAACGAATAAAAAGCCCACACAGTCTCTGCACACACATGGTTTTCATCTAACGGACGGAACTAATTCAAAAGAGGTCAGCATTTTTTCGAAATTAATGAGTGCTCCTTCTCTCGGGGGGAAAAAAAAAACAAAGAGTCGTCTGTTTTGCAGCCAAGTGAGGTCATTTGGTTTTGTGTTGTTGTTGTTGTTGTTTTGTGTTTTGTTTTTTTCCTATTTCACTATTCGAGCAGATGGCTTGCATTGAGAACGATACTTGCTAAGGGAATTCCAGTCTTTGGGGAGATTCGTGAATGTGAAGTTTCACGAGACATCTTCCGAAGCTTAGGCCACGCATCCGGGATCGGTCCCCACGACAAGCCACCAGGGTAATTCGTTTCTCTCCTGCGCCCTGCTGAGTGACCATCCTTGCAGTGGGTTTCCTCCATCCCAGAGAAATGCAACGGATGCAAGACAGACCAGGATTCAACAGAGAACAGAAGCAGGATTCCCTGAGTTCCAATCGTAACTGACCGCCATCCCCAACCCATGATCCCAAGCCTGTACCCAGGAGACACTGACTAGACCCAGGACGGCGGCTGCACCATCTATAAAAACAGGCCTCGGATGCACGGCTGGCACCAAGCAGCCCGGGAAGCCCAACAACCCCAGTAGCCATCAGCCCCAAAGAGACAGGGTTTGGCCAGTAACTGCCGACATCCCTAACTGTTGCCCCCGTTTCCATCTTCGGGCCAAGCAGAGAAAAGGAAACACCCCCCCCCCCAAACCGATCCCATGGGATACCCCTTGTCTAATGAGCCCCTTCCTGCTTCTTCCTGGTGCCAGCCTCCGGGGCACGGCCGAGCCTTCGTGCTTTCTCTCCAGGAAGCTGCCCCATTCCTCTGCCTGCCTTTGGGTCTCTGTCAAACACAGGCGATGGCGACCCACGGGCTCGCTACAGCCGTCCCTGAGCAAACAGACTGTGCGGGTCTTCATTTATTCCCACGCCAGCATCTCCGCCTTCCTCTGTATCTGGCTCTGCCCCCAGTATTCCCAGGTCCCCCGAGGGCCGCTCTCTCATGGCTCTGAGCCTGCACACTTGCCATCTGCCTGACCAGTTATTCTCTCCAGGTCACCGTGCCACGTGCCGCCCACCCCACACAGGTTGTTCTGGCATCGGAAAGCCTTGCCTGGTTCCCCTTAGAACAAGCCCAAGTCACCTGCCCCAAGGTGACCTCCTCCAGGGGCCATCAACGCCTGCTCCGTCGTCGGCCCTTCTTGTCTTCTGAGCCAGGAGCTTGTGAAGGTCAAGGATCCCTCCTGGTCTCCTTTGAACAGTAAGCGCTCACTTCTCATCATGAATACTTTCTTGGACCTGCAGAGGAAATACGTGGAAGGAAACCGGCTTTTACCACAGGTGTCTCATCAACGTTATAATGAGGTGGCATTGAAGGGAAAGACGTTTTTCTGAGGACCTAAGGCCAGGGCCTGGCAAATCTCGGTTGCCCCCAAAAGCATTTATTGATGAATGCGTGGGCTGATGGTGACGTCACCTCTTTGGCCACCCAAGTGGTCACTGTGTAAGAAACCCGTCCGCCGGCAGACATACCTTTACAGTTTGTGTAACTTGTTACTGCACCATGGTATAGTGGGTCACACAGTGTCTCTCCCAAATCCATGAGCACCTGGAGCTTAGAGTGTGGTCTTATCTGGGAATAGAATATTTACATATTAAGAGGAGGTCATACTGCAGATAGGTGTGCCCTAAATCCAATGACTGGTGCCCTTATAAGACGAAGAGAGGACACAGGGAGATCTAGAGGAGATGGCTATGTGAAGACAGAGGCAGACATTACATGTAAGAAAGACAACATCATTTATTTTCTATCCTCTTAGGTTCCATACATGGGGCCTGCAAATTAAACCGAACCAAGCCAGTTTAATAAGAGAATCACTAAATGTAATTATGTACTTATGCATGGATGGGAGTTCACAAAGGAAGATGTGGTTCAAGGAGGCGACCAGAATGATTGGGGTTTCTGTGGTATCTTAGACTAAACAAAAGAAAAGGGGTTTGGGCTTCCTGGAGGAGGCAAGTTAATGGGAAGGTGAGAGGTATGCAGAAAAGAGTCTCTCAGATGGTAGGAATTGTCTCTGAGAGTAGCTCCCTTTCTAGTGCAGAGACATGTTCACAAATGGAAATTTCCTTTACAAAAAGGGGAAATGTCTACTCCGTTTTTAGGCAGTACAGGGGAGGTAAGGCACATCTTTTAGGGTCGCATGTTCTGGTACCCTTCCAGGGAACACCAAGGATTGCCAGAAACCACCAGAAGGTATGAGAGAGACAGAGAATAGACACTCCCTCATAGCCTCCAAGGGGACCTTTTGCCTGTAGCCTCACTGCTTCCCCACCCACCGTGGTTTCCCCAACAGGAGTGTGATGGGCAGACATCTGGCACCCCCAAAACCAAAATGAAATGCAACCGAATTTCCTGACCTCCCAAGAGAAAGGGAAGAGTGTTTCTACTGACAAAAAACAATCTCAAGTGAGTCGACAGAGGGTCCAAGCACATCTGTGTATCCAGGTTGATTTACTATTTCCGTGGATATGGGAGATGTAAAAAAATTAAAAAAATATAAAAATAACAGTGTTGAGGAAGGTAACTGCTTTATGAAAATTCTTGTCCTCTCACCTCGTGCGTAGGGTCAAACATAAGATAACAAAATCTGTTTGCCCCTTTTAGCGTTGAGTTCTCCGCGACCAGCAGGCAACAAGGTTTGTTTCTACAGGCCCTTTGGCTCTGAGTTGTTTAGCCATAAGGGGGTATCTCCCAGGTGTGGGATACCTTTCACCTAAGAGGTGCACCTTGGGGTCTTAGGGGGACACAGCGGTGACAGTGCTTTTTGGCACCTGCACTTTTTTACGTAACTTTAATTCGAAATCATCGATATGGCATTCTGGGCTATGTTGGAGCCACCTGCCCTGGGCCCACACTCCATGCTGCAAAGCCTCACCTACAGGTGAGAAACAAATGACAAGGACACCTGTTGGGAAAACGCAAAGTACCCCATGGGACAGTAAGAGATGGAGAAGCCTAATTAGGTGTCCCTAATCCCCATAAAATGATCTGGCTAACGCTTGGAACTATAAACACATGCCACACGTTTTGAGTGTGTGCCCTAAAAGGTGTGACAATATTTCGAGCCCCGACCCTTGCAAAGGGGAGACGGAAATTGCAAATACCGTGGGTGCCAAAAAAAAATGTATATGCGTCACTTCCTCTTTTGTCATCAGTAAATATTGACTATTACAATTTTAATACCGTTTTTTCCTCTCTTAAAATGTGTGTACAGTTTTTCGTTTGGCATCCTCTGCATTAGCGGGAGGAAAGGCTCGACCGAGCCTTTTCAGCCCCAAAAGGCTGACTCGCAAGCAAAGGGCCATCCTTGCATCAGCAAATTATTTTTCCCTTGGGAAAGCCCACTGGTGCTCACACTTGTCATGTGCTACCTGAGTGCCTCAGAGAAATGTCACCTTGTCCCACATACAAGAATAAACCCGCTGATCCTGGGGACAGAAAGCAAAATCATGAGAAACGCATCCGTAATGAGTTCTGCCAGAAAAACCGGGGGCTCCGCCTGTGAGGCTGGCCACAAGCTCCTGCCTGTCCGGACACTCGTCCCTGATGACCAGCGTCCCTCTGTCACTGTTGGTTTTTCCGGGAACAAGGACAAGACACATAAGGCAGCTACCTTCCCCTAGGTGCACGGCAAGGCTGCCCGTAGGGTTCTCTCTTATTCCATGTTTAGTGACTCCCACAGCCAGACTATCAAAACCAACAGCGATAAGTTTTATTATCCATGAGAACATTTACATATGTGTTTGGGAAATGATTCTTTTTGCCCTACGGCACACAACGCTAGGGGTGACCACGGGCTGTTCCCAACGATGCCTCCATTCGCTCGTCCATGGAAACGCTCCACGTTCTCACATGTCTGAACGCCGATGCTCTGTGACGTCCACATCCCCATTCTTAAAGAAATGTGTACGTTTCTGAGTGCACGGCGGTGTTTTCCTCCGCGTCGCGGGTTCGATGACCGTCCT
Organism: Hipposideros larvatus; assembly: GCA_031876335.1. NCBI lineage: Eukaryota > Metazoa > Chordata > Mammalia > Chiroptera > Hipposideridae > Hipposideros > Hipposideros larvatus. The sequence goes on from CM063105.1 coordinate 148,222,249, forward strand.
GGTGTCTGGGTAACGCATGCACATATACGTCGGAAGGTGTTCATTCCAGCCGGGTTGACATGTGAACGGTGTCACCCGACGTACCCTGCGTGTGCAGCGACCCCCACCGGCCCGTCCGCTTTCATCCCCTTGCAAACTTTCTGCAGTGCTTTGCACTCCATTTGGACGGTTAGGCCCTGACCGTCTAGGCCTGGAGCACGGGGGCTGGTGTTTCTTGTGTCAATATGCACCTCAGGGCGGGGAACGCATAGGCGGGAGGGACATGGGACGGAAGAGGCGGACACCTCCCCTCACGCCTGAGAAGGAGAGTGGGGGACACCGCGTCAGGGAAATGGGGACAGTCAGCTTGGGTGCGTCCATTCTGTTCTCTGTCCTGTGGGCAGGCATTTTGTGTGATCTATCTATCTATCATCTATCTATCTATCTATCCATCTATCTATCTATCTATGTATCTATCTATCTATCATCTATCTATCTATCTATCTATCTATCATCTATCTATCTATCTATCTATCTATCTATCATCTATCTATCATCTATCTATCTATCTATCTATCTATCTATCCATCTATCATCTATCTATCTACTTATCTATCTATTTATTGATCATCTATTTATCTGTCTATCTATCATCTACTTTTTATGTATCTATCTATCATCTATCATCTATCATCTATCATCTATCTACCTATCTATCGTCTACCTATCATCTATTATCTATCTATCTATCTATGTATCACCTATCTAATCTATTTATCTATCATCTATCTATCTATCTCTATCTATCTATCTACTTATATATATCTATTTATTTATCATCTATTTATCTATCTATCATCTACCTATTATGTATCTATCTATCATCTATCATTTTTCTATCTATCTCCTTATCTATTTATCATCTACCTATCATCTATTATCTGTCTGTCTATCTATCCGTGTATCACCTATCTAATCTATTTATCTATCATCTATCTCTATCTATCTATCTATCATCTATCTATCTATCTATGTATCATCTATCTAATCTATTTATCTATCATCTATGTATCTCTATCTATCATCTATCATCTATCGTCAATCTATCTATCTATCATCTATTATATCTACCTATCTGCCTATCTATAATCAATCTATCTATAATCTATCATGTATTATCTATCTACTTATCTATCTATCATCTACCTATCATCTATTATCTGTCTGTCTATCTATCTATCTATGTATCATCTATCTATCTATGTATCACCTACCTAATATATTTATCTATCATCTATCTATCATCTATCTATCTCTATCTATCATCTATTTATTATCTATCTATCTATCTACTTATATATCTATCTATTTATTTATCATCTATTTATCTGTCTATCTCTATCATCTACCTATTATGTATCTATCTATCATCTATCATTTATCTATCTATCTATCTCCTTATCTATCTATCATCTACCTATCATCTATTATCTGTCTGTCTATCTATCCGTGTATCACCTATCTAATCTATTTATCTATCATCTATCTATCTATCATCTCTATTTATCATCTATCTCTATCTATCTATCTATCTATCTATCACCTATCATCTATCTATTATACTATCCACCTACCTACCCACCTTCATATCATCTATCTGCAAGCTTTCATTGCTTTTCCAACTTACTGCCTGGACAGAATGATGTGACACCACGTGGGCCGTGCGGGGCGTGTCTGCACAGAGCTGACATTTGCCGCCCTCCACAGAGCCAGGAGGGCCCTTTGGCATGGAAGCCAGCTAAGCTGTGTTTCCATCTGGACTTAAAAAAAAAAAATGTTTCCACGTAAATCTGCAAAAACAACCAGATTTCATCCACAGTGTCCCCAGATCTGGGAGAAGCATTAACTGGAGGCCATAATGAACTTCACATTCGTCTGGCGTAAACAACGTTCGCCACAGGTCTTCCTTTGTGCGTGATCCAACTAACAGTTTCATCATCAATTTCCAAAATGAGCCTCACATACTTTTGGTAAGGGTCACTGACACCTCGCGGCTGATGGTCTATCCATCTGTTCAGAGCTCTGCCAACATTTTAACAATTTCCCTTCGTAGTTTAACTCCACGACTGACGGTTACAGTAAAGCCTTTCGACTCCGCGTTGTTGCCTAAGTTGGGCTTGTATTATTTGAAATGAAAGAACGCGTTCCTTTCCATGGGAATGGAATTTCCACATGGTTTTAAAGGGGAAAAAAAAAACCAAAAAAGGACAAAAAACAGCAGCTATGATCCACGAAGGATAAGATAACATGCTTCCTCTAGAACTGGGTGTGTACCAAACCACGCATTTACAAAATGAGAAAGGTGCGATAGCCGAGGGTGTTGATTTCATTTTTACCAATAACTGGACCCAGGGTAGACAAGGCGTGCTGCTCTGTACCCAGAGTCCCGGATGGATGCTTAAAACGTGGGTCCCGAAGCCTGTCCCGTACTTCAACTTTGCTCGTCTGCATCAGAATTCAATCGCGTATATGAAGAGGCGTTTCCAAGAGCCAGTTTAGAGGCGTCTTCCTCTAAGATGGTGTTTTTACATCGTCAGCTGTTGGCTTTTTGCCCATTTCAACGGCTTCACGCCAAGTCGCTTAGACGTCTGTCTTTTGCAAGAAAAGAGACGCACTTCACTATCCTTCATCCCGGAAAGAGGGAGCTTCTTTTGGACGAATTAACATCTTGAAAATGCCCGTCTATTCATTTGCTTTGCATTTTCCACCGCACGACTTTTTCCATTGACGTAGATGTGTGCATGGAATTCTGTGCTCCTGGAAATTATATTTCTTTCGCTGCTTCTGAAGCATAAAAGGCTTCTTGTGAGAGGGCAAAGAGAAGGAAAAGGCGAGGTTTTAACAGCTGTTAAGTCCCCCCACACACACTTGCCCCCCGAATTCATCCAAGACGCCAATCGAACTGGTAACAGCCCGTTCCTCGCTATTTCTTGTAAAGATTCACTAAGCAAATCTAGGGGACTTTTGTTTTTCTAAAATACCGAGTGGAATGTCAGGAATAACACTTTATTACTGCTCCCTTTTCAGCTCTTAAAAACACACAGAAACCCAGTTTCATGCACTGACTGCTGGGCACATAGCTAATATGGAAGCTGGAGTGGCTTAAATGGTGAATCCTAAAAGGTATGTGCATGGCCTAACCCCAGGACCTTTGCAAGTGGCCTTATTTGGGGGGTGGGAGGAGATGTTTGCAGATGTGATTAGTGAAGGGTGGCCCTGACCCCAACGACAGCGTCCTTATCAGGGACAGAAGAGGAGGGACACAGACACAGAGGGGACGTCACGTGGAGACGGAGGCAGAGATGGGGGGAGGCGGCCACCCGCCCGGGGACGCCTGGAGCCCCCAGGAGCTGGACGGGGCAGGAGGGACCGTCCCCTGGGGCCTCCGGAGGGAGCGCGGCCCTAGGACAGCGTGGTGGCAGCCTCCTGGCCTCCAGAGCTGGGAGAAGAAAAAAGCACTCAATTTGTGTGATTTGTTGCAGCAGCCACAGAAAACTCCAACGGACACTTTACCCTCAAGAGCGATCAGCGGTGAGGTACGTGGAGAGCTTGCCACCTTATATTTTCATGAACTTGCTTCAAATCGTGAAACGCGTTACAGACAGAGCGGGATTGGCGTCCCCAGTGCCCCAGAGAGGATTATGGCCAACAGTCGCACTCCTTCACTGAACATTTGGAAAGGAAATACGGTCCGCGTTATAGCTACCTGCCCCAGGCAGGCCTTTTCTCCGGGTCACCCTAGGGAAGCGTGCTGAGAAAAGACAAGCCCCACGCCTGGGAGCCACGTCGCTACCATTTTCCGGGTAACCCCCAAGTTTCATCCCGTCACATCGCTGCTTCCCTACAGCAACCCCGTAAAATTGTTCACGATACCAAGGTCCGCGTTAGCCGTTCAATCCGCTACGGTGGGGCCCCTTCCTTGCTCTTTATCAGTAGAGCAAAAGCCCACAGCAGACCACTCGCAATAGGACAGCGTCTTTCTCAACGATAGTCCAGAGCAAGGAAACAAGAGAATGTGATACCAAGTAGGTTCATCCGAGAGTACGGATATCACCTCATCTCTCGGGCGTGTCGCGTTGACCTAAATATCATATCGGGCCACCCTACGGCCTTCCAACTCTCATGCCAGCAGCCAGGCTGAAGGTCCCCATCACCCGTCACTTTCCTCATCGCAATGCCGTCTTACCTGGGACCTCCCCGATACCCACTCTCACCCGTCTTTGGTGCAACACCCACATAACACCCAGGACGATGTAATTCCCCATCGGTCCACCTGGCCTTCTGTTGGGGTGTCGGAAAAGTCATGACGCATTTTTGCAATGAAACACATAGAAGAAACGCGTCATGAGACTTTCCCGACACCCCAATAGGTACACCCTTCTCCGAGGTTCTTCCCTTCCTCCGAAACTTGGAGAGTTACTTCCGATGTTCCTCTCGTCCTGCTGAAAACCACTTTCCCGAATTCACTGGGAACCGCCCCCTTCATTTATTTGTCTGTCCTCCATTCGAAGGTAAGACAAAGACAAGGACAATCACAGTCTCACCGGTGTATTGTCCACTCGTGGCGTGTTGGTCGAATGGCTACATGACCCATGTGAAGAGGCACTTGAAAGGTGATTTAAGTGCAAAAGATAAAATTATGCCCTCGAAAGAGATACGGTCACGTCTTGAGCTTCCTGGGTCGTCCAATCAGCCCCTTGTAGGTAATAACTTTATCGGCACAAGTAGCACGTGAGTTTGAACTCTTCTGTTGTCAGAAAGACTATCTCTTGCCTTGTCTTGGAAAGCAGAACCCAACGTGAACTCCCACAAGACAGAAATTCACAGGATCGAGACAACCAACTGGCGTGGCTGGAGCCAGTGTCCCCAGCTGTTGCTTTGTCCCCTGCAGACCAACAACACCTTCTCACCCAGGCGTCCCCATCGACTACGTCCTCTTATTTCCACGTGGCCGTCGCGGTGGTGGCATTCACACTCAGGGTTGCAGACTTGTTTTGTCCGGAAGGGCCATCTTCACCGATGGCCCCGGGGCTCCTCCGGTGGCTCAAACAAGAAACCAAGAAGTTACCGGTGTTAACCACGTTTTCCATCATCAGCCCCGTAACCCCAACCAACGGGCAGCGCGTCCAGTTACCTCCACTGGAAATGCCTTCCTGCCCTCCCAGCCACCCTCCCCGCATTTCACCAAGATCTGGAGGCCACACAGCTTGGGCCATAAACCCTCGCTCTGTGTTGTTTCCTCCACGCCTGGGTCCTTCCACCGCGATATCCGTCCCATCTCTCAGGGCTCAGCTGAGAGCTTCTCTCACGCGGAGCATGACGAGAGTCGGGACTGGTCTGTGCTTGCCCGGCCTCACCGATAATGTCAGAGACGCTTCTGGGAGGGAACGAAGCCCGTCCAAGAATGCCAGAGGGACAGCGCTCACAATCCGCCGGGCCCCGTGGCGTGCGCCCTGCCCTGTCACACAGGGGCCCCAGTTCTCGGAAGGGGACCCCACCTTCGCCTTCACGCTTGGCTGTTGTCATCCTGAAACTCTCGAGAAGGTTGGAAGAAGGAAGCCGGCGTTTGCGTTTTGCACTGTACCCTGCAAACGATACAGCCAGGCCTGACCACAGTAGAGGCAGCCCCCCAAACCAAACTTGCTGAGGCTGTTACCCCTCAGCCCGGGGACTCGCAAGGGTAGATTTATGTGCACAAAGGGTTGTTGTCAACTGTCTTGTGTCTAGATGTTCAGAATATTTCCTCAGCAGAGACCTCCGTTTGGCTCTTGGGGTGACAGTGAGGGCGTCTGGGTCATTGCTTACAATTCTGCTGAGGGGGAGCAGGGATTTTTTTTTTTAGAGCTTAAAGAAAGGCTACAGGCACACGAGGTGTGGGGGTGCGGACGGGGGGAGAGTTGGCGTGTGCAGGCTGGCCCTTTCGCCTGCCTGTCATCTACGTGCGATGGAAAACAGAGTTGGGCAGCGGCACGCTTTCCCACTCAGAAATTCAGATGTTCCACCCTGCCGCTCAGCCAGCACAATTCCGCTGGAAAGTGTCCCCGGCGCCATCGGCGTTACCCACAGCTGCCCGTCACCCAGTAGCCTGCCCCCCACCCCTCCACCCCGAGGTGTCCACTCAGCCCACACACAGGGCTTGGCAACTCGGGCTGCTGTGTCTCCCACCATCTTCTGGGACCGTCCGTGTTCAGGAGACTCACTTCGGCCAGAGGCCGGGTTTCAGAGGCAGCTGCTTGCTCACCCTGGGAGGTCACATAACCTTTTAACCCTTAGGAGTCTTTGTCACCTATAAGTCCACCTAAGCTAGGATTTGCTCCTGAATGCCGGGGCATTCCAGGTCAAGTTTCCGAAAAGACTTGGATTTCAGAATGGCATTCCAGTGATTCCTTAGATAAGTTGCATCCAAAATTGGAAGAGAGGGGGCTGATAGGAGCGTAGCATATCTTTGTGCATAGCTCACCTCTAATTCTCACTCTCTCTCTCTCTCTCTCTCTCTCTCTCTCTCTCTCTCTCTCTTTCTCTCTCTCTCTGTTATCGCTTAGCAAAATCCAGATGGTATCTCACGCGCTTGGCACAGTCCCTGCCTACCCGACGTTCTTTAACTTTTGCTTTCAACTGTTTCCACCAGAAAAGTATTATCCCATCAAAAGTGATTACCGCACGAGGGGCACCTGTGAAGCAATTGCCCTTGAAGCTATACAAGGCAGGTGGAGTGAATTTCCTAACCCCATCAGAGGTGATGTGCTGAAAAGGGTGTGTGTCTCTTGCAAATCCCTTTCTCAGAAAGGGAGGTGCAATGTACGCAACCTAACCCGGCTGGCAGTGGAAGAAATGCGCATGTTTAAAAAGTTGTGTCGTGTCGATGGAATTGTGATAGATACGCGTGCTATCGGGGGACGGGGCGGTTGATTGGGGGAAGGGGGGTGGTCACTCTGTGAAGGGTGAAAAGTATGACTATTGCATTGTTTTGTACACCTCAAACTAATAATAAAAAATATGTAAAAAAATAAAAAGGCGTGTCGAGATTTTTGCATCGCTGAGCAGGCAGCTACATCAGTGTGCCCTCTAGTGGTTACATTAATCTGAGGATTAAAAATGTCTAATGTTCCATAAGCTGATGACTACATATTGGTGAATATGTTACATTATGTATGTGATCTCATGTTCTATGTTATAGTGCGCTATGCTAGGCTATGTTACGTTTTTATGTTATGTTATGTATATAAACCCTTTTTTAGAGCAATTTTAAGTCCACAGAAATATTGAGAGGAAGGTACAGAGGTTTCCCAAATACCCCCTGCCCTTCTCCAATATCATCAACGGTTGATGGGTTATCCAGTTTTTTCAGGCGTTTGGACAAATGCGAAAGGTCTCTATTGTTAATACGTGACGTGAAGATTGTGCATTGCTTTATTGCACTTTATAGATAGTGTATTTTTTCTTTTTTTAAAAATGGAAGGCGAGACCCTCCACCAGCAAAAAGGTTACGAGTTGCTGAAGGCTCAGATAGTGCTTAGTACGTTTTAGCAATAACGTATATTTTAATTACGGTACACGCATTGTTTTTACAGACACACTGCTATTGCACACTTTCAGTGTGGGGCAAGCAGAACTTTTATAGGCACTGGGAAACCAAAACCTCAGTGTGGCTCTCTGGATAGCAATATCCGCTTTATTGCAGCCACCTGGCAGCCAACCCGCCATACCTTCACATTTATGAGAAACACCTGTACCTTAATTTTAATTTTAAGGTACTTTGAAAACTGCTAAAAAAAAAAAAAGCAAATTTTTATCTGGTGGACTGTATGGGGCTGTGTGCTACGTCTTTTATACGAATTTTGCAAATGGAAGAATTGAAGCATACAAGGTCTGACAATTAGGTTCGCAAACTCGTCCTAGAAAAAAGAGCTACACACCTCATTGCTGAATGTCACTAGGGTCACCTTCGAAGTCCTCCCCTTGGGAAGCTACGCACTGACGCCAGTGCCTAGTCCACCCTTCAAAGCAATTTGGGAACTCTTTTTCTGGAATGGCCATCAGAGCTGTCATTGTATTACCCTTGATGTCCTGAATGTCATCCAAATGTCTTCCTTTCAATATTTCCTTTATCTTTGGGCAAAGAAAGAAGTCATTGGGGGCCAGATCAGGTGAGTAGGGAGGGTGTTCCAATAGGTTATTTGTTTACTGGCTAAAAACTCCCTCACAGACAGCGCCGTGTGAGCTGGTGCATTGTCGTGATGCAAGAGCCACGAACTGTTGGCGAAAAGTTCAGGTTGTTTAACTCTTTCAAGCAGCCTTTTCAGCACTTCCAAAGAGTAAACTTGGTTACCTGTTTGTCCAGTTGGTACAAATTCATAATAAATCCTCCCTCTAGTATCAAAAAAGGTGAGAATCATCCTTGCAACAAGTTCACGCACTTAATTGTCAGACCTGGTTGATAGGTTAGGGACTTGCCCAAAGACCCTCTAGCTGTATTTGACCTGTCATTGGTGAGCTGTGTCCCCCAGACCAAGTCACAGTACATTTGCAAGCACCAGATACTGCATGTGGTGTAGTGAATTGAATTATGCCCCCTCTACACTGCCCCCCCGCAAAAGGATAGGCTGATATCGTAAACCCTGGTACCCATAATTGGGACCTTATTTGGAAATCAGGTCTTTGCAGATGCGACCAAGTTAAGATGAGTTCCCACTGGATTAGGGTGGTTCTACCTCAATGACAGGCGTCCTTAGAAAAAGAGAAAGTTGGACGCAGTCACAGAGGGTTGGAAGACGTTCATGCGAAGCTGGAGAAAAGGGTTGGAGCAATGCCAAGGAGTCCCAAATATCGACAACCATGACCAGAAGCCAGGAGAGACCCAAAGAAGAATTCTAACCAGAGCTTCAGGCAGCACACGGTCCTGCCAATAAGCTTGATTTTGGGTTTCTGGCCTCTAGAACGCTGAAAGACTAAACCTCTTCTGGTCTAAGCCACCACGTTTGTGGTGGTTTGTGAACGCAGCCCCGGGAAACTCACACCAGGGGCTATGCCTACATGGTGAGGGTGAAGTAACAAAGAGATAAGACACTCCGTCAAAGTTCTAGAAACTTCTATGGGGAATCTCCTTGCTGCGGACCAAGTTTTATCAACAGCTGGAGTCTCCCCAGCTGCTGTGTGGACTGTCACGTTGTGCCAAAAGCAACTGTACTCGTCTTGGGTCAGCCTTTTGTGTTGTGGGAAAAAAACAAACAAACAAAATCTTTGGTTTGCTTCATGGCTGCATCAGACTGCACAAGCTCCCTGACTTACGATGGCTCGAATGAACAATTTTTCGACTTTACGATGGTGAGAATGCAATCCTCATTCCACAGAAACCGTACTTCGAATATTGGATGTAGATGTTTCCCCCCGCTCCGCCCAAGGCTGGTGACATTTCAGATAGAAGACTCTGTCATGATCCTGGGAAGGGGCAGTGAAATGCAGCTCCCAGGCAGGCTCTGGGATCGTACTGGTCAACACCAACCCTGTCCAATGTGCTGTGTTGCCAGCATTTTTTTTTTTTTTTTGGATATTGTGTTTTCGCATCCCATCGTATCTGCAAAACACCCATTTTTGTCTCCCGTGTCTGGTGAGAATAAGGCAATTTCTCTTTAGATGACACCCAAGATAATTGCCCACCCTCAGCTCTTGTAAGTGTCTGAGCGTGTTTGAGGTAGGTCAGGTGTATTAAATGCCCTTTCGACAGATGATATTGCCAACTTAACGATGGGTTTATTGGGATGTCACCCCGATTGTATGTCAAGGGGAGTCTGTAGACCTTTTTAATGTATTGTTATTTAAATGGTGGGGGTTTGCCTCTCCCGGCTATCAAGTTCGATGCACACGGATCCTGGCTTGTAGAGTCAGTTTTGAAGAGCAAGAGAACCAATAGGACAGATGGGTAGCAATGCTCCTTTCCTTGCACTAAAAGCCAGGTTTAAAAACTTGGAACGTAAGCTTGAGCACCAAGAAACCCCCCCCCCAAAAAAAACCAAAACAGATGTGCATGGAGATTGTTACGACCAACAGACATTTAATAATCTGGAATGGTAGACGAGTTTATTGCCAAACGCACTCCTTGCACATTTCAAAGGGTCAACGTTGGCGGCTTCTGGCTGCCCGCTGTCCATCGTGGCTTCTCATCAGGCCTCCAGGGTGGAGACGTCCCCTACCTTGTCACACATGCAGAATGGAAACACCCCACAGCAGGGCCGCAGCCATATACTGTCTTCATTCAGTTCCACCCCAAGCTGCTGCTTGACCGGGGTGAGGGTTTTCTTGTGCTCCTCCAGGGCGTCAGCCACCGTGTTGATCACTAAGTCGTAGAGGGGCTCCGTGTCCCCTGTTAGCGGTGTGGACTCAGAGGGGTCTCTGGACAGATCGAAGAGCAGCGGAGGGTCATGGTAGGTGACCAGGTCCCCTGAACACTTACAGTACTTGGTCTCATAGCACGCTTTAGCGCCCGGTGGCTGGAACACGGGTGTCACGTAATGGACCTTCCACACTGCCTGGCCTGGAAAGAGAAGACACGTCACACGCGTGCACCCTGCTGTGCCCACTGCCCGTGTGTTCGGCCCCCTTCTCCAGCTCCCTTCTGGTCTTCCTCTTTGCCCACGAGTCCACGCTAGCGATCAACCTTTAGAACAGGGGCATCCCCTCGGGGAACGTCACCCGTGTTTTCCCAGCAGTCATGAGTTCTAGTTCTCCAATTTTATGTTTCTTGAGGTGACCTCCCCGCTTTTCTGATGAAAAGCACAAATCTCAAAAAACATGTCTGAGAAGGGCATTCCAGTGGGGTCCCCTGGATGAAAAGGGCTGGTTTGGGGGTAAGGTGGGGAGGAGAAAACGGGAGAAAGCATCGAGGGTCTGCCTGAGTGACCCAACTCGTGGCGTCCACAGGGACCAGGGTCTGATGTACTTACTGTCCTTTGGGTTCCAGCGGGCGGCGTGGAGGAACGACCCGCAGTAGTGGAACAGGAACTCGTGGTCTGATTCCTGGACCTTCCCCTGAAGCAGGGGCATTAAGTTTCGGCCGTCAATCACCCTGCAGACACACACGAAAGGAGATAAAGCAAGGGACGCTGTCTCCCAGGGCGATCAGTGCGTTCCCCGGTATTCCCCAGAGAACGGTGTGCTCCCGAGAACTTAGGAAAACCCATGCATGCTCTCAGGGAGACAGAGGCAGACAGAGAGAAATAAACACATTTTTACAGAGGAGTGAGAAGACGGAAACGTGCGTGAATGCATGCCCCACCTGCCGCGTGCTATGGCCATGACCACAGGTGGTGACAACAGCTCGGAGTCTCTGATGACTTCACAGATCACAATTTCATGAGCAGCTGTATCGCTCCCCTGAAAAGGGGACTTGATAGAATCTCTAGACAACTGTATGCTTTTTGGGGGTCTCATATCAGAAAATGTATCTTATACCTCAATCATAATAAAATCAATAATAATAAGACCTCCCTCATAATAGAAAATAGACTAATAAGTCCCAGATAATCGTAAAAAAAAAGTGATCATACAAGAAAGAAAACCATTTTTAGTCTCACATAAAACCATGGCCTGTGTTGATAACGCCTTCAAAAGCTACCGGAACTCATAGGTAAATTTAGCAAGGTCTTGCATTCAAGACCAACTGTGAACAAAAATCAGTTTTATTTCTATATTTTAGCAATGCACATCGGGATACTACTCTTTAAAAAGTAACATTTATTACAGCATTAAAAAACATGAAATATCTAGGGATACCTTCTTCTTCTTTTTTTTAATGTTAAAACTTTCTAGGCTGAAAGGCAGAAAACATCCGAAAGAAAAAAATAAATGGAGAGATAGACGATGTTCATGGATTGGAAGATGCAAATGGTGAAGATATCAAGTCTCCACAAATTGATCTATAGATTTAATGCAATCTCAATTTTTTAAAATCCTGGAAGGCTCTTTTTTTTTTGTATAAATTGAGAAACTTATGGCAACATTTGTAGGGGAAAACAAGAAACCTAGAATCACCTAAACAATATTTTTTGGGAAAAAAAGAAAGTAGTTTTCACACTCACACAACATGATTCCAAAATGTACAAGAAAGCTAGAGTACTGAAAGACATAAGGGTAGACATATAAATCAAAGGAATGGGGTGCAGTCCAGAAATAGACCAATGCCTAGAGTTTCAGTTGATTTTTAACAAATGTCCAAAGGAATTCACTACAGGAAAAACAGTCTTTCAATAAATGGCACTAGAAAAATTGTAATAACATGGTACAGTGTCAGATGGTGACTAGACATATCATGGTGATCACTTCCTTAGGTATATAAATGTGGTGCACACCTGAAACTTATATAATATTGTGTGTTAGCTATATTTCAATCAAATTTTTTTTAAAGAAAAAAAGATTGCAACCTATACCTCACAGTATATAAAAAATTTAACCACTATCAACCATAAAGGCTAATGTAAAGACATAAAAGTAGAAGAAAATGTAAGAGAAATTTTTGGTAATCTTGAAATAAGAAAATGCTCTTTTAGACACAGCATAATAATCACAATCTATAAAAGAAAAAAACACACAATAAATTGACCATTATCAAAACTGAAAACTTCTGTTTTTCCAATGACAGCATAAAAAAAAATGGACAGGCAAGCCACAAACTGGAAAAAAAATATTAGCAAAACACCTATCTGGTAAAGAAGTTGCATCCAGGCTGTGTAAAGAGCTCTTGCAATTCAACAATAAAAAAATAAAACACTTTCCATTGAAAAACAGATAAAAGGTTTGAACCGACTCTTCACAAAGAAGAGATATGGGTGGTAAATGAGAACACACAGAGTTGTTCAACGTCATCAGTTACCAGGGAAGCACCAATTGGCACCACAGTGAGATTGTCCTCAAGATTAGAACGGTGAAAATTAAAAACACTGACAATACCAAGAGTTGTCAAGGACACGGAGCGACGGAAACTGTCATTTATTGCTGGTTTTATTTACAGCCATTTAAAAAATCAATTTGACACTGTTTCATAAAGTTAGACCTATATGTATACTATGACCCAGATCCCCCACTTCTAGCACTGGACCCAAAATAACTAAAAAATTGATGGCTGCACAAAGACCTCTGTGCAAATGTCCAGTGCAACTTGGCTCACGACAGCCAAATCTATTTCTGCAAAGCATGCATGCCTTTGTCTTCCCTTGAAAAGTGAAATGGAGAGGGAATGAAGGTAGGATATTTTTGTCGCTAAATCTGAAAAAAGGAAAAATCATTTCCATGAGGGAATCCTAATCAAAGCTAAAAACACAATATTACTTATGATTGAGTTTCCCCATAGCCCTTTGTAAGTTCAAAATATAGACTAGTAGCCATGCCCCAAAGTCAATGTACCTCATGAATACATTGCAAAAAAAAATTTATGACCGCGATAGGCTTAGCAATTTACAAAAGCTACATGTAGTACTAATGCTATCATCTTTCTTTAAAAAATGAATAATTTAGCTGAAATTAATACTCTTCTTCTAAGTAAAGGGGAGCTCTATTTAGCTATTATTTTATACAAATTCTCAGTAAATCTTATTGTCAGAATCTAAAGAACAAAATAAGCAACACAACAAAACACCCAAAACAGAACGGAAACAGTCACAGAGATGTAAAGTACAGCCCATGGAATAGAGTCAATAATATTGTAATAACTATATGTGGTGTCAGGTGGGGACTAGAGTAATTGGGGGGATCACTTCATAAGTTATATAAATATCTAAGTGCTGTGCTGTACACCTGACACTAACATAAAATAATATTGAATGTCAGCAATAATTGAAAGAAAAAAAAAGAATAAAATAATATTGAATGTCAGTGATAATTGAAAGAAAAAAAAAGAACGGATTTTTTTAAAAAATGAGGAAGCGTTTTGTGTGTTTCTGATTAGCTTTTGGACCCATTCTACTTTGGTTCAGAAGGAAAGCAGCTCTGTCACATGAAGAAAGAAACCTTAAAATAAGTCTTTGGACTTTGAAGGGAGAAATGGCACTAGGTTGGAGCTACTGAATTTGCTTTCTGAGCTGCTATCGATGAATAATCAGCTAGGTCGGTTATGCCAGGGGGTGCAACAACACACCATGAAGAACTCATCCTGATGGAATTAAAATATTCAGGATCAAGTTCAAAGTATCTCTCGAATGCCTTCCGTTCACCTCAGCCTTCTGCACTTTGCACACCAGACACTGGGGAATTGTTTATTTTCTCCCTTATATGGAAGACTGAGTTTGACCAGCCACGTTCCTCTCTCTCCAACTTTTCCTATCTTCACGTACCTCCCAAATAAAGGTTTACAAAGTGTCTAAGGTGGGCCATCAGAGTGCAACATCCATGCCTGGAACATGAATAACACTCAACAAACAGCCATATCCAAAGGTAACAATTACCGAGGTGCTGGGGACAAAGTGTACCCGTTGGGTTTGAGTTTGTCTCCTTTGTCCCGAATCCTCTCAAGAGAAAGAAAAATGAAGAAGAAGAAGAAGAAGAAGAAGAAGAAAAAGAAGAGGAGGAGGAAGGTTTGTTAACAGATCGTGCTACTTGACATCACCTGTCCTGAGGGAGTGTTCCTCCCGTCACTGCCGCGACAGTTGGTACAATATCCATCAAGCTTGTAGGTTCCTCAATTTCACTTCCAGCGGGCAGTACCCCGGGCCACCGGACAATCCCAGGGACATGAATTCCACCTTCCCAGCCGGCCATGCCTTTCCCACCTACAGGGCCAGGCAAGGAAGTTCCAGGTAAAATAGCCACTGTGACAAGAAGCTTTGCAAATCAACATCAAGAAGGACAATGTCTCCTCAGCGTCTCCCACGTGCAGAGAGCTGATGGGGGCAACAGTACGTGTCCAGGGAACTGTGTTTTCTTGGGCAGCTGATAGATTGTTGATTAAATAACTAACACACCGTGTCCTCTCTGCCTAGAACGCTGTTTTCCCAGGGACGGACCCAGGGACAGACCCTAACGTTGCCTCCAGCTTCCTTCACACCGTTCTCGACGAAGACGCTATTGAAAACGGCTACGTCATCCCAGAGTGGTGTTTGGCTCTATTGATCTCCACCCCTTTCTGATCGACTAATCTGTGGTGTGTACCACCTGCTGCCATATCAGATCATTTACTTTTTTTTTTCTCTGGCATTGTCTCCTTCCACGAGAATATGAATTCCATTAAGGTTGGGATTTTTGTGTGTTTCGTTCATTCCTGGGTCAAGCACGCCGAGAACGAATGGAACAGAATAGTACGGGAAAACGCTAATGTACTGCTGAAGCCAGGTTGTCATTGAGAATGAAAGCAGGGCGTCCTGATGTCGCCAGGAGAATGGCCACCCTGCAGTGCTAACAAATTTTTATTCTTTCATTAGGTTTCTCCAAGTAGAATTGAACTCACAGCATGGAGATATGCTTAACGTTCTCACAAGCAAAAATATATAAAAAGTTCCTTATTAATGTGTTTTGTTCTCTAAGCACACCTTTTCGTCGTGCAAGCCCTAAGCTGCAGACACGGACACCCTTCCGTCAGAGTGGGGTAAAAACTTCCTCTCCTTCCTACAGAATTTATCATGTCCTTCTGAACCCAAGATGATAGACTCCACATTTGCACAAATAAGGGCTTATTTTCCTCTAGCAAACACTTTCGAATCTCTCTCAGTCCCTCTGATCAAATGTGCTGAACGTGTTCCAGATAATTTTCTTACACCGTCAGGATACAGACACGTTCACAGACCGGGTCAATGTGGCTGGTGGGGGATGGGCAGGCGTTCATGGACCGAGGGTCACAGTAGGACATGGAATCATTCTCGGTGACTTGAATTGTGAAGCCTGGGACAAGCTTGGTGATGTTTCTGGAGGACATCACTAGAGTTTCTTCCACACCTCCTGCTGGCCAAGGAGCCCCTGGAGTTTGTCCTCTGTGCCCCCATGTCTCCTTATTCAATCTGCTGTCAGTCTTCTTGTAGATATAATGAATGATTACTCAACCCATGTGAAGAGCCCCTTAAGCCATCTGCTTATGTTAATACTCTGCAATCTCATTAGATGATGACCATTTCTAGAGATGCCTTCTAGCACGTCCTACACGTGACTGAAGGTCAATTTCCTTGGGTTTTGGCCCTGCCATTTATTTTTACCAAGCATCAATCAGTCAATATCAATCAATCAATCAATCAATCAATTAATCAATCAAACTTGCTCAGTTGGACGTGCATTCATCTCGTCACGTCACGGGTGTTTATCCCACTGAGAACAGGAGACCTTCCTCCCAAGCAGACCCCACGCTTGATTTTGCCTCCTCACCTTTGTAGACTCCGTTCCACCCACCCAGCTGGGCGTGGCCCAGCCTGGCCTCCAGGTGACCTCCGTGATCTGACGTGAAGTAGACGAGGGTGTTGTTCTTCAGCCCGAAATTGTCAATGGCACTGAGAAGCTTGCCTGCAAAATAAAAAAGGGATGCATAACCCTGAGGACATTAGACGACTGGGGCCGTCGCAGTGGTCCCAAGAGCTGCCCGTTTCTTTGGGAGTCATTGCAGGCAGGGTTCTCCTCGAAGACGCCCCATGTTACACTCCCAGGAGCCGTGCGTGAGAGCAACCGTCTTCTCCGTTCCCCACCAGCATCTCCTGATGAAGGCCTGATGGCGTCAAATCAGGGGAAAATGGATTTCTTCCTATGCTGACACTCACGTTTTTACTTCCAATATATAAGTGATGTTAGGCTCTTGCTAATTTTTTTTGGGGGGGGCGCAGGGAGAGGGGTTCTTGTGTGTCTATTGTTGATGTGTAAAGACCCTGCTTATGAATGAATTAAAACAATGTCATATGGTTGCTAACATTTCCTCAGTGTGCAAGTGGCTTTACGTAGGTTATTTACGCTGTATGCTTTCGACATGATATCGAATCTAAAGATAGCTGCCTTTTTCAATTTTTCCACGGCTTTTACTAGCTCTGTTCCTCACCCAGAGAGAAATGTAATACTCAGGTTCCTTCTACCTTGTGCTTAGCATTATTCGGTGTCCTTAATTTGCATGGAAAAGTGTGCCAGTTGAATAGGTGGTGTTTTTTTTTTCCTAAATCAACTGTGTGAGTTTCCTAAGTCTATTACGTCAAATTATTACAAGCTTCACGTCTTAAAACAATGGAGATTTTTTTCCCTCCTCACATTTCTGGAGGTCGGAAGTGCTAAGACGTTGGATGTTGGATGTTGCCAGGGTTTCTCTCTCTCTCTCTCTCTCTCTCTCTCTCTCTCTCTCTCTCTCTCTCTCTCAGCTCTTTGCCTCTTGCTACCTCCTGGTGGCCAACCTATAGCTGCATGCCTCCAGTCTCTGCCACCTTTGTCCCATGGCCTTGTCACTGCTGTGTGTGTCTGTCTTCACATGGTACGCTGCGCGGTGTGTTTCTATCTCTGTGTGTCTCTTCCTTTCCTCTAAGCACACCCACCATATTGCATGAGGGCCCATCCCAATGACCTCATCTTCAAAGACCCTATTTCCAAACAAGGTCCTCTTCACGGATACCAGGACTCATGGTGGACTCGTATCTTTTTAGGAGACAATTCAACTCATGTCAGCAACTCTCCCCAGGGTATCGCATCCCAGCCGCCTTGATGTAGAAAGCTTCCTTGATCCTAAGTCCTTCTCCTCATGGGACCTGCGTTCAGGCTATCTGTTTTTGCTTCGCTGATAGGAACGTCCAATTCTGCACACATATTTCTGTGTCTGTTGTTTTATTTCCGGTACTGCTTGCTTTGTGATCCCAGAAGCAACCCTCATCCTTGGGACGTTTCCTACCAGTCCGTCCCTCTATGTCCACGTCCTTCTCATGTTGGTAATGAGAACCCTCCCAGCTCACAGTAATTACGGCTTTCATTAGAAACCCACTAAGCCTCTAGATTAATTTTGGGATAACTAGTATTGTGTTATCTAGTCACTCTTCCCATCCAGAAGGGGGTATGTTTCCACTCATTAACGTTTACTTTTATCAGTGAGTTGTCCTGAATACAACCATTTATTTTTTGAAAGCTTATTTCTGAATGTTTACTGGTTGCTATTGGAGCTACTAAGAATGCTATCTCATCATGTATTGTAACTTGAAATGGGTTATCTTTATTTATTTTATTTTTAAGCAGAGCCATCCTGCCACCTGTTGGCGCTCAGCGGCTGCTCAGCTCAAGCCGGGAATCGAACCGCTGTTGCTCAGAGCTCACACACTTGAGCGAGCTCTTAACCAACTGAGTCACTCGGCCGGCCCGAAATGGGTTATTTTTAGCATTTAAAAAAAAGCGTTAATTTCCATGTCTATATTTAATACAAATATTATATCTATAACTATATATAACATATTAACATAATATAATTAATGTAATATATACAGAGGGTGCCAAAAATGTATACACATTTTAAGAAAGGAAAAACCTGTATTAAAATGACGCTGATGGTCACCACTCTGAGCACCTCTTGTCATTGCGGAAGTCAAACGTGACGTGTATTCCTCTTTTGTGATCGGTATATATTGAGTATGACAATTTTAATACACTTTTTTTCCTCTCTTAAAATGTGCACACATTTTTTTTTTGGCACCCTCTGTATATATGTAGAATATGTATGTGCAATAAACTGATTATACTCATATAATCAGAATTTAGTACAAATATTAACTTCATATTATATATTATGCATGTATTATATATTATGTATATTACACAAATCTACACATAATGTATTTCTCTAGTTTTTCCATAGCCAGTAATTATTTTTTTCTCTCTCTCTCTGTCTAAATATTAAGCACAGGAACATCTGATTATTGCTTTAATCTCTAAGTATTAAGAACAGCCACATCTCAGAGCAACCCGATACCTGTCAAGGACAGAGCCGCCCAAGCTGAAAACCCTAGAGATTTAGCCGATGCTAGGAATACGTGCGCAGGACTTTGTGAGACAGTTTTGCCCTGCCTGGCCCTGCCCGGCGGAGCTGGCAGAGGACGGCTGTCATCCTTACACACCGCACCCCCGAATCCCAACCCCAACCCTCCTTGACTGAGTGCAAACCGGGTCAGCCGAGACCCTGCCCCGAACCCCACCTCCTCGTGAGCGTACACTCAGCCTCCCCTCCCAGTTCTGAGAAACCTGCTGTTGCAATGCAAACGGCTGACTTTTCTCCCATCTAGGATGGATGAGTAACGTGGCCGCAGAGGTTTTTCCCCTGGGAGGGGTAGGGCACGGCCTTGGCATGCCTTGGGTTTGAGGAAGCAGGAAGCCAGGCTGGGGGGACAGTCTCTGGAGTGCTCCACATACCTGTGAAATGACAGCCTGTGGGCGTCTCAGAGGTTATGAGGTGCTTCGGAGAAGAACTTCACTCTCTGTTCACACCCTCTTTACACAACGGCCCCTGAGCTAGAGAGCGAGAGAACCTGGGTTCCCAACCTGGCTCACCTGCACCTGACCTGCTACGCGCGCCACCAGGTCTCTCGTGGTTTTGTTTCCTTATCTGTCAATAGGGGTCGTGATGATGGTAAACGTGGTGCCTGTCGACCTGGAACGTTCACGGGGATCTGTCCAGAGCACCCATTGCATGAATGCCACGGGTCACAGCGTTTATTCAAGCAATACCTTGCATTGTAAGGCTCTGCTATGTGAAACCCACACTAATTAGCAGATGCAAGCGTGATATCCCAGCCAGGAGTGCCAGTACATCAGCCTCTCTAACAAACAAAGCAACCATTCTAGGTTCGGGCTGGGGTGCTGCGATAGCTTCTAGGGTAGATGTTTTGGGGGATAAATAAACTTGTTTGTACTTTTGAAATCACATATCAAAGTGGATGCTTATTCTCCCTACAAGCCCAATTCTGCCTGGGCAGGCGCAACCTACAAAGCCAATGGTACGTGCAGCTCACTGGCTCTTTTGCCAAATACGGCTTCTAAATGTGGTGGCATGTCCACCCACATTCAGCACATCCACCCTTCTGCATGATCTTATCAGCGTGCCGCTGAGACAAGCCTGTGGAAACCAAGCTGCACCCCAAGTTCCTTCTCGGCTGCCTTCATGCCACGTCTTTAATTTCACGAAACGGGGTATTTTTGAAAACAGCTCGTTAATTTAACGCTGGAAAGCACCTAGTAAGTCATTTAGTAATTTACCGTTTGGTTATCACAGCTGGAGCTTAAATTACTTACGTTACGCAGGATGAGCAGAGAGGTTGAGAGAGAGGGTGATGTTGGAAGCACGCATTTTAAGAACAGCCTGTGCTGTCACATCCTGGGGGAGGTGTACAATGTGACGCGGACGCACACACGCACACCACACGCACCCACAAATCATCACCTCCATCAACATATAGGTCTGCGCATATACTGGATGGAAATAGTGTTGCTCTCCAAAACATTTTTTAAATATCTTCTGTGTTTTCAAGACTCTGTCAACCGACAACGTTTTCACGGCTTCCCGTTGGTCCGGCTTGGTTCCCCAAGCTCGTCTTTGTTTAGCGACATGGGCTTCAGACCACCCTCCTCAGTTTGGGAAACCGCATGCCTTAACGTTGCGTTTTGCAAACGTGCGTGGCCGTCGCGCTTTCTGTCACTCGTGTCGGAAAAGGTGACCGTGTTTTGCCAGTTGGCGTTATGTATCAGGTAAACAGTGACCGTTCTGTCATGGGTGGCAATCCCTTATGAGGCTTCTGGGCTCTGAGTCGCCAAGCCCCAAACACAGGCGCCCAGCGCACCTGAAACCGAGGCGTTGCTGTTTAACCAGCGCGCAGCATGATCTGATATGAGGTCAGACCTCAGCTGGGGACACAAGAACATGGACAAAAGTGCGAGCTGGGATGCAACGGACGGGGTGAAAAGACAGGGTGACAACACAACATGGTTCTTGTGTCTCCTTTGACATCGTTCATGTCAAAGACCAAGCCCCCCTCGTGAGGAGGGTTCTCCTCACCTTCAGACGGCTACCCCATTCGTCTCCGCAACCAGCCGGCTCCTAAGTGTCCCAAACTATCAAATCGCAGAGCTCCCATTTACATAGGGCCAGCCACTTACCCACGAAGAAGTCCATCTCCTCCACATTGTCGCCGTATAAGCCATGCTGGCTGGTGCCAATGAACGCCTCCGTCGTGGGGAGGGGTACGTGAACATGAAGAAAAGAGTAAAACAGCAGGAAAGGTCCTTCACGGTTCCTGGAAAGACAGCAGTCACGTCACTTCTGAGTTTCCAACCTGGGGGGACACTTTCTTTGGCGTACAGACACAGCCCCTGCCTTCCCCTCCGTGCCCCGTGAGAGGGGGTCCATGCACAAGGGAGCCCCTTTGAGAGACCATCCTAGCCAGACTGGAGTCCAGAACCCTCCAGCATCTGGACTGTCCCCCCAATTTGGGGGCGAGACCACCGCCGTTCCTTTCACTCTCAGATGCCAGGAGATGTGCTGGACACCCACTACACTTGGAAGTCACCACAGAGCTGTAACTCAAGTCCAGCTCTGGGTGACACACTTTCCAATGGCCTGTGAAGTCTCCGGCCGGGGTGACAGCTGAAGAAACACAAAGGATTGCCTCATGAGAGCGGCTGGTTAGAGACATCAACCCTTTCACAACCCCAGAGCAAGCATGGGCAGAAACGTGTTGGCAAGCCATCCTCACACCTTTGCTCCCCTTGGGAGGTCATAGGAAAGCAGCTTGAGTCATTTCAACCCTGACCATCTGTCTGCAGGAAAGGCAGGTCCTCCGCGAGGCGGGGCAGCGGACAATACAGTGCCGCTCCTGGGGAGCTCTCGGCTCTGGGGAGCTATCAAAGGGTCACAACAGGGAAGCAAAAATGGAGAAGAACAACAACAGAAAAAGAGTGTTCCCAGCGCCCCGTGGGGAACGGTGTCCCTCCAACACGGTCCACCTGGAAACTCAGAATGTGATCTCACTAGGCTGAGGTCGTGACGGGGATGGGTGGGCTCTGAGTCCCATAACCGGGGTCCTTGTAGGAACATGGCTATTAGGAGACACACAGACACACTCAGGGGTTAGACGCTAGGTGAAGAGGCACGAATTGGAGTGACGCAGCCACGCTCTGGGGGACACCGCGGATGGCTGCTGAACGTAGGAAGCCGTAAGAGACAAAGACGCATGGTCAGAGCGGTCAGAGCGCTGGACTCGGCCCTTGTGGTCCGCAGACCTGGGAGAGGGTACATGTCAGCTGGCTCACGTCACCTGTTTGTGCGACTTTTTTTTAAGGGCAGCCCTAGGACACTATCACACATGCTCGCATTGCTCAGCGACGGAGGAACTTGTAAACCTGCAGACTGCCTGCTCACCGTTCTTTGCGCTTCCCTTTCGAGATTGAGTCATATTAGACCTTGGAAGACTCAGCCGAGGTGTGGGTGACTCCAAGTCCATTTCCACACCAACGTGTTTTAAGAATGGCTAATGTAAAACAGTCAGCTCCACTGTGGAGGGGTGTTTCCAGGTGAACTGGCTGACAGAATGGAGCAGGTGACTCATTGTCAGCTTTTGGAGATGTGGAAGCCATCTAGCAACAAGGCTGTGGTCCCTGCGTCTGTCCCTCTTCCTACAGATCGGCACCTTTGGAAGACCAGCAGTGAATAAAAGAGCTTGCCCTGCAGGAAACCGGCCGTTCAGCTGTATGCATTAACAATGCACATATAGTTCTATTTCTCCCACACCCTCACATTTCATTCTCTCCTTCCCCCCCAACCCCCCCACCCCAGGCTACGGCAGAAGGACAAGGGTAGTGATAGGGTGACACGAAACCTTTCCATCCTCGATCAAGACATTGACTTTTCCCCTCGCCTTTGCGGGCTCCTCATATCTGTTAGGCACAGCTGAATAATAGCCTGTGCCAAGACCGAATTACTCACAGAGCCTTGCAAACACTTTTCGCTTTGTACTTCAACGTCTGCCGGTAAGGCCAGCCCACTCTTCCCTTCGTCTTCCTCTTACTCATCTTTGAAAAGGCAGCTCAGAGATTGTTTTTGCAAGTGTGTTGCTTCCCAGGTTGAGTACCTTGGAAAGTCCCTCGAGGACGGAGAGATAGAACCCCAGATTTACAACCGTTACCCCGATTTCCTGCCATGTGCACGTGCATCTGCTGGCGACGCTCAACATGAAGTCATGCTTCAAATCTGGATACCAGGATGGCAACCGATCGAGATAAAGCCTCAATGGGTGTTGAAGAAGCATGCAAAAAAAATAAAAATGCGTCCACAGCCTTTTTCTACAAGAAGGTCCAAAAACGAGAGGACGGCGCACGTCGTTTGCTCAGAAAGCTTCCAGCCCTTGTGTTCTGAACCTGGGCAGCTTCACAATGATCCAAATAGATCCTCACCTATCACGTGGTCAATGATAAGCCCTTGGGGTCTCATCTCTACAGTCAGATTTTCCCTAACGGGGACACATTGCATCGGCCAGGGTAGGCTAGTGTCTACTTCCCTGGCGAATATCTGCCTCCTTGTAAACGAATGTTCTGGCGATATGCATTGTCAATGAATAAATCAGAGTCATGAGTTGGAGGCGAGTGTGAGCCTGCCTGCCTGCCTGGTCTGATCAAATGTGAATTTCAAGGCCAACAGAGAAACTGCGACTGTAACCACAAGGGGAGTCATCCAAGGACCATTCCTGTAGGCACGGCCTGAACAGACCAGGTTACCCTCCAAAACCCATCGTATTCCTGTGCCGACCCCAAACATCGATGGTGTTTAGCCATCCTCCATGTCTCAACAGGGCTCCAGTCATCACCTCTTACCAAAACAAACAAACAAACTCATGCTTTCATCGACCCATGGATTTTTTTAGAAAAAAATTACCTTTACCTTTCTAAAAATGAAACCGCCTCTTTCATCATGATGGTCTCAGCCCTGTCTGCCTTCATGGGCTGTTCAGTAATCTCGTCTTCTCGCATCATGATACAGTTCCAGTACAGGCCAGACGTGTAGCTGGAGAGCCAAAAGTAGCCCAGCAGGAAAATCAGAAGGACCATGAACAGCATGAGGAACCAGGGGACGCAGAGCCAGCCAGTCAGTCTCCCTAAGGCAAGGGTTAAGGCAGTGACGGCGATCAGCTGCACGCAGATCCAGACTCGGTGGGTGATGGCCAGTTCCGCGTCGCGTGAAGGGTCCGGCCAGCAAGGATTGTACAGGGTGAACGGCAAGCCATAGTAAAAATCAAACCCATACTTATGAGGATGGTGGGTGTGGTCGCCTCTGTATCGGCTGTTTAAGCCCTGATGCCATTTGCCTGAAAGGAAACACAGACACGCACACGAGGCGTAAGAGACTCACACGTCCCCAAGGTGACGTGATTGTTCTTCGTGTGAGACCATCAGCTCACGTACAGCCACGGGGTAACAAGCACTTTTCCTTTCCTTAAAGAATCTGAGCTCAGCACCATCTCCATTCTGGGCTCTTCTTTAGTTGGCAGACGCTTGCGTTAAGATCTGGCTGTGAGCGAATAGGTAGAGTGAAAAATAAAGGGGACAGGGTATAACTGGGCAGTTTGTCGTTCACAGAGAGGACAAGTCATAGTCACAAAGGTAGATCACAACACAGCCAAGGTGGAGTACAGATGATAAGTACATACGTAGGTAGATATATATTAGATAGCGACAGAAATATGAGAAAAGGTGGGTGGATGGATGGAAAGATGGAAGACAAATACATAGATAGATAGATGATAGATGATGGATAGATAGATAGATAGATAATAGATGATAGATAATAGATATGTAGATAGATGATAGATAGATTAGATAGATAGATGATAGATAGATAGATAGATAGATAGATAGATAGATAGATAGATGATAGATAGATAGAGAGATAGATTAGATAGATAGATAGATAGATAGATAGATAGATAGATGACAGATGGATAGATAGATAGATAGATGATAGATTTCTGTTCAAAACTCCACTAAGATCATCTTCTCTCTTATCAATGTCAGATTAGTAACAAGAATTGAAGGGACCTAAACTGTCACAGTCTCCTCATGCCCATTGAAACCCAGTCCCCTGGGTCTTCACTCATGCTTGCAAAGGAGGACTAGGTGGCATTTACAAAGGAGCGCGGGTGTGCGTGCAGGAAGCATCATTGCTATCATGGGTCCCAGGTGAGCCCAGCACAGTGAGGAGAGAGTGTCCGGCAGGGTCCCTGAGAAGGCTCCTGTGACAGGTAACAGCTTCACCTTGCATGCTAAGGTAGGACGTGGCCACTGAGATAGCACCTGTGGCCATGCAGACAACACAGGACCGCGTCTGCCACAGCCCAGAGGATAACTGGCTTTAAAACAAAAGTCTTCCCAGAAAAGAGTCAGTCAAAAATAGAACAAGGTATAGCGTGACTTGATAGACAAAGGGTGACACCCACGGTGGCTTCTTACCGATAAGAGCTGTGCTATAGCCTTCCTTCTTGGCTAAGGCTGCAAATGTCGTTTCATTAAGAGGGAGTCCGCCAGGGACGCCAAGGGAGTGGATGACACGGTTAGTTGTATTGGAAGTCATTCCTAAACGTGGTGTGAAAACAAACACACAAAAACAAAAAAACAGCAACACACAGGATGAGTAAGTTAGGTGCCCACCAGACGCAGAAGAAAACAGACAGACCCTCTCGGGCACGGAGGTAGGGAGTCGGTGTGCTAGGAAGGGAAAGCCCTTCTTTAGGGGAAGAAACCCTTTTCGCCAAAGCAGAGCGCACGCTGGCCGGTGACACAGACCCCCTTTAAACCCTGACGTACACACCCGCTATCAGACACACACAAACACACCGGCCGGAAAGCGCTCTCCACAGAGCTGCCTGTGTTTTTCCGGGGACGCAGGGTGGTACTTCCATAGACCACCGCTGGCCAGACCTCAAAGCAGTGCCTTCCCTGAGCTGGGGCATCCACAGGTCGGAAAACGAGTCCAAAACGGAAATCTCGTCAAATTTTCAAACTCGACTGCTTCTGGAGTAAAGCGTTTGTTTTTTTTTCGTTTTCGCTTTTTCCTGACAATAGGATTGAGTTCTATTTGTAGTAAAAAATGTCTAAGCTCAGTTCCTGTTCAAAACCTGAAGTTGGGAAGGGAAGACAGATTGTTTCTGGATGTCTTATAACAAAACTGGGTGCCAAGTAGCTGGGGACCAGCCACCCTGAGACCCAACACCTGTTATTTTTAGGAAAGGAGCAAAAAAAAAAAAATAGGAGCAGATTTTTCAATTAGTCATCAGGTGTCCTGGGGGAGTAGCTGAAACTAGGGTACTTTGCTCAACACCGCTCAGGGAGCAGAGAAAAAATTGGGTGCGACAGAACCAAGTAGGTAAAAAGAAAAAAAAAATCCAAATAAAAATGGGATAGCAGATTAGGGCAGGAGATCTCAGATAGCGAGCTGCCGTCGTGTCAAATCTGATGCAAAAGAAAACTCCTTGAAATTAGATTTCTTTAAATACCATACCATCTATAGGAAGCACATCTCCTTCTGAGAGGGCAGGGGAACTAGTTTTATAAAAAGTGAGCAACAAAGGCGGGGGGGAGTCAAGTCAGAAGCAAGTTCACTATAAGAAGAAAAACAATACGAGATAATAAATACCTTGAGTTTTCCTAGACCCAATGAACTTTATGACGGGCTAAGGCAGACATTGCAAACCTCATGCAATGGCAAAAATTCCACAACACCCACCTTAGCCAAAGGAGCGTCTCATTCTTACCTAAAAGTTAGACATCCATACTGACCTTCGAACGGTATGCCCTGCTTGGTCTCAAACTATGGGCTCTGTGCTTATAAACGAAGCCCTTTAAAAATATAACCATAGGGGCCGGCCGAGTGGCTCAGCTGGTTAAGAGCTCGCTCAAGAGTGTGGGCTCTGAGCAACAGCGGTTTGAGTCCAGCCCGAGCTGAGCAGCCGCTGAGCTGCCAACAGGCGGCAGGATGGCTCAGCTAAAAAAAAAAATGTATATATATATATATATATATATATATATATATATATATATCTCCATAGGACTCAGCCATTCCACTCCTAAGTGTGTATCCAAAAGAATTGAAAAGTCATGTCCAAGCAGAGCCTGTACAGGCACGTTTCCAGCAGAACTATTTATAATAGTCGAAAAGGCAGAAACTAGTCACGGGGACGTAATGTACAGCATGGGGAATATAGGCCATCATATGGTGACAACCTGGTAAGGTGCTAGGTGGGGACGAGACATAGCATAGCGATCCTTTCTTTAGGTCTGCAAATGTCGAATAACTAGGGTGTAGCCCTGAAGCTCATATAATATTGTGTGTTAGCTATAGTTCCAAAAAAATTTTTTTTTTAAGGAAAAGAAAAAGAAGGCAGAAACAGCCCACGTGGTCCCCCGGTGGATCGGTAGCTAAACAAAACGGCTAAAATGAGGTGATACACGTTTGGGACATTCTCGTGGCCACGTTCGCATGAGAGCCAGGCTCCGTTCATTATTGCCTCGCAAGGCAGTTTCTCGTTCCGGTCCTGGGCAGAACCTCAAGCGCAAGCCCGGTCACGGGCCATTGAGAAAAAAATGTCACCGTGAGGTGACAAGATGACAAGACATGACTAAGGAGCACACAGGGTGATCTTACATCCAAAAGCACCGTAGTGAGTCTCCTGGTGACATCAGTGGTCGCGTACCAAAGTACGCGTGTATGTTCACGCTTTGGAACTTTCCAGGAGTGGCCGGGCTACGATTTTGTCCCCTGCCACCCTCACAGGGCAGCCGACGACGTGGGCGCTCACACACCTGTCCGGATGGGGTATCTGCCGGTGAGGAACGCGGACCTGCTCGGGGTACACAGCGAGGCTGCCGCTATGTTTTGCTTCAGCTTCACACCTTCTGAAGCCAAGCGGTCAATGTTTGGCGTCCTGAGAAGAGAAACAGAGGGGACACTGGAGAGGGGTGCAGGCAGGAGAGGCAGAGACAGCAAGAGACAGACCAAAAGGGGCCCGAAGGGAAAACCCTCCCTTCCCTACAATTCCCTGAGCTCAGGCGGGGTCAAAAGCTACCTTGCGCAGCGAGCTCATTCTCTGTCTTTATCCCCTGTCACGGGGACTGTAGGTCCCAGCCTGCTGTTGTCAATCACAGGATTGGAATCATTTGATTCTACGGTACCGTGTCTACCGAGTAGAGTACTACCTTTTAAGTTATAGACTGAAAATGCACAGGGTGCCTCCCAAAAATGTATGCACATTTTAAGGGAGGAAAGCTGCGTAAAAATTGCCATACTCGATATATACCGATAACAGAAGATGAACACAAGTCCCGTGTGACGTCTGCAATGACAAGAGGTGCTCAGAGTGGTTCCCATTGGTGTCCAGACACTTCTGATGATGGTGAACCACGGCTTGAGGGACGTTGACCAAAGTTTCCACTTTTTTTTTTTTGGCACCCCCGGTGTTTAAGTGTTTCTGGCCTCAGTCATTAAGGCTAAGGACATAGAAGCCCTAGTTCTGCCTTGATCTTTACACATCAAAGGATGAATACAAGTGATATGTTTGATAGGTTAAGCTCTTTTCTCTGCACATAGGTTGCAAAACCGCCACATGACCAAACATGAAAATAGCCAGAGATTAAAGAGAACGAAAGAGAGCCTTGGGCGGGTGACGAACACTTGCCCCGTTGGATGAAAATCAAGCAAAATGAACCTAAATCAAACAAAATGGACTGTAGTCCACCTTCCGACTTCACCACGGCGTTTTTCCCTGACCCTTCCTTTAAAGCGGAGAACCACTTGTAAAGAAATAAGTTGTTTGTAAACAGCCTTTCTGGGCTGTCCCTGTGTCCTTTTAGATTTTCCCCATTATGACCTCTCAACGAACTGGCATTTTCAGCAAACCGTGTACGCCCAGCTCTGCACACTGCCTGCACATATGAGCTCACTATTTTTTTATGACCCTTCTTCGGAGTCCTAACTCATCTCCTCAGAAGCAATAATTAGTTTTGCCGTCACGTGCTTGCATGACCATCTCTCCGCATGTCCGAAGTTTTCTTACCAATAGCACAGAACAGTGGCTTTGGCTTCTGTGAGTGACACAATCATACCAGCTTTGACGTGCACGAGCCATGCACCTCACCAGGCGCTACTCCTAAGCTGTGCATGGGCACAGCCCACACAGATGGCTTTTAACACCCGCCATAAAGTGCTGAGTTTCAGCGTCACGTTTGCTTTGCTTCTTTCAGAACGTCCCTTGCCGAAAGGGAAGGATGTCACCTTGAAAAGGCTTTCAAAGAGAGAAAGCACTGAACGATTCGTTCTTGCCGGGTAAAAATATATGTAAACACCACAGCTCGCCGTGATAGCCTACATCTTATCGCGAGCTTACTGACCACGTGCCAGGTGACCACTTAGCGCCCTGCGTAGGTGAATTCACAGGTACGGACCATTCACCTGGACTCTCAGCCCGTGGGGAAACCGAGGCACGCAGCGCCGACGTAACTTGTCCAACGTCCTCCAGCTCTTAAGGGCAGAACCAAGATGCCAATCAAAACTGTCCCGAAATTAACATCCCTTAACATCGTTTCTTTCTTTCTTTCTTTTTTTAGAAAAAAGAAAATCCAACAAATCCATCTGGTGCTGCATGTAGACGCAGACATAACACATGTCAACCAGCCACGCCTGAATGATTGGTAAAAAAGTATGATCCAATACGTAGCCTTACCTCATGGTATCGTTGCCATAGCAACCCAGGTCTCCGATGCCCAGGTCGTCCACCATGATAAGGACGATGTTAGGCTTGTCATCAGTGACACCGTGTGATTGGCACACGCTTAAAAGTAACCACATCCAGGAGAGGGACACCAGCCGGCTCCTGAAAGACAAGTATGGACCTTAATGGAGACACAGCCATCTGGATGGCTTCATGAGGCCGCTTCCATGGCCACACCATCTTCTCTGAATGTAATGGGGTTTTCAGCATGGAGTCTGAAGACCGACTCCATCCCCCTCAACCTTTCTCTCAATCCCAACTCAAGTCCCGTTTTCTCGAAGAAACACATAAATTCTCGTGTCACTGGAGCCTTAATCAGTTTTCAGGTAATGGATATTTCAACCATTGCTTCAATCTCGATTTTGTGTTTATTCGGACCGTAAAACCCACCTGAGATGTCTCCACTGGGAGGGAGCAGACAGACTCACTGACCCCCATTTGCCCCCAGAGCCCTTTATTGATACTCTGAAACCAAGCTGGCCCCACAAGATCACAACCCCACTTTCCCCAAATGTTTCCCCCAAAACTGTGCCTTTCTCGAAAACAGGAGCCGGTCGCTCAATTCTTTCCCTGTTGCCAAATCACAATCATTACAGAAACGCTTTTCATCTGCCCGAAATGGATGGAGGTGCTTTTCTCACCCGGTTTTTACAATACTTTAACATCATACAGGTGTGTTAGAAACGCCCCGTTTATATTTGTATCAATTGCATGCAAATCTCTCCTGTGTTTTTTTTCTTCATTCTAGACTTGCCGAACCCAGGCTATCAACTTAGATACCGGAGGGCCAACCATCTAAAGAAGACCTGATGTGGCTTGCCTCTGGCTCTGAAGCTCAGAGCAGAAACGTCAGCAAATTGCCCACACGTGTGAGTGTGTCGGTCGTGGGGCTCATGTCTTACCTGAGCACCATTCTGTCGCCCCGCATAGCTTCCTATGTCCTTTGGTCGAAGAGAGAAGGTCCTGAAAAGAAAACCGGGTTATCTTCATGGGTATTAAGTTAGCTTCCTGCTGTGAAACGCTCACTGACTTGGGGAGCCATTTCTCTCTGCTTCCAACATTTCAAAACTGGTTTTCTGACTCTTCAGGAGAACAAAGCGTGAGCTGAAAATGATTTTGCTCTGTTGGCCCGTTTTGGGAAAGCGTGAGCTGTGCCAGCTCCTGCAGCTATCTGGCTCATTTAGGCGGTTGAGTTAATTGGCTCCAGCGCTTAAGCCTACCCGAAAACATGCCTGGATGACAACACCGTCCGTCCCAGCGAGCTACTTAACATAACAGTTTAAAGTCAGTACGCCTGCTTGGAATGAATTCGGAGCACCGGAAAAGAGATTACTTGAATCTACCTCCTTTGCCTCTCCACCATTCCAAAATGCGGATCACTGAATGGTGATTTTAGGAAAGTTCATGGTTGTCTACAGTTGGGGAATTGAGGCAGGATGACCCAGTGATATGATGGCAACATCCACTGCAGTGAAAGAAAAGAAACAACCATCTCCCGTTTGCAGGCTCTCGCTTCTCTCTGCACCTGAGAGGACCACGGACAACATGATCCTAACCTCGTCCTTCATAAATCCATCTTGCTCAAAAGCAAGATAACAGAAAACACACACACACACACACACACACACAGAGAGAGAGAGAGAGAGAGAGAGAGAGAGAGAGAGAGAGAGAGAAGAGAGAGAGCGCTATTGGCTTAGAAAAGGAAAGGAAGGAAAAAAGAGACAGAGGATCCAACAGAAATTGCTTTGGAATCAACTTCTAGGCTGACCCAGTGAGTTCTAGAAAACAACCACAGGAGCACCTAAATTTTGGAGCCCCTCAAGGCCACCTGTTACAACAGAAAGAAAAACAAAAGGGCCAAGAATGTGTGTACTCAGGCATCATCCGTAGACCCCAATAAAAGCAGAACCACACCCCTATTCTCTCTCTCTCTCTCTCTCTCTCTCTCTCTCTCTCTCTCTCTCTCTCTCTCTCTCTTTCTGCGCCTAGGGCTTAATGGGTGGTCCCAGCTGTGCTGCTATGTCATTTCCAGGTCTCCTAAATGATAAACCTTTATTTCTTTCAAAGTGTCCTGGTGGTTGTTTCCTGGTGAAAGGGCATCCTGCCTTCATCGTAAGAACCACAAGGGCCGGTCCCAACAGGACACTGGTCATTGATAAGCTGAGACCAGCACAAGACGCCTCCCTGCAACTCACCGTGTGCCAGCGGCGCCGTCCACCCGAGGTCTAGCATAGGACACAAAGGCTGTCCTGAGGAGCTTTTGAGTCTCCTGGAAACGACCCAGGATCTTCGGCTGAAGGGTAGCCTGCACCAGCACCCTCTGTTGTGGGAGAGCAAATCTGCAAGGTGCTCACCTAGTAATTATGTTTAGGATATGCAAATGAGGTCGTCTGCACCCTAATTTGCATGCCCTTTTTCCCTATCCCAGGAAATAGAACAACAATGACATTCAGCAAAACACCTGCAGCCTTCCAGCACCGGCAGAGCATTTTTTTTATACGTGGCTATCGCCAAAGTGACTCACCAAGAAGCCGTCATGAGGGCCGGCTCTTGTAAGGATGAGCCACGAACGGCTTTGAGTGCAGCCATTGGACCAGAGCAAACCGTGTACCTCACAAAAGCGCAGAAAGTACAACATCCTTGACGGGATTAGATGTGAATTACGTTTAGCAAGACACATGACGAAGAAGGACTGGGTGGCTGAATGTGTGTCACCACCACGCCCCAGAGGGATTGCTGTTAAAGAATGAATAAACCAAAGTGAGACAGCCTCCCTCGTAGCATCATATATACAGATTCAGGCATATATTAAAAAAGAAAAAAAAACCCCAAGGCATCTCAGAGCCAACAAAAAGTTCATCAGCACCCAGGCAAACCAACCAGACCCGTTTTCTCTATGGATTAGCTGCGTATATTGTCACCCTGCACCCCTCTGTCACCGAAACATTGCTTATTTGTTTGTTTGTTTCTTAAGGTGGGGTGTTGTGTTATGAGAACTACTCTGGGGGGGGGGTCCCAGGAACTGCACGTAGCAGATCCCAGACTGTCACACCAGATGCCCAGGTATCTCTAAGTCAACACCCTTCGACTCAAACTTTTCGTCGGGATTGTATGAAAACACCAAAAGGACACGTCAAGATGGTTTGAACCCATTCTCCGGAACGAGGGCCGCAGAGGGCATATGAGTTTTCATCCTCGACGACAAACTCGTCTTAGATACGGGTCCCCCATGGCCCTTCCACAACACGCCAGCTGAAAATGTCACCCGCGTATGAATTCAAGGATCCCCTTTTCCCCAGCTTCTGGGGCTTTCTTGGTACATTTTGTGTCTTGGCGGGGTGAGTCTCTTTCACTTGGTGGGGTTCTCAGGGTCCTTCCCTACATCCCAGAAAGGGTTTCCACTCTTGTCCCCTGGATGATGGCAGGGTAGTCAAGGTCACGGTTGCCCTTTGATTTCTTCACAGGCATTATTATACAAGCCGCACTCTTAGGGACTGTCCCTAGCCACCTTCCCTGAAAATTTCAGGTGCTTTCCCCACCCCCCACAACCACCACAATTATCAGGTGGCGAGAGCTTCGCAAATTATAAGTCACACAGAATCAGATACTTGTGCCCTGCTTGGAAGTGAAGGCAGCATTAGATAACAGGTAGTTACTCAAGTGGTTCAGATGGGGAAGATAGCTCCCGTCCAAAGACAACAAACAAGCACAATCCCTTCTTGTCCTCCTACGTAAAAAAGAAAAAAAAAAGCCTATCGATATCCAGATTCAGCAAACCCATCACAGATCATGCTAGAATAGTCTTGACGGAAAACGTGCAGACTCCCACCAAATGTTGGAGGACTATCTTTTCCACCTGGGGGTGCCGAGGGGAGCAAAACGTCATCCATGCCATGAGTTTTTCCTCCGGCGCTGAGAATAGGACTGATTCCTGCAGCAGACGTCCGAGTTTGAAGCCAGCTTGGAATCACACCTTGTTCCACAGTCTTCAGACCCACATCAGGAGACAGATGTCGCCACAAGGACAGGCAAGAACGGATTTCAGAGGAGACGTGACGATACGGACGACCACATGCAAAGATGCTCCCTGGGGTGATCGGGTGGGCTCTTAGGAAAGAAGACATTTGGGGTGAAGTCTCGATAAGGTGCACTTGGGGCAGCTGAGAGGGCGGGGGTGAGAGAACAACAGCTACAGGCGACAGCTGAACGCAGCGAGGACCATAAGATTCTGCAACCTCGGATGTCGTCAGGAAGCACTTGGATGCTGGCTGCCAGCGCAGACAAGCTACTGCGGGATTCATGCCAGGGATGACGACACGCTGCGTCCTGTTTGCAGAAAATCTACGCTCTGTTAGCATGAATTATGGAGGCGACGTGAGAACTGGGGGTCAGATGGGGTGCGCTGCCGTCAGGGGGAGCTGGGTTCTTTGCTGGAGAAGCCCACGGGGCGCCTGTCACATATCCGTGAAGACGCTGACCAATATTGCAAACTCAAGGAGAGCCAGGACTCCCCAAGTGCACAGTAGGGGACCTCGGCATCTCCTGTAGGAGGGGGTTCGTTCCAAACCAAGAGTGCAGGCCAGGAAGTGAACGCACGTGTCGCTACAGCCCTCACCCTGGCTGATGGACCGGGATAGGGTAGAAAAGGACGCCCTTGTCTCAGGAGAGCACACAGAGGCGCGCTTAATGAAGCCACGACCTTCCACGTCACCCCCAGTGCTTGCAAATGTCCTGTTAACTTTGAACTTCAATTAAACAAATGATATATACATGTACACGAGGTCTGACAATTAAGTTTGAGCACTCGTTGCAATGATGTTGCTCACCTTTTTTTTATACCAGAGGGAGGATTCATTATGAATTTGTACCCACTGGACACAGAGTGCCCCAAGTTGACTATTTGGAAGTGCTGAAAAGACTGCGTGAAATAGTTAGACGACCTGAACTTTTCGCCAACAATTCATGGCTCTTGCATCACGACAATGCACCAGCTCACATGGCGCTGTCTGTGAAGGAGTTTTTAGCTAGTAAACAAATCACTGTATTGGGACACCCTCCCTACTCACCTGACCTGGCCCCCAGTGACTTCTTTCTTTACCCGAAGATAAAGAAAATAGTGAAAGGAAGACATTTGGATGACATTCAGGACATCAAGGGTAATACGACGACAGCTCTGATGGCTATTCCAGAAAAAGAGTTCCAAAACTGCTTTGAAGGGTGGACTAGGCGCTGGCGTTGGTACATAGCTTCCCAAGGGGAGGACTTCGAAGGTGACCATGGTGATATTCAGCAGTGAGGTGTGTAGCACTTTTTCTAGGATAAGTTTGCTAAGTTAATTGTTAGAGCTTGTGTGTGTGTGTGTGTGTGTATTTTACTCCATGTATGTCCCAAATATTGCTTAGGAAACTTACACTGAGAGATAGCATTTGATGCTCAACTGGAAATCAAATCTAACTGCACATTTGGTGTCATGCCTCTACACACAGATAATCCATGGTTTTAATAACTGAGGTCAGGTTTTAAAATTTGCAGACTACACCCAGCAATCCCTCTCTTGGGCATCTACCCCAAAAAACCTGAAAACATTTATCCGTAAAGATATATGTGCTCCGATGTTCACTGCAGCTTTATTTACAGTGGCCAAGACATGGAAACAACCAAAGTGTCCTTCAACAGACAATTGGATAAAGAAGACGTGATATAGATACACAATGGAACACTACTCTGCCATAAGAAAAGATGAAATAGTGCCATTTGCGACAACATGGGCGACCTTGAGATTACCACGCTAAGCGAAATAAATCAGACAGAAGAAGTCGAGAGCCATAGATTTCACTGATATGTGGGATATAAAACTGAAAGCAACAAAGGAACAAGACAAACAAAGAAAGAAAAACTCATGGACACAGAGAACAGTTTAGTGGTGACCAGAGGGTAAGCGGGAGGCGGGTGGTAGATGAGGGTAAAGGGGTTAAATATATGGTGACGTAAGGAGAACTGACTCTGGGTGGTGAGCACACAGTGTGATATATAGATGATGTATCACAGAATTGTACACCTGAAACCTATGTAAATTTACCAACCATTGTCACCCCAATAAACTTTAATTAAAAAGAAAAGAAAATTTGCAGGTTAAACACTCAGAAACTTGGCGATGAAATACCTGACCTCACTCGGATGATGTAAACCAAGTCACAGTGGCAGTGATGGCTCAAAGGCATGTCACACAGCTGAATAACCATCCATCCTAAAGAAAATATTGGCTAACCAACAATACAGTGGCATTTTTTTTTAAAGATTTTATTGGGGACTTGGAGGAAGGGAACAGCTCTGGGGAACTGGGTGAAGGGGAACAGTGCTGGGGAATTGGGGGAAGGGGAACAGACAAGTTGCTGTCATTTTGTTTTTCAGTCTAGTTGTGGAGGACGTCGCTTCACTGGCCCAAGTTGGCACCATCATTGCGCTCTTCCCGGGCGAGGCAGATCAGTCGCCGGCTTCTGGACGGCCGCTCACTGCGGCTGCTGGCCGCTCACGCTGGCTGCTGGCTGCATACGGTAGCCCATGGCAACCCACTGCCACAGGGGCTGCAGCCTACGCCATCGCTGGCGACTCAGGCAGCCCAGCTCCAGGTTGAGCTGTTGTTCAGCATCTTAGCTGTGGAGGGCAGTGTCACTGGCCCTCATATGTGGGATCCGAACCGGGACCCTCTGGTGTCCCACGCCAGCTCTTAACCATCGCGCCACTCGGCCGGCCCGCAAGTGTCATTTTTTTTTAAATAGGGACAGTGTGTGTGTGTGTGTGTGTGTGTGTGTGTGTGTGTGTGTGTCTGTGCCTGGTGTCTGTGTGTCTGAGTGTATGTGTGTGCATATGTGTCTGTGTAGGGATGTGTGTGTTTGTGTATGTCCTGTGTGCTTGTGTCTGTTCACATGCATAATGTGTGTCTGCATGTCTTTGTATGTGCCTGGGTGTGTGTGCCCGTGTATGTTTACCTGCACTTGTGTCTGGGTGTGCCTGCGTGTTCACACGCTTGTGTATGTCTATGCCTGTGGCCACGTCTGTGTGTCGGTGGGTCATTTTTGAATTCCTGTCTTGGAATTATCCGGACGCAGAGGCAGAGTTGCTACGTCAGCGCTCATGGCGTCCTGTTGCTCCGAGGGGGAAAACCTAGGTTTTCCCCTCAGCAAACCAGGTGCCAACCTGGCCAACCCAGCAACAGCTTGTGCGAGAGCCTTGCCCAAAAGCTTTGCATTCTGAACTCAGGCAAAGAGATGGTTTTATTGGATGTTACCGTCACGGTGAGTTGGAGCCGGCGTCCTGCATCAAGGTGTGGGCAGGTCTGGTTCCTCCTGGAGGCCGTGAGGGAGGGTAGTTCCAGGCTTGTCTCCAGCTCTGGGCGGCCTGCTGGCAGCCGCTTGTGGAGCTATCTCTGTCCCCATCTCTGCCTCCGCCTTCCATGCCCTTCTCGAGACCTCCTTCTCTACGCATCTGTCCAAATCTCTCCACCTTACACAGGGACGCCAGGCATTCTGCATGGTGGCAGGTCCCAGCCGACTACTGTGTGACCTCATCCTGACTCGGGTGATGACAGCTGCAATGACCGAATTTCACAATGAGCCCAAGTCCCTGTACGAGGTCCTGCGGCAGGAGCTAGGGCTCCGACATACGTTCCCGAGGTCGTCGGAGACCATTCAACCCACAGGACGTGCCCACCCGCCGCTGGCGGCCTTCGAGTTGCCCGCAGGCGAGCACCATGGGTTCACCTCAGCGCTGCACGCTGCTCGTCGCTGCCACACGCCACGGCCCGTGCGGTCGTTCTCTGCCCCAGCACCGTGTCCCCGGGAGGGTCACCCTGTGACCACTTTGTCACCCCTTGATTTATTGTGCGTACTCCTCCCTGGAACACACCCTGCATACGTGCTTTGTGCCAGCGACATGCTGGGTCCTGACTCGAATGTCACCTGCGTGAGTGTCAGGATGGGACGCACTGTCTTCAGCCCCATTATGCGCAAATCCCTCCAGCTTAGGACGTCGGCACGCAAACGATAACCTGGCACATCGACCTTGAAGTTCATCTAGCACAATGGCCGTAAGAAGAGACAGAAAGAAAAACAAACAAACCAAAAAAAAAAACCAAACAAACAAAAACCCCTCCAAAACATCATCATAAGAGACCAGTTGACCTGACAGATGTTCACACGGTTTTAAATTTACAGTCAAGTTGTCCCTTCAGTACATAAGAAAGAAAGACAGAATGATAGATAAGGTATGTACGTGTTACTTCATGTCAGTTATGTAATTTCAGAAACACACCCAGGACAGTGAGTAGGAAAGAAAAGAACAAAAAAGCTTCTTTTGCCAGTAGAGGCTGAGGTATATTTCTGGTTGAAACGTTGAGATGTCATTAGTTTGCTTAAGTTTTATTTCCATGTTCTAAACCATGTATCATAGTTATATTCAGGGGGTAGAGAGGGGCAGGTCTTTTGTTACACGCCACCGGACCCTTCGCCCGGCGGGGACACTGGACGGATTCACCCATGTCCCCAGTCACTCGAATGGGCTAAAGCAACAGAGAAATGGTGCAATCGGTGAGGTTCAGGACGTACAGCACACAGCCCACGAGTGTACCCTGAGACCAGCGAGTGGGTTCGCAAAATGCACAGTCAAAAGCCCTGCGTGCCAACGTTGGGTGCAGGTCAAGCTGCTGACCCAGATAGGCTGGTGCACAACTCAGGGTGGTATCAGTATTTCTTCACCTAACCCACATAGTCAACCCTGACCCCTGGGTGTCCCTACCCCAAACAGGGTTCAACGTGGGTGCTGGCATCACGTATGCAACAGGATGTTCACAAACCCGGTGACAAAATCGGTACCTCTTTGCAACCATGACTTTTCAACCTCACACCTGTCAGAGACGCAAAGGGGGCGGTTCTCTTTCTTTCATGGGATCGTGTGGAAAAACTGGAAAATTCAGAATGCCTTTAACACTGAAAGCTAGTTTTTCACTAAAGAAAGAGACAAACAAACAAAAAACATCGGGCTCTTTTGCTGTGAATTTGCATACTTAAAAGTAAATGTCCACGGGACCACCACGTGTATATCAATCATCCCGCAACCTGACGCATTCATTCATAGGCCTTGGACATGTGTTGAGGTTGGGGGACCGTAAAAGAGTTTGTGAAACCAGCCCCGACTAGTCAAAACCCCTGCGTTTTCTCCATGGAGCGGGAGACGGACAGCCCATCCGGGTCACCCTGTTTCCTCAGGGTTCCCTGTCCATGAAACTGTGTGTGTAATTCGGTCAAGCCCACGCAGCAGGGATCAAAATGACAAGGGGAGGCTTGGCGGTGTCCAGACACATTTGTGGTTGGGACAAACTGGAGGAAGACTGGATGTTCCTGGCATCTGGTGGGCGGAGAGCAGGGAGGCTGCTCAGGGTCCCTCAGGGCACAGGGCGCCCCACATCAGAGAGACCCCGCCCCAGACGCCAGCGGTGCGAAGGTTGAGAGACCCGAATGCAAGGCGAGAAATGCTTTCCTAAAAGTGCATGCGTGGCCTCAGCTGTGCACACCTGAAATTCATATGAAATAAGTTTGACTGTCAGCTGCAATTGAAAAATTAAAAACGGGGTGGAGGGGGCAGTTGAAGGGGAATGGGAGGTCCGAAGTTTTAGGAATAAAACCAACAAGTCATGGGGACGTAACGCACAGCGTGGGGCATAGAGTCAGTAATATTGTGACAGCGCGGGACGGTGTCAGACGGTGGCTGGACTTGCCACGGTGACCACTTCTTTAGGGATATCAATGTTGGATCCCTATGCTGGACCCCTGAAACTCACGCAACGCTGCACCTTAGCTGTATTTTTAATGCAAATCTTAAAAAGAAACTACATTCATAACAACAGCCTTGCGTCTCCCTAAGCAGGCAAACACGTTCCAGAACAAGATGGCAATGTTAAGGGGTGTCCCTGGACTTACCTCCTTCCACGCTGGCTGCAGAAAAAAAAAACAAGAAAAGTACTTTGTGCCTAAGACCAAAAGAGTGTGAGCTGATAAAGCATCATGGAAGGCGTTCCATGGTGGGGTAAAGAAGCTTCAAAAATGAAGGCAGTGGGCCGGCCGAGTGGCGTGTTGGTTAAGAGCTGGCTTGGGACGCCAGAGGGCCCCGGTTCAGATCCCACATATGAGGGCCAGTGACACTGCCCTCCACAGCTAAGATGCTGAACAACAGCTCAACCTGGAGCTGGGCTGCTGTGGGTCGCTGGCGACGGCGTAGGCTGCAGCCCCTGTGGCAGTGGGTTGCCATGGGCTACCGTGTGTAGCCAGCAGCCAGCATGAGCGGCCATCCAGAAGCCGGCGACTGATCTGCCTCGCCCAGGAAGACAGCAATGATGGTGCCAACTTGGGCCAGTGAAGCAACGTCCTCCACAACTAGACTGAAGAACAAAACAACAGCAACTTGTCTGTTCCCCTTCCCCCAATTCCCCAATAAAATCTTTAAAAAAACACAAAACAAAGGGGGGCACTCAAGGAGCAAACTAGAGACACGACCATGGACTGGACCCTGGAGCTCAGCGTGGACGTCCCCCTGGCGAGTGGACAGAACCCTGAGACCTTCCAGGGAGGCTCCGGGGTCCTGTGTGGAGGGGACTCACCTTGCTGGACGTGGACTGAGCAGGATGGCAAGTCTCTGTGCCCACAGGAAAACCTCTGACATTGGAAAATCTCTCCGAGGCTCGGGGACCAAAGTCTTGCCCGCTCCCCCACGAAGCTGCGTTTGGGGGATATTGACCCTGAGCTGTGTAGGGAGAAGCCGGAGCCCCAGAGAAGCGTTGAACTCCCCGCACCCCGTTTCCTGCCCCAGCAAGAATAAACCGGATGCCCCATCTCCTGTCTTTCCCCTTTGTCTAAAAATGTCACAATAGGCCCAGGGTTGCCTCGCTGCCTGTGGAATTTTCCCCCTTCGCAAGTATTAAAACTTAGACCCCCCCCCCATTTGAATCTGTCTGTGTTCCTTTGCTAATGAATCAGCCCAGCTGGAACTTAGAATTCCGGAGGGAATAATGTTTTGGGGTTTTTTTTCTGCCGCGAGTCTCTTAAGCAGAAAGAGGTCTGAGGCCGGACCTCTGTTGCTGACATACAACTGTATTTGACAGCCTGGACCTGGTCCAGGTCATGTAGAAATGTTCACATCCTTGGCGAGAAGAAAGGTTGCAAGTTTTAGAGGTTTCCTTCAGTTTCCTCTTGCGGCTTTAAAATTAGAAGGCAGTGAAAGTCACTCTTCCGTATTTAACATTTGCACCTTTCTCAGCCAGCTCACCAGCCCTCCCCCATCTGGCGACCATCCACCCGTTGGTTCTCTGTATCTGATCGTCTGTTTCTGGTTCTGGTGTTTGTTTGTTTTTCTCCTTTTTTAAAGATTTTATTGGGGAATCAGGAAAGGGGAACAGCCAAGCTGTTGCCCTTCAATCTTAGCTGCGGAGGGCGCAGCCAGCTCAGCTCCACGTCCAGTCGTCACCCGGCCGCCCGGCCGCAGCTCAGGGCAGCTCAGCGTCCCTTAACCCCTTCACCTTTTTCACCCCAAACCTCCTCCTCTCAGGCAACTATCAGTTTGTGCTCTGTTATCTACGAGTCTGTTTCTGTTTTGTTTGTCTGTTTTTTCTCTTCTTTATATGCCACGTATAAGTGCCGTGTTCAATCTTGTTTGCGGGGGGTGCACAGTCCACCATCCCATGCGGGAGTCGAGCCGGCAACCTTGTTGTTAGGAGCATGTGCTCTCACCAGCTGAGCCATCCTGCCACCTGTTGGCAGCTCAGTGGCAGCTCAGCTCGGGTGCAGCTCACTGGCCCATGTGGGACTCGAACCGGCAACCCTGGTGCTCAGAGCTCGCACTCTCAAGCAACTAAACCAGTCAGTCAGCCCCTGTTTCTGGTTTTGTTTTGTTTTTTTTTTCTTTAAATGAGTCCATTCATGTGAACTTTTCACTCAATAAACTCGCAGAATCCCTCTAAGCTCCCATGTGTGGCCTTCCGAGTTTTTATACTCACTGAGAAGTCCTGTTACATCGGCATGTTTCTCTGTGCAAAATGCATACAGGAGCATGCATAAATGTAACACTGTGACACTGCCATGGCAACAGCCCCTTTTAAATGTGACTTTTAATTGAGATGTGCATACAGAAAGAAGCATATATTGTAAGTGTATGGCTCCATAAATTTCCACAACAATGTAACCAGCATTAACAGTGCATAAATGGTCAAATGTATTGGTTTTACATTTTCCTTTTAATATCTGTAGCATTTCTAGGTATGTCTCTTCTTTAATCCTGATATTATTTTGTTCTTTTGTTCTCCTCTCTCTCTCTCTCTCTCTCTCTCTCTCTCTCTCTATATATATATATATATATATATATATATATATATATATATATTTCATCTCTATCGCTGTATCTCTGTGATCTACATAAGAGTTTCGAGGTGGAACATATTTCTTAGGAGAAAATTGGGGAAACTTCGGCCAGAAATAGATCTGAGAGAAAGAAACGAGTGACAGCACAGTTTCACTTTTAAGTATTCACATTTACAAAAGCCACATCCACCACCATCTGAATTTGCCATGAAAACATGTACAAGTCAAGTGATAAATATTTTAGAAGGTACAGTTTTTTTTAAAAACCATCAACTTTCTCAACATAATAATGTACTGAGACAATACAATAGATGCATTTTAAGTGTCAAGGCCAATGATTTTTGGCAAAAAGAGAGAAAAAAAACGAAAACAAGAGGCAATGTTCATTCATGGGACTACTATGAAAATTTCCTTTTTCAGGACACCCCCACTTGAACTCAAGGAAGAGCAGCTACCAATTGACTTTCCTGGAACTACAGGTATTTTTCTCGAGTTTTATACAAATAGAAGGATACCACATGTGCTCTGTGGAGCCCGGTTTTGTCATTTCAGGATGGTGTTTGGAAATCTCCCAGCAGTGTTGCACGCTGCAGCTCATAGCCTATTGTTTTCTGCTAAGGAGTGGAATTTTGGTGTATTTGTTTCTTTGTTTGCTTGTTTTTATTAAAGTTCACTGGGGTGACAACGGTTAGTAAAGTTACATAGGTTCCAGGTGTACAATTCTGTGACACATCATCTGTAGATCACGTTGTGTGCTCACCACCCAGAGTCAGTTCTCCTTCCATCACCATATATTTGACCCCCTTTACCCTCATCTACCACCCCGTCTCCCTTGACCCCCTCTGCCCCTGACTAAAGTTAGAAAACGTCGAGAACCGTATGATTTCCCTGATACGTGGGATAGAAAACTGAATGCAACAAAGGAGCAAGACAAACCAATATTGTGTGTTAATGCAATGTGTTCATCTGGGATTCCGTGGGTCCTGAAGTGGAACCGATGTACGGCTCCCGTGATCGCAATGGTGCAGCCAGGCTTGTAGCGGGTTTTATAGGAGCACGCATTCACTCCTCTTACGCAAGCTCCCCCACCCCGGTGGGGGCCATTCTAGGTCACAGGATTGGCGTATATTTAATTAGGCCAGCATTTTCCCAACCGGTTGTCCTATTGCATAGTGTTGACAGCAAAGCACGAACAGTCTAGTCACACCAAGTTCTTGCCCACATTTGAGAACGCTTTCCATTTTGCAAGACTCTTTTGTTTTCGCCGTTTTGGCGGCGACGGGGTCATGTCTCCTTGCATTTCCCTGATGGCCAACACGGTGTTGACCCTGTTTTCATGTCCTCAGAGTCCATTCGTATGTTGTTTGGGGGGAGGCATCTGTCCAACACCTTGGCCGATTCTGCATCGATTTGCTTTGTTATTGGGGAGTTATCAGCATATTCTCCGTCGGATATCAGTTCTTTCTTCCTCCTAAACGCTTGTGGCTGTTTCACTGTTAGCCTTTTGTCTCGTGGACTCATCACGAATCCTTGCACAAAGCTGCCAAACCTGTCAAGTCTGCTCGCTGATGTCATTTCTCTGTCCCTCAGGGAGACACGGTCCACACATCCTGGAAAAGTTATTCCCCAGGTCGACCCGTCATCTGGGGACACCCTTCAACTTCCTGCTTGATTTGATCTTCCGTCTCCTGGATTTCAGCCCTTTTCCTCCTCAGAGCTTCCTAATTATGGAGACGCACATTCTCCATGGAAACGGATCCACGGAAAATGATGGGGGAGAGGCCACCTCAGAGAACACCTTAAGTTAGAAGCCATTTTCCCACAGGAAAAAAATAGAGACAGTGTGAAGCAGCGTTGTACAGACAGAGCACATGAACTGGCTTTTGTAGCCTGTGACCCTTTCTGATTCTCAGCACGGGTTGGGAAAAGGGGATTCATCCCAGCAGGAAACTCACTGCTGGGAGAAATAAACCCATGACAACTAATACACACATTTTCCTGAATGGCAAAAATAGCATTTTTATTCATTAAAAAGCAAAGAATGCCTGTCGTGGAGAAAAAGGCATAGCAAACAAAACACAGCACACCTGATGATAAAATAACTAACAGAGTTGTAACAACGTCAGCAATATCAATAAATGTGAATAGGCATTACTCACACA
The DNA here is from genome assembly GCA_031876335.1 of Hipposideros larvatus. NCBI lineage: Eukaryota > Metazoa > Chordata > Mammalia > Chiroptera > Hipposideridae > Hipposideros > Hipposideros larvatus. The sequence goes on from CM063105.1 coordinate 148,266,574, forward strand.
TTATTTTTTAAAAAATTAGATTTTTCGGTGTAGCTCTCCAAACAAGACTCAACCATATCTGTACTCAAGAGACATACCGACACCAGAATGATACCTGAAAGCTAATCATAAAGAGATCAATAGACACGTAGCAGGATAACGGAAACACAAACAAAGCAGAACGAGTGGTCCTCCTCTCACACAGTGTGCTCTTCCAGCAAAATGGTTATAAAATTAAAAAGAGAGAAGGGCACCTTTTAATGCCGAAAGCTGCAAACGACAACCAACATATATTAGGTCTGACTTCCTGGACACAGAAGAAAACGACAGCCATCTCTATGCAGCAAAAGCTACGAGAGATGCAAACCCACGTAGGTTAAAAACACACTGTATGAATCATCAAAAGGCAGTTGTGGGCAGCACATCATACCTGGTTGTCAAGGAAAATATTACCCGGCGTACTGAAAGACAAAACACAGGGATAAGAGGCAGGGCCAGTGTCAGAGCGAGGCTCAGGCAGGGGTGTTGGGATTTTCAGATCATAAATAGAAAGCAACTATGATGACTATGATAAAAAAAAAGATATAATAGACAAAGTAGACGCTATGCAAGAACAGATGGGCGAGATAAGCAGAGAGACGGAAATCCTAAGGAAGAACCCCCCCCCAAAAAAAATTCTAGGGACAAAAACAAACCAACAGGAGACTTAGGAGATGATCATGTGAGGACTTTTGGAATTCATGACTTCACAAGTTGGGTTTTTTTGTTTTTCGCGTGTAGGTTTTTACAATGCCATCTGCTCGGTACATTGATGCCAGGAAATTCGGTGGCCTTCGTCTTTTACCCAGTGACAGAATCGGACTCTTTGTATTCTTTGCTGATACTCAGGAGCTTCTAGAGAAGTATTAAACTGAAGGGAGAAGGAACAAAAGCCCAGAAGACAGCCAGCATTCGCCTCCAATGTAGCAGAAAGTAAAGCCAAAGGGATATGACCATCCCGAGGGCATGTGAACACTGCAAATGCAAATGGGTCTTGTAAAACCCTGTTACAGCCTTTAGGCTGGAAAGAACTGTCATTTTTTTTCTTTTTTTTACGACCAGAAGCAAGTTCTTGAATAGGAACTGAGTCCGTGTTTTATACAAGTGAATCCTCCATTTAAACACCCTCCCATAAAAATAAAAACATAAAAAGCAGTACGTGATATCTGGATACAAGATTTTTAACAGCTAAGCGAAGGAACCATAAACACTCTAACAACATGTCATATAAACGGTGCTGTGGCTTGTAAATGCTATGTTATATAGGACTTAATAACAGATTGCTATTTTGAAATGATTCGATGAGTTGATATCCTTTTAAGTATTTCTCGTTTGAGTGACGGCTGACGTTCAATATTATTTGATATTAGTTTCAGGTGTAAGCATAGTGGTTAGACATTTCTATAATTTCTGCAGTGATCCCCCCAATTAGTCTAGTCGCCACCTGGCACCACACATAGTTCTTGCAACATTATCGACTGTATTCTCTACACTGTACTTTGCATCCCTGTGGCTATTTTGTAACTGCCAGTTTGGGTTCCTTAATCCCGTCACCTTCTTCACCCCAACCCTCCTCCCACCTGGCAACTGTCACCTTGTTCTCTGTTATCTACGAGTCTGTCTCTGTTTTGTTTGTTTGCTTTTTCTCTTGTTTAGATGCCACATATAAGAGAGGTCATATGGTATCTGTCTATCTCTGCCTGATTTATTCCACTCAGCATAATACCCTCTAGGTCCCTCCATGTTGTCCCAATGGTAAGATGTCGATATATTTTTTTATTTCTGAAATCATGAATTTAGTGAAAAGATTGTTTCTTTCTTTCTCTTCCCTTTCCTTTTTAAACACCATGACCATGAATAGCTTCCACCTGTCCACTCTAGTCAAAACATCATGGTGTGGACCTCTTTACCTGTCATTCCAGTCCTGTGTCCTTTCTCCCAGAGGGGTGCAAGTGAACCCTGCAACCCAATTGCTACAGCCATTGTGCAACGTCGACACAACTCCTCACCCTAGCTTTTGTCCTGAGACGTGCGAGGTCATGTTCGTTCAAGTTCTTGTAAGTTGGTGGAATCTCATGAAGCATTGAAGAAAGTGCCATCTACGTTTTTTATGAAGAGCAGGGTTTATTTCCCAACAGCGTGAGCACAGCATCTCACGGCGCTTGGGTCCATGGGTGTGTGGACTCCATGTTCTGGTCCCTTGCACCAGCGTGCTGCTCTGCCTGGTTGGCTGTCTGAATCTTCAGGAGGCCAGTCCACGGTGCAAAATGCCTACTGCTCATGACTACAAGGAGCTCAGCCACGTTCAATGTTTGGTTTGCAGCAAGAGTTACAGTAAGCAGAAAGCCATGCTGTTGTTTCGATGTGTGATATGCTTCGTTGTCACTGATGCATTGCATGCATTTTATACATTTTATATACAGTTTATTTTTACAAGGACAGGCAGGCTTCTATGCATGCATTCATCCTTTTTTTTTTTAAGTCCTGGAAATTCTCTTATGTATTCATTTTCCATGGTGGTAAGGACCCTGAACGTGAGACACGTCCTCTTAGATTTTTAAGCGTGCACTACACCGTTGTCAACGATAGATGCAGAGTTACACAGCAGGTTTCTAGAACGTACTCACCTTGTACAATTGACTCTTTATACCCTTGAAACGCATCCTCCGTTTCCTCCTCCCTTTATCCCCTGGCAACCACCCTTGTACTCCATGCTTCTACCAATGTGACGGTTTTAGAGACCTCATATGAATGGAACCACGAAACGTTGGAAACCATCATAGTTTTACTCCGTACTTAACCGGTACCCAGTCCCACAAAATATCCAGGAGGGTTATAGAAAGAACAAACAAACAAACAAACAAAAGGATGTCACAATTGCTGAGGACATTGAGACATGCGCAACGAAGCCACAGGATGTATTCTCTTCTGAAACATAATCATGATGAAATGTACTTCTCCGAGATCAGAGAGTCAATTTCTATACCTAATAAACGTGAAACTCTTGTGGTTACTCTGACACCAATAAGAGCTGGTGGAATTTACATCATAAATAAATACATGATGCCTATTTTCAACCTTCCACGAGGAAAGATGATTATCTGCCATTTTGTAGGTGACTCACTACATCCAGGTGAGGCTCCTCAGAGATAAGTTTGGCCTTAGGGTTTAGTCTACTCAGTCAGTTTGGCTAAGGTAATTCTCTTAAGCATGAACTAAGCCTCTTGTTCCTCCTACACAAAAACCCTCGGGGGGCGGGGAAACATGCCCTTCTGCTTTTCAATTAAATGTGTTAGGGTGACATTGGATAAGAACGTTACGTAAGCGTCAGATGGACAACTTTATAATTTGACAGGTATGTATCCCGTTGTGGGCTCACCACCCAAACGCTCGTCTCCCTCCATCACTATAAATCTGAGCCCCGTTACCCGCTTCATCCTCCCGCAACCCACTTCGCCTCTGGTAACCACCGCTGTGATCTGTGTCTCTGAGCTTACGGGCTTCCTTTGTTCATTTGTGGCTTCCCGATTTCCATCCCAACGATGAGTAAGAGTGAACTCATGTGGTTCTTGTCCTTCTCAGTCTGACTCGTTTCACTTGGGGTGATACTCTCAAGACCCATTCCTGCTGACACAAGAACCCACTCTTATCCGAGACACGTCACGATTCCCGGGATTGTGATGCATGAAAATCAGAGTCATAAAAACGTGGCAGTGCCGTTGAGGATGGCTGGGATGAATTATCGTCCCGTCTCAGCCCTGAAATGATTGCCACGAAAGCATGGCTCTGGTTTCTACTTCAAGAATGGACAAGTAAGCTACTCCCAGACACACCTTTCCGGAGATAACATCTCTATCTTCCACACAAAACACAAAAGAGAGATAATATGGCTCTGGAAGACAGTGAATATTTGGAAGAAGGGATCAACATGGGGTGACTTCCCAGTTTTTAAGGCTTTTAATTTGAGGGTAGCCTGCAGACACTATCACAAGGGCCAGCTAAATGTCGGATTGAAAATCTGCAGTCGTTCTGACATGAACAGTTAGAGAGTAGGGCCCAATACATGCACAGTCACTATAAAGGAAGGTGTAGATCACAGGGGGAAAAAAAAAGCCTGAATAGAAACACTGCCCAGACCTGTAGCTGATGCAAGAACCACAGACAGGAAGGGCAAACACAAAATACCAGTTAAAGATTAAAAAACCTGATAAAAAAAACCTGAATTGAGATTTGAGTAGGTACCTCATAGCCAGCGTTTGCCATTTGAGTTCAATCTAATTAATTCCCTGATAAAAACGAAAGCATCAGCACTCTTTTGAAGAATATAAGAATAAAGAGGGAGCGCAAAAAGATAAAAGACTATTTTAAAAGAAAAAAAAAATCCAGTGACTCCAAATGAGATGGAAAAGTAGCCACAGATAGGGCAGAGAGAATTTGAAGACCAAAACCCAACCACGTCAATAATTACACTAAACATCAATGGACAAAACATTTCAATACCAAAAATCATTAGAATGGATTAAAAAATCAAGACCCAAATTCATGGTGTCTAAGAGAGAAGTGCTTTAAATCAAAAGCCACTGATAGGCTGTCTTTTCGTTTTGTTGGTGTTTTCCTCTGCTGTGCAAAAACTTTTTCATTTGATGAAGTCCCATGTGTTTATTTTTTTTTCGTTTCCCTTGCCCGAGAATACATAATAGATCAGAAACAACTATTACTAAGAACAATGCCAGAGAGTTTACTGCCTATGTTTTCTTCTAGGAGTTTTATGGTTTCGGGTCTTACATGTAAAGCCTTTAATCCATTTTGGGTTTATCCTTGTAATGTGGCAACAATTAGGTAGAGTGCCAGGTGGGGACTAGTCTTATCGGGAGGAAGGCTCACCGCATAAATTATATAAATGTCAAACCATTATGCTGCACTCCTGAAACTCATATGAAATAACATTGAATGTAAACCATAACTGGGAAAAATAATAATTTATGAAGAAAGAGAAAGCCACAGACAGGTTGAAGTGATAGGAAAAGGTCCAGCATTTAAATATTCGGCTTACGTGTTCATTTCAGCTTAACTAGACTTCAAGGTAGACAGCATTCCCAGGTATAGAGAGATAAATTGCATAATGATCAAAGGTGTGAGGCATCAGGAAGGGAACACATTTTTTAAAAAACGAAGAAACAAACCTCCTAATAATACCAGAGCTTCAAAGCACAGGACAGCAGAGTTACCTCAAAGAGTAGAACGTTCCACAATAATAGTTTCTTGTGTTTGAACAAATTTCAGCACTGTTATCGAATAACTCACTTAGGGATGTAACTCTGAGTTGACAGTTTTCTCTCAAACGTTTGAAGGCGTTGCCCTGTGGTCTTGTGGCTCCACTCGAGGCTGTGAGTAAGCCCATGTTCGTTTAATACTTTTTATTTTGGAGGCAACCTTGTGTTTCCCTCTGACTAATATGAAGACTTTTTCCTTACTCTTAGAAAGCCTGTAGCTTCCCCACGACGCCTTAAGTTATAAAGTTACGTTTGTGGCTCCCCGCTTAGAATTACTTTCTACGGGTGCTTCCTGAATGCCTTTCATCAATTAAGAATTTTTTCCCAGCCATGTTTCTCCCCCCTCTATTATCCTTTAGATTTTTCTCCAGCCTCTCTATTCTGTACTACAGGGAATAGAATTGACGACCACCAACAAGGACTCACAGCATCCACCATCGTCACATTTATTGAGCGCTCACTGTACGCCGTGAAATAACACAGGGAAGGCTCACAGCTACTCTGTGAAAGAGACACTGGTTTTCCCCATTTTACGCGTGAGGAAAGGACGATGCTGAGATTTCTCCCCAATCGCAGGATCAGCAGGAGACACAGCCAACACCTGTAGCCAGGCATTTTTGTCCAGAACCAAAAGTTTCTTAGAAAGAGAGAGAGAGAGAGAGAGAGGAAGGAAAGTCAAGGCTTGCAAATGACTTCAGCGCCCCTTCACGTTTTATGTATTTCATGCTGACATGAAATACTCATCATGATCGATGGCAGAACAAGAGGTCTGGGGTCAGGACAGACAGGCAGAAATCCCTCAAGTAGCCACGTAAAAACACACGGCGTAGGACCTGCTGCTTCTAAGCGTCTCCCGGGAACCACAGACCCAGAAGAACCCGCCTTGGTGCCCCGTTGTCCTTCAACAATGACCTGATTACAGAAAAACATGAGACAGCCAATGGCCCACGCCACTTAACCTGTGGACGGATCCACATGTGTTTCGTTGAGTTCCTGGGTGTGACTTGAAGGAAAAACTGACATCTGAAGATTAGAAAAAAAAAACAAACCGGGTGGAAGACATCGTTTCTGATCCCAAACGGGGTGGATGAGTCAGCTGAGAATGGCTCTGACGAGCTTTGTAACAGTGAGTCGGTGGTTGGTAGCAAGTGGTCCCTTCCTGCTCTTCAAGCGTTGGGGATAATGTCGTCTTCTTTGTCACACCCACAAAAAGGGAATGTCCCACAGCAGGGCTGCAGCCATGGCTTCCAAAGCGTGTTGAACACCGACAGCTGCAGTGGGGCGGGTGTGAGCGTCTTGCGATGCTCCTTTACCGCCGCCTCGACTTTCTGGACCACGGAGTGGAATAACGCTTCATTGTCAGGGCTGAGAGGTCGCGCCTCAGAAGGGTCTCGTGAGACGTCGAACAGGAGGGGAGGGTCGTGATAGGTCACGTCCGTGGTGCAGGAGCACATGTCACTCCCATAGCAGGCCCCAGCGCCCTCTGGGGAGAACCTGGGGGTCACGTAATGAACCTTCCACACAGTCGCACCTGGAAAACAGAGCCCCATTGGGATGCCATGTTTGAGACTGTTCTTGGATTCCCCCCCGCCTATTAAAAAATACAGGAGGTCTGACAATTAAGTTCGCGAACTTGTTGCAACAATGTTGCTGACCTTTTTTGATAGAGGGATGATTCATTATGAATTTGTACCCACGGGAGACACAGTGAACCAAGTTTACTCTTTGGAAGTGCTGAAAAGGCTGTGTGAAAAAGTCAGACGGCCTGAACTTTTCGCCAACAATTCATGGCTCTTGCATCACGACAGTGCACCAGCTCACACGGCACTGTCTGTGAGGGAGTTTTTAGCCAGGAAACAAATAACTGTATTGGAACACCCTCCCTACTCACCTGATCTGGCCCCCAGTGACTTCTTTCTTTACCTGAAGATAAAGGAAATACTGAAAGGAAGACATTTTGATGACATTCAGGACATCAAGGGTAACAATGACAGCTCTGATGGCCACTCCAGGAAAAGAGTTCCAAAATGGCTTTGAAGGGTGGACTAGGCACTGGCGTCAGTGCACAGCTTCCCAAGGGGAGTACTTTGAAGGTGGGTGACTGTAGTGATATTCTGCAGTGAGGGATGTAGCACTTTTTCTAGGATGAGCTCGCCACTTAATTATCTGACCATGTATTTCTCAAATGCGTTGGCTGATGATTGAAAATCTTCTGCACAGAATTCCACAGCGTGAATACCATCTCCTCAGCTATAAGAATAACACAGGTGACTGCAAATTTGCGCTTTCTACCCTATCACGAGAGCGTGTGGACACAGTAGGTTACTATCTGAATGGCTGCTGCAATCACGAAAACTCTGACTTGGACACAACCTTCATCTGACTTGGCGTAGGCAAAATGGAAAACATTCTGAGGCTGAATGCCGCTTCTCCGATCTGAAATTGGCAAAGGTCATTTGGCAAGATCGGTGGTCAGGGAGGCTTCCCCAGACGTCCGCTGCTGAGGTCTTGCAGAAAAGCTGTGTTTTCCTAGTAAAATTAGACTCAATCAGCTGCCTGGACCCTTCGCCTCCTTTGTTCTTCCCCCTTCTTTCCTGTGTGGAGTGACGGTGTGATGCCTGGAGGGACAGCAGCCATTTTGCCACCACGCGGTTAGAAGCACAAGAATGCAAGCTGGCATGCCAGCGCTGTCTGATGAGAGAATGACAAACAGCCCAGGCTCCTAATCACGGTGTTGGGCACTAAACCAGCCCTGTGCTTCCAACTTCTGGAATTCTTATCATGAAAAGATAAACCAAATTCTACTTGTTTAACCCCCTGTAGTTAAGTTGGGAGGGTTTGTTTGGGGGTGGGGAGCTGTTCTCGTGTGTTACTCACTGTCGAACGGGTCCCTAGCTGGGACAGAATCTAAAACGAAGACGTCTTTGTTTGTTTTCTATTTTACGTGGGAGACGCATCCCATTTGATGTGAAGACGGGGTCACAGAGCGAGGGATGGATCGCATGGGAGAAAAACCCATGTCTCTCCCGCACATTAAGTCCCGTCCAATCAAGTCCGGAGGCTGGAACTTGATGCGAATGTCTGTGAGTGAGCTTTCTTTACAGGTGCAAGGAAACCGGTGTCGTTTCTTAATTGACATTTGTTTACATGAATCCTGTAGCATGAGGGTGTGACAGGGGTGGTGAATAGAGAGAAGGCAGCTAGCTCTCCATCTGTCTCCATCTGTCTCTCTCTCTCATATACACACATACTCAGCTCTAAAATCCTATTGCAATACCAAGGCAGCTTAAGTAACTCTGCTGAGGAAAAACAAAGCATCGTGGCTGGGCGGTGTGTCACACGGCGTCACTTCCCCCCAGAGGACACGCAGACAGGCTGCGCCCTGCGTCACACCTCCCCCACCAGCACACTCACAGTCCTTCTGATACCATCTGGCAGCGTGCAGGTGCAGCCCACAGTAGTGGAAGAGGAACTCGTGGCCCGAGCAGCACGCCCTGCCCTCCAGCAGCGGCATCAGGTTCCGGCCATCAATCACCCTTAGGAGACAAGGGGAAAGGCAGAAAGTGAAAAATGCATCTTTTCCTTATAAGCGTCTTTTAATAAAGCAACGGGGAGGGGAGGATAGGCCTTTTAGAACCTATTGCACGGCTTCACTTATCTTGTGACGAAACAAAAAAGAAATAAGACTGACGACACATTTTCCAAGATAACGAGAGACAGGTGCCACTGGAAGTCTTATCCTGATACCTTGCAAGACACCCTGAGTGAGTGTCATGGATTACAACACTGAACTCCTTTTCTACTCCAAAGGAAACTCCATGCAGACAAATACACCCCCCCAACACACACACACACACACACACACACACACACACACACACACACACACACAGAATTAACCATTAGAGCATGTACCATTTATCTTAAAGCCCCCCCCCCCCAAAAAAAAATGTGGCACAATCCATCACACACCAACACGGACACATACTGCCTTTTATTCAATGATTCACTTAAATATTTGTTTAGGGGTCTGTGCGGGGAGGCATCTCGAAATTCAGGAAGGTCCGATCCCACTCGTGAGGACAAGCCAACCTGTACAAGCGTAACCGAGAGAGAAAGCAAGGCATGTCCTAAGATGGGAACAGACAAGCTATTCCACCACGACGCGAAGGGGAGGCGATGTCTGGTGGGCTTCACAGAACATTGACAGTTAAGTCAGACACTTTGCACGCGTGTATCAAATCCCCTGATATACCCACACGCGTCCCAAGTCTGTCTCGATCGGTGAGGAGGGAGCACTGGTTTCCTACCTGTCCTGGGGCAATATTCCTCCAGCGACATGAGACAAGGTTGGGTAAATGTCCATCAGACTCGTGGGCTCATCAACCACCTTCCCAGCCTCCAGCACGGTCGGCCACCGGAATATTCCCGGGACACGAATGCCCCCTTCCCATCCGCCCATTCCTCTGCCGCCTGAAACCAAAGACACAAGCCAAAGATCACGTCAACTCAACCATATCATTCTCCCCTCGACGGGCAACTCAATGCAGGCGTGACATTGGCGTGGCATATTGATGGGCCCATGCTCCGTGCACGGAGAGAGAGATAGACAGAACCATGACCTAGAACTCTTGCTTTCCACGAGTAAAAACTCTGGGGTCAATTATATGGCAATGGAAAAAAACTAGACTTCCCGTGGCGAACACACACTGGAGTGTACAGATGACGTAGTATATAACTCGCGCACCCGAAATTTATATGACATGAACCAATGTTACCCCGATGCATTTAACCTACAAAATTCTGTAAAAAAAAGGGGGGGGGGATGGGAGGAAACTCTAATTGTAAACTTCTTTCAATCAAGTGACAAAGCCAGGAATTATAAGTAAAAACAAAGGCCATCTTCACGCAAAACATGACTACGGCCCAGGAGCACGATGGATGTCCAATAGTATGAAAGAAGCGGAAAACGCATCCCATAAACTGAAAACTGTCAGTGTTTTTCTTCGTTTTTTAAATAAAAAATAATTTTTTTTTCAATGACAGTTGATATGCAATATTATGTCAGTTTCGTCTGTACAACACGATGGTCAGACATTTACATAATTTACAAAATGATCCCCCCGATAAGTCTAGTCCCCGCCTGGCACCATCCATAGCTATGACCATATTATTGACTCTTTTCCCTGTGCTGCACTTTACATCCCTGGGACTGTCTTCCTAACTGCCAGCTTGTATTTCCTAATACTTTTTTCACCCTGTTCCCCAATGCCCCTCCCACTTGGCAACCATCAGTTAGTTCACCGTCTAGGTGAAGGACCCGCTGGCTGTCTCTGAGCACAAAGCAGGTGACAAAGCCGGTGCTTTGGGGACAGCCCTGAGATCACGACATGCGTAGCCAAACAGGAATGCACCCCTAAGCCAAAAACGACGCTTTCCAGGTCATACAGACTCATTATGGGGGGCAAAAAAGGAGCGGGGACTCTTGCGGACGGGAACTCTTGCAAAGCACGGTGAAGTGTCATGTTCGCAAGACACCGTTTGTGGGCGCATCACTCCAACCATACAAATCACAAAGAAAGCACCAGACAGGGTCCCTCGAGGGGAAGTGAGCAAACGTTACACGGGGAACCATTCAGATACCCAGGCTCCGGGTCCAAGGCCACCCCAGGTCCTCAGCACCTGTCTTTATTAGAGGAGACACAGAACAAGCTCCCTGAACTGAACTGGCTGGCGAACATGGTGCATGTCGGCCAGCAACAGACACACGTAAACCCACCCTGACATTTTACCCATTGTTTTTTATAACAGGGACCCGTGTGACGCCACTAGAAGAAAGCCATTTGTTTACCCAGGACACCCAATCTTATCCACCACACGGTTCAGCCCCCCACGGGCGGCCCGGTGAAGATCTAGAGATTTGTCAAAAGGTAAAACCTGCTGATGACAATTTTGTCACATTTCTCTCAGGAATATAAGAAGGCACTTTTTAGAATGATGCTTTTACACACACACACTATCTATCTATACCTATGTATCTATCATCTATACCTATCAATCATCTATCAATCATCTATGTATCATCTCTCATCTATTATCTATCTATCTATCTATCTATCTATCTATCTATCATTTATTATTAGAGTAGAAACCCAAATTGGGGTAATCAAGTAAGCATTCTTCTAGAATAAGTGGTTCTCAACTGGAGAGGATTTGACCCCAGGCGACACGAGGCGATGTCTGCAGATATTTTTGGTTGTCACCACTTTGGTGGTGGCGATGGTAGAGGGGGAACGCTCCCGGCACCTGCTGGGTGGGCACCAGGAACACTGCTCAACACCCTACAGGGCCCAGGACGCCCCCCATCGGAGAGCCACCCAGCCCCAGACATCAGTGGTGTGACGTTAAGAGACCCCACTTTGAGATCCTACGGGCTTATTTTCATGAGGCTTTCGTGACTCCAGGCATGTTTGTCTTACATTCTTGGAAACGGTCCCCAAACGCGCAGCCTTGTTTTACATTTTTTTCACGGAGCTTCGTAAGAGATTATACCTCCCGCTAACATCTGCAAACAGCACTTGCCCATGGATGAACGCGAAAGCACAGCTCACGAGACACCACAGCGGAAGAGACGGAAACCAACGGTGTCACCTTTGTAGAGCCCGTTCCAGCCGCCCAGCTGGGCCCCGCCGGCCTGCGCCTCCAGACGGCCCCCGTTGTCCGAGGTGAAGTACACCAGCGTGTGCTTGGTCAGGCGCTCCTGGTCCAGGGCTTCCAGGATCTTACCTGGCGGTGGTGGAAACAGGAAACTGCTCACCTGTCACGTGCACCATTGCAACCTCATCCTGTGTGGCTCTGTCTGCATTTAGTGCACGTAACAGTGTAATTACATGTAACTTTATTATAGATTACATACGTTACATAGGAAGCCGCTGTGTAATGTAGAATCTGGTAATACATGCATAGTATATATTAGGCAGCATATAAAATAATATTAAATTAATAATTTGTAATTATTTAGCACATGTTTATGACATAATATCTAATGTGTTATCTATGTGTAGCAAACATTTTTAGTATAAATGTAATAAATAGTAAATATGTAATGTGCAGTATCATTTATTGTTATGCTATAAATATAAGATGTGCTTATATTACATTAAAATTGGAATATATGTAGTATATGCCTGTAATATATAATAAGTATATTATTTATAAGTAAATATACTATTATACTCCCATATACTTTTTATATTATGAACATTATAAAATGTTCCATTACATACAAAATATATAATATGTGATATTTAAATATATAATAAAATATTTATGACTGTGAGACTTATAATTTATGAATATATAATAATATAATATATAATGATTGACAATTATGTATCATATAATAGCATTATACAGTAACTATTTGTTGTGTGATAGCAATGTTATTCTGTAAGATGCAGTTGTAGTATTTAACCTGTAATATGCTATGTAATTATCTAATACTATAATTTTATTATGCAATGCATAAATAAATACCTTCTACTTTACAAATTATGTAATGTATACGAATAATGGCATAATCTATACATCATGTTATAGATGATGTATACGCATACAACATGTTGCAAAGTTTCATATATGATATACAATATCAGCATCACCCACAACCAATAGCCAATACAACTTATGTTCCACGGGTAAAATACACCGGCGAGTCCTAGTGAAACAGAAACAACCGTTTAAAAAAGTGACACCTCCAGAGGTCACTACGCAAGCCCCCCTCTTGCTCAGGAACCAGCCCCCTCAACGCTTCAAGTAATTCTCGTCCCTGGCCTGCACCCCCTGAAGCCTGCACCCAAATTCTTTGTGTTTCAGTTGTGGTTAAACATCTGACGATAATGAGTATTGTTTTTAGGTGTCGACACAACCCCTTTGGAGGACACACTGTTTTTAAAACACCGCGTGGAACGCTGCCCTAGCCGTGTCTCTGAACCTGATGTCGGGATCCCCGACTCCTGCTGGACATGTGCCCGTCAACAGACAACACCGCCACCCTGGGCCGCTTAGGTCATGCTGTGTTCTCTCCAGCAGCAAGCGTGTCAGCGCTGCCGAAACCGTGTCCCGCTCACAGAGAGGAACACGTAGGGGCTAGCTGGGAGAAGAGCTCCTTGTTTGCACGTCAGCTCGTGAACCAGCCCGTGAACCCTTCTGGTTAATTATTGTTGAAAAGCCACTTGCTGGGGAAGCCACGTTGTTTACTTTTTCTTTCTTTTTTTTTTTTAGAAACGCGGCAGCTAGAAATTCAGGGTTGGTTTTCAAGTCCAGGGTTTGTAAGAGAACAGAGTGTCAAATCTTCCTGGCAAGAGAATCGGGATACATGAATGATCGGTTCGTGTTGGATCTAACGAGAGGATTAAGCATGAGGATGATTTGTAACTTACACCATGTCAGGAAAGTAGCTGCAAATCCTTTGTGTGTACGTGTGTGGAGGTATACATGTCAATCTCCGTGTATGTCATGTAGAAACACGTACGTGGCTGTGTGAAAATACCCTTGGCAGCCGAATAATCGTAAGATCTCTTACCAGGCAAAAAAAAAAAAAAAAATTCTAGGAAAGAGGCCAATTATGAACAGTGGCTGAGTGATTTTTTTTTAAAGGTAAAAGCTTCCTCCAGTCAAAAGTTTCAAACGTTCCTCAACTGTTGAACATTCAGTAAATGGACTTGGTGTGTCATCGGGGGCAGTGTAGCACCGTTTACGGTTCATTTCTGAGCAAGGTGAGGAGCTTGCTCAACAATTGTGTGTTTTCTAAACATCGCATTAAGCGGGGAAACTCACGCACCTGGCAGATGCCTGCCTGGTGTTTGATCTGCCTGCAGCTTTGAGAGGATGCTGATAAGAAAGGAAGGGGGTAACGCACATCACGTGGGAGCTGTTAGGCACAGGAATACAGCGCTTTTCAATTCTCCCCGGTCAAGAATCTTAGCCCTTTCCTACAGGCAGCCAACAGCTGCTTCGTTGTTCACCTAGATTACAGGATCCACAAAATTATCGGTTAGCAGCAAACGCCAGGTACGGACCTTGAGAGACATTTGCTTGGCAGGATACTGGCCTTTCACTAACGAATGCAGCAAAGGGGTTCATTTTCAAAGGACATTTTTCTGGACGGGAATGATGACCAAGCCAGGGTATCCTAATGCTACAGTTAGTTACGCAAACAAAGTGCAACGTTACAGCTGTTTCTACTGTAATCGTTTTAATAGGTTTCAACCATTGTGCCATAGCTGCCAGAATATTAAATACAGATATGTATTTCAATGCATATTGTGTGTAATTTATATATATATATATATTTACATGTATAATAATATATGTAAATTATACACAGTATAAATATATATATTTGTGATATATGTGACAAATATATATACATATTGTAATATATATACACCATGTATAACTATGTATTCATCTATCCATCTATTTGTCTATCATCTATGTATTTATCTGTCATCTATCTATCACGGTATAAAATTTAAGGCAGTAATAGCGACATTAGCTTGAACTCAATGACCTTAAGATGGGCTTCTCATGTCAGATGTTTCGTTCACTCTCTTTAAGCCCTTGAGCTGTTGCTATTCTTATATTCCTTTTTTTTTCCTTCTATTTCTGCTTCAACTCCCTACTGCCAACTCTTGTATTCGTGATTTCTCTTTGGGATTACATATAAAGTCTACATATTAGCATTGTATCTAGATACTTCTGATAAACACACACGGTGGCAATGTAAAGCATGTAATAGACATGATGGTTAGCACACTTCAAGTGCATTTAAATTCAGCGAGCTCTGTTTCTTTCAGGGACAGGTGATATGAGTATTACCCATTTACACAGGAAGCACGAATAAACTAAACTATTATCAGCTTTGGTGGTTCTGCGTAGGACAAGCTTTAGAAGTCTCCGCTAGCAGGAGAGAAAAAACTCATACTGCGTTTCTCACATAAAACACACTTACTGAGAGGAAGGAACATTGTCATATAGAAAACTGGGAAAGTGCTGTTGAAACAGCACGGTTAATTACTTGGCTGACATGCGTGCCACACTCACCTCTACCTGCCTTCACGCCAGCCCCTCTTCTAATTAATTATCCTCAGGATTATCTTTTCCATATCGACGACCATGCGAATGCAAAACACATGGCTGCAGTTTGGGTAAATTCCCTCCAGCATTTCTAAGCGTTGCTTCTGACAAGTAACTAATTTAAGAAGACCGTGTTTCCTTTCCTATCCACCAACACAGCCAGGAATGCCGATATTCTCCATAATGCACGATTCATCTCACAAAAGGTGTTATTTTTTGTTTTTTCTTCTTTTTTTTTTCCTGGAAAGTGCCTATCTTTACTTTAAAGACGCTACAGGCAGCTTTTAATTCAATTCAGGGAAACAAATAATCCTCGATTGCCCACGGCACCCAAGAGGCGCTGCGTCATCACAGGCAACGACTACAGGTTTTCTTTCCTCCAGTCCGTGAATGAGACACTTTTGGTTCGTTTTCCCGAATACTTACCCACCATCCAATCCATCTCTTCGACGTTGTCACCGTACCGTCCGTGTTTACTGTGCCCCACAAACTTCTCCTGGGTGGTCAGTGGCGTGTGGACGTGCAGAAAACAAAACAGCAGCAGGAAAGGGCCATGTTTATACCTAAGGGGCAGAGGGGCACCTGAGTTACCTTCGTCAGCAAAGGCGCTTTTTTCCCCCACTTGGATATTATTCTGCCTCCGTGGAAAGATCTCATAAGCGTTGGCAGAGGCTTCTACGTATTTACGTGACTATGAGCCATCGTGGGAGCAACACATACCACAGCTAGACTTACGCAGAAAGGATGTGAGGGAGAAAAAAGAATAACGGAAAATTTGTAAGAGCAGCAACGCAGGTGGGGGACTCTCTCATTTGATCTCTTGCATCCAGGGTACCATGGGACATAAAGGAGCGGCTTAATGCATCTTTTTAATCTCGGTTGAGTGAATAGGTGACTGAACGAATGCGTGAATGAAACCCGTGTCGATTCTCCCTCCTCTCTGTTCTCCCAGGGCCCCTCAGTCACGCACACCCCAACATGTAACTGGACACACGGTTGCCATGAACACAGGCTGCTTATATGTAGGAGTGTCTGTGTGAACAGCTACCACCCAGGGAGACAAGGGGCGTGTCAGTAAAAAGATAGCATGTCTCCGAAAGTAAGGGTTCCGGTACAGTTTTTCTTCTCCTTCCTTTGTGCTGCCTGGAACATAAGTGTGATGGCTGGAGCTTTGGCATCCACTTTGGGCTACGAGGCTGCTCCTGCAGAATTTTGAAACAGAGCGAGCTAGAAGGAGCTAGGGTTAAGCAAAGAGTGAATGTGATAGTCACAAACGCTTATGAGGGAATGCGGTCCCTTTGCCTACTCATGAATCCCATGGAGTTATACTGTGTCACCCTCATGCATGCCCCCACAGCCCCATGAGGAGAGCACAGAAAGGGGGTCGATGAGCCTGCACACTGGGCACATCAAAATACCTCTCACGGGTCACCTGAAGTGAACAGGTGTGCCAAGGTCAGACAGCGTTTCATTCACGTGTGCATGGCTTGCATTAAACGTATAAAACTTAAAACTGGATGTCACTACACAGACTCACTTCCTAATTGTGAACGCCTTCGTATTTTCAGGCGGTGTCTGGGGCAAAACAAAATCAAAATAAAGCTCAACGAGTCCATCAAATTTGATGCTGACACACTGATGGATTAAAGTGCCGTAATTCCAGTTTTGTTTTGGTTTTCGTTTTGTTGAAGCAGCGAGCAAAATATGTTTCTTTGTATTTTCAGGGTTCGAAATTTGCAGGAAATGTTACCTATCCATTTTTTTCTATCTCCGTAGACATTCTATCATACCGCACCTATCTCACACACAGAGAAAGCCCATCTCATCCAGAGAGACCCAATTTCTCTGAAAGAACAACAACACGGCCGTGCAGGAAGTCAGCCCAGCCCGGAGGGAACACCTGTCCTACCTGTCGATGAAGCTCAGGGCTTCCTTCAGCATGAGCATGGAGACTCGGTCTTCTCGCATCGGCTGCTGGAGGATTTCGTGGTTTCTCATCAGGACGCAGTTCCATCGCCGAGTGAAGCCGTAGCTGGCGTACCAGGACGCGAAAAACAGGAGGGCGAGCAGTGCGATGGTCACGATGACCGTCCAGGGGACCGCGAGCCAGCCGGCGAGCTTGGGGACAAGGAGCAGGAGAGAGGCGAGGCCGATGCCTGCCGTGGCCACGCAGAGCTGGACCCTGAGCCGGCCGTGCAGCTCCGGCGTCTCGGATGCTCGGCAGTCGCTCAGAAGGCCTAAGGGCAGCCCGTAGAAGTAGTCGAACCCGTGGTTCAGGGGGTGGTAACAATGATCATCCCGGGACGCACAGCTCAGGCCTTGGTGCCACTTTCCTGCAAGGAACACAGGACAGGGACGGCGACAGCACCAGCGCCACGCTGTTTCTGCAGTGTGGACATCCCTCTGTGACCACCAAGCGGGGACTTGGGCTTCCCGGCCAGGGTGGCATCTGCTCAGTGGCCCTGTCACCTCCCTGGAAATGCTAACAAGTCTACACAAGCCACCGGTGTGTCCTGCCCTACATGCTGCGACTTTCGGACTGGAACTGGGCGCGGAAACCCGTTTGCTCGCTGGAAGGACACGGCGCTAGGGCTGTCCTCAGAAGGAAATATAAGCTGGGTACCTGGCCATTCCCTGGACCCTTAGAAATGTCCTAGGTGTCCGGTGCTGGCTGGGCGGCCAGAACCTACGTCTCTGTTCCCGCCTGCACTGACGGGCAGTGTGTTTTGCACGGGGCTGTTCTCACCCAATAGTGACTCCTGAGTGTCTTACCGTAATGCCCTGAGAAGGCACCAAAATGCCGCCAACAGAGCTCTAGGCCCAGGCCCCTCGGGTCTGCATGATGAACTAGCCAAAGAAGTTCATCAGGAACCAAAGAATCCGGGCCACGCTAGCCGTGCCGTCTCATGAAAACTTACCGCGTGGGTCGGTTCTAATTCACTTACACACATCACAGCACTTATGCCTTTCAAGACCCCGTGTGACCCGTGAGAAATGCACTAGCTCCATTTCTTAGTCAGCCCGAGGTCACGTTCATGGCAGGACCAGACTTGAACCCGGGAAGCAGGGGAGAGGAGCTCTGAGTTTCCCTGAGAGCTGGTTTAGAATATCTGCACTCACGGATGATACTGGGGATTTCCCGGCAATAAAATCCCCGCTGGTCAACATACGGATGGCGCAAATGACTGTTTTTCTTACATGGGGTACATCTTAGAAGATGTCATCCTGTGATACTCCACATGACGCCTCCTAAAAAGCGTGGCTACGGTGAGCAAGCAACATCTCTCAGAATCATTTGCTCACAGAATGTCTCCTCCCAGAAACGAGTCGCCGCGCCAGATTTCTAGGGAACAGACTTACTCCATGATAGGGTGACTCATACGCTCACCTCTACCCCTCACCATCAAGGGCACAGGATACCAGGCGATCGAAACAAATAGCTGCCTCAACACGGTGACTGTTCGTGCGTGCGGGTCTCAAGGTCAAGAGGGCGTCTTTAAAAATTCACTTTTTTTTTTTTGTGCTAGCCATGGAGACACGAAAGCGTCACCCACCCCCTCCTTACCAAACAGCCCCATTTGGGTGACAGCTGCGCATAAAGCCATCTGCTTTTCATTCCCATGGCTGTCCCGATACCTAGCTCTTGATGATATTGACCGTCCTCCATCATTTGTGTCAACATTCCTCTCTCACGCATCTCCGCTCCAAGCTGGCAGGTCCCCAGCCAACACCTCCCAGAGGAGCCGAGTGTCACAAGGAGGGGGAACACGCCTGACCGTGTGTGTGTGCGTGTGTGCGTGTGTGTGTGTGTCCGTGTCCTCGGGCCATACCTATCATTCCCGTCCGGTAGCCGCGATGCTGCAGCAACTTGGCAAACGTCGTTTCGTTGGCGGGAAGCCCACCTGAGCCTCCAAGCCAGGGGAGGGCCCGGTTCAGGTTGGAGGGAGACGCCAGGCCTGAACACAGAGAAGCAAACGGCCCATGAGTGGCACGGCCCCTCTTGGCATGACAGCCGGCCCCAGCGGCAACACTTAACCTTTTGTCCTTGAACTTTGACCTCTAGCACGCCCTCTGGTCCGTTCTGTCCCACCTTCCCGTTAACATTGCCCCTGTACGTCCTTAGCTCGTCTCCTCCTATGGGTCAAGTACAGCTGTTGTCTCGAAACAAGGGTACAGGACAATCACGCTGGAATTTCATATGAACGGTGAACATTTTTTTTAAGCGTAGACATGTCCCAAATATTGTCGAGGGCGTGTGTGCACCCAAAGTGTATTTGTTGCTTATTCAAAATTCAAGGTGAACTGGACGTGTTACTGCACAGGTTATGCTCGGGTGTCGATTCTGAGCCTTGAACCCCATCTTTCTAGGGGGGCAAAGAGCCCACATGGGGGAGACATAGAACTTTCCGTCCTGTCGTCAGCTGCGCCGGGGACGTCTGCATGTTTGGGAATCCCAGCCTTAACAGGGGAAACACAGACTCCCTCACCTTCGTCCTTCAAACCTGGCTCAGGAACGCCTGAAATGTTCCCAGTCACCCAGTCCAGAAACGCGTGGCCTCCTTCAGAACCCCACTCCTCCCTCAGCCTCACCTCAAATCCATGACCAAGTCCTGACAACTCCAACTTCAGTAAACACTTCCGTTTTTTTTTAAGTCCCTGATGCCACGGCTTTGGAGCAGAGCGTCAGCTGGGCCCCGCGATGGAGTCCCCTAGCTGACCTTCTCTCTACCAACCTCAGTCACCTTCTGAAAAAGCTTTCCGACCCACGTCCTTCTCCCGGTCAAAATGCACCGACGGCCTTCCGTCACCCTCTGTTGAAACCCAGATTTGGGGGATGGCTTCTACAGTCGTTCCTGCTCTGAGAGGTGTGACTGTTCGGGGGGCCACCCCCACCCCATCACCCATTCACACATCCCCGCGTTATCTTTGTCCGCCGTTTCCTCGGTGGCACCCACCCTTCCTCCTGACACCTTTTAGGTTGTGGCACGTCTTCTAGGAAGGCTTTTCTGGGATGGTTGAGGGGCGCTTACGAGCTGTTCCCCCCACCCCGAAATTCTGCATTGCAACAATCGTTTGAGGGTCAACCCCTCAACCACATCTCGTGATGTTTTTCCCTCCTTGTGTGACAGCTTCCAAGAGGAAACCTATCAATGAAAGCGTATCCATGAAAGTCACTCATTGCCCCACGAAAGTTGACAACGAGTGAAAAAAAATCAAAATAGCTGTGTGAACCAATCTGCCCTGGCCGTGCCCTTCTGCACAGAAATGAATGCCCTCCTACCAAATCCTAAAAGGCAGCAGCAC